>OY856413.1:148665000-151065000 GCA_963693085.1 Alisma plantago-aquatica
AACCAGTATGCCCAACTCACATAAATCTTGACTCTTGGGTTACACTCATATATTACAGATCTTCAAGGGTGTCCTTTCCAATATACACACTGCCAATAAATATCCTTATACCCATGCATAGCAGAGCTCTTCCTATACTCAAATAGAATGAAGCACTAGCATCATAGGGAGGGTCAAAAGTAAAATCTAAAGTGTTCTTCCATATAACACGACAGTTTAGTTGTCCCTTTGAACAAATCCTCATGGGATGTCTAGTTTTAGAATGGTGGGTAACCACTACAATGTTTCATCTGTGGGTAGAAGATCCATCCCCCTCTGCATTGTAGATTTCACTAACTTTACCGATGCGTCCCACAAGTTATATTATATATCTCACATCTTCATATCTTACTCTATAGATTGCTTAGCTTTATCAATAGTTTCTTTATTATCACATAATATAGAAATAGGAGGAAATAGTTTAGAAACAATTGGTATATCAATAAGTACATTTCTAAGCCATTCAACCTGAAAACAAGTTAAATCTAAAGCAATAAACTCAACCTCCATGATAGATCCAACATTCATGATTTTCTTGGATGATTTCCAAGAAATTACTACCCCTCCAAGGAAAAAAATGTACCCACTAGTTGACTTAGTTTCATCTGAAATGATGATCCATTTTGCATATGTATAACCCTATAGCATTGATGGGAAGCTAGTGCAGTGGAGAGTATGCTTTGTTGTACATTTATGGTACTTAAATACTCTTAGTAATGCCTTCAAGTGGTCCATGTTAGGACAACTTGTGTACCTACTCAATCTACTAACAACATAAGAAATATTAGGTCAGTGCAGTTAGCTAGGTACATTAAGCTTCCTATTACTTATGCATATCTATGTTGATCCACAGGAGTGTCCTTGTGTACCTTAAGATGTAAGTTAAGATAATCACCTCTATTAATAGGAGTACAATCAAACATTTCAAATATATGTAAGATTTTATCTACATAATGATTTTGATTACGTACAAAATCAGCAGCATATCTACTCAATTTAATACCAAGTATTGTCCTAAATCTTTCACATCAAATTTCTATCAAGGAAAAATTTCTTCTAGTTTATTATTTTGGAATTAGATCCAAAAAACAAGAAATGTTATACATAAATATACACATAATAATGCAGGTGTCATAATTTTTTTTGGATTAAATACAACAATCAAATTCAATTGAAATAAATCCAGAAGATAATACAATTTTTATCAAACTTATTATTCATTGTTTAAGTTCTTTTTAAGTCGATACAAGGACTTGACTAGTTTATAAAATTTGTGATCTAGTCCAGGTGCTACAAAACCTTTGCTGATCCATATAATTCTCTTCTTCAAAATCTCCATTCAATAAGGATGTGTTGACATTCATTTGATGGATTTCAAGTTTATGGACCATAATCAAAGCTAAAAGGGCATGAATGGAAGATATTTTGGTTACATGAGTACATGTATCAAAGTAATCAAATCCTTCCTTTTGACTGATGCCTTTAGCTACTCGTCTGGCCTTAAAATTATCAATGGAGCCATTTGCCCTCATCTTTTTCCTAAACACCTATTTAATCTAATAGTTTTGCAACCTAGAGGAATCTTGGTAAGAATCCAAGTATGATTGCTCAGAATTGATTCTATTTCATTATTGACAACCTCCTTCAAAATGCTTGAGTCTATGGATTTCATGGCATCCACATAGGTAAGTGAGCATTCTTCTACTAAGAAGGTGTAGAAGTTGGTACCATAGTTTTTAGCTTTTGCCCCTACCTCGGTCACTGGGAGGTTAATATACTAGGAGTTCATGTTCTACTTCATATGAAGGTGGAACATGAAGAGGTTTTTGAGGAAAAGAAGAAGAAGGTTCTTCACTAACATATATAGGAACCTTTTCTTTGATAAGTAATATGGTTTCATAATGGATAACATCTACATGTGTAATCTCAAGTATAGAGTTGATTCTAATGTCTAATATATCATATTTTATTACTAGGAATCTATTGCCATTGATGTTTTCAACATATTGTACACAAACAATATCAAAAATTTTAGGTCCTAGTTTTCTCTTTTTATTATCAGGGATTTAAAACTTGGCCAAACACCCCCACCCCTTGAGGTACTTTAGACAGGGTTTCTTGTAAAGCAAAAGTTCAATGGGTGTTTTGTCAAGATGTTTATAAGGTATAAGATTTAGAATGTAGTTGGTTGTATGTTGAACTCCCCCCCACAGTTTGTGACTAAGTCTAGACTCAGCTAGCATTGGTTGATCATATCAATGAATGTTCTATTTTTCCTCTTAGCTACTCTATTAGATAAAGTATTATATGGGGCAGTGGTTTCATGTATAAGGCCATGGTCCTCATAGAATTGTAAAGTTCATTATAAGTGTATTCACCAGCTCTATAGGTAAGAGCCCAGACCTTGCTTTTTGGTTGATCTTTCTTGCCTAGCATAATTAGACTCTTAAAACCTTACTCAAACCTTATGATGTTCTTTTATAACAAGCTAGTTATGCTTATATGTGCTTGTTTTGGACTTAATTGATAATTGCCAACTTTTAAGGTCTTTCTTGTAGTTTGTCACATGCTTGATGTTCCTCACATGTTTTGACATCATGTTGGAGAGGGTAGTGCTTTGAGGCACCTTGTGACACCTTGGTTGAGTGGTGACATCATGTGTTGAGAATTAGGGTTTGCATGGAAGCCCTAGTTCATGTTTGACCTTGATATGTGTTTGACCTATCATCACCCTATTTTGGCGGTCACCAAGGATCTATGATCCATTTTCTTGGCCGTCGATGATGCTTGGAGTGTCCCTCTAGTCTTGGCGGTAGATGAGGCTTATAAGCACTCTAGTTCACAAAGAGACTTTAGGGTTTGGTTATAGCGATTGTTAAAGCTTTGATCTTGTGGGTTGCTGAGAATCGTCTGCATCCATTTGCTCTTCTGATTCCCATCGGTCGTTGAGTTTTTCTGGACCAAGTTGGTTGCTAGTTTTTCTTAGATTTAATGCCCTAGTTGCATGTGTGAGTGTAGTGCTTGCATGGAAAAGGTCTGTTGGACACATGGCATGTGTTAGCATGGCACCAAACCTTCTTTCTCTCTCTCCAACCCCATTCTATATAGCCATCTATCTTTGCATGCAACTAAAGCCTTTGCACTCTCTTTCTCTCTTCTTTCTCTTAGAACTCGTCCCCTTTTGCTTGGTTGTGAAGGAGGATCTCAAGCTTGGAGAAGGTGGCCAATCCCCCTTGTATGTTGAGGTAGGGTTTGGAGATACTCTCCTTGTGATTATTTTGTGCAATCTTTGCTTTCCTTCTTAATCTTCATTTTCTTTCTACCCTACCTTTCTTATTTCTCTTCTTTCCAAATCCATGGTATTCTATGGTAGTGCTTGAGTTAGAGCTTAAAGAACTTCTCTTCCTTACCTTTACTCATGAGGTTTTTTCTCTCTTTCTTGGTTCCTTGACCTAGGGTTTGTTTCTTTCTTAGAGGTGGAGCTATTTTGGCTGTGATGAGCATTCAAGCTAGGGTCTCTTTCCCCTTTCCTTAAAGATGACTTGCTATTTGGAGTTTTCTATATCAACTCTTAGGTAAGTTATATTACTTTCTCCACTGTTATTGGTTACTTCTAACGTGCATGCACATCATCATGTTCTATAACGTGGTTATACGTATAGATATAGTACCTTGTATCTAGGGTTTATGTTTTCTTGGTGATTCTTGAGTAATATACCTCCTTAGATGAATAAGCATATTGTTGCACAAAATCTTTCTTGGTGATGGAGATTTTGGTCCTTTCATGTCTATGGAAATGTTGGTTTTTTTTTTCTGACATAAATCATGGTTTTTTCTTTCTCTCATGATGGTTGTAATTAGGGTTTTGGAGTTGATTTTCTTCTTATGATTTACACCTTGGTGTCTTTTTATTTCTTGGTAATTGACCGGCCTAAATTACGCGTCCAAAAATGGAGGTCGATTTGAAGCTAGTCGGACTTTTACATTTATAACCCGAATCCTTCTAGGCCCCCACAACTTTGTTTATGGGGTCGAAGTAAATATACGGGGTCGAACACAGGGACAAGGGTGGTAGTGTTGAGAACCCAGAATTGACACGCTACACTCCGGCAGGTATGAAGAGATAGTAAATTCCCCAAGGGGAAAACAACAAGATGTCACAAACAAAACAACGAAAAACTATCTCCAACTGGAGCTACAAGAAAGATTTAAGGTTTTAGTCATTTAGCAGTTTTTAGAGGTTTTCATGCAACAGAAATAGAAAGATAAAACTAGAGCTAGAGCAAGGTACGAGGGATAAGACTTCAGTAAAACATGCGGTAGCAGCAACATCCTGCACCCCTCCTCTCAGAGCGGGTACCTCTAACCAAGAATCAACACCCCTCTCGAGGTTGCTGGACTTAAGTTAGAGTGGAATGTTACTGAAACAACTCCGTTCCAGGCACTCTCGTACTCCAGAATCAGACCAAACACTAGAGCCACAACACAACTCTCGAAGTTGTTGCGACGGGAAAACACGATTCGGTAGCTAAGCGAAACGCGATCCAAACATGCAAGCTAGAGTTCAGATATCAAACATAGCAGTCATCCAACATTTTACACCAAGCATAGAGCAACAAATAATTAAGCTTTTCCATTCCCATAAACATTAAAGGTCTTAATACATTACATAAGTAAGGAATTAAATAACAGAATTAAAGATAGATGTCGCCTTCTTGATGTAGAAGGACGACAGGCTACAACGGCTCTCCAGCCCGATACCGTTCAGGGGCCTAGCCCGATACAGCAGTGTCGGGCGGCACACCCTCTCGGGTGGCACACTATGACGGCCGACTGTATCGCTCAAGGTCCCTGGCCGATACGCTCATGTCGGGCGACGCACCCTCTCGGGCGGCACGCATGACGGGTGAAGCGTATCAGGTTCGATATCGTGTCGGGCATGGAGCGACGTGTTCTACTGTCGGGCACTTGTGTCGCTCGTCTACGTTGGCCGATATCGGTCCGCAGTGTCGCCCGGGACGATCCTAAGTGAACCATCCCCTCCCTCTCGGGATGAGGAAGAGCTCACCTAGAGTTTCCCGACACGAGCACTGGGACGCGATACTCTTGCTCTCGCAGTTTTCCTCCGAAGATCGCTCAAAGTTCCCAACTGTCCGAACTGCCTTTTCGACTTCCTGTAGCTGCTATTTATAGGCTGCAGTTGGGGGAAGTTATGGTACTCAAAGCACCACGTGTCCTCCTTATTCGCGGGTCGGCGGGCAGCCGATACTGGTATCGCTCGGCACAGGGGTGTCGGCCGTCGGGCACATGACGGGTGGCGCCTGTCGGTTGGTGGCTGTGTCGCGTGACAAGCTTGGGTTGTCGTGGAGAATTTGGCTCCCTGTCAGGTAGAAGATGTGTCGTCCTTCAGTTTCTTCTTGCGCGGCATCCCCTTGTCATGCGTCATTGTGTCGCTCCACCCTGTCGGGCAGAGGTCGTATCAGGCGTCAGGAAGGCCGATGCAGACTTGAACTTATTTGTGGGCCGGGACGGCCTTATGGTACCAAAAGGAGGAAAACCTCTTGCAAAAGATGGAAATATTGGATTAAGAGCGTTGCTTGACCAATTATTGCAAAAGTACTTATAAAAGAGAGGAAAATAGCAGAAAAGGGAAGTTTTGATAAAAGAATAAAGGGCAAAAACATCACAAAAATTGGTGTTATCAGTAATGATCAACATGTTGTTTCTTTAAGGTTGATTAGTTCATGGTCACCAAGTTTTCTCTCTCATCTCTCATGAGGTCGCTAAGATGTTGATGTTGAGTGGTCTCCAAGTTTGACTTATGGTCCCCAAGGTTGGTCTTTCTATGCGGTCAATGAAGTTTGTTCTTCTTGGTTGGTTGCTATGTATGTGGATGACTTCTCTTCTGTCACCTAAGTTTCTCTTCAGTCGATGAGTCCACTTAGCTATGATGGTCATTGAATTAGTTAACCTTGGAGGTCACTAAAGATGGTTGAGTTCAACGGTCGATGAAGGGTTGAACCCTAATCTTCTTCGGTCGTGAACCTTACTCAATGTTCATCGTTCGGTGAAGGTGGTGTGACCTAGTTTCTCATTAGTCGTTGATACCACCAATCCTATGTGGCCGATGATGTTTTCTGGTATATATGGTCATGACGTTTGTTTACTATGTGAAGAGGATGTTTGACCTATTTGCTTTCATGATTGTCAGAGATTATAAGAAACTAGGGTTTGCTTCTAATTGATGTTTTAAAACCCTAATTTCAGCTTGCCTTGTTGAAATTAACCCTAATTCATGTAGATGATAATATTGCTTAAGCCTGCTTAAGTAACTCTTGTCTATTGGAGCGGAAGCTCTCTCCCTAGCTCCCGCGATCTAGGGCTTGCCCCGTCGCCGACCCTGCTCGGGGGGGGGGGGAGGCTGCTTGCCGACGCACAACATTACCTCTCCCCCTGGGCTTCTTCTTCCTCGGCTGTCTCAAGGTGCTTCGACGATCGGAGCCTTCGCCGAATTTTCGTCTAGGACCCGTCCTTCTCAGCGGTGGTACTCAGCCTCAGATCTAGAGGTTGCGGCATTGGTGGTTTGGGCGGCGTGCCCTAGTGGTGCTTTGGCTCGCTGGGGTGGAACAGAGAGTGGGAGACTTGCCCTGATCGTCAGTCCCTACGACAGTCGAGACCCCCCTCCCCTGTGCTTCTTTGCAGGCCTCCCTATTTTTTTTCTTGTTTTCTTTGCGACAGGTTCTTCTGCCCGCTTCTTGCCGGTTGTCGGTGTTGTTGTTGCTGCTTATCGGGGTTGCTTTCACTGCTTGTCGGCATTGTTGTTCTCTCTATTTGGGAGCTATGAGTCTTGGCTCTTGCTGGCCTCGATTTCTTCTTTTCGGATTCACTACTGGGTCTATGGCTCTACATGTGGCAGAAAACACTGGTATGTATATTTTTCATTTGCAGGTTTATCATCTCCAATCTATGCTCAGGTTGAAGGAATCTCTTATGAAAAGCTACTTATGTCAGCCTAGTGGAAAAGAGATCAATGCAGAAGCATTCTATTATAATTCCAATATGAGTTTTGGGGATTAGATAGCCCTACTCTTGGTTGTATGTACTTCCAGAATCACTTTTCCTATGTGTAGATGACGTATGGCCTTTCAGTAATGAAGATGTTCAGATTATTAAAAAAAGTAATTAGCATAATGATGGAATACTTTCTCTCTCTAAACTAATGTAACCCATAATTGTTATCTTCTATATGTCATTGTTCTTAATTATAATGTTATGCCAAATACATGTATCACAATGTATGGTGATGATTATGAGCCTTAATGAGACATGGGGGGATGATGATGTTCTTGTAGGAAACAATGTGAATGGTCTTATGACCTTGGACATGGTTGATTACCCTAATTGAGGTGATATCCTACATATGATATGATAATGGATTGGTATACCATAAAGATGTGATGATGAGTATGGATTCATGAGTGGCAGTGAACATAGTTTCATGTGATTATGTGACAAGTTTATACTTTATACGTTTTATGTCTTCTGAAGTTGCAATCCACCCTTATCTTTGTATAATTATTTTAGGATTTGTTTGTAACTTGATTGATGCAGCCTTAACTTACCAAATTGGCATTAACTAATCAAGTGAAACTCTAATAATGTAGTTTCCTTTTGCCATATATCATTCCCCTATCAGGATTTGCTGGATGGTGAAACAGATCCTCCCTTAGTGGAAGCTCAGAGTCATATACTATTGAGTATATGTATCTTCACAAGGATGGTTGTGGTCATACCTTGGAAGGGGAATGGTAGATGTCATATCTCAGATGATGTTAAGTATATATGATGTGATTGGGGACGGATATGGTTGCACCTCAGATGTTTGGGTCATGATACCCTGGTTTCACTAGTACCGTGAACTTTTAAAGGCAGACTAGGTTGCTCACAAGTGCCATTACCTATATACCAAGGGTAGTCTAGGCTGTTTTTGGAGCTTGACCTTGTGTTTTGCTGTGGTGGACTCGTACTAATTGAGGGATGATGAGATCTTAGGGATTCAGCTCTCCTACAGATCTTGTATGGCATTGATTTTGATTTTGAAGTGGTCAGTTGGAATTGAGTGGTATACCTCAATTCCTCTAGGATTAATAAAAGATGTAACACAACCATGTAGTATATCTACTTAGGGTTAAACACACTTGCCTTGTCAACCCTTGCCTTGTTTCTTATACTGCTTAGTTTTTATATGATGTGGTAAGAGAAATTAACTATTTAGTAGGGGATAGACTTACATGTTCTTTGTGTTCCTTCTAGTCATACATGTTGTTATGGCTATCCTATTAGTTTTCTTAATCTATCTAAAATATTGGAATAATTTAATAAGCTTTAATTTCATAATCTGTTTAACTTACTTATTTAGTTGAATATGTTCATCTTATATAATAATAATATACCTGTTGTAAACAATAACCGTAGGTTGAGAGTTATATCTCTCGTTGGGACATGGGTGTCACCTCTTAGGTCACCACATCTTTTTAGGTGGTCGTCAGTGGCATGGTTAGGATTGTGTTGTTAAGGAAAAACAACTAGGTGATTAGTAGACGCAGAAGGTTGGATAGCTGCTAGTTGTTGTTAGTAGTAAGGTCCTAGAGTCGTCCTTGTACTCTGAGGTCCGGGAAGGGATATGTTCTGTAGATGATGTATATCAATACATGGTTTTGATAGTATGATTATGTTTGTATATGTGGCATGTATATGTGGAAAATATATCTCTTTTGTATATAGGTTGTGGGTGATGCCACTAGACATATATGTAAATACATGGTACAATATGTGTTGCGATGTAAGTTCTTGAACCTTGATGTAATATGTTCCACTTTTCTAGTAATGTGGATGTTTAGTTGTTTATCGCACATTTTATTGTGAGTAATAATGTTTTTTGTGGCGTTGCATGTCACACAATTGAACCTTACTCTATCTTCTTATATAATTGTTTCTCCACTTAGGTTTTATAGATTCTAAGTTTTTCAAATTGTTAATCCTTAGTTTTCAGCATGAAACTAGAATAATATTTAGATAAGTCATCTATAAATGTCATAAAGATCTCATATCATCATGAGTAAGAACATTATTTGAATCACTAATGTTAGTATAAATTAATTAAAGAAAAGATGTATTACGATCTACTTATTTGGGAAAATCACATTTTGGTGATGAAACGACGGTTTGAAGATACCAAAATGAAGAACAAAGCTTCACGAACTCACTGCAACATGGAATCCAAGACCAAAGGAGCGGGCTAATTGCACGGGGTGTTGCAAGCTAGAGGATAGGAACTGGATGGACATTGTTCAAAATGCATCCAATAAAGAAATTGGCAAAGGAAAAGAAAACTTGGGTGGCGGAGAAAATAAGGCAAGAATCGACTATTAATAAGGGGGGTTGTGTTAGAGTTTATGTAAATAGTCATGAGATACTTGTACCCCACTAATTAGGGAAATTTAGAATACTCAATGGTAACTTTTTGAGTTGGGTATCAATGAATGTGAAATCCAAAAAGGAAAACAATGCTGAAGAAATCTCGGAGAATGGTTGAGAATCAACTGAGAAATCCCTATTTTACCAATTCAAAAATTGGTGGCTTATTTCCTTACTTGGCATGAGGTAAGGGATGATACATGAGTCATTGGATTCCTGATCAGACTACCAGAATCACACATGAATCATCCAAGTTTCCTTATAGGTGTGACATTCACATTAAATTTTGAATAAAGTGATATGAAATTAATTTCTTTTCTCTCTCTTTCAATTTGTATGAGTAAATAACTTCCAAAGAAGGTGAAAATTGGTGAATAAGGTAATAAGAACCAAAGAATCTGATTTTGGAGTTAAATTTTTGTTTTGGGAAACTATAATGTGTCACACTCCCAATCTAATGGAAAGTGTATTTTATTTTTATAAATATATTCCTTTATTATTTCTTAACCAAATTTCGTGTGTAACTCTCTCTTAACAAAACCTATTCATATGAAAAATCTAGAAGACTAATTTTAAACTAAAACACCTTATTTTGACAATTTTGCATAAACAAACCCAAAAGTAATGTATAGTCCCAATTTCTTATATTAAGGCTTCAAATATTTGTATTTTTGCATTAAACTCCTATTCATAAAGCTTACTAACATCCTATTACCCATCAATCTAATAAGAGGATTCAAAATAATATATTAAAATAGAAAGGTGTCAAAAGTTGATAATTAGCTAAATTTTGAGATGTTACATATGCTAGGTTATATTCCCTAATCTAACTATAGATTTTTAGTTGTCATCTTCACAGTTTCTTTTTTAGGGTTATTTCTTTAGTTTAGTATATATATATATGTATATATATATATCTGTGTGTGTGTATGTATATATTTATATATATATGTATTATTGAAGAGAACTAATGATTTTATGTATATTGATCGGTCAAATTCATATTTGCTATTAGGAAGATAAGGGTTAGGGTGTAATATCAAGTTTATGTTTTCAATCATGTTCTACCATTCCCAATTGAGTATTGAGTGCATCATATATCTTACAGAATTAATCATTCATGAATTTTTCCTACATAATGAAGTACATAACTTATGATTACAGGGTAATGAACTTGTGTTTACTTTATTTTTTTGTCACATGGCAATTATGCACATTCATTAGGTTTAACTTCTTTGGAGTGTTCAAACTATTCTTTTGCAACCCCAATTTTTGGACTTATATGGTTTGAAATACAATTTCTCCAATAAAATGTATGATTTTAAAATTGTATGATTTATGTGTAATGAATGGATTTCTTTGATAATATTTCCTTCAAATATATGATTTTGTGGACCCTAATAATTTAGTGAGTCAAATATGATAAAAAGGAAAGAAAAGTGGAATGAAATCAAATAATGCATAAAAAGGACAAAGAAATTAAGATAATTGTGAAATATATGTGGAAAGATGTATGATTGATCATCATGGATGAGATTTTGTATCCACAAGGTTTATAATGGTAAAAGGAATCCAAATAAAGAGAATAAAAGAGTAAGTGATAGAAAATATGAACAAAATATGTCTTATGAAGAGATAAATTGCATATGAAGAAAAGTTTCTCATACTTTCGAATTTGAGTCCCAAATTTAAGTCATTATGGACTTTCGCTTAAAGTTTGGGATTAAGATAATATGAGGAGAGAAAGATATCTGTTATTTAATTAAAAGTTCACATATAAGTCCTTGTGAAACAAAATAGGAAAAAGAGAAACTCGTCTCCAAAATAAATGTCCTAGATAATTTTATATGAGAGATAATCTTGATTTAAGTGTATGGGAGAAAATCTAGGGGATTCCAAGATATATTGTGGGCTAAGTAATTTATTTGGAAAATAATTGGTATTATAGTAAGAATAAAGTTTCGGGAATGTTGAGGATTATTTGAAGAGTTTTCCTAAAGTTTGATGAGAAATTGAGCTATGGAGAATAAGGAATAATTATTTCTCACGTCAGGGTTTTATATAAAAACCTAGAAGAACTTTCCTTTTTCTTCACTAAGTACCCTAAAACCTTTTAATCGATCCTCTATCTCTCCCTCACACCTAGAGTATATAAGTATGCATGAGGGTCTTTCCATGGAGGAAACAAACCAGGAGAACCCCTCCTGGGGTGGTACAGCCGTTTGGGAAACAGAGGTACCCACAGGATGCGAACGATACTCTTCCCCATCTTCACGATGAATCAAATTCATACAAGGAATCTAATCAAATCCAAAACTTGTAAAACTAGTGGAAAGCTTTCTGTTGGTCTTCCCTACCTGACCATGGTGTAAGGGCACTTGAATAGGGTCTTCGATGCACTTGTTCAACATCAAACCCAATTTGTAACTCAAAGATTCCAAACTACTCTAGATATGTATGTCCTCATATTGCATTTGTTCATATGTGTTTTCAAACCATCTATCCAAGTACTCTCAAAAGGTTGTGGTACTTCCTCTATCCTCAAATATCATAGAAATGTTTCAAATCATATCACCTTTATTCTTGGTATATGGCATGCATTTTGCCCCGTCTGTCACACCCATAACGAGATGAAATAAGCATTTGGATGCCATTCAAATACATATTTCATCCCGTTCCAAGAGTAGATATGGTGCATCACACCTTGTCATTACTCTTTCCAGTCTAATCTAAAACATACTTCATATGTCTCCACACCATGAATATCTCGAATCTATGTTTACCTCCATGGAAAGGCTTTTCCCATCTCCTTTGGATCTTGACATCACCCTTATGTACAATCCTTAGTCATTCCCTATAGGTCTCTAGTGTTCTGATACTTTCGGTGTGATCTTTCCCTTATGCATCTAGGGAGTGCCTCTCACATTTACCACTTAGGCCCCATGAACTCATGGAGGTGGCCAACCTCCTAACCCATGCTCCTCGGGAAAAGGTAGTTATTACCTCCCAATCCTATGGTCTTGTACATTAAGGGAACATAAAACTCCTACTTCCATCGGTCTTATCCCTCCTTGACCTTAGTATTGACTTAGGATTCCATCATATCTCGTAGCTCCTTTGTTGATACTCAAGCACATCTCATCCTTGAATCCTCATCCAAAATTCATCATCTCTCTAGGCACTCATGGTTAACCTTGCATCCCTTCATAGGAATCATGGCGACCTACCTATCTCAGTCTATCCCCATATAGGTTACCTCCATGGCAACATATCCTCATGCCCCTTAGAGATGGTCACACTTGGGTCTATAGATTCATGCTCATTCTACGTGTTCTTATACTTAGCTCATCAAGATCTTATAAGTGACCTTTTCAGGTTACCTCAAACTGAATCAAAAGTTGGTGCTCACTTTAACATGAAAGGTCCCTGCCTAGGATGTGAGAAAACTATCACTTGACAGTAACAAAGCTCACAAAAAGTTCTTACCTCCAAGGTTTACATCATCATGTATATGCTTAGGTCCTAACATGATACTTATGCATGTATCTAGCAAGAAGACAACCTACTAAACAATGCTAAGTTCCTTGGTATGTCATGCATATTCATCATTCCTCAAGGTTGGACCAATATCATATATACATATGTCACCAACCTGTGTGAGTGGTTCATCAAACATATATCTCAGTTCGAGTGGGGTTTCTTTTCTCTCTAATACATGGGAAGGGGTGCCATGATTAGTTGCTGTGAACATGATCAGCCTCACGAGCATCATGTACACCAGTTACTTCTACTTCCCCTCTTTTGTCCAGGAACCCCCGGTTCACCTCTTATGCATCAACTATCTAACTGCATGTTCAACTGCTCAAACATGAACCAAACTTATACATGCAATGGCATATACTTCCTCTTCTCCATGAACAACCCTTATAGTCATTCACCAGGACAACCAACTGGGTGTGAATCCTCCCAACTTGTTACCATATTATACCTCTTTGGGGTCTTTGGATCTCTCCTTCCTACACCCAAAAGGTAGGCACCCATATCATCAACACACTTGTGCAAGAAATCTCTTTCTCTTTTCTAGGGTTTGGTTCCTCTTAAGGCATCTGAGGTACGACAAGCCTCTAAGGGTCATGCATGAGGAAACTACACACATCTACTCAGGGTCATCTATTCTAGGCTACATCATACCAAACTCCTCATGATTCCTTATGCCTCGGAGTCTAGGTCTCTAACCTTCTTCATCGGGTCTCGTTCTCTCTCTCGAGCTAACCCTACAACTAGTCCCACCACGGGAGGTTCTCTCTCAGAAGATGGGTCAAGCTTTTAAGGTTACACATCTATCCTTAGCTGGGTGAAACATACCATCAAAACTTATGACCAACCAAGATCACCCAAAGCACTGCATGCTTATCTCATAAACTATTAGGTGTAACCCTTTAGGCTTAGGTCTAAAACTTGCTATCAGCCTTGCTGCAACTATCTTCTATGTAGGTACATGCCTCTTTATGCTCATATATGCACATTAGGGTTCCTATACGGTCACCATCAACCTTTTCAAGGAGGGAACTATCCCTCACCATAACAGGCACGACCCACCCAAGGTCGGGTCACCATAAGGTACCTAGGGGTCAGAAAACCACACCTATTCTTTGTTTCTCATGCATACTCAAAACCTTTACGTAAAGCATGGATGTCCAACCCACGTACTCGCATGCTCTTATAGTTGAGGTATCCAACTCATCGTGTCTTCTATTTCTCTCTCCACTACTTAAGGTATTGAATTGAACATCGTCCTCAGAGGATGCATTAGGTCTCTTCCTCTTCCTGAAGTTATCTTCCTCCCAGGCTATCCCTCTCCTCCTCATCCTATGAGAAGGTTTAACCTCAACGTTCCCTAAGGGAATGAAAACACAGGACATGCAACCTAAGAATTTAACTAAACTCAATCTATTTATCAAAACTTATGTCCACGACATATGTCTTACATGCTCTTTATTATTTGGTGGAGGATTCCTTAATCCTTATTATGCTTACCCTGAACTCAGGATGGTGGTGGAGAGTGAACTCAGGAGGGTGGTGGAGAGTGGAACCCTAATCGCTTAGAGTTTTTCAATGAACGGGGTAGAGAAGAGACGAAGACAGATGATACAAGACCTAAAGGTATTTTGTTTCCAGACAAATCCTACGATTTCGGCCAGGCAGTCACACAGAATCTTGAAGTCTTCACAAACCGACTAGTGGGGCGGAGGAAAATCTTTCCCTCCCCCATATTGTGATCCTTTGCTAGACACCTCCATCTTTGGAAAATCCTCTAATAACTCCCTTGGGTTCTAAAGAGTTTGAAAATTTTAATAATTATTAGAGATTAATGGAAAACATGCTCTAATACCAATTGTAATGACCCCACCCCTCGGTAACCCCAATTAAGGGAAACCAAGAATCTAGAGACCTTATCACAAAATAGGATAAATGGTTTTGCAAATAATAATAAAAATTAATAAATTTTCCTCTAGCGTGACCTGCACCCATGGGAGACCATATTGGGTCGCCTTTAACCACCTATAGTAGAGCAATCACCCTCCCCAACTCAGACGAGTGGTGGGAGGTTCTTCTCGACCATCTACGAGGCTTGGGAGTGCAAGGACAGGATGGGAGGGAAGTTATCCCAGGCGCATAGCCGCACCAGGTCGGTGACGTCTAGCATCGTGAGGTGGGGGTAAGTCTTAGTAATAAGACTCGAGCTTGATGATTTCTTGACTCAGATAGACCTAAACCCGAAACAAGGATGATGAGTGGAGTATATGAAGGTTTCTGTTTTTACCATCACTTGACACATAAGGAGGCTAATGTAGTAACATATACTCTTAGTCGAGACACAGCTTTGGTGTACAACTATCTTGTCTATCTAGAGAGATGAAGGAGGTTTCTAGGTGGACCTTGTGACCATAAGAAGACTAGACATGCATGGCTAACATCCATATATACCCAGACTTGTTGGTCCAGTTAGTGGTTTCCCAGTTAGCCAACCCAGAGCGTGATGAGATAATAGGATTATTATAAGAACATCAAATACATATCTCATGAAAAGAAGGTGGTAAAACCTACTACTAGAGTGTTTTAGGGTTTCTGAGGAGTCACCCTTGAGGAATCATGTCATGCAAGAAGCTCATGATTTTAAGTACACTGTACATCGTGGCACTACCAAGAAGGTTAAGGTTTATAGTGGTACCTTGAAAACTTGGGATGAAGAAGGATATAACGTTGCATGTGGCTAGTTTCCATACATTCTAGAGGGTGAAGGCCAAACACTAGTAACCCAATGAATTAATACATATAACTAGGAGTCTCGAGAGGGAATGGGAGCAATCCCCATGAACATTGTGGTTGGTCTCCCTTGGACCAAGAGAGGTCCTAATGGAATATGGGTTATGGTAGATTGCTTTACCAAGTTGACATATTCCCTTGCCTAAGAGATCACTTCCAGTGTGATAGATCTGGTTGAACTATATGAGAGAGATAGTTCAACTACACAGGGACTCGAGTTCAAATATTCTTGAGTATGGCCTTAAGTTCGCTTCCATTTCGTGGAAGTAGGTACATGAAGAACTCGATGCTAAATTGAAGTTTAGTGTAGCATATCACCCCCTGACTGATTGACAGTTAAGAGAGTATGATCCAGACATTAGAGGGTCTGAAGAGGGCATATGTGCTCGTTCAAGGTGATACTTGGGAGTAGTTCCTGCCCCTAGCATGGTTTGCTTATTATAATAGCAACCATAGCTAATATCGGGATGTATGACGCTCTGTAAGGGAAGTTGTCAGTCACCGCTTCACTAATATTGTGTCAGTGAGGGAACCTTGTGAAGGTTAGAGAAACAATAGTGTATGAAGATGAAGTTGCTTTAATCGAGCAATGACTGAGAAAGCGCAGGATCGATAGGAGTCGCATGCTGATGCGAAGCAGACTAACTTGCAGTTCATTGTTGATGAGTATGTGTTTTTGAAAATATGACCCCTCCAAGCTATAGATAAGAAAGTTGAGCCCCGAATACATGGGTCTGTTTGAGATGGATTGGTGGAGCTGCTTTTGTTTAAAGACTTACCCTTTAGGATAATATGATGTATGATGTGTTCCATGTGTCCGATCTGGAGAACTATGTGATGTACCTGAGCCATGTACTGAGCATTGAACCTATTGAACTACAAGGGAGGATAACTTATCCTGAGACACCTATGAGAGTACGAGAGCCCAAGGTGAGCGAGAGCTCAGGAGTAAAGAATAGAAGATGATAAAGGTTCTTTGGAAGGACCATGGAGATTGTCAAATATATGTGGAAAGATGTATGATTGATCATAGTGGATGAGATTTCGTATCCAAAAGCTTTCTAATGGAAAAAGGAATCCAAATAAAGAGAATAAAACAATAATAGAGAGAAAATATGAATAAAATATGTCTTATTAAGAGATAACTTGCATATGAAGAAAAGTCTCTCATACTTTTGGATTTGAGTCCCAAACTTGGCACACAAGTCGTTTAAGTTATTATGGACTTTCCCTTAAAGTTTGGAATTAAGATAATACGAGGAGAGAAAGATATGGGTTATTTAATTAAAAGTTCACATATAAGTCCTTGTGAAGCACAATAGGAAAAAGGGAATCCCATGTCCAAAATAAATGTCCTAGATAATTTTATATGAGAGATAATCCCAATTTAAGGGTATGGGAGAAAATCTGGGGGATTCCAAGATATATTGTGGGCTAAGTAATTTATTTGGAAAATAATTGGTATTATAGTAAGAATCAAGTTTTGAGAATGTAGAGGATTATTTGAGGAGTAATCCTTCTTCCAATTGAAGATGATAAAGTGGATGGAGTTTTCCTAAAGTTTGATGAGAAAGTGAGTTATGGAGAACAAGGAATAATTATTTCTCACATCAGTGTTTTATATTAAAACCTAGAAGAACATTCCTTTTTCTTCACCAAGAACCCTATAACCCTTTAATCGGTCCAATATCTCTCCCTCACACCTAGAGTATATAAGTATGCATGAGGGTCTTCGAGTGGAGGATACAAACCAGGAGAACCCCTCCTAGGGTGGTACTGCCATTCAGGAACCAGAGGTACCCACATGACGTCGGCGATACTCTTCCCCATCTTCATGATGAATCATATTCATACAAGGAATCTAATTGACTCCAAAACCTGGAAAGAGAGTGGAAAGTTTTCTATAGTTCTCCCCTACCCAACCATGGAATAAGGGAACTTGAATAGGGTCTTTCATGGACCTGTTCGACACATCTTCCTCTACCGCGACCTGTAGCCATGAGAGACTGGTTTGGGTTGCCTTTAACCACCTATAGTGGCACAATCACCCTCCTCAACTCTGGCGAGTGTGGGTGGTTCTTCTCGACCATCTGCGAGGCTTGGGAGCATGAGGACAGGATGGGAAGGGAGCTATCCCGGGCGTGTAGCCGCACCAGGTTGGCGGCATCCAGCGGCGCGAGGTAGGGGATGACTCTTAGTAAAAAGACTCAACTGCCCCCCCGACACGTGGTCAATTTGAAGGGGCATGAAGGTCTTTCACCGTTTAAATATCCGGACCAATTATTTAATTAGGAAAAATAGATTTCGTTGATGTGTCAATCCGCCATAAGACAAAGGTACTTTGATTTGCAAAATTCATAGTTAATTATTAGTAACTCGGATGGCAATAAGTTATATATGGTTTTTTATCAGAAAAACCCATTGAATCCATCAAAAATATAGTGAAGCCCTGATTTTGCTTAGAATACGAAAAGTATATAAATTTTTCACCTTTTATGCATTTATAAGTAAGAAACTCTAATTGTGAGGTTAATGAGATTCAGTAAAAGTTCTCTAATGATTTCAGTTGACATTTACCTATTGCTAATAAAAAGGATCTTTTAGATCTAAGAAGATGATCTTTGTGGTTTCTTGCCTTAATTTAGGGTTTAATGTATGGGATGTGCATTTATGGGCTTAGAAACTCAAATCTAGGTGTTTATGACTTTTAATGGGTTATATTTTGAAATCCTATATATGAGATAGAGTTAGGTTAATATTAAGATTAATAGGTAATAAAGAGGCTTTAATCTGAATAATTGAGTAATTAGGGTTTTGAACATAGAAATCTCATTTTAGTGTTTAGTTGACCTAAAAAGGAAAAAATGAGAAATAGATCTAAAAAACCCTAAGGAAACCCTAATTCAACTTAGAAAACTATAGGAGGAATTCAAAAGTCAATAAAGTGAATTCATGATGAGTATGTAGTAATTAGGTTATACATTCTTTTCCAAATTCGGTGGTGCTTGTGTGATTGGCTTGATTGATTTCTTGGATTTACTGATTGGATTGGATTGGATTGTGCTTATTTCTTATGAGATCTCCAAACCAGGTATGTGGTTATTTATGATTACTCAATTTAGTTTCCCGACTTTTTCTGACATTTCATCGATTGCTTGAAAATAACTGCTTGGATGACTTTATTTTCTAGCAATCTATAAAGTGAATATGATTATCACAAGGTAAAGATATATATGACTTTCCTGAACCTACATACCATCTTTGGATGTTTGATTTGATAGGACCAAGCCCTGGAGGGAAGACCACAGGGCACCCAGAGAGGTGACCCATTAGGTACCAAGCTCAAGATGGAGAAGGTAGCCGAAAGTCCCTTGCAAGGACTAAACCCTAAGAGAGGGTATCCCAGCAGATGAGTAAAATAGGTTGGGATATTATATTGAAAACATAATCTTGGATTATTAACAACTATTTGATGTGATTAGGTTTTTATGAAATATGTGTGAGATATTGGTTGGCACCACATATGAGTATATTCTTTATATTGACTGGCGTTTTGTTTGTCAACATTTTAGGAATACTTAGAAAAAAGGACAAACAGTAAAGTGATATTTGAAGAATAAAGCTAATTAAAGAAAGGAGGATTTAGTTAGATAGAACTCTACATTGGGTAAAGTTCCAACACCTATTTTTGAAAGGTATGTGAAAAGTAAATTTTTATCCTGCTTTAAGCTTAGTCTTTGGTAAAATTTAATAATTATTTTTTATTATTTGCAAAACTATTGATCCTGTTTTGGGATAACGACTCTAGCTTCTTGTTCTCCCTTAATTGAGGGTTACTGAGGGGTGAGGTCGTTACATATTCTTTAGCATAGAGTTATACATGCCATGTAATTATTAGCAAATTGGGGTATATGAATTAATTTAACTCCATAGGAGTTGATTATCCTTCTTTCTCTTTTCATTGTATTCCTTAATAGTTATTTGTATCACTTATATTAACCATTCTAAATACATTTAGATCAATTTTAAAGTTTATTTAAAAAAAACAAGTAACACCTAAAATCATCAAAGAAGTAAGGTTTACTCATAAACCTTAGGTAGATGGTAGCTACATATGTTTGACATGATCACTAGGACATACCCAAGTTTTACTTATTGCAACAATTATTAATCTCAATTATTCCTTAAGTTAAGGTGCACTCTTTAAAAGGATAAATCTATAACTATCTAATTATCTAAGGTGACAACAATAATGGATCTATGTATCATATATTCATATTTCTTCTTAGTACTCACTACATCACACTCATGCCAAGGGTCTCAAGGTTGATGTAGGAAGTCTATAGTTTCTTCACTAAAAATTCTTTGTAACTCAAACTTTCTTCTTTGGGTGACTTGGTTCCAAAATCCTTTGATGAAATTCAAAAGATTTTCATCTTTACATATAATATTATCTTAAAATTAAGTTTGGCAATGAAAAATTTGCAACATGCAACTAAAAATAGCACCAAAATCAATTTGAGAACCTAGTCAACCAACACCCACCACATAATACATATAATATCATTTCATACCACTAATAGGTTCAAATTCTTCAAACACCTAAAAGGGAATAACGATGCATCTTTGATACATATTCATAGAAGGGAGAAGGGTTTGTCATTGCACCCAATCAACTTCTATCAGACCTTATAAGCACGACATCCATAGTTTACCATGTCACTCTTAATCAGAATTTACACTACCTTAGTTCAGGACTTATTGAGGTCATAAGATTACCTAATTCCATAGGAAGAGAATTAGGGTTTTCCCATAAATAGATGGTTCACAACTATAGTTCCCTTAAAAGTTAAGGTAACCTATATATCAACCTACTCATCCCAATCACTAGACAAATTAGCACACTTTTAAAGATGAAAAAGGTAAACACTTTAGGATATATAATAAAACGTATTTCTTCCATAGACCAATTGTCATGTATGAGGCATAACAAGATAAATCTGGATGGTCATCAATTGTTAGATGAATAGATTTTGGTAGATATATGTTGAGATACTCCATGTTGAAGGTAAGACATGCGTTCCCATAATAGATATAGTTTGTTTGCCACTTACTATTAGAGGACTTACAACCATTCCAAAACATAAGTTGGGTTTTATGTTTTTGTCTAGTTGTCAATATTCAATGCAGTCTAATCCACCCTCTATAGAGACGATAGGGTAACTTGGATCAAGAGTGTTCAAGTCAACCTACACTTCATAGTGCCCAAGCTAACCTCCTAGAACATGGGATATAAGAATCAAATGTTATAGATACAACTCCACGTGGAGACATATTTACTTCCATGAAAAGGCCAGGGGTGATTGCGATTACTCAAGATTGAGTCTCAACTACGTAGGTAGTTTTAGGAGTGGAAGTGACCATCTTACTCAGGGATTGGAACCCTTGTTGGTAATGAATTACTAAGGAATAGGCATACTAACAAGTTACATAGGGTTACTTAACTACGATAATAAGGGGGAAAATAGGATAACTAGAAATAGTCAAGTCACAGACTGATTTGGCTCTAATACCATATTGTAGGGAGTAGGTCCCAAGAGGAGATTCACTCAAATGGAATGATACAAAGATTCCTGTAACAATAAAGTAGCAGAAAAAAAACTAGTACAAAGTTACACGATAATTCATATACATTTTTTTCTCATCGTAATAGATAATACTATTAACAATATGGGTATAACTATTTCAATATGAGCCAATTGTAGAGGGAAACCTGATCATTCCAAGTCATGTCGACATCCTAAAGGTGATCTTCTTATATCATTGTCATCTAACACTCCTACCCTGGGTGGTTTTGGCAATAAAACTCAATAAATAAAACAAAAGGTATGCATCAGTACACTTCCTAGTATTTACACAATAAATAGAATTTATCCATTTTAGTACAAAATGTATACAACAAGGGGGTTCCCATTCAAATACGGGGCTATAACAATTATGTCAGTTCAAGAATATATAAACAAGAGAATGAGATTGAAGAGAATGAGGCATATGAACATTAGATTAATATATATGAATATTTTTGCCATTTTACAATCCACAATATCACAAAGTAAGAGGCAAAAAGATGCACCCTAGGTGGAAAGACATGCCCTAATGGTTATGCCAAACATCTACTTGAGTTATCTTATATAATATCACATGTAATAATAGAGAGAAAGACTTATGTCCATCAATTACATCATCATGAATAAATAACAAGGAAGGAAGGGTTATAAACCCAATATAATATGAATAACTGAATATCAAAATAAACCAAGATAGTTTCCATTGAAAGGGTATGGGATTTCAATTAAAGAGTAAGGATGTCAAGATGTGCCTAATTATGGGAAATTGTACATCAAAGTCCATTAAATACCTAAATATCAAATAGGGACTCCACATACCTAGTCTTTAAGGTTATTGGGTAAATCAATTGTTTTACTTGGTCCTGGAAGTAAATATTCATCCCAGAAACACATTTCCTTATTAGTCAAAATGAAGAGAACTTGTGTATTTATTCTTAGTGTAGTTATTAGTATTTTTGTTACCCTTATTTTTATTGCCAAAGGAAAATTAGTGTTTTAATCTTATTAAGTAAAAACATGATCGATTAGATATTTATCTTATCTAAGATCCATCTTTATTCATATAAGTATAAGTATGTAAAGGCTACACATATGAATTTATCCCTTTCGGTTTTGTAATTATATTCTTTGTGTATATAGAATATTGTTTGAGTTTAATAAACTAGGGTCACATTCATACCCCACAATATTATCCTATAAGTAGAGTCTTCCTTTATAACATCCATTTGAGTTAGAATGTGAATATATGAATTTATGTGACTCAATGTTATAAACTTGTTTAAAATATACTTTCTATCTATATCTAGGGTTTTAAAGTCATAGTGTCTTTCGTAGTTATAGTTTCTCATTAGGTTAAGGACACATATGATATAGGTTTGAAGATGAACCACTTAACTACATATATATTACATAGTTGTGGTAGGAATGATAATATTATCCTCTAATCTAACATTACACATCACATTAAAATCTAATCACGTATGTCAGGATAAAATGATAACCAGTAGCATTGCTAACTTATTTTATACTTGTGTAAATACCCTTGTACATACATAGATTCAATTACCAAGATGTGGTACGATTGGATTATAAACTTCATATCATTCGATATAGGAAGAGCTATATATGTGTACCATGTACATGAGACCATTATGATCACTAATTTTATTATTTCCTAATGCAATAATTATTATCTGGATTTAATTAACTTGCCTCAGTCATAAACATATTGTAAATTGAAGAAGATGCTCACCAAAAGTTAGTGGGATGTTTCTTTTGATAAATTGATCTACATGTCAAGCTCTAAGGACAAACTTAAACCAAGTACCCTGGTTCAATGGCTAGGGTAAACTAAAGTTGTCATGAATGTTACACATGTGGTTGATGCACTAGTTTGCATATCCAGTTGTAGACAGTGAGGGGTGTCAACATGGTGTGGAGATGTGGAATGGTCATTGGGCACACAACCAGGCTCAAATCTGTGCACCCACCAACATGGAGAAAATGAGATGAGGAGGTAGCAAAAACCCTATTCATGGTGAATCGTCATGGATGACTTTGAAGATGGGTGAAAGATGGAGGCATGGTTGTACAGGCACAAATAACACAAATCTTCAAATGCCTAGTCAAAGTGGAGGCACGGTGTCTGTTGTACTACTACAACACCTGGGATGTGAGGTTTCCAAGCAACATGCCCGCTAGGATTTTCTATCATTGAGAGGATACAAAAAGGTAAGGAGAAGAAGAAGTAGAGGGGAAGAAATGGGAAGGGAAGATAAAGAGAGAATAGATGAAGAGGGATAATTGATGTGTTACATGCAGCCAAGAAACAATTTGCGACTGACTTAGTGCATGTGCCTAGTCAAGAGGAAAGAGATGGAGTAATAAATTGTGATTTACTAGGGGGAGTAGAATAGTTAAGGGCATATAAATGTAACTAATGATTAAATTGGTGTACATTAATGATATCATTTACGATCAATTATATGGATGGGTAAATGATGACCGATTGATATGAAAATTGAAGGGTAGACTAAACAAGGTGTGATGTACTCTAGTTTAACATCAATATAACTATTTGATGACATTATGTATTTTATTTATTTGTCTGATTATAGATACTCATTTAATGCATTTATTCTCCTCTTTCATGTATTTGTTAAATTCATGTCATCAACTAGACTTAAGGTGATTCAAAATTGGTGATTAAGAGTCAAGAATTATTAATAATGGATTTATGTCACTGACCCAAATAAATACACAAATACCTATTTGATCCAAAACCCTCATGATTGGGATATTTATCACTTTGTTATGATTTTTGACCCGAGAATTTTCTAATTTAATCTAAATTATGGGAAAGAAACTTAACATTAATTTTAATAAAAGGAGTCTAGGTTATGTTGTGGACCTATATTTGGGTATATTACAACATTCCACCCCTTACAAAGGATTTTTTCCCCTTAAATCCATCCATCTATGTCCCGGTATACCATGTTATATTCCATAATCAAACTATAGGTTTATAGTTGACAACATCACTTCTCCTTTTTAGGGATATTTCTTAACTTTATTTTGAGAAAAATCGGGAGGCAAGTTTATTCATCATGCCTACCTCATGAAAGCAAACTATCATTAAACCTAAGTACATGAGAATTAGCTACATGATAGATTAAAGAACTAAAGTTAGGACTACTGTCTCTACTCATCTCAACTAGATAGAGGATCTATCTTGGAGGATAAGCATAAACTTCAACATCCACAAGGTTTTTGAAGTGCAACTTGACCAAATTATCTGTCACATAATTGGAAGCACTGTCTAGGGGGCAAATATCTACATTCTAATCCCTAAGTAACAAGGTGGTAATCCTTGACTGCCATGACTTCAGGGATAAGAATCTCCCTTGCTAGTCTTCAATCACTTATAATATCATATTTGTATCTTTTCCTATCATAATCTATTTCCATCCTCGCTCCATGCATGACATAACACCCTATGAATGGCCCTGAGTTCAGCTTCTGCCACCGAACTTACTACTATATCCTCAATTTTGTTGAAATTTAATTTTATAAAAATAGTGCATGATTTGATATGTAAACTGTCAAATGATAATATTGATGAAATAATAATGTTACCCACTTTCAACAATGTCTGGAGAAAGAAGAAGAAAGCTATGAACTCAACCGATAATGAGGAAGGCAAGCGAGAAGCAATGAAGAACATCACGAACACAGTGAGAACAGAAGCAAGCATAAAAAGCCAAGACAAGGAAGACCATGTCATGACCAATCCTGAAGTCGATGAAGTGGTAGATATCATAACAGTAGAAGAAGGAGAGGTGGAAGAGGAGATGATAGAAGCTAGAACCACAATTGAGGGAGACAAAGCACCTGCATCACCAAAAACCATCCAAAACATAAATGAAGCTCTCTCATTTTCTCAAATGAGCATTGCTGGGAGGAAGCACAAAGGAAGAAATACTAAAATGAAAAGAAAGCATAAAGAACAACACATCCTATCACCTGAGAATAGAAGGTGTAGCCCATGCAGGCATGATCCTGGGACTTCAGCCACTGAACCACTTGCAGATGAAAAGGAAAATGCCACCTTTACTGAAAGCACTGACACTCCTATAACTGAGGTGAGAAATGAGGAAGATAAAGAGAATGTGGAACCAGAAGGAGACGTGAATAGTGAGGCACAATCCTAATAAGTTTAATGATGTTGTACAACCTATGTTGGAATATCTGGGGAGTAGGAAAGAAGGAAAATCAATTGAATCTCAAAGAACTTATGTCAGTTTATAAAGCAAAGATTGTCAGCATTGTTGAACAGTGGTTGAGTGGTACCAAAGCCAACAACAACATTAAGAAGATGGGTTTCAATCGATCCTTCAGAGTGGAAACTCAAGGATTTGCAGGTGGAATTTGGGTATGTTGGAAGGAGCACGACTACCATGTTCAAATATTTAACTACCATAGACAGTTTGTCACCTATTGTGTAAACCATTCCACTCTCATAACTTTTGTTTATGCAAATCTGCATATTAGTGTCAGTAAACTCCTTTTGAAGCACATCATCAAGATGGGGGAATCCTTTGATAAGCCTTGGTTAGTGTTGGGGGATTTCAACACAACCTATTATCTAGATGAAAGATCTGGCAGCGTACACTACAATCATGTAGAGGCAACTACTTTCCAAGAGACTTTGATTGTTACTGACCTTAGTGACCTTGGTTTCTTGGGACCTAAGTTTACCTTCAAGAGGGGAATCCTCCAACAAAGATTGAACATAGCAGTGTCTAACAACGCATTCATCCATAAGTACCATCATTTCTGTGTTGAACACCTCCCTAGACTCCAATCTGATCATAACCCCTTGTTGGTTAGAAGCAAACACCTGCAACCTGGACCAAGAAGGTTTGTACCAAAGGCTAGTTGGGCGAGAGACGAGGAGTTCAAATCAATGCTAGCAGAGAAATGGAATAGTAGATTGGATTTCTATGAGGCCCTGAACAATTCCAAGAAGGATATCTTAGTCTGGGAGAAGAATCACGCAAACCTTAAGAGAAAGAACAAATCCAAAATCATTAGAAATATCAATAAGCTTGAAAAATAGCTATCTGAGAACTGCAATCAGATAACAGACGGGATTTGTAATGATATGAAAGCTGCTTTGCATGATATCCTAAAGGAGGAGGAGGAGGAGTGGCACTTGAGGAGTCACATAGATTGGATGTGTAACGAAGATAGTAATACCAATTTCTATAGTGCATACGTCAAACAAAGACGTAGATCCAATACCATTACCATGCTTAAAAATAAAGAGGGAAATTGGGTCTGAGAGGAATCAGTTCTAGAAGATATGGTAAGAGATCATTTCAAGACCATCCTCTCCAGAGCAGGAGACCCCGATGTGGAGGCCATGAGAAGAATACCTGCTGAGTTCAAGAAACTCACACAGACACAAGCTTCACTCATATCCCGAGAACCTACAGAAGATGAATTTTACAAGATGGTGAAAGCAACAAACCCGTACAAAGCCAATGGTCCTAACAACATAAAAGGTCTTTTCGTGCTTAACCAATGGGACACTGTAAAGACACCAGTTGTTACCACAGCTAAAAGAGCCCTTTTGGGAGAGTTATTGAACAAGGAGATGTAAGACTCTACCATCGTTCTTATCCCCAAGGTCCAAAATCTGTTGAGTTGTGACCATCTAAGACCGATATCCTTAAAAAACTACTGTCTAAAGCTGATAACTAAAGTGGTGGTCGAGAGGCTGAAAGCATACCTACCAGAGTGGATCTCAGAAGCCCAAGGCGCTTTTGTACCCGACCGTCATATAACTGATAACATTTGTATCGTTCAGGAAGCCATCTTCATGATCAGGAAGAAGACTGTAGCAAAGATGAAGGCAATTAAAATCGATCTTGCCAAGGCCTATGACAGACTCTCGTGGGAGTTTATAGTTGATACTCTTAACAAGATCGATCATCCTGCAAACATCATGAATTCTATAAGTACATGGGAGTGTTCTATTATGTAGAATGGGCACACAACCAAGCCCTTCAAACTGAGTCGTGGGCTAAGACAGGGTGACCCCCTTTCACCATATCTCTTTGTCATGTGCATCGAAAGGCTCAACCAATTGATCCAGAAATCAGAGCGCAGAGGTGAGTGGAAACCTTTCAAACTGGGGAGGAACGGAGGAAGCATCTCCCACCTATGCTTTGCAGATGACTTGATACTGTTTGTCGAAGCATCGAACAATCAGATGAGAAGCATCAAACAATGTTTCATTACCTTCGAAAGAGCTTCGGGCCAGATGATATCAATAAAAAAAACTCAAGTTTTCTTTATAGCAAGCGTCCCTTAGGGAACAAGGTGGATTATCAATCAGATAGGGAAGTTCAAGGAAATAGATGACCTGGGAAAGTATCTAAGGGTGCCAATCATCCACAAGAAGGTCACGAAGGACACATACTCTGACATCCTGAAGAGAGTCGACTCCAGAGTGAATGGGTGGGCAGCAAAATGCCTTTCTCTAGCTGGAAGAAAATGCCTCGCTAAGTTAGTCTTAGAGAACATTCCAACCTACACTATGCAGACAGTGGCGTTGCCACTGGGTTTGTGTGATCGCATTGTTGGGTGCATCCATAGATTTCTATGGGGGGGAGGCCATAAAGATCACCCCACGTCTCTTGTTGCCTGGAACAAAGTAACCTGTCAGAAAGGAGAAGGAGGTCTTGGGCTTAAGTCTATGAGAGAGTGGAACACATCATTGATAGCTAAGAACGCTTGGGATCTTGCATCCAACAGGAAAACCATTTGGTGTGACTATAATGTTACATAACATCCTTCACTAGATGTAGTGGGAGGATAAGTCTTCTATATTTACTAGTATGATGCATGGAGATCCTATGGAATGAATGCTATAGATAGTTACTCATACTTCATTTCATTTACTAGTAATATGATGATATGTAATCAATAAAATAGAAACATAAATCTCTTGAAGTGTTCAAGGAGATTATAACTGAAGTATGACTTTGATGAAAGTGTTAAGAAATTTTGATGAGTTCAAATGTTGAAATATTTTGCATCAATACCTTGAGAACCTTCAAGAAAGAATTGTGATAATGAATCACAAGTTAATTTGAACATGATGATGTGTCAGATGAAGGAATTGTATCATGATGAGTCGTGGTATAATTATCAATTGATCCAATATTCTTATATCATCCTTAATATAAAACTATCACTAAATGATGTACCATCTGAATGGTTCATAAGACATCATATATGATATGATTTAGGAATATCCCAATATGTCTAAAGGATTAAAACCTACATTGAGAAAGTTGTGTCTTGAAAAGGTTTATCCAAAAATCATAATTGTTGAATATTACTATTAATCCCAATCCAATAAAAAAAGTGTTTTGTTGATACGATAGCTGAGTACTTAAAGAATCGGTGGGAGTAAAAGTAGAACTCAAAATGTTTGTTGTCATCAAAGAGTTACAATGAGAACTAGAGAATAACAAGTTACTGTGGAATCTCAAGTTCATCATATAACACAGAAGAAAATAGTTCTAGTAGAACATGTCTAAGATTAGGGGATTATGAATCCAACAATTCAGATAGGTTGGTCATAACAGGAAGATCCAACTAATCAACTAGAATCTATTAAGTACCATAATCTGAGTAAAGGCTCAAGGCCTCTTTGGGTCTATGTAAGATAACAAGGTAGGAGCTTGATAGAACCACCTAAAGGGGTAATACCTAAAAGGTGCAGTAGGGTATTGTGGCCAAGACCTACATGGATAACATATAAGGATAAATTGGTTGAAAAGTTTTCCAAATCAATTCAAATTGTTGAACATGATAGAAATTCCCTTACCAATTCTCATGCTTGTTGTTGTAGTTAAAATAGACTATGAGATTTGGCATAGGTAGATGGAAATCAGATTCCTTAAAAGGAATACATCAGAGGATGTGTATGTGATACTACCTAAAAGGATTCATGACTTCAAGGAATGCAAATAAAGTCAATGAACTACAAGGTTCAATCTGGGATTGAAACAAACATCTCAGAGATGGGATCTTTTGACTTGACAAGAAAGTCGAAGTGTTTGACTTGAATCAAGATGAAAGATGAAATCTATGATAACAAAATATTTAGTGGGAGCATATATGAATATTCTACATATGATGAGGAATAACATCTCAATATAGTGAATATTGAGATCTGGCATGAAAACCCCTTCAACAATGAAGGAGTGAGTGAAATATCTTATGAGATAAGGATTAAGACCTATGAGATAGTTCTTCAATGTTTCACATTGGAAGTTTGAGCACATGCAATAGCAATGTGTTCAAGGAGTTCAACATTAAAGTATTCAATGAGAGAAAATCCAAATTTGTTTCTCGTGAACCATATGTTCCAATTCTTGTGAAGAATGGAAATGACATGATTGAGATGCCAAAGTCTATAACAATGGATCTATCATGAATGCCAAGCAAGAATTGAATATTTCCTTAGGTTCAATAACTAAGGGAGTCTAGAGTTAACATCAGTATGTATTCTACATATCCATTTCTTACATATACAACCAAGGTGACTTTTGCTAATGATAATCTCATGTTATCAATTATAATCCTTTGGGATTACCATTATAAAAATTCATCTCAAAGTCTTTTATATAAAGATCATTATATGTTTGGGTGTTCCCATGCAAGATTATATCTTTGAAACAGAAACATTAATCTCTCACTTTATTGATATATCGTCCTTATCATACAACATGCTTTAAAGTAAAATGTTTCTATTTACTGGAATAATGAAATAGAAATTCTATCAACTCTATTACACGCCCATTGAGCTAAGATAAATTTTAAATGTAGACCAAAGCTTCCGCAACTCTTTTTCTGCCTTGTCCATCATTGTACTTGCATGAATTCTTTTATTTCTTGTCATATCCTACACATCAGTATGTGAGACATCTATTTGGTATCATATACCAAAATGAAGAAGTAATCAAATTATCTTATAACATTTATACCTAAAGTGGAGGCCTCAGTACCTTCCTTCTTCTTATTTAATTTCTCTAACCAGAATGGGCAATTTCTTTTCCAATGTCTAGGCTGGTGACAATCACCTCTTATTTTCATGACACCACCTTTGTCTTTGAGATATGAAGACTTGGGCTTCTTGCTAGCTTTACAACTCTTCTTAGCTTTGCCTTTGCATTTAGTCATCCCCTTTGTTTTCTTGATCATCATCATAGACTTGGGCTTGTCTATCTTCATTTGTCCCTCTGATGTTATCAACATGCCCAACAACTCTGTCAATGTTTTGTCCAAAGTTGTTCATGTTGTAGTTCATGACAAACTGAATATATGACTCTGGTATAGACTACAGAATTACATCAGTGGCCAACTATTAACCCAAGGGGAATCCCAGTCTAGAAAGGTTCTCCACATACCCAATGAGCTTGAGCACATGAGGACCTATTGGGTCTCCTTATGACATGTTACATTTGAATAGCACCTTGGAGACATCATATCTCTTGTCTTGCCTGATCTTGGTACATGTTCTTGAGATGTGTGACCATCTCAATTATACTTGTGTTCTTATCTTGTATTTGCAAATCCCAGTTCATGTAGCATAGAATCAGACACTTGACATCCACAACATCTCCAATATGCTTCTCGTAAGCATCCTTGTCAGCCCTTGGAGCATTTTGACGCGGCTCCTCTAGTTATGGCATTTATAGGACATAGAGCTTTCGCTCCTATGTGAGAACAATTCTCAATGTCCTAAACAAGTCAAGGAAGTTCTTCCTGATTAGTTTGTCCTTCTCAAGGACTGATCACAGAGAAAAGTGATTATTGTTCGTTGCCATTTGATTCTAGAAAAGAATTTTCAATTTCATCAAAAAATCAATTTTGATTTCATTCGATTTGATGAAAATTCGGGCGATACTAATTAGGTCTTTAATTAATAATCATTTTATTATTTTTTTAAATTTATAAACCTTAAGTATCGATTTAGTAAATTGAAGCAAACATTTTTCTTATGATCCACTATCTAAAATGATTCAATTATTACCCAACCTACACCAGTATCCATAATCAATCATTAAGGTAGGCAACCATGCCAATTTCATCATATGCAACTCTTGGATAGATGATGTGTAACTCCTTGACATAATCTTCTGCATACTTCTGGGCTTAGACTCTTTAAGGATCACTAGTAAATCCGGACCTAATAGCCATTATGATAATAATGCAACCCACTTTAGCGGAACCTACATTACTACCATCACACTTCCACGATGTAGACAGTGCACCATGCTTTGGTGTATCCTACACTTAGTCAAAGAAGCTTTTCATATTTATTACTATTAGAAAGCATCTAAGACTTAATATGTTTGATTGAGGGATTTATATATATCATATATATACATATATTGTATTCAATCACCTCATATATACTACGTATCATATACATGCTACATCCCACCATATAAACATGCAATATGAAACAAAAGGCAATGGTTATGGCCATGTATACTTATAATTCCTTAGATCCATAAGGAATTACTACCACCTTGGTTAATCATCACATCACATGTATGAACCTACTGTTGGTGTAGACCTATGTGTGCCAATCTGGTAGATCGGTTCAACCCTTAAATCAGTTGTCTCACCTCTGGGTCGGTTGGTAGGTTGTCACAAATGGTTGTTTGGGATCCACTCCAACTTATGTTTGGAATCCTTTCAAATTCTTGCTTGGGTTCACCAGGCGGTCATCTGGTTCCATCGTGTTCCTCTAGATGGTTGGCTCATTTCACAGACTAGTCATCTCAACCAGCGATGATCATCATCCTCATCATTGCAAGGAAATAAACTATCCTATTGCTACTTCATTACATTGAGAGAAACCTCGAGTTACGTTGAGGGGAGAAAATGTAGGAAAGCATTAACTTTACAATGGGAAGAGGGAGGTAGAGGCTCAGTTTGCAGACTGAGTTAAAGAGGAACCAAACTATCCAACCACACACAGATATAGGGTATTTTCCATAACCACGCTACACATCCATCATAAAAATGTCTTTTAGGGTAATACATGAAAATTGCATATATATATATATATATATATATATATATATATATATATATATATATATATATATATATATATATATATATATATAGAGAGAGAGAGAGAGAGAGAGAGAGAGAGAGAGAGAGTCAGGCTAGTGTACACTTGAGTGTACCGGAGGCATCGTACACCTCAGTTATTTTTGAAGATGCAGTACATTTTTGAAAAATCTAAACTATTGATCTTCTTAATAATCATTAGAACATACTATATAATAAATTTTAGCTCATTTGGACACTTATAGTTCGTGCGTCTAAAGGAGGAAGAAATCATGTATTTCAAATTAGTTTTGTGTGTCAATGTTGTCCTTGGATGAGTGATTTACACTCATCCAAATGAGTTCAAATTTTGTATGTGACCTAGTATTATTGTAACCATGAAGGTCAATGGATTCGATTTTGGAAAAATATGGTCTAGATAGGAAAACACTATTGCGGTGTGCGACGTGATCTGTACACTCGAGTGTATTCTAGCCTGACTCTCTCTCTCTCTATATATATATGATATATATATATGATATATATATATATATATATATATGATATATATATATATATGATATATATATATATGTATATTAGTTTGGGATTATGTGGTCTTTTACTGGATCATGTATGAGACATTTTAAATATTTGCATCATATGCAACTAATAAATGAGTAAAACAAAAATATGATCATATCGATTATCCTAATTCATAATAAATTGACGTGTCTCTTATAACATTGTTGGCAAATACAGGCACAGTGTATAGCAGCAGAAATAAAAAAAATATCTATCTATATTCCTATAACAACAAGATCGTGTCAACTACTAAGGATGGTTTAGCGAGTTATACCTGGTCCTGGAGCAAGTCTAGAAACAACAACTCGCGTCAATGCAACTGTCGACTAGTTGCTCTTGGATGGTGGTTGTGTAGCTCTTAGTCTTCACCATGAACAATGAACAAAATAGCTTTTACAGTGCTCATGTGGTCTCGCCATGGACTACAGGATGTAGTTCTCCTCCTAGTAGCATCCAAAGGACTCCTTCCTCTAGCGTAGTCTGCATGAACCAACTAGAACTCTTGTCATTCAACTAGAACAGACAAGAAAGTGTTGACCCTCGCTTTGGTGTACTAGTCACCAACTTTCTCTCCCACAACAATGATCCTCAGTTGTTTTTATCCCGTCGCTATCCCTCCCTTGTCGAGTAGAACTAGCTTGGGCCCTCTTAGTTACCAAAACCAGAGAGGACAACAATTGTCAGAGGAATTGATTCCCAATTGTCTATATTGTGTTCTAGGAAGCTCCCAATACCCCTATGTTTATAGGCGGGGTTAGGGTTAGGGTTCCCAGTCTATATGAGATTGTTTGGGAGTGGAAGGGACCAAAAGATCTCAAATTTTCACAACTTTTGACAGTCCAAATGGTCTTTTGGCACACACAGATGGCCATCTGGTGTGCGAGACAATCTTCTCGTACTGTGAGACAGTCATCTGGCAATTTCCCAATTACATACAAATTTGGCAATTTTGATTCCAAATAATATCACATAGTAATTCCTTGCACCACAAGAAAAGTGCAATTGAAACAATTCAGGAAACATCTATAATGATTGTTTGACCCCAATTGAGCCATCACACAAAGCGAGATTCCCGTCTCACTCAGCCAGACAGTCATATGGTGAGTTTGAAATGAGTCTGTCGGTTCAATCACATTGAACTAGTCGGTTCAAGGGTAGAACTTAGCCAATTCAAACTCTGATCAGCCTAACAACCCAAACGGTCATCTCAACAGTTGAGATGCTCATCTAGCATGTCCAAACAACTGTCTCAACACTTTGAGATGGTATTTTGGTAGTCTAATCATCCAATATGTTGATCTATTGCATGAATTGAATACATAAATGCTATAGTAATCAATCCATTCATTGTTCAAGATAAACTCCTCTTCTAGATGTGTTCCTTTGTGTTTGACCCTATAATTCCCATATCATGTTGGTAGTGAATGTCCATAACAAGCTTATGACATCACAAGCAAGGAGTGGTGCCTCATCGCACATCAGTGCTACCCAAGTGAATGGAAAGTTGGAGAACAACTTCAACCTACAATACGTGTAAGGTGTTGTAGTGATTGTATAATCCCTTTGTTTCTAATTATCTAGGATGAACTCAAGGCATGGAATCATCATCCTCTCAATGTTCATATCATGTTTCTTTAACTAAGAGCAGACTGTCTGAGACAATGTGACCTTAATATCATATATTGATTCACATGTGCATACACATGCATTTCTCAGTCTCGCTTATCAAGTGGCAAGGATATCATACTCTGGTAGGAGGGACAAATCCCATATATATCACTCACAGTCTATCCCCATGTGTTAAAGTCACTCAATCATCACAGTTATAACAGTCCATGTTGCATGATTAAGTTTGATGACATCAAAGTGTACACATTGACATGTGACGAGTGTAGTGATTTCAGGTATAAGAATCACAATCACCACCTTCACTATAAGATATGCCTATGACTTATCGTATGATGGTTTCCATGGGTCGCTCTCAAGGTGGGTCTGTCATTTTCATTGTTCCCTAACATATATCTATGTGCTTGGTTTGATATTGCTATATCATGACTAATGAGATTCTATCATCAACCAACCCACACTCTAGTTTTATGTGTTATTGGTGTCTATCTACCTTCCATAGTAATAACCAACTGAAAATGTACACACTCTTAGCATTCATATGATCACATCCTCCAAAATCACATACTTGAAGACATACGACATTGAGTGTTGTCATTTTTTAGACATTCACAATATTTCCTCCTTATCTCATAACTGAGTGAAACAAAAGGAATTGGAAGCTTGCCTTTATGAGTATTAATCAAATCCTTTATCGTATATTCCATATCAATCATCACATGATTTTCTCTATGGGCATACCTTAGCAACGGTCTTCCATAGAGATATTGCCCTCGAATACAAAGGTGGATTCCCACTCTTTCTCTTTCTTGGCTGAGATGGGCACAAATCTGGTTGAGAAGATGGTTGTGAAATAATTCTAGGCCATTGGGTCTTCATTCAGGTCGTAGTCCACAATGTGGTTCTCCCACCAAATCATGGAAGTTCGTTTTAGGAGATGAGAGGAAAAAGGGACCTTCCTATTAGGATGCACTTCTAGCATGCGGAATCCATTCTCTATCGCTAGAAACCAAGAATCAGTTTTGTTTACCACCTCTGTCTTGTCTTCTCCCCAAAACTTCTCAATGTTCAAGTTCATGAATTCCAAAATGGTGGCTCCAAGATGTGAACAAATTGGAAGTGGCTCACCATTTTCATCTCTGGCTATGTCCTTGAGGGACAAGGCACTAATGGCCTCAGTCTGCTTCTTTTGTTGTTCCATCTAATGGGTAATGTGAGTATGGACTACTACAGTTGGTCATGGGCCAATAGTTGGGTTTTCTTTGGGCTTGACCTCATCTTCAGACATTGGTTCACCTTTATGGTCCCTGTCTAAGTTCAAGTTGTTGAAGGGAACGGGCTTCGATTCTGAGCCTTCCTCAGAGGCTTCCTCATGCCTCATCCTCTTCCTGGAGGACTCTTCCTCCATAGCCTTCCTCTTCTTCTCTAGAAACCACCTCTTCCTGTGAGAGATCCTAACCTTAGAGTTCTCCTTAAGAGTGTCAACAAGGATGGCTATGGTCTTGGTGTGAGCCATGCTAACACAAAAAAGCATGTAATTAAACTCATTCTAAGTTTTTAGAGAATTACATAATCATAAATTTTGTTTGTGACATCTTAATTAACATGTTTTTTATTATTTGGCAAAGGTTTCCTTAACCCCTAATTCTCATAACCCTAGTACTCATAAAGAGATAAGGAGAGAAGTTATAGGCACGTAGGGTTTTTTGAATGAATGCGAGTAGAGTAAAAGATGAAGATAGATGAGAAATCCTAGAGGTATGTTATTTTGAGTAAAGTCCTCAACTTTTGGCTAGGCCAGAAGCATAGATCCAAGACTCATTGTAAGCCGACTAGCGGTGTGGAGGAGAATATTTCAAGCCCCTAGTTTTGGTCCTTTCTAGACACCATTGGCTTTGGAAAACACTCTAATAATTCCCTTTGGGTTTACAGACTTTGTAAAATTTAATAATTATTAGAGGATAAACAGTAAACCTTGATCTAATACCAAATCTAACGACCCCCTCCCCCTGTTATCCCTAGTCAAATAGAGAGGGAAAGGGTCATTAACACTAATATAGGATCGTAAATTTAGTAATTAACCAGAAATAATTAATAAATTTTACTAACAAAGAGGAATTTGGTACAAAAATTATGGAAAATATAAAGAAGCAACATAAAATAAAATATAACTATAACCTCCATGTTTACATTATATTTATTCATCGTGTGCCTTATTTCTAGATATTCTGTCTCATTATAATCATACATCAACATATTATCATAAATCACCAACAAACAAAACGTCGGTCCATATAACAAATTATACTGGTAGGTGGGGAAAAAAAGTTCACATATACTTATGACAACATAACGACAACAATTATTTGTTACAAAACAAAATTTACATTATCTTTACAACTTCTAACAATTTTTACTCAACTTTTGGTATACTCCCTCTTAGGGTTTTGTACCTATAGCGGACTTTAGGCTACCTCACAATCTGGAGCTAGGTACCTCATTGGCCACCCCTTAATCTGGAACTAGGTGCCATTAGGTCTTCCCAAGCTGGGGCTTGACCACTTATGACCTTCCCAATATAGGGCATGGTCTGACCGTCCCAACCTAGGGCTTGGTCTGTTAGTCATCACCATGACTTTACATTCCTTTTCATTCACAATTTCCAGAGTTGGTATGAGGGTTCAAGCAAGCTATTAGCTTACTATTGTTATAGTCATAGTCACTTTATAGATTTCAAGAAATGAAAACCATCCAAGCACATAACTTCAAGTAATCGGTAAAACCTCAAAAATCATCGGGAAACTAGAGTGATTAGTCATAAGTGTAACCACATATCTTGACCAGGAGTCTAGATGTCCAAGCAAGATCAATTAACCAATCAACCATGCAATTACCTTGAAACTTAATGCAATACACCAATGTATTATTATTTTATGCAAATCATCCTTATGACTGACTGGTTCTCAAATTAGGGTTTCTAGGTCAACATTAGGGTTTTATTAGGGTTTTGGCTTTCCAAACCCTAGTTTCCACTTCTAATGTTTCTTTAGGTTACAAACCCTAATCCTTCGGTAAATACACCTTTTATTTCAAGGAAACCCTAATTTACCAAACTATTGGTAACTAAGTTCATATAACATTCAAGTTGCTAATTTTATGCATGCAAGATCAGTCTTGTACCATTACTAACAATTGGACAAATTAAGATCATCAAATCTCAAAAATTATGGTTCTAGTTTATTTAACATATTAAAGATGTTATCTTTAGAAACTTATCTAATAGAAGCAAAATTAGGCTCAGATAACAATTGTATTATATTCTATGGATTTTTCTAAGAGAAAACCACATATTATTTGTTCCCATCAGATAATCCTACAATTAGTAATGAATTTTCAAAATAAATCATTTTTAGACCAATAACGGAGAGCCAATTAAGAAAAGGGAAAATGAGAGTTGCCTTGCCAATGCGGTTGGGCCAAGCCAATGAGATCCAGCCAACTCAGCTCCCTAGCCCACATGGCTACGACCACTAGACCAGATTAAAAAGTTGAGAAAAGACCAAAAGGCCTTACTTGTTTTGAAGAGGAGGTGAGGGCTGAAGCGTCAATTGACGGTCCCTAATCTTGAACCTTCGTCTGGCTTTGAGCATAGCTAGGGAGTCAATGACGAGTTTGACTCGGGCAAGAAGACCACTAATAGGTGATCTCAGGCCATGAACTCCTTTACTGCACCTCCTCAAATTTGTCAACACCCTCAATTTATTCATAGAGGGTTGTTGTCATTGGGATGACCAAGAAGAGGTTGTGGCAAGGAAATAGAGATGGACTGAGGTGAAGGTGGAAATCAACAGGGTAATTGATGGTGTGAAAGTAAACATGAAGTTTGTTCAAAGGTTTGGGATCTATTTGTGCCTTTGCAGATGGTCTAAAGCCCCCTATTAATAGTTGTGGGTTGGCCATGGAGGGGTGTAGTTTAGGGTATTCTTCTAGAGACCTCAAATCTAGGTCAATCCCAGTAGGGGTGAGCATTCGGTTAATTCGGTCGGTTACGGTTAATTCGGTTCAGTTAAATGGTTAATATGTGGTTTGAGATTTTAACCATTAACCTAACTGAATTGCGTCGGTTAATTTGGTTATTATCCAATCGGTTAACGGTTAATTCGGTCAGTTAATTTGGTTAACCAAATAACACATGTGTAATAATGTTATTTGAAATACTCATTGAATTTTGAACAATTGTTATATTATAGTGGTATTTCTGGAAATATAATGTTGTATGGCTCGTGAAAACTTGATTACTATGTATATGGGGAAGGTTTTTGAAATAAAAGTACAACTATATATGTATATATATGTGTGTAGGATATTATTTAAGAATAAATTATAACTATTCGGTTAATTTGGTTAACCATACCAAAAATATATTTAACCATGAAATTAACCATTTAACTGATTAACCGAATTAAATTAACCAAATTAACTGAATTAACCAAATAGTCTAAAAAAAATTAACCATTCGAAATTAACCATTCAGTTATTCGGTTATTAACCAAATTCTGCTCACCCCTAAATCCCAGGGTAGACCAACCCGAATTAATTTCACAAATCCATTGGGATCGTTTTCACATCTATCCATGCACTAAAACTCTGAGAATCTAGCTTCAAAACCAACCAGTTCAATCCCTGGCTTCCTTGCTTGGCTGAAAGTAGGGGATGATTATGTGTCATTGGATCTTAGACCCAATGGTCTACAATCCACATGCCGAGAGAAAAGGTTAAACATAGGAATCCTAATGTAAATAGAAATTGTGACATGTAATGTTATTCCATTCACTTTAGTAATTTCAAAACTACATATCTCTTAAACCATGCATCCTTTAAATCACAAATTATAAGGGTAATTCATTAGTGACTTAAAATACTCTTGTGAAAAGATTTGGACCAAAATTTAGAAATAAAAGAGATTTTTCTTCATATGCAAGTCATACACTTTTAAGGCATATATTATGCATTTAAAATTCATCTTTTCTCTTTTTTTTTCTCTTCTATTTTCTTTATTTTGATTTCTTTTCTTGCTAGAAACCATGTGGAATGGAAAACTAATTAATAGTGGTAATTTATGCCACTTTCTAGAGAATTCTACACAATTCTCACATATGCACACAATTATCTTCTATTTCTTTTTTGTTTTACTTCTTATAGGATTTTCTTTTATCCTTTTTCCCTTGTATCCATCATTGGATTACTAAAATAGTATAGACCTCAAAATCATGCATCCAAGGGAAATTTGTAGAGAAGATCATTATTTAAAACAAAGCATACAAATTTCCATTCAAGTCTTTTACTTGCATAATTGCATTTTAATTTATTTAAATACAAGCAAAAATTGAGGTTATGAGACTCGGGTTCTCTCAGTTTCCACAACCAGAGAAGACAAACAATTCTTAGAGGCAATTGAGTTGTGTTTGAGAAGCCTCCAGTACCCCTCTTTTTATAGGAGAGTCAGGGATAGGGTTCCCAATCTAAGTGGGAGCGGAAGGGACCAGAATTTCACAACATTTTGCAACATGTGATAGGTGAAACTATCTTCACAGGTGTAGCAACCAATTGGCATGTGATTCGATCATTTCAACCCTTGAACAGGTCATTTCATCATGTTTCCCAATCGTAATCATATTGGAAATTCTAATCCAATTATTGCATGACATGATGTCAGAACTAATCCTTGATGCAATCAAATTGCTTTTGAGAACTAGGCAGTTCATCTCATAAACCAGTCATCTCACGACCATGATTCAATAGGCTCACTTAGTGAATCGGTCAGTTTGTACCCTAGTTCTCCAGAATTCAGCCAATGCAATATCCAATCATCATGACACTCCAAATGGTCGGTTCAACACTTGAGTTAGTTGTTTTAGAGTCGAGTCAGTCAATTGTTATTTAAATTGAATACCAAATCACTTTAGTGATCAATTTAACTATCATCCATGACCAAACTCCTATTCCAAGTGTATCATATGTATGCGACCCTATAGGTTCCAAGTTACATTGGCAGTGCATGTCCATAACTCATTTATGACATCACAAGCAAAGAGTGGTTCCTTGTCACACATCATTGCTACCCAAGTAAATGGAAAGTTGGAGAACAACTTCAACCTACAATCTATGACAGGTTTTCAAGTTATTGCATAATTCCTTTGTCTCTGATGTCCATATTGAAGTCGAGGCAGGGAATCATCATCCTTTCAATGTTCAATCCATGTTCCTTGAACTAGAGTAGTTCGTTTGAGATATATGTGACCTCAATATCATATATTGTGTCACATGTGCATGTGATGATTTTCTTAGTCTCACTTTTCATGTGGGAAAGATATCAAACACCAGTAGGATATACAAATCCCATCCAAATCACTTACAATCATCTCCATGTATCACAGTGCATCCAATCATCATCTTTATGGAAACCCTTATTCAAGATCACAGTGGATGGTGTCAAAATACACCAAACTATATGTGAGGAGTGTAGTGATTTTAAGTCTGAGAACCACAATTACCACCTCCACTATGAGAGATGACTATGACCACCAATTATGGTTTCCATGTGTCACTCTCAAGGTGGGTCTATTTGATACACTATTCTCTAACAAGTATCTGTGTTCTTTATTTGATATCACATATCATGACTGGTGAGATTCTATCATCAACCAACCCACACTCTAGTCTTATGTGTTATTAATGTATATCTTCTTTGCATAATAACATCTGACTAGGGACATAACCAAAATCTACATTCTCTTAACATCCATATGAACTCATTATTCAAGTCCAACACTTGAAGATATATGTAATTGAGTAATGTCATTCTTTATACATTCATTATGTTTCCTCATTACCTCATAACGGAGTGAAATAGAATAATCAAAAGCTTGTCTTTATTATCAATCAAATCAATTATGTAATATTCCATCACAATCATCTTATGATTGGATCTCTAGGAATATATACCAATAGACTCCCACTTGCATTTAAAGTCAATAAGCCATGAATCTCATTCTTAGTGATCTAAACATGTCCATCATGTTTCTATTGTACAAATCCTCATCCAGTGGGTTAGCAACATATTGACTTTAGTCGGGATATTTCATGTTTCACATCTCTTTGCTGTATGACATATCGTATGAAATTGAATTGTTGTAGTATGCTATCTGGTATTCCTTACATAACCAATATCTCCATTGTTGTCATAGTATTTCTACTATGTCATCAATGGTTGGAACATCTCGTAAGTTCATCAATACAAACTTCTAGATCCATATAGTATACACCCATGTGTTCATAACACCATGACATTTGACTTCTATTATAGAATTCAAATAATGGTATGTAGTTCAGAACTCTTTCCAACTTATAAATCTTCTTTGAAGACTAAACACAATTTTATATTTCGGTCATTCTATGTCATTTCGGAAGCTTGTATCGATGTAACCCTTAACATCCAAGTCTTCCGTATTACCATAATGAAGCAATTGATCCTTATTACCATCTCAATTGATCCTTCTTTATGGTATTCCATTGAGTAATATCTTCCTATCATGTCCAACACATATAGATAATGGGATGAGTATACTATTTTCCAGATAGATCTAAATGTGAATGCATATGTAATCTCTTCCATTATTCACAAGATTTGGAACATTAGATTCTTGAGAAACTAATACCATCTACATGGATAGATTCTCTCTTACTAAATCCTTGATGTTGAACCCTTTCAGCATCTTGCTAATATATGTGCTCATATTTGGGTTTAGAAACGTTTTTAGAACTATCTCTATAGATCTCAATTCCTATCACATAGGATGTTTCCCATAATACTTCATGCCGAAGGTGATTTTCATACCAGGTTTCAATACTTAGTATTGAGATGTCATTCCTCATCAATTATATGCTTGCACTAAATCTTTTGTAATCACATATTTCATCTTTAATCTGGACTCAAGTCAAACTCTTTGACTATCTTATCAAATTAAAGATTCCAATTCTAAGATGCTCATTTCATTGAACTTTAGATCTTATAGACTCTATTTACATTAATGGAGTTATTAAACTTTCAAGTTATGTCACATACACGTCCTCTCAATTATTGTTATTTAGGAATGCAATTTGAATCTCCATATGCCAAATGCCATAGTCTTAATAAGCTACAAAAATAATGTGCATTGGTAAAGGGATTTCATCATGTTCAATACATTGAACTAGTTTGAAAAACCTTTACAACTCATCTATCCTTTTATGTCATCCATGGTTGTCTTCTATATGAAAACCCAACTTCACCTTATGGGTTTTACTCCTCTAGGTGGTACCACCAAGGTCATACCTTATTGGTGTTCATGGATTCCATCTTGGATATAATGGCTCAAGCCGTTTCTTAGACTCTAGTCCTTCCAAAGTTCTTAGTTGATTGTTGCCTCATCATCTTATGACTAATTCACAATTTATCTGAGTTATAGGATTAACAATCTTTTAACCTTAGATGTGATTAAATAGAACTACGAGTTTTGTGTAAGATAAAGAATTTGAGATTCCACAACCACTTGTGACTCTCTATGTTCTCATTCTACCTCCTTAGGTTCATATATTTTCTTGTTGATCTCTAACTTCTTGAGTTCTACTTAACTCCCACTTATTATTTTGTAATTCATCCATCCAAGCAGCAAACACTTTTGTTATTTGGATTGAGATAAGTAGTGTTCAACAAACTAACATTTATGTGATTAAATCTATCCAAGAAACTCTTTTGTTGCATAAGTTTCAATCCTTAAGACATATCGGCACATTCCCATACCAAATCCTATATGGTGTCTCTTAAACCATTTAGATGGTACTTTGTTTTAGTGATAAGCATATGCCTTAGAAGAAATTACAAGATTAGATTAAATGATAATCACATCATGACACTTCAGGTTGTGATTTCTTATTTGTGATACATCATCATGTATCAGGTGGAGTGATTGTTATACAATATCACATTCACTCTAAAAGATGCTTAAACTATTCCTATAAAGTTTTTCAAGATTGAATCCTATCAAAGTATATTAATATATTTAACGAAGTTGTGTGCTTCATACATGTAATGTTTTTGAACATTTCAAGAGATTTTTATTTTATCAAATAAATATCACTATATCATCAGTAAAAATCATGAGATATGAAAAACTATCTGGCAAAATCATGATATATGAAAAACTATTTAAAAGTTCTTTGCACATAATTATCTACATGTCCTTGTGGAATACATATTCTCCCACTACACATAGTATGAAGTGGTTTTTCATGTTTCTCATATATAAGACTTCCATGTCTCATATTGGTTCAATAACCAAAATAGCCTAGATAAACATCAATATGGATTCAAGAAAATGCATTCCCATACATGTGCTCTAGATGACAATGCTATAGACATTGATTGTTTAAGTTATCAATTATAATCCTCTAGGTATTTATGTTGTAAATATTTATCTTTCGATCCTTCCACATAAACATCAAAATATGTTTGGGGCATTTCCATACAAGATCATATCTTTAAAATAGAACCAGTAACAACTCTTTATTTATAGTCATCCTTGTCCATACAAGATTCTTAAAGTAAAAATATAGTATTATTGGCATAAATGAAATAGTAGTTCATCTAACTCTATTGCATACCCTTTTGGCTAAGATAAATTCTAAATGTAGACTAAAGTTGCAGCAACTTTTTCTTATAACAATCCATCTGTGTCCTTTCATAAAGGCTTTACTTCTTATCAGATCTTGCACATCAACATATGTTATGTAAGACCTACATCCAGTTTCACATGCCCAAGATGAAGAAGTAATCAGATTTATCTTATAATATTTATACCAGAAGTACATGTATCTATCCCTTCCTTATTCTTCATTAATTCCTCCAGGAAGAGAGGGTGATTCCTTTTCCATTATCCAAGATGGTGAAGTGGTGACAATTTCCTCCCTTCCTTCCTCATCCCTCTGCTTTGAGTGCTAAAGAATTGGGCTTCTTTCCAACTTTTGAATTCTTCTTAGATCTGCCTTTGCCTTTAGACTTTTCCTTTGTCTTGTTGACCATCATCACAGACTTGGGCTTTTCTTTCTTCATTTGTTCCTTAATTGTTCTATACATTCCAAGTAACTATGTCAATAGCTTGTCAAAGTCATTCATGTTGTGGTTCATGACAAACTGACTGTATGACTCTGGTAGAGATTGTAGAGTCACATCAATGGCGAACTATTGATCCATAGGGAATTCCAGTCTAGAGAGGTTCTCCACATACCCAGTGAGCTTGAGCACATGAGGACTTACTAGATCTCCTTCTATCGTGTTACATTTGAATAGCGCCTTAGAGACACTAAATCTCTCATGTCATGCTTGATCTTGGAACATTTTCTGAAGATGTGTGACCATCTCAATAACATCCATGTTCACATGTTGCCTTTGCAACCCATAGTTCATGGAGCACATCATTAGGAACTTGACATCAACATAATCTTTAGTATGTTTCTTGTAAGCATCCCTGTCATCCTTAGATGTGGTGGGAAGAGGTTCATCTAGCTTTGGTGTCTCCATGACATAAATCTTGCGCTCTTGTGTGAGAATAATTCTCAATGTCCTGGACCATTCATGGAAGTTACTCCCATTTAACTTGTCCTTCTCAAGGACTAATCGTAGAGATAAAGTGTTCTTGTGTGTTTCCATTTGATTCTACAATAGAAATTTGTAATTTTTTGTCAAAAACTCAATTTTATTTTGAATTAAGTTGTATAAAATTTGATAATGTTTATTAGGTCTTTAGTTATTTATCACTCTCATTATTTTATTCAAATTGACAACCCTCAATCAATTTGGAAGATTGCAGAACACACACTTCTAATGTGCCAAGATCCAAAACAATTCAATTATTATCCGGCCAACGCCAGCGTCCATAATCGACTATTAAGGTGGGCAACTTTTGCCAAGTATATCTTTTGCAATTCATGGATAGATGATATGCACAACTCCTTGTCATAGTCATATGAATGCCTCTAGTGCTTAATCACATTAAGCACACACAGTTAATCATGACCCAAAATCCAACACGATAGTAATGCACCATGCTTGGCAGGCCCACATTATTACCATCACACATCCACGAGATAGTGGTGTACCACCCTTGGGGTCTCCATTCTTTGTCTATCACTCTTTTCATGTGTGCCTCTAATGTAAAGCATTTTAGACTTAATATGCTTGATTGTGGGATTTTATTTATAAATAAATACATATACATTATCCAATCACCACATATAAATAATATGTAACAGATACACGCTATATCCCACAATGTATGCATGTAATATAAAACATTAGCGATGGTTATGGTCATCATATTGTAATTCCTTGGAGACGCAAGGGATTACTACCACCTAGTTCTACATCTCATGCATGAACCTATTGTTAGTTTAGATTTGTGCTTGTCAATCCGGGTTGATTGGTTCAACCCTTGAACTGGTTGGCTTGCCTCTTGGTAGGTCGGTTGGTCATCTAAAATAATAATTTAGCCTCTTTTCCAAATGATATTTGGACAACACCAAATGGTCAGTTGAATCCACCAACCGATTGGTTCTCTCCTCCTGTGGTCTTCCCTACTCGGTCCTCTAGTCGATCGGCTCATAATGTGAAATAGTTGGTTTTGCTGACACTGATCATCATCTTCTTTGTTGCAAGGAAAGAAACTATCCAATTGCTATTAAACTTATTACATGTAATGAGAAACCTCAAGTTACATTTGAGGGGAGAAAAGTTAGGAAAGAACAATACATTTACATTAAGAAGAAGAAGGTAGAGGCTCGGTATGAAAATCGAGATATAATAAGACCTAAATGAACCATTCAACCATACATAGATATTTGGGTTATTGGCCATAAACCATCATACAAATCCACCTTCAAAACCAATATGAGGTCCATGTGTATAAATTGCATATATATCATATCATATCATATCATATATGTGACACGCCAATCGCAAAAACATAATTCACTTAAGCGAAAGCGTTTGTTAGCAGTGGATTATCAAAAATCACTAAAAATTAAAACCATTTTACAGAGAGGTCCACACATAGGAAAACTCTTTCACAAAGAACTGAAGTAATTTAATTACATACTAGTTTACAAGTACAACCTACATATTCTGAACAAAACCAAATGTGTACTCCGTTTCCAGCTAGGGCTGTGCCGATAGCGATCGTGATACAAGTTCTCCCTCAGTGCGGCGTCCCGGCTTGGGGGAGGGGTCCGACGACCATCGCTCGCCACCTTCTCCCCCCAGGCCTCTTCCTCGACCCGCTACTTCTCCTTCTTCAGGCACAGGCCTTCCTTTGGTCTCTCCTCTTGGCGGCGGTCGTGGAGGGTCCGGGTCTCCGATCTGGTTTCTCTCGCTGCAGCTGATTGGAGTGGCGAGATGGGGTTCTGCTTCTGGCTCTATCTGAGGCGATTCTCCTCTCCTCCATCTTGGTTCCTCTTTTTATTATTTTCTTTGGTCTCTCTTGGTAAGGGCATGGTCGTTTGTCGTCTCTTTTTCTTTTTTTCCTTCTTGTTTCTATCTGGTCTCGGTCTGTCTAGGTGTCTCCTTGGTTGGGCGGCGGGCTCCATTGCCCCTGTGTGCACAGCAAGGGTGGGTGACAAGCAGGGGTCCTCATTTTTCCTTGGGTTGGTGCTCCCATTATCGCTGCCTGGTCCTTTGGCACTCAAGTCGTTGCTTGATCTTGGAGGGGGCACAGTGGTTGTTGGGAGAGGGGTGGGGTTCCCTATGTTTTTTCTACTCTCCTCCATCCTCCCATCTAGGTTTTGGCTGCTCTCTATTTGCGTTGCCGGGGTTGGGTGCCCTGCCTGGCGGTTCCATGGAGACACCCCCTACCTATTTGTGTCTTTTCCTATGTGTGTCTAGTTTGTAGGTGGGTTGCTGCCCTGGTTTTTCCTTTTTTTCTACTCTTTCTTCCGGTCCTTTTGTCACTGATCTCGATGCATTTCTTGCTAGTGGTGCTTTGGCATGTATGTGATGGGTCTCTCTGTTGGAGGTGTTGTTCACTTTCTATCCGGAAAACTCATGGGCTCACATAGATTGAAGGTATCTCTTGTTGATAGCTGCTTTGTTCTGCCACTACGTTGGGAGATCTATGCTGAAATTTACCTACTGCCTCCCAATCTGAGCTTGTGTGCTTGGTCAGACTCAAATATGGTGTGTTGGTCATTCCTGTTGTGTGACTTATCCTTCTTGTAGATGTTGTATGGCTTATTAGCAATGATATTGTTCCTTTCAAAAAAAAAAGTTTCCAAGTACATGTCTTGTATCATCTTTTTCTAAGAATTACAAGCATCAACTGCCTTATTCAAATAAACACAGGCAGTATAAAATCTCAAGGCATTGAGCCAAAATCTCAAAAGAACTAACTATTACTCCAAGGAGCTGAGAGTACAGAGACGACACATAGGACTCTACGTACATCTATACAAGGCATATCAGCCAATGTCTCCACCTGTTAATTCACTGTTGTCCCTGCTGCTGTTGTTGCATCCTTCACCTACTGAAGGATTCCTGCCTCCTCATCTGCGTCCACCTAAAAATGTGGTTCCCACGGTGGTGAGACAATTGCAAATTGCCCCAGTGAGAGATATAACTCTCTGCTAGAACATTATTATTGCAGTTATTGGATTAACATTGAGTAGAAGAAATTTATATTTAACAGCATCTAGTTCAATCTCTAAACCAATTAGAGCAATATTCTTATTCAAAGCATTTCAACTATAACTTGATAAAGCAGTCTGTCATTTATACCATAAGAAGTTAAAACACATGTATAACATTGATCCTTCTAGGATCTACTAAATAGAGTAGCATCAACCCTTTATCATGGATATTCAACCTTTAGTTTATCTTAAAACACTTGTTACCACTTATTAGGTAACTAATACCTTCAAGTCATCTTGACAAAGGAAATTATGATTCTTGCTACACCAGCATTCCACATAGTTTACAAAGCTCATATCACCTCTTGTTACCCCTCAATAGGCAACAAGGCATATTATGGCTTATGAAGCCCATAAACAATTTCAATAATTAAAACATCATATGGCACACATGACTCAATAATTTTAGGTTGCCTCTCACTAAGAAACAAATCATATGAAGGCTTATAAGGCCTATAAAACATTTTCAATATACAGAGCATCATATCCCATGCCTGGCTATGCTCATCATCTGAATATACCTACATGATTAATACTCATGATAACAATTATATCCATTATCTAACAATACCATGCAACATAAGGGTTTTCTTATTACATTCATAACTCCTCACTCTGTGTTAGGACTTCACATAGCATCACCCAGTATTAGGGTTTCACATAGCATTACCCTGTATTAGGGTTTCACATAGCATTACCCTGTATTAGGGTTTCACATAGCATTACCCTATATTAGGGTTTATTATATCCTACTACCCAATTTAGGGTTAGGATGCACTATTCACATCAGATTAGAGTTTATCATGTACTTTTACCCAAATTAGGGTTTATTGTAACATTACATAACATCACCCAGGATTAGGGTTTTCCATAAATAACCATTTAGGTTCTCAATATCATATTATTAATGATCAAGTCCTATTTCATTGCTTCACACAGCTAGTAGCCAATATTGATAACATAAGTATTCAATCATACTTATTTAATTCTCATCATTCATCATTAAATGAATTATCAACACAAAGTATGAATTTCTCTCTCATATTTACCAGAATATGATTGTACCAAAGTTTATTGATTTGGATTAACCTTTTCATAAGGCATGTTAGCCTACACTTATCAAATTGCATTACATCTCAATGTAACAATTGACATGACACACTTCATGTGTCACTCATACAAATATATTGGATTTAAAATACATCAAGGTATATCAGTCTTGAGGTGTCGGATGTGATATATATCATATCTTAATGTATCACTTCCCTTATCACCTTTATCTTACTTGAGTTTATCCACAACTTGTATTAGGGTATTCCCCATCCTAATACTTTATGCACTAGTTCATCACATTTATCATGTAATGTATTGGTCATAAGTCACTTATTTAGAATATACAACCATTACCAATGATATGGACTCATCTTTGAGTTAGGAACTGTTGATATAAGGATATCCATTATCAACCTCTTTAGGTGTTACATTTTTCAATATATTAATCACTACTCCATTATTAGGAATAGGATTTTCCATATTTATAAATTAAGGTTCACATAGCATCTCCCATATATATGGATTTCACATAATGTCACTCTTCATTAGAGTTTCACATAAAATCCTTATATATTAGGGTTTCACATAGTATTACATGAAATTAGGATTTCACTTAACATCTCCCTCAATTAGGGTTTCACATAGCTTTGCCCTAAATTAGGGTCAGGGCTCATTAATCTTTTCAATGGGGGTTTCACATAGCTTTTCCCTAAATTAGGTTTTATTCATAATGAGAGAATTAGGGCTTAATTATGTAAGAATTCCTCTCTCTCTTTCTCTCTCTCTCATCCTCTCTAGGATGTTAAGTAGTTCAAGATTCATCTAGGTCAGCTCTTCATTTAAGTACACACAGTTAGGGTTATTCATTATAATCACCTTTGTTTTACAACATTAATGATCAAGTAGCTAATTGACCTTTAATCATATTAGGTGTCCAAATGGTTTGACCAATTGAACCTCAAATGGTCTTGGTCACTTAGATCCCAAACGATCTTGTTCGCTCAGACCTTGAATGGTTTGAAACTGTTTAAGCAAAATAATAATGAAACCGTATGGACAATTCACACTTGAAACTACTTGGGTCTCCAAACAGATTGAGACTGTTTGGTCTCAAATGGTCTTAAGACCATTTTATCCCAAAAGGTCTTGAGACCATTTGAACTCAAACGGTCTTAAGACCTTTTGGTCCAAACTCTCTGAAAACCGAATGGACCAAAAAGGTCTTCCATCACTTTATCAATTCAGGGTTTCAATAATTAAACCATCTATCAATTGGACTACTAATTTATTCTTCAATTGAACCATTGAATCACCCTTAAATTGGACCTTCAATTAGGGTTTTGAACCCAATTGAACAAGGGTTTATAATCAAGAAACCATCAATTAGGGTTTTGAAATCAAGGAACCATCAATGGTTGACATTGTGGAACTAATTCAATTGAAATCATTGGATCATCATCAAACCATGACATGACCTGACCTCAAACAGTCTTGAGTTCATTTGGATGACCTCCAAATGGTCTTCAGACCATTTGACTCAAACTATCAATGAAATCTATGAAATTCAATTAGGGTTTGCATCATTGAATCAATCATCAATTAAGCTATTGATTGTATTTCAATTTGATATCACTGGATCTTCAACCATCTGATCATACTTCATCATAGACTTCCAAATGGTCTAGGTTGACCTCCAAAGGGTGTTGAGACCGTTTGAGTGACCTCCAAACAGTCTTGAGACCGTTTGGGTTAGTCAACCCAAAAATTATATCAATCAATTGAGAATTTCAGCACTCAACCCGATTAGGGTTTGATACTTGATGGACCTTTAACTGATGAACCCTTTGAAACCAATAAATTGGATTTAATGAGTCATCAACCATTAACATAATCATATGAACTCCAAATGGTCAACCCCCTCCATTCGGTCAACCACTCCAAATGGTTTGGAACCCAAACTGCCAAACGGTTTGCAAACTGTTTGGTGAAACCGATTGGACCAAAAATTATGAAACTATTTGCAATAGATATTTGTAAAGGTGTGTTCTTATGATGATGTCATCATCATCAAGCTATAAACCCACGAATATTGTTGTGATTTTCATGTTGATTGCCTCAATCAATCAAATAAAATTTCAAGAATGAAGAAAGGATCAATAATTGATAGATATATGGAATCAATAACAAAGTTCAAGGGTTCAAGTTATATAACCCGCCTTCAATTGAGCTTCAAATATTGTAGATTCATGTCAACAATGGTGGAAGAAGCTTTCTCAAACAACAAAATTCGTTCCTCATGCTTTTGAGTGAAAAGGATTGGCTAGAATTGAAGATCGAGTGAAGAAAAGAAGAAATCAAGCATTGATTTGTGATTTCCACCATGAAATCAAGGTGAACGAAGGTCAAGAAGCTTACCAACAGGTTGGGAGTCGTCCTCCATTTGCTCCAAGGTCCCTTGGTCATTTTTGCAAGCAATAAGTGAAAGTGGTTTTGAAATTACCCTTTCATCTCATGGATAAAGGAGCATATATATGAATTTTATGAAAAATTCATTTAAGAGAGATAAAGTAGGGATTATCTCCTCCATTTCCTTGCCACTTGCTCCCTTCCCTTCCTTGGTTACGAGGATATCTCCTTTTCCTATTATTCCTCTCAATTATCCATGTTTTAAAGAAAAGCAAATTAAGCATCTTAACCCTTATAATACTAATATCCATAAGTTAGTGGATATTTCATTTTGTTTTCTTAATGTGAGTGGGTTCTCCACTCATGTAGATATTTCCATTGCCTTTGCAAGGAACAAAGACGTGAATATATGTGTATTTAAACCTCTACAATTTTGGTTGAAGGGCAATCCATTTAATATAATTATTTTTGCATTAAATTGAATTAAAATTTCAATTATGCTTAAATCTTGATTATTTTAATATCAAGATTCTCTCTCCTTCAAAGTGATACAAATGAGATGCCCCTCTCATTTTATTGCTTCCAAATTATGACAAGAAATATTAGGGACCTTATTGAAGTGGTAATTTGCATATTGAACCCTGGGTTTTGGGTAAATTGCACATTACACCAAAACTAGGTTTTAATGCACAAACATTGCTTTATCAGCTCTTTCTTGGTACTCAGGCTACCACAAGCCATACCTCTGCATCATATTCTTTCTCATGATGCTTCAACACATGAGGAACATCTTATCATGTAACATTTGCAATTTAACCCCTCAACTTGGGTAATTTGCACTTTAGTCCAACACAAGCAAAACATTATTTTCGACATCATTCAAAAGGGACAAAAATTGAAATATAAGTTCCTCTTAAGCCTTAATTACTTTTCAAAAGATAATATCAAGCATATAATTATCTTTCTTAAACAAAACACCTAGGGTTAAAGTATAACCCAGGTCAGGGATGTTACAATATATTTGTTAGTTTGGGATCATATTGTGGTATTTAATTGGATATGCATATTAAGAAGTTTATGAATTTGCATCATATGCAATAAATAAATGATGAAAACTAAAAATTTGATCATATTGATTATCCCAAAAGATAGTAAATTGACATGGCTTTGATACCACAGTAGGGAAATATGGCATCAGATATTGCAGTGGAAACCAAAAAAAATGAACTGCCCTATTCCCCTTGAACCATTGGATTGCCTCAATTACTATGCAATGGAAGGATGGTTTATAGGATATACCTAGTCATGGAGACAGTTCAACAACAATATCCTCATCATAGTTGTGATCCCTTTCCTCAAGTTTCACCCAAATAGAGTCTGTGTCGACCACCTGGTTGATCACCACAAGCAACTGATTGACGATGTCCTCCTAGCGGGAAAAGTATCCCAGCCTCTAGAATAGTCCACACGGACCACCGGGAAATACTGTCATTCTAGAAGAATAGAGAAGGATTTGTCCCCTCATGTTGGTTTACTAGTCATAAACATGCACTCCCACAATTTCTCTCCCTTTCTATCCCTCCATTTATCAGGTAGGACTTGCTCAGGTTCTCTTGGTTATCACAACTAGAGAAGATAAACAATTTTCAGAGGCAATTGAGTTGTGTCTAAGAAGCCCCCAGTACCCCTCTTTTTATAGGAGGGTTGGGGACAAGGTTCCCAGTCTGAGTGGGAGTGGAAAGGACCAAACATTCAAAAAAAAAATCAACCTGTGATAGGAGAAATGGTCGGCTCAGAGGTGAACTAATTGGTTAGCATGTGAGCTGATCGATCCAACCCTTGAACTGGTCATTTCATCATGTTTCCCAATATTCTAATCCAATTAATGCATGACATGACATCAACACTAATCATTGACGAAATCAATTTGTTCTTATGAACTGGGTGGTTCATCTCATAAACCAGTCATCTTACGAGCACGATTCAATTGATTCACTTAGTGAACCGATCAGTTTGTGCCCCGGTTCATCCAGAATTCAGCCAATGCAATATCCAATCATCTGGACACTCCAATTGGTCAGTTAAACATTTGAATCGGTTGTTTTAGAGTCCAATCAGTCAATTGTAGTTTAAATTGTGTACCTAAACACTTTAATAATCAATTCAACTATAATTCATGATTAAACTAATATTCCTAGTGCATCATATGTGTGATGCTATAGGTTCTAAGTTACATTGGTAGTGCATGTCCATAACTCATTTATGACATCACAAGCATAGAACGGTGCCTAGTTACACACCATTGCTACCCAAGTAACTAGAAAGTTAGAGAACAACTTCAACCTGCAACCTATGATAGATGTTATAGTTATTTCATGATTCCTTTGTCTCTAATATCCAAATTGAACTCGAGGCACGAAATCATCATTCTTTCACTGTTCAGTCCATGTTCCTTGAACTAGAGCAGATTGTCTGAGATATATGTGATCGCAATATCATATATTGATTCACTTGTGCATGTCCATTATTTTCTCAATCTCGGTTCTCAGGTGGCCAGGATATCAAACTCCTGTAGGAGGGAAAAATCCCATCTACATCACTCACACTCATCCCCATGTGTCACAGTGCATCCCATCATCACTTTATGGAAACCCTTATTCAGGATCACGGTAGATGATGTCAAAATACACCGAACGACATGTGATGTGTGTAGTAATTTCAAGTCTAATAAACACAATCACCACCTTCACGATGAGAGATGACTATAAACACCAATTATTGTTTCCTTGTGTCAATATCAAGGTGGGTCTGTTTGATACTGTTACAACCCCAACTTTTGGGTTCATTTGGTGAGAAATGTAATTTCTCATATTAAAGATATTGGCACAAATAATGATATAATTTGTTTTGAATACAATAACCTTGTTGGTTTTTTTGTGTGCTTTATTGGCTATTGGGCCCAATAACAAGGACAAGATAAAAGAAACTCCATTATTTGAGTAAATAAGAAAATGAAGAAAAGAAAGATGTAGAAACCTCTAGAAGGCAAAATAATATAATCCAAAGTTGGATTTCGTGCCTCTTGGGTTCCTTGGGTTCCAAGGAGTCCAAAGTTGCAAAGATAATGCATCAAGAAAAGAAAAGATCAATTAAATATTTCTATATTAAGAAAGAAATTGAAAACAATGATAAAATGTGGAAAATATGTGGAAAGATGTATAATTGAATTATCCTTGGTGGATTTTCAAATCCAAAGGATTCCTAATGTTAAACGGAATGCCAATGAAGAAAATAAAAAGAAAGATAAAGAGAAATCTTCAAAAAGAGATATTGTAATAAAGAAATAAACAAGATAATGAGAAATAATGAATATAGATTCATCTAGAAGGATAATAAGTATCCTTAAAAAGGAAATTCTAAATATTAGAGTTTCTTGGGGTCCAAGGAGCCCCAATGGAGAAAAAGAAAGAGAAAATACCAATAATGCAAAATAAGAGGATAATGTGATACATTATTAATGAATTTTGTGGTATTGTTAAAAAGGTGGTATTTTCTACTGAAAGAAAATATAATTTTGTGGTCAATGGATTAAAAGGCAAGTACAAAGAGAACAAAAGAGGTAATTTTCGAAATCCTAATATATAAAGAATAAAGAATGTTAAAGAGATAATTGGGAGAGAGAAGCTTGCTTCCTAATGAAGGAATTAGATTCCTATTGGGACAAGGCCTTGTATCCTTGTTGATAAACATGGTAGGGCATGGATACCCTCCCCTATATAAGGGGTAGACCCTCTGGTTCGAGTTCAAGAGGGATCCTATGCAACACCCTCTCTTCTTCTTCATCATTTTCATTCAAAACTCTAGCAATGGGGGTAGTGCAACCCTAGGGAAACAAGGAGCCATGGGTTGGAGTTTGGTGGAGGCACGATGCTCCTACGACACCACAGAGGAACACATCCATCTTTCCTGTGCTCTAACACTTGCCCAACAGCCATTGGAAGGCTGCAAGTCATCCACAGTTGCAGACCATGCGGGATGAAGTTCAGCCACTGTAGCCACATTTGAGGGAGAGTTAGGCGGCGCCCCAGGCACGGCGAGGGGTGATGGAGGCTGGGCACCAGTCAGTGGTGCCCCTCAGGCCTTGGAGGTGGGAGGAGAACTCCCCCCGAGCAGCTAAGTTCGACGCAGCTAAGGCGGCACGAGGAGGAAGACGACCCATTGGTCGTTGGTCATTTTTGCCCCTCCGCGGGTTGAATAAACCACCAAAATTAACCTAGGGCATTTTTATCATTTTGAAATGTTTTCAACTAGCCGAGCAACGTTGCATGGATTATTTTGAGATGATTAATGTAATTAGTAGAGTTTAATGGATTATTAAAGTTGATAATAGCATGTTAATCATGAAAAGATACATTAAGATCAAAAAGGATGAACTTTTCACATAATTGGTTTAATTTAGAAGTTCATGTGCATAAATATGCTTTAATGGGCCTTGAAACCTTAATATTAGTAAATGCGACTCTTAATAGTTTTAATTATTCAAAATCATGAATAGAGCTAAGATATGATGATTCTAAGCTATTTTGAGTATAAAGGTTCCTAATTGTGAATAAATACCCTTAATATGGTAATTAGGGTTTTCTAATGGATAAAATGTGGAATTAGTAATAAATGGAGTTCATAGGTGAATTGGACAACAATAAACTATGAATTGATGATAAATCAGCATAATGATCTTGTCATGGATTAAAAGGATAGAAATGGTAGCTTTGATGTAAAAGAGGCTTAATGGACTTAATTGATGGCTAATTGTGCCTTTGATCCGAAAATAAGGTTATATGTTGTTAAAGGATAACCTTAGTATCTTTTGTGAAGAATAGACGAGATAATTAGGCTTTGAGAATAATTGTAGAAAACTAGGGTTTAAAATGTAAAAATGAAGTGAAATCCTAATTGCAATGGAAACCCTAAAAGTGGATTAGAAACCCTAGGAAGCGAGCTAAGTTTTATAGATATTGATGGTATGATTAATAATAGGAAATTGTATGCATATTTCAGGATCTCATAATGTGCTTGCTTGCCTATTTGGATTTCTTGATTGGATTATTCTATCTCAAATCAGCCTGACAGGTATGTGGTTACACTTATGGAAAATCGCTTTAGTTTCACGATGATTCCCGAACATTTTTATTGGTTTCCTGAAAATCACTGCTTGGATGACTTTTATTTCATGCAACTATAAAATGACTATGATTATCACTATAAATATATATATAATTGGCTTAGATTCGGGTCCTCCTCTATGGATTTGCAAAGGCTAAAAAAAGGGTAACCTAGAGCAAGGTCTAGGTTATCAAGAGTTAGGGATTAGGCTACCTACATGTAGTTTCATGCAACTCTTTAGGGTACCATGAGTTAAGGAGTGGGCTACCTACGGGTAGTGCCTTGTGACTCAACCCTAGAAATTGATTCACCTATTAGGTAGGATCATGAGGGGTTTAATGGGAATCTACCATAAGGAAGGTAGCATCCACGTCCATTGCAGGGACAATGCAGATGATAGGGTATGTATGGATTGCGTTGTCATATATAAAACGTAAAGTTGTTTGTTAAATTGTAATTGACTATAGTATGTTGTTATGGTTAACTGCATGATTATTGTTTCCCCCACATACTAGCAAGATAGGGTATGTATGGTAGCGTATAGGTCCACTGCAGGGACAACACAGAGGATAGGGTATGTAACACCCAGATTTTTATATCACATGAGCGAAAGCAATTTTTTTTTCTAGGAGTGTCACAAACATGATAACCATTGCAATAAAAGTAAATGAAACACTTTGCAAAACTGTAAAACTGATTCATACATAGCTTTTTGTCAACATAAAACTACATCATGTTTATGCATAAGTTCATAATAAAAAGATGTAGATACTCAGGATCATCTAGGTAGATGGCACCCCACTAGGCAAGCTTGAAAGTCTCTTAGGCCTTTGTTGGTCCCTTTGTTCTTCAATCACTCCAAACCTGCGGACATCATGTCCCCAACCATGCATTGGGAAAAACAGACATTAGAGTAAGTGGCATGAGTATTCTAAAATGCACATTACTGAAGAGCTAATAATATATTTTTGGACATTATAAAATTGATAACAAATGTTGATTAAAATCTGAAAACATAATATCTCTTGACTTCTTTAACTCTTATCTTTCTACTCTATCTATTCTGGAGACCTATACCATGGGCCTCATGACCTACACCGAAGTGTCTAGGTCATACTTATCTCATCTGAATTCCTCTCATCACACTCATGGATGAGATTACAGACATACTCTAATCTAAAGTATCTTTTACTTACGATTTTTATCTGTTTGTGGCCACCATTATACAATAAGTCCTCCTCTGTGACACCGAAGTGTCCTCTATGGTGCAACATACCCTCTGTTGGCACAACGTGCCCTCCGTCGACACCAAAGTGTCCTCTATGGTGCAACACACCCTCTGTTGGCACAACGTGCCCTCTGTTGGTATAAATGCCCTCTGTGACACCCGCAGTGTTTGGCGCAGCGCGCCCTGTGTATCGTCTTGGGACTCTCTGGTGAGGACTTATTATATAATGCATTATGTGAATGTTTCAAATTAATTATCTTAAGTCTATCTTTACTGAACTCGGAATCTAGACTTATCTGAAACTGAGTACTAAACATGTACTAAATTTTGAATCTGAAATCTGAATCTAAATCTGAATCTATATCTGAATCTTAATCTGAATCTATATCTGAATGTAAACATGTATCTCAATTACTACACAATTGAGATTGGGTCTATAACCCATATCATGTACCTTTATTCAAAATCTGGCTACTCACACAGTGAGTAGTCTAAGTCTGAATCTAAATCTTTTTATTCTTAAGTTCTAAACTGATCATTGTTGGAGTTGAACATGTATCTCATTATCGGGGTAAACTTTGTTTTAAAACTCTTATTTGGTCAAATTACTTCATTATACAAATTATATCATAAATGAGTCTAATGTCTTATGAGAAAGGATCCGACATGAATATAGAAATACTAAGTATACAAAGTATCTTAAGTCAAGCTTATGAAAGTATCATAAGTGCAACATATCTAAAATATCAATTCTGACAAGATGGTTCAATCCTTCTTATAAAATATGATGTTACCCTGAAAAGTTGCATATGAACTTACATATTAAACCTTAAATATCAAAATAGAAATCTTATAAAATATTGTATTACAACCTAATCATAACTTAATGTGTCATTATCTTATAATGCCATCATGAACTCATTTCTACAATACATTGTGATCCCAAAAGCACCTTTATTTCTAAAAGTAGACCATGTCTTAGTATTCTGAAATTCATATTCTTACATTGTAATTAAATTCTGGATATTATTTATTCTAAGGAATCTAGTTGTTATATCTATATATATGTATGAAATCTTAATGGCATGTTTCTACTTCAAATTGTAATACATAGTTATGCCTATAAATATGAGAAATCCTGACAACATATGTGTACTAAAATTCTCAATACAAAACCATCCCAACTCACCAACTAAGTATGGCTACATTACTTGCATATCTTATCTTACAATCTTATTCATAAATTTTGAACATTTCTAAGAAATCTTGTAGGAACATGATTATTTAACTTTCTCCTGGACTTGGTCCATGGGTCATAACTATTTTGAGCAACATATCACTATTTTAGACTTTGGGTATCTACACTTGCATAAATATAGAAATGTTTGTAAATATTAAAATTGAAGTCTTAGAATATTAAATCACATAGATCATGAAACTCTTATCAGGAGACATGTAAACATATTGAACATAAACTATGAATACTCATGTGCATGGACCACTTAACTCTTGTGTTGATAATGTCCTTAACTTAGTCTTGATTTCTTGTCCCAAATCTTAATCACATGAATATAATCAAAGTTCTATAAGTCCAAGTACATGTTCCCTCTTTCTATTTCTAAATCTCAAAACCCCATCCTCCTAATCATATATACCAACTTAGGGTTTTTATTTAGACTAAACATAACTTTAATCTAAAATCACCATAAAATATTGGTGTTGAAAAAAATAAAACTCATACTATATAATCAATATTATCTTTATACTCAAATAAGACATAAGTCGTCTTATGCACTCATATGAACATATAGATCAAAGAAAATCTCAAACATAGTCATATATACTAATCTTACTTGACTCTATTATGAAATAAAATTAAAAACCATTTAGATAAATAATATCAGACTTAATTAGGGATATATATCACATATTGTCTCAAGATAATCATCTATTATTCTAGATAATGGCCACTTAGGTCCAAAAGTACATACTAACATAATAACAAAAGAAAATCCATCCAATCTATAGAAAAGTAATCATATAATGTAGGAATGATCGCGTATAAAAATATCAGGTCATTTAGAAATCATATCATGGGTGAAATACCCAAAATACCCTTATTAGGGTTTATATCACAAACCTCAATAAAAATTAATATAATAGAGATCAGAGTTTGAAATCATGTTAGGAATATCATAATACACATTCAATAAAATTTACATGAATTTCTAAGTTCATTTGCTATTTTTAATTGACAAAACATCAAAATCATATAGTTTTGGCTACCCAACACATAATAAATAATAGACATACAAATCACATTCTGGAGATATTTTTAGAATGTAGTACATTCAAATAGATTTCCATGGATATCTTATTTGATAAAATTTGACTTCCGAATATCAAGATATGAATTTTAGAAGAATCACCTTATCAAAGCATTTCTGGTCGTTCAAAGTTGATCTGATGGTGAGCTCCCTTGAGCAGCGCTCGCGGGCCTCCTTCTTCCTCACCTGATAACCAAAAGGGGGGGGGGTTCCCCTATTTCATGCCCAAAACAGAGTAGGAATGTGGAGGGCTTAGTGGCTGGTGACCAAGGCATCACTGCGCGAGGTGAAGCCCTCCTTGGATGCGGCTTGGCTCGCCTGGACGGGTGGTGCCGCCGATGGTGAAGAAAGGGGGCGTGATCGAAGGTCCGAGTGGAAGAACTGACAGCCGCCACCTATAGTCGGACCGTCCATCTCTGCCCTCGATCTCCTTTTCTACTTCTTCGATTCACATCAAACCCTAGATCTAGGTGTGCGACGCTCCGAACTCGGGATCCATGAGGTTTTTTTTTATAGAATCTTACCCAAAGGACCTTAGGGAAGATCCCCTTCTTCATCGGATTCTATTCATTCCATAAAACAGGGGTTGCGGCTCTCCAGTCCATGAGGACTGGGGTCATCCCCCTTTTTATTTTATTTTTCTTTTTGCAAAAAGGTCCAATCTATAGAAATAATTCTACAGACCACCACATGACCCCGTTTGAACTCAAATTTTGGAATAACTGATATATTATTATTATCTTGTTATGGAAAAGATATTAGGTCCAAATTAATTATAAAGACACTCCAAAAATATATTTTAATTAATTGTTGAATAATTACAAATTTAATTACCTAGCCCTCTAAGTAAATCAAAATCATCTAAAATTTCTCCCACCATCTTATATTCTAATTAGCCATATACTAAAATTATTATCAACACTTATTATGTGGGCTACATACTATATTCCCAATTTTGTACTGCAAGGACCCATTTGTGAATCTTAATTGGTTCAGTCATGATTGAATAAGTTTCTCAAGCTCGCAGACCATTCCCTGATCTCTCAAAAGGTCCAATATCTATTCTCGATTATGGAACTAAATCATGAATCAATATAACCTCAATGGAAGCTTTTATATGATACATTAGGTCAACATTACTTTATTTTCTTAATAATGAGACCTAAGTTGGTTTAGAGCTCAAACTAATAACTCAAGCTTCATATTATATATGTTCCTCACATTATTATTCACAAGAATAATTAATTCGTATTCATCTACACCTGACTACGATCATGTATATTTAAGCCATCATGTGTGTATTGGTTGACCATATTACTTGTATTACAAATTTGTGAACTTAACTACATACCTAGCCATGTTAGGTTCATTAGGTCCCTTGGCATACACTTACTAAAAAAGTACCCCACATTAAAGGCTTACATTAGTTATGAAATTGAGGATGTTACAATTCTACCCACCTTAAAATAAATTTCGTCCTCGAAATTTCTCTAGGCTACTACCCACCATAGGGTTCTTCTTACCTCTTCATTTATTGGAAGGCACACTTATGTTCAAACTTTTGCATGAAAAGAGATATTTAATGTATTTTCATAAAACATTTATGTAAGCATTATCTATTACCTTGGTTTTTTGCTCAACTCATACTTAGGGTTTATAAAACTAAACTTGGCTCTATACTTACGACATCTACCTCAACCTTGTCATGACTTTCTAACATTAGGTTTATATGGTTGTCTAACTTAGGTTCTTTAGGTAACTCCTACATTCCTAGATATGTGGTGATCAGGCACATACCCAGAGATGTGGGATCCTGAGATGCTATCTCTCACTCACCCACTGATACATGTGTCCCATACCACATGGACCAGTAATAAATGAGAAATGCATAAAAGGTCTACTCCTCAAGACATCCCTCTTAAATCATCAATTGGCTGGCCATAACCATTGAGAATGAAGAGGTTATCTCATTAGCTAGGTTTAGGTTGCTACTTTAGATCTAAACTAGATTGACTTCTACCTCTAAGATATTCATCTATTCTAAGGTTAAGACCCATAATTACTCTAGGTTATGGTATTCATCTTATGGAATCTATCCCTCAACCCTAATCTTACCACTTCACTCCAGGGTGACTATGAGAATCATGTTTGCTTAGTGGCCATTTACCAAATTGCTCTGATACCATATTGTAACACCCAGATTTTTATATCACATGAACGGAAGCAATTTTTTTTCTGGGAGTGTCACAAAAACGATAACCATTGCAATAAAAGTAAATGATACACTTTGCAAAATTGTAAAATTGATTCATACATAGATTTTTGTCAACATAAAACTACATCATGTTTATGCATAAGTTCATAATAAAAAGATGTAGATACTCAGGATCATCTAGGTAGATGGCACCCCACTAGGCAAGCTTGAAAGTCTCTTAGGCCTTTGTTGGTCCCTTTGTTCTTCAATCGCTCCAAACCTGCGGACATCGCATCCCCAACCATGCATTGGGAAAACAACACATTAGAGTAAGTGGCATGAGTATTCTAAAATGCACATAACTGAAGAGCTAACAATATATTCTTGGACATTATAAAATTGATAACAAATGCTGATTAAAATCTGAAAAAATAATATCTCTTAACTTCTTTAACTCTTATCTTTCTACTCTATCTTTTCTGGAGACCTATACCATGGGCCTCATGACCTACACCAAAGTGTCTAGGTCATACTTATCTCATTTGAATTCCTCTCATCACACTCATGAATGATATTACAGACATACTCTAATCTAAAGTATCTTTTACGTACAATTTTTATCTATTTGTGGCCACAATCATACAATAAGTCCTCCTCTGTGACACCGAAGTGTCCTCTATGGTGCAACACACCTTCTCTTTGCACAACGTGCCCTCTTTCGACACTGAAGTGTCCTCTATGGTGCAACACACCTTATGTTGGCACAACGTGCCCTCTGTTGGCATAAATGCCCTCTGTGACACCCATAGTGTCTGGCGCAGCGCGCCCTCTGTATCGTCCTGGGACTCTCTGGTGAGGACTTATTATATAATGCATTATGTGAATGTTTCAAATTAATTATCTTAAGCCTATCTTTACTAAACTCTGAATCTGGACTTATCTGAAACTGAGTACTAAACATGTACTAAATTTTGAATCTGAAATCTGAATCTGAATCTGAATCTGAATCTATATCTAAATGTAAACATGTATCTCAATGACTACACAATTGAGATTGGGTCTATAACCCATATCATGTACCTTTATTCAAAATCTGGCTACTCACATAGTGAGTAGTCTAAGTCTGAATCTAAATCTTTTTATTCTTAAGTTCTAAACAGACTTCATTGCTGGATTTGAACATGTATCTCATTATCGGGGTAAACTTTGTTTTAAAACTCTTATTTGGTCAAATTACTTCATTATACCAATTACATCATAAATTAGTCTAATGTCTTATGAGAAAGGATCTGACATGAATATAGAAATACTAAGTATACAAAGTATCTTAAGTCAAGCTTATGAAAGTATCATAAGTGCAACATATCTAAAATATCAATTCTGACAAGATAGTTTAATCCTTTTTATAAAATATGATGTTACCCTAAAACATTTCATATGAACTTACATATTAAACCTTAAATATCAAAATAGAAATCTTATAAAATATTTTATTACAACCTAATCATAACTTAATGTGTCATTATCTTATAATGCCATCATGAACTCATTTCTACAATACATTGTGATCCCAAAAGCACCTTTATTTCTAAAAGTAGACCATGTCTTAGTATTCTGAAATTCATATTCTTACATTGTAATTAAATTATGTATATTATTTATTCTAAGGAATCTAGTTGTTATATCTATACATATGTATGAAATCTTAATGGCATGTTTCTACTTGAAATCATAATACATAGTTATGCCTATAAATATGAGAAATCATGACAAAATATGTGTACTTAAATTCTCAATACAAAACCATCCCAAATCACCAACTAAGTATGGCTACATTACTTTCATATCTTATCTTACAATCTTATTCATTAATTTTGAACATTTCTAAGAAATCTTGTAGGAACATGATTCTTTAACTTTCTCCTGGACTTGGTCCATGGATCATAATTATTTTGAGCAACATATCACTATTTTAGACTTTGGGTATCTACACTTTCATAAATATAGAAATGTTTGTAAATCTTAACATTGAAGTCTTAGAATATTAAATCACATAGATCATGAAACTCTTATCAGGAGACATGTAAACATATTGAACATAAACTATAAGTACTCATGTGCATTGACCACTTACCTCTTGTGTTGATGATGTCCTTAACTTAGTCTTGATTTCTTGTCCCAAATCTTGATCACCTGAATATAATCAAAGTTCTATAAGTCCAAGTACACGTTCCCTCTTTCTATTTCTAAATCTCAAAACCCCATCCTCCTAATTATATATACCAACTTAGGGTTCTTATTTAGACTAAACATAACTTTAATCTAAAATCGCCATAAAATATTGGTGTTGAAAAAAATAAAACTCATACTATATAATCAATATTATCTTTATACTCAAATAAGACATAAGTCGTCTTATGCACTCATATGAACATATAGATCAAAGAAAATCTCAAACATAGTCATATATACTAATCTTACGTGACTCTATTATGAAACTAAATTAAAAACCATTTAGATAAATAATATCAGACTTAATTAGGCATATATATCACTTATTGTCTCAATATAATCATCTATTATTCTAGATAATGGCCACTTCGTTCCAAAAGTACATAATAACATAAGAAAATCCATCAAATTTATAGAAAAGTAATCATATAATGTAGGAATGATCACGTATAAAAATATCAGGTCATTTAAAAATCATATCATGGGTGAAATACCCAAAATACCCTTATTATGGTTTATATCACAAACCTCAATAAAAATTAATATAATAGAGATCGGAATTTGAAATCATGTTAGGAATATCATTGCACACATTCAATAAAATTTACATGAATTTCTAAGTTCATTTGCTATTTGTAATTGACAAAACATCAAAATCATATAGTTTTGGCTACCCAACACATAATAAATAATAGACATACAAATCACATTCTGGAGATATTTTTAGAATGTAGTACATTCGAAGAGCTTTACATGGATATATTATTTGATAAAATTTGATTTCCCAATATCAAGATATGAATTTTAGTAGAATCACCTTATCAAAGCATTTTTGGTCGTTCAAAGTTGATCTGATGGTGAGCTCCCTTGAGCAGTGCTCGCAGGCCTCCTTCTTCCTCACCCGACAACCAAAGGGGGGGGGGGTTCCCCTGTTTCATGCCCAAAATAGAGCAACAATGTGGAGGGCTCGGCGGCTGGTGACCAAGGCATCACTGCGTGAGGTGAAGCCCTCCTTGGCTGCGGCTTGGCTCGCCTGGACGGGTGGCGCCGCCAATGGTGAAGGAAGGGGGTGTGATCAAAGGTCCTAGTGGAAGAACCGACAGCTGGAACCTATAGTCATCCCGCCCGTCTCCTCCCTTGATCTCCTTTTCTACTTCTTCGATTCACATCAAACCCTAGATCTAGGTGTTCGAGGCTCCGAACTCGGGATGCATGAGGTTTTTTTTATAGAATCTTACCCAAAGGACCTTGGGTGAAGCCCCTTCTTCATCAGATTCTATTCCGTCTGTAAAACAGGGGTTGCGGCTCTCCAGTCCGTGAGGATTGGGGTCATCCCCATTTTTATTTTTGCAAAAAGGTCCAATCTATAGAAATAATTCTACAGACCACCACATGACCCCGTTTGAACTCAAATTTTGGGATAACTGATATATTATCATTATCTTGTCATGGAAAAGATATTAGGTCCAAATTAATTATAAAGACACTCCAAAAATATCTTTTAATTAATTGTTGAATAATTACAAATTTAATTACCTAGGCCTCTAAGTAAATCAAAATCATCTAAAATTTCTCCCACCATCTTATATTCTAATTAGCCATATACTAAAATTATTATCAACACTTATTATGTGGGATACATACTATATTCCCAATTTTATACTTCAAGGACCCATTTGTGAATCTTAATTGGTTCAATCATGATTGAATAAGTTTCTTGGGCCCGTAGACCATTCCCTGATCTCTCAAAAGGTCCAATATCTATTCTCGAATATGGAACGAAAGCATGAATCAATATAACCTCAATGGAAGCTTTTATATGATACATTAGGTCAACATTACTTTATTTTCTTAATAATCAGACCTAAGTTGGTCTAGAGCTCAAACTAGTAACTCAAGCTTCATATTATATATGTTCCTCTCATTATTATTCACAAGAATAATTCATTCGTATTCATCTACACCTGACTACAATCATGTATATTTAAGCCATGATGTGTGTATTGGTTGACCATATTACTTGTATTACAAATTTGTGAACTTAACTACATACCTAGCCATGTTAGGTTCATTAGGTCCCTTGGCATACACTTACTAAAAAAATACCCCATATTAAAGGCTAACATTAGTTATGAAATTGAGGATGTTATAGGGTATGTATGGATCACGCAGTTATATTTAAAACATAAAGTTGTTTGTTAAACTGTAATTGTCTGTAATATGTTGTTATGGTTAATTGCACGATTATTGTTTCCCCCACATACCAACATAATTCATTTATGATGATCGACGTTTTGTTTGTCGGCGTTTTAGGTTCAAGTGAAAAGAACAAACAGTAAAGTGGCATATGTGGAATTAAATGGGAATTAAAGTATAAAGGAGAATTAGTGAGAATATACTCCAGATGTGGATAGAAGTAGATATCCAAGGTTTTGAAAAAGGTATGCAAAGTTAATTTTTATTACAACCTTTCAGTTTAGTTTAGTCAAATTTGATAATTATTATTGATTATTTGTTGAACCTTTGATCGGGAAATTGGGATTACGTCTTTGACCTCTTGGTCTCCCTTAATTGGGGGTTACTGGGAGGCAGGGTCATTACATTTGGTATCAGAGCGTAGGTTCCTCATTTAATCTATAATAATTATTAAATTTTACAAACTCTATAGAACCCAAGGGAGTTATTAGAGGATTTTCCGAAAGACAGAGGTGTCTAGAAAAGGATCACGTCCAGGGGATGGCAAGATTTTCCTCTACATTGCTAGTCGGAATATGAGGACTCCCAGATTAGTGTGACTGCCAGGCCAATGTCTCAGGATTTGACTCGAAATAAGATACCTTTAGGACTCTCTCAACTTGTTCATCCCTTCTCAACTCAAATGTTTTTAAGGAATATAAGGATTAGGGTTTCTCTCTTTTCCTCACCCTCTTGAGGTATGGGTAAGGTTAATAAGGTTTAAGGAATCCTCCACCAAATTAATAAAAAGCATGTAAATAAGATGTCATGGACATAATCTTAATAGATTAAGTGTAAAAGAATAGATACATGCTTAGGTCGTTCGACATAAGTTGTCATTACCTCAATAGAGACCTGAGGCTAGACCTTCTTGTCAGGAGGATAAGTAAAGAGAGTTAGTCTTGGAGGTAGAGACCTCCATTAAGAGTAGAGACCTGGCACATCCTCCGAGGATGATGCTAACCCTAACCCTAAGTGGGGGGGGGGGGTTAGAGGGAGAGATGTCATGGTAGACCAGGTGTTTGGATGGACGTGCCTTGGATGCCATATGAGCCATGAGAGGTTGGATGACCTAGTACCTTTGGCGACCCAACCCTGGGAAGGGTCATGCATGTTAGAATGAAGGATAGCCCCTTCTTTTATAAGGTTAAAGAAGAACATATGGAAATACCATGAGATTATATGAGCATGGCATAGTAGGCACCCATAGTACATCAGTCGTGCTAAAACCCTGGCCAAGGGAGTATGTTGGAAAGCTGATGAGATAAGAATAAAGGGCTAGGGATAACCTTGAGCAAACATAAGCTTGGACATAGGCTTCACCATGTAGAGGTATGCTTGTGAGCTTGATCCATCTTCATGGAGAGAGGACCTTTAGTATAAGGGTGGTTGTGGAATTAGCTCACGAGAGAGAGATAAGGACCCAAGCAAGAAGGTTGGAAGCCTAGACTCTGAGATATGAGGAAAAGTGGGGAGTTGAGGATGATGCGACCTAAGTGGATGATAGTGGTTGCCTCATGTTTGATACCTAAAGGTTGATGATATCTTGGTTGCCATTAGAGGAACCAAACCCTAGAGAGAGGATGAGACTTCTGGTACCTATATGTCCATGGTGTAGGTGTTTACCTTCTGAGATAGGAAGAAGAGTTCCTTAGACCTAGAGAGGTTTAGTAGCAAGTTGTGAGGCCTTGTACCTTGTTGATTATCCTTGAGGAGGACTCAACTCTAAAGTGTTTCTCAAGTAGAAAGATGATAGGAAGTGCAGGTCATGCCTTATACATGCTTGATTCGTGGTTAAGAGGTTGAGCGTGCACTTTTATGCCCAAAAGTCAACCTAGGGTTCCTAGGCCTAAGAGGGGAAGTGGTGTACTCAATGGTCATGATGAGATTTGAGTTTCTATAGATTTGAACATGGTACTCCTCATGTTTAGAGGAAAAGGGAAACCCCTTAAGTTTAAGGTATGTTTGATGAACCCCTCACATCTAAGTTAGTGACATAGGTTGGTATGACCTTGATCCAATTTTGAGGGTGAGAACAAGTGTGACCTAGCATGGTTTAGCAGGTGGTCTGCTTGTGCCTTAGTGGCTTGCTAGGGTTAAGCATGCTCATGTGGATGTAAACCCTAGACATAAGGACGTTTGTGACCTTTGTTATCAAGAGGTGTAGTTTCCTCCCATCGTGGGAGAGGGACTCTTGTGTAGGGTGTATACCAGTTTTGTTGGTTTAAGGTAACCTAAAGAGGTCTCATAGGATCTTGAGAAGCTAAGTGAAAAGTACATAGTATGAGAATGAACCTGTAGACCAATAGATAACCATCTCTAAGTACATATGGATGTGTTACCATGGAGGTAACCAGTATGGGGGCCTGACCAAGGTAGGCATGTCGCCATGACCCCTATGAAAGGATGAAAGTCAACCCATGAATGTAGAGAGATATGATGAAGGCTTGGGTAAGGTTCTAAGTTGAACATGTAATATGTTAGAATCCTAAGTCTATCCTAGGGTCAGGTAGGGATAAGACCGATGGAAGTAGGAGTTGCCTAATTCCCTAGTTACACATGACCATAGGGTCGGGAGGTAACAACTATCATTGTTTGAGGGCCTTGGGTTAGGAGATTGATCACCTTCATGAACTCATGGGACCCAAAGGGTAAATGTAGGGCACTCTCTGGATGCATGAGGGAAGAGGGATGACCCCAAAAGTATCGGCACCCTATAGACCTAGAGGAGATGACCAAGGATTGTGTATGGACCCAAGTAGGTTCGAGACCAATTTTCCATGGAAGTAACTTTGATATCAAGATGATTGTGATGTAGAGGCATAAGTTGCACGTTTCAACTTAGATTTAAAGGTGCACTGGAAAGGTGAGATGTACCATCTCTACCCTTAGAACAGGAAGAACTCTGTATTTGGACTGCAGCCAAATGCTTATTTCCTCTTGTTATGGGAGTCAGAGATAGGACAACATGCATGCCATACACCAAGGATAAAAGATTATGTGAGTTGGAACGTTGCTATGAGGTATGAGGACAGAGATGATAACATGCCCTTGTGGAGTGAATGATACATGAATGGTTTACAAACACTAAGAGAATAAGGTAGTCATCTTGTGAGGATGTTTTTAACATGAGCTATATGGAAATTTGCAAGTGTTACAAGGTTGAGGTTGATAACCAAGAGAATAAGCTCAGAGTTTTCTTGATGAAGATAGACTTAGAGCTGAGATGAGATAATAAGTGGAATACATGGAGGTGTATGTCTTCAACTTTACCTAACACCTAAGGATGTGAAGTGGTAATGGATTCTTTGGATGAGATACAACAACCTAGTTTAGATGGAGGCTAGAAGAGGTTGTTAGGTTAACCCTCAGTTGGAAAAGAGATAAGTTTGGCTAAAACTCAGATGTAACAATATCGGTTGATCAAGTTAATGGTTGTTTGGTTAGCCAGCCTAGTCCTTGCTGCATGAAAGGATGGTTGTAGAACCTCAGATGCACTTCTCTGGAAAGGAAGGTGATGAAACCCCAATTAGAGTGGTTTAGGGTTTCCAAGGAATCGATCTTAAGGAATCATGACAATATAGGAGATCATGATTTAAGATTACCATATACCATGATACTACCAAGATAATAAGTGACAATAGTACTTTGGATGCCTAAGATGAAGTTGCATGTGGTATGTTTCCATGCAAGCCAGGAGGTGACGGACGAACACCAGTAAACTAGTGTATCAATATAAAGGATAAAAGAGTCCATGAGAGGTAAAATGAGTTCATCACTATGGATGTTGTGGTAAGTCTCCCCTAGACCAAGGAAGGTCAAGATGCAATATGGGTTATGGTAGATCGCCTTACCTAGATGACATGAGAAAGAAAGAGTACTGCCAAGGGACAGATCCGGTTGAACTACATATGAGAAGGAGATGGTTCAACTACACCATGATGCGAGTTTAAAAGTTCTTGAGTATAACCTAAAGATATACTTCCATAAGGTGGAACAAGATACATGAAGAACTCGATGTTAGTACAGTTTATCACCCCTAACTAATGGTTAGTGTGATCCAGTCTAGAGGGTCTGATGAGAGCATGTGTGATCATTTAGGGTGATACATGGAGACAGTTCTTGTCTTCGGTAAGATGTGATGATAACCACCATAGCCAGTATCAGGATATAAAAAATCTCTGCAAGGGAGGTTGTGTCGGTCACCAGTTCATTAAGATGATGTTGGTGAGGGGACCTTGCGAAGGTCAAGAAAGGACCACAGTGTGTGCTGATGAAGTTTCTTTGATAGTGCAATGGCTGAAAGGAGCCCAGGGATGACATGAGTTGTAAGTTGATGCAAGGTAGACTAACATGAAGTTCACTTTGGGGGAATATGTGACATGAAAATCCAACCCCTCTAAGTTATAGCTAAGAGAGCTGAGTCCCTGATGCATGGGTTCTTTTGACATGGTTTGGTGGAGAAGGTTAAGTTTTCCCTGACCCCTTAGGATAATGTGATGTGTGATTAGTTCCATGCATCCAATTTAGAGCACTATGTGAGGTACCTGGACCATGTGTGGAGCAATGAACCTAGTGAGCCCCAAGGGAGGCTAAAATGACCTGAGTGACCTATGAGTTATAGATGCCAAGGTGAAAGAACTCAGAGAAAAGAATATGTGATGATAAAAGTTCTTTGGAAGCTCCATGGATAAGATAAAGCCACATAGGGGCCAATGATGGACATGGAAAAGTCTTATCCTGAATTGTTTGTTTGCTTGATGGAATTTTGAGGACAAAATTTCTATAAGAGGGGAAGGATGTTACAACCCCAACTTTTGGGTTCATTTGGTGAGAAATGTAATTTCTCATATTAAAGATATTGGCACAAATAATGATATAATTTGTTTTGAATACAATAGCCTTGTTGGTTGTTTTGTGGGCTTTATTGGCTATTGGGCCCAATAACAAGGAAAAGACAAAAGAAACTCCATTATTTGAGTAAATAAGAAAATCAAGAAAAGAAAGATGTAGAAACTTCTATAAGGCAAAAGAATATAATCCAAAGTTGGATTTCGTGCCTCTTGGGTTCCAAGGAGTCCAAAGTTGCAAAGATAATGTATCAAGAAAAGAAAAGATCAATTAAATATTTCTTTATTAAGAAAGAAATTGAAAACAATGATAAAATGTGGAAAATAAGTGGAAAGAGGTATAATTGAGTTATCCTTGGTGGATTTTCGTATCCAAAGGATTCCTAATGTTAAAAGGAATGCCAATGAAGAAAATAAAAGGAAAGATAAAGAGAAATCCTCAAAAAAGATATTGTAATAAAGAAATAAATAGGATAATGAGAAATAATGAATATAGATGCATCTAGAAGGATAATAAGTATCCTTAAAAAGGATTTTCGAAATATTAGAGTTTCTTGGGGTCCAAGGAGCCCCAATGGAGAAAAAGAAAGAGAAAATACCAATAATGAAAAATAAGAGGATAATGTGATACATTATTAATGATTTTTGTGGTATTGTTAAAAAGGTGGTATTTTCTACTGAAAGAAAATATAATTTTGTGGCCAATGGATTAAAAGGCAAGTACAAAGAGAATGAAAGAGGTAATTTTCGAAATCCTAATATCTAAAGAATAAAGAATGTTAAAGAGATAATTAGGAGAGAGAAGATTGTTTCCTAATGAAGGAATTAGATTCCTATTGGGAAAAGGCCTTGTATCCTTGTGGTTAAACGCGATAAGGCATGGATACCGTCCCCTATATAAGGGGTAGACCCTCTAGTTCGAGTTCAAGAGGGATCCTATGCAACACCCTCTCTTCTTCTTCATTATTTTTGTTCAAAACCCTAGCAATGGGGGTAGTGTGACCCCGGGGAAACAAGGAGCCATTGGCTGGAGTTCGGTGGATGCACGATGCTCCTACGACACCATGGAGGAACACAGTCATCTTTCACGTGCTCTGACACTTGCGCAGCAGCTACTGGAAGGCTGAAAGTCATTTGCGGTTGCAGACCTTGCGGGCTGAAGTTCAGCCATTCTAGCCATTTTTGAGGGCGAGTTGGGCAGCGCCCCAGACATGGCGGAGGGTGGCGGAGGCTGGGCACCAGTCAGTGGTGCCCCATGGGCCTTAGAGGTGGGAGGAGAACTCCCCCTGAGCAGCTAAGTTCGGCACAGCGAGGGCTGTGTGAGGAGGAAGACGACCCATTGGTAGTTGGTCATTTTTGCCCCTCCGCGGGCTGAAGAAACCATCAACTTAACCGAGGGCGTTTACATCATTTTGAAATGTTTTCAACTAGTCGAGCAACATTGCATGGAGCATGTGATGTGGCATCCTCTGATTGGTCCAAAAAGGCAATCCTTGCAAAATTCATAACTAAATAATGGTAGCTCGAATTGGTACATATAATATATGTATTTTGCTCAAAAAAATGAAAGGAATGCATTAAAAATGGTTTGAGATGCTAATTCATCTTGCAATTCGAAAAGTAGTGTAAGTTATCAACTTTAATGAATTAAAGATTAAGAAACCCTATTTTGAGATGATTAATGTAATTTGTAGAGTTTAATGGATGATTAAAGTTGATATTAGTCGGTCAATCATGAAAAGATACATTGAGATAAAAAAGGATGAACTTTGCATGTAATTGGTTTAATTTAGAAGTTCATGTGCATAAATATGCACCAGTCAGTGGTGCCCCATGGGCCTTAGAGGTGGGAGGAGAACTCCCCCTGAGCAGCTAAGTTCGGCACAGCTAGGGCGGCGCGAGGAGGAAGACGACCCATTGGTCGTTGGTCATTTTTGCCCCTCCGCGGGTTGAATAAACCACCAAAATTAACCGAGGGCATTTTTATCATTTTGAAATGTTTTCAACTAGCCGAGCAACGTTGCATGGAACAGGCGACGTGGCATCCTCTGATTGGTCCAAAAAGGTAATCCTTGCAAAATTCATAACTAAATAGTGGTAGCTTGGATTGGTACATATAATATATATATTTTGCTCAGAAAAATGAGATGAATTCGATAAAAATTGTTTTAGAGGCTAATTCCTCTTGCAATTTGAAAAGTATTGTAAGTTATCAACTTTAATGAATTAAAGATTAAGAAACCCTATTTTGAGATGATTAATGTAATTAGTAGAGTTTAATGGATTATTAAAGTTGATAATAGCATGTTAATCATGAAAAGATACATTAAGATAAAAAAGGATGAACTTTTCACATAATTGGTTTAATTTAGAAGTTCATGTGCATAAATATGCTTTAATGGGCCTTGAAATCTTAATATTAGTAAATGTGACTCTTAATAGTTTTAATTATTCAAAATCATGAATAGAGCTAAGATATGACGATTCTAAGCTATTTTGAGTATAAAGGTTCCTAATTGTGAATAAATACCCTTAATATGGTAATTAGGGTTTTCTAATGGATAAAATGTGGAATTAGTAATAAATGGAGTTCATAGGTGAATTGGACAACAATAAACTATGAATTTATGATAAATGAGCATAATGATCTTGTCATGGATTAAAAGGATAGAAATGGTAGCTTTGATGTAAAAGAGGCTTAATGGACTTAATTGATGGCTAATTGTGCCTTTAATCCGAAAATAAGGTTATATGTTGTTAAAGGATAACCTTAGTATCTTTTGTGAAGAATAGACGAGATAATTAGGCTTTGAGAATAATTGTAGAAAACTAGGGTTTAAAATAGTAAAAATGAAGTGAAACCCTAATTGCAATTGAAACCCTAAAAGTGGATTAGAAACCCTAGGAAGCGAGCTAAGTTTAATATATATTGATGGTATGATTAATAATAGGAACTATTATTGATTATTTGTTGAACCTTTGATCTAGAAATTGGGATAACAGCATTGACCTCTTGGTCTCCCTTAATTGGGAGTTACTGGGAGGCGGGGTCGTTACAGATACGTTGTTCTCTAACAAGTATTTATGTGCTTGATTTGATATCACATATCATGACTGATGAGATTCTATCATCAACCAACCCATACTCTAGTCTTATGTTTTATTATTGTCAATCTTCCTTCCATAATCACATCCGACTAGGGACATAACATGAATGTACATACTCTTAACATTTGTATGATCTCATTGTTCAAGTCATGCACTTAAAGACATATGTCATTGAGTAATGTCATTCTTAAGACATTCACTATGTTTCCTCATTATCTCATAACTGAGACAATGGAATGAATCGAAAGATTACCTTTATTATTAATAAAATCATTTATGTAATATGACATCATAGTCATCATATTTTATCTATCTAGCATACATACCAATAATTTGTCCCTCCATTAGAGTGTATCATGGCCACTTGATAAGCAATACTATGAAATGCATGGTGACATGTTTTTACCTTGCGTTATACGCAAGTGAACGTATCGAAGTAATATAGGCCGTTTGAGGCATGAATCAAACACAAGGAAACATCCTCTAGAATACTACTACTAACTATGATCTAATCGGCTAGACCAGTAAAGATTGAATTGGTTTGATTGAACAAAAACAAATGTAGAAATGAAACAAGCTTAAGGATTAAGTTACTAAGATTTAAGGGAATCCCTTAGGATACTGGTTTCACCACAGATAACATTACAATTAAATCCACATACTAATATATATCACCCCTATCCCTAGATAAAGAGCATGTATCCAGAACTCCCCACTCCCATAGTGTAGTTCACTACCTATTCTAATGCCACTCCCATTTCCATAGTAATTGGTTGATTAGTTAGGTGCTTTATGATAAATCTTTGGGTTTCTCCTCCCGTTTATTCTCTGCCTTTCCCAAGGGGTGCAATAAATAGGTAAATATATGCTTTTCCAACGCTTGACCTCTCTCCTGAAATGATTAAGGGTATGACAATCTATATATGGTGATCAATATAAATAGAAAAAGACAATTTCATTGATTTATATTTGGAAAATAGGGATAAAGATGGTATTAATGCATAGAAATCAATTATAATGAATATATGGGCTATTCTCAAATCCTAAGGAATCAAGGGGTTTAGCCCCGCATGGTTTTCATTGATGAATACATGGTAGAAAAGAGAAAAAAGTGGGAAAAATTAGAAAAACGAAAGTAACCCCCCGAGAATGGCTGATCCGGATGACTCCCTACATTGTGAGTGTAATCTATTGTCTTTCGACTGTAGATTCACCCTCTGGAGGTGCTTGGATCATCTAGGGTGAAGCCTTTGGTTCCTTTCTCTTCTCTCCTTACTATCTGGTATCGTGTAATAGAAAATAGTTGCCTCCTTTTGGTCTGGCCAAACTCACTCAAGTCATAGGAATCACTTAAGGTACCAAATAATGTCATTTGTTGGATTAGAGTGTTTCTTTAGATTGTGTGATCAGGCAGACTCAATTGTAACGACTAGAAGGTCAGTAGTACTGCGTTTCTAGGGTAGCCATGATTCATTCCAATGTCTATACTATCGACTTGTCCAGATAGCACTGAGTCTTTAGGTCACTCGAGCATTGCTTCCCTGATGCCAACTCGGTAGTACTAAGTTGGTGGACTCGGTAGTACAAAGTTTTCTCGATTCATTTTTGTTCTTACTGTTTTGGTACTATCGACTTTGAGTGTCGATAGTATAGAGTCTGGGTGAGTCTTCCGGTCCAGTACTGACCTGAAGTTGGTACCACTGACTTTCGGTGTCGGTAGTATCGAGTGTGTGAAGCTCAATTTTACCTAAAATTACACAAGAACGTGGATAAGTAATCAGGACGAATGTTAAACCATTATAAATAGTAAAAATCATATAATTTGATGTGTTTAGATAGAACAGGCCATTGATAGCATTCCATGCATAATTAATCAAATAAATGACAAATCAACACATAAAATCAACAAAAATATGCATGTGAAAATGACTAAGAACCCATGCATCAAACTCCCCTGGGTGTAACTGTTTCTCATCCTCAAGAAACACTCTCTTAGATCTTTTTTATGTAAGTCAGCAAAAGGATATAAAACATGAACTCTTTTCTTAATCATGTCCACCAAACAATCCCTAAACCGGCCTTCAATGACCACTGAACCAATAACTGCTATGAAGCGACCAAGCATTTCCATAGAAGATGTCCACCTTTTGATCAATGAACACTATCAAGAAAGCAGTTGATATCATAATTATCTAGGTATTGTCTTGGTGCATTACGTTATTCTCTATTCAAAATTGCTCTCTCCTTACTACCAACTAATTGGAAGCATATCTCCTTATTAAAATGGATGAGGAAATAAAATATTTGAGTGGCCTACGAATAAGAACAATTTATGATATGAGAAAGGGGTAAATTGGAGAATCACAAGTACATCCAACTTATTTATGCAAAAATAATTATGACCTACATGAGTGAAAAGAATGTCATGCATGAATCATAATGCCTAATGTCTTTTTTTCTTTATCTTTTTAATAAATGATGCATGTATAAAGTTATCTCATTAAAAATATGAGTTAGTCAAAAAAAAATGTTTCATGTGGATTAATTCATCTCTCCAAGAAAATTTAAGGACAAACTTTATCCCTAAGAAATTTTGATATTATTTTTTTTCTAGCCCGTAATTTCTTATGTTCAGCATGATTGGGTTTATGCTCGGGCTTTCAGTTCATACTTTTTTTTCTTCCCTTTGTTTTTTTTATTTGGAGATTTGTCCCTGCTTCAATCTTCATAAATTGAGACTAGAATCCACATGACAAAAAGAAATGAATGCTATGTAACTAAGGTGGTATGCATTGAAGTTGTTCATGCATGCAAATTCACCTTTTTCTTCTTTCCTTTTTTCTAATGCAAGCAAGAATAAGCTAATATATCATGTCACTTATTATGCCATGCCATGCAATTAAAATAAACAAGTTGTATTACTCATTCATCTTGAGGTGGTGAGTGAAAATTTGATGAAAGAGACAGATGGAATCATAAGAGACAATGCCTTTCATAGGATTATGATATGTCCCTCTTTAATGACATGTGCATTGGGTAATCTTTTAAGTTTCTTTCTTATATTTCAATTTAGGATCTCATTAAATGTTTGATCAGCTTTGGCTCACCAACATCGTCATTCACATTGCTATTTGATTTTGATGTTCATTCATATCCTATGTCCTAAAGCTGACTTAACCAAACACTTCCTCAACTGGTGTTGCAGAACGATTTTTGCAAAATTAAGCTATAAAGAGATGACCATAACCATGCAAGTACACCTATGAGTACAACCTACTCGATATGTGAAAACATGCATTTACTGCTCCACAATTACACTAGCTAGGTGTGGATCCTAAAATTGTGTAAACAAAAAAAACAACTAAGATAAAAAAATGCAAAGATAGATGGTTCTTCCAGAACCCCCTAAGCTTGAATAAGTTTATGTCCACATAGTGAATACTCACACTTAAGAGGTGGAATAGTGGTACCATTGATCAAAATGGAGGAGGTGGTGGATGTGGCATGTTGTGGTCATGGGGAGGAAACATTCCCTAAAAAGATAGATCTGACGGTGGAATTTGTAGTGGTTGTGGGTCCCCTCTAAAGTACCCCTAGGTCCAGTAATGGTCAAAGAATGTCTATTGATATTTCTCCATCCAGTGTAGGCGCATGTAGACATTCTCTTGGTTGGCTAAGAGAAGTCGTTCATTTTCATATATCACCTGTCGAATTTTGTACAATTGTCCTTGTATCTCCTACACACCATCCAGTGTCACGTGATGTTGTTGTCGTCCTGTCTGGATCTCCTACATCATCCCATACATGCCCACCATGTTGTACGGGTCATTCTCCTCCTGATAAGGGGACGGGGTAGATGAAGTCGAGGCAGCGTAGGATCGGTCCCTTTTGTGTGGGACCGCTCTCTGGGTAATGGGGATGGTGGCCTCCACCTACTCAATGTTGTCGACGGAGTTGCCACCATCACCTTGCTGCTCGTTGCCATCATGAGTTGCTACCATGGTTTCCTCTTCTTCCTCTCCCTTGTCCAGTGGCCATCTATGATGCGCTACTCCTCGCTGGTTGAAAATGGGATCAGGGAGGCTACACTCCTGGAACCGTCCTTGACGTGTGTAGCTTGCATACACCGTCCTATGGTGTAAGCTGAGGAGGCTTGCCTTGCGGAAGTGCTAGAGACTCAGTTTCTTCATAGATTACATCGGCTTGACACGTGTTTACCGTGCATTATATGCAAGTGAATGTATCGAAGTAATATAGGCATTTTGAGGCCAGAGTCAAACACAGGGAAACATCCTCCAGAATACTACTACTAACTATGATGTAATCAGCTAGGCCAGTAAAGGTTGAATTGGTTTGATTGAACAGAAACAAATGCAAAAGTGAAACAAACTTAAGGATTAAGTTCTTAGATTTAAGGGAATTACTTAAGACACCAGTTTCACCACATACAACATTGCAATTAACTCCACACACTAATATCTATTACCCCTATCCCTAGATAAAGAGCCTGTAGCCAGAACTAACCACTCCCACAGTGTAGTTCACTATGTATTCTAATTCCAATCCCATTTCCATAGTAATTAGTTGATTAGTTAGGTGCTTTATGATTAATCTCTGGGTTTCTCCTCCCATTGATTCTCCACCTTTCCCAAGGGGTGCAATAAATGGTAAATCTATGATTTTCCAACACTTAACCTCTCTCCTGTAATGATTAAGGGTATGATAATCTATCTATGGTGATTCACCATAAATAGAACAAGATAATTTCATAGATTTATATCCATAAAATAGGGATAAAGATGATATAAATGCAAAGAAATCAAGTACAATGCATATCCAGGCTACTCCTAGCTCCTAAGGAATCAAGGGGTTTAGCCCTGCATAGTTTTCATTGATGAATATATGGTAGAGAAAGAGAAAAACATGGGAAACATTAGAAAAACTAAAGTAACCCCTAGAGAATGGTTGATCCAGATGATCCCCTATGTCATGCATGCAATTTGTTATCTTTCGGCTACAAATTCTCCCTCTGGAGGTGCTCAGATCTTCTCGGGTGAAGACTTTGGTTCCTTGCTCTTCTTTCCTCTCTCTTTGGTATCGTGCAACAGAAAATGGCTGCCTCTTTTTGGTCTGGCAGAATTCGCTAAAGTCATAAGAATCATTTAAGGTACGAAATAATTCAAGCCGCTGGATTAGAGTACAATCTTCATATTGTTTGATCGAGCAGACTCGGTAGTACTAACTAGAAAGTCAGTAGTACTGAGTTTCTAGGGTAGCAGTGATTCATCACAATGTCGGTACTATCGACTTGTCTTGATAGCACTGAGTCTTTAGGTCGCTCGAGCACTACTTCCCAGATGCCATCTCCTTAGTAACGAGTCGGTGGACTCAATAGTACCGAGTCTTCTCGATTTATTCTTGTGCTTTACTGATGTTGTTTTGGTACTACCGAATTTGGGTGTTGGTAGTATCGATTTTGGGTGAGTCTTCTGCTCCAATACAGATGGGAAGTCGGTACCACTAACTTTTGGTGTCAGTAGTATCGAGTTTGTGAAGCTATATTTGTACCTGAAATTACACAAGAACGTGGATAAGTACCTGATGCATTTAGATAGAACAGGCCATTGATAGAATTTCATGCATAATTAATCAAATAAATGACAAATCAACACATAAAATCAAGAAAAATATGCCTATGCAAATGACTAAAAACCCATGCATCAAACTCCCCTAATATTAAATGTTGCTCATCCTCGAGCAACACTCTCTTAGATATGTTTAATGTAAGTCAAAAAAGGATATAACACATGAACACTTTTCTTAATCATGTCCACCAAACAATCCCTAAACCAGCCTTCAATGACCACTGAACCAATAACTTCTATGAAGCCATTGAAAATTCCATAGACGATGTCCATCTTTTGATCAATGAACATTATCAACAAAGAAGTTGATATCATAATTATTCAGGAATTCACTTGGTGCATTATGTGATTCCATATTCTAAATTTCTCTCTCCTAACTACCAACTAATTGGTAGTAGATCTCCATATAAAAATGGATGAGGAGATAAAGCATTTGAGTGGCCTACCAATAAGACGAATTGATGATGTGAGATAGGTGTAAATTGAAGAATCATGAGTGCATCCAACTTATTTATGCAAAAAGAATGATGACCTACATGAGTGAAAAGAATGTCATGCATGAATCCTAATGCCCAATGTCTTTTTTTCTTTTTAGGAAGTCAGGAGACTGTTTTATTCATCCCGCTCTCCTCACGTAGGGAAAAACTAATTATTACACAAAATACTTACTGGAAAAGTAAATTTGGTAGGACTCCTACCATTACGTATAAGAAAGGGGGAGGATTGACCCACCGGGTCGAGAGGAGGATCGATATACATACGATCGTCCTGATAGTTTTTAAAATGGTGTTTGGCTAGGTCGTCCACCAAGTGAAGATTATTTCTATTAACTTTCTTGATAATGACATCCTCCACTTCAGCCATGAAACCTTGGACTCTCGCTATCTAGTGTCTAATAGCAGGTGCGTCATCTGCATAATTCCTCAAGGCTTTAACAGCCATAGCGCTGTCTGTAGCTACTGTAATATGAGTGTGACCGTTCATTCTACAGACTTCCGCCGCGAGCTCAATGGCTCGGATTTCAGCTTCAAGAACCGAGTTCACCCTGATCTTTTTAACACAACCACCGAACCACTATCCGTTCTGCTCATACGCAGCAACTGCTATTGTTGTAGACTTCCCATGTACAGAGGCATCTGTCATCCAAGTAAACCTCCCTTCTTCATGAGCTACTTGATCACTGTCTTGGACCGTATCCTCCTAGTGGAGCTGGGTCTTAGTATCCCAGGCTTGTATGATTGCGTCCTGAACTCCAGCTATATGGACAACTTGGCGACTTACCGGTGTGTGAACCTTATCAAACACAAGTCTGTTTCTTGCTTTCCAAATCGTCCAGCAGATCGTAGCAAATCTGATTTGCGTATTGGTGTCCTCCTTCATGATCTTCGAAAGCCAGTTTTTAAAACCCAAACTGGGGTTGCTCAGAAGATTTTGCTAGAAACCCCCCCAGTTCCATACCTCCATTGCTTGAGGGCAATCTCGCAAGGCGTGTGGTGTGGTTTCGTCGCAACTGTTCCACCTAGGGCAGGTCGCAGAGTCAGTAAAAGTGTGTTGTTTCCTTCGCACATTCGTCATGATCGCTTCGTGCACTGCTAGCCATAGGAACATATGTATTTTGGATGGGGCAGCAATATTCCAGTCATTATCGAAGTTAATCATGCTAGAGACTGTTATGTCATTTATATCCTCCGATATAGGTCTGATGACGATTCCGGCTTGCTTTTCCTAGTTTGGTACCCAGTGGTCGTGCCACACGGATGTGTCCCTGCCATAACCAATAACCCTAGAACTATTTGGGCAATGAAGTCTTTCCCTTCGTAGATGGCTTTCCAAAAAGGAGTAGCTCTACAACCCTTCTGATTAAGGTAGCTCTTGTACTTGTTCAGGAGACCCTCCTTCCATAACGTATCCTTTGCATTCATGAAGTTCCAAGTATTTTTTCAAAGGAGAGCTTTGTTCCAGTCGGACATACTTTTGATACCCAGACCTCCCTTCTCCATACTTTTGGTGACCTCTTTCCAGGAGACGAGCGATATAGGCCGCTCCTTACGTCCTCCTCCCCAGATAAATTGACGTATACTTTTTTCTAGCTTATTACAGGTAGAACTAGGAAGACACACAGTCTGCATAGTGTATGTCGGTAGGGCGGAAAGCACTGACTTGGCTAGGCAAATCCTCCCCGCAAGGGAAAGAGTCTTCGCTACCCAACCATTGACCTTTGAGGTGATATTGTCTGTGAGATAGGCATAAGTCCTCTTATCAACTTTCTTATGTACAAGGGGAACCCCGAGGTATCTACCCAGGTCTTCCATTTCCGCTATGCCACTGGTCGAGCAGATTCGCGACCTCAACGCTCAACTCACAGACTTAGTGAAGAAAATGTTTGATTTATCAAAAGATATTCTTTGACCTGATGCCAACTCGAAGATGCTGAAACAATTGTTGATGATAGCTATTTGCTCCACGGACGCCTGGACGAAGAGGACTATATCATCAGCAAAGATCACGTGGGAAATGGTTGGCCGCTGTTGGGGCATCTTCACCAGTTTCCAGCGTTTGTCTTTCACAGAGTTGTTAATTAGCTGTGTGAGTCTTTCCATGCAAAGCACAAAGAGGTATGGTGAAAGTGGATCTCCTTAATGGATACCCCTGGTTGCTTTGAAGGTGGGAAGAGAGGCTCCATTCAAAACAAAACTCGTTCGACTAGCGTGTAGGGAGTTCATGATATATTGATGAATATTCTGGGGCCATTCCATATGTTCCAGAGTATTGTCAATAAACACCCATGACAGCCTATCATAGGCTTTGGAGAGGTCAATTTTAATCACCATGTACGGTGCACTGGACTTCGTCCTCATATTGTGAATAATTTCTTGAACCACAATGATGTTATCAGTGATGCTTCTTCCCGGAACAAAACTGGTCTGAACCTTGGAAATCTAAGTAGGTATGTGTTGTTTGACATGTTCGACAACTACTTTAGAAGCAAGTTTCATAATGGTATTATTAAGAGATATGGGTCGAAGCTGGGAACATTTTTTAGGATTTTGTTCTTTGGAATCAACACAATGCATGAGCTAGCAAGCGAATCTTCGATCGGTTGCCCGTTCAGCATACTCTGTATAGTTCTGATCACAGAAGGCCTAATCACTTTCCATTGTTTTTTAAGAAAAGATAGTCTGTTCCATCCGGCCCCGTCGCTTTGTAAGGGTTGGCATCCTTGATCATCTTCCATATTTCGTGCTCCGTATGCATCACAGCTAGTTCTCTGTGTTGGTTATGGTTGAGCTTCTTGAACTCAGCTGGCATACGATTCATGTTATTCACAGTTGAGCTTATAGAGGTTGTGAACATATCCTTGAAATGATGCTGGACCAAATTGCTAAGGTCTGAAGGGTCCGCAATCCAAACGCCTTCATCATTTTGTAGCATGGATATATGGTTAATTCGCCGCCTATTGTTCACAAAAGCATGATAATATTTACTGTTATTGTCACCATATCTGAGCCAGTTGATGTGGCTGCGTTGTTTCCAGACTTCCTCTTCCTCTCGCATGAACTTTTTGAGTTCCATCTCAAACCCGATGATCTACCTGTCTGCCTCTAGGCTGTATGTAGTTTCTACCTTCCTCTGGGCTGCAGAGAGTTTATGGATGAGCCCGTCTTTCTTTTTATGTTGTTTTCTGGTGAAGCCTCTATCCCAGTTACTGATACGGTCCTTCACATCCTCCAACGCAGAGTGGAACTGTCTGCTGGGGTCCTAGGAGTTTCTCATTAATTGTTGAAAATATGGTTGATCTTGCCAAGATGCTTTTGCTTTGAACTGTGGCTTACTAGGAGGGGTAAATTTGCAGAGGATGGCAATAGGATTGTGGTCCGAGCCAGTGCGAGGAAGATTCTCGCAAATGTAGTTCGGAAAGGTCTGAATCTAGGAAGCATTTGCAACGGCCCTGTCAAGGCGTTCATGAAGGATGCCCTTCTTGCAAGTGAACCTATGCCCGATACTACCTATATCAGTGAGGCCATCCTGGGTGAGCGAGTTGTTAAATTTCACAGCCTCACGAAGGTTAAAGAAGCTACTACCAATCTTCTCGTCTGGGTTTAACATACAGTTGAAATCACCCAAGGTGATCCAGGGTTTGTTGGTGGTGGTGCTGAGCCGGAGAAGATGGTCCCACAGAACCAGACGATGTGTAGGGGATGGAGAAGCATAGATGAACGTAGTATAATAGCTGTTGTTGATTAGGCAGTGAATAAAATATTTGTTGCTCTGGATTATACGGATGTCGCATTCTTGTTCATTCCATAACACCCAAATCCCGCCTGAGAAGCCCGCTGCTTCCACTCTATGCGAGCTCAAGAGGCCAATCTCCCTTATAGCTCTATCAGCTTGCTCACCTGAGATATGGGGCTCAAAGATGGCTACAATTTTACAACAAACTTTTTTATATTGTTTTTAAGGGATTGTCGGGCTTGCTTCTTACCGACACCCCTAATATTCCAAACTATGCTATTAATCATAATGGAAAGACGTGTAGATTTACTGGTTAGCACCTTCTGCTACACCTTCCTTCTCCTCACGTCCTCTCTTCGTTCCGCCACGGGTATTATAGATGTGTCGCCTGGTTGGGCTGCTGGATTGAGTAGGGTCTCCCTTCTCCTTTGCTTTCCTCCCAGCCATCACTAGTTTCTTGCTAGCTGCTCTACTAGAGTTGGTTGTACTCTCTTCAACCACTTTCGAGTTTTCGGCCTCCACATTTTTGATGTTAACATTATTCTTAGCTTCCCCTACTGGTCTGCCCATAATGACCTCATCCCCCTCCGGTATAACTACAGTATGCCTTGGGTTGTCACTAGGAACCTCTATAGCCTGCACCTCCTTGTCCTGTCTTGTTTTTTATATCTCTGCTGGTGTTTCTTCTGTGTTCTTTGAGGATACATCAGTATCTTTATTTCTTCTTTGTTTTTGGCACCATATCTTTGGACTACTCGCTTGGGGTTGGTGTTCTTCAGTGGCCACTTGTTCCTCATTCCCCGCGGTTGCCTCTTCATCCTCTTCCCCGTCTAAAACCTGATACTTATTGTTATTTTCCCTCCCTTGAGTTTTCCCCTTACTAATTAATTACTTTTCTTTCTTCCTTGGTGGTCTGCTAGCTATGATTTTCTTCCCATAGTACACCTGCTACTTGTCTTCCTCATCAACCCATCTCACCCCGGTCTCATCCTCCACAGGTTTAGGATCTACTGTTGTTGGTGCTTCAGATAGACCTTTACAGTATTGTTCATCATGTCTCAATCTCCCACACTTGGTGCAGAAGACCGGTAGCGATTCATACTCCAGCTTGTACTCTCTCCCGTTGATCAAGATTGTCAGGTGTATGGGAAGACTGGTGTCCAGTTCGAGAGCTAATCTAGAAAACCTGCTCCTCGTTCGATTTATTGAATGATCGTCGACTCTGATCAAGCGCCCTGCTGCTTCCCCGATCTTATTGACGATTTCCATGTTGTAATAGTGGATGGGCAGACCTATCATGTGAACCCAGGTAACGATATGGTCTGGGATACCTTTTGAAGGTTCAAAGTATCCATTCCAGGGCCATACCATCAGGCACCATCCGAACAAAGACCACGGGCCACCGGTTAGCACATTGTGGTGGTCATTCTTGTTGAAAAACTAAGCCACATAATACTGATCGGTGAGTTAAAAGAGTTTGAATCTTACCGTCGGCCTCCAAAGAAGCTTTAATCTTTCAGACATGGTGAGGAAACCTAGCGATCTTTCCAGGAGCTTGACAATTACCAAATATTTAAAGGGCTTGCTAAGGATCTCCTCCGCCTCTGGCGTAACGTATATTTCAGGGTAGCCATGTACATTAATCAGTTCTATGTCCTCAGGGTTCACTGCCTCCTCCGGTTCATCATCGATGAAGACAGGGTTTGCTGCAGCCCCATTTCCGCCTCCTGTACAGGCTTGCTTGAAATTTAGGGTTTTTTTCAGTGGTGACACTTCTGATTGAACAGGATTATCAGCATCCTCATAGGGCACATCTGTGTCCATGCCGATAGTTTCTTTCGCTGGTATAGTTTCTGCAGTGTTGCTTGGGATAGCCCCTCTCATATTCCTATATGTGGTATTGATGCCTGTTTCTTGTACCAGTCGCTGCATCCCTACTGCTTTCTGAGTCGGACTCTTCCTTCCGTCCTTTCCTCCTCCGGCCGATCTTCCACCATCCTTTAGGGTTACGCCCGCGTCACCTGCACTGCCTTTCTCTGGAACTCCCGAGACCCCCGTCATCCCCCAAAATAAGAAGTTTTTATTGCAACACGAAAAGACAATACACAGGATTAATTCATCTCTTTTTAACAAATGATGCAGGTATAAAAACTATCTTATAAAAAAATGAGACTGTCAAAAATAAATGAATGTGTCATGTAGATTAATTCATCTCTCCAAGAAAACTTAAGGACATACTTTATCCCTAAGAAGTTTTGATATTGTTTTTTTTCTAGCAAATAATTTTTTTTTCTTATCTTTAGAATGATTGGGTTTTTGCTCGGCCTTTCAATTCATCCTTTTTTTCTTCCCTTTGTTTTTTTTAATGTCGAGGTATGTCCCTGCTTCAATCTTCATAAACAGAGACTACAATCCACATGAAAAAAAATAAATGAATGCTATGAAATGTATGTAATGTACAAGGAATTGCTATGCAACTAAGGTGGTATGCACTGAAGTTGTTCATGCATACAAATGCAACTTTTTCTTCTTTCTTTTTTTTCTAATGAAAGCAAGAATAAGTTAATCTATCATGTCAGCTATTATGTCATGTCATGCAATAAAAAGAAATAAGTTGGAGTACTCATTCATCTTGAGGTGGTGAGTCAAAATTAAATGAAAGAGATGGATAAAATCACCTAACTAAGCAAAAATGTCTTTCGAAGTATTATCATATGTCCCTCTTTAATGACCTATGCATAGGGTAATCTTCAGGTTTCGTTCTTAGATTTCCATTTAATATCTCATTAAAGGTTTGATCAGCTTAGGCTCACCAACATCGTCCTTCACATTCCCAGTAGGTTTAGATCTTCATTCATATCCTATGTCCTAAAGTTGACTTAACCAAACACTTCCTCAAGTGGTGTTGTAGAAAGATATTTGCAAAGTTAACCTATAAAGAGATGACAATAACCATGGAAGGACACCTATGAGTACAACCTATTCGATATGTAAAACCATGCATTTACTACTCCACAATTACACTAGATAGGTGTGGATCATAAAATTGCATAAACCAAAAAAAACTAAGATAGAAAAAAAATATAAAAATGCTAAGATGGTTGTTCCAGCACCCCCCCAAGCTTGAATAAGACTATGTCAGCATAGTCAATACTCGCACTTAAGAGGTGGAATAGTGGTACCATTGCTCAAAATGGAGGAGGTGGTGGATGCGGCATGTTGGGGTCATGGGGAGGAAACATCCCCTAAAAGATAGATCTGATAGCGACATTTGTGGTGGTTGTGGGTATCCTCCAAAGTACCCCTGGTTCCAGTAATAGTCGAAGAATGGCTGCTGATGTTGCTCCATCCTCTGCAAGAGAATGTGGACATTCTCTTGGTTGGCCAAGAAAAGGCATTCACATTCATATATCACGTGTTGATTTTTGTACAGTCGTCCTTGTATCTCTTACACACCAGCCAGCATCGCCTGATGTTGATGTTGTCCTATCTAGATATCCTACAACATCACATACATACCCACAATGTTGTATGGGTCGTGCTCCTCCTAAGAAGGGGACAGGGCAGATCAAGTCTAGGTAGTGTAGGTGAGGGCCCTTTTGCGTCAGACCGCTCTCTCGGTAATGGGGATGGTGGCCTCCACCTACTCAATGTCATCGTCAGAGTTGCCATCATCACCTTGTTTCACATTGTTTTTTGGAGTTGCTACCATGGTTTTCTCTTCTTCCTCTCCCTCATCCAGTGACCATTGAAGATGTGCTACTCCTTACTGCTTGAAATGGGGTCAGGGAGGCTACACTCCTGGAACCGTCCTTGACAAGTGTATCTTGCATACACCATGTTATGGTGTAAGATAAGGAGTCTCACCTTGAGGAAGTGTTGGAGATCTAGTTTCTTCATAAATAACATCGGCTTGACATGTGTTTACCGCACGCTATATGCAAGTGAATGTATCGAAGTAATATAGGCCTTTTGAGGCACAAGTCAAACACATGGAAACATCCTACAGAATACTACTACTAACTTTGATGTAATCAACTAGGCCAGTAAAGGTTGAATTTGTTTGATTGAACAGAAACAAATCCAGAATTGAAATAAGCTTAAGGATTAAGTTACTTAGATTTAAGGGAATTCCTCAGGACACTAGTTTCACCACATATAACATTGCAATTAACTCCACACACTAATATCTATTACCCCTATCCCTGAATAAAGAGCATGTAGCCAAAACTACCCACTCCAAGTTTAGTTCACTACATACTCTAATCCCAATCCCATTTCCATAGTAATTAGTTGATTAGTTATGTGCTTTACAATTAATCTTTGGGTTTCTCCTCCCATTTATTTTCCACCTTTCCCAAGGGGTGCAATAAGTGGTAAACTATGCTTTTCCAACCCTTAACCTCTCTCCTGAAATGATTAAAGGTCTAATAATCTATCTATGTTGATCTAGTATAAACATAACAAGACAATTTCCTAGATTTATATTCAGAAAATAGGGATAAAGAAGATATAAATGCGAGTAAAACAATTACAATGCATATCTGGGCTACTCCTGGATGCTAAGGAATCAAGGGGTTTGGCCCTGCATGGTTTTCATTGATGAATACATGGCAGAGAAAGAGAAAAATATGGGAAACATTAGAGAAACTAAATTAACCCTTAGAGAATGGTTGATCTGGATGATCCCCTACGTCGGGTGTGCAATCTGTTGTCTTTCAGATGCAAATTTGCCATCTAGAGGTGCTCAGATCGTCTTGGGTGAAGCCTTTGGTTCCTTGATCTTCTCTCCTCTCTCTCTGGTACCGTGCAATGGAAAATGGCTACCTATTTTTGGTCTAGGCGAACTCCCTCAAGTCATAGGAATCACTTAAGGTACGAAATAATGCCATCTATTGGATTAGAGTGCTATCTTCAGATTGCTTGATTAGGCAGACTCAATAGTACCGACCAAAAAGTCGGCAGTACCGAGTTTTTAGGGTAGCCGTGATTCATCACAATGTCGGTACTATCGACTTGTCTTGATGGCACCAAATCTTTAGGTTGCTCGAGCACTGCTTCCCTGATGCCATCTCCGTAGTACCGAGTCGGTGGACGCGATAGTACTACGTTTTCTTGATTCATTCTTTTGCTTTACTGATGTAGTTTTGGTACTACCGACTTTAGGTGTTAGTAGTATCGATTCTGGGTGATTCTTATGCTCCAATACTGACAGGAAGTCAGTGCCACCAACTTTTAGTGTCGGTAGTATCAAGTCTGTGAAGCTCAATTGTACCTGAAATTACACAAGAACGTAGACAAGTAATAGGGATGAATATTAGACCATTTTAAACAATAAAAATCATATAATTCGATGTATTTAGATAGAATAGGCCATTGACATCGTTTTATGCATAATTAATCAAATAAATGACAAATCAACACATAAAATCAAGGAAAATATGTTTGTGAAAATGACTAAAAACCCATACATCAAACTCCCCTAAGCTTAAATGTTGTGTGTCCTTAAGCTACACTCTTTTAGATCTGTTTGAGGTAAGTGAGAAGAAGGATATAACACATGAACTCTTTTCTTAATCATGTCCCCCAAACAATCCTTAAATCGGCCTTCAATGACCACTGAACCAATAACCGCTATGAAGCCACCAAAAATTTCCATAGAAGATGTCCACCTTTTGATCAATGAACATTATCAAGAAAGTAGTTGATATCATAATTATTCAGGCATTTGCTTGGTGCATTACCTGATTCCCTATTCTAAATTTCTCTCTCCTAACTACTAACTAATTGGAAGTAGATCTCCTTATAAAAATAGATGAGGAGATAAATCATTTGAGTGGCCTACCAATAAGAGCAATTGATGGTGTGAGATAGGTGGCAATTGAAGAATCATGAGTACATACAACTTATTTATGCAAAAAGAATGATGACCTACATGAGTGAAAAGAATATCATGCATGAATCCTAATGCCTAATGTCTTTTTTCTTTTTAACAAATGATGTGGGTATAAAACTATCTCATAAAAAAATGAGACAATCAAAAACAAACAAATGTGTCATGTGGATTAATTCGTCTCTCCAAGAAAACTTAAGGACATATTTTATCCCTAATAAATTTTGATATTGTTTTTTTCTAGCCCATAATTTTTTTTCTTATCTTCAGAATGATTGGGTTTATGCTCGGGCTTTCAGTTCATCCTTTTTTTTCTTCCCTTTGTTTTTTTTTATGTTGAGGTATGTCCCTGCTTCGATCTTCATAAATGGAGACTACAATCTACATGAAAAAAATAAATGAATGCTATGAAATGTATGTAATATACATGCATTTTCTATGCAACTAAGGTGGTATGCACTCTGCTCCAAAAAAATTAAAATTATCTGCTCCAAAAAAAATGTGGTATGCACTGAAGTTGTTCATGCATACAAATTCAACTATTTCTTCTTTTTTTCTAATGCAAGCAAGAATAAGTTAATATATCATGTCACCTATTATGTCATGCAATGCAATCAAAAGAAATAAGTTGGATTACTCATTCATCTTGAGGTGGTGAGTCAAAATTTGATTAAAGAGATGGATGGAATCACATAACTAAGAGACAATGCCTTTCAAAGGATTATGATATGTCCCTCTTTAATGACCTATGCACAAGGTAATCTTGAGGTTTCTTTCTTAGATTTACATTTAAGATCTCATTAAAAGTTTGATCAGCTTAGGCTCACCAACATTGTCATTCAGATTCCAATTGATTTAGATGTTCATTCATATCTTATGTCCTAAAGCTGACTTAACCAAACACTTCCTCAAGTGGTGTTGTAGAAAGATATTTGTAGAATTAAGCTATAAAGAGATAACAATAACCATGCAAGGACACCTATGAGTACAACCTATTTGAAATGTAAAACCATGCATTTACTACTCAACAATTACACTAGATAGGTGTGGATCCTAAAATTGCATAAACAAAAAAAAACTAAGATTAAAAACAAATGTTATGATAGATGGTTGTTCCAGCACCCCCCCAAGCTTGAATAACACTATGTCAACATATTCAATAATCGCACTTAAGAGGTGGAACAACAGTACCATTTCTCAAAATGGAGGAGGTGGTCGATGTGGCATATTGGGGTCTTAGAGAGGAAACATCCCCTAAAAAGTCAGATCTGATGGTGGCATTTGTGGTGGTTGTGGGTACCCTCTAAAGTACCCCTAGTTCTAGAAATTGTCAAAGAATGGATGTTGACAGTGCTCCATCTGCTGCAGGCGCATGTAGACATTCTCTTAGTTGGCCAAGAGAAGGTGTTCATTTGCATATATCACCTGTGATTTTAGTACAGTCATCCTTGTATCTCCCGCACACCAGCCAGTGTCGGCAGATGTTTCTATTGTCCTGTATGGATCTCATGCAGCATCCCATACATATCTTCCATGTTGTACGGGTCATGCTCCTCCTGAAAAGGGGGTGGGGCAGATGAAGTCAAGGCAGCGTAGGTGTGGGCCCTTTTGTGCCAGACCGCCCTCCAGGTAATGGGGTTGGCGGCCTCCATCTCCTCAATGTTTTCGTCTTAGTTGCCATCATCATATTGCTCCTCGTTGTTATCATGAGTTGCATCCATGGGTTCGTCTTCTTCCTCTCCCTCATCTAGGGCCATTAAATATGTGTTACTCCTCGCAAGTTTAAGATGGGGTCAGGGTGGCTACACTCCTGCAACAGTCCTCGACATGTGCATCTTGCATACACTATGTTATGGTGTAAGATGAGGAGTCTCACCATGCAAAAGTGTTGGAGATCCAATTTCTTTGTAGATTCCATCGGCGCGAGGGTGGATAAGTCAAGGAGGAGATGTGGTTCTATTGGGGTGATCAGTCCCTCAATCACAATTGGCACTTTCCTCTACACATTGCACCGAACTGAGATAATATGGAGGAGAAGTAAGGACCCAAAGTTGATGGTTTCTCACTCCAATAGCATGTACAAGACGTAATTTGGACCTTCCCTTGGGCTTGGGCAGAACGAGCGAAGATAGTGTTGGTGTAGAGGCGGTGAAGAATGCAAGCAAAGGGATGTTCGATGTGTGACAGAGTTTATGTGTCAACTGATGCGAAAGCCTTTTGGCACCTCGATCACCTATTCCCAAGATAGGTCATAGTTAAAATCTGAAGGGGAAGAGCATTTTGGGATGTGAACCCAATTGAAGATGTGGTTGAATGCCCACAGAGCGATGGAGTAGTTACTGTTGAAGAGGAAGAAACTAATTTTTCCTTCATGCAATTCACCATCAAATTGTTGCTTGAGGGCAACAAGGACCTCCAGAGATGCCAAGAACTCAAGGATGAGTTCTGGGTAGGTATGCCAGTCACTATAGAAAGGGTTATCCATCTCTATTAGCTGGCGTTGACAAACCCATCGCAGGTTGTCGGTCAATCTCGCTCACTCGATCAAGGCACGATCTCCATATCTCGTTGGCACCATCATCCTTATCTGAATCTCTTTATATACCCTAGACCTCTGGGGATGGATGTTGAATGTGTATTGGTCTAGGGGCCAACTCTCCTTGCTCTGCCAATGTAGAAGGTCCTCTCCTTGGTTCCATGATGATGATGTAAGAAGGAGGATGGAAAAAAGAGGCTCAGTGAAGATCGTCAGTGCTCGATGCAACTTTTCTCTAAATATTAGGAGGAGCGGAGGAGGTGGTGTGAAGAGAATGGAGTCACCACCCCTCCTTATATAGTTGAGTCAGGAAGAGTCGATACTACCAAATGATCAGTGGCTCAAATGTATCGATGGCTAACGTTTAATGATCACTTGAGTGGGGATCGCTCGAAGTCAGTAGTAACGAGTCCATGTCGATAGTACCAACTTAAGTTGTGGATCGATACTACTAACTGCACAATAAAGATCACATCCTCCGTTGAATCAAGCATCCATGGATTGCTGATGTCATGTGTCAGTACTACTGATTGTTCTGTTGGTAGTACCGAGTCGACAATTTTTTCTTGTTATTTTCAAATTTTCATCACGGTATTTCAAACCTAGAAGCGCCAAAAAGTCTATAATACTGATTCAGATGTCAATACTATCGAGTTCTTATCAGTTAAGCACTCAAAAATCTTTAGAAACTCGGTAGTACCAACTATTCAAATAAGTAGTATCGAATCTGTCTTTCTTTTGTATATGACTCACTTATGTGAATTCAGTACTACCGACTTGTGTATTAGGTTGTATCAATTCTATATAATCTACACACTCCAACAAATGAGTCAAGGTACCTTTTTTCAAGAAATAAAAATGAAAAGACAACTATAATTCTAAAATGAATATGAATAAAGAGAATTGAAGGTTGGGTTGCCTCTGAACAAGCACAAATGTTTAGCATCCAAGACTAGACGTTCCTAAGAGAAAAAATATAATGGATTGCCATAAGTTGTACTTCTTCTATTCTTGGCTCTACTTCCCCACCATAGTAATGCTTTGATCTCTAGCCATTGACAAGGAATGACCTAGTGTCATCTATAATCTTCACAGCACCATGGGGAAAAACCTGCTCAATCACAAATGGCCCACTCCATTTGGACCTCAATTTGCCCGGATGTAACTTAAGTCTAGAATAAAAAAGAAGAACCTTTTTTTCCTGGGAGAAACACTATATTCAAGATATGCCTATCATGCATTTTCTTCATCCTCTCCTTATAAATTCTAGAACTTTCAGAAGCATCCATCTTAAGCTCATGTAGATCATTCAGCTATAATGAACACTTTCTACCTGCTTCATCCAGTCTGAAATTTAGCCTTTTCAACGCCCATTTCGCCTTATGCTCAAGCTCCACGGGTAGATGGAAAGCACATCCATAAACCAACCTAAAAGGCATAGTTCCTATAGGTGATTTATAGGTCGTCCTATATGCCCAAAGAGTGTCATCAAGCACAAAACTCCAATTTGTCCTATTAGTTAAGACTGTCCTTTCTAAAATCTTCTTCACTTCTCTATTGGACACCTCAACTTGACCTTGTGTCTGTGGGTGCTAAGGAGTACCCACTTGGTGTTTCACCCCATATTTACTCAATAAGGCTCCAAACTTCTTATTGGTGAAATGTGATCCACCATCACTGATAATTAGTCAGGGGACACCAAATCTACAAAAAATGTTGTCTTTCATAAACCTGCACACAACTTGTGCGTCATTGGTGTGGGTTGGAATTGTTTCCACCAACTTAGATACATAGTCAAATGCAAGTAAAATGTATATATTAGAATTAGATGGAATGAATGGGCCCATGAAATCAATTTCCCATAGATCAAACACTTCAACCTCTTAAAACACATTTAGTGGCATTTCATGTCACTTAGAAATATTACATGCACGTTGACATGCATCACAATGACGAAACAAAATTGTGAGCATCTTTAAACAGCATTGGCCAGTAAAGCCCACTCTCTAAGAATTTTACTACGGTCCTAGAGCTAGCATGATTCCCCCCTATAGGTTGAGAATGATAATGTGATAAAATGCTCTCAACCTCACATTCGAGTACACACTTCCTCAAAATTGCATCCCTACATTGTTTAAGAAAAATCAGGTCATCCCAGATGTAAAACCTCAATGAATGAAAAAATCTCTTCTTTTCTTGGTATCCCCAAACTACAGACATCTCTTTGTAGGCTAAATAACTTACAATATCCACAAACCAGGAATCTTTTATCTTAATAGAAAAAACTTGTTCATCTGGGAAATCCTCAACAATAGGGATATCTACATCTTTTTCATTCACTCTTTCCAACCTAGATAGGTGATCTTCTACCAATTTTCCACCCTTGTCTTATCCTTAATTTCTATGTCAAATTCCTATAAAAGTAAAATCCACCAAATCAATCTAGGTTTTGCATCTTTCTTTTGTAATAGGTATTTTATGGAAGCATGGTCGGTCCAAACAATCATCTTAGCCCCAACTAGGTATTGGAGAAACTTCTCAAATGCAAAAGCAACCACTAAGAGTTCTTTTTCTATGGTTTTATAATTGAGTTGCGCATCATTGAAGGTTTTAGAAACATAATATATGACTGTAGGATCCTTATCTTTTTGTTGACCCAACACAGCTCCCACTGCATAATATGATGTGTCACACATCATCTCAAATGATAGGCTCCAATCAGGAGCCTGCACAACAGGTGCAGAGCTAAGCTTCTCCTTTAGCACTTCAAAGGAATTCAAGCATCGTTCATTGAAAGCAAATTCAGCATCTTTTTCAACAATTTTGATAAAGGTTTAGCAATTTTTGAAAAATCCTTGATAAAATGATGGTAAAACCCAACATGTCCAAAAATCTCCTTACTCCCTTCACCGATGTTGGTGGAGGTAGCTTGGAGATAACCTCTATCTTAACTGGGTCTACTTCCATACCCTTGTTGGACACCTTATGTCCAATCACTATGCCCTCACACACCATCATATGACACTTCTCCCAATTCAAGACTAAGTGAGTGTTCTCACATCTTTGTAAAACCTTTTCCAAATTATATAGGAAATCACCGAATGAGTCCCCATATACAGTAAAATCATCCATGAACACCTCCAAGCACTACTCTACCATATCAGAAAAGATGGCAAGCATACAACATTGGAAAGTGGTAGGGGCATTACAAAGGCTGAATGGAATCCATCTATATACAAACATGCCATGAGGGTAGGTGAAAGTAGATTTCTTCTAATCCTTTGGCTCAGTTGAAATTTGATGATAACCGAAATACCCATCGAGGAAGCCAAAGTGTGAATGACCGGTGAGTTGTTCCAAGATCTGATCAATGAACGGAAAAGGAAAGTGATCTTTTAAGGTGAGGACATTCAAATGTCGGTAGTCTATGCATACACGCCACCCTGTCACTAACCTAGTTGAAACTAAATCATTAGCAGCATTAGTTGTGGTAGTGATCCCCCCTTTTAGGAACTACTTGAGTTGAGCTAACCCAAATAGAGTCTAAAATTGCATAAATGATTACTGTTGATAGGATCTTGCCCGCTTCCTTCTTCACTACCTCAGTCATGATAGGATTGAGTCATTGATGAGGTTGAAATATAGCCTTGGATCCTTCTTCTAGTAAAATTTTGTGCTGGCACAAGCTTGGAGATATTCCTTTGATGTCTGCTATTGACCACCCAAAAGTGTCTCGATGGTTCTTCAGCATAGTGAGTAACTTCTTCTCCTCTTCATTGCTCAAGGACGGTGATATGATCATTGGGAGCTTCTCTTCTGCACCCAGGAAGATATACTTTAGATGCAGTGGAAGGGGCTTTAATTCCAACTCTAGTGGGCTCAACAGAGATGGGACCAATGCCAGAGGAGGTGGTCCCAAATCTTCAAAATATCTAGCATAGTAGTAGGGTAGCACCTTCATCATCAATTCATGCTCTTCTAGAGAGTGGCTACATGTACTGTCCTCCACCATGTTCATCAATCATGCTTCCAATGGTAACTTTGGATATGTCAACAGTAAGGAATCAGCTATGGCCTCCTCTATGGTGGATGGGTCATAGTCTTCTTCTTCATCATCCGGGTAACACATTGCTTTGTCTAACAAGATCACCTTGGTTTTTTCCATGATATCCACTGCTGAAGAGCCCCTATCTACTTTAGTCATTACATTAGCCATGTCACAGAATGGCTTCCCCAAAAATAGAGAAATATTTCCCTCTATGTGTTGAAGCATGTTGCATTGTTCTTTGTCCCCCTTTTCTTGTGAGTGCTCAAGCATCTTAATCTCAAATTGATCATCATGGGTGCCCATAGTAAGATGTCATTTGCCCATATCCATAATCATATGAGCTATGGCTTAAAATGGCATACCTAGTAAGAGTTTATTTCCATGATCCTCCTGCATTTCCATCACCACAAAGTCAGTAGGAAAAAAAATTGTCCACTTGCACTAGAAAATCTTCACAAATTCCATATGGCTTGACCACAGAGTTGTCATCCAATTTGATAGTCATACTACTTTTCCTAGTCTCCTTGAGACCTAGCTTCTTGAAAGTTGCCAAAGGCATAAGGTTGATGCTTGCCCCTGAATCACATAGCTCTTCACCGAACTTGGTCTTTCTTATGAAGCAAGTGATGTTGAAACAACCTAGATCCTATCTTTTAGGAGGTAGCATTCCTAGAATAAAAGCACTCACCTACTCCTTTAACACCACCACATCATCTTCAGGTATCATTCTCTTCTTATTGATTATGTCTTTCAAAAACTTATTGTACGATGGTATCTACTCAATTGCATCAATTAGTGGAATATTGACAGATAATTTCTTGAAGCTATCTAAGAATTTTTAGAACTACCAATCTACTTTGGTTGCCTTCAAACTGTTTGGAAAGGGAACGGGTGTCTTCTAGTGATGTGGGACATATGCTTTTGATCTTGTATCCTCCACCTCATTAGTGTGATCCTCGGTTTTCTTCTCATTTTCTAACACATCTGGTTTATCAGCATCTACTTTCACAGTCTGAGTTGTTGTTTCTATAACTTCTCCTACACCTGAACTTGCTGGATCATCATTCCATAGTGTCCTACAATGGAGGAGTAGGACTGCCTTGACATGTTGATTTCCATAAGGTACATTAGTATTTGCTGGAAATCCTTGTTGGTTTGGCTACTTCAATGTACCCACATCCACTACTATTAGAGAAATCTAAGTTTCCATGCTGTAGATTTATGCTCCTTGGTTCTGGAGTTCTCTCTGAGTTCGACCAATAAGAACTTCATTCTGACTAACTAGCTTTCCAAACATTTCTTCTATACAGTCAATCTTCTTTTGTTCTTGTTGATATTATGCTTGGCCACCAAACTATTGTGGCTTGGGTTGTTGTTCCTGAGACATGTCTTGTTTGAAATTGTTGGGATCCTTCCATGAGAACAAAGGATCCTTCCTGCATGAATAGTCATTGCCCTGATACTGCTGTTATTAGCACACAAACTTGCATTCCTCTTCTTCTCCTTCTGAAGGTGGTCCATCATTGGCACACAACTTTTTCCAATCAGGTCCAACTTCTCGTTTAACACCAAGATGATCTTGGATTCCCTGACACTTTTGCCAATTTCCAAATGCTCTCTCTCATCGCGCCACAACTAGTTCTTGAACATGTTCTTTCATATCTCATGATAGTGGGAAGGTTTGTTGTGGAGGAAGAAACATGCTCTTGTACTATCAAGTGTGGTTCTCTCTCCCCTATGCAGGCCATAGTAGAAGATCTTTGTCTGTCCCAACAAGCCAATACCATGATGAGGTACCTTCCTCAGCATATTTTGGAATATCTCGCATACTTAAGAATATGATTAGTCGGCCTACTACCTGAAATTATGGATCTTCTTCACCATGTCATTTGTCTTTTGTGGAGGACAGTAACGCTCAAAGAAAGTGTCGATCATCTGATCCAATGTCTCGATACACTCATCATCGAGATTGTGAAACCACAACTTTGCGCTATCTATCAGAGATGACGGGAACAATTTTAGATATATGACAGTCATTGATATTTTGTCAATCTTGACCATTTCACAGTTCTCAACAATGTTACTGATGTGTGTCATCGGGTCTTCAAAATTGTGGTCATGGAAAGCTTGGGATTTGACTAGAGAGATCAATCCTAGATCGATCTTATAGCTACCCACATTGATGGGTTGTCTTTTGATTAGTCCTTTTTGAGCTGTTGTGGAAGAGGCTTTGGTCCTCTCCCATATCATCTGCTCTTCTGCTCCATCACCCATTTCTACTGACTCAGGTTCCTCTAGTGTTTTAGGTCCTTCAGGTGGAGGTGTTAGTGGTGGAGTTCAGTTTAATCTATCTACATATATTCCAAATTCCCTTTCACTGTGAAGGAGTTCTACTTTCCTGAAAATTAGTGAAGATGGCTCTCTGTAATCGTGGGCTCGAGTATGCACCATACACTAGTACCTAAAAATAGCAAAATAATTGCTAGGACAAGATAGTAGAGCTAGAAACAATAATGATGTTATGACTCAACTTTGATGAAATAGAACTAAACATATAAAGGGTTGTCCTAGAGTGGTCGACCAAAGCACTCATAGTGTTGGATGTTGTTGTTTCCCCGACAACAGTGCCTAAAACTTGACACGTGTTTATTGTGTGTTATACGCAAGTGAACGTATTGAAGTAATATATGCCTTTTGAGGTCGGAGTCGAACACAGGGAAACATCCTCCAGAATACAAGTACTAACTGTTCTCTAATCAGCTAGGCCAGTAAAGGTTGAATTGGTTTGATTTAATAGAAACAAATGGAGAAAAGAAACAAGCTTAAGGATTAAGTTACTCATATTTAAGGGAATTCCTCAGAATACTGGTTTCACCATAGATAACATTGCAATTAACTCCACACTCTAATATCAATTACCCCTATTCATGGATAAAGAGCATGTAACCAGAACTACCCACTCTCGCATTATAGGCCACTACCTATACTAATGACAATCCCATTTCCATAGTAATTGGTTGATTAGTTTGGTGTTTTATGATTAATCTCTGGGTTTCTCCTCCCGTTTATTCTCCACCTTTCCTAAGGGGTGCAATAAATGGGTAAATCTATGCTTTTCCAACCCATAACCTCTCTCCCAAATTGATTAAGGGTCTAATAATCTATCTATGGTGATCAAGCATAAACAACACAAGTCAATTCATATATTTATATCCAAAAAATAGGGATAATGATTATATTAATGCATGAAAATCAATTACAATGCATATTCGGGCTACTCATGGATCCTACAAAATCAAGGGTGATATCCCTGCATGGTTTTCATTGATGAATACATCGTAGAGAAAGAGAAAAATGTGGGAAACATTAGAAAAACTAAAGTAACCCTGAGAATGGCTGATCTGGATGATCCCCTATGTCGTGCGTGCAATCTATTGTCTTTCATCTACAGATTCGCCCTCCGTAGGTGCTCGGATCATCATGGGTGAAGCCTTTGGTTCCTTGCTCTTCTCTCCTCTCTCTGGTATCGTGCAACAAAAAATGGTTGCCTCTTTTTGGTCTAGCCAAACTCCCTCAAGTCATAGGAATCACTTAAGGTACAAAATAACACCAGTCGTTGGATTAGAATGTTGTCTTCAGATTTCCTGATCAGGAAGATTCGGTAGTACCGACTAGAAACTTAGTAGTATTGAGTTTCTATGGTAGCCGATATTCATCGCAATGTCAGTACTACTGACTTGTCTCGGTAGCACTGAGCCTTTAGGTTGCTTGAGCATTGCTTCCCTAATGTCATCTCAATAGTACTAATTCAGTAGACTTGGTAGTACTGAGTTTTCTCGATTCATTAGTGCACTTTACTGATGTGGTTTTGGTACTCCGACTTTGGGTGTCGGTAGTATTGAGTATGGGCATGTCTTCTGGTCCAGTACTGATGTGAAGTCAGTACCACTAACTTTTGGTGTCGGTAGTATCGAGTCTGTGAAGATCAATTGTATTTGAAATTACACAAGAACATGGATAAGTAATCGGGACAAATATTAAACCATTTTAAACATTAAATATCATATAATTTGATGCATTTAGATAAAATAGGCCATTGATAGCATTTCATATATAATTAATTAAATAAATGACAAATCAACACATAAAATCAAGGAAAATATGCCTTTGAAAATGACTAAAAACCATGCATCAAGGGGATTACCCCCAAAAACTTGACACGTGTTCACCTATTATGCCATGCCATGCAATCAAAAGAAATAAGTTGGAGTACTCATTCATCTTGAGGTGGTGAGTAAAATTTTTGATGAAAGAGATGGATACAATCACTTAACTAAGAGGCAATGCCTTTTATAGGATTATGATATGTCCCTCTTTAATGACTTGTGCATAGGGTAATCTTAAGGTTTCTTTCTTAGATTTCTATTTAAGATCTCATTAAATGTTTGACCACCTTAGGATCCCCAACATTGTTATTCACATTCCCAGTTGATTTAGATGTTCATTCATATCCTATGTCCTAAAGCTGACTTAACAAAAAACTTCCTCAAGTGGTGTTGGAGGTAGATTTTTGCAAAATTAAGCAATAAAGAGATGACCATAACCATGCAAGGATACCTATGAGTACAACCTATTTGATATGTGAAACCATGTATCTACTGCTCCACAATTACACTAGATAGGTGTAGATCCTCAAATTGCATAAACTAAAATAAAAAATAAAATAACTAAGATAAAAAAACAATGCTAAGATAGATAGTTGTTCTAGCACCCCCCCCCCCAAGCTTGAAAATGTGACGACAGTCACCAAACCGATAAACAAATTGTTACATTAGCAGTGGATTATTGAAAATCATTGAAAACTAAAACGATTTGCAAAGAGATCTATTTTAGGAAACTCTTATAATAAGAACCAAAGTATTACATATACATTCTGGTCCACAAGTACATACATGTACCATCTCTTCTCGAGGATTACATACATCAATTGCTCTGTTAAATCTACACATAAGCAACATAAAACCTTGAGGCATCCACGCCAAAATCTCAGATCGATTATGAAAACACTAAGTACTGACTCCAAGGACCTGAGAGTACAGAGTTGACACATAGGACTATTATCTACAAAACACAACAGTCAGTATCTTCACCTGAGATATTACTGTTGTCCCTGATGCTACTGTCCTTCCCCTATTGAATTATTTCTACCTCCTCATCCTCATCCACCTAAAAAGGTTGGATCCCACGGGGGTGAGACAATTGAAATTGTCCCAGTGAGAAATATAACTCTCCGCCAGAAACATTATTATTGCAGATAAATAGTAATAAACTGAGCAGATGGTTCTTTATTATTAATGAGTAGGATAAATCATTTTTTAAGCAGAATATAACAATATCATCTTTTAAAGTAGTAAATCATCTATTTACTAAGGAATATAAAGAACATGTATAACATCTATCCATTTAGGATATAACAAGCAATGTAACATCAACCAATAATTTCCGGATTTAATCCTTAAGAAAATATGCTACATGGCTGATTACATTTTACAATCACAATTATGCCCTGAGGAGATGAAGTATACCATTCATGCTCCAACCGACCACGATTACATAAGCATCAGTACCATACAAGGTCAATGGAAGAGTCGGACTCCATCACCTCATTTGTCTTGGTCAGTGCAAGACCACTTGCAGGACATCTCGTGTCTCTTGCTAAAATAGCTTTCCAGGGTATACTGGCAACTTCTCTATAGAGTTATAGCCCATAGCATATACTCTCTTTAGGATATGGCCCGTAGCCAATGCCTGGTATTGTGGAGTCATGGCCCATAGCCATACTCTTATTAGGATATGGTCCATAACCATTCCTGTACATAGGATATGGCCCGCAGTCATTCCTATGAGGCATAAGGATATATTCACCCATTACCCCCACATATTCAAAAATATGCATTCCAAGAGTTCCCATAGGAAAACATGTTTCACCATCACCAACTATTGACGATGATGGATCTATGGTCAGGGCTCTACATGATAAGATTTCACTTGATTAATTAGGTGCATTACCATATTCTTTTAGCATCAGCCAAGTTTGCAAACATAAATTATTATGACAAATGCTACAAAGAAACATGTAATACTTCTATCAAGTGCTTTTCAAAAATTTATGAAACATTGGGATCTCAATCCCTTATCTCATTACTAGGAATTCTCATCCTTCATCAATATCATCATCATGTTTACTAGATTTGGGTATCCAAACCCTTAGTTCATCACTGATCATGGTTACCACTATTAGGTAACTATTACCTACAGGTCATCTGACCCGGGTATTCATGATACTTGTTACACAAGCATCTCACATAGCTCACCAGGCATATTCAACTACTTGTCACCTCTCACTAGGCAACAAATAAAATAGTAGCTCACAGGGCCCATTAACATCATGGCTCATACCTGGTTATGCTCATCATCTCATGATACCTGCATGGTTAGTATACTTGATAACAACCATATCAATTACATAACAACATTATGCAATACAAAGATAACATCACTATTCCCTCATTAGGTTTAGGGTTTCCCATTTTTATCAATTAGGATTTCACATAACATCACCCTATATTAGGGTTTCACATAACATCACCCTATATTAGGGTTTCACATAACATCACCCTATATTAGGGTTTCACATAACATCACCCTATATTAGGATTAGGGTTTCCCATTTTATATTAATTAGGGTTTTATGATTACCTCATTAATCCAAACCCTAAGCCAGTGCTTCCACATATCTTGGAGCACATAGCATTATTTAAGTATTAAATCATACTTATTATTGTTCCATGTACTTGGGAACACACATCACCATCATACCTTATTTAGTTGACTTAACCTTTCACTAAGTACATGCACCTATGCTTATCATAGTGTATTGAGATTATTACCTTCATAGGCATCAAGTGATAATCACTCTAATTATACTAATCACCTAAGTACTTTGGAGGTACTTCCAATTGAAATCAACCTTTAAAATAATCTTCAACCACTTATGGGGCTATTAGTACTTACATGGTTTGAATCAATTGGACCTTCAAACGGTTTATACCAATTGAACCTTCAAATGGTTTAAGACCGTTTAGACCTTCAAATGGTCTTGGTCTAATCCTTCAAACAGTTTGAGACCGTTTAGACCTTCAAACGGTCTTGGTCTCTATATCCTTAAACGATCTGAAGACCGTTAGACCTTAAACGGTCTTGATGTTACTTGACCTTCAAACAATCTTGAGATCACTTGACCTTCAATCGGTCTTGAGATCACTTGACCTTCAAATGGTCTTAAGGTCACTTGACCTTCAAACGGTCTTAAGGTCACTTGACCTTCAAACGGTCTTGACCCCTTTGATCTCCAATCAGTTTTGAAACTGTTTTAACATGTTAGGGTTGAAACCGTTTGACCCTTGAATGGTTTGAAGATTGATTAACCCTAAATGGTTTGAGACTGTTTGGTCCTCAAATGGTTTGAGACCGTTTGGTTCTCAAATGGTTTGAGACCGTTTGGTCACTTCGGAGATGAAACTGATTGAACCTTAAATTAAGGTTTTGAACCCAATTGAGATAGGGTTATGAAATCAATTGAATTTGATTGTTTGAAGTCATTAGGTCATAAAACCAATTGATCCTTGAATCCATTGAAACCATTTGGTCTGTAATGCTTTGAAACCATTTAAACTCTAACGGTTTTGAAACCGTTTGGTCACCATACGGTTTGAAATCGTTTGGTCTCTAACGGTTTGAAACCGTTTGACCTACAACAATTGAAACAGTTTGTTCTTGATATTCTTGAGGTGTGTGCTAAGATGATGTCATCATAACCAAGCTTCAGACCTCCAAAATTTACTGTCATATATATGATAAATTCATCAATTGTCCAAGAAGAAAATAAAATATCAACATATGATGAGAAATTGAAATCAATAATAACATTGATGGATTCAAGTTATATAACCCACCTTCAAAGTAGCTTCAAAGCTTCAAGATTCTCATCTCTAATGGTGAAAGAAGCTCCTTCAACTATCCAAGGTTTGTTTCCAACTCTTTGGATGCAAAAGATACTCAAGGTTGAGCATTGGATGGAAGAGAGAAGAAAACTAATGTTGAAATATGATTTCAACCATCAATCCAAGGTTGAAGATGATCATGGAGCTTACCTTTATCTTGGGGAACGTTCTCCTCCTTCTCCTAAGCTCCTTGGTCATCGGCCAAAGCAAGGGAAGAAAGTGGTTTGCAAAAATAGCCTTTCAAGTAAGGAGAAAATCGAGTACATATAATTGATTTTCTAGGAGAGAGAAAGTAGAAGAAAATTCATCCACTTTCTTCCCACATGCCCCCTCCCTTCCTTGCCTTTGAAGTCATCTCACTTTTCCCTCAATTTCCTTTCAATTATCCTTGAATTAAAAGCAACCACTTAAGCACCTTAATCATTATAATACTATTATCCATTTTTAGTGGACATTACTTTTTAATTAATAAATGTGAGTGGGTTTCTTCACCTACTTAGGATATTTTGATGCCACACAAGGCATTTGGACGTCCTCCCACTTTAGGATTTCAACCACATCATTTTTAGTTGATGGGCACCTCAATTAATATATGTATTTTTGCTACAAAATAATTTTGGGTTTCAATTATGCTTAAATCTTGATTATTTTATTATCAAGATTATCTCTCTTCAAAAGTAGTTCAAACAAGAAGCCCCATTCTTTTTATTTTCTCTAAATGATACCAAGAAATCGTAGGGGAATAATAGAGGTGGTATTTTACATATCCAACCCTAGGTTTTGGGTAATTTGCAAATTACACCAAAACTATCATTCAATACAAAAGCATTACTCAAACAAGCTCCTTCTTGGAACTTAGGCTTTCACAAGCCATACCTCAACATCATTCTCATTCTTATGATTCTATAACACTTGAGGAACATTTATCATGAAACATTTGCAAGGTAACCCCCTTAAATTGGGTAAATTGCACTTTAGTCCAAAACAAGCAAATATTGCTTCAACATTTTTCAAATGGGACCAAAATTGAAACATAAGATCTCCTTTAGTCGTAATTACTTTTCAAAAGATAAGGAAAAGAATATAAATGACTTACTTAAGAAAAACTCCCAGGGTTAAGGCATAACCCAGGTCAAGGATGTTACAGAAAAGGACTATGTCCACATAGTCAATACTCACACTTAAGAGGTGGAACAACAGTACCATTGCTCAAAATGGAGGAGGTGGTGTATGTGGCATGTTCGGTCATGGGGAGGAAACATCCCCTGAAAAGATAGATCCAATGGTGAAATTTGTGGTGACTATGGGTACCCTCCAAAGTACCCTTGGTTCCAGTAATGGTCGAAGAATGGATGTTGATATTGCTCCATCTGCTGTAGGCGCATGTGGACATTCTCTTCGTTGGCTAAGAGAAGGCATTCATTTTCATATATGGCATGTTGATTTTGATATAGACGTCCTTGTATCTCCTGCACACCAACTAGCTTCGCCTAATGTTGCTGCTATCCTATCAGGATATCCTGTAGCATCCCATACATACCCACCATGTTGTATGGGTCGTGCTCATCCTGAGAAGTTGGCGGGGTAGATGAAGTTGAGGAAGCAAAGGTGCGGGACCTTTTATGCGAGACCGCTATTTGGGTAATGGGGATGCTGGCCTCCACCTCCTCAATGTTTTCATCGAAGTTGCCATCATCTCCTTGCTGCTCGTTGTCCTCATGAGATGTTTCCATGGGTTCATCTTCTTCCTCTCCCTCATCCAGCAGCCATCGAGGATGCGCTATTTCTCCCAGGTTGAAGATGGGGTCAGGGAGGCTACACTCCAAGAACCATCCTCGATGTGTGCATCTTGCATACACCGTGTTATGGTTTAAGCTAAGGAGGCTCGCCTTGCGGAAGTGCTGGAGATCTAGTTTCTTAGTAGATTCCATCGGTGTGAGGGTGGATAAGTCAAGGCAGAGATGTAGTGCTATTGGGGTAATCATCCCCCCAAACACAATTGGCACTTTCCTCTGCACATTGCGTCGAACTAAGATCATATGGAGGAGACAGAAGGACCCAAAGTTGATGTTTTCTCCCTCCAATAGCCTGTAGAGGAAGTAGAGGTTCTTCCTTTGGACATTCCCTTGGGATTGGGAAGAACTAGTGAAGATAGTGTTGGTGCAGAGGTGGTGAAGAGTGCTGGCAAAGGGATGCTCGATGTCAGTGACAGAGTTGATGTGCCAACTGATTCAAAAGAATTTTGGCACCTTGGTTAGATGCTCCCCATCCAGGTTGTAGTCAAAATCTGAAGGGGCAGAGCTTTCTAGGATGTGAGCCCAGTTGAAGATGTGGTTGAACACCCGCAAAGTGATGGAGCAGTTGCTGTTGAAGAGGAAAAAACTGACTTTTCCTTCCCGCCATTCACCTCATAATTGTTGCTTGGGGGAGACAAGAACCTCCAATTATTCCAAGAACCCGAGGATGAGTTTCGAGTAGGTCTACCAATTGCTAAAGAAAGGGTTATCCCCCTCCATTAGTTGGTGTTGACAAACCCACCGCATGTTGTCGGTGAAGCCCGCTTGCTCAATCAAGGCGCGATCTCCGAATTGCATTGGCACCATCATCCCCGTCTAAAGCTCTTTATACACCTTCCTAACCTCCATAGATGTATGTTGGATGTGTGTTGGTCTAGGGACCAACTCGCCTTGCTTCGCTGATGTAGAAGGACCTCTCCTTGGTGCCATGATGGTGATGCAAGATAGAGGATGAAAAAAGTGAGGCTTGGTGAAGATCATCAGCCCCTGGTGTAGCTTTGCTCTGAATTTCAGGAGGAGTGGAGGGGGTGGTTTTAAGAGAATGGATTCACCAACCCACCATATATAGTTGAGTCTAGCAGAGTCGATACTACCAAATTCTAAGTCGGTAGCACTGATTTGAAAGCACGTATTTGTGGCTCGGATATATGAACGACTGACATTTGATGATGTCATAAGTGTGGATCTCTTGGCGTCAAAAGTACTGAGTCCATGTCGGTAGACCAATTTGAGTTGTGGACTGATACTACTGACCGCTTGATGAAGATTGTATTCACCGTTGAATTGAGCATTCACAGATTGCTGACGTCATGTCTCAGTACTACCAACTATTTCATCGCTAGTACCGAGTTGGAAATTCTTTCTCGATATTTTTGAATTTTCATCTCGGTATTTTGAACCTTGGAGCGCCAAAAAGTCAGTAGTATTGAATCAAATGTCGATATTACCGAGTGCTTATTAGATAGGCACTTGAAATTTTTCAGAGAGTCAGTAGTACCAACTGGTCGAGTCAGTAGTACTGAGTCTATCTTTCTTTTGCAGATGACTCACTGATGTGAATTTGGCACTACCGACTTATGGACTTGGTAGTACTAACTCTGTATAATCTGCACACTCCAACAAATGAGTCAAGATACCTTTTTTCAAGAAATAAAAATGAAAAGACAACTACAATGCTAAAATGAACATGAGTAAATTGAATTGAAGGTTGGGTTGCCTCCCAACAAGTGCCATTATTTAACATCCTAGACTTGACGTTCCTAAGAGAAAGAATATAATGGATTTCCATAAGTTCACTTCTATTCATGGCTCCACTTCCCCGCCATAGTAATTTTTCAATCTCTGGCTATTGATAAGGAATGACCTAGTCCCATCTATTATCTTCACACCGCCATGGGGAAAAACCTTCTCAATAATGAATGGTCCACTCCATTTGGACCTCAATTTTCCCAGATGTAACTTAAGTCTAGAATTTAAAAGAAGAACCTTTTGTCCAGGGAGGAACACTCTATTTAAGATATGCCTATCATGAATCTTCCTAGTCCTCTCCTTATAAATTCTAAAACATTCATAAGCATCCATTCTAAGCTCATCTAGTTCATTCATCTCTAATAATCTCTGTTACCCACTTCATCCAGTCTGAAATTTAGCATTTTCAATGCCCATTTTGCCTTACGCTCAAGCTCCATTGGTAGATGGAAAGCACGTCCATAAATCTACCTAAAAGGCACAGTTCCTATAGGTGAGTTATAGGCCCCTATATGCCCAAAGAGTGTCATTAAGAACAAAACTCCAATTTGTCCTTTTAGTTGAGATTGTCTTTTCCAAAATATTCTTCACTTCTCTATTAGACACCTCAACTTGACCTTGCGACTGTGGGTAGTAAGGAGTACCCACTCGGTGTTTCACCCCATATTTAATCAATAATTCTCCAAATTGCCTATTGGTGAAATGTGATCCACCATCACTGATAATCAGTTGGGAAACACCAAATCTGCAGAAAATGTTGTCTTTCACAAACCTGCACACAACTTGTTCGTCATTGGTGAAGGTTGGAATCCCTTCCACCCACATAGATATATAGTCAACCGCAAGTAAAATGTATAGATTAGAATTATACGACATGAATGGGCCCATGAAATCAATGCCCCATAGATCAAACACTTCAATCTCTAGAAACACATTTAGTGGCATTTCATGTCGCTTAGAAATATTACCTGCACATTGACATGTACAACAATGACAAACAAAATTGTGATCATCTTTAAACAGAGTTGGCCAATAAAGCCCACTCTCTAAGACTTTGGTCGTGGTCCTACAGCTAGCATGATGTCCCCTTGTAAGTAGAGAATGAAAGTGTGATAAAATTTTGTCAACCTCACATTCGGGTACACACTTCCTCAAAATTCCATCCCTACATTGTTTAAGAAGAATTGGGTCATCCCAGATGTAAAAACTCAATGAATGGAAAAAGCTCTTCTTTTCTTTGTATCCCCAATCTCCAGACATCTCTTTGCAGGCCAAATAATTTATAATATCCGCAAACCAGGGATCCTTGGTCTTAATAGTAAAAAGCTTTTCATCTAGGAAATCCTCAACAATAGGGATATCTACATCTTTTTCATTCACTCTTTCCAACCTAGATAGGTGATCTACTACCACATTTTCCACCCCATCCTTATCCTTAATTTCTATGTCAAATTATTGAAAAAGTAAATTCCACCTAATCAATCTAGTTTTTGCATCTTTTGTAACAGGTATTTGTTGGTAGCATGGTCAATCCAAACAATCACCTTAGCCCCAACTAGGTATTGGCAAAACTTCTCAAACGCAAAAACAACCACTAAGAATTCTTTTCTATGGTTGTATAATTGAGTTTCCCATCATTCAAGATTTTGGATGCATAATATATGACTGTAGGAGCCTTATCTTTGTGTTGACACAACACATCTCCTACTACATAATCTGATGCATCACACATCAGCTCAAATGGTAGGCTCCAATCAAGATCCTATACAACAGGCGTGAAGCTAGGCTTCTTCGTTAGAACTTCAAAGGCGTTGAAGCATCGGTCATCAAAAGAAAATTCAACATCTTTTTCCAACAATCCGAAAAAGGTTGAGCAATTTTTTGAAAATCTTTGATAAAATGACGGTACAACCTAGCATGTCCCAAAAAACTCCTTAATCCATTCACTGATGTTGGTGGAGGTAGCTTGGAGATAACCTCTATCTTAACTGGGTTTACTTCCATACCCTTGTTGGACACCTTATGTCCAAACACTATGCCCTCACTCACCGTCATATGACACTTCTCCCAATTCATGATTAAGTGAGTGTCCTCACACATTTGCAAAACCTTGTCCAAATTGTACAGGAAATCACTGAATGACTCCCCATACATAGAAATGTTATCCATGAATACCTCCAAGCACCTCTCTACCATATAAAAAAAGATGGCAAGCATACAGCGTTGGAAAGTAGCAGGGGCATTACAAAGGCTGAACGACATCCGTCTATATGAAAACATGCCATAAAGGTGGGTGAAAGTAGATTTCTCCTAATCCTTTGGCTCAATTGAAATCGAATTATAACTGGAATAACCATCGAGGAAGAAAAAGTGTGAATGATTGGTGAGTTGTTCCAAGATATGATCAATGAATGGCCAAGGAAGGTTATCTTTTAAGGTGACGACGTTCAAACATCAGTACTCTATGCATACACGCCACCCTATCACTAACCTAGTTGAGATTAACTCATTAGAAGCATTAGTTGCGAAAGTGATCCCCCCTTTCTTAGGAAATACTTGAGTTGGGTTAACCCACAAAGAGTCTAAAATTTCATAAATGATACCTTCCGATAGGAGCTTTCCCACTTCCTTCTTCACTACCTCAGCCATGATAAGATTGTGTGATGAACCCAATTTTAGGATTTTTGATATCTAATATAGTACTTTAATACTATAGATGTTTGTATATGGTTGAACTCAAATTGAAGAATAGGTTATTCAATTATATATTATTTTCACGTATAAGGTATGATTCTAGATATTGTTGTTGATGATGATACCTATTTAATTTGAATTGTGATGAATAGTCTTTATTAGTCAACTTGAGTATTTATGAGTCAAATATCCAAACTAGGACATACATGCACTACACTATGATATGAATGGATCTTGATGTGTTGTACAAACAAAGAAAGTTATCACAAGTTTTTCGGATCTTTAGTGGTCAATTGGTAATAGCATTGACCATAATACCTCTAAATATGAGGATGTTTGGAGGAATTAATTGATTGTAAAATAGTGGATCTGTAACGACCTCGCCTTCTGCTAACTCCCAATTAAGGGAGACCGAAGGGTCAGAGCCGTTATCCAATAACCCGGATCAAAGGTTCGACAAATAATCAATAACAATTATTAAATTCTACCAACTATACTGAAATATGGTAAAAATAAAAAAACTTTGCATACCTTTTAAAAACTGGGATTTATAAACTTCTATCCTTGAAGATATTAATCTAACTAATCCTCATGTGCACGTTAATTCTCATTTAATTCCACACCTGTCACTTTACTGTTTGTTCTTTTCATTTGTACCTAAAACGACGACAAACAAAACGCCAGTCAGCAAGAAGCTGGTATGTGGGGGAAACAATAATTGTGCAACTACGTTAACAATGTAGTCAACCAAATATCATTTAGCATCCAAGATTACGTTTTAAGAAATACTACTCAATCCTTGCCTATCCCCTATCTCTGTACCGTCCCTACAGTGGACCTGGATACTACCTCTCTCATATGGTAGATCCTTACCCCCATGGCCCTACCGCACAGGTAGCCAATTCCTAGGGTTATGGAGTCTCATGGCCCTACCCAAGGGTAGCCCAATCCCTGACTCATGATGACTTTATTGACCTACCCCATTGGTAGCCATTTACTAAGTCATTTAATGACCTGATGGACCTACCCCATTGGTAGCCATTTACTAGGTCAATCTATAAAGCTACAGAGGGGACTAGGATCTGAGCTAGTAGGCACATATCTTAGGTGATAGTCATATTCACATTATAAATTGCAAGAATTAAATGCATCCAATAGTTTAATTCAAGTCATCGATAAAACCTCAAAAATCCACGGGAATCTAATTTGGGATATTCATAGGCGTAACCAGATACCTTTCAAGTTGATGTGAGACAGAAATAATCCAATCAACCAAGTCATCCAATCAAGCAAGTGCAAGAATCATGAAATTACATTCAATTTCCTTTTTATCAAAATTTATCCAAATCATCTTGCTACTTATGGTTCTATTCCTTTTTAGGGTTTCTTCCTCTTTTTAGGGTTTACTTTGCAATTAGGGTTTTATTTCATCTTACTCTTTTAAACCCTAATTTTCTCATCTATCCTTCAAAAAAGATGATTCAGGTTATCCTTTAACACATTTAATCTTAATTTTAGATTAAAGCACAGTTAACCATCAATTAAGTTCATCAAGCCTCTTTTCCATTAAAGCTACCATTTTTATCCATTCGAAAACCCTAATTTCTACATTAAGAGTATTTAACCACAATTAGGAACTTTAATGCTTGAAATAGCTTAGATTCAGCATATTCCAACTTTAAATATGAAATTACTCAATTAAAGCCATTAATAATCTCATTCATTAATATTAGGGTTTCAAGGCCCATTAAAGCTTTTTCATGCACATGAAACTCTAAGTTAAATCAATTACGTGAAAAATTCATCCTTTTTGTTCCTAATGTTCCCTTTTATCATTAACAGGCTAATATCAACTTTAATCATCAATTAAACCCTACTAATCACATTAATCATATCAAAATAGGGTTCTTTAAACATTAATACATTAAAGTTGATATCTTCCATTACTTCTCAAATTTCACAAGGAATCAGGCTTCAATTATATTTTTAATGGATTCCCCTCACTTTTCTGAGCAACTTTCATATATAACTTGTCCTAATCAGAGTTACCAAACATTAGATATGATTTTTGCAAATTTGACTTACTTGAACCAATTCGGGAGTGCCACGTCACCCTTACCATGCAACGATCTCGCGATCGATTTTGGAAACATAAATGAATTACGGTTATACCCCTGGTTAAGTTGTTCGTTGGTGTTACACGTGGAGGGAAGAATCATCCAGAGCGGCCCTACCTTCATCTTCCTCGCGATCTCCTACCGTGGACGCCCTAGCTACGACCAGCGCAGCTTCCCACCTTCTTCCCAGACTCACAAGCCACCAAGGAGGAGTCCCTCATCTCCGACGGCTTCCCTCTGCCTCCAGCCACGAGGTCTCACCACCCAGGCATAGAGGATCGCTACCTCCCTAGCCTTCAGGGAGTGCCACCTGGAGGGAGACACTCTCCCTTGGCTGAGCGGTGGTCTACAGACCATGGCTCCACACTGGATCTCATAGGCAGTTCAAGGATCTTCGGTGCCAAACAACCACCTCGACGACACCCTGGACCATGAGTCAGCATCTGTGTAGATTCCCTCCCATGGAAGACATAAGAAGGAGAAGAAAGGTTGGTTTCTAAGGGATCACCTCCCAGGGCTGTAGCTCTATTTGGTTCTACGCATCCCATAGCCAGAAGATATCCTCATGGAGCTGCACTCGATCTCCGCCAGATCAAGGGATCATCGAAGGCACCACCGATCAAACCATAATGTCAAGATGGAAGAGGGATAACTGGATATTGGGGTGTCCAAAGAGAGACGTAGGGGAGAGGGAAGGAAATCTCTGAATCATGCATTATGCAGACATGTATATATATATGCCTGTTCTCATCCTTCTTTTCCAAGCACTACGAAACCTCCCTCTTTCATACCTTGGGTTGGGTATCCTTAACGTATAAGGAAAGAAACGATCAACCGTATATCTAAATATTGATTTGGTTGAGATAATCCAATACACAATACTTGCCCTCCAAGCAATTAGTTAACTACCTTTATCATATGAGAGTTCTTTTTATGTGAAAGGTATTTCCAAAACGCCAACAATACATATCCATTAAAAGATATTTCTTTTTGATAATACCAAAAGTCATTAATTTATATAACACATTAGCCTTATATTTTGCAATTTTGGTATTTTCTCTTTCTTTCCTCTTTATTGGGACTCCTTGGATCCCAAGGCACTCCATTTTTTCAAAATTCCTTTTCAAGGATACTTATTACCCTTCTAGATGCATCTATATGCATTGTTTCTCATTATCACATTTATTTCTTATGAAAACATTTCGTTTTGAGGATTTCTCTTTATTTCTCTTTTATTTTCCTCATTTGTATTCCTTTTATCATTAGGAATCCTTGGAATACGAAATTCCACTAAGGATAACTCAATTATACCTCTTTTCACTTATTTTCCACCTTTTACCATTGTTTTCAATTTCTTTCTTAATAAAGAAATACTTAATTAATCTTTGCTTTTCTTATTGCTTTCTTTGCAACTTTGGACCCCTTGGCACCCAAGGAACCCATGTGGCACAAAATCCACCTTTGGATTAAGTTCTTTACCTTCTAGAGGTTTCCACATCTTTCTTTTCTTGATTTCTTAATTAATTGAATTTCCTTGTTATTGGGCCCAATAGCCAATAAAGCCCACAATACAATCATCAAGGCTATTGTAAACGAAATTCATGCATTCAATCAAAGACATCATTATTTGTTCAATTATATTTATTATGGGAAATCACATTTCTCACCAAATGAACCCAAAAATTAGGGTTGTAACATTCTTCCCCTCTTATAAGAATTTTGCCCTCAAAATTCCATCAAACAAACAAACAGGATAAGCCTTTCATATGTCAATTATGACTCCCATTTGGCTTCACCCTTTCCATGGTGCTTCCCAAGAACCTTCATCATCTCATATTCTTCCATCTGAGTTCTTTCTTACCTTAGTATATCGTACCCTCATAGGTGACACAAGACATTTCAGCCTCTCAAAGCTGAATAGGTTCAGGGCACAGTACATGGCTTGGGTATCTCACATAGTGCTCTAGATCAGACTCATGGAACACATTACTCATCATGTTATCCTGAGGGGCAAGGCTAAACACAACTATCTCCACCAATCCATCTCAAATGGACCCATATATCGGGGACTCAGCTTTCTCAGTTGTAGCTTAGAGGGGTCGGATTTTCACATCACATATTCTCCCATAGTGAACTGCATGTCAGTCTACTTTGCATCAGCTCGTGACTCATGTCACCACTGGGCTCTCTCTCGGCCATTGCACGATCAAAGTGACTTCACCTACACACACTATGGTTCTTTTCTGACCTTCGTGAGGCCTCCTTCACCAACATCATCTTAATGAAGTGTTGACTCACACAGCCTCCTTCTTGCATCCCAATAAAGGCTATGGTGGTTAACATCACATCTTAAGAATTTCCTCTTTGTATCACCCTGTACGAGCACACTTGCTCTCATCAGACCCTCTAGTCTGGATCATACTGTCCATTAGTATGGGGTGATAAACTGTACTATTTTTTAGTTCTTCATGTATCTACTTCCACCTTATGGAAGCAAACCTTGGTCATACCCAAGAAATTTTGAACTCACATCATGGTGTGGTTGAACCATCTTCTCTCTTAAGTAGTTCAACTGAATCTGTCTCGTGACAGTACTCTTCCTTTCTCATGTCATCTAGGTAAGGTGATCTACCATAACCCATATTGGATCTCGACCTTCCTTGGTCCAGGGGGAGACTCACAACTTCCACAGTGATGAACTCCCATTCCCTCTCGGGAACTCTCTATACTTTATATCCATGTACTGGGTTACTGGTGTTCGTCCTTTGCCTCCTAGCTTGCATGGCCACATGCTACATCCAACTTTGTTTTAAGCATCCAAAGTGCTACTATCACTTACTATCTTTGTAGTTTCACGATGTGTGGTGATCTTAAAATCATGATTTCCTATATATCATGATTCCTCAAGATTGAATATTCCTCAGAAACACTAAACCACTCTCATCAGGGTTTTATTATCTTCCTATCCAAGGAAGTGTATCTGAGGTTCTACAACCATCCTTCTATCACATCAAGGACTAGGCTGGCTATCCAAACAACCACTAATCGTGTTCAACAGATCTCGTTATATCAGAGTGTTAGCCAAACTTATCTGTGATAACGTGGATTATAGGATTTTGATTTCGAATATAGAATTTGAAGACCATGAATGTTATGTAGATGACTAGTAGAAAACTAAGGAGTTGATTATTCAATCATGGACTCTTTTCACTTAAAAAGGATAAGCATATATGCAGTGAATGATTATTAAATCTAATTGTGTTCAAATATGATGAATGGGTTTGGTCAAATGATTTGTGTACTTATGAGACCAAGATATCCATTGAATTGTTTCAATGAGCTTGAGGGGTCAATCGATGAACCCTGGGGTCATGAGAAACATTAAACGTCTTTAGATATTTATTGGATCAAGATTGGAGAATCAATTGATTTTGGTTTAAGTTTATTTAAGGACTTTAGTAGGTGATCAAATGCTATAATTTGAGCTTCAACTTGGCTATATGCGGTTTTTTGTGATGAGGAAATCATATTTCAATTTTCATATGAATTTGGATGGTTGAGTTATAAAAATTGTGATGCATACCGATCTATATTATGGAAGAGAATATGTTTCATTAAGGTTTGAGTTGACTTTCTTTTACCTAGGTTGGTTGCAATATAAATGCCACACAACCATGGTTATAAGTGATGGCCGCATGGGGCTTAGCCGTACAATCATGTTGTAACAACCTCTCATGGGTTAAAGTAATAAAGGGGAGATATTTGGTCTTCCACTTCAGATTAAGTTGGATCTGACAGCATTATCAGTTACTAGAATCTCGTCTCGAGTAACTATCTTCTCATGAATAGGTCAATATCAGGACTCGTTAGCAAGGTGTACACAGCGAACCCTACCCTCAAACCTTCTGCGAGCTAGGAAGAAGGTCAACTTCTCTTCCTCTCTACCTCCTCCACTGTGTTATACAGTAACCTAGCAGAGAACAAAAGGGATTAGCTCAGAGATCATGAGCCCCTTTTATTTGAAAGAATCACGACATGATCCCAGATCTGAGGGAGACCTCACCAAACCCCAAATGATGTGCTTCCTCTCGTATGGTCTGGATCTACCTCATGAGTTCACCAGAGATGGGCACGATGAGAAGAAGGAATCTTGCTGATGGAAGATGAATGGAGGAGTCTAAGGGTGGAGGTTTAAGGCCTTCTACCCTATTGTCCTGACTCAAGAGCATTAACGAGTCGACCACTTCTTTTCTGTGAGAGGAGGAAGAGTGGAGAGGAAGTACTGGAGGTTGAAGGAGGCGCTGGCATGGTTGGGTAGTGGAAGGGATCAGTGACATCAAACCAGTGGTGGCCACGATAAAAGGAGGTTCCACATATGGATACCTCCGTTCTGGGGTCCTAAGGGGGTTTTAGAGCCACCATGGTCCCGCCAAAGCAGCAGGTCAGTGGAGCTCTATTTTGTAGAGTAATCAGAGCCCCTCACCTCACAAGCGGGGAGGCATACCTCGAACCAGATTGGGACCCTCAGATTGGAGCCATGATGAAAACGGCTAACCGGGAACACTAGTGAGGTCTGAGACCACCTTTTATAGCCAGAGATAGACCATGGAAAGATCCACTCCAGTCCCCGTGCTGATCATAGTGAGATGCCTCTAGACGGCTGTGTGGGCCATCTAGGTTCCTTGTCTAGGAGATGAGAGAGTGTCGATGATCTTCTGGCACCTAGACCTATTCATGAAGGGTCCCTATAACTCCCCCTTTCCTTCTTCGTCAGACCTTCACCACCATGACACCCGAACGGTGAACCCATGGATTTCTCATCAGAGGACCTGGCTACAAGAGCACTCACCAGAGGACCTGGATGCAGCGACACACGAAGAGGATGGGGGCGAGCACAGGCATTGTGACCTGGCACCACGGTCGTGGCGTCTGCCCATGCCCGTGCTGCATCTGCTGGATCGCGAGAGTGGAAGAGCGGGCGGTCCAGAAGTAGTGAACCGAGCCCAGACCAGCATAGGACCGGCCGGCCCAAAAGCTAAACCAGGAAGCGAACAAGTGAAATTGTGCCTTCTTAGTGGACACGTGGCAGTCCCAGATAGGCTGAAAAAGGTAAATATAGCCATAAATGCTCAGTTATTGAATAATTCATAGCAATTAGCTCAATGATCAGAAAAATACAAATAATATACTAAAATTCTCAGAAAAATGTTCTATTTATTACTGGACACCTAGATCGGACCCTTGAACCACTTTCAATGATGATAATTAATTTAGAGTAAAAATCTCCTTTTTAGGATTCATTAAATGAAAAAAATAGTATCCAGGTGATATTAATTCTCAGAAAATTTTCCTAGAACCCTAATGATGATATACATCCATATTTAGATTGTAATCTGAGTAACACATCTAAATAATAGGTCTTTTTATATTAAAGACTGTTTAGTTGCTTACAATCCCATTTTAATTTTAGAAAATAGACCAATCATCAGAAAAATATGAAATTTGGACCAGACCTCTAAAATGACAGCATGATCAGTAGAAAAATACCAAATACCATCCTAAGATTATATGGAACCTAGAATTGGCCAAAACCTAATTTGGACCTAAATTACCTAGAATATGATGAACATTTATTAATGATGATTAATTGCTATTAATCAGGTGATGAACAGAGATGTAGATGATCCAGAATATATATATAGCAATCTCTGAACTCAGGTACGTGGGTTTTTATTTAAGTATATGACTATGGTTTTCTTGCTTGCAATCATGATATGTATATATGCTCTCTTCTATTTGCAAATATTGGATGTAGTAGCACTATATAGTACTCGATGTTTTATCACTTGTAAACATAAATGATAAGTAGATGCTTTGTAGTTATTTAAGGTGTTCATTATCCTTATGAGTGAATGGAGTAATTTTGGCTAGTACACCTCCCTGGAGCACACGGTGTACGGGGAGTTTCCCTAGAGTAATTGGTACACGGGGATGGGCCCAATATTTATGTTTTGGTACTAGTCCACCTTGATAATGCAATTCATCTAGAAAAATGACTTAAATTGGCATATTTTGCTTAATAAAGAAGTGTTTTCTATGATTTTCTTTCCTTCTGCAAATCTTTTTCAAAATTATGAAAGCCATAAATATATGTATCTTTCTGCCCATGTATACAACACCTTGTGTGTTGATTTTTTGTTTCACGTATGTTTTAGGTTCAGAGATAGCATGGGAGAAAAAGTACAGGATGTGAGCAAGTTGTACAGGTTGTACCTATTGTCTAAGATCATATTAGCATACATGTTCATAGACTGTAGAATCTTCATTCAATATGTAATTGTAAATCATTGTGTAATAATTCATGTTGTATAAATATACATGTTGAATGTTGAGAAATGTTATGGTTGCATGTTCATGTATGCGTATTATGCTTCCGCATCGCTCTCTGAAACAATTTCCTAACGTGTTCGGATTTCTTCTTCTCATCTCCATGGGGTTTTGAGAAGGTGAAAATCTGGGGACATTTCAGTTGGTATCAAAGTATGAACAATAGATACACCTAACAATTGCTCACCATGAAACATTAAACCTAAATCTCACATTTCACTTTAAACCTTAGAAAGTTAGTAAGTTGTTCTATAGGAATAAGGTTTGACTTATCCTCTAAGTTAGAACCTAGATGTTCGAGAACTAGGTTTAGAAAAGTGTGAGAAACCCTTTCCATATAGAGCTCATATGTATTGGGTAGCTATACTAGTCTACATCTCGTTCTCACCATTTCACTAGGTGACATGACACTAGACTATCTATTATGTGTGGGACACTCGATTTTGCTGATTTCGTTTTGTTTTCCAATCGGCTCGAGCCTTGACAATTTTCTCTGACGTCTTCTTTCTCAGAGAAAAACTATATAATATTTTATTATATATATGTAAATATAAAAATGTGTCCCTCACACTGGAGATTAGTTAGTGTCCATGCAACCTAATTGAAAGGGAGTGATATCAGTCTAGATGAGGGAGTAGTCTAGATTAGATGTCTAGAGCCTTGTAAGGATATGTGATAGATAGATAGACAATAGAATGATAGTTGATATAAGCATGGATGATCTTATCAAAGTTCTACCACTACTGATATAAGTTTCTTTATATATTGTATATGAGCTAAATCCAATTGTGAAGATTCTAAGCTAAGTCTTGATGATGAAAGTACATTCTCTTTTCTTGCTTAAGATGAGCTAAGTTAAAATGAAGTTGAATATGCAGGAGACTCAAGCTCTATTATAAGGGAGGACATCTAGTGGTAGGACAAGATATGTGGTGAACTCTAGAGAGAGTGAGACCCACAAGGAGAAGGTCATAGGACCTAGCCTCCAATATATGTGAAATATGAAATATGCTTAAAATGATGTGTCCTACACAAGATTATTCTTGAGTAGATGAGTTGAGTCCTTTTGCATGATTCAATCCTATATGTGAGACTTGGGGTTTAAAACAAAATTATGGGTAGGTGACTCATAATGAGAAAGTCAATCCTTTTGATTCAATTAGGTCTTAGCATGAGTGACATATGTTTGTGAATCTCATCATTAGCTACAAGTGAGGTGATATATGAAGTGTGGTTCTAAGAGTAAACTGCTTCATGCATAAGAAACTCATAAATATTGTTCCTTCCACTTCTCTTTCTCCATATATGATGCTAGAAACCTCACTTGATCTATTTGGATGATTATGTATGAAGGGTCACTTAGATAAGCTTGACCTATTCTATATTCCTTTCCTATATCATACATGAAATATCTAAGTTTGAAATCGTGATAAAATTGGCTTAGTATATCCTCCTTCCCTCTATGTCATGCAGGAAAGATATAAGTTGAAATCACGAGTTAGAAATAAATATATCTTTGGATCATGGGTTACATGATCACAACATGTAGTTCTTAACTTCAAATTTTTTGACTCTAAGCTTATAGTTTGGTAATAACTCTTACATAATAGGGTGAAACCCTGATATATAAAGATGAATATTAGTTCCCTCTAATGATGCAATCCTAGTATGATGTTGAGCATAAACAATAATAATGATTTTAAGTATGATAAATTTCAGCAGCTAATGATATTGAAACCTTGATATCACCTTGCATGCTTTAACAGAGGAAAGGTGAAACCCTTAGTAATACATTCCCTACTCTATATGAGTAAGTAAATCCCTAATTATTAAGGTAATAATGGATGTAAATTCTAGATTAATAGAATGTCAAGTTCTGACTAAGCCTTTATATGATACTTCAATTCTATTAAAAAAATGTTATACTTCAACCTATATAAGGTGGGGTGGTACACCCTAGATTTTAGAAAACCTAAGATGTCAACTTGAGATACATCTAAAAGTATGAGAACTTTAGAATCCAGAAATGATGACCTATACGAAGTTGAAGTTAGCTATATCACCTTAATTATGATAGTAGCTGAATTTCGAGGACGAAATTCCTTTTAAGGTGAGGTGAATGTGATAACCCAAATTTTAGGATTTTGATATCGAATATAGAATTTGAAGACCATGAATGTTATGTAGATGACTAGTAGAAAACTAAGGAATTGATTATTCAATCATGAACTCTTTTCACTTAAAAAGGGTAAGCATATATGCAATGAATGATTATTAGATCTAATTGTGTTCAAATATGATGAATGGGTTTGGTCAATTGATTTGTGTACTTATGAGACCAAGATGTCCATTGAGTAGTTGCAATGAGCTTGAGGGGTCAATCGATGAACCCTGGGGTCATGAGAATCATTAAAAGTCTTTAGATATTTATTGGATCAAGATTGGAGAATCAATTGATTTTGGTTTAAGTTTATTTAAGGACTTTAGTTAGGTGATCAAATGCTAGAATTTGAGTTTCAACTTGGTTATATGGGGTTTTGTGTGATGAGGAAATCATATTTCAATTTTCATATGAATTTGGATGGTTGAGTTATAAAAATTGTGATGCATACTGATCTATATTATGGAAGAGAATATGTTTCATTAAGGTTTGAGTTGATTTTCTTTTACCTAGGTTGCTTGCAATATAAATGCCACACAACCATGGTTATAAGTGATGGCCGCATGGGGCTTAGACGTACAGTCATGTGGTAACAACCTCTCATGGGTTAAAGTAATAAAGGGGAGATATTTGGTCTTCCACTTCCGATTAAGTTGGATCTGACAGCAGTATCAGTTACTAGAATCTCGTCTCGAGTAACTATCTTCTCATGAATAGGTCAATATCAGGACTCGTTAGTAAGGTGTACACAGCAAACCCTACCCTCAAACCTTCGGCGAGCTAGGAAGATGGTCGACTTCTCCTCCTCTCTACCTCCTCCACTGTGTTATACAGTAACCTAGCAGAGAACAAAAGGGGTTAGCTCGGAGATCATGAGCCCCTTTTATTTGAAAGATTCACGGCATGATCCCAGATCTGAGGGAGACCTCACCAAACCCCAAATGATGTGCTTCCTCTCGTATGGTCTGGATCTGCCTCATGAGTTCACCAGAGATTAGCACGATGAGAAGAAGGAATCTTGCAGACGGAAGATGAATGGAGGAGTCTAAGGGTGGAGGTTCAAGGCCTTCTACCCTATTGTCCTGACTCAAGAGCATTAAGGAGTCGACCACTTCTTTTCTGTGAGACGAGGAAGAGCGGAGAGGAAGTATTGGAGGTTGAAGGAGGCATTGGCATGGTTGGGTAGTGGAAGGGATCAGTGAGTTCAAGCCAGTTGTGGCCACGATAAAAGGAGGTTCCGCATCTGGATGCCTCTATTCTGGGGTCCTAAGGTGGTTGTAGAGCCACCATGGTCCCGCCAAAGTAGTAGGTCAGTGGAGCTCTATTTTGCAGAGTAATAAGAGCACCTCCCCTCACAGGTGGGGAGGCAGACCTCGAGCTGGATTGGGACCCTCAGATTGGAGCCATGATGACAACAGCTTACCGGGAACACCAGTGAGGTCCGAGACCACCTTTTATAGCCAGAGATAGACCATGGCAAGATCCACTCCAGTCCCCGTGTTGATCATAGTGAGATGCCTCTAGACGGCTGTGTGGGCCATCTAGGTTCCTTGTCTAGGAGATGAGAGAGTTTCGATGATCTTCCGGCACCTAGACCTATTCATGAAGGGTCCCCAGAACTCCTCCTTTCCTTCTTCGTCAAACCTTCACCACCACGATGCCCGAACGGTGAACCCATGGATTTCTCGTCGGAGGACCTTGTTGTGGCGGTGCTCACCAGAGGACCTGGATGCGGCTACGCTCACTGGAGGACCTGGATGCGGCGGCGCTCACCAGAGGACCTGAATGTAGCGGCGCACGAAGAGGATGGGGGCGAGTGCATGCGCTATGACCCGGCACCATGGTCGTGGCATCTGCCCACGCCCGTGTTGCATCTGCTGGATCGCGAGGGTGGAAGAGTGGGCGGTCCAGAGGCAGTGAACTGAGCCCAGACCAGCATACGACCAGCTGGCCCAAAAGCTGAACCAGGCAGCCAACAAGTGAAGATGTGCCTTCTTAGTGGACACGTGGTAGTCCCAAATAGGCTGAAAAAGATAAATATACCCAGAAATGCTCAGTTATTGAATAATTCATAGCAATTAGCACAATGATTAGAAAAATACAAATAATATACCGAAATTCTCAGAAAAATGTTCTCTTTATTACTGGACACCTAGATCAGACTCTTGAACCACTTTCAATGATGATAATTAATTTAGAGTAAAAAGCTCCTTTTTAGGATTCATTAAATGAAATAAATAGTATCCGGGTGATATTAATTCTCAGAAAATTTTCTTAGAACCCTAATGATGATACACATCCATATTTAGATTGTAATCTGAGTAATACATCTAAATAATAGGTCTTTTTATATTAAATACTATTTAGATGCTTCCCATCCCATTTTAATTTTAGAAAATAGACCAATCATCAGACAAATATGAAATTTGGACCAGACCTCTAAAATGACAGCATGATTAGTAGAAAAATATCAAATACCATCCTAAGATTAGATGGAACCTAGAATTGGCCAAAACCTAATTTGGACCTAAAATACCTAGAATATGATGAACATTTATTAATGATGATTAATTGCTATTAATCAGGTGATGACCAGAGATGTAGATGATCCAGAATATATATATAGGAATCTCTAAACTCAGGTACATGGGTTTTTATTTAAGTATATGACTATGGTTTTCTTGCTTGCAATCATGATATGTATATATGCTCTCTTCTATTTTCAAATATTGGATGTAGTAGCACTATATAGTACTTGATGTTTTATCACTTGTAAACATAAATGATAAGTAGATGCTTTGTAGTTATTTAAGGTGATCATTATCCCCCTTACGAGGGAATGGAGTAATGTTGGATAGTACACCTCCCTAGAGCACACGGTGTACGGGGAGTTTCCCTAGAGTACTTGGTACACGGGGATGGGCCCAATATTTATGTTTTGGTACTAGTCCACCTTGATCATGCAATTCATCTAGGAAAATGACTTAAATTAGCATATTCCGCTTAATAAAGAAGTGTTTTCTATGATTTTCTTTCCTTCTGCAAATCTTTTTCAAAATTATGAAAGCCATAAATATATGTATCTTTCTACCCAAGTACACAACACCTTGTGTGTTGATTTGTTGTTTCACGTATGTTTTAGGTTTAGAGATAGCATGGGAGAAAAAGTACAGGATGTGAGCAAGTTGTACAGGTTGTACCTATTATCTCAGATCATATTAGCATACATGTTCATAGCCTGTAGAATCTTCATTCAATATGTAATTGTAAATCATTGTGTAATAATTCATGTTGTATAAATATACATGTTGAATGTTGAGAAATGTTATGGTTTTATGTTCATGTATGCATATTATGCTTCCGCATCGCTCTCTGAAACAATTGCCTAACGTGTTCGGATTTCTTCTTCTCATCCCCATGGGGTTTTGAGAAGGTGAAAATCTGGGGATGTTTCACTTATCTCTTTTTCTCAACTTAAGGTTATCCTAACAACCTCAACTTCTTCTAGCTTCCAGCTAAATTAGGAAGTTATATCTCAACCAGAGCATTCATTACCACTCCTTATCCTTAGGTGTTAGGTAATGTCGAAGACATACACCTCCATGTATTATACTTATCATCTCATCTCAAACTCTAAGTTTATCTTCAATAAGAAACTCTAAGCTCATCCACCTGGTGATCAAACTCAACCTTGTATAACTTGCAACTTCCACAAAGCTTCTACTAGGAACATCCTTACAAGGTGATTATATTAATACTTTTACCGTTTGCACCTATCCATGTATCATTCACTCCACTAAGGTATGTTATCATCTTTGTCCTCATACCTCATAGCAACGTTCCAACTCACATCATCTTTTATCCTTGGTTTATGGCATGCATACTGTCCCATCTCTCCCTCTCATAACAAGAGGAAATAAGCATTTGGCGGCCATCCAAACACAAAGTTCTTCCTGTTCTAAGAGTAGAGATGATACATCCCACATCGCCAGTACACCTTCAATTCTAAGTTGAAACGTGCAACTTATGTCTCTACTTCACAATCATCTTGATATCAAAGTTATTTCCATGGGAAAACTGGTCCCGAACCCGCTTGGTCCAAACATAATCATTGGTCGTCTCTTCTAGGTCTATAGGGTGTCGGGACTTTTGGGGTCATCCCTCTTCCCTTATGCATCTAGAGAGTTCCCTCCTCATCTACCCTTTGGGTCTCATGAGTTCATGAAGGCGATCAATCTCCTAACCCATGGCCATCAGACAATGATAGTTGTTACCTCCCGACCCTATGGTCATGTGCAACTAGGGAATTAGGCAACTCCTGCTTCCATCGGCCTTATCCCTACCTGACCCTAGGATAGACTTAGGATTATATCATAGTACATGTTTGACTTAGAACCTTACCCAATCCTTCATCATCTATCTCTGCAATCTTGGGCTATCTTTCATCCTTTCTCAGGTATCATGGCGACATGCCTACCTTGGTTAGGCCCCATACCGGTTACCTCCACGGTAACACATCCACATGCACTTATAGATGGTTAACTATGGGTCTACAAGTTTTGTCTCATGCCATGTACTTTTCACTTAGCTCCTCTCGATCCTATGAGACCCCTTTAGGTTTCCACAAAACCCACAAAATTGGAATACACCCTACCAAAGGGTCCCTCTCCCAAGATGGGAGGAAACTACAACTCTTAACAACAAGGTCACAAACATCCTTAGGGTTTACATCCATATGAGTATGCTTAATCTAGAAACTACTACGGCACAAGCGTACCTACTAAACCATGCTAGGTCACACTTGTTCTTTTCCTCAACATTAGACCAACTTAGTTGTGTGGGGTTCATCACGCATACCTTTAACTTAAGGGGATTCTTTTTCCTCTACACATGCTTGAAGCTATAGAGACTCAAATCTTATCATGAGCATTAGGTACACTGCTTCCCCTCTTAGGCCTAGAAACCCTAGGTCCACCTTTGGGTGTCCAACTGCATGCTCAACCTCTTAACTACGAATCAAGCATGTCCAAGGTATGCCATTTACTTCCATGATCCTTCTACTCGAGCAACACTTCTAAGTTGAGTCCTCTTCCAGGACAACCAACTAGGTATAAGGCCTCACATCCTGCTAATAAACCTCTCCAAGTCTAAGAAACTCTTCTCCCTATCTCAGGAGGTAAACACCTATACCATAGGCACAGAGGTACCAGCAGACTCATCCTCTCTCTAGGGTTTGGTTCCTCTCATGGCAACCAAGACATCATCAGCCTCCAAGGGTCAAGCATACGACAACCACTATCATCCACTTAGGCCGCATCATCCTCAACTCCCATTGTTCCTCAAGTTTCTGGGTTTTAGGCTTCCAACCTTCTTGCTCGAGGTCTGCTCTCTCTCTCTAGAGCTAATCCTACAACCAACATCTCTATAATAGGTCCTTTCTGTTGGTATGTATGCCCTGAGAGCCAATCATGTGATAATTGGTGGGATACATTAAGATTGATTTGATAAACATAAAAGGTGAGCTTCCAATTTTTTCTGGTTCAGTCATATGAGATAGTGATAGAACAGATTGAATGTCTAGAGAATGACAGTACTCAATGATGGATGCCTTCAGGTTCATGACTTGAACGATGAGATCATACGGATGCTTAGAGTTTGTACATTCTTGTTATGTCCCTAGTCGGATGTCATTGTGGAAGGTAGATAGACAGCAATGACACACAAGACTAGATTGTGGTGTTGGTTGATGACAGAATCTCATTAGTCATGATATAGAGATATCAAACCAAACACATAGGTACTTGTTAGAGAACAAGGTACCGGACAGACCCACCGTGAGTTTGACACATGGAACCATGAGATGGTAGTCACAGTCAGTGCTCATAGTGATGGTGGTGAGTGTGATTCTTAGACCTAAAATCATTGCACTCAACACATGTCGTTGGGCACACTTTGACATCATCAAACGCATTCCTGAAACATGGGTTGTTATAAAGGTGATGATTGGGTGGCTTTGACACATGGGGCTTTTGAGGGGTGAGTGATAGATATGGGATTTGTCCCTCCTGAGGGAGTTTGATATCCATGGACACTTGATGAGTAGGATTGAGAAAGGTGTGCACGCATGTGTGAATCAGTATATGATACTGATGTCATACATATCTCTTCCAGTCTACTCTGAGATCAAGGAAGTGAATGAACGTTGACAGGATGACTGTTCCATGCCTCGAGTTCATTCGGGATATCTGTGACAAAGGAATTATACATTCGATGTAACACCATTCACGGATTGTAGGATGAAAGTTGTTCTCCAACTTTCTACTTTCACTTGGGTAGCACTGATGTGTGACTAGGCACCGCTCTTTGCTTGTGAAGTCATAAGTGTTATCGACTTTCATTGCCAACGTGAAATGGACCTGCAGGGTCACACACATAGGATTTATCCTAGAAGAGGAGTTTTATCCACAAAAGCAACGTTTAGATTGATTACTAAGAAGTTTAGTAGTTCAATTAAACACTCAATCAGTCGATAGCTCAATATCATATGGTTCAAGGTGTTGGACGCATTGATTGGAGTATCGGATTGATTGAAATCGCAATTGACTGATTTTGCCCAACCTGTGCTCCCAACCGATCGGTTCATGTGATGAACCGGTTAGCTAAGGTTGCTGAACCGGTCGACTGGAGTGTCCAGGCCGATCGGCTCATGCCCAGGTTGAAATGACCGGTTCAAGGGTTGAACCGATCGTCTCAACTGGTACAACGGATCAGTTGGGAAAAGTCATGTCGGCAAGAATTTTCCTTTAGTTTCAAATTTCCCAATTCGATTGGGAATAATATTGGTATTCGATACCAATTGGGAAAGAAACAAGGAAAGTCTTTTTGAGCCGGATTAGGACCATGAACCGATCGGTTCAGGGCACCAAACGATCGGTTGGAGTGCCCCAAACGATCGGCTCAGGTCCAACCGATCGGTTCAATGGCCGAACCGATCGGTTCAGTTGTGAACCGATCATTTCAAGTTGCGAACCGATTGCTTTTTGTAAAAAATTCTCGAACCCTTCTACTCCTGCATTAGTCCCGCATTGCCCGGGATGGAGAACCCTGTCCCATGACTCTCCTATATATAGGGGTATTGGGGGCTTCTCAAAGTACAGATCAGTGCAACCAGTTGCTCTGCAAGTTGTCGTTCTCTCTGGTTTTGGTAACCGTGAGAGAGCCCGAGCAAGTGCTTCCCGCAAACGGGAGGTGCAGCAAGGGAAGGACAACTGCCGTTGCAATAGGAGGCAGGAGAGCGTGTTGGCGACTAGTACGTCAACAGGAGGGTGCGACTCCTTCCACTTCCTTGTGGGACAAGGAGTGTGGAGTTCCAGGTGGTCCGTGTGGACTACTACAGAGGCGGGAGGACACTGCCGCTTAGGAGGACAACTGTCATCCAACAGTCCGGTTCGAGTAGGAGTTGTCAGTCCCGGTGCGACCAGGAGCTGCACAGACACCGTCAAAGTCCGGAGTTGAAGACCGCGCATTGCGCGAGGTATTGTCGCCGAGAAAGCCTCGGGACAAGGTATGATTCCACAGACCATCCTTTCCTATTATATAGACGTTGACGCATTTCATCGGTATGGGTTGGGGGAGAAATTTTTTTTTGTTTCCGCTGCCTTCTCTGTCTCCCCTAAAACCCTACAGTGGTATCAGAGCCATGTCAACTGCTCTATATTTTAGGAATATCGATATGATCAATTTTGGTTTGTCGCCTTTATTTATTGCATGCGATGTGAATAATATTGGCTTTATGCATGTCCAATCCTAAATCCACAAATCCCAAATTACATATATGATATGTATTATTAATGCACTTGATACGCGTCGCCCTTAAATGAGTTTTGTGGTGGATGTGTGTAGCGTGATTATGGCATATAAACCCCTATCTGTAAGTGGTTGTTTGTGGTTGCTTGCATCTCGGTCTGCGCACCGATCTTCCCTCTCTTATTCCCGATGTAACTCGAAATAATTCGAGATTCTTTCCTACCTTTGCTCCCCCCGAATGTAACTCGGGGTTTCCTTTTTAAAGCAATGTAATAAATAGAATAGGATTTTATTTCTTGTTATGTCAAAGACCGGCGGACATCAAGACGACTGCTCAGACGGTCGGTTCAAGGAGTGAACCGATCGGTTGACCTTCCAGACGGTCGGTTCAAGGAGTGAACCGATCGGTTGATGACCGGTTCGAGGAGAGAGACGAGCGGGTGGCAGACATGACGAGATGCACGACGACCAGGAAAACCGATCGGTTAGAGGAGCCAACCGATCGGCTGGTGGCACCCAGACGACCGGCTGAAGAGTACAGATCATTCATGTGATGAGTTGATCTACTCGGATGGCAAGGCACAAAGTTCATCTTGTACAGGTTGCATGTGATGTAGACCTAGATGACCGTGATTCCTCTTGGCTCGAGGAATCACATTAGGATGGCCATAATCATCGCTTTTTATCGTATGTGCATGTTTTCTGTGGGATATAGCATGTATATGATACGTACTATGTATTGTGGTGATTGGATATGTATATGTATATAAAACCAAATCCCTCATTAAAATATTAAGTTTTAGATGCCTTCCAAATGTGACACATGTGAAAAGCTTGATCGACCAAGTGTGGGCACGCCCTAGCGTGGTGCACCGTCTATCTCGTGGAAGCGTGAAGGATGAATGTGTGGGTCTTCCCTAGCAGGGTGCATATTCATCGTGTTTGCTTTGGGTCGGACTTAACAAGGTGATCTAGATGGGATCTAGTACCTTGAGGCATGGAGATGATCATTGCAAAGAGTTGTATATGACATCTTATCAAGAGTTGCATATGATGCAATTGGCAAAAGTTGCCTACCTGAGAGATCTATGTTGTGGGTGACAGCCCTAGCTGGTCCATGGCTTAGAGGATTTCAGGATCTTGCCCACTAGAAGGTTGTACGCTGCAATCTTCCGAATTGATGGTGAGGGCTATCAATTTGAAGTAAAATACTGGGAGCGATAATTAATTAAAGGCCTAATTATATCGTCAAATTTTCAAATCAATCAAATAAGTCAAAAATGAGTTTTGGACTAAAATTGCATATTTTCCTTTTTGTAGTTCAAATGGCAACAAACAACAACAACTTTTCTTTGCGATCGGTCCTTGACAAGGACAAGCTAAATGGGACAAACTTCCACGACTGGTATCGGACATTGAGAATTGTTCTCACTCAAGAACGTAAGCTCTATGTCCTGGATACTCCAATTCCAGAGGAACCCGCTCCTAATGCACCAAGGACAGAAAGGGATGCTTACAAGAAGCATTTTGATGATGCCATTGATGCAAAGTGCTTGATGCTATGTTCAATAAACCATGAGTTGCAGAGGAAACATGAGAACATGGGTGTCATAGAGATGATTCTGCATCTCAGGAACATGTATGAAGATCAGGCACGGCAAGAGAGGTACAATGTTTCTAGGGCGTTGTTCAAGTGCGTCATGATAGAAGGAGATCTAGTTGGTCCTCACACACTCAAGATGATTGGGTATGTGGAGAACCTGCAGAGACTGGGATTTCCACTGAGCCAAGAGTTGGCTACTGACGTGATACTGCAATCGTTGCCAGAATCTTACAGTTAGTTTGTGATGAACTACAACATGAACAACTTTGATAGGCCACTGTCAGAGTTGTTGGGCATGTTGAGGACAGCCGAGTTACAGATGAAGAAGGACAAGCCTAAGTCCATGATGGTGATCACGAGCAAGAAAGGCAAGACCAAGCGCAAGGGCAAGGGCAAAGCTAAGAAAGGTTCTGAAGCTAGCCAGGAGTCCAAGCCATCTTCAGCTCTCAAGGCCAAGGGAGGCGTGACCAAGAAAGGAAATTGCCACCATTGTCAAAAGCCAGGACATTGGAAAAGGAATTGTCCTCTCTACCTGGAAGAACAAAAGAATAAGGAGGCGACTGAAACCTCTACTTAAAGGTGTCATGAAAGTAAACTTGTAACACTTTTGAGATATATGATATCAAGATGTAAAGTGTAAAGCATTCTTACCTGGGGAAAGTGTTGCCTTTATAGATAGGAATACTTTAGTTTATTTTCAGCCAATAAGGCATGTAATACAGTTATGAACTGCTATTTCATACTTGCCAATAGATAGAAACACTTTATTTTTGCATATTGTATGACAATGATAGCAATTAATAAAGAGATGTTTCAATTTATAAAGATGTGATCTTTGTGGCAATGCCTTATTTATCTTGTGATATTTGATATGCATAAGATAAGATGATACCTAAAAGTTATAGATAACTCAAACAATTTAATTAGCATTAATCATGAGAAATTCATTTCTAGTTTCCATGTGATGGATAAAACTAGACTCTTTTGGTTTGAGAACCAGTAAGGGACATGAATATCTTGGACATGATTAATCAATCTTCACTAAAGTAGTGGAAGAGTGATTATCCTATTAGGTATAATACATGTGATGTATTTACATACCTATTGGAATAAATGCTAATACTTCAAATGGTGTTTAGAGAAATACCAATATGAATGTCTTGAAATGTTCAAGATTATCATAAATGAAGTACAAATTTGATAAAGTATTAATTCTTGATGAGATCAATGAATGAAATACTTGGACCAAATGTTTGAGATCCTTATGAGTGATTATGATAGTGTATCATAGTGAACTCATGATTAAGGCATGGTGATGTCTGAATCAAGAAGGAATCATACTCTAAGGAGTTAGAGAATGATTATCAAATAACTGAATTCTTCTTAATAAAAGAATACCCCATACTAATAAAAGAAATTAAGAATCACAAGGGTTGTGAGTTCTTATATCTTTAACAGATACACCTCAATTATCTATGTGATGAGTTTTTCATGTGATGAGTCAACTATCAAGATGAATATGAGGAACCGAATCTTGAGTTATGGTTTATCACCTTCACATCCTAAATGACATCCATGTGAACCATAAGGTATGACCTTGATGGTAGCACTCATTGGATTATATCCATAAGTGCAAATGAGTCTTAAGTGTTAAGACACATGGATAACATTTTGAGAAGGATGATGCTTGTTGATTGCAACTTAATGACTAAGACATTTGGCATATGGATACTAAAACCGCATTCTTATGAGGAATAAAACCAGGATGTGTACGTGACACAACCTATAAGGTTTATGAATCCACTAATGCAAATGAAGTCTATAAGTTACAATGGACTAATCAATGTGATTGATTGAGTACAAGCAACTCAAAATTGGATCTTTATTTTGATAATATAGTCAAAGGGTTTGACTGATATGTCAAAGATAAAGAAGTGATCTGTGATTTAGTGGGAGCGTATTCACATTCCACATATTGATGTGAAATGGAATTGTTCTAGAATGGAAATCCAAAAGTGGAAATTATCTTTAAGGAAGATAGAGATGTTTCCTATGTGATAGGAATAGAGATCTATAGAGATAGTTCTCGAAAATCTCTTGACCTGGAAAGAGAAAGCATACATTGGCAATCTGTACTGAAGTGTTCAGTATGCACAGATTCAGTGGGAGAAAACTTGTCCATGTTACATGGATATTAGTATCCCAAGGCCAAGTGTCCAATTCTTATGAAGAATGGGAACACTAAGAATAGATATGGATCTATCATGTATGTAATCATCCCATTATCTTGCATGTATGACATGGCAAGAATAAAATGCATTCATCATGTTGTATGTAGGACATGGCAATATGATGTGCTCATCCTGATAACTCGTATGTGTGACATGACGAGTGGATGTCTGTCTGCTTCCAGTAAGTGTTACTGGAATACCATGAGAACTTGATAAGTGCTTGTGAAGCACTAGTTCTATGGAGAAGAGTTCGATGTAAAGAGTTACATTGATGCGAACTTCCGAAAGGACAGAAAATTAATCGCAATATATATACATGAGATGTATAAAAGTGAATATTTGTTGATAATTGGAAATGTTCCAATAAAGCCATTTAAAAGGGAAATGCCGAGTATCTATGTGTTAGTGAACAACAGTGGATACTATATGGATCTGAAAGTTCATGAGATGAACTTATATTCCACTCATTGATGACAAGTCTGGAATCCTTGATCATGCAATGTGGCTAAAGGTTAGCAAATGGAATACAAGATCGCATATTACGGCAACTCCATCTCATACGTGTGACGTAAAGCGAAGAGATGAGAGACATGCAATTTATACAGACTTTGGAAAGGTGTTGCCATTACTCACTATGTTGGCACTATAGCACAGTAACATGTGGGACATGTTTGAAGATCACTATGAATATGATTCATGGGTGATTGGCTCGCAGTGCAAGTGGGAGTCTGTTGGTATGTATGCCCTAAGAGCCAATCATGTGATAATTGGTGGGATACATTAAGATTGATTTGATAAACAAAAAAGGCGAGCTTCCAATTTTTTCTGGTTCAGTCATATGAGATAGTGATAGAATAGATTGAATGTCTAGAGAATGACAGTACTCAATGACGTATGCCTTCAGTTTCATGACCTGAACGATGAGATCATACGGATGCTAAGAGTTTGTACATTCTTGTTATGTCCCTAGTCGGATGTCATTGTGGAAGGTAGATAGACAGCAATGACACATAAGACTAGATTGTGGTGTTGGTTGATGACAGAATCTCATTAGTCATGATATAGAGATATCAAACCAAACACATAGGTACTTGTTAGAGAACAAGGTACCGGACAGACCCACCGTGAGTTTGACACATGGAACCATGAGATGTTAGTCACAGTCAGTACTCACAGTGATGGTGGTGAGTGTGATTCTTAGACCTGAAATCACTGCACTCAACACATGTCATTGGGCACACTTTGACATCATCAAATGCAGTCCTGAAACATGGGTTGTTATAAAGGTGATGATTGGGTGGCTTTGACACATGGGGCTTTTGAGGGGTGAGTGATAGATATGGGATTTGTCCCTCCTGAAGGAGTTTGATATCCATGGCCACTTGATGAGTAGGATTGAGAAAGGCGTGCACGCATGTGTGAATCAGTATATGATACTGATGTCATACATATCTCTTCCAGTCTACTCTGAGATCAAGGAAGTGAATGAACGTTGACAGGATGATTGTTCCATGCCTCGAGTTCATTCGGGATATCTGTGACAAAGGAATTATACATTCGTTGTAACACCATTCACGGATTGTAGGATGAAAGTTGTTCTCCAACTTTCTACTTTCACTTGGGTAGCACTGATGTGTGACTAGGCACCGCTCTTTGCTTGTGAAGTCATAAGTGTTATGGACTTTCACTGCCAACGTGAAATGGACCTGCAGGGTCACACACATAGGATTTAACCTGGAAGAGGAGTTTTGTCCACAAAATCAACGTTTAGATTGATTACTGAAGGAGTTTAGTAGTTCAATTAAACACTCAATCAGTCGATATCTCAATATCGTATGGTTCAAGGTGTTGGATGCATTGATTGGAGTATCGAATTGATTGAAATCGCAATTGACTGATTTTTCCCAACCTGTTCTCCCAACCGATCGGTTCATGTGATGAACCGGTCGGCTGAGGTTGCTAAACCGGCTGGCTGGAGTGTCCAGGCCGATCGGCTCATGCCCAGGTTGAAATGACCAGTTCAAGGGTTGAACCGATCGGCTCAACTGGTACAACGGATCAGTTGGGAAAAGTCATGTCAGCAAGAATTTTCCTTTAGTTTCAAATTGCCCAATTCAATTGGGAATAATATTGGTATTCGATACCAATTGGGAAAGAAACAAGGAAAGTCTTTTTGAGCCGGATTAGGACCATGAACCGATCGGTTCAGGGCACCAACCGATCGGTTGGAGTGCCCCAAACGATCGGCTCAGGTCCAACCAATCGGTTCAATGGCCGAACCGATCGGTTCAGTTGTGAACCGATCATTTCAAGTTGCGAACCGGTTGCTTTTTGTAAAAAATTCTCGAACCCTTCTACTCCTGCATTAGTCCTACATTGCCCGGGATGGAGAACCCTGCCCCATGACTCTCCTATATATAGGGGTATTGGGGGCTTCTCAAAGTACAGCACAGTGCAACCAGTTGCTCTGCAAGTTGTCGTTCTCTCTGGTTTTGGTAACCGTGAGAGAGCCCGAGCAAGTGCTTCCCGCAAACGGGAGGTGCAGCAAGGGAAGGACAACTGTAGTTGCAACAGGAGGCAGGAGAGCGTGTTGGCGACTAGTACATCAACAGGAGGGTGCAACTCCTTCCACTTCCTTGTGGGACAAGGAGTGTGGAGTTCTAGGTGGTCCGTGTGGACTACTACAGAGGCGGGAGGACACTGCCGCTTAGGAGGACAACTGTCATCCGACAGTCCGGTTCGAGTAGGAGTTGTCATTCCCAGTGCGACCAGGAGCTGCACAGACACCGTTGAAGTCCGGAGTTGAAGACCGCGCATTGCACGAGGTATTGTCGCCGAGCAAGCCTCGGGACAAGGTATGGTTCCACAAACCATCCTTTCCTATTATATAGACGTTGACGCGTTTCCTCGGTATGGGTTGGGGGAGAAATGTTTTTTTGTTTCCGCTGCCTTCTCTGTCTCCCCTAAAACCCTACACTTTCTTCACGAAGGATCAAGCTCATAAGCATGCCCCTACTTGAGTGAAGCCTATGCTCTAACTTATGTTTACTCAAGATTATCCATAACCCCTTATGCTTATCTCGTAAGCCATCCATTATGATTCCTTGTATAGGGTTTCATCCTACTATCAGCACTACTGATGTACTCTGGGTGCAAGCTATACCCTACTTGCACAAGCCCATAGGGTTCTATAGGTTCTTCTCTAACTTCATCCATGAAGGAGCTATCCTTCGCTCAAACATGCACGACCCTTCTCAGGGTTGGGTTGCCAAAGGTGCTAGGTCATCCAACCTCTCATGGCTTGTATGGTAATCCAGAGGCATGTCCATCCAAACACCCAGTCAACTAAGACATCTAACTCATCATGACATCTCTCTTTCTAACCTCCACTTAGGGTTAGGGTTAACATCATCCTCAGAGGATGTGCTAGGTCTCTACTTGTAATGGAGGTCTCTACCTCCAAGACTAACTGTAACGACCGATTCACGAAAACAAGATTAACTAATGCGGAAGCGTTCATTAAGCAGCGGATTAACAAAAATCACTAAAAATTAAAACTTTTTGTGAAGAGATCCTCACATTGGAAATCTTTTTCTTCAAGAGCCAAAGCATAACATTTACATTCTATTTCAAAGTACATGTCTTTTACTATCTCTTCTCGAGATTTACAACATCAGCTGCACTGGTAAGCTCAACATAGGTAGAATAAAATCTCAAGGCACTGAGCCAAAATCTTAAAAGTACTAACTACTACTCTGAGGACCCGAGAGTACATAGACGACACATAGGACTCTATATACATCTAATCATGACATAACAACCAATGTCTCCACCTGAGACTTCACTGTTGTCCCTACTGTTGTTGTTGTCCTTCGCCTATTGAAGGATTCCTGTCTCCTCGTCCACGTCCACCTAAAAATGTGGTTCCCACGGGGGTGAGACAATTATAAAAATTGCCCCAGCGAGAGTTATAACTCTCGACCAGTAACATTATTATTGCAACTTAAGAAGATAATTATGAATGGAGGAAACATATTTATATGGCAGCATATATTTTAATGTCTAACAAATTAGAACATTAATCTTATTCAGCATTGCAGCTATAACTTGAAAGAGCATCATATCACATATCCATTAGGGAATATGAAGAACATGTATAACATTTATCCCCTACAGAATCACTGTCACAGCATTAACTCTCTTCAGGCTTAGATCATATATCTAAAGCCTGGCATTTTCATAGTGGAGTCATGGCATGTAGCCACACTCTTTTCTCAAAGTATTGGGATCTCAATCCCTCAACTCATCAAGTACAATTCCTCTTCTTAACACATTCATCATTATGATTATAGAATCTGGGTATTTAAACCCTTATCTCATCATAGAACACTTGTTACCACTTTTTGAGTAACTTCATACCTTCAGGTCATCTGACCAAGGACATTATAATTCTTGCTACATAAAGTATTGCACATAGTTCACAAATCTCATATCACCTCTTATTACCCATTAATAGGAAACAAGACATATGAAAGCTTATAAGGTCTATAGAACATTTTCAATGTACATAACATCATAGCCCATACCTTGCTATGCTCATCTTCTCATCATATCTGCATGATTAGTAATCATGATGCAATTACATATCAGTACCATGAAATGCAAGGGTTATCTTATTATATTCATAACCCATTAGTCTGTATTTGAGCTTCACATAGAATTACTCTATGTTAGAGCTTCACATAACACCACCCTGCATTGGGGACTCACATAGCAATCACCCTACATTAGAGATTCACATAGCAATTACCCTGTGTTAGGGTTCATATAGTATTACCCTGTATTAGGGTTCACATAGCGAGGAATCATTATGGAATAATAAGTATTTTAATCATACTTCATTATTCTCATCATTTATCATTAAATGAATTATCAACACACAACATGAATTTCTCTTTCATCTTTACCAGACTATGATTACATCATAGTTTATTGGCTTGGATTAACCCTTTTTCATAAGGCATGTTGGCCTACATTCAACAGGGTACATTTCATCTCAATGTAACCATTGACATGGCACATCTCATGTGTTATTCATCCAATTATATTGGACTTATAACATATCAAGGTTTACCAGTATTGGGGTGTTGGATGTGATATATATCATATCTTGATGTATCACTTCCCTCAACACCATTATCTTATTTGAGTTCATATACTTAGCTTGTATTAGGGTATTACCCATCCTAATACTTTATGCACCAGTTCATCACATTCATCATGTAAAGTAGTGATAATTAGTCACTCACTTGGAATATACAGCCATTGCCAATACTATGGATTCATCCATAAGTCAGGAATTAACAAAAAGACCATGTTAGGTCCTTTTCAAAACAACTCTAAGTCAAGCATAGAGTACCACGGCCGTGCAACCAAAAAAGGTCGTGCAAAGGGAAGCCACCATGGCCGTGCAGCCTTACACGACCGTGCTACAGGAGTTCACCTCATGAATCATATTCAAGTATGAATTCTATTCTTTCACTAGGGATTAGGGTTTCACATACCATCTCCCTTCTTTAGAATAGAGATTGCATATAGCATCACCCTTTATTAGGGTTTCATATCACTTTGCCCCTAATTAAGGTTTACTAATCATTTCCAATTAGGGTTTCTCATGAAATCACTCTGAGTTAGGGTTTCACATGGATGCACCCTCATGTAGGGTTTCACATGGATACTCCCTCAACTAGGGTTTCACATGGATGCACCCTCAACTATGGTTTTACATGGATACACCCTCAACTAGGGTTTACTATTCATCCTAATTAGTGATTTCACATGTAGACAACCTCTTAATAGGATTATACATGGAATCAGCCTCAATTAGGGTTTACATCATATATTGGATCCATGTATTTGTTATGCATTAATGATTAGTACCATTAAAGGTATCTCCCACCTATTCATATTAGGTTTCAAAAATGTTTGATCAATTGGACCTTCAATAACTTGAGGTATCCAAATAGATTGATCAATGGAACCTTCAACTGCACTGGGTATCCATTTGGATTAGTCAATTGAGTCTTTAATATCATTGGGTACTCAATTGAATCAACCCATTGTTCCTTCAAATACATTAGGTACTCAATTGGGTTAACCAATTGATCCTTCAATTGTATTAGGCATCCAATTGGATTAACCAAATTGAACCACAAACGGTTTGAAACCGTTTAAGCAAAAAAGCTTTGAAACCGCATGAACTTGAAACCGCATGAGTCTAAAACGGTTTGAGACCGTTTGGTCCCAAACCTCTCAAAACCGCATGGACCAAAGAGTCAAGCAAGACTTCAACAACACTCAATTCTAATCAATGGAACTTCAACCAATTGGATCATCAACTCAATCATCATTTGAATCATGGCCCACCCCTCAATTGGGACTTCAATTATGGTCTGATCTCAATGGGATTAGGGTTTATAAACACCAATTAGAGCTTTGAAGTTGATCATCAATCATGCTACTAATTGTGTTTCAATTGATTGCATTGGACCTTCAACCATTGAATTCATGGAACCAATCATCAATTGGACCTATGATCATACTTCAATTGAGTTTAATAGGTCAACCTTAAACTAATTTGACCCTCAATTGACCCTCAATTGGTCATCAATTAGGGCTTGATTCAATTGAATTAGGGTTTGGAATTGATGATCCTTCAATACTAATCAATGTAAGACTAGTTACTTTTAAACTTTTGAACCATCATCCAAATTGGGTATGACCTGACCCCAAACGGTCTTTAGGTCGTTTGGATAACCTCCAAACGGTCTTGAGACCGTTTTCCCATCATATCACTCAAATCAAATCCATCCAATTAAGGTTTGGATCATTGGATTGATCACCAAATAAGCATTGCATTGTATATCAGCTTGGTACCTTTAGACCTTCAAACACCTAACCATACTCAACCCTAGACCTCCAAACGGTCTTGGGTGACCACCAAACGGTCTTGAGACCGTTTGGATGAGCTCCAAATGGTCTTGAGACCGTTTGGCTCATCCAACCTTTGGATTCTAGTGAAATTTCATCAAGGTTTGGTCTATCGAGTTGATCAACAAATCAGCACTTAATTGCAATATGATTTGGTACCTTTGTACCTTCACTTGGTCAACTATACTTGACCCCAGACCTCCAAACGGTCTTGGGGTGACCCCCAAACGGTCTTGAGACCGTTTGGGTGATCCCCAAATGGTCTTGAAACCGTTTGGGCTAATCAACCCAAAATCTCAAATTAACTCATTGGAATTTCAGCACTGATTTCAATTAGGGTTTGCCCAATTGAATAGCCTTCAACTCACAATTAATTTGTAACTAATCCATAAAATTTGGTGAGTAATTAACCAACATCATTAGGAAAAGTAATATCAAACGGTAAACCCTTGGTCAAAGCACTCAAACGGTTTTGAAACCGTTTTCCCAAAAAGTTCAATTAAATCAGATTGAAAATCAGCACTTAATCCAATTAGGTTTCCCTAATTGATTAGGCTTTAACTCACGATTCCTTTGGAGTTAATCCCTACAATTTGGAGGGTCATTAACCAACATCATTATGAACAGGAATACCAAACTTTCAATGCTTGTTCAACTCACTCAAACGGTTTTGAAACCGTTTTCTCAACTAGGTCAAATAAATCAGGTTGAAAATCAGCACTTAATTCAATTAGATTTCCCTAATTGATTAGCCTTCAACCTATGATTCCTTTCGAGTTAACCCCTCAAATTTGGAGGGTTATCAGACTACATAATTATGAACAGGAATCCCAAACGGTAAACCATATCAAATGGTTTTGAAACCATTTTCTCCCAAACGGTTTGCAAACCGTTTGGTCACCAAATGGTTTGATGAAACCGTTTGGATCAACCAAACTTTGAAACCGTTTGCCCAAGATATTTGGGGAGGTGTGTGCTTATGATGATGTCATCATCATCAAGCTCCAAACTCACGAAATCTCCTGTGGTTTCCATGGAAATTGCATCAATCAACCAAAGTTAATTTCGGAAATGTAGAAATGATCACCAATTGATAATGAATTGATTGCAATAACAAAGTTAGGGTTTCAAGTTATAAAACCCGCCTCCAATTGAGCTCCAAAGCTCCAATCTCATGCCATTAATGGTGGATGAAGCTCTTGAAACTCCCCCTAGGCTCGTCCTCAAGCTTTTGATTGTAAAAGTTGGCTAGGGTTGAAGAGGAGATAAAAATAAGAAGGAATCCATAATTTATTTTCGATTTCCACCATGGAATCAAGGAGAAATGAATCAAGAACCTTACCAACAGGTTGGGAGTCGTCCTCCTACTCCTCCCTAGCTCCTTGGTCTGTTTTTCAAGCAAGGGAAAGAAAGAAATCTGAAAAGGCCTTGGTTTGGGCTTGGAAATGGCACTTTTATAAGGAAATTGATGAGAGAGAAAATGCCTTATTAAAATGCATTTAATCCCAAAAATAGTACCACCTCTTCCTCCTTGGTTTTATTGTATGAAAAGGAAACTCATAGCCACCGAACTCCCTTCCATTATCCATGTATTAAGGGAAAAGAAAATAAGCACCTTAATCCATTATAATACTAATACATCTTTTTGAGTGGGAATTCTTTAACTTATAATAAGGTGAGTGGAATTTCACCTCCTTAGGATATTTTCGTTCCTTATCTTGGCAAAATAACTTCCATCCTTATTCAAAATCAACCAATAACATTTTGGTTGAAGGCCCTTTAATTAATACATTCATTTTTGCCCTAAATTGAATTAGGGTTTCAATTATGATTAAATCTTGATTATTTTAATATCAAGATTCTCTCTCCTCCAACTTAATTCAAATGAGATGCCCCTCTCATTTTCTTTACTCTACATGATGCCAAGAAACATTAGGGACCTAATTGAAGTGGTTATTTTCATATTGAACCCCAGGTTTTGGGTAAATTACACATTACTCCAAAACTAGGTTTTAATGCACTAACATTGCTTTATCAGCTCTTTCTTGGTATTCAGGCTTCCATAAGCCATACCTCAACATCATATTGACTCTCATGATGCTTCAACACATGAGGAACATATTATCATGCACAATTTTCACATAAACCCCTCAACTTGGGTAATTTGCACATTAGTCCAAAATAAGCAAACATTGCTTCAACATTGTCCAAACAGGACCAAAATTGAAACATAAGTTTCTCATGGGCCCTAATTACTTTTCCCAAGATAATATTAAGCATCTACTCAACCTTATTAGACAAAACATCTAGGGTTAACACATAACCCATGTCAGGGATGTTACACTAACTTTCTCTACTCATCCTCCTGATAAGAAGGTCTAGCCTCAGGTCTCTCATGAGGACAATTACAACTTACGTCATATGACCTAAGCATATATTTATTCTTTTACGCTTACTCTATTAAGCTTATGTCCATGAAATCTTATTTACATGCATTTTATTAGTTTGGTGTAGGATTCCTTAATCCTTATCAACATTACACATACCTCAAGAGGGTGAGGAGAAGAGAGGAAACCCTAATCCTTAAGATCCTTAATAGAATTTGAGTTGATAAGGGATGAACAATATGAGAGAGTCCTAAAGGTATCTTATTTCGAATCATACCCTAAGACTTTGGCTAGGCAGTCACACAGATCTGGGAGTCATCATATACCGACTAGCGGTGCGGAGGAAAATATTGCCAGCCCCCGGTTGTGATCCTTTTCTAGACACCTCTGTCTTTCAGATAATCCTCTAATAACTCCCTTGGGTTCTACAAAATTTGTAAAATTTAATAATTATTAAAGATTAAGTGAAGAACCTTCACTCTGATACCAATTGTAATGACCCCGCTTCCCGGTAACCCCCAATTAAGGGAGACCAAAGGGTCAGAGCCGTTATCCAATAACCCGGATCAAAGGTTCGACAAATAATCAATAACAATTATTAAATTCTACCAACTATACTAAAATATGGTAAAAATAAAAACTTTGCATACCTTTTAAAAACTAGGATTTCTAAAATTCTATCCATTAAGATATTAATCTAACTAATCCTCATGTGCACGTTAATTCTCATTTAATTCCACATCTGTCACTTTACTATTTCTTCTTTTCATTTGTACCTAAAATGCCGACAAATAAAATGTCGGTCAGCAAGAAGCTGGTATGAGGGGGAAACAATAATTGTGCAACTATGTTAACAATGTAGTCAACCAAATATCATTTAACATCCAAGATTACGTTTTAAGCAATACTACTCAATCCTTGCCTATCCCCTATCTTTCTATCATCCCTGCAGTGGACCTGGATACTACCTCTCTCATATGGTAGATCCTTACCCCCATGGCCCTACCACACAGGTAGCCAATTCCTAGGGTTATGGAGCTGCATGGCCCTACCCAAGGGTAGCCCAATCCCTGACTCATGATTACTTGATGGACCTACCCCATTGGTAGCCATTTACTAAGTCATTTAATGACCTGATGGACCTACCCCATTAGTGGTCATTTACTAGGTCAATCTATAAATCTACAGAGGGGACTAGGATCTGAGCTAGTAGGCACATATCTTAGGTGATAGTCATATTCACATTATAAATTGCAAGAATTAAATGCATCCAACAGTTTAATTCAAGTCATCGATAAAGCCTCGAAAATCCACGGGAATCTAATTCGGGATATTCATAGGCGTAACCACATACCTGTCAAGTTGATGTGAGATAGAAATAATACAATCAACCAAGTCATCCAATCAAGCAAGTGCAAGAATCCTAAAATTCATTCAATTTCCTTTTTATCAAAATTTATCCAAATCATCTTGCTACTTATGGTTCTATTCCTTTTTAGGGTTTCTTCCTCTTTTTAGGGTTTACTTTGCAATTAGGGTTTTATTACATCTTACTCCTTTAAACCCTAATTTTCTCATCTATCCTTCATAAAAGATGATTCAGGTTATCCTTTAACACATTTAATCTTAATTTCGGATTAAAGCACAGTTAACCATCAATTAAGTTCATTAAGCCTCTTTTCCATTAAAGCTACCATTTCTATCCATTCGAAAACCCTAATTTCTACATTAAGAGTATTTAACCCCAATTAGGAACTTTAATGCTTGAAACAACTTAGATTCAGCATATTCCAACTTTAAACATGAAATTAATCAATTAAAGCCATTAATAATATCATTCATTAATATTAGGGTTTCAAGGCCCATTAAAGCTTTTTCATACACATGAAACTCTAAGTTAAATCAATTACGTGCAAAATTCATCCTTTTTCTTCCTAATGTTCCATTTTATCATTAACAGACTAATATCAACTTTAATCATCAATTAAACCCTACTAATCACTTTAATCATATCAAAATAGGGTTCTTTAAACATTAATACATTAAAGTTGATATCTTCCATTACTTCTCAAATTTTGCAAGGAATTAGGCTTCAATTATATTTTTAATGGATTCCCCTCACTTTTCTGAGCAACTTTCATATATTACTTGTCCTAATCGGAATTACCAAACAATAGATATGATTTTTGCAAATTTGACTTACTTGAACCATTCCGAGAGCGCCACGTTACCCTTGCCATGCAACGATCTCGCGATCGATTTTGGAAACATAACTGAATTATAGTTATACCCCTGGTTAAGTTGTTCGTTGCTATTGCCCGTGGACGGCAGAATAGTCCAGAGCGGCCCTGCCTTCATCTTCCCCACGATCTCCTACCGTGGACGCCCTAGCTGCGACCAGTGCAGCTTCCCTCCTTCTTCCCGGACTCGCAGGCCACCAAGGAGGAGTCCCTCATCTCCGACGACTTCCCTCTACCTCCAGCCACGAGGTCTCGCCACCCAGGCACAAAGGATCAATGCCTCCCTAGCCTTCAGGGAGCGCCACCTGGATGGACACGCTCTCCCTTGGCTGAGCGGCGGTCTGCAGAACTTGGCTCGACACTGGATCTCATAGGCAGTTCAAGAATCTTCAGCACCAAACAACCACCTCGACGGTGCCCTGGACCATGAGTCAGCATTCGTGCAGATGCCCTCCCATGCAAGACGGAGGAAGGGGAAGAAAGGTCGGTTTCTAAGGGATCAGCTCCTAGGTTTGTTGCTCTATTCGGTTCTACGCATCCCATAGCCAGAAGATATTTTCATGGAGTTGCACTCGATCTCTGCCAGGTCAAGGGATCATCGAAGGCACCACCGATCAAACCATAACGTCAAGATGGAAGAGGGATAACTGGATATTGAGGTGTCCAAAGAGAGACGTAGGGGAGAGGGCAGACAATCTCTGAATCACGCATTATGCAGACTTGTATATATATATATATATATATATATATATATATATATATATATATATATATATATATATATATATATATGCCTATTCTCGTCCTTCTTTTCCAAGCACTATGAAACCTCCCTCTTTCATACCTTGGGTTGGGTGTCCTTAACGTATAAGGAAAGAAATGACCAACTGTATATCTAAATATTGATTTGGTTGAGATAATCCAATACACAATACTTGCCCTCCAAGCAATTATTTAATTACCTTTATCATATGAGAGTTCTTTTTATGTGAAAGGTATTCCAAAACACCAACAATACATATCCATTAAAAGATATTTCTTTTTGATAATACCAAAAGTCATTAATTTATATAACACATTAGCCTTATATTTTGCAATTTTGGTATTTTCTCTTTCTTTCCTCTTTATTGGGACTCCTTGGATCCCAAGGCACTCCATTATTTCGAAATTCCTTTTCAAGGATACTTATTACCCTTCTAGATGCATCTATATGCATTATTTATCATTATCACGTTTATTTCTTATTAAAACATTTCTTTTTGAGGATTTCTCTTTATTTCTCTTTTATTTTCCTCATTAGTATTCCTTTTATCATTAGGAATCCTTGGAATATGAAATTCCACTAAGGATAACTCAATTATACCTCTTTTCACTTGTTTTCCACCTTTTACCATTGTTTTCAATTTCTTTCTTAATAAAGAAATACTTAATTAATCTTTTCTTTTCTTATTGCTTTTCTTTGCAACTTTGGACCCCTTGGCACCCAAGGAACCCATGTGGCATGAAATCCACCTTCAGATTAAGTTCTTTACCTTCTAGAGGTTTCCACATCTTTCTTTTCTCGATTTCTTAATTAATTGAATTTCCTTGTTATTGGGCCCAATAGCCAATAAAGCCCACAATACAATCATCAAGGCTATTGTAAACGAAATTCATGCATTCAATCAAAGACATCATTATTTGTTCAATTATCTTTATTATGAGAAATCACATATCTCACCAAATGAACCCAAAAGTTGGGGTTGTAATAGGACCATTGGTATCAAACTTGGCTAAATGATAGATTCCATGCTAAGGAACTAACAACCAAGATTTCATAGTATTTGCACTAGCCATGTGAGAGATATGAATTCTTGAAATTCAATCGTTTGATTGTTAATTAAATGATTTCAGACCTAAGTTTAATTACAATGTGTCACACATCTACTATTGTCATATTTCTCTGTGAGTGTACTGAAATGATGTGTTTTGGGCTTGCGGCAATATCGTGTCATGCTTCATCTTCTACATCTATTTCGTATAGAGGAGTTGGTACCAGAAATACGGAATCGCCCGGTGCCACACACCCAAAGTAAAGGGAACGAGATTTAAGAGTTGGAATGTCCCTTGAGCCCGACTAGTCACAGATCTCTCTAGAGACCCCTGCTCGCAGGTTAAGGACACCATGTGAGTGAGTCCAATCTAGACCTTCTCCTCCCTTTGCCATCGCTACTCCCAGTAAAACACCAAAAGGCTGGGAAGGGGTTGACGAGGCTTGAGATATAGTTTAAGTCTTCCCTTAGATTGAAGTTTGTCCTCTCTCTACCTTCCAATTGCAACTCGCAGGTAGTGGGAAGATGAGACTATGTGATGGTGCAAGAAGTATTTATGTAAGTACTCCTTGGTAATGATCCAATTGGATATGCAATATTCTTATATAGGTGATTGTTGTCTTCATGGCAATCGCGATCCTCCACCGTCGTTGATATAGAGGGGACCGAGACTGGTTTTGAGGAGAGGAACTTGATTTACATAAATCCAGGGAGACCACAGAGCATTCCGTCTGGTGTGATGGAGCCAATGGAGGCTTCCATGACCCTATCTGTGGAGAGAAGTTGTAAGCCTATCACCATAACTCGACGGAGATGAAGACATACCCCCACCACCCCTTTTGTTGGCTCCTCACGAGGATGATCCTCGAGTAGGATCACTTCTAGGCAGCGACATTCATGTAAGCTTGAAGCATAAGGGCTATAGGTCTGGTGCTCCCTGTGCTTTCTCACAGCCAGACGCCATAGCTGTTGGGTGCGGCAGTGGTGCAACTAGAAGACTGACTGGATTCATCTCCTCTGATATCTCGATCCAAATCTAAAGTGATGGAAGTTGTGTAGACCTACAAAAAACCGAGGAGGTCCTTCAATTCTCATTCCCACGACGGCGGCCTTGTACCATAGGAAGAGGCAGGGGTGTCGAGGATCTCCAAAGCTTATCTTCACATGCTTGATCTGATCCAATACGAGGATCTAGTCCATAGATCCTATGCACATGACACCTTCAAAGTGTTGGTGAGAAATCTGGAGGGCGGGGAAGGTTTTGGCCTTGGCTTGCACCCTATGGAGTCACGGCGGTGACGGCATGACGCCTGGATAGGAGCCCCATGTGAGAATATATGCAGTCATCGGGTGAGTGCAGAGAGGGAGGGTTGGGTCTGGCCAAATCCAGGTTAGACCAGTTGGCCCAGCATCTCCCAGGCTGAGTATTACACCCCTGAGGATCCATGTGGAAGATAATGATTGGTGTAAAAGGTAAATTGTTACATATTTCCAATAAATAGCTATGATCTTAGAAAATGCATTATAAATAGCTCTTGTATCCTAAAAATGCCCAGAAAATACCCCAGACTCATAAAAATATCCTTTACATTACTAGCCCCTTAGATCAGTCTCTTGAAGAGCAAATCATATCGATTATGATGTAGATGGTTTAGAGTTCGTTAGTTGAAATAAATAGGCACCATATGATATTAATTCTCAGAAGAAGAAAAAATTAGATCCCTAATGATGATTGAAACCCATATTTGAGTTTTGAATGGAATAATATTCACTAATAGTATGTCTTTTTTATTAAAGACTAGTTAGATGCCTTTTAACTCATTCTATTTCCAGACAATAGACCAATCATTAGGAAAATATGAAAATTAGGCCAGAACCTTAATATGACATCATTATCAGTAGAAAAATACTAGATACAGGTTTAACCTCATTTGAACCAGGTTTGGCCAAAACCCTAAACTGAGCCTAAATACCATTAATTATGGCGAACCTTCTATTAATGATCATTAATTATTATTAATCAGGTGATGACCAGAGTGGTAGATGACCTTGGATGTATAAGGAATCTTTGAAATCAGGTATGTGGTTTTTATTAAGTATATGAGTAGTTTTTGTGGATGCATAATGATATGATGTACTTTTGATGCTTTTATTTGAGTATAAATTCTTGGATGAGTATTAGTATTATATGATTCACCAAAACTAAAGGAACATAAAAGAACTTTTGATGAGTTGTAGATACTAGAGCACAAATGGCCCAGTATGGATGTATGATATATTGCCTAGTATGGATGTATGATGAACTTCCCATGCTAGATGTATGAAAAAGTAATTTTCCCATACTGGATGTATGATAAAGTGCTCATTGAAATTGTTGTACAACTGCATCTAAAGATATGTAAAAAAATATGTGTTTACCTGATTATCGTAGTAAATAATGTTTTCTTTTACCTTTTCTTCTTTCTCAAAATTTTCAAATATGCAAGCACAATATATATGTATCTTTCACCCACGTACACAATACATTGTGTTGATTCGCTATTTCATGTATGTTTAAGGTTCAGAGCTAGCGTGGGATAAAAGAAGGGAATTGAGCAGTTGTCCAGGTTGTACCTATAGTGTAGATCTTGATTAGCATACATGTTCATAGACTTGTAAATCTTCTTTCAATATGTAAATGTAATTCATGTTGTAATAATTCATCTTGTATTGATATACATGTTAAATGTTGAGAAATATTATGGTGTATGTTATGGTTGTATGTTCATGTATGCACATATTTCTTCCGCAACACACTTTGATACAATTGCATAACGTTTTCAGAGTTCGTCCTCTCAGGATTTTGAAGTATCGAGAAGGCAGAATTCGGGGACGTTACAGACTGAGTCATTGCTGACGTTGAACTATAGCCTTGGCTCCTTCTTCTGGCCAGATTTTGTGTTGGCACAAGCTTGGAGAGATTCCTTTGATGTTTGCTATTGACCACCCAAAAGTGGATCGATGGTTCTTCAGCACAGTGAGTAACTACTTCTCCTCATCATTTATCAAGGATGATGATATGATCGTCAGGAGCTTCTCTTCTATATCTAGGAAGACATATTTTAGATGTGGTGGCAGGGGCTTCAATTCCAACTCTGGTGGGCTCAATAGAGATGGGACCAATGGAGGAGGTGGTCCCAAATCTTTAAAATATCTGGCATAGTAGCAGGGTAGCGCCTTCAACATCAATTCACACTCTTCTAGAGAGTGGTTTCATGTACTGTCCTACACCATGTTCATCAAGCATGCTTCCAACAGTAACTTTGGATATGTCTGCATCAAGCAATCTATTGTGGCCTCCTCTATGGTAGCTGGGTCGTAGTCTTCTTCTTCATCATCCAGGTAACACACTACTTTGGATAACAAGATCACCTTAGTGTTTTCCATGATATCCACTGCTAAAGTGTCCATGTCTACTTTAGTCATTACATGAGCCATGCCCAAGAATTGCTTCCCCAAAAATAGTGAAATCTTTCCCTCCACGTGTTGAAGCATGTTGCATTATGCTTTGTCCCCCTTTTCTTATGAGTGCTCAGGCATCTTAATCTCAAACCAGTAATCATGGGTGTCCATGGTAAGATATCCTCTACCCATCTTCAGAATCATATTAGTCGTGGCTTGAAATGGCCTACCTTATAAGAGTTTATTGCCATGATCCTCCTGCATTTCCATCACCACGAAGTTCATAGGAAAAACAAAACGATCCACTTTCACTAGAACATCTTCCCAAATGCCATATAGCCTGACCATGGAGTTGACAGCCAATTCAATAATCATACTACTTTTCCTAGTATCCTCGAGACCTAGCTTCTTGAATGTGGACAAAGGCATAAGGTTGATGCTTGCCCTTGAATCATATAGTGCTTCACCAAACTTGGTCTTTCATATGAAGCAAGTTATGTTGAAACAACCCATATCATATCTTTTAGGAGGTGGCATTCCCAGAATAAAAGCACTCACCTGTTCCTTTAACACCACCACATCAGCTTCAGGTATCCTTCTCTTCTTATTGATTATGTCTTTCAAGAACTTGTCGTACGATGGTATCTACTCAATTGCATAAATGAGTGGAATATTGACAGATAAATTATTGAAGCCATCAAAGCATTTTTGAATCTGTTGGTCTTCTTTGGTTGACTTCAAGCTATTTACAAAGGGCAATGGTATCACTAGTGTCCTCTGGTGAGGCGGGACATATGCTTTTGATCTTGTATCCTCCACCACATCAGTGCGCTCCTCAGTTGTCTTCTCCTTTTCTAACACATTCGTTTATCTGCATCTGATGTCACAGTCTGAATTGGTGTTCCTATAAATTTTCATGCACCTGAACATGCTGGTGCATCATATAGTAGCATCCTACAACTGCGGAGTAGGATTTCCTTGACATGTTGATTTCCAAAAGGTATATTAGTATTTGCTGGGAATTTCTGCTGGTTTGGCATCTTCAATTTACCCACATCTGCTGCTATTTGAGAAATCTGAGTTTCCATGATGTGGATTTTTGCCCCTTGGCTCTAGAGTTCTCTTTGAGTTTGAACAATAAGAACTTCATTCTGACTGACCAACTTTCCAAGAATTTCTTCAATACGGTCAATCTTCTTTTATTCTTGTTGATATTGTGCTTGGCCACCAAACTGTTGTGGCTTGGGTTGTTGTGCCTGAGAAGGGTCTTGTTGGAAATTGTTGGGATCCTTCCATGAGAACTTAGGATCCTTCTTCCATGAATAGTCATTACCCAAATACTACTTCTGTTGGAGCACAAACTTGCATTCCTCTTCTTCTCCTTCTAAAGGTGGTCCATCGTTGGCACACAACTTTTTTGCAGTCAGGTCTAGCTTCTCATTTAATGTAGAGATGGCCTTGGATTCCCCAACACTTTTGACGGTTTTTGAAAGGTCTCTCTCTCATCACCCCATGACTGGTTCTTTGACATGTTCTTTAATATCTCATGACAGCGGGCAGGTTTGTTGTTGAGGTAGAAACCTACTCTTGCACTATCAAGTGGGGTTCTCTCTCCCTTATGCAGACCATAGTATAAGATCTTCTCCTATCTCAACAAATCAATACCATGATGAGGTACCTTTCTCAGCATATTTTGGAATCTCTCCCATACTTCAGAATATGATTTGTTAGCCTACTTCCAAAAATTATGGATCTTCTTCACCAGGTTATTTATCTTCTGTGGAGGAAAGTAATGCTCAAAGAAAGCATCAATCATATGATCCCATGTCTTGATATACTCATCATTGATATTGTGAAATCATGACTTTGCATTGTCTGCCATAGATGATGAGAACAGTTTTAGATATATGACAGTTGCAGGTATTCTGTCTAACTTGACCATATCATAGTTCTCAACAAAGTTACTAATGTGTGTCATCGGGTCTTCAGAACTGTGGTTGTGGAAATCATGGGATTTGACTGGAGAGATCAATCATGGATTGATCTTATAGATACCCACATTAATGTCTTGTCTTTTTATTGGTCCTTTTTAAGCTGTTGAGGAAGAGGCTTTGATCCTCTCCCATATCATTTGCTCTCCTACTCCATCATCCATTTCTTTTGACTCAGGTTCCTCTGGTGTTTTAGGTCCTTCAGGCGGAGATGTCAGTTGTGGAGTTTGGTTGAATCTGTCTACAGATTGTGAAGGAGTTCGGCTTGCCCCAAACTAGGTGAAGATGGCTCTTTGTAATTGTGGGCTTGAGTATGCACCATACACCAGTACATGTAAATAGCGAAATAATTTCTAGGACACGATAGTGGATGTAGAAACAATAATGATTTTATGATTCATCTTTGAGTGAAATAGAACTAAAAATGAAAAGGGTTGGTCTAGAGTGGCCAAACACAGCATTTGTAGTGTTGGATGTTGTCGTTTCCCCGACAATAATGCCAAAAACTTGACATGTGTTTACCGTGTATTATACACAAGTGAATGTATCGATGTAATATAGACCTTTTGAGGCCCGAGTCAAACATAGGGAAACATCCTACAAAATACTACTACTAACTGTGATCCAATCATCTAGGCAAGTAAAGGTTGAATTGGTTTGATTGAATAGAAATAAATTCACAAACAAAACAAGTTTAGGTTAAGTTACTCAGATTTCAGAGAATTCTTCAGGACACTGGTTTCACCACAGATAACGTTGCAATTAACTCCACACACTATTATCTATTACCCCTATCCCTGGATAAAGAGCCTGTAACCAAAACTACCCACTCCTGCAATGTAGTTCACTACCTATTCTAATGCCAATCCCATTTGCATAGTAATTGGTTGATTAGTTAGGTGTTTTATGATTAATCTTTGGGTTTCTCCTCCCGTTTATTCTCCACCTTTCCCAAGGGATGAAATAAATGGGTAAATCTTTGCTTTTCCAACCCTAACCTCTCTCCCAAAATGATTAAGGTTCTGATAATCTATCTATGGTGATGAAGCATAAATAGAACAAGACAATTTAATTGATTTATATCTGAAAAATAGGGATAAAGATGATATTAATGCATGGAAATCAATTAAAATACATATCCGAGCTACTCCCAGATCCTAAGGAATCAAGGGGTTTAGCCCTGCATGGTTTTCATTGATGATTACATGATAGATACAGAGAAAAATGTTGGAAACATTAGAAAAACTAAAGTAACCCCTGAAGAATGGATGATCTGGATGATCCCCTACGTCGTATGTGCAATCTGCTGTCTTTCGATTGCATATTCACCCTCCGGTGGTGCTTGGATCGTCTCGGGTGAAGCCTTCAGTTCCTTGCTCTTCTCTCCTCTCTCTCCAGTATCGTGCAATGGAAAACAGTTGTCTCCATTTGGTCTGGCCGAACTTCCTCAAGTCATAGGAATCACTTAAGGTATGAAATAATGATAGTTGTTGGATTAGAGTGCTATCTTCAGATTGCCTGGTCGGGCTGACTCGGTAGTACTGACCAGAAACTTAGTAATATCAAGTTTCTAGGGTAGCTGTGATTCATCACAATGTTGTTACTATCGCCTTGTCTCGATAGCACCGAGTCTTTAGGTCGCTCGAGCACTGCTTCTCTCATGCCATCTTAGTAGTACCGAGTCGGTGGACTTGTTAGTACCAAGTTTTGTCGATTCATTATTACACCTTACTGATGTGGTTTTGGTACTACCGACTTTGGTTGTCGATAGTATCAAGTCTAGGTGAGTCTTTTGGTCCAGTACTGATGTGAAGTCACTACCACTGACTTTTCGTGTCGGTAGTATTGAGTCTGTGAAGATCAATTGTACCTGAAATTACACAAGAACGTGGATAAGTAATCAAGATGAATATTAAACCATTTTAAACAATAAAAATCATATTATTTGATGTGTTTAGATAGAACATGCCATTGATATAATTTCATGCATAATTAATCAAATAAATGACAAATCAACACATAAAATCAAGGAAAATATGCTTGTGAAAATGTCTAAAAACCCATGCATCACATGGTCATGCTCATGTGAGTCAATATACAATATTATTCTCACACAATCTAATATTCTTCTCTAGTTCTATAAAAATAGATTGAATATTAAGAGGATCATTAATCCATGCCTCGAGTTAGATTTGTATGTATGTGACAAAGGGATTATACTGTATTGGTAACATTGGTCACTTATAGGTTAAATTTGTTCAACTTGTTCCAATTACTAGGGTAGCAATGATGTTTTTTTAGATACCTCTCCTTTCTTTTGAGTTCTTTAATATCATTGCCAACATATTATGGAATTAATGGGGCCAAATACTTAAGGATGTGTGAGGAAAATGAAATTCACAATCAAACACATTAATTAGAATGGTTCTGAATTATGTAGATATTGACTTCCAATCCAACAGATCAACTGATCAAGCCATTCAATTGAATGAGCAAGTCAGTTGGTTGACTAGATGGCTTACATAAATGAATTGACTTATTCTTGTAACGATCGGTATATCCCTCTTTTAGGAAAATGGCTAATTAGTTGACTGAGTAAGTAAGTCGACTCACTAGACACAAATCAAGAAACAACAAGGAATGTGGAGAATTTTTTGATTTGATTCAGATATGGACTTCACTGATCTAGCCATTTGGTCAATTGGAATTCCTAATTGATCAATTGTATCCATGTCTAATTTTTCATAGTTTGGGCCTATTCTGATTTGTGGTTAGAAATGAGATTAGTAATTTTTGAAATACAAGCCCATGCCTCTCCTATATAAAGAATAGAGGGAGACACACATAGTGAGACACAAGTTGTCTAAGAGTTCTTCCTTTTGGAGAGAGAAAAACTCATACCAAATATGACAACCCACAATATGATGAGAAGGAGAGCTATCAACACTGGCACATCAATGACTTTAGTACCACTTCATGTTGGTGACCAAGGTGGTGGACCAAGAGAACTTGCATTTTTTGGATGGTGTAGAGGTTGAGGCCCATGTGTGAAGGCTTGAGGATTAGAAACTTCTCCAAGAATAAGATAGGGTGTTGCTAAGAGCACAAGACAACAACTACAATGACAACTTTGGATCCAAATATCTAAGTGAGCTCTACACCATTGTAAGATGTTTTATGTTGTTGGACCACTGGTGTGTAGTAAGGTATATTTGATATCCCTTCAATGTTTTTAATATACTGATATTTTAGGTCTACAGTGGATCCTTTGGATAAGAGTTTTGTTATGAATTTTTTGCATTTTCACTACGCCCCTTTCCCTCAAAACCCTGAATGATCGTGGGTAGAGGAGCAGATTTCATGGATTTCATGTGTGAAGCTCGAATTCTGGCCAATTTAATTTAAGTGATACAACATATAATACAAACGTTTACCTACAATTCATTTAAAAACCCAGATCTTCCTCTGAATGTGTCAAAAAGGCTCAAAGGGTGAAACTTTTTGGATTGATTTGGATGAAAAATGTGTAATTATGAGCTTTTTAGTTTTCTTTAGTCTTTTATTACTGATTCTAGTTCATAAAGTTCCACTCTCTTAAGTACTTATGGACTAAAATGTTAAATTGCATGATTGTGAAATCTATCTATCAGTGCTCATTTTGGAGCTTTTTGACATCATTTTCAGGGTGGAAAAAATATAGGTGCATCCATACTATTTTTAAGCCTTTTTCCCTAAATGTTATGCAGTCAGATTTTTGTTTGGAAGAAATCAAATAGGTATTGGTAGATCATATATGCCCTAATTTGTCATTTCTAAACCCTATTCATGTATCTAAGATAACTTTAGCCTCCCTTAGAGTTTTGATATGAAAATTTTCATGCCTTTTTTACTATGTTGTGAATATACTTGAAAATTTTCAAGTGGATATGATATTATTACAAGGATTCATCTTTGTTTTGATCTTAATGGTGATTTAGGTCTTTATGTTCCCTAATTCGATGTTTTGGTCCTTAGTATGCCAAATGAATGTTAGGTATGTTGACTTTAGGTCAATGTTCACTCAAGGTCAAAATTGACTAAACCCTTGTTTTGATGATGACTAAACCATTCCACTTATTTGTGTCTAATGCTTCTACTTGAGTGATTTTAGATTAGGTATAGACACACTCCAAATTCCCTAATATGTGCATCCTAACTTAGAGAAAAGACAAGTCAAAATCAATACAAGTGTGCTTTTGTGGAATATGATGTAAATCCATTAGAATCATGTTGTAAATCACTTGCAATGATTGTATGACTTGTAATTAAGCTTAGAAAAAATTAGGATCACTTGAATCAAATATTTAAGAACTCAAAAGGAATTTTCCAAAATTCATTACAGGTTGTTTGTCAGTTGAGATTCAAACTCGACCGACCCTTGATGGATTTTGAGAATACCTTGGTTCGGTCAAGTTTGCCACTCACAGAACTCGACTGATCCATGCACTGAGAAAAATTGATTTAATTGATTTTTCGAGTTGCATCCTGGATAAATTCAACGGATGGTTCAAATTTTCTTTGTCACATAGTGCAATCAGTTGAGTTAGTTTTATTGAAACTCGGTCGATCTCACTATACGGGGAAGTACAGAAAAGTGTTTCTAGCCATTGGGATGTTGCAAAACTTGAAAAAATAACCGTTTCACCATCCCAAACGACTAGTATTCATCCTTAAGTGTTACCAAAGGCTTTTAGGCATCCTCAACTATAAATAGGATCCCTTGGGCTTCATCCCATGGTTAGCCAAGCACTATCTAGGTCCCTATTCTATAGTTGAGTGGATCCTACAGCCTTCTCTCTCTCTCTCTAAGCTTAATCACTTGATACATCCAATAGAGTGAATAGGAGATTTGTAAGAGAGCTAGTCCTACATGTATATCTTGTGAGGATCTCACTTCCACCACCTCTAAATCTCTCATTCAACCATGAAGATAAAGGTTCTCTCTCCTGTCTAAGAGAGGTGAAGAAGAACAAGGGAAGGAGTCCCTTGGTGAAGAAGAAGAAGGCAAGGCCAAAGACTTGGAGCAAGAGTGGGTAAGCCCTTTGTGAAGGTAGAAGACTCCTTACTCAAGTGGGTAAGTCCTTGGTGAAAGCTTATCCTTGGAGAAGGTGAATTCAAAGGATGAAGATCCAAGAAGAGTGGGTAATTCCATCAAGGCTGAAGACTTGTGCAAGAGTGGGTAGGTCATTAGTGAAGGTAGAAGACGCCTTGCGAAGTGGGTATGTCCTCAGGTTGGTTGAAGACTCTTGGATTGGATAGGTAAGTCCTTTAGAAGGTCATGTATTGAAGACTCTTGGATCCTAGGATCCAACAAGTTATACCATGATTTAGTAACTTGGTACCATTTTAATATGTTTTTTATCTTATGAATTTACAATACTTGATTAATTTGGAGGGGGGTAGCCCAGTGGTGTGGCTTGGAAATCCCCAATGAAGGGACATGGGTTAGACTTTGGGCTCCTGTTGTGGTGCAATAATGGTTGGTATTTGATTGGGCACACCGTGGTGTCCCCCCATGACAAGACTAGTCTCAGTGTTTACACTTACCTGGGTCGGGTCTAATATTGGCCTTGCCCACCGGGTTCCTAGTTATAAAAAAACACTTGATTAATTTTTTAATTAATCTACTTGATGTGTATGTAACTTGATTAATGTAGTCAAAGTTGGCTTAAGAAATCAAGTGTATTCTTAATCGTGTACTGACCTAAGACCACAAAAACTATCACCATGTTTGGAATTCAGGATAGGAAATGAATTTTCCTTGCAGCAATCCTTGACAATGAGAAGGTGCTCAGAGTCATATACTCTTGAGTATATGCATATGGTCAAAGCGCATTTCTTTGGCATTTAAATTTTATGTGGTAATGGGATTATTATAACAATTGGAGCTTGCATTCTTCAACATCTTGTATAATAGGTAACATGACATGAGTACCCAAGATGGACCTAACTTAACCATACCTTCAAGCACACTACTCTTTATTTATACTTGCACTGATCGAGGCGTGGTGGGTTCTTATGGAGAACAATAATCCTAAGACCTTATACGATGTGATAGGAAGGACTTCATAGTTACCAACTTGTAGTTTGAGTGGTATGCATCAAACTACCCATTTCTCAATAATAGAACAAGTAATACAATTGTGGAATATAAGTGTTTAGGGTTACTTGGAAATTCACATTTGTAAGGTTTTTATTTCTCTTCTACGTATGCAAAGTAGTACTTGTTACATGATTCCCATTTCATATCTTATAACTATTACCTCTTATTTTCTCATATTTTTTCTTTTTCTCTATTAGTAACTTGCAATAATAAATTTTTATCAGTTATTATAGCATGTCACTGGGACATAGGTCTCACCTCCTAATTTTCTAATGCCTTTTGGATGACTGGCGTAACCTTAACATTACAAGATAGGGAATGATTTGGTGATCAGTGGTATCTTATAGGTTGTTGAAGCTTTTCATTCCAAGTGTTCCATAGAAGTCATCCTTGTACTCTCAGGTCCTATCAGGGTAGTTCTTTAGGTGTTATTTTGGCTTGCATATCCTATAAAGATGCATATTTTGTAACTCTAATAGGACCATACTCTTTTGCACATGGGTTGTGGTCCTAATTACAAGACTTAGTTTTTGTAAATTTCATTGTAAACAATGAATAAATGTCTTTCTTGTAGGATGAAATTCAAAGGTTTCATTCTATGTTTTCATAGGATTTGGATAATGTCATTGATCTGTATAATCTATTATTCAGATTTGAGTAATCTAGATGTGGAAATTTGGGTCTTCCTAATGAATTGAATGAAAAAAGGTACAAAATGGATTTAAAATAGGAAGAACATTTAACCCAATGGGGACCTTCCATGCCCTACTGATATGAATGTGGTTCTCATGAATCATTTTCTTAAAGTCTAATATTAGTGTCTAATCCAACATGTGTTGTCATATCAACATCATATTAAATGATTCCACCTATTATCACCCTTTTGTGCCCATCTACTTGTTCTTAACTTGGAAATCCGAATGTGACTTGTGACAACATAATCTCATCTAAATTTTAGTTCGTTATGCTCATTGTGAGAAAAAAAATGTGGAACAATTTGTGGTATTTTCAAACATTGCATTACCCCGCTCAACACATCAAACATGTCATAAGGGCACATAATACCCCTACTAACTCTCTAGATAAATTACCTTTCCCTCCTTCATCCTCTAATTTATATTTTGATTGATGTCCTAGTTTCATAAAGCATTTATGTAACGACCCCGCCTCCTGGTAACCCCCAATTAAGGGAGACCCGAAGGTCAGAGCCGTTAATCAAATAACTGGATCAAAGGTTCAACATATAATCAACAATAATTATGAAATTCTACTAACTAAATAGGAATTAGGTACAAAATTAAAACTTTGATTACGTTTGAAAGAAATGTTGGAAATCTATCTATCCAGAGCTTGAATTACTCTATCTAATCCTCCTTGCACTTTATTTCTTAATTTCATGATGTGTCTCTTTACTGTTTGTGTTTTCAGGATTTTACCTAAAACACCGACAAACAAAAACATCGATCAGCAATTGCTGGTATGTGGAGGCAACCAAAATTTCACAATTAAGTCTAACAATTTAAATATTGCAATCATGATAATTAGCAAGTCAATTTACATTTTCCATGTGAAAATCCCCACCGCTTTTACTCTAACCCTGGAATTGACTTAAGGCCACCTTCTCAATCCCGAGCTTGGTGCCTGGGAGTCACCTCTCATGGTGCTCCATAGTCATGCCTCATTGACCACCTTCTCATTCCCGAGCTTGGTGTCTAGGGTCACCTCTCATGTTGCCCATTGGTCTACCCTCCTGGGCCTGACCTTTATGGCATCTTCCATCAGGGTGGCATATAGATGCGGGAATACACATTTAAATTAAATTGTAATAGTCATAGTCACTTTATAATTGCAATATGAACATCTAAACAGTTTATTGCATTCAATGCGATTAAACATTTGGGAATCTGTCTGGAAACTAAAGTGGTTATTCATAATTAACCACATACCTATTAAGAAAACATGAATACAGAAATAACTCAATCAATCAGGAATCAAGCAAGCACACACACAAAAGTTCCTAAAAAAGGCATTCAATTTCTCTATTATTAATCATGTCATCATGAATCACTAATTCTAATGGTTTCCTAGGTTATTTGTCCTTTTTAGGGTTTTGACCATAATTAGGGTTTCACTTCCTTTTTATTACTTTTACCTTACTTTTATCAAGTATCCATCGAACCCTAATTATATTGTCCTATTTTCCATTAAGGTCCTAAATATCAGGTTTGGACCATAAAAACCCTAATTTTTATATTACTATATCCTTTCTTTTCTTTTCTTTTCTCTAATTTAGGGTTTCTAAACTTGTTAAACAACTTATTGAGTTAAAAACCCTAAACTTTTAATTCTATCATCAAAATAGGTTAAAAAATATATTAATCATTAATCAGGTTAAACATGTTCGAATTAACCTAATTGCAAGACTAAATATATCTTTTATCAACAATTAGGGTTTCCAACCACAAATTTAAACCTTTTTTAATCAAAATATGCACTTTTGCAAAAATATATAGATTTAGGCTTTCAAACCATTTTTAATATATTCCTCTTATTTTTCTGATCACTTTTCATGTATTAACTTTTCTCATCTGAGTTTCCTAGCTCAAGATATGATTTTTATACAAAAAACCCTTTTAAATGATTATTTGCTATTTTCTTGGAAAAAGCAGGACCGCCTGATCCATGGTCCGCGGATGAACTGAGGATCCAACGGACGTGGATACACGCGCCCTTAACATTGCAAACAACAGAGCCAAAGGATGAAAACGTCCTTACCTTTACTGAAGGCGTGGAGGGCTATTTCGGTAAAAGACCAAGGCCTTCTTCTTCTTCCTCACGTCAAGCACAGCAGGTGTGCGCTGGTCAACTCAAGGGTTGACTTTCAGATCTCGGCCTCCTGCGAACGAACTACTTGGACTGGGAGCTTCGTCTCCCTCGGCCGAACTCACTCGTGGGCGCAATTGCTCGCCAAGGGTGCGTCGCGATCCTCCCTTACTCGCCAGTACTCCGGAGAGGTCTGTCGCTGACTCGGGGTGCAGGTTGGGGTGGATGGTCCAATTGATCACATGAAGTTGTTCCTCGTGCTCTTCCGCAGAGGTTGGGCTAGCGAAACAAGGTGTTGGTTCCCTCGCTCATCATCCCCTATTTATAGGGTCGAGGCAGGCATCGCCAGCTTTGGGTGTTTCCTGGATTGGCGGCAAAACCTCAACAAAATAGGGATGTTTCCCTTCGTCTCTCTATCCCGAATTCAATGGAAATAATAGCTAGCTTTCATCTGCCCTGAATCGTGAGGAAAAAGGTTGGGAAACTCTTCCTGTATCCAGCAGAGTTCCACTCCACTTGGGACTTGGACAATGAGCGTACACCATTGGATTAGGATCCAATGGGCCTCATCACTCGCGTTCAAAGGAAATATATATATATATATATATGTCATTAATTCAGGAATAATTCCCAAATCAAAGATAACTTGCAAAATTAATATCTCCCAAACCATAACTCCTATTTATCTCAAATTTTAAGGGAACGTTCCTTTTATTATTGCCTAGCTTTTACAAAATTTGGGAAACAAAAAGCCATGGATGAGAAGGCTTCCTTCTCTCCCAAGTTTTCTTATTAATTACTCCAAATTAAATTATATTCCTTTTTCCTTTGTGATTATCTTGTGATTTTGGGCCCCTTGGACATCAATAAATCCTAAAGGCATGGATTCCCATATTGGGGAATATTAGTTTGCCTTTATCTTCTTTTGATTGTCAATTACTCACATTTCCCTTTTATTAATCAATTTCTTTTCCTTATTAATTCTCTTTTCTTTTCAATTGGGCTTAATGGCCAACAAATCCCACCATCAATCAATCAAGGCCTTTTCATAGGAAATCCAATGCAAATCAAGGAAAAAGATTTCATTTATTCATCAAAAGAGAATTACATATTCCTTTACATATTCAAGAAATTAAGGTTATAACAATTTACTTCCCACACATGTAATTTCTTTTCTAGTGTGTATGCAACGGATGAGAAGGGTGAGTAAATGATCACCATGGTCTAGAAAAAATAGAAGAACATGACATAGTCAATACCATGATTTTGGTAAAAAGTATCAAAACCTTACTTCATGCTACAATAGAGGATGGTCTCACAAAATTCACAAATTATGAGAACTTGTTATCTTTTTCCATTGAGTATAATAATTTGTAGCGTAGCACATGTTTGGAATGTGTCATGTATAAAACAAGGATCGAGAATCACTCTTGAGTTGACATATACATAGATTTATTATGGATTAAGGACTAATTTATATATTCAGTTAACCAACACCATAACTATTTCTTTTTCTTACGTCGTGGAGATTGATACGATATCTTTAAGTAACTATTATTAGATCTCGAGGAGAGCAATAAAATATTTAAGGAACCATTGTTAGATCTACTTTGTAGTTTATACATGTTCCCTAGTGTGACACCCTTTGCCAAACCAAGCAATATTACTAAAAATAAAGTGTGGAATTATCACTAACAACAATATAACCAAAAAGTAGGGTAAATTAGAACAATTTGCAATGCAATATCTCAAGCGGAATTATTTAATAAACAAGCTTTAATTAGGCCATTTGAATTCCATATATGCCAAAAGATGTTACATGTCATGTCTAAAGGTTGTTAAGCCACAACTGTTACATTTTACAACATGTTATATGTACATTCCATTTCTATACACTCATGGCACAAAGCCAAAATGTATGTGTCGATATTCAATACAACAAAATATCCCCAAAGGCCTTAGAGTACGGGGACGACACATAGGACTCTACTACAAAACTTTGCCAGCATTTCCAACCTCTAAAAGTTACTGCTCTTCTTACTACTCAGCACCTGCACCACGACCTCGACCTCCTCATCCACGACCACCTAAAACTTTGTGGAACCCACGGGGAGAAACCTAACATCCCTGTGAGAGATATAACTATTTGCTGACATCTATTATAAGCATAGTAAGATACTAGAGAAGTTAAGTAAAGCAATAAATACTTGGTTAAGTAGTTTAAGAACTTGTAACTGAGCAGTAGAAAATCTTATGCTTTTAGAAGAAACATGAATAACATGTACAACTATTATAAATTAGGTAGTACAAGAAAAAAAGCATGTGGTCATTCAATGTGATCTATATTTGACCCTAACAAAATATACTACACGGTTGTATTATAACTTTCATTATTATGCCCTGAATATTTGAGGTGACCACTTGAATCCAACTGACCACTACTAAGTCAAAATTAGTACCATACAAGATCAATGAAAGAGTACGACTCCATGATCATCACCATTACTACTCGGTCAATTTGAGTCTACAATGTAGTGGCATAATAGTCAAACTGCTAAAGCACAACTTATAGTCAAAGCTATAGTCATGTAGATAGCAACTCAGAATCAAAGTTATAGTCATGTAGATAGCAACTCATAGTCAAAGCTATGGTCCTATAAAACAACTAGCCTACCTTGATACATGGAACAACTCTAGAGAACATGCTCACGCATGGTTGTTCTATAATAAAACTTTATACCACTATACATCAACAACTTAAGGATATTGGGAGATGTCTCTACTTGCACCCCACATATTCAATAATTTGTGCTCTGAGTTTCCAATAGGAGTTACTCATTTCACCATCCAGTAAAATATTCATGTTGAAGATGGATTTATGGTACATGGAAACTATATGTTTAGGGTTTCACTTGATTAATTATTTCCATTTGGGTATCTTTTCATGCACCAATTAAGTTACAACATATAAACCATAAAAAAATTCTACAAAATGAAGGATAAGATACAACTACATAAGATTTAAAGCGTACAAAGTGAGAACTTGTCTCATCATCACATGACACTTGTATCAAAGCTATTACAAGGTCATCCACAATATCACATCACTATGGGATATCAATCTTTCAATCACATCACTACAGGATTTCACCTCAATTCATGCACAAGGCACTTCCTAGGTCAATATGCCAATTCATATAATCGTTACACATTCAATATCCCAATATGCCACAACATTACTCATATTCACCGCCATGTATTACATAGGAATCAACATACCATTTTTATAGCTATGACATTCATTTCACCTATAGGTTAGAGTTACATAAGTAGGAGAGAGAAATACCATCATATAATAATGATATTCAAACAATATGAGCAAATGTATTTTACATATCAAGATCCGGGTTTCATATCGTCCCTCAACCATTAAACCCTAATTCCATCACCTCCCACATTATTGGAGCATACAATGGTTAAGCACTATGTTTATGATTAGCCATTCATATTCACCTCACCTTATGTATATATTACACTAGGTGTTGACCATGTACCTACATATGTATAGGTGTCTCAACTCCTCACACAACAAGTTCCATGACTGAGACACAACAACATGGGGTTACAATCAAAAACATCTCAACCTCAAATAGTTATGACCATGACACCACCCATGCATGGCATTGTGACCATGACACTAGGAGACACCTTAACGAGGTGTTGCGACCGGGACACATCAAAGTGTGTCCCAACCAGGACACATCAAAGTGTGTCAACCCTACTATCACAAGGTGTTACGACCGAAACCCACTGGTGTCACAACCACACCCAACTTAATCTTGACCTGTTATGTTCATGACACAGTATGAACATGCATCTCTACCATCATACTTAGCCGTCTTGGCCGCAACGTTATTCAGTAGACTGAGTGACCATGTAGCAACACTAAGTCACAACTAGAAAGGTGTAGCTAGAGACCACCCTTAGGGTTTAGGGTGTTGTGGTTGAAACCACCACTTGTAAGGGTGTCGATTGTGATGGAAAACAAAGGGTTGTCTTGACCATAGGTCAGTTATATGCCCAACACCATAATAGGTCCAAACAAGGTCAAAACATAAGATTATAAAGTTGGAATACCAAACGTCTACATGAGTAAGTTTTCATACAATGGTGTTCATCAGACCATAAAAAACATCGGTCATAGAAGATCACTTTAAAAATCATGATTAAGAGAATAGATATCAAATTTCTTGTGCATAAAAACAACATCAAAGCTTCTATTAATGAAGATAAATGAATCATAAATAAGATATTATAGTACCATAGATAAGGCTCCAAATAAACACACCCATCTCCCATTCAACCCAAAAATGATTACTATGTTTTTAGGTTTTTTAACAAGAACAATATTCCCAAAGATCCTTCAAAGTATAAACCCTAAAACATATTATTTCTTTTATCATAAAGAAAATTGTAAATAGATAGAAAGGCAACATATGATTAGGTTTAAGATGCACATAATAGATGTCATAAAAAGTTATCTAACCCGCCTTTTTGAAGAGAATCAATCTCCCAATATCATAAGCTCCAAGAACTCCAACCAAGCTTCAACACTTTGGCTAAAGGATCACCTCCAAAAAGAGAAAGAGATGCCATGGTCAAAGGATATCTCAAGGAAAGAGAAAACTCAAACAACAGTTCAAACCAAAGAAGAAGAATATGTCTTCTTATTACTTGGGTACCATCATGTCAAAACATGATATATGACCCTTGTGAAGAAGAGATCTCCAAGAAAAGCCACCATGGATGATCCACAGTCTAATGGCCATGAACAAAGAAGAAGAAAGAGATTTCAGAAGAAGTAAAGTGTGATCAAGAGTTAAGATCACTTACCAAGAGAAGAAATCTCCAAGAATCACCACCAAAGGTTGATTCTAGAACAAGATCTTCAACATGCAAGGTGAATCGGCCACCCAAGCTTCAAGATATGGCCTCCTATGGTATTGAAGCTCCAAGAATGATCCCAATGAAGAAGAAAGAGAGTAGGACCAAAAACAGTTTCTTTTAAGTAAAGATAAGGGGTTATATACCCAAAGGAGGAGGGAAGTAAGAGATTATGAGGTGTCAACATAATAGACTATCGAAGGGCACAAGCCCTCTAAGAAAACAATCTTATCTCCACTCACATGCATATTTTAAAAAGTTTATGTTTACGCAAAAAAAAGTGTAGCGACCTCCAAGGTCGGATACTACCTTGTCTCGGTTGTGACACATCTCATGCACACTTTATACCAACTAAAACCCTAACGACACGTTTGGTTTGTTTGAAAGGATTATGATGGCATGTGCTATAGGATGGGATGAGAAGGTATAGGTGAAGAATGGGAGATTGGCCAATTTCATCCTATGGTTGGATGCAACAAGAGATAGGATTTGTAACTTCATGTTAGTTATTCTAAGTTGTTCCTCTAATCATATACACATTTCATTTTGAATTTGATTTTTGACTTCACAATTATGCTCTATCGACAAAATGAATCTGGCGTACTAGAAGTATAGGAGTTTTCTATTATTGTGCTAGAAATCTTTGATGGTGACTTCATAATTTGATAAACATGTTATTATTCATCATATACCATCGATGTTCTACTCGTTTATTTTAAAATAGAAATGGAATTTTATTATGTATCTGGCATTGTTTTGGATGAAGAAAAGTGCTACACAAAATTTTAATTATGTGAGAATGTGAAAAATTGTTTTGGTGTGGAAGTCAATGGCTTTTTCTAGTTGTTGTCATCATGGAGAAGACCGGACATAGGCCTAGAATCTAATACACAAATAACTAAACAATAGGCTTTTGAAATATGTTTAATTTACACTTCTAGAGTAAAAAACCTTATTGGTCGCAATGATGATCAAATCGTTTGTGATGAGGAAGATAGAACAAAGATACCACACATTCTGGTCAACCGTCAGAGGTGCATTGTTGGATCTCTATCGGAGTGGTTTTCCCATATTGTTTCGTGCATTTGAGGTTGGAGGTGTCGTTGTCAGATATGGTGTATGAGATGTCCATTGTTGTTGTGGGTGAAGGCTCTGGCGGAGGTCCATGTCTGTTGTGTTCATGGGGCTGCTTGCTCATAGCAGGGGCTTGGAAGGAAGATGACTGGACACTATGTCAAGGTTGTGTAGGAGGAGTGGAGTTTATTGACAATGTCAAAGTACACTGTGAGATGGAAGAGATCGGGCGATTTGTGCCAAACCCAACCGTGTCAAAAAAGTATTGGGAGTCTAGGTCGACGGTTGCGAAGACTTTATACCACCTAATACCTAGGGGTGTGGAACTCAAAAGTCCTACTCGAGTGGGTTTTCTATGCTAGAGGGATTAGTATCCATGTGTCATTTTCAGCCAAACAAACATGGGATAGGAATTACTAATGGGATGCAAATCCTATCCTACCAATAATACTACAAACCAAACATGTCGTAAGCATCATATACATGGTTGAGACACACCACTATAGGACAAGTGTTTTGACCATCCTCACCTCTATGTCATCTTGGTTGAGACAACACTACCAAAGGCATGTGTTGTGGCCTCTAAACTTACCCAAAAGTGGTGTAGTGGTTCCAACACTTAAACCCTAGCATAGTCACCATATTAACAAGGCAAACCCTAGAAACCCTAGAATCACCATATGATGTCACATCACTAACCATGATTCCAACAAGGCACCCCATATCATAATTCTATCTCTCATGATTCTAAAGCATAAGAAATATTCTCAACATGTAGAAATTTGCAAGATAACCCTCACTTATGGGTAAATTGCAATTTAGTCCAAAATAAGCACCTATATAGAAAAGATAGCTCAAACATCAATCAAATTGGACCAAAATGAAAATATCAGCCTATCACATGATATTAGAACATCCCAAGAGTATGGATTAAAGTTTAAGCATCTCATTATACAAAGTAATTACAATTAAGCATAAAGATAGGTTAGGGGTCTTACAACCATAAACTCCTAATAGGGATTTCTCCCCCAAATTCCTACCCAAATAGAGATGGATACTTCTTTTGCATCTCTTCCTCAAGATCCTACATTGCTTCCTCTACACCATGATAATGTCATAAAACTTTAACTAACACAATGTCCTTCTTCTTCAACTTCTTGATTCTTCTATCTAGGATAAGAATAGGACCTTCTACATAAGACATGTCATCATTTAGCTCCACCTCAACATGTTGAAGAGTCAACTTCATATTAGGGTGATACTTCCTTAGCATGTAGACATGAAACACTAGATGTAACTTATGCAACTCAGGTGAAAACTCTAGCTTATAAGCCACCCTTCCAACAGATGAAACCACAAGATAAGGTCCCATATACCAGGGAGTTACCTTTCCCTTCTTCCCAAACCTTAGAACATCTTTCCAAGGAGAGACTTCAAGGTACACCATGTCTCCCACTTGGAACTATAAAGGTTTATGATGATTATCAGTGTAAGACTTCTATCTATCATGTGCTTCCTTCAGCTGTTGTTGAATCACTTTGATCTTTTCTGTTGTCTGTTGTACAAGCTCAGGACCCAGAAGTTGATATTTTCCCATCTCATACCAACACAAAGGTGAGCTATAATGTCTCCCATACAACACCTCATATGGTACCATGTCAATACTTCTTTGATAACTATTGTTGTAGGCAAACTCTATTAGGCTAAGGTGTATATCCCAACTACCCAAAAAATGCAAAACACATGCTCTCAATAGATCCTCTAAGATATGTATTGTCCTTTTAGATTGTCCATCTGTCTTTGGAAGGAATGCAATGTTGAACCTCAACTGCGTCCTAATTTCTAGATGCAGACGCTCCTAAAAGAGACTAGTGAATTGAGGACCTCTATTTGACACTATAGTAGATGGATACCATGTAAATGTACTATCTCATTGACATACACCTATGAAAGTTTCTCATTCATATACATCATCTTTATTGGAAGATAGTGTGTTGACTTAGTCAAACTGTCCACTATTACCTAGATGGAATCATGACCTTTGGTTATCCTTGGGTGTCCAACCACAAAGTCCATCATGATATGATCCCACTTCCATTATGGTATGGGCAATGGTTGCAAAGTCCTTATAGGCTTCTGATGCTTGGCATTGACCTACTGAAACACTACGCACTTAGACACAAACTTGGCTACATCATGCTTTAATCATGGCCACCAATACGTGTCTTTTAGATTCTGATACATCTTGATACTACTCAGATGCATGGCATACATAGAAGAGTGAGCCTCTTCTAGAATTAATGCTTTCAGATTATCTTCTTGTGGCACAACTGTCATGTGATGATAACACATTGTCCCATCATCAGATTCATGGAAGCCATCACACTTCTCACTACCCAACTCTGCCTAAATCTGTTGTACTGCAATATCATTCTATTGCGCATCTCTCATCTACTGACTCAACGTTGGCTTTACTTGTAACTAAGCCAACAGAATTGCTAACATGGACACCTCTAACTATACATTCATTTGTCGCAAAGAGACCAACATGTCTCTCTTATGACACACTAAAGCTTTCAAATGTGCCTTCTTAGTGAATGTTGATGAAGAAGATTTCCTACTTAAGGTGTCTTCCACTACATTCTCCTTCCCTAGATGCTAGTCTATGGTAGAATCATAGTCCTTATTAAATTCCATCTAGCATTATTGTCACATGTTCAATTCCTACTTTGAAGAGATATATTGTAAGTTCTTATGGTCGGTGAAGATCTGACACTTCTCTCCATACAAGTAGTGTCTCCATATCTTCAAGGCATGAACCACGACTGCCAACTCTACATCGTGGGTTGGATAATTCTCCTCGTGTTTCTTAAGCTTCCATGAAGTGAAATAAATCACGTTCTTATCTTGCATCAACACACAACCTAGACCATTCTTAGATGCATCATAGAAAATAATATAACCCTTTCCTTTCTCTGGTAGTACTAACACGGGTACACTGGTCAATCTCTCCTTCAGGATCATAAAAGATTGTTGACATATGGCATACCAAACAAATGGCACATCCTTCCTTTTTAACTTTGTTAAGGGTAAGCTAGCGGCGGCTCTCTCCCTAGCTCCCATGATCTAGGGCTTGCCCCGTCGCAGACTCTGCTCGAGGGGGAGGTTGTCTACCGACGCGCAATCCCCTGGGCTTCTTCTTCCTCGGCTGTCTCAAGGTGCTTCGACGATCAGAGTCTTCACCTGCTTAGCGTCTAGGACCCGTCCTTCTTAGCGGTGGTACTCGGCCTCGGATCTTGAGGCTGCGGCGCTGGTGGTTTGGGAGGCGTGCCCTAGTGGTCCTTTGGCTCACTGGGGTGGAGGGGAGAGTGGGTGACTTGCCCTGATCGTCAATCCCTACAACAGTCGAGACCCCCCGCCCCCGTGCTTCTTCGCGGGTCTCCCTATTGTTTTTCTTGTTTTCTTTGTTGTCGGTTATTCTGTCTATTTCTCGCCACTCGTCGGCGTTGTTGTCGCTGCTTGTCGGCGTTGTTGTTCTCTCTGTTTGGGAGCTATGAGTCTTGGCCCCTGTTGGCCTCGATTTCTTCTGTTCGGATTCACTACTGGGTCTATGGCTTTGCATGTGGCAGAAAACACTGGTATGTATATTTTTCATTTGCAGGTTTATCATCTAGGATCTATGCTCAGGTTGAAGGAATCTCTTATGAAAAGTTGCTTATGTCAGCCTAGTGGAAAAGAGATCAATGCAGAAGCGTTCTATTATCCTTCCAATATGAGTTTTGGGGATTGGATAGCCCTGCTCTTGGTTGTATGTACTTCCAGAATCACGTTTCCTATGTGTAGATGCGGTATGGCTTTTCAGTAATGAATATGTTCAGATTGCTCAAAAAAAAACTTTGTTAAGGGTAACGCCACCACGCTGAAGTTCTTGATGAACCTCATGTAATATCCTACCAACCCTAAAAAGTTGTGAACCTCTGTAGGTGTCTTTGGATGATCCCACTCCATCACCAACTCTACTTCCTTTGGGTCTACATAGACTCCTTTAGAAGATATTATATGCCCTAGGAAAGCCACTTCTTTTAACTAGAACTTGCAGTTACTGAATTTTGCATATAACTGGTGTTGCCCCAACAAAGACAAAGCCTGGCATAAGTGTTTCTCATATTTCTAGTTGTCTCTAGAGTAGAACAAGATATAATCTATAAACACTACCATAAATTGGTCTACATAGGGCCTAAACACCCTATTCATCAGGTCCATAAAGACTCATGGTGCATTGGTTAGCCCAAACGACATAACCATGAACTCATAATGACCATACCTTGTCCTAATGGCAAAATTTGGTACGTCATCTGCCTTAATATGCAACTGGTGATAACCCAATCTCAAGTCAATATTGAAGAAGGCTATGGCACCATGTAACTGATTAAACAAATAATCTATATGTGGCAACAGATACTTATTCTTGATCGTCATCTTATTCAAATGTTTATAGTAAATGCACAACCTCATCGATCCATCCTTCTTTTTCACAAATAGAATGGGAGAACCTAAAGGAGACATGCTCAGCCTAATGAAACCATTCTCAAACAGTTCTTGTGACTATTTCTTCAATTCCTGCATTTCAACTGGTGCCATCCTATATAGTGTATGTGCTATGGGTTGGGTACATGGAATTAGATTGATCTCTAAATCAATATCTCTGGGAGGAGGTACACTGGGAAACTCATTAGAAAACACATTTTCAAACTCCTATACAACTAGCGCTTCTAAATACTAGTAATCCTTGCCTTGATATCCACCACATGTGCCAAAAATGCATCACAACCCTGTCTCATCCACTTTTCTACTGTCATGGATGAAACTAGGCATGTTGGAAGAATCTTCCTATTACCTTGGAAGACCCATGAAGCATCACCATCCACAAACATTGCCACCTTGGAACTAAAATGCAATATCACTCGATTCTTTTCCAAAGTATCCATCCCAAGGATCACATCAAATCCATGCATGTCAAGTGGTAATAGATCCACTTAAATGTTACATCCTAAAAAGGAAAGATTGTAGGATGGACACACTTCCCACAGCTCAGTGGAACCAACTAGAGGAGTTTCTATACGAAGACTATCTTATCTATGACTAACTGGTAAGGAACAACTAGCAATCACTTATCTAGTGAGAAAAAATGTGTCACACCCAGATAAATTAAAACATATATGAAATGTGAAGAAGACAAATCAGAATGAAATAATTCCATCTGACCTACCACAACCCGAGGGTTAACAGCTCCTTCTGGATGACTTATTGCATAGAATTGAGTCGTCGTCCTCTTCTTCTACCATCTTGTCATGAAGAACTAGCTTGTGATGCCTGATCGCATCCTATGCCATTGTATTTTGTCATTGTTGCAACCCTTGCTGACTCTACCTCGACTGTTGAGTCACCTCTTCATCCTTCACAGGGCAATACCACTTATTGTGCCCCACCTGTCCACACTTGAAACAAGTTTTACTCTCACACCACGGCCTAGATGGCCCTGTCACAAATACTGATGTTGCACTACAAGCTCCAGCGGGCAAAAAACTATGACCTATGCCTCTTCTCCTATCCACTACTATTGAGTCACAGACCTCTGGTGAGACTAAGGTGTTGAGGACCTAGGCTTCTTAAAGCCTGTAAAAGATTGTCATCAATACTATGCATGCCTCTTCTTAGCATTCGTCTCACTTCTCTATCACGAACCTCTCCACTCTCCTAACTAATTCCACAAAAGTACATTGGAGTTTTCAACTTAGTACTTAGACCCTTCTCAAAGAACCTGATCCTCTCCTTGTCTGTTTCAGCCATATACGGTCAAACCTTAGAAGCTCCATAAACTTATCTTCATAAGCATTTATTGACATAAATCTGTGTTGGATATTCTCAAACTGTACAATTTTCTCATAAATCCATGTTGGATATTCTCAAACAGTACAATCTTCCCATCTAAGTAAGTCTCTTGAAAGTATCAACTTATGAACTCCCATCATAATTCTTCCCAAGTAGTCACAACACCTAGCATTTTTGCTTCCTCTATTGCCCACCAGTGGCCAACACTCCCCTTCAACAAGTATATAGCATGTTTCACCTTATCCTCTTCAGGGATATTGAAAATCTTGAAGGCCTTTTCCAGTTCAATCAGCCACATATCTGCATCAGCTGAATCAGATGTTTCCACATATTGTTGGTATGTATGCCCTGAGAGCCAATCATGGGATGATTGGTGGGATACATTAATATTGATTTGATAAACATCAAAGCAAAGCTTCCAATTCTTTCTGGTTCAATCATATGAGATAGTGATAGAACAGGTTGAATGTCTAGAGAATGAAAGTACTCAATGACGTATGCCTTCAGGTTCAGGACCTGAACGATGAGATCATACGGATGCTAAGAGTTTGTACATTCTCATTATGTCCCTAGTCGGATGTCATTGTGGAAGGTAGATAGACAACAATGACCACAAGACTAGATTGTGGTGTTGGTAGATGATAGAATCTCATTAGTCATGATATAGAGATATCAAACCAAACACATAGGTACTTGTTAGAGAACAAGTGTACCGGACATACCCACCGTGAGTTTCACACATGGAACCATGGCATGGTAGTCACAGTCAGTACTCACAGTGATGGTGGTGAGTGTGATTCTTTGACCTGAAATGACAACACTCAACACATGTCATTGGGCACACTTTGACATCATCAAACGCAGTCCTAAAACATGGGTTGTTATAAAGGTGATGATTGGGTGGCTTTGACATATGGGGCTTTTGAGGGGTGAGTGATAGATATCGGATTTGTCCCTCCTAAGGGAGTTTGATATCCATGGCCACTTGATGAGTAGGATTGAGAAAGGCGTGCACGCATGTGTGAATCAGTATGTGATATTGATGTCATATACATCTCTTCCAATCTACTCTGAGATCAAGAAAGTGAATGAACATTGACAGGATGACTGTTCCATGCCTCGAGTTCATTCGGGATATCAGTGACAAAGGAATTATACATTCACTGTAACACCATTCACGGATTGTAGGATTGAAAGTTGTTCTCCAACTTTCTATTTCACTTGGGTAGCACTGATGTGTGACTAGACACCGCTCTTTGCTTGTGAAGTCATAAGTGTTATGGACTTTCACTACCAACGTGAAATGGACCTGTAGGGTCACACACATAGGATTTAACCTGGAAGAGGAGTTTTGTCCACAAACAATGTTTAGATTGATTACTAAAGGAGTTTAGTAGTTCAATTAAACACTCAATCAATTGATAGCTCAGTATCATAATGTTCAAGGTGTTGGACTGATTGATTAGAGTATCTGATTGATTGAAACTACAATTGACTGATTCTGCACAATCTGCACTCCCAACCGATCGGCTCATGTGATGAACCGATCGGCTGAGCTTGGTGAACCGATCGGCTCAGATGGTGAGTCGATCGGCTGATGGACAGGGTGAAACAATCGCTTCAAGTGTTGAAACGATCGGTTCAACTGGTCCAACCGAGCAAGTTGGGAAATTCAGGTTGGTGAGAAATTTCTTTTTGTTTCACTTGCCCAATTTGATTGGAACAAGGATTGGTATTTGGTACCAATTCGAAACAAAAGAGGAAAAATCAATCGGGAACTGACCAGCACCACGAACCGACCGGTTCAGAAGTGAACTGACCATTTCATGGGTCCCAACCGATCGGTTGAGATGTCAACCGACCGGCTCAGGTCCCCAACCGACCATTTCAGAAATGAAACGATCAGTTCAGGTTGCGCAGTTGTTTTTTTTGGTGGAAAATCTCGAACACTTCTGCTCCTTCTTTAGTCCCACATTGCCCGGGATAGAGAACCTTGTCCCATGACCCTCCTATATATATAAGGGTATTGGGGGCTTCTCAAAGTACAACTCAGTGCAACCAGTTGCTCTGTAAAGTTGTCGTTCTCTCTGGTTTTGGTAACCGAGAGAGCCCGAGCAAGTGCTACCCAATAAGGGAGGCACAACAAGGGAAAGACAAATGTAGAAAGCGATTGGTGACAGGAGAGTGTGTCAGTGACTAGTACGCTGACAGGAGGGTGCGACTCCTTCCAATTCCTTGTGGGACAAGGAGATTAGAGTTCCAGGTGGTCCATATGGACTACTTCAGAGGCGGGAGATTTCTGTCGCTCGAAGGACAACTATCAATCCCGACAGTCCCGGTGAGACCAGGAGTCGTCAGTCCTGATGCGACCAGGAGCTGCACAGACACCATCCAAGACCGGAGGTGAAGACCGCACAAGCTGCGAGGTATTGTCACCGAGCAAGCCTCAGGACAAGGTATGATTCCACAAACCATCCTTCCTATTGTATAGACGTTGATGTGTTTCCTTGTTCTGGGTTTGGGGAGGAGAAAATTTTTGTTTCCGCTGCCTTCTCTGCCTCCCATAAAACCCAACAGTGGTATCAGAGCCACGTTAAATACTCTATACTTTAGGATTATCGATATGATCGATTTTGGTTTGTCACCTTTATTTATTGCATACGATGCGAATAAAATTGGCTTTATGCATGTCCAATCCTAAATCCACAAATCCCAATTTACATATATGATATGTATTATGAATGCACTCGATACACGTTGCCCTTAAACGAGTTTTGTGGTGGATGTATTGCGTGGTTATGGCCAATAACCCCTATTTGTGTATGGTTGTATGTGGTTGCTTGCATCTTGGTCTGCGCACCGATCTTCCTTCTCCTATTCCTGATGTAACTCGAAATAATTCGAGATTTCTTTCCTACCTTTTCTCCCCTCGAATGTAACTCGAGGTTTCTCTTTTTACAATGTAAAATAGGATAGAATTTTATTTCCTGTTATGTCAAAGAACGGAGGACATCCTGACGACAGCTGAGACGATCGGTTCAAGGCGTGAACTGATCGGTTGACGTTCGAGACGACCGATTCAAGGAGTGAGCCGATCGGTTGATGACCGGTTCGAGGAGCGAGACGAGAAGGTGGTAGCCATGATGAGATGCACGATGACCAGGCGAATCGATCGGTTGGAGGAGCCAACCGATCGGCTGGTGGCACCCAGCTGACCGGCCTGATGGCAAGCCAATCAGTCATGTGATGAGTTGATCAAACCCAGAAAGGCAAAGCACAGAGTTCATCTTGTACATGTTGCATGTGATGTAGACCTAGATGATTGTGATTCCTCTTGGCTCAAGGAATCACATTAGGATGGCCATAATCATCACTTTTATCGTTTTGCATGTTTTCTGTGGGATATAGCATGTATATGATACGTACTATATATTGTGGTGATTGGATATGTATATGTATATAAAACCAAAACCCTCATTAAATATTAAGTTTTAAATGTCTTCCAAATGCGACACACGTGAAAAGCTTGATCGACCAAGTGTGGGCACGCCCTAGCGTGGTGCACCGTCTATCTCCTGCAAGCGTGAAGGATGGATATGTGGGTCTACCCTAGCAGGGTGCATATTCATCGTGTTTGCTTTGGGTCGGACTTAACAAGGTGACCTAGATAGGATCTAGCACCTTGAGGCATGGAGATGATCATGGCAAGGAGTTGCATATGACATCTTATCAAGAGTTGCATATGATGCAATTGGCAAGAGTTGCCTACCTGAGAGATCTAAGTTGTGGGTGATAGCCCAAGTTGGTCCATGACTTAGAGGATTTCAGGATCTTGCCCACTAGAAGGTTGTACGCTGCAATCTTCTGAATTGATGGTGAGGGCTATCAATTTGAACTAAAATAGTGGGACTGATAATTAATTAAAGGCCTAATTATATCGTCAATTTTTCAAATCAATCAAATCAGTCAAAAAATGAGTTTTGGACTAAAATTGCATATTTTTCTTTTTGTAGTACAAATGGCAACAAACAACAATCATTTTTCTTTGCGATCCCTTCTTGAAAAGGACAACCTAAATGGGACAAATTTCCACGATTGGTTAGGACGCTGAGAAGTGTTCTCAATCAAAGAGTGAAAGCTCTAAGTCCTAGTTATACTAGAACCAGATGAACTTGATCCCACCACATCAATGGCTGAAAGCATGCTTATGGAAGCATACCGAGGATGACATTGATGAGGATTGCTTGATGTTGTGTTCTTTGAACTATGAGTTGTAGAGACAACATGATACATATGATGTCTCCAAGACATTGTCCTAGTATGTCATGATAGAAGGAGATCCAGTAAGGTATTCACACACTCAATATGATTGGATATGTGGAAAGACCTGACTAAGAAGGATTCCCTCTGAGCCAAGAGTTGGCTATTGGTATGATACTGCAAATGTTGCGAGAATCATACAGTTCATGATAAACTACAACATGAACAACTTTGACAAGCGTTGACAAATTCGTTGGACATGTTGAGGACAATAGAGGCAAATATGAAGAAAGACTAACCCTAATAATTGATGAGATCAATGAAAGCTAAGTCTTAAGGGCAAGGGCAAGGGCAAAGTAAAGAAGTGTTCTGATGCTAGCCAGCAGCCCAAGCCGTCTTCAACCTCAAGGCACATGGGAAAGGGTGTATGAGGGAATTTCCCTCTATATCTGGAAGAACAAAAGAAGATGAAGGAGGGGATGGAGATCTCCACTTAAAGGTGTCATGAAAGTAAACTTGTAACACTTTTGAGGTATATGATACCAAGATGTAAAGTGTAAAGCACTCAATAAATGGGGCAAGTGTTTCCGCCATAGATAGGAGTACTTTAGTTTATTTTCAGCCTAAAAGGCATGTAATACAGTTATGAACTGCTATTTCATATTTGCCAATAGATAGAAACAGTTTATTTTTGCATATTGTATGACAATGATGGGAATCAATAAAGAGATGTTTCCATTTCTAAAGATATGATCTTTGTGTCAATGCCTTGTTTATCTTGTGGTATTTGATATGCATAAGATAAAATGATACCTAAAAGTTATAGATAACTCAAACAATCAAATTAGCATCAATCATGAGAAATTCATTTCTAGTTTCCATGTGATGGATAAATCTAGACTCTTTTGGTTAGAGAACCAGTAAGAGACATGAATATCTTGGACATGATTAATAAATCTTCACTAATGGTAGTGGGAGAATGATTGTCCTATTAGGTATAATACATGTGATGTATTTACATACCTATTGGAACAAATGCTAATACTTCAAATGGTGTTTAGAGAAATACCAATATGAATATCTTGAAGTGTTCAAGATTATCATAGATGAAGTGCAAATTTGGTAAAGTGTTAATTCTTGATGAGATCAATGAATGAAATACTTGGACCAAATGTTTGAGATCCTTATGAGTGATTATGATAGTGTATCATAGTAAGGCATGGTGATGTCTAAATCAAGAAGGAGTCATACTCTAAGGAGTTAGAGGATAATTATCAAATAACTAAATTCTTCTTAAATAAAGAATACACTTCACTAATAAAGGACATTAAGAATCACAAGGAGTTGTGAGTTCTTATATCCTTGACGGATACACCTCGTTTATCTATGTGATGAGTTGTTCATGTGATGAGTCAACTATCTAGATGAATATGAGGAACCGAATTTTGAGTTATGGTTTATGACCATTACATCCTAAATGACATCCATATGAACCATAAGGTATGGCCTTGATGGTAGCACCCATTGGATGAAATACATAAGTGCAAATGAATCTTAAGCGTTTAGACACATGGATAACATTTTGAGAAGGATGATGCTTGTTGATTGCAACTTAATGACTAAGACATTTGGTATATGGATACTAAAACTGCATTCCTATGAGGAATGAAACAAGGATGTGTACGTGACACAACCTATAAGGTTTATGAATCCACTAATGCAAATGAAGTCTATAAGTTACAATGGACTAATCAATGTGATTGATTGAGTACAAGCAACTTAGAATTGGATCTTTACTTTGATGATATAGTCAAAGGGTTTGACTGATATGTCAAAGATAAAGAAGGGATCTGTGATTTAGTGGGAGCGTCTTCACATTCCACATGTTGATGTCAAATGGAAATGTTCTAGAATGGAAATCAAAAAGTGGAAATTATCTTTAAGGAAGATAGAGATGTTTCCTATGTGATAGGAATAGAGATCTATAGAGATAGTTCTCGAAAACCTCTTGACCTGAAAAGAGAAAGCATACATTGGCAATCTGTATAGAAGGGTTCAGTATGCACAGATTCAGTGGGAGAAAAACTTGTCCATGTTATATGGAATTAGTATCCCAAGGCCAAGTATCCAATTCTTATGAAGAATGGGAACACTTAGAATAGATATGGATCTATCATGTATGTAATCATCCCATTATCTTGCATGTATCAACATGGCAAGAACAAAATGCATTCATCATCTTATATGTAGGACATGGCAATATGATGTGCTCATCCTGATAGCTCGTATGTGAGACATGACGAGTGGATGTTTGTCTACTTCTAGTAAGGGTTACTGGAATACCATGAGAACTTGATAAGTACTTGAGAAGTACTAGTTGTATGGAGATAAGGAAGAGTTCAATGTAAAGAGTTACATTGATGCGAACTTCAGAAAGGACAGAAAATTCATCGCAAAATATATATAGGATATATAAAAGTGAAAGTTTGTTGATAATTGTAAGTGTTCCAATAAAACCATTTAAAAGGAAATGTTGAGTATCTATGTGTTGGAGAACAGCAGTGAATACTATATGGTTCTGGAAGTTCATGAGATGAACTTATAGATATTCCGCTCATTGATGACAAGTATGGAATCCTTGATCATGCAATGTGGCTAAAGGTTAGAAAAGGAATACTAGATCGCATATTACGGCAACTCCATCTCATACGTGTGACGTACAGTGAAGAGATGTGAGGCATGCAATTTATACTGACTTTGGCAAGGTGTTGCCATAACTCACTATGTTCGCACTAGAGCACAGTAACATGTGGGACATGTTTGAAGATAACTACGAATACAATTCAAGGGTGATTGGCTCGCAGTGCAAGTGGGAGTCTGTTGGTATGTATGCCCTGAGAGCCAATCATGGGATGATTGGTGGGATACATTAAGATTGATTTGATAAACATCAAAGGAAAGCTTCCAATTCTTTCTGGTTCAATCATATGAGATAGTGATAGAACAAGTTGAATGTCTAGAGAATGACAATACTCAATGACGTATGCCTTTAGGTTCAGGACCTGAACGATGAGATCATACAAATGCTAAGAGTTTGTACACTCTCATTATGTTTTTCTAATCTACTCTTATAGATATAGCCTTTGTCATTTGAGACTGTGTTTTCAAAAGATCATAACAGAAATGTGCATTGCCTTAGATACAGAGAGAACAAACTGGAAGAAGTTGTACCAAATATTTACTATAGAGTGATTTATACAATTTTTTAGAAATAGGTAGGCAGGAAGTTGTATATGTATTGCTTTCTATAAATGATATATACATGTATACACAGAGTATGGTAAGAAAAGGAAAAAGGAAATAAAGGGAAATTTTTTTAGTACCTCCCTCACTAATACTATGGTGTGCCCCCTCCCCCAAACTTACTGCATACTCTATCCCAGAGTTGTGAGATAAGTAAGAAAGGATAGGCATAGATCATTGAGGGTTTAGAAAATGCATGTGCCCTCAGCTTATAAGAGCTCCATTACATATTCTCCTCATTGGTTGTGGTAGACAATGTTGTGGAGATTATCCGGCGTCTTTTTCAGGGCCAAAAAGTAGTAGATCTAGTGTAGCACGTAGATGTCACAGTCATTTGATAAGGGGGCTTGTTGTGGGATGTGGTGGTTGTATTGGAGTTCGTGCCACTTGGCCACCGGGTCTTCAAGATAAGGCTGGATTAGAGACACCACTTTGGCATAATATTTTCTAGCTAGCCAATCAAGGGATGTGGTTGGCATAGATGTACACTCTGTCAGATAGTCGTTGTTGGCGTCGGAGCTATTATAGAAGCAATCGGTGCATGGACGGGTATACATCATCAGGAGCATCCAGTGATTGTCGTGCATCATAGGTAGGAAGATGACACGCGGTAGACACTTCTTTACTTGGAACTGAAATAGCTGGCACACTCCTGTTTCGTCAGCAAGGCACAGGTCGTTGAATAGCATTGGATGGGCGATGTAGGTGTTGGTATGTATGCCCTGAGAGCCGATCATGGGATGATTGGTGGGATACATTAAGATTGATTTGATAAACATCAAAGGCAAGATTCCAATTCTTTCTGGTTCGATCATATGACATAGTGATAGAACAGATTGAATGTCTAAAGAATGACAGTACTCAATGACGTATGCCTTCAGGTTCAGGACCTGAACGATGAGATCATACGGATGCTAAGAGTTTGTACATTCTCATTATTTCCCTAGTCAGATGCATTGTGGAAGGTAGAGAGACAACAATGACACACAAGACTAGATTGTGGTGTTGGTTGATGACAGAATCTCATTAGTCATGATATAGAGATATCAAACCAAACACATAGGTACTTGTTAGAGAACAAGTGTATCAGACAGACCCACCATGAGTTTGACACATGGAACCATGACATGGTAGTCACAGTCAGTACTCACAGTGATGGTGGTGAGTGTGATTCTTTGACCTGATATCACTACACTCAACACATGTCGTTGGGTACACTTTGACATCATCAAACATAGTCCTGAAATATGGGTTGTTATAAAGGTGATGATTGGGTGGCTTTGACACATGGGGCTTTTGAGGGGTGAGTGATAGATATGGGATTTGTCCCTCCTGAGGGAGTTTGATATCCATGGCCACTTGATGAGTAGGATTGAGAAAGGCATGCACGCATGTGTGAATCAGTATGTGATATTGATATCATACATATCTTTTCCAATCTACTCTGAGATCAAGAAAGTGAATGAACGTTGACAGGATGATTGTTCCATGCCTCGAGTTCATTTGGGATATCAGTGATAAAGGAATTATACATTCACTGTAACACCATTCACGGATTGTAGGATTGAAAGTTGTTCTCCAACTTTCTATTTCACTTGGGCAGCACTGATGTGTGACTAGGCACCACTCTTTGCTTGTGAAGTCATAAGTGTTATGGACTTTCACTGCCAATGTGAAATGGACCTATAGGGTCACACACATAGGATTCAACCTGGAAAGGGAGTTTTGTCCACAAACAATGTTTAGATTAATTACTAAAGGAGTTTAGTAGTTCAATTAAACACTCAATCAATTGATAGCTCAGTATCATAATGTTCAAGGTGTTGGACTGATTGATTAGAGTATCGGATTGATTGAAACTGTAATTGACTGATTTTGCACAATCTGCACTCCCAACCGATCGTCTCATGTGATGAACCGATCGGCTGAGCTTGGTGAACCATCGGCTCAGATGGTGAGTCGATCGGCTGATGGATAGGGTGAAACAATCGCTTCAAGTGTTGAAACGATTGGTTCAACTGGTCCAACCGAGCAAGTTGGGAAAGTCAGGTTGGTGAGAAATTTCTTTTCGTTTCACTTGCCCAATTTGATTGGAACAAGGATTCGTATTTGGTACCAATTCGAAACAAAAGAGGAAAAGTCAATCGAGAACTGACCAGGACCACGAACCGACCGGTTTAGAAATGAACTGACCATTTCATGGGTCCTGACCGATCGGTTGAGATGTCAACCGACCGGCTCAGGTCCCCAACCAACCGTTTCAAAAATGAAACGATCGGTTTAGGTTGCGCAGTTGGTTTTTTTTTGTGGAAATCTCAAACCCTTCTACTCCTGCTTTAGTCCCACATTGCCCGGGATAGAGAACCCTGTCCCATGACCCTCCTAAATATATAGGGGTATTGGGGGCTTCTCAAAGTACAACTCAGTGCAACCAGTTGCTCTGTAAATTTTCTGTTCTCTCTAGTTTTGGTAACCGAGAGAGCCTGAGCAAGTAATATCTGATGAGGGAGGCACAACAAGGGAAAGACAACTGTAGAAAGCGATTGGTGGCAGGAGAGTGTGTCAGTGACTAGTATGCTGACAGGAGGGTGTGACTCCTTCCAATTCCTTGTGGGACAAGGAGATTGGAGTTCCAGGTGGTCCGTGTGGACTACTTCAGAGGCGGGAGATTTCTGCCACTCGGAAGACAGCTGTCAATCCCGACAGTCCCGGTGAGACCAGGAGTCATCAGTCCTGGTGCGATCAGGAGCTGCACAGACACCGTCCAAGACCGGAGGTGAAGACCGTGCAAGCCGCGAGGTATTGTCGTCGAGCAAGCCTTGGGACAAGGTATGATTCCACAAACCATCCTTCCTATTGTATAGACGTTGACGTGTTTCCTTGTTCTGGGTTTGGGGAGGAGAAATTTTTTTGTTTTCGCTACCTTCTCTACCTCCCATAAAACCTAACACATAATCCAATGCTCATACACATCAAAGTCCTTCAAAATTCTTCCCAGATCCTTGAGTTTCAACACCGAGGACAGTTGCCCTAGGTTGGGTTGCAGGCATCCTATCGACCATGTGTGTCATTGTATCAATAAGTTATCCAAATATAAACTAGAATGCAGGGATGGCTACATTGGTTAGGTCAACTTGAGGCATCTCAGGCATAGCATCATCCCTCTCTTACCTCTTGACACCACCTCTTGGTTCAATAACATTTCTTTCAGTAACATTTTCCTCGTATTCTCTAAACATGTTTTCTTCTCTTCTTCTTCTACATAAGTAGAAGTGACCATAAGATATACTGGAGGACACTAAAATAAACTCAAACCCTATTCCTATGTCCATGTAGAATCAACAAACCTATAGCTCGGATACCAACCAAATTGTGACGCCCTTTGCCACACCAAGCAATATTACTCAAAACAAAGTGCAGAATTATTACTAATTACAATATTACCACAAAGCAGTCTAAATTAAAACCATTTGCAATGCAATATCTCAAGCGGAAGTATTTCATAAACAGGCCTTCAACTTTGGCCATCTATATTCTGTTACATATCATGTTCAAAGGATGTTATGCCACAACTATTACATTTTACAAACTGTTATATGTACATGCCATATCTATACACTCATGGCACAAAGAGAAAATCAACGTGTCAATATTCAATACAACAAAATCTCCCCAAAGATCTAAGAGTATAGGGATGACACATAGGCTCTACTACAAAACTTTGGCAACATATAGAACCTCTAACAATTACTTCTCTCCTTGCCGCTCAACACCTGCACCATGACCTTGACCTCCTCATCTAGGACCACATAAAAAGTTATAGAACCCATGGGATGAGACCAAACGTCCCAACAAGAGATATAACTCTTCATCGACATCTATTATAATCATAGTAAGATAATACAGCAGTTAAGTAAAGTAGTAAATACTTAGTTAAGTATTTTAAGCACTTGCAACTGAGCAGTAGAACATCTTATGATTTTAGAGGAAATATGAATATCATGTATAATTCTTACACATTAAGAAGTACAAGAAATAAGGCATGGGGTCATTCAATGTGATTTGTATTTGACCCTAATCAAATATACTACACGGCTGTATTATAACTTTCATTATTATGCCCTGAAGATTTGAGGCATACCACTCAAAATCCAACTTACCACTGCTAAGTCGAAATCAGTACCATAAAAGATCAATGGAAGATCCAAACTCCATGATCATAACCAACACTACTTGATCAATTCGAGTCTGCAATGCAGTGACATAACAATCAAACTGCTAAACAACAACTTATAATCAAAGCTATAGCCCTGTAGACAACAACTCAAAGTCAAATCCATGGTCCTGTAAAACAACTAGACTGCCTTGGTACATGCCACAACACTAGAGAACATGCTCACGCATGGACGTTACATAATAAAACATTATACCACTATATATCAAAAATTTAAGGGTACGGGGAGATGTCTCCAGTTGCACCCCACATATTCAATAATATGTGCTCTGAGTTTTGCGGGAGGAGTTACTCGTTTCACCATCCAGCTAGATACTAATGATGAAGATGGATATATGGTACAGGGAAACTACATGATTAGGTGTTCACTTGATTAGATATTTCATTTGGGTATCTTTTAATGCATCAATCAAGTTAAAATGTATAAACCATAAACAAATTCTACACCACTTTAGAAGATTTGAAGCGTACAAAGTGAGAACTTGTCGCATCATCACATGACACTTGTACTACAACCATTACAAGGTCATCAACAATATCACATCACTATGGGATATCAATCCTTCAATCACATCACTAAAGGACTTCACCTCAATTAATGCACAAGGCACTTGCTAGGTCATTATACCAATTCATATAACTCTTACACATTCAATATCCCAATATGCCTCAACATTACTCATATTCACCACCCTATATTATATAGGAATCAACATAGCATTTTTTGTATATCTATGACATTCATTTTGCCTACAAGTTAGATTTACACAAGTAGGAGAGAGAAAGACCATCATATAATAATGATATTCAAACAATATGAGAAAATGTATTTTACATCTCAATGTTAGGGTTTCATATTGTCACTCAACCACTAAACCCTAATTCCATCACCTCCCACATTGTTGGAGCATACTATGTTTAAGCATTATTGTTTATGATTAGCCATTCATATTCATGTCACCTTATGTAGACCATTACACAATGTGTTGACCATGTACCTACATATGTATAGGTGTCTCGACCTCTCACACAACAAGTGTCACAACCGAGACACATCAACATGGGGTTACAATAAAAACCATCTCAACCTCAAACTGTTACAACCATGATACCACCTAGGCATGGTGGCACGATCGCGACACTAGGAGACACCTTAACAGGGTGTCACAACTGGGACACATCAAAGTGTGTCGACTCTACTTTCGCAAGGTGTTACGACCAAAACCCATTGGAGTCACAACTGCAACCAACTTAATCTTGACCTATTATGTTCATGACATAGCCTGAACATGCGACTCGACCATCATACTTAGCCATCTTGGCCACAACGTCATTTAGTAGACTGAGTGACCATGCAGCAACGCTGCATCACAACCAGCAAGGTGTAACAACCACCCTTAGGGTTTAGGGTGTCGTCATTGAAACCACCACTTGTAAGGGTGTTGATCGTGATGGAAGACCAAGGGTTGCCTTGACCATAGGTCAGTTATATGCCTAACACCATAATAGGTCCAAACAAAGTCAAAATAGAAGATTGGAAAGTCGGAATACCAAACGTAAATAGGAGTAACTTTCCATACAATGATGCTGACAAGCCTTAAACATGGGTCAAATAATGGAGACATGCCTAGGTCATCGGACTTTTGAAATTTATAATACCCGAATGTTTTAGACTCCTTCAACTAGCACAGGGTCAAAGTAGTTCGGGGTCGAACACAGGGATAGGAAGAATGGTGCTTCAGAAATCAAGTTTCACTTGTCTAAGAACATTGAAAGGTTGAAGAATAAGGTTTGATATAATGAAGAGAAACATAAAGAATCAAACAAAAAGCCTATCTCCAAGGGGAGTTACCAGGAGAATTAATATTTTGGTGGTTTAGCCATTTTTATAGGGGTTTTGTATATTGGAAACTGAGGAGATAAAACTATCGTCGGGGTAGGCACGAAGGAGGAAAACTTGAACGTAGCAAGTGACAGCAGAGTACATCCTGCACCTTCTTCTCTCAAAGAGGGTGCCACTAGCTATGTACTAATTCCCTCTCTCAAGGGTACTGGGCATAGGCTAGAGTAGAAGGATACGCCAGGGTATCCCTGATTCTGGGTACTCCCATACACCTGAATCAGACCAAACTCTAGATTTTTTGACATCCCTCTCTCAAAGGAGTCCAAACAAGAAACATGATTATGTAGCTAGTCAAAAGCTTGATTCAAATAGAAGATACTATAGCTCAGATGCTATAAAGAAATCATCCAACAAAAAGGAACCATACACAGAACAACATGAGATAAATTCACAGTCTCCATAAGAAGAAAAGGTTAAAAGGTTTAGTTACAAAGCAATAGTAAATGAAAGTAAACTGCTAAAATTGGGAAGATAGGTATCAGCCTCCTTGATGTAAGAGGTCGATATACATAGCAGCGGACCCCTAAGGTAAGGGTAACCTGGTACCGGGTAGGATCCCTATCGAGATACGCCCGTGTCAGGTTCTTAACTGTGTCGGGTCATGAACCGTGATGGGTATGGGGCATGTCGGGAGAGGACTCCCTACCCAATAGGGATGTGTCGGGCAACTGGCTGTATCGGGACACAATCGTGACGGGTAGGCCATATTGGGTTGGGTATCATGTCGTGTTAGGACATGTGTCGAGTTAGCTTTATCTTAGGTTCTCAGTTCTTCATGTTGGGTATGGATGGGTGAGCCATCTTGGGTTGAAGCCCAGCTAGAGACCCGACACGTTTGAAGTAGCCTTGAAGATTGTATCACACTACTACTGCTACTGGGTCGAGTTCTAAGTGAACTCTTCCTGCCCCTCTCAGGTTGGGGGTGTGCTCACCTAGTATCACCCGACAGGCCTTGGGAACTCGACACACTAGATCATGTGCTCCAAGAGTTAGCTCATGTAGGGTTTCGACCTGTCCCGTCGGTGTCTTGTAGCTGTTATTTATAGGCAGCAAGCTAGTGCGAGATGCGACTCTCGTTGGGCCATGCGTCCTTCGTCTGCTCCATTTTCATGTCTGCGGGAGAGGGTCGACACATCTGTCACCTGACACAACTGGTGGGGACCGTCTCGCGCCAGGTTGTGAGTAAATTGCGCAAGACCGTGTCGGGTAAAGACTCTGGCAGGCTGCTGCACCAAGGGGTGGCCGTGTCGGGAGATCGACTCTGTCGGCTGACGGACTGTGGCTGGTAAGGCTCAATGTCAGGTAATGGCTTGTAGTCCGTCAGGTCTCCCGCACGACACACCCTGTCAGGTTGCTTCCATATCAGGTAGCGACCGTGACGGGTAAAGGGCATATCGCTTCGCCATTTTGATGGGCCGAGATGGGCCCATTAGCATTCTTTTGGTGGGAAAATAAGAGAAACTTTGCAAAATATAGAAAATGTTATCAGGAGCATAGTGGGCATTATTTCTATACAACATATAAGATAAAACTGAGAGGAAGTCAGGTTTGGAGGCAATTTTGAAGCTAGCAGGCACAAAATGGGTGTTATCAACTCCCCCAAACTTAGCATTTTGATTGTCCTCAATCAATCTATACTTATTTGAAAACTTCGTTTGCGGTACTCTTCAAAACCAGACGTAGTCTACGGACAAGGGGTTAAGTAAATTTTTGAGATATTCTGAGGAAAATTACATCTGACTACAAGCAATGGACTTTATTTTTCCTTCTGTATTTAAGCAAAAAATTTCTCTTCAGCTTCGGTGAGACTTTGGTGCATGATTTTGAAGTTAGCTTTCACACCAAACTGCTTGGGGGTAGAAAATGGGGTTTTTGGGAGGGCTTAAGGCTTTTTGGGTTTCTTGCTTCCCATTGGTCCATCCAGGTACAGGTCTGTTAACAGGAAAGTGGTCTCTACATTCCAAGCCAGTTGGCTTTAGAGCAGTGATTTCACATCCTATGTACCACTGCCTGGGATCTACCATGCCTAAAGATGGGTACTTTTGGGAATACAAGTGTTTTTTTAGGGAACAACTCTCATGCTTTTATTCACTCTCATAAGGCTTTCCTCTCCTTTTTTTGGGATTTTTATGGGTAGGCAAAAGAAAAAGAGTTTATTGTTTGGGCAGTTTTTTCCTTCACATGCACATCTCTTAGCTGCTGCAAGATTATTTTTCAAAGTTGGCGTAGAAAAGGTATAACCTTTGTCATTTGAGACTGTGTTTTCAAAAGATCATAACAGAAATGTGCATTGCCTTAGATACATAGAGAACAAACTGGAAGATTTTGTACCAAATATTTACTATAGAGTGATTTATACAATTTTTTAGAAATAGGTAGGCAGGCAGTTGTGTATGTATTGCTTTCTATAAATTATATATACATGTATACACAGAGTATGGTAAGAAAAGGAAAAAGGAAATAAAGGGAAATTTTTTGAGTACCTCCCTCACTGATACTATGGTGTGCCCCCCCCCCCCCAAACTTACTCCATACTCTATCCCAGAGTTGTGAGATAAGTAAGAAAGGATAGGCATAGATCAGTGAGGGTTTAGAGAATGCATGTGCCCTCGGCTTATAAGAGCTCCATTACATATTCTCCTCATTGGTTGTGGTAGACAATGTTGTGGAGATTATCCGGCATCTTTTTCAGGGCCACATAGCAGTATATCTAGTGTAGCATGTAGATGTCGTAGTCATTTGATAAGGGGGCTTGTTGTGGGCTGTGGTGGTTGTATTGGAGTCCGTGCCACTTGGCCGCCGGGTCTTCAAGATAAGGCTGGATTAGAGACACCACTTTGGCATAATATTTTCTAGCTAGCCACTCAAGGGATGTTGCCGGCATAGATGTACACTCTGTCAGATAGTCGTTGTTGGCGTCGAAGCTATTATAGAAGTAACCGACGCATGGATGGGTATACATCATCAGGAGCATCCAATGATTGTCGTGCATCATAGGTAGGAAGATGACACGCGGTAGACACTTCTTTACTTGGAACTGAAACAGCTGGCGCGCTCTTGTTTCGTCAGCAAGGCACAAGTCGTTGAATAACATTGGATGGGCAATGTAGGTGTTGGTATGTATGCCCTGAGAACCAATCATGGGATGATTGGTGGGATACATTAAGATTTATTTGATAAACATCAAAGGCAAGATTCCAATTCTTTCTGGTTCAATCATATGAGATAGTGATAGAACATATTGAATGTCTAAAGAATGACAGTACTCAATGACGTATGCCTTCAGGTCAAGACCTGAACGATGAGATCATACGGATGCTAAGAGGTTGTACATTCTCATTATGTCCCTAGTCAGATGCATTGTGGAAGGTAGATAGACAGCAATGACACACAAGACTAGATTGTGGTGTTGGTTGATGACAGAATCTCATTAGTCATGATATAGAGATATCAAACCAAACACATAGGTACTTGTTAGAGAACAAGTGTATCGGACAGACCCACCGTGAGTTTGACACATGGAACCATGACATGGTAGTCACAGTCAGTACTCACAGTGATGGTGGTGAGTGTGATTCTTTGACCTGAAATCACTACACTCAACACATGTCGTTGGGCACACTTTGACATCATCAAACACAGTCCTGAAACATGGGTTGTTATAAAGGTGATGATTGGGTGGCTTTGACACATGGGGCTTTTGAGGGGTGAGTGATAGATATGGGATTTGTCCCTCTTGAGGGAGTTTGATATCCATGGCCACTTGATGAGTAGGATTGAGAAAGGTGTGCATGCATGTGTGAATCAGTATATGATATTGATGTCATACATATCTCTTCCAATCTACTCTGAGATCAAGAAAGTGAATGAATGTTGACAGGATGATTGTTCCATGCCTCGAGTTCATTTGGGATATTAGTGATAAAGGAATTATACATTCACTGTAACACCATTCATGGATTGTAGGATTGAAAGTTGTTCTCCAACTTCCTATTTCACTTAGGTAGCACTCATGTGTGACTTGGCACCGCTCTTTGCTTTTGAAGTCATAAGTGTTATGGACTTTCACTGCCAACGTGAAATGGACCTGCAGGGTCACACACATAGGATTCAACCTGGAAAGGGAGTTTTGTCCACAAACAATGTTTAGATTTATTACTAAAGGAGTTTAGTAGTTCAATTAAACACTCAATTAATTGATAGCTCAATATCATAATGTTCAAGGTGTTGGACAAATTGTTTAGAGTATCGGATGGATTGAAACTGCAATTCACTATTTCTGCACAATCTGCACTCCCAACCGATCATCTCATGTGATGAACCGATCGGCTGAGCTTGGTGAACCGATCGGGTCAGATGGTGAGTCAATCGGCTCATGGACAGGGTGAAATGATTGCTTCAAGTGTTGAAACGATCGGTTCAACTGATGCAACCGAGTAAGTTGGGCAAGTAGGATTGGTGAGAAATTTCTTTTCGTTTCACTTGCCCAATTTGATTGGAACAAGGATTGGTATTTGATACCAATTCGAAACAAAAGAGGAAAAGTCAGTCGGGAACTGACCAGGACCACGAACCGACTGGTTCAGAAGTGAACCGACCGATCGGTTTAGGTGTCAACCAACCGGCTCAGGTCCCCAACCGACCGTTTCAAAAATGAAACAATCGGTTCAGGTTGCACAGTTGGTTGTTTTTTGTGGAAAATCTCGAACCCTTCCACTCCTGCTTTAGTCCCACATTGCCCGGGATAGAGAACCATGTCCCATGACCCTCCTATATATAGGGGTATTGGGGGCTTCTCAAAGTACAAATCAGTGCAACTAGTTGCTCTGTAAAGTTGTCGTTCTCTCTGGTTTTGGTAACTGAGAGAGCCCAAGCAAGTGCTACCCGATATGGGAGGCACAGCAAGGGAAAGACAACTACAGAAAGCGACTGGTGGCAGGAGAGTGTGTCAGTGACTAGTACGCTGACAGGAGGGTGTGACTCCTTCCAATTCTTTGTGAGTGAAGGAGATTGGAGTTCCAGGTGGTCTGTGTGGACTACTTCAGAGGCGGGAGATTTCTACCACCCGAAGGACAACTGTCAATCTCGATAGTCCCGGTGAGACCAGGAGTTGTCAGTCTCGGTGTGACCAGGAGCTGCACAAACTCCGTCCAAGACCGGAGGTGAAGACCGCGCAAGCCGTGAGGTATTGTCGCCGAGCAATCCTCGTGACAAGGTATGATTCCACAAACCATCCTTTCCTATTGTATAGACGTTGATGTGTTTCCTTGTTCTGGGTTTGGGGAGGAAATTTTTTTTTCACTGCCTTCTCTGCCTCCCCTAAAACCCTACAGTAGGCATGTTCAATCTTCTTCTGTAGGATGGGGATGTAAGCTGACGCCACCCTTTGCTAGACATCCTCCTACCTAGACTAAGTCCCACAGATTGTCGAGGGGGACTACTGCATTGTCTTTTTCATATATGACGTCTACGGTGTTAGAATCAACGAGTCAAAGAAGAAGTCCGTTGTCCTATTCTTGAGATAAAGAACTGCACGCGGAATGGCCAAAATTGCTGATTAGAGATTCATTGATGGCAGGCAAAGCAGACTCACTCTCAGTGGCATCGCCTTCAGTGGCGAGTGTGGTTCAAAAATGTTCTATCTTCTTTCCTGTCCTATAGATGTCAGAAGCGCCCTCGATTTCATTCCTTGGAGGACTTCCAGGTTGAGAAGAATCGAAGTCAACATCAGAACCATCGTCTGTCTCCAACAGCTCCTCTGGAAGCTTTGTGTCTTGGAAATAGCACTTATCCTTGATCAGAAACAACATGTATAAACTCCTCAGTCGATAAAAGTCTTGATCCTAGAGTTGCCTTATGTATCTGAAGATGTTTAGCAGCTCCATGGCGCGTAGGACAATGAAGGCGCTATTTCCGCTCCCTGGGTCTTCTTGAATTGGGAAGTCCTTGATACAGTAGAAGTTCCAGACACCGTTGTCGTGTTGGACTCCTTTCTTGATGACCTGGTGAAGGCGTAGAGGAGGAAGTCTGAGGTGCTTGTATTTAGGGTGTACGAAGATGTGCCATCTGTGGGGGACCTCCGCGGTGCAACAATTGAGTAGCGTGACGTCGTGGTTGTGGAGGTCTGCCATGCAGAGGAACCAATGTTTTCTGAGCTTGTAGGGGACTAGCACTAGGCTTGGGTTGTGCTCTTCGATGTGCTGCAACATATCGACCACCTACCTTGCATCGTATGCCCCTGCTAGTAGTCTTCTTGTCAAGGCCGGGGTGGCATTGTAGAATGCCTGCCAACCTAACCTGATGGCAACATTCTTGAGCATCGCACCTTCCAGGACCCTGAATAAAATCTTCCTTATGATGGCTTCTGATCGGAACATGTCTTAGAGTGCTCTGTGTCGTACTGAGAAGTACCCGTCACTCCATACGATGACTTCTTCTTCTTCCTACAGCCTCGGGACCATGTTCAGCAGTTGTTTGTTCTGGATCGATAGGTAGCCAATGGCATGCCTATCAAAATCGGCCATCTCAAAGATAGGGATTTCCGACGCCGTTGAAGTCATTGCCCTAGGGGGTTGCTCGACAATTGAGCCATACAGATCCCCCCTTCTCCCTCAGATTCTTCAAATGAACCCTCCACTCAGCCTATAGATATTTCTTCTTCATCTTCATCTAGGTCTAGCGGAGGTGAGGGAGCAGATGTGTCGACACTGCAGGCACTCTCTTATCCTACGGGAGTCCTGTCTGTGGTTTTGTTCGTCATCTCTTCCTCAGGCATTGTGGAAGGCCCGCTGGAGGTGGATGATGATGATGAACTAGAGGAGGATTATGAAGATGATGGTGGAGAGTCGGAGGCTGGCGGTGGTGGCGATTTCCTGGGATGCCTTGAGCGGTGGTGGTCGTCCCTTTCGTCCAGCCTTTGCTCGATGGTGTCGAGCCGTTAGAGCGTCGTATGCATCGTATTATTCAACACCTCTAGTTGGTCGGGGAGACCAACTAGAGTTAGCAGTTGGCACTTCTGCTAGTTTAGCCTCATCTGGAAGACCTGAAACTTGTGGGTAAGGGAAGAAAATGTAGCAGTATGGTTTCTTGTTACCTCCCGCAAGTTTTTGAACTTGAAGTCGAAGGACTGTCCCAATGAGGACGGCACCGCCACTGATCGGCTTCGGCTCTGCGACACGTTCCTCACATTAGTAGTGTGGCCCGATGAATAAGCATAATCTATTGGTGTCGAGTCCACCTATACAGTCTGTGAGGGCATGGCCTCCGGTCGGGGCATTGTCACCCTTGTTGTTTCCTTCGTCGCTCCAGCCTGGGGTCATGGAGAAGGTTGTGGAGTAGGAGGATGCTGATCGACCATCCAACTCTCAGCTTCCTCTTGCATGGCGATCATCAGTGTAGGTTGTGATGGTGTTGACGTTGGCTGTACAGCCTTGAGCTCTGCCTCTAAGAGCTCATCAAATGCCTCGTCACTGTTGTGGGAGGCGTCCAGCCGCACCAATGCCTCTGCCGTCTCTGGCATGGCTGAAACTTTAGGCACTGTGGTTATTTCATCTGCCATAGCAGCCTCTGGGGCGATGACTGTTGTAGCGACCCCAGTGGTGTCGACGACCTCCCCGATGGTCAACACTTCTTCTGTAGTCATGGCAGGCATTATTGTGGTTGTCGCAGTTGGTTTGGTGGTGGCAGCAATGACCATCGGAGTGGCGGCTGCTGGATGTGTGGCGATGGCGGTCATCTCGGCGGTGGTTGCGACAGGCAAGTCTTCAATGATGATCTTGTTGTTGCCCTGAGTGAGCGACAGGTTGAGTTGCTCCTTCGAGTACCTTAGCCCTGCCACTGTCAGGTTGATGATTCCTCCCATGTTGTAATCCTTGGTGGCATCCTTTTAACGGGTGTAATCAGTTTAGCAGGAAACACCCCAAGTTGATCATCTTGCCCTCCATCATGTACCAGATAAGATGGAGCTCTTCAGTATATAAGTTGTTGGTTTCGTATTTGCTGAAGATGAGGCTTGCCACGATCTTATGTATAATCCTCTAGAAACACGAGTGAACAGCCACCACCTTACTCCCCGACTTGAAGGAGGATTCGCCAGTCAGCTTCCTACAGAGTGTGACTGGGTCAATTCGTCACCTTCGGTGATCTGGGTGTTGTTATTCAACATCTCTCTCTCAACCTCGCTAGAAGAGAATATCTCATTGAGCAGCGTCTCTGAGATGTCATGCTCGGCGTTGTAGAGGCGCCCTTGTAGTCTGTCTACTCCGTTGAACCTTTTGGTCTCTTCTAGGGTATTTCGAACCCAACAGAGGGAAGAGATGAACTCCCTGATGAGCTCAGTGTAGGAGGCGGAGTGGCTGAAGCATATCTTCCGCAGTCCAGTGACTTCTAAGTCGTTCTCTAGTATGTCGAAAGTGTTGATCTGGTGGAAGGATGCTTGATGGCAGAATTGGGTCGGTCAGTAGACTTTTGTTGCCAACTCTTCATAACACCGTAGGTGCTCCTTGTCGATGGGCACGAACCGGCCCGACGAGTGGGCTAGGACTTCTGGTTCGACTATCATTGTTGGGGTCGGGGATGCTTCTATTCTGGCCTGCTTCTTGGTCTCAGAGGGCCCAGTCGTCTCAGGGTTTGGGCATTTCTGCCTGGTGGTGGCTTCATTTGTGGTTGCGGGGTTGATACTCTGTCCTTGTTCGTCAACATAGATGACAGTCTGCTTGGTGTAGGCCATTTTCTATAATAATTAAACAAAGAGATTAAGTTAAAAGAGGTTGTGCGATCAAACTACGTTTTCCCAATATCGGGAAGTAGGCGATAGTGAGTGTGTCGCCCGATATGGTTGGGCGATATTCTTACAACCTGGTATCGGGTCAGGCACTTATAAAAAAAACATGGCACGCAATATGTGAATGCTCGGTACCAAAAATTCGATACATTTGTACATGGTACTTGGCACAAGCCAATATCAGGTGGATTGTAAAAACAACGCATAGGTGAAAACACGGCACTAAGGAGACGATAAGGTTGGGCGATATGACTTAAACACCAAGCCAGTATCGAGTGACTCCTTAAAACTGACCCTGTGTGGTACGGATGCTCGGTAGGTGTGTCGCGCGATATGGGTGTCATGCGGCATGGGTGAAAACACGATAACATCTCTACGTGATAAAAGGAAGGATGTGCGATGCGCCATGTCAGGAAATACTCATATCGTATGGTAGGGATTAAAGTGTTGCAAAACAAACTGAGCGATATAGTCATCATCGCAATATCGAGTTCTTTACCCGATAAGATGTGCAGGTCGTCGTTTCGCGTGATCTGATTGTCATGTGGCACAGGGAAAAATACCAATGTAAAACAAAGTGGAAAGGAAGATTGGCACGCTTATCGCGCGACAGGAAGAAACTCGATATGCATTAAAAGGTTATGCCTGACACGGGCAAGAACGTGATAAGGTGGTGCACGATAGGGTTTGTCCGATATGGTCTACGTGACACAAAGTCACGTGATAAGTAGGATGGTACATATTTTACCTTTATGGGGCGAGAGGATCTTGAATGCGACACAAAGGTCGATAGGCAAAGTACGGCACGGGAGCTTCGAAAGGAAAAGGGAATGCATGATACGGGAGCAAAAGCAAGTAACTCGGTGACTCGACACGGTAAATCTCAGGCTACTATATATAGCCGGCAGCGATCGGGGTAGAATGGGTAAAAACAAGGACACGTGTTGCATGAGAAGGCAAATTGTCTTCTAAAGCATGGTAAAATCAGTCTAATCTGTTGTGTTGTGAAGATTTTGAGAAGTTGTACATCGTGCGACATGTGTGATGGGTGGCAAAGAATGTGTCACCCGATAAGCATTGCCCAGTGCACTCCTTTTGTGACATGGGTCCACACGAGACGCACGTCGCGTGGCTCGCAATGCGCTAGGCGATAGGCCTACCCGACATGTCTGTCGGGTCCCGGTGAGTCTTTTACAAGCACGGGCACACTAGCTGATACGGCCTGGGCAACACAGCAACCCGAAACACTTATCGCACGATACGGCTGGGCACATTTCTTGCTCGGCAGGCCATCATAAAATCATGTAAAAGTAGAAACAAGAGGTCGTCCGATACTCATCAAGGTAGTTTGGGTGACACATTTTGAGCAAAACAAAGAAGTTAGGTATCATGCATGCCCGATATGCCATCAAAGGGCGAAAAGGGAAAGTTGAAAACTAGGATGGAAAAACTAAAAATTAGAAGGCACTTGATGGGTAAAACATCATTGGCCTAAGGGTAAACTTCGGCCTCAGATAGTATTACTCACCAAGGCAATAAAACTAAGTCAGTGGCCCATGAAAATAGAGTCTACACACGTGGCGCGGGCATAGACTTGGGCCTTATTACAATGAGATTGTTCATAATGTTCTTTGTAGGAAAAGGAAATAACATCCTATTCTAAGAAAGTAAAAGCTTGGTCTGCCTCCCGAGAAGCATTGTGGTTTGTGTCGTCATCTCGACATCTTCGAATCCTGCTACTCTTCTTTGGTAGGTGCAGCCTCAGCATCTTTCAGGGGCATCTCGTATCTCCTCACAAAGGCTTCATCTTCATAGAACCTCTTCACTCGGTGTCTATTGACTGGAAAAACCTTCGCTGGATCATCTTTATCATATAGCTCTATCATCCCAGACAGATATATCTTCACTACTATGAATGGTCCGGACCACCTGGTCTGCAATTTTCCTGGAAAAAGTCAAATGGAAGATTTGAATAATAAAACTTTATCACCTTCCTTGATGTCTTTTGCCCGTAGGTGGGAATCATTCCAGACTTTGTTTCTCAGCTTGTAGATTCTTGCATTTTCGTAGGCGTGAATCCTAAGTTCTTTAAGTTCTTGGAGATGAAGAAGCCTCTTCTTTTCAGCTAGCGTCAGGTCCATGTTGAGGCGTTTGATTGCCCAGAACGCCTTGTGCTCCAACTCGAAAGGTAGGTGGCAAGCTTTCCCATATATCAGGCGATACAGTGTAGTGCCAAGCGGCATCTTGTAGGCAGTTCTATATGCCTAGAGAGCATCATCTAACTTGGTTGACCAGTCCTTGTGAGACTTGTCGACTGTTTTCTCTAAGATCTGCTTGATCTACCAGTTAGAAACTTCCACCTGTCCTGACGTCTGCAGATGGTACGGTGTGGCCACTTTGTGGCGAATGCCATATCTGTGCAAAAGTGATTCAAATTGCCTTTTTGCAAAGTGAGATCCACCATCACTGATGACGGTTCGCGACACTCTGAACCTTGGAAAGATTATCTTAGTGAAGAGCTTTATCACTACCTTAGCATCACATGTGGTGGTGGGTACAACTTCTACCCATTTGGAGACATGATCTACTACAATAAGGATGTACTTGAAACCGTAGGAGGAGGGGAAGGGTCCCATATAGTCTATCCCCCATACATCGAAGATTTCCACCTCAATCCATTCTGACAGGGGCATCTCATTTCGACGGGAAATATTCTCGATCCTTTGACATTCATTGCAAGCCTTGACAAAGGAGTGAGCATCTTTGAAGAGAGTCAGCCAATAAAAGCCTGATTGTAGTACCTTGGTTGTGGTCCTTTCACTCCTAGGTGCCCTCCATAGGAGGAGGAATGACATTCAAATAGGATCTTCAGGGCTTCGTCCTCGGGTATACATCTCTTGTATAAGCCATCGGCACAACGCCTGAACAACAGAGGGTCATCTCAGTAATAGTTTTTCAAATTGGAGAAGAATTACTTCTTCTAATTGTAGGACATTTCTGGGGGCAGTTGTTTGCAGGCAAGGTAATTATAGAAGTTTGCATATCATGGCCCTTCAGGGTTGGCCATCTGGGCAACATAGATCGCTTCATTTGCATAACTTTCGTTGATTGGTAGCGGGTGGTCATCTTCCACTCAGATCCTTGAGAGGTGGTCGGCGACCACATTTTTGGAACCTTTCTTATCTATTATTTCATGATCAAACTCTTGTAACAGCAACGCCCAACGTAGAAGCCTAGGCTTCACATCTTTCTTCTGCATTAAATACTTGATAGCCCCGTGGTTAGTGTGAACAACCACTTTGGAACCCACGAGGTAGGATCGGAACTTATCAAAAGCATATACAATTTCTAGCATCTCTTTTTCGATGGTAGTGTAATTTAGTTGTCCCTCATCTAGCGTCTTACTAGCGTAGAAGATCACATGGTGATTCTTATCTTTCTTCTGGCCAAGCACTGCGCCTATGGAAAAATCACTGACATCACACATGAGCTCAAAGGGAAGATTCTAGTCGGGGGACTGGAGAATGGGTGCGGAGACCAAAGCATCCTTCAGAGTGGTGAATGCTTTCAAGCACTCATCTGTGAAATCAAACTTCACATCTTTCATCAACAGATTTGACAGGGGCTTCATGGTCTTTGAAAAGTCTTTGATGAACCTTCAATAGTACCGAGCATGACCTAGGAAACTTTTGATACCTGTGATAGATGTGGGGGGAGGATGCTTGTCTATCACCTCCACGTTAGATCGATCAACCTCAATACCTTTACAGGACACCTTGTGTCCCAGAAGTATTCCCTCCTGCACCATGAAATGGCATTTCTCCCAATTAAGGGTAAGACTCTGCTCTTCACATCTCTTCATCACTAGAGACAGGTTATTCAAGAAATCATCGAAGGAGTTGTCATAAACACTGAAGTCATCCATAAAGACTTCCATTTTTCCTCTAGAAAATCTGCAAAGATGGCATTCATGCACCGCTGAAAGGTTGCATGTGCATTGTAGAGCCCAAAGGGCATTCTTCTGAAAGCAAACATTATGTAGATGCATGTAAAGGTGGTATTTTCCTTATTGTCGGGGTGAATAGGGATCTGATAGAACCCTAAATACCCATCCAACTAGAAAAAGTAAGAGTGGTGGGCCAGGCGCTCTAGCATCTAATCGATGAATAGGAGAGGGAAATGGTCCTTGCGAGTGGTGGTGTTGAGCTTTCTATAATCAATGCACATCTTCCAACCGGTGACCGTCTTGGTAGCGACTTCAACTCCATTATCTCCCTTGATCAACGTTATGCCCCCCTTCTTTGGAACCACTTGAATGGGACTCACTCAAGTGTTATCGCTGATGGCGTAAATTATTCCTGCATCTCGGAGTTTCACGACCTCTTTACTGACCAATTCTCTGAGCTTCTCATTTAACTTATGTTGCAAATGGGCATACAGCTTGGATTTTTCCTCCAAGTGGATCCTGTGCATGCACACAGAAGGACTGATCCCCCTCAGGTCTCTAATCGACTAACCTATGGCTTTTTTTTGTAACCTCAACTCCTCAAGCAGTTGTTCTTTCTGGTTGGCTGTCAACTCTGAGTTAATGATCACTGAATTCAACTTTTCCTCATCTAGGAAACATTACTCCAAGCCTCTCGGGAAAAGTTTTAACTCTGGTGGGGTCTCCTTCTCTTGTTTTTGGCGGGGTCGTTACGAAGGGCAGTGTACAACACTGTCTGCACTGGGTCCTCTTCTTCGGATAGATCTTCTACTTCCATAAATGCTAATAGTTCCTTGACCTCTAGATCCTCGACCTCTTGTGCCTCACCAGATAAGGTGTGCATCAGTGGGTCAACCATAGCCTTGTCTTCCCTTACCTCATTATAGAGTTGTTGATAGCTCTCGAAGAAATAAGAGGACTCAAAGAATGAAGGGGCTTTTATACAATCGCAGATGTTGAAGTCGATGTGATCTCCTCCAATTCTGATTGTTATCATACCTGCCTCTACATCAATGAGTGCCCTTCCAGTAATAAGGAAAGGTCGTCTGAAGATAATGGGGCAGCTAGGGTCCTCCTCGGTGTCAATCAAGATGATATCACACGGTATAAAGAACCGCCCAACTTTAATGGGCACGTCCTCAACTACTCCAACTAGCCTGGTGAAGGTATGATCTACAAGCTGGATTCTCATATTAGTACTCACCATATCAGTGAGTCCAATCCTCTTTGCAAGGGACAAGGGCATCAGGTTAATACTTGCCCCCAGGTCTTCCAGACCTTTGCGGGTTATGTTATCCCCAATCTGGAAGGGAATGACAAAAGCCCCAGGTTATTTCTTCTTAGCAGGCATACCTACCTTGACAAAGAAACTGGGCATTTGTGCTAGCTTCACAGTTCCAATTGTTTCATCCCTCTTCTTCCTTGGAATCAAGTCTTTTAGAAACTTCACATATGTGGGCATCTCCTCGATGGCATCCAAGAACGGGATGTCGAGGTGTAGCTTCTTCACGGCATCCATGAACTTCTCATACCTCTTCTTCAACTGGGCTTTTACCAGCTTATGGGGGAAAGGTATGCGCGGTGCATACTTGTCTGGATGCTCCTCAGAAGGAATGTCGTTGTCTCTTTCTTTCTCCACCTTCTTCAGCATAGCAGGTGCTTCTTCCACTTACTCCGGGATAACATCTTTAGTTGGTGTTGTCGTCAATGTTGCTCTCTTCCCGACGGCTGGTTGTACCACTATTCCTGACCTTAAAACGGCCATCTTAGCAGTCTCATTTCCACATGGGTTCGCCTCGGTATTGGAGTGGAAACGTCCCACTTGGTGGTTGATACTCTGGGCTAGGTTGGCCAGCTGCTGGTCAATCTGTCTATTATGCTGTTGGATCTCTCCTATCTGAGCAGAAAAGCCTCCCATCTATTGTTGCATCAACTTGAGCATGGTTGTGCTGTCCATAGAGCTATTATGTAGCTTTTCATTGATATCATTCTTCTTCTTAGCAAAAGACATCAACTCCATCATCATTGACGGTCGATGCGACTGGTTTTGTTGGAAAGTTCTCTACTAATAGAACCCTACTTGGCATAGCTGATTCGGTGGTCCTCCCAAGGAAGTTCCACCTACCAGCTGATGAGAATTCTCAACTGCGTTGGTGTTCCCATAGGAAAAACTAGGGTGATTAGGGTGTCAGTACTGAACGTAGCTCACATTCTCTGTGTTGTACTCATCTTGTTTGCCATGAGTGGTTGTGTGTGGGATGAAGTCAGACATGTGGTCTGGCTCTCCACAAGTGACACAGCTCCTTACTGCCTCCTGCTGGACTTTTCCTTTATATCCCTGCTCCTTCAAGGTTTGCATGTCAGTTACTATCTTGTCCAACTTAGCCGCTAGTGCCACCATCGCCTTCGATTATCCAAGAGTAGTGTGGCTCATTGACTCTCTGTCGTACTCACAGTCTTGCTAGTTCTTGGCCATATTGTCTATAATCTCTCTGGCCCTTTGAGCACTGAGTCCTACGAAATCGCTGCCAGCTGTAGTGTTTAGGGATTTCCTTTCTGCGGGACACACCCCATTGTAGAAAGTAGTGATCAACTTAGGCTCAGAAAAATCATGGTGTGGGCACTCTCTCTAATAGCTTTGAAACCTCTCCCAGGTCTCATGCAGGTTCTCTAAGGGTTTCTGCGAGTACCTTGTTATCTTGTTTTGGCATTTGATCATTCTTTCTATAGGGAAGAACTTGGAGATAAACGCATTGGCTATATGTTCCCAATCAGGAAGGCTCCCATCTTACAGACTTGTATACCACTCCAACGCTTTGTCTCTCAGAGAGAAAGGGAAGCATTGGATGTAGACGTGGGATATCGCAACTTTATTGATCTTAAAAGTATTACAAGTCCTTTTGAATGTTGTAAGGTGGTTGTACAGGTTCTCTTTAATAGTGTTCCCGCCAAACCGGTTATGCTACAGCAACTGGAGGAAAGAAGGCTTCAACTCAAAGTTGGCAACATTGAGTGGTTGCTCCACTACTGGATTTCTCTCTTTGTTTGCCCTAACTTAGACAAAAGAGCACAGGGATTGAGCTTCGGGAGGTTGATCGGCCATGACTTGTCAGACAAAAGGATGGCTCAAAGAGGTGAAGAAGTACCTGGAAAGAAAGAAAAATGTAAAAGTATTAGTATGTTGTATGAACTATGTATAGTAAATATTTGTAGTATTATATGCATATGTACAAGGTTTTTGGCAAAGTGCAAGCAAAACTCAAGTTCGTAGAATGGTTTTCATTGCCTATCCCCAACAACGACGCCAAAAAGTTGACAAGATTAAACATGGGTCCAATAATGGAGACATGCCTAGGTCATCGGACTTTTGAAATTTATAATACCTGAATGTTTAAGACTCCTGCAACTAGCACATGGTCGAAGTAGCTCGGGGTCAAACATAGGGATAGGAAGAATGGTGCTTCAGAACTCAAGTTTCACTTGTCTAAGCACATTGAAAGGTCAAAGGATAAGGTTTGATATAATGAATAGAAACATAAAGAATCAAACAAAAAGCCTATCTCCAAGGGGAGTTACCAGGAGAATTAAGATTTTGGTGGTTTAACAGTTTTTATAGGGGTTTTGTATATTGGAAACTGAGGAGATAAAACTATCGTCGGGGTAAGGCATGAAGGAGGAAAACTTGAACGTAGAAAGCGACAACGGAGTACATCATGCACCTTCTTCTCTCAAAGAGGATGCCTCTATCTATGTACTAATTCCCTCTCTCAAGGGTGCTGGGCGTAGGCTACAGTGAAAGGATACGCCAGGGCAGACCTGATTCTAGGTACTCCCATACACCTAAATTAGACCAAACTCTAGAGTTTGCGACATCCCTCTCTCAAAGGAGTCCAAATGAGAAACATGATTTGGTAGCTAGTCAAAAGCATGATTCAAACATAAGATACTAGAGCTCAGATGCTATAAAGAAATCATCCAACAAAAAGGAACTGTACATAGTACAACATGAGATAAATTCCATAGTCTCCATAAGTAGAAAGAGGTTAAAAGGTTTAGTTACAATGCAATAGTAAATGAAAGTAAACTACTAAAAAAGGGAAGATAGGTATCGGCCTCCTTGATGTAGGAGGTCGATATATATAGTAGCAGACCCCTAAGGTCAGGCTAACCCGGTACCGAGTAGGAGCCCTATCGGGATACGCTCATGTCAGGTTCTTGACCGTGTCGGGTCGTGAACCGTGATGGGTACGGGGCGTGTCGGGAGATGACTCCCTACCCAATAAGGCCGTGTCAGGCAACTGGCCGTGTCGGGCCGCAGCCATGACGGGTAGGCCATATCGAGTTGGGTATCGTGTCATGTTAGGACATGTGTCGGGTTAGCTTTATCTTAGGTTCTCGGTTCCTCGTGTCGGGTATGGATGTGTGAGCCGTCTCGGGTTGAAGCCCAGCTAGAGACCCGACGCGTTTGAAGTAGCCTCAAAGGTCGTATCGTGTTGTTGCTGCTACCGAGTCGAGTTCTAAGTGAACTCCTCCTGCCCCTCTCGGGTTGGGGGTGTGCTAACCTAGTATCGCCCGACAGGCCTTGGGAACTCAACACACTAGCTCATGTGCTCCAAGAGTTAACTCTTCTAGGGTTCCGACCCATCCCATCGGAGTCTTGTAGCTACTATTTATAGGAAGTGGGCTGGTACGAGATGCAACTCTTATTGGGCCACGCGTCCTTCTTCTGCTCCATTTTCATGGCTACGGGAGAGGGTCGACACGTCTGTCGCCCGACACGGCTGGCAGGGGCCGTCTCTTGCCAGGTTGCGAGTAAATCGCGCAAGAGTGTGTCGGGTAAAGACTCTAGCGGGTTGTTGCACCGAGGGGTGGTCATTTCGGGCGATCGACTCCGTCGGCCGACGGACCGTGGTGGGCAAGGCTCAATGTCGGGTAATGGCTTGCAGTCCATCAGGGCTCCCACACGACACACCCGTGTCGGGTTGCTGCCATATCGGGTAGCGAACGTAACGGGTAAAGGGTGTATCGCTTCGCCGTTTTGATGGGCCGAGACGGGCCCATTAGCATTCTTTTTGTGGGAAAATAAGAGAAACTCTACAAAAGATAGAAAATGTTATCAGGAGCATAGTGGGCATTATTTCCATACAACAGATAAGATAAAACAGAGAGGAAGTCATGTTTGGAGGCAGTTTTGAAGATAAAATATAAGCTCTAGCAGCCACAAAATGGGTGTTATCAGATGCCCATCAGACCCTCGAAAACATGGGTCATAGAAGGTCATTTTGAAGATCATGATTAAGAAAATAGAAATCAGATTTCTTGTGAATGAAAATAGCATCAAAGCTTCTATCAATCAAGACAAATGAATCATAAATAAGATATTACAGAACCATAGATAGGGATCCAAATAAACACACCCATATCCAATTCAACACAAAATCGAGTACTATGATTTTAGGATTTTTAATAAGAATAATCTTCTCAAGAATCCTTCAAAGTTTAAACCCTACACATACTATTTCTTCTATCATAAAGAACATGTTTTTAATAGATAGAACAACAACTTATGATCATGTTTAAGATGCACATAACAAATGTAGGAAAAAGTTATATAACCCACCTGTTTTGAAGAGAACCAATCTCCCACGATTACAAGCTCCAATAACTCCAACCAAGCTTCAAAACTTCGGCCAAAGGATCACCTCCAAAAAGAGAAAGAGATGCCATGGTCTAAGGAGATCTTAAGGAAAGAGAAAACTCAAACCCTAGGCCAAATCAAAGAAGAAGAAGAAGAAGATGTCTTCTTCTCACTTGGGTACCATTATGACAAAACATGATCTATGAACCTTGTGAAGAAGAAATCTCCAAATAAAGCCACCATGGATGATCCACAGTCTAATCGCCATGAAGGAAGAAAAAGAAAGAGATTTCAGAAGAAGGAAAGTGTGATCAAGAGTTAATATCACTTACCAAGAGAAGAAATCTCCAAGAATCACCACCAAAGAGTGATTCTAGCACAAGATCTTCAACATGCAAGGTGGATCAACAACCCAAGCTTCAAGATCTGGCCTCCTATGCTCTTGAAGCTCCAAGAATGATCCCAAGGAAGAAGAAAGAGAGTAGGGTCAAAAAGAGTTGCTTGTAAGTGAAGAGAAGGGGTTGTATACCCAAAGGAGGAGGGAAGTAAGAGATTATGAGGTGTCAACATAATAGACCATCAAAGGACACATGCCCTCCAAGCAAACAGCCTTATCTCCACTCACATGCATATTTCAAAAAGTTTATGTTTATCCAGAAAAAGTTATCGACCTCGAAGGTCGGCTACTACCTTGTCTCGGTCAAGACACATCTCATGCACACTTGGTATGTACCAAAACCTTAAGCATCATATACATGGTCGAGACACTCCACTAGAGGACAAGTATTTCGACCATCCTCGCCTCTAGGTCATCTTGGTCGAGACAGCACTACCAAGGCATGTGTTGTTGTCGCTACACTCACACAAAAGTGGTATAGTGGTCGCAACACTTAAACCTTAGCATAGTCCCCATATTAACAAGGCAAACCCTAGAAAACCTAGAATCACCATACGGTGTCACATCACTAACCATGATTCCAACAAGGTGCCCCATATCGTAATTCTCTCTCTCTCATGATGCTAAAGCATAAGAAATATTCTCAACATGTGACGATATGCAAGATAACCCTCACTTATGGGTAAATTGCAATTTAGTCCAAAACAAGCACCTATATAGCCAAGATAGCTCAAACATCAAGCAAATTGGACCAAAATGAAAACATAAGTGTTTCATGTGATATTGGAACATCCCAAGAGTTTAGATTAAGATTTAAGCATCTCATTATACAAAGTAATTATAATAAAGCTTAAAGCTAGGTGAGGGGTCTTACACCTAAGGTATTTTGTCAAAACTCAAAGATCGTCAATACATAGTTTAAGAGCAGACGTTCTTTGAACCACTTGTTCATGTGTATGCAGAAGCTACGTCCTTTTAAGGGCGCATCACGGGTCATCCAAACTACTGTAGCTCGAATACACAAGTCTTTTAACTACTACATCTAGTGCAATATATTCTATTAAGTGGTAAATTACATTATGCTAGCGGATGCTTGCCTCAATACAAGGAAGTAATGTATGTGCAAGCAATGTAACGTGGTCCTGCCAAGTAAAATAAAAAAATACCAGCATGTTAATTATATATTTAGGAAGCAATCAAGGTCCGTGACTATTTCTACAGAACAGCGTTATATCTAAGAACTTATAAAAGAGATACCGTCAAAAGAAGAATTTAAAACAAGAGATAATAAATAGCAGCAATAGCTGTCTAATGCATTCATACCGACCCGCAGCCTCGCCGGGAGATTTATTAGCGACAAGTTAACTTCTATTTTGACCATACACGAGATGAAGATATTAGATATATCAGTCTCTTGTTCCCTTTCGGGAGTCGAATCGGTACTATAAGAGGTAATATCCATGTAAAGCCCAGGTGGTTCTTGTCAATCCCGCTTTTCTAAGACTGGACAAAGAGTCGGCTCCATAATGTAGGCAATTTTCTTCCCAGAAAAAGATAATAACTATGAGTGGGGTTAGTTAATAGTAGTGAATAATTAACCTAGGACTTGTTTGGTTGCATGTATAATCAACCCGCAACGTGAATTGTTAAACATGAATCCAAATGTTCTGAATCGAAGCTGAATTTTATTCGTTTGGTTTAACTGACTTTCGATTCACGCAGTTCTGGTTGCATGAAGTTGGTTGCTGTAGCCATTTATCTATCGAAGTTGAACACAAAATTTAGAGGTCTGGTTGTTGCTCACGACCATGATCAGATTTCTGTTGTTGCAGAAACGGAAGACGCAAGTGGAAAGCGAACTACGCCCAAAAACGATACGGTTCGTTTTGTACAGTTCTTTACAGAAAAAAAAATTAGGTTGGGTTTCTTTACCACTGTGGGTTGATTGGAATTGAAAACCACAGTGGGTTGGAAGTCCATGGGTTACATTTTACTCCAATCAAACTGGTCTTTAACTAGATTGCCAAAATGGATCAAGCACAGCTAATTCACGCATAGCCGTATATACCTTGCCCCTTCCGCTCCCCTTCACTCACTCCCTTGGTTTTTATGTCTAGAAACGTACATGCACAATTTTTTTTTTTGAATTATTCAACTTATAAATTGATAACTTTTGTATTCTAACAGTGCTACATAAAAGATTGTCAAAAAAGATCAAATGTAATTTTTTCTTTTGATCCTTTAGCTAGATATTGCACATTGCCTTCTATATATGAAAAGTTGTGGAACCGTTGCATGTATTATTTTACTGATTTGGCCCTAGGTATGTCGATAAGGTACTTACCATCGCGATGGGAGTGAATCCTATTAGCCTCCACACTCGCCTTCTATTTTTTGCAACTACGAGGATTGGGAGTAGGTTAGAGGAGGCAGAGGACGTGGTGGTTATTTTGTAGACACTGCAAAAAATCCACACCGTGATATTGCCCGAGCGAGAAGTAGTTAATATATTTTTATCCTCTTTATTCCTTCTAGTGATTCTCTTCTTCCTGAACAATATTTGGTAGGACATTAATCAAAATAAGTTCAAGATATTTCTTTTCCCACTTGCTACGTATTTTCTTATTTATTTTAACCATAAGATTAATATCAAGATTTTTTTTCTTTCTTTTTGGTAGTCGGTACTAAAAAAAACTTACTATGACAAATTGGTAGTATCTAATACAATTTTGTTACATTGTACAATTCTGAGGTGTGGGCTTTGGAGAGGAGAGAATAGGAAATTCAGCACTGTGATTGTTGTTCTATAAAGAAAAATATAGGGCCGGTCTATTACACTTTGCCGTTATGTACTATATATAAGAGGGTTGTATCATTGTGAAGCCTATGTGGCTATTGTAGATCTGGCCTGTCTCTGACTCGACAAAGGGTCGGTTTTATCATGGAAAGTTATCCTTTTCTGACAACAAAAATAATATTTACGATTCAGGGCAAATAGTAGGCCATTATCAGCTTAGCTAGATTGTCGAAAAGGGCAGTTAATTCATTTATGTGCTATGCTTAGTCGTTTACAACTTGGCGCTTCCGTTTTGCACCTTCCTGGCTTTCCATGTCGCGATCGCCGCCGGTTCATTACTGGCTCTGTTTTTTATCTGTAACGGGAATCCGGGTGACTTCAATGCTGGCATGGGAGGGAGAAGGGAAAAGAAAAGAGAGAGATCACCACCGTCTCATAAACCTGGCTTTTCCGTTTCCCCGGTTCGGCGGGCAACGGTTCCGGTTGAGGGTGTGAATAGGAACGAACAAGCGACCGACCGTTGGTATAAAACGTGGGAGCAGATCGGGAGGGAGACGTTCTCTCCTCTTCCTTCCTCCCTGTTTGTCCAGCCCAACCCCACCACCCCTGCGTGCGCGGTGCCCGCCTATCTTTGTGTCGCTCTGATCCGTTTCCTCCTCCTCTGGTCTCCTCTACTCCTCGTGGCTGATTCGTTCCACTCCCGTTTATCGCCGCACTACCCGTTGCATTGCTTTCTCTTCCGGCGAGCGCCAAAAGGAAACCGAATTCCTCGGTCTGAAGATCTCGCCGCCACAAAGAAACGCAAGAAAACAAGCCAACTGGCCATCGGCGCCGGGAGGAGATTGGTCGGTCTCTTCGTCGGGGAGGCGTGGTCATGGCGCCGCAGGAGGCCAGAGAGGGTGGGAGCGACCGCAATTCGGACGAGGCGGCAGCAGGAGCCAACCCCACGGAACCGTCGGCGGCGGGTGGCGGATCAGGGGAGTTCCAATTGCGTGGAATTCCGCCCAAGGAGGAGGTTTCCGGAGCGGGGGAAGTCGTCGACGACGATGACGATGCGACCTCTGCCTTCAGGAGCCCCGTAGCCACACCGCCATCCCTCACTACCGCAGGGCCGATTCGGGATCAAGACAGCGATTCGTCGTCGACACCGTCTCCCGGATCAGACCCCGAAAGCAGCCTCTGCGCCGCGGCTTCGAGCAACAACAACAACAACGCCGACGCCGAAGATGACGACGAGGGTTACCACACCCCGACGTCTCCGCGTCACAGGATCCCTCCCGCACTGGAATGCCCGCCGGCGCCGGGTAGGAAACGCTCGTATTCACCACCGGTGAGGAGTTCGCCGTCGGGCCGCAGGCGGAGGGTGGTGCTGGATCTCGACACCAGGCTTCTCGTGGCGCAGTGGTGGGCCGCGAAACTGCTCCGGCAGATGAAGACCGAGGAGGATGCCAAGGCGAAGAGACCCAGGATCAGAGACCTGTGACAAGCGAGCATGAAATTCTGCGAGATCTCAATGGAATTGGTGACGTCAGGGGCGGTTGTGATGTGGGGGGTTTGGATTGGGATTTCTTCTTGGTTTTTCATTTGTTGGGGTTCTTGTTTGATCCTCCCTCTCCCTGTTCTTCAGTTTTGGGAAAGATTTGTGCTTTGGTTCAGGAAAAATAGACGGCGTAGTGATTGACGGGTGGTTTTGGATTGCAGTAATGGGGATTTTCTTTCATTTAATTTAATATTTTGGGTGTTCTGGACAACCGATCGGGTGGTTGATATTTGATATTATAATATATATTCTTTTTTTTTTTTTTTTTTTTGGATCTGCATGGGCCGAAGCCCACCCCCTCTCCAAACAGGTGCCAGAGCCCGGATGACCCAAGAGGTTGGTAAATACAGCTGACCCGAGCGGGGAATCGAACCAGCGACCCTTCATGAGGGGCACGCTGGCTTGACCGCCCGGGCTACGCTGGCCGGGTTATAATATATATTCTTGTAACCAGCATAGTACGTTCATGGAGTGTTTTTTTAAGAAATTATACAATTATCAAGTGAGATACTCTGATATGGCAACTGTCTGTGAAATTCTGGTTTTTGCTCTGTTGTTGATAATCTTGTGATAACTGCTTTCCTGTTTGTTAGTTATCTGTGTAGCTTCAACTACCACGAATTACCCAAACAACTCTCTCCCGGACACATGCTCTGTTCCTCTGTATAACTCGTGATCGGGTAAACACCAGCCATGTTCTGTTCCATGAGACCGAACCGACAACGGCGGTCGTCGCCAGCCCACCACCATCCAACCATATCCGAACTGTAAAGCCGAAGCCACCCTCGCAGCAGAAAAAGAGCAGCGTGTAGGATCCGCAACAAGTACCATTATGGAAAAGGTGGTGGTATATTTTTTGCCCCGCTTTGCATCTCACACAACTTTGGCACCCTAGGCTAGCTACCTCTTCCTCATCAAGCAAGTCCGAACGACGCCCACATTCGCTTACCCATCCTTTTCCTGGCTCAGGTTGGCGCAATGTGAATCAAGGCCTCTTCTACTTCTTCTTCTACACCTTTGCTTCACGTTCTCCGTCTTGTCCTTTTTCCCTTTCTCTTTTGTCTTTATCTTTGGTTGCTGGAGAAGCTTGCGATGCAGCAACCAGCACCCCGCATATATACCCTCGTCATCATCCCAGTTCCTCCTGGAATATAGAATATGGAATTCGATGTTGTTTGTTTGTTCGCTTGTGGAGATCAGGCTTTACAGAGATTGTGATGATTGTAGAATATGGAATTCTATGCTGCGTCCTCGTACTGCCCTTTGGATTGTTGTTACTTATACATCCACAGACCCCTTTTCCCCTAATCAGAGGGATCACGAAGTAAAAACAGACGCTTGGCAACCAGCAACATGGGTAGCATAAAGGGAGAAAGATAGAGAGACACAGCAGCCAGCCAGCAGCCTCGTAGAGCATCTTAGCCTTTTTGAGTTGTGTCATAATAAATCTTGCATCACAAGCACCGGCAGCAGGACACAACTGGGAGTGGGAGTTGCAGAGAGAGATTGTAGATTTGGTGGTGGGGCTGCTAGCTGTTTGCTCCATGGCTTCCTTTTGCTTTTTAAAGACATGCTGATGCTGCCTAGCTTGGCAATCCCATGGTTGCGGTGGTCACACTCAACACAGAGAAGGGGATGTAACAGTGGGTATCTCTTTCTTTTCCTACTTTCGGGAAGACAATGTCGGTAGTACTCTCTGAGTGATACGTAACGCGACGCAGAAGTTATGTCTGGGACTACTCGCTGCTGCTCCCTTGATAAAAGAAGCAGCTTTTGTTTCTTTACCGTATTATCCAGTGTTACACAGGACTACCACGATCACCATCTATCACACAACTCTCAGTTCCCGCACATCCCACGCCGGGCAATGAAACAGTCTGCAGGCGGATTAAGAGAGAATTGATTGACGAGGGAAGGGACCAATATTCCACCAAGTGACTGGGAGCATCGGAACAGAACGACCGTCCGGCAGCACCAGGAGGCGCATGGTGATAACGAACAGCTTTGCCATCGGAATGTTTGCAGTGGCGGGAGAAGGGACTAGAGGCATTGAGTTGAGAGGACAGTGATACAGTGTTGAGTGGTCCAATTTGACACACACTTGTTTCTGCTTGAGCTGCAAGGATCGACCAGCCGACCAGGATGCAAATAATGGGAAATCTGGATTATGCAAGAGGAGGGAGGGAAATTTGTTAAGGAAATGATGGTCCTTGAATCTAAACATAAGATATTAAACAATGCCTTCGTAATTATAACCGAGTTGTCTCCGCTTCATTGGGCATGTTTCTCTCACTCTCACTCCCTCTCTAAAAGTTATTCCAACATAACCACCTCAACTTCTCTTTTTGCCTTCTTAATGGTACTATCTCCTCCCCCCACCGTCCCTCAGTAGTTTTAAACTGTTCAAGTTGATTGAGGGGATGGTTAAGGACAATAACCCCCAATCGTAAATGTTACTAGGGGGGCTCTAAAGGGAGCTTCCTCTATTCTGAAGACCATCTTGTTATAACTCGTGAACTTGTTGGGGGAAAAAAAAGTACCCTCAAGTTCAGATGCTTGTCAACCTTCTTGACCAATAATAACTATAGTAACCAACTATGTTCTAATGGAATGTACTTTGAGCGAAACTTACATCATATCAAACACTAAGTTCGTTAAGAGTGATATGAATCCTTCTCTTATAACCTTGGGGGCTCTAAAGGGAGCTTCCTCTATTCTGAAGACCATCTTGTTATAACTCGTGAACTTGTTGGGGAAAAAAAAGTACCCTCAAGTTCAGATGCTTGTCAACCTTCTTGACCAATAATAACTATAGTAACCAACTACGTTCTAATGGAATGTACTTTGAGCGAAACTTACATCATATCAAACACTAAGTGTGGCATCCAACTTACAAAACACAAGATTAACTAAGCGGAATCGATTCATTTGCAGCGGATTACTAAAAATCACTAAAAATTAAAACTTTTTACAAAGAGATCCACTCATAGGAAATCTTTTACATCAAAATCCATTGTAATACATTTACATCCTGATACAAAAGTACATGACTTGTACCATCTCTTCTCCAGGATTACATCATCAACTGTCCTATTCAACATTTTATACAGACAACATAAAAACCTCAAGGCATCAAGTCAAAATCTCAAGTCGATGATACAAACACTATCTATTGACTCCGAGGTCCTGAGATTACAGAGACGACACATAGGACTTTCTATCTATATGACTAGACAGACAATATCTCCACTTGAGATATTACTGTTGTCCCTGATGCTACTGCTGTTCTTTCTCTACTAAAGGGATTCTGCCTCTTTATCCGCGTCCACTTAAAAAATATTGGATCCCATGGGGGTGAGACAATTGTAAATTGTCCCAGAGGGAGATATAACTCTCCGCCAAAACATTGTTATAGCAGTTTATTATAAATAAAACTGAACATGAATTCTTATATATTAACAACAATATTAAACATTAAGTGAACAGAGTAAAGTAATCCCCTTTCCTGAGGAGAATATTGTATCTACTCATGGTAGATTTATGATTCATACATCTACTTGCAATGAATATAAAGAGATATAAATAACATCTATCAACTAGAGATGCATAAAAGGAATATAACATCATCCAATGAATTTATGTATTCAATCCTTAAGCAATCATGCTATATGGCTGATTACATTTTATAATCACACTTATGCCCTATGGAGATGAGATATACCGCTCATGGTCCAACCGACCACTGCGAAGTCAAAATCGGTACCATACATAGGTCAATAGAAGAGCCGGATTTCTTATGACCTCATCCTCCTCAGTCAGTGTGAGTACCAACTGCAGGACATCTTGTGTCTCTGCTATATATAGCTTTCCAGGGTATACTAGCAACTTTGCTATCAGAGTTACAATGGCGTGCTGCACTCTCTTCGCGATCGTGAGATTTCGTGTTTATCTCCATCGATCCGGCATTAACATTATTGGGAGATGTGTATTGCATATGTCCCAATCATCGGGAGATTCGTGATACATCTGTCCCGATACAAGTAATGAAGGATTGAGAGGTTTAATGATTACCTTCTATCAATTCCCTCATTAGGACGTAAGGATATTTTCTCCCATTTACCCCCACATATTCAAAATATGTGATCCGAGTTTTGCCGCGGAGCACCCGTTTCACCATCACCAATTTGCTGACGATGATGGATCTATGGTCAGAGTTCTACATGATATGATTTCACTTGATTAATTAAGTACATTAGCATATTCTTTTAGCATCAGTCAAGTTCTCAAACATAAACTATCCAGACAAGTGCTATAAAGAAATATGTACTATTTTCATCAATCACTTCTCAATCTTTATAAGACATTGGGATCTCAGTCCCTCATTTCATATCTTTGAAAATTCACATCCTTCAACAACATCATTATCATACCTATCAATCTTGGGTATTCATACCTTCAATTCATCACTATCATTGTTACCACTTGTTAGGTAACTATTACCTCCAGGTCCTCAGATGGAGGTATACATGATACTTGATAAACAAGTATCTCACATGGCTCACAAGGCCTATTAAGTGTTTTGTCACCTTATACTAAGCAACAACTTATTCATGGAACTCATAAGGTCCATACACATTTTGTTACTTTTACTGAGCAACAACAACATTAGGCACATAAGGCCATTCAACATATTTATTATATGAATGTCATAGCTCAAATCTGGCTATGTTTATCATCTCAAGATGTCTACATGATTAATAGACATGATAACAGTCATGTAAATCATTTTTCACATCATATGAAATAATAGTAACACCACCATCCTTATCAGGATTAGGGTTATCTATTAAATAGGGCTTTTCATTCCCTTTACCCAAAATTAGGGTTAGGGTTTCCCATCACACATTAATTAGGGTTTCATACTCACATTATTAGTTCAACCCTAATGTATTGATCCACACCTCTAGGAGCATTCAAAGATATCATAAGTATTTGCTTATGATCACCCTTCCCCTCATATATCATGATTAATCATCAATTGAAGGTATGAGTTCATTTCTCATCCTTGTTATGCTATAATTACATCATACTCATTGATTTGGCTTACCTCATTCTCAAGGTATATTAGTCAACATTTATCAAAGTACATTGAGTTCATTACATCTTTATTGTAACAATTGCATAACACACACTTCATGTGTTTCTTATCCAAGAATATTGGATTAGAGGTCCATTAAGGTATGCCTACCCTGAAATGCTGAATGTGATATCTATCATGTCTTGATGTATCACTTTCTTCTCATTTCCATCTTATTTAAGTTAATCAACTAACCTTGTATTAAGTATTTCCCTCTTAATACTTTATTCACTAACTTGTCACTTTCATTTTTTTTTAAAACCCTACTTGTCACTTTCATCATATAGTGCATAGACTACACATTAGAATTGTCCAGCTATCTTTAAGGATATGGACTTATCCAATGGTTAGGCATTGTAGAATATAGGATAAACCATTATCCACCACTTAAGGTAATTCAACTCTTAGGATGTTATCCATATCACTATTTAGTATAACATACATCATTCCTAAGAGTTTCATATTCTTGTCATTGTAAAGTATATAAAGTTGTTACACATGCATGACATTAGATATATAGTAATCTAAGCATCAACTTATCCTTTAGACCCTTAATCATTAGGGTATCAAAACTATTATTCATATAGTTCATCAACTTTACCCTTCATGGTTATAACAACCTCATCTTACTTAATTGTAATAACCACATCCTACTTTAGTGTATTGGCCATTATAACATTACTATGGTTGCACATATCATCATATGGCATCATTTTGGATTTAATTCTCACTTCACATCATTCTTCAGGGTTTCCATAATATTATTCTTAATTAGGGTCTCACATGACATTACCCTAGATTAAGGTTTCTCATAACATTAATCTCAATTAAGGATTCTCATAACATCACCCTCAATTAGGATTTCTCATGGATTCACCCTCAATTAGGATTTCTCATGGATTCACCCTCAATTAGGGTTTCACATGGATTCACCCTCAATTAGGGTTTCACATGGATTCACCCTGAATTAGGGTTTCACGTGGATTCACCCTCAATTAGGGTTTCACATGGATTCACCCTCAATTAGGGTTTATATTCAATAACCCACAATTAGGGTTTACTATTCACATCACTTCACCCTAGATTAAGGTTTATCATTAAAATACCCTGAATTAGGGTTTCTCATATCATTTCCCTAAATTAGGATCATACCATCATCATGGATTAGGATTTCACCTATCATTGCCCTTTAATTAGGGTTAGGATTCATTAACCTTCATAATTAGGGTTTTATGATCTCACTATAAAGGATCATACCCTAATTAAACATTCATCCATAATGAAAGTGTTAAAACTTGACCATTACATGGTTATCATTCATGTAGGAAGTCTTCTCTCTCATCTTCTATAAGATGATTTTTACTTTATCCTTGATTAGGCTATGTCAACTCATCTTGAAAGAAGAATTGAAACCATGAATTATATCATTACCACCATGATCATTAAATCTTAATTATTCAAAGGGTACTAATCACCCTATCTCATTAAGGGTACCATTATAATAATCACCCTTAGTTTACATCATAAAATTGTTCAATTAAATAATTGACATTTAATCACTTTAAGTTTCCATACGATTTGGCTAGTTATCTTCCAAACAATCTTGGTTACTTAGACCTCAAACGGTCTTGACTAATCAGACCTCAAACGATCTTTGTTTAAGAGTTTGAAACCATTTGGTACAGGTGGTGCTTGAAACCATTTGCCAAAGCAAGTACTTGAAACCGTTTGCTAAATCAAGTACTTGAAACTGTTTGCTAAAGCACTCATGAGATCGATTGGGACTCAAACGGTTTGGGATCGTTTGGTCCCAAACAGTCTTGAGACCGTTTGGTCCAAACCTCCTCAAAATCGAATGGACCAAAGATGATCTCAACCACTCCAATCAATTTAGGGTTTCCAAGGTTAACTCCATCATCAATGGAATTCATGTAATTACTCATCAATTGAACCTACATCATACTCCAATTGAGCTTAATAGGTCATCCTTCCACTGATTTAACCCTCATTTGATCATCAATTAGGGTTTGGAATCAATTGGATAGGGATTGAAATCGATTAACCTTCAATGTTAGTTAATGTGTTATCAATTACTTTGAAACTATTAGACCATCAATCAATTTTGACATGACCTGACCTCAAACGGTCTTGAGGTCGTTTGGATGACCTCCAAATGGTCTTGAGACCATTTTCCCATCATATCATCAAAATCCATGACCTCCAATTAGGGTTTGGGTCATTGGATTGATCATCAAATCAACACTTAATTGCATTTCAATGTGTTATCTCTAGACCTTCCAAAACTCAACCATACTTAACCCTAGACCTCCAAACGGTCTTGGGTGACCCTCAAATGGTCTTGAGACCGTTTGGGTGATCCCCAAATGGTTTTGAAACCGTTTGGGCTAATCAACCCAAAGAACTAACTCAATAAAATTAGAAATTAGCACTTAACCCGATTAGGGTTTGGTGATTGATTGTCCTTCAACTCATGAACCAATTGAAACTAATCAATTATAATTAGTTGGTAATTAACCAAAATCATTATAAACAAATATCCAAATGGTCAACCCTGGTCGACACCTCCAAACGGTTTGAAACCGTTTGCTCTCAATCGGTTTGATGAAACTGTTTCCCCTCAAACGGTTTGAAACCGTTTGCTCCCAAACGGTTTGGTAAACCGTTTGAGCAACTATATGTAAACCGTTTGGCTTTGATATTTGGTGAGGTGTATTCTTATGATGATATCATCATCATCAATCTCTAAACTCACAAAACTTGCTGTGATTTCCATGGAAATTGCATCAATTAACCTAATCAATTATTGTGAATATAGAAATGATCATTATTTGATAAGGAATTGATTGGAATAACAATATTAAGGGTTCAAGTTATAAAATCCGCCTCCAATTAAGCTCCAAAGCTCCAAGATCACGGAAACAATGGTGGATGAAGCTTTTTCATCTCCCCCTAGACTCGTCCTCAAGCTTTTGGTTGAAAAGTTTGGCTAGGGTTGAAGAGGAGATGGAATTAAGAAGAAATCAATGATTAATTTTCAATTTCCACCATGGAATCAAGGTGAAAAGGGTCAAGAACCTTACCAACAGGTTAGGGTTCGTCCTCCTGGTCCTACCTAGCTCCCTTGGTCGTTTTCCAAGCAAGGAGAAGAAGTGGAAACGGAAAAGCCTTTCATTTGGCTTGGAAAAGGTCTTTTTATAAAAGTTCAATGAGAGAGAAAATACCTTATTCAAAATCATTTAATTCCAAAAGTATTTCCACCAATTCCTCCTTGATTTATTGTATACAAAGGCATCTCTATCCCCACAGAGCCCCCTTCCATTATCTAAGAATTATGGGAAAAGAAATTAATCACCTTAACCCTTATAATAAGAATATCCATATTTGAGTGGAAATTCTTTTTCTTATAATAATGGTGAGTGGAATTTCACCTCCTTAGGATATGCTCGTGCCTTTGCAAGGATTAAGCTCATCCACACACATCTGAATCCAACCATTCTAATTTTGGTTGAAGGCCCTTCAATTATTTTATTTATTTTTGCATTAAATTGAATTAGGCTTAAATCTTGATTATTTTAATATCAAGATTCTCTCTCCTTCAACTTAATTCAAATGAGGCGCCCCTCTCATTTTATTTTCTCTAATTGATTCCAAGAAACATGAGGGACCCTCTATAGGTGATATTTTGCATATTAATCCCTAGGTTTTGGGTAATTTGCACATTACACCAAAACTAGGTTTTAATGCACAAGGATTGCTCTACAAGCTTTATCTTGGTGTCCAAGCTTGTGGAAACCATACCACTACATTATATTCATTCTTATTATCTCTCAACATCAGAGGAACATTTTATCATGTTCAATTTGCAAGTTAACCCCTCAACTTGGGTAATTTGCACTTTAGTCCAAAATTAACAAAACAAAGTTTCAACATTTTCAAACAGGACCAAAATTGAAACATAAGTTCCTCTTGATCCTTAATTACTTTTCACCAAACAAAATTAAGGATTTAATTATCTTTCTTAAGAAAAACTTCTAGGGTTAGGATATAACCCAGGTCAGGGATGTTGCAAATTATAAACCCCTAACAAGGATTTCGTCCCCGAAATCCCAGATAAAGGGAAACATATATTATCCATGCATTCATATCATCATGTCATCAAATAACACCTCCTTATTATGGAGAAACCATAGAGTTTTAATCAATAAAAAGTTATTCCACACAAGTTTATCATGCAATGATTCACATGGAACATATACTCCCATGTTCCTTAATTAGTTCAGTATTTCTCTTTCAAGATCACAATTATATTCTGTCATCCACTTGAACTATAAGTCTTTTCAAACTTTGATTGTGTCATCTTACCTGATGACACAAAACAAGCTTTCCTTATTACTTGCACTAATTATCTCATTAATTATCCATTCTCTTACCATAAAGAAGGGTTACTTATCAACCAAGAACTTGTCTCAAAGATATCTTCAATTGTTATGTTTATGCAAAGCATGAACCCCTAACATGTGATGTTCATATTATTTTACATGATTAATCTGATTTCATGGTTGACCATTCCAGGTAGTCAACATAAATCATATGATTTTTCTTTAGATACCAGGATTTCTTACCTTGGTACCTATCGCATGAGTTGAAGACACATCACATCTTTATCTTCCTTTCATCTTGTGACATTACTTGTTACATATATCTTTTCTTTGGAACCAGAGTCCAAGATAAACTGGTACTTTTCTAAGTATCCATCACATAAACATCTTTATCTTATGCACATCAAGTGTCCTAAGACCCACTTGATTGCTATGTCCCTGAAAGGAAAGAAAACAAGGATTCATATTCCTCTTATTTATTCATGTGTTTTCAACTATTCATGAACCATTTACTCTTTATCTCATCCTAGGTTCCTTGCCTTCAGCATAGGAATTTTATAAGGATGATTACATATCATTATCCCTTTCTTTATTATTATATAGCATGTTTATGATCATTTCATGATCTCATCACATTTTCCATTTCCACATTATGGAAAGGATCTTTATAATGCTTACAACTTTATTGAGTAGAGTTCATCTTCCTTATTCTCATTCTTGTCTTATGAGGATTATTGTAAGGACCCTGACCTTCATTTAGGGTTTACCCTGTTTGCTTTGCTTAACCTTGATGCTCTGTTGCTTGCTAATCACCTTTAAGTGGTGATTAGGGTTTGTTTCAGCTTTGTTGAGAGTTGGAGGGGCTACTTGCAAATAACCCAAGTCTAGGGTTTTGTGGGCAAGTTTGCCACCTTGTGAGGTGTTCCTCTCTCTCTTTGCTTCCTTTGGTATTGAGAGGAAGGTTTGGGCTCGTTGTTTGAGTTCTTTTGGGCCTGGTTGAGCTTGTTTGGGCCTTGTTGAGTGTTGCCTTTGCTTCTTTGTGCCCTGTGTCAGGCAAGGGAAAGCTATGTCGGCCTGAGCTTGTGACGCCCAGGGTTTGTGTCACCCTAGTGGTGTATCGCCCAAGATGGGGAGTGTATCGGCCAAGGGGAATGTGTGTCGTCCATGGTGCCTTGTTGTGCCGCCCATGGTGTTTGACCTAGCTTTGACCTCGTTTGTGTCACCACTAGTGGACACTTGGTGCATGATGGTTACATGTGGCAATAACCTTGGACATGTGTTTAGGGCTTGCTAGAGTGGTGGATCGTGCACTAGGACAAGTGTCCCCAGGTAGGCGACACCTTGCTTGTTTCTACCTTGTTTTCTCCTCCCTTTCCTTCTATATAGGCATGTCCTTTCCTTTGTTAGGAGTTCCTTTGGTCCCTTTGCTTCTCCTCCACCTTGGTGCATGACACACCCCTCTCTTTGGAAAGTGGTGGCCGATACCCCCTTTGGAGGAGCAGCTTGGTGGCCGATAGCTTTGGAGTCTTCTTCTTCCTTGCTTGGTGGAGCTTGGAGCTTGCTTAAGGCGGGTGACATAACTCCTAACCCTAACTACCTTACCTGCCCTTATATTCTTGTTGCTTAGAATCGGTTTTACATGTTAGTGGCTTAGTTTCTTGTTTAGTATCCATGTTGGACGAACCTATGACCTAGGGTTTCTTGGTGAGCAATACTCCTTTCTCTCCTTGGTCTAGAGGAGTGAGTTTAAGCTTCTAGTACCATGAGCAACACCCCTCTTTCTCTTAGTCGATTGAGGTGAGCTTGTGTTCTAGTTGCTTGAGCAACAGTCTCCTCTCACCATGGACTTGAAGGGTGAGCTTGGTTGTTGTGGACCTTGTTTAGGGTGTTCTTGTGTTGCCCGATGGGTGATAGGTGGTATGCAAGACCCCTCCTTCTTAGTTGATTGAGGTGAGCCATCTCCTTGACCCTCTAGGGTTTCGGGTGTCCTTGTGCTTGAGGAAGACGATAACCTTGTGAGCTGCACCTTGGACGATATGAGTTTAGGGGAGGTGCCGCCCGACAGTCCTCTTAACCTACCCCTTTGGACGATATGCTTGGGAGGTGGTGGACGACACCATGTCTTTGTGATGGGCGTCACACCTTCCTTGCCTTGTGTCGGCCGATAGGCCTGGCTTAGTTGGTTGCACGATAGGTCTCTTAGACCTTGCCCTTGTGACGGCCGTTTGGCCATGTGTTGGTTAGTTAGTCAGTAGCCTTTTCTGGTTGTTTGAGCTTGTATACCTGACTTAGAAGTGGCTGGTTGTCATTATGCCTTGCTGGACAGAGCGTTGCTAGTTGGCCTGCTGTGGGCGTTGCAACCTGAACCCTGACGGGTGTCACCCTAAGTTCTGTGAGTTTCGACCGACAACCCATGACGGGCGTTGCGTTTTACCTTGATGCCCGACACCCCATTGCATGTCATGTTTCTTTGATTAGCTGCTAACACAACATTGTGCGTCAAATGCTTGACCGTTGTATGTTGATCGACAGGTGCTGGGCGATAGGGTGAGTACCCTGCCCGATACACCCTATAGTGAGGGCATGCTGCCCGATACAACTTTTAGTGAGAGTTCTTGGTGTTGTTAGCGAGGGTTCTGCCCCCATATAAATAATTTTACTCGATGAGAATTATTATAGTAATGCTTGTTTATGTAAAACACATGTCTTTACACATGAATGTGACCCTCTTGATTCTCTGTATTATACTAAGGAGAATGATAGGCACGTAATATGGTTTGCTTAAAGATATGATCATAAGTTGATGCATGGTTAAGGAAGCATATCTAACCATTGATGTAACCTTATGTGATAGCATGGTCATTCTATGATTATTGTACACTAACCATGCAGGTGAGGCCTAGCCAAGAAAAAATGGCTATAAGGTATATGTGATGAATAACACTACTTTGAAAGTCACTCTTGATACTGAGATAACATGTATAATGAGATTCCTATTCCATGATGATGATGATGTAATCCTTGAGAGGCAGTGGCACTATGTGATGAGGGATTGAGATCCCATGGTCTGTGATGATCCTTGAGATTGATCTAGATTGATTGGCAAGAGGCTAAGTGATAAACATGTGAGGTGGGATCCTTGTGATGGATCAGTATGATGTGAATTGTAGTAAAAGAAATTGTTGAGTTTTATATTGTTTACTTCTGTTATAATTGCATGTTATACAACTTGGTTGAATCTTGAAATCCATATAAAAGATACTAATTAATCACAATGAAATATATCATGTAGTTGCCCTGGCCATAGATCCATCATCGTCAGGAATTGGTGATGGTGAAACGGGTTCTCCTGCGGGTTAACCCGGAGCGCATATTGTTGAGTATGTGAGGTTTCTCCTAGCCTAAAGTGAGGAGGTAAGAGTACAACTTCGGTTGTAGACTCCAAGGTGCAGATTCAAGCCCGTAGCCCAATTGTGATAAGAGCATGGTGAATAGGCCCTTGGCTCAGGATATGTCATATGAGGAGCATGAATGCGTTCATGGCTCAGAGCACGGTGAATAGGCTTGTGGCTTAGTTTCACTAGCGCCGAGACCTGTACCAAGGCGGGCTAGGCAGAGGGTAGCCTGACCCTGTGGCTAAGACCACTTCAGCATGATACTGCTATCCTGCTTATGTTGTACTCGTGCACTGACCACGAGGTGGGAGGTCGTGGAGTCCGGCCCTTCCATTGACCTTGTATGGCACCGGCTCCGGGTTTCACAGCCGTCGGTTGGATTTGAACGGTACGGTTCACTTCCTCAGGGCATAATAATACGTAATCCAGCCGAATAGTAATTACTGCTTAAGTCAAACTCGAAATATTGGTTGAGGCCTTGCTTGCGTAGTTGATCTTGTTATATCCTGCAGCTACTTATATGTTCATCATGTTATGTGGCACTATATCTTATCTTGTTAATCATGTTTCATAAAAAGGTTGGTGATATGCCTTGAGTACATCTGGTAAGCTTGCTAAAGTATGAACAGCTCTACTTTATTTACTACTCTTGTTATACTTCTTATCAGTTATCTGCTTTATATACATATATGAGGTTTTGTAGTTTCGGCGGGGAGTTATGTTTCTCACTGGGACAATGTTCAATTGTCTCACTCTGCTAGTTTACACCCTTTTAGGTGGTCGAGCTAGACGTGGTGGTGGTCACAGAGTTGCAGCCGAGCAACAAGAAGAGCAGTAGTAGGCAAGCGATGGATATGCTGCTGTTTTGGATGTTTTGTAGTAGAGTCTTAGAGTCATCCCTGTACTCTCAGGTCCTTGGAGGTGTTTGATGATGTTTCACGATGTCTAGTCGTCGATGTTTTGTATATCCTGCTGCTGGCTGGATGTGGGCCCTTATGTATGTAAAAATAGGTGATGAAGTCATGTGGTGACAAGACAACTATTGCTCTAAGCTGTGGATAAGTTTTGTATATGTTTATATAACCTGTTTTCCTGCAGGATGTGGTCTGGAATGTAATAGTTTCTCAGTTTATCAGTTTTCCACAATCAATTTTAATTAACCCATGTTTTGGTAATATGTGGTTATGGTGATTTCCGCACGTTTTCGCGTAACACCTCGCTGTCTGTGTGATAGTGGGATGTGTTGCCACACTAGAACAGACTCTACTACCTTTGTCCTATGTCTGTGTAGACTCAGCAAACCTAGAGCTCTGATACCACTCAATTGTGGCATCCAACTTACAAATCACAAGGTTAACTAAGCGGAAGCGATTCATTTGCAGCAAATTACTAAAAATCACTAAAAATTAAAACTTTTTGCAAAGAGATCCACTCATAGGAAATCTTTTACATCAAAATCCATTGTAATACATTTACATCCTGATACAAAAGTATATGACTTGTACCATCTCTTCTCAAGGATTACATCATCGACTACCCTATTCAACATTTTATATAGACAACATACAAACCTCGAGGCATCAATCCAAAATCTCAATTCGATGATACAAACTATCTATTGACTCCAAGGACCTGAGAGTATAGAGACGACACATAGGATTTTCTAACTATATGACTAGACAGACAGTATCTCCACCTGAGATATTACTACTGTTCCTGATGCTACTGCTGTTGTTTCTCTGCTAAATGGATTCTGCCTCTTTGTCTGCGTCCACCTAAAAAACATTAGATCACACGGGGGTGAGACAATTGTAAATTGTCCCAGCGGGAGATATAACTCTCCGCAAAAGCATTGTTATAGCAGTTTATTATAAATAAAACTGAACAAGAATTCTTATATATTAACAGCAGTATTAAACATTAAGTGAACAAAGTAAAGTAATCCCCTTTCCTGAGGAGAATATTGTATCTACTCATGGTATATTTATGATTCATACATCTACTTGCAATGAATATAAAGAGATATAAATAACATCTATCAACTAGAGATGCATAAAAGGAATATAACATCAGCCAATGAATTTCCGTGTTCAATCATTAAGCAATCATGCTATACGAATGATTACATTTTACAATCACACTTATGCCCTGTGGAGATAAGATATACTGCTCATGCTCCAACCAACCACTGTGAAGTCAAAATCGGTACCATACATAGGTCAATAGAAGAGCCAGATTTCTTATGACCTCAGTTAGCGTGAGTACCAACTACAGGACATCTTGTGTCTCTTCTATATATAGCTTTCCAGGGTATACTGGCAACTTCGCTATCAGAGTTACAGTGGCGTGCTGCACTCTCTTCACGATCGTGAGATTTCATGTTTATCTCCATCGATCCAACATTAACATTATTGGGAGATGTGTACTACATATGTCCCAATCATTGGGAGATTTGTGATACATCTATCCCGATATAAGTAATGAAGGATTGAGAGGTTTAATGTTTACCTTCTATCAATTCCCTCATTAGGACGTAAGGATATTTTCACCCATTTACCCCCACATATTCAAAATATGTGATCTGAGTTTTGCCACAGAGCACCCGTTTCACCATCACCAATTTGCTGACGATGATGGATCTATGGTCAGGGCTCTACATGATATGATTTCACTTGATTAATTAAGTACATTAGCATATTCTTTTAGCATCAATCAAGTTCTCAAACATAAACTATCCAGACAAGTGCTATAAAGAAATATGTACTATTTTCATCAATCACTTCTCAGTCGTTGTAAGACATTGGTGTTAGAACCTCATTTTTCAAAACATGTAATGCGATTTATGAATCTCTTTTAAAAGATAAATAAGATCCATGTTTGATTTCATGGTTTGATTTGAATGAATTTCGTGCATGTTTTCTTGTTGGGCCTTGTTGGCCATTAAGCCCATTTGAAAGAAAAATAAAAAAAGAAATGAAAAAGGAATTCCATGTAATAAAAGAATACAAGGGAATAATGGAATATATAAGAAAATGATTAAAGGATGATTAAAAGGATAAAAGATAATTTCCCATAATAAGATTTCATGTTATAAAGGATCCTTGGGGTTCAAGGAACTCAGGATAATTAATTAATAGCAAGGGAAATAAAGAATATGTGGAAACTATGAATAAAAAGGTGATTTCTTGCAACCAAATAAAAGGAACGGTTTAATTGATATAATGATCTCAAATTTTGCAGGATGAGAGAATAAAACATAAGGGAGTTTCCCTCAAAATTTGAATAAAAATGGAATTAAGAATTGGGAGTTATTGATTTTTCAAGATTCTCCTTTTAAAGGGATTTTCCATTTCAATTTGGAAAATATTTCCTATTCCTGGTTGAACGCAGACAATAGAGGTCGTTGGATCTTGATCCAACTGACTCGGTGCATCGTCCAGAGTCCCAGAGGGACACAGACTGCAGCCCGACCAGGGGATTTTCCCCTCGTTTTTCCGTTCACAGCAGTGCATGTGCACTTGAGTTTGTGGTCCCATTGGGTTCGGGAGACCTTTTCGAAGAGTTTAGACCCAGGTTGTGCCGCCTTTCAGCGTGTATAGGAAAAACGCCCAATTGGGCTATGAACCGAGTCGGCGGCAGGGTTGGGGCAACCCTAGAAAGACCTCCACACCCTATAAATAGGGTCCCTTTCAGTTCCTTACTCCTTCACGATCTCAATCGGCTACTTTCTAAGCCCTAACACCCGCTCCCTCTCTCGTTTGCTCGCGCTCAGGCGAGATCGCCGCCGCGGCGCCACCGCAATCTAAAGAATAGATAAAAGAGGACGACGACACACAGCTGTCGTTCGATCAGAGTTCAGTGTGACCCTGACTTGGATCTAACGGCGTAGGAGCATGCTGGCTAAAGTGAATCGCTCGCGACGCTGAGCGTTTGATCGCGATCCGACGATTGAGGGCAAGCAGTGAGGTGCACCACTTGGTTAGTGGGGGCGTTTGACGTGGAGCGTCCGATTCAAAGGTGATCCATTGGCGCACCAATCCGACGGTCTAGAAAAATCCGGTAAATCTCTATTTCTGCCAAATAATCAAGAAAATTGCTTTTCCTTGCTAAAATCATAGAAATAGCTAGGAAACTCGTATAAAAGAACTTTATATATGAAAGTTGGGTAGAAAAATGCAAGGAATCTGATAAAAATAATTGTGTGACCTGATTCCAGTTCGTTTTGCAAAAGTACTTTAATTTGCTAGTAAAATAGATTTTAAGTTAATTGGAAACCCTAATTTCATATAAAGGATGTTTCTTTGTAAATTAATGGGTTAAGTTGAGGGTTATAAACCTGTGAATTAATAATATGAATATTTCATCCGTTTTGAATACAAATATGTCTAAATTAGGGTTTATGACTATGAGTGGAAGATAATGTACATGAAAACCCTAATTTAGGGTAAAAGAAGAAGGAAACCATGTAATTTTAGTAAATTGCTAAAAAATGATCCTAAAACTGTTAGGAATATTAAAAGGAGATAATTTAAAGGTTTTAAGTAGATTTGAAGAATTAGGGTTCATAATAATTGAAAAGAAAGCAAAACCCTAATTTTCAAGAAAACCCTAAAATTGGATAGAAACCCTAAGGGACATAATGATATTGGATAAATATTAATAAAAGAAAACTTGTACTTTTATTTCAGGGTTTCTGTGCCTTTGCTTGCTTACTTGGATATTCTCTCTCTTTAATTTTGATTATGTATCTGAAACTGCAATAAGAGGTATGTGGTTACGTTTATGGCTATACCGCATAGTTTTCTGAGGTTTTATCGACGTTTCCCTAAATGTGTGAAATAACTGTTGGATGTTTTAATTCCTGCCTCTATAAAGTGACTATGGCTATCACTATGAGTATATATGTATGACTAGCTAGATCCGAGTCCACCCCTGTGGCTATGTCAAGGCTAAGGATAAACTAGAGCAAGGTCTAGGGTATCATGAGTCAGAAACTGGGCTACACATGTGTAGTGCCATGAGACTCTTAGCATACCATGAGTTAAGGAGTGGGCTACCCACAGGTAGTGCCATGTGACTCAGCCCTAGAAATTGATTCACCCATTAGGTGAAGTCATGAGGGGTAAAATGGGAATCTACCATAAGGGAGGTAGTATCCAGGTCCACTGCAGGGACAACACAGGGGATAGGGTACACATGGATCGCGTAGTTATACTTAAAACGTAATATTGTTTGTTAATTGATAATTGGATGAAATAATTTGTTATAGATAATTGCACGATTAGTGAATCCCCCACATACCAGTTTTGGCTGACCGACATTTTGTTTGTCGGCATTTTAGGCACAAAACAAAAAGGACAAACAGTAATCCGTCATATTGTGAAATACACTAATTAAAGTCCAAGGAGGATTAGTTAGTTAGCCAGAGTTCTGGATAGAAGTCCTAGAAATCCAAATTTTCAAAGGTATGCAAAAGTTTTATTTATTACAGCTTTTCGGTTTAGTATAGTAGAATTTATTAATTGTTATCAATTAATTACTGAACCTCGATCCGGAAATTATGTGTGCGGCTTCAACCTCTCGGTCTCCCTTAATTGGGGGTTATCGGGAGGTGGGGTTGTAACATTTGGTATCAGAGCCATGGTTCTCCACTTAATTGTTAATAATTATTAAATTCTACACACTCCATAGAACCCAAGGGAGTTATTACAGGAGTATCTGAAAGACGGAGGTGTCTAGAAAGGGATCACGACCGGGGGCTGGCAAGATTTTCCTCCGCACCGCTAGTCAGAATACGAGGACTCCCAGACCCGTGTGACCGCCTGGCCAAAGTCTTAGGGTATGAATCGAAATAAGATACCTTTAGGACTCTCTCATCCTATTCATCCCCTCTCATCACATATTCTATTAAGGCTTTAAGAGTAGGATTCTCTCTCTCCTCCACACTCATGTGGTATGGGCACATAAGTTAAGGGTTTAAGAATCCTCCAGCAAATTAATAAAAGATATGTAATGAGATATCATTGAACATAAGTATAATTAGTTTAAATGATAAACTAAAGGTTTTCTTGTTATGCTTATGTAGTGTGGCGAGAAAGGAATTTTAGAGTCCATGATGATAAGTGTAACCCGGTGAATGTGGTTATCAAGAAAATCAGGGATGTTATTGCTATGATTATTTGAAGGTTCTTGGTGTTCTTGTTGGAGCTGGTCTTCTCTTCTTGTGTTGTTTTGAGATCTGGTATTTTCTGCAGTGCTGGGCCTGTCTTGCTGCTGCTGGTTCGGCTTTTCTTGTGCCTATGGTGGTTGATCTTATCCTTCGGGAGTGGCAGAGATCTCCATAGTATCTTTGTGATGCTATTGAGCTAGTGGTGTTGTCCTGTTTTTTCTTTTTTGCTGGTGCCTATGGTGGTTGATCTTATCCTCCGGGAGTGGCAGAGATCTCCATAGTGTCTATGTTTGTTTTTTGCTGTTGATGGGTGCTTATCCTTTGTGCCTATGGATGGTTGATCTTATCCTTTGGGAGTGGCAGAGATCTCCATAGTGCCTCCTTGTGTCTGTTGGTGCCAGTGTTGTTTGAAGGGCTGTTGTTGTTCCTTTGATGACCTGCCGTTTAGATGGGGAGGCTGCTGTGCAAGTGTCTATGAAGGATGTATGATGATGGTGTGCTGATCTGGTTTGTTTGGTTGTGATCTGAAGTGGCAGCTTGGAGTCTGTAGATCTGGAGTTGTTCCGTTTTCCAGTGATTTTCTGATGGATTTTGCTGGCTACTGCTCCTTGGTTTGGGCTGTGCTCTGTTGTGATAGCCTCTTATGCTGATCGTCTCCTGCTCTCTTTTGTTCATGATGCTCTGGTTTCGCTGCTTCACAGTTTGGATGAGTTGTGCTTCTGAAGATTGGGTGTCTGTAGATGTTCTTGTGGTTTGGTTTTGGGCGAGTTAGGGAGCTGTGTGATGGCTGTTATAAGTGCCATAGCACTTAGTAATGGGCGTGTGATGGCTGTTATAAGTCTCTGGCTTTGGGTTGAGAGCACTGTTGGAGCCTTAATTCCTTATGTGCTGGTTATGCTTTGCTGTCGCTTTGAGTGGAATATTTTGTCTCTGTTTGTTGGCTTGAGGAGTTGCTTTGTTGAAGATGGTGCTTTGGCACGATGGTTTCCTGGTCCTGCTGAAGATGATTGCTGCAAGTTCTTTCAGTCTTTTTCCGGATTGGTTGCTGAGTTGGCCTTTATGGCATTTTTGCTGCTGGTTTGCCTTTAACGCTGCTTCTGTTGGTGGGCTTCTTGGTTGTTCTTTGTAGGTCTGTTGTCCTTTCTCCTTTCAGTAATGGACGAGGTTGGTCATACATGGGCTCTTTTGGCTGTTTTGCTCCTCTCTTGCTGGAAGCGTTTGTTGAGTTGGGTAGTTCCTTCTGTTCCTTGCCTTGGAAGGTTTCTTTTGCTAGCTGCTGATCTTTGCCTTGGAAGGTTTTATGCTGGATCCCTATTGGGTTGAGATCTTCATTTGCCTGGGTATCGATGGCTGCTTGCCTCTGTTGATGATGTTAGCTCCTATCTCACTCTTGGGATGGTTGTTTCTTCTTTGTTGCTGCATCTACTGTCTATGTCTCTGGTTTTGGTTGGCGAGCATTGTTGAAGTCTCATTTCCTTATGTGCTAAGCGGTGGATTCTTTGTTATATCTTTTTCTTGAGGCTACACCCCTGTTCCTCTGTTTCTTTTTCTTTTGTACATAGCTTTTATAGCTAGTTTCCTTTTTTTCGCTACCCTCTTGAAGGTAGTATGCATTGTATAGACACTTTAGAAAAATACAAAAAAAAGCAACACGAGTTTTGACCGACCAAAAAAAAAGAACCAAGACTGTGGCTATTCCCGAGGGCTCCGGAAAACCGGCTAGGAGTGTTTGGCCTCCCCGTAAAGTAAAGGAGTCTTCTGAAAAGAGGAATAGGAACCATGAGGGTGGATCCTCTAAGAAGAGGAAGAGGCCTGAGGAAGTCACTCAAGAAGTCCCTAACCCTGACCCGGTACCATTTAGTAACCTGAACCAAGAAGAAGATCAAGGATATGAAGAGCAGCATGTGTATGAGGAAGAAGCCCTGATGGATGAGGACCCAGTCGATGATTCAGAACCCACCATGATGATCCATACCCCTGATACCTTGTGGTTAGAGCAACAAAGGAAGTTGACAGAGGCCATTAATGCTTTGGCCCTCCGAGACATAGCTAGAGCTGAGAATGGTGAACCACACCCTATTCGTCCACGTGTGGGAGCCACCATCCTAGACTTTGTCAAGCTAAACATAGAGAAGTTCTGGGGAGAGGATAAGACGGAAATGGTTGATAAAGCAGAAGCCTGGATACTTGCAATAGAGAATGGATTCCGCATGCTTGAAGTTCAACCGAGCAAGAAGGTCCTCTTTGCTGCTCATCTCTTGGAAGGGGCAGCTAAGATATGGTGGGAGACCCACATCACTGGCAGAAACTTGATAGAGGATCCCATGGCATGGGCTGATTTTAAGACGATCTTCACCGCCAGATTCATCCCAGTCTCAGCTAAGAAGGAAAAGGAAAGGGAGTTCACCAACATGACCCAAGGAAACTCTTCTGTGGCAGACTTCGGGCGTAAGTTCCGGATCCTGGAACGCTTTGGGTACAAGATGGATGAAGAAAGGAGGGTGGATCACTTCATAGAGCGCCTTCACCCTGCCATCAGGCCCCATGTGATGGCAAGCAAGCCAAGAACCTTCGCCAAAGCCTACAATACTACTTTAGACATGGAGAGGACCGTGATGCCTACCCCATTTCCACCTAAGGGGTACTTGGGTTTCACTGAAGGAGCCCAAGGCCCGAGAAACAACCACAAGAAGGATCCAGGACGACATCAAGCTAAAGGTAAACATGGAGGAAAGGGGAAACCTCGTCAGGAGAACAACCGACCTCCTTGCCGCACCTACAGGAAGGGCCATGCTGGTGAATGTCGCTACAAGAAGAAGACTTGCTTTCATTGCCAACAAGAAGGACATCTGCAATCCATCTCTCCTATGCCAGAGCCCAGAGGACAAGGACCTGTGGCAGCCCCACCAGCAGCGGCACCACCTGTGGAAGCTCCACCTATAGCTGTAGCCCCACCTGCAGGAGAAAGAAGGCAAGCCCGGGTGTTTGCCATTGACAATGAGGAGGCTCAAGTTAATGCAAATCGGTTGATCGAGGGTAATAACCCTTAGAGTTTTTCTTTTATGTTTTAAAGTTAAGCATGTAATGGTCTAATGCATGATGAAAAACAATGTAGGCATGCTTGAAGTTATGGGACATAATGTGAAAGCTTTATTTGACTCTGGATCTACTAATACTTTCATTTCGAGAAATCTTGCAACTATGCTTTGTTTGGATATCAAGGATTTAGGATATGTCTTATATGTTACAACCCCAAGTGGTCGAATCTTTACCTCTCTTTTGAAAACTCCGGTAATACCTGTGAAATATCGAGATCATGAATTTCCTACAGACTTTATCCTTCTCGACATAAATGATTTTGATGTGATCATTGGAATGGATTGGCTTTATACTTATAGGGCCAAAATCGACTATAGGGAAAAGAAAGTGATCATTAGGGAACCAGGTCACCCACCCTTTGTCATTAGAGGTAGGAAAGATGCCACCACTAGTTTGTATGTGTCATCCCTGAAGGCAGAAAGAATGATGAGTAAAGGTTGTCAAGCTTTCCTAGTAGTTGTTATCGAGCCCGAACCCAAGGTGCAGCCCTTAGAGGAAATAGATGTAGTCAAGAGCTATGCAGATGTTTTTCCGGATGATCTACCTGGGATTCCTCCCCAGAGAGAGGTGGATTTTTCCATAGAGCTAGCTCCAGGAACAATCCCTATTTCCCGAGCACCCTATAGGATGGCCCATGCTGAGTTGCTTGAGCTAAAGAGGCAATTGCAGGAATTGTTGGACAAGGGTTTTATCCGCCCTAGCACATCACCATGGGGAGCGCCAGTTCTTTTTGTAAAGAAAAAGGATGGTTTGCTCCAAATGTGCATAGACTACCAGATGATTAACCAGGCTACCATTAAGAACAAATACCCTTTACCCCGGATTGATGACTTGTTTGACCAGTTGAAATCGACTCGAGTCTTTTCCAAGATTGACTTAAGATCGGGTTACCACCAGTTGAGAGTCAAGAGTGAGGATATCTCGAAAACCACTTTCAGGACTCGGTATGGCCACTATGAGTTCGTGGTTATGCCTTTTGGGTTGTCCAATGCACCTAGTGTGTTCATGAACCTTATGAACAATGTGTTTCAACCCTTCCTTGACTCGTTTGTCATAGTGTTTATAGATGACATACTGCTTTATTCTGATGACCTAGATCAACACCGAGACCACCTAAGTAAGGTCCTTGATATCTTGAGAAAGCAGAAGTTCTATGGGAAATTCTCTAAATGTGAGTTTTGGATAGACCGAGTCATGTTCCTTGGACACATCATCTCAGGAGGAACGATCGCCGTAGATCCAGCTAAAGTGTCAGCAGTTCGAGACTGGCCAGCACCGAAGAACCCCTCCGAGATACGAAGCTTCTTGGGGTTGGCAGGATATTATCAGTGCTTCATTGCAGATTTCTCAAAGACCGCCTTGCCTCTGACTATGTTGACTCGGAAAGATGTGAAGTTTGTGTGGTCCGATGTTTGTGAGGCTCGTTTCCAGGAGCTGAAAGATAAGTTGACCACTACACCAGTTTTGACATTACCATCAGGCAATGAGGGTTTCATGATCTTCACTGATGCATCAAAGATGGGACTTGGCTGTGTGTTGGAACATAATCGGCACGTGGTTGCATATGCCTCCCGACAGCTCAAGCCAAACAAGGTGAATTACCCGACACTTGACCTGGAGTTAGCTGCTATCATTCATGCTTTAAAGATTTGGCGGCATTATCTATATGGTGCCACTTTTGAGATCTTCACTGACCATAAGAGCCTAAAGTATCTTCTGACGCAAAAGGACTTGAACCTACAAAAACGACGATGGATGGAGTACATGAAAGACTACGACTTCACCATTGCCTATCATCCAGGGAAGGCGAACATTGTAGCTGATGCCTTAAGTCGAAAACAGCTCAGGTGTGCAACTGTTTTGTCTGGTCAGTGGAGGAGCTTAGAAGAATTGGTGGAATGGTCACCTCAACCATGGGATGATCGAGTTCGTTTGACCAATATTCAGATACAGTCTGAGTTGTTGAGTGAGATTGTCGCAACACAGTTGGCCAGTGGAGGACTTGACAAGATGAAAGGCCTGATGTAGAAGACACAGACCCGTCTTTCTTTGGGAATAGACATAGGAATCCGATTTGAGAATCGCATATGGGTTCCTGAGGATTCACCGTTGAAGGAATGTATCCTACAAGAGGCTCATGGTTCTAAGTACACGGTACACCCATGGACTACGAAGATGTTTAAGGATATGCAGAGGTTTTTCTGGTGGCCAGGGATGAAAAGAGACATTGCAACTTATGTAGCCAGTTGTCTTGCGTGCCAAATGGTGAAAGCTGAACACCAACGACCCGGCGGACTTTTACAGTCTATAGAGATTCCAGAGTGGAAATGGGAGCAGATCACCATGGATTTCATGGTGGGTCTACCCCGGACCAAGAGAGGTCATGATGCGATATGGGTTGTGGTAGATCGCCTTACCAAGTCAGCACACTTCCTTGCCTTAAAGACCACTGCCAAGGTGTCAGATTTAGCTGAGCTGTATATCAGAGAGATAGTACGCTTGCATGGCGTACCCGGTTCCATCATCTCCGATAGAGACCCAAAGTTTACTTCCAAGTTGTGGAAGCAGGTTCAAGAGGAACTAGGTACAAGGTTAAAGTTTAGTACCGCCTATCACCCCCAGACAGATGGTCAGTCAGAAAGGACGATTCAGACCTTAGAGGATCTGTTGCGAGCTTGTGTTCTCGATTGGGGTGGATCATGGGAGCAGTACCTGCCTTTAGCTGAGTTTGCCTACAATAATAGTTACCAAGCCAGTATAGGGATGCCTCCATATGAAGCTCTGTATGAGAGACTGTGTCAGTCACCACTTCACTGGGATGAAGTTGGTGAAAGGACCTTATTGAGGTCAGATGAACTCCAAGTGTATGCTGATAAAGTCGCTTTAATCAGGCAAAGGCTAAAGAGAGCCCAAGATAGACATAAGTCGTATGCTGATGCGAAGCGAACTGATGTGCATTTCGCTTTGGGAGAACATGTCTTTCTGAAAATCCGACCGCTCCGAGCTATAGCTAAAAATAGAGGAAATTTGAGTCCCCGATACGTGGGTCCGTTTGAAGTGTTAGAATGGATTGGTGAAGCTGCATATCATTTGGCGTTACCCCCTCAATACAGTATGATGCATGATGTGTTTCACATGTCCAATCTGAAGCGATATGTGCAAGATCCAAGCCATGTGCTGAGCATTGAACCAATTGAGCTTCAGGGAAAGTTGTCTTATCCTGAGTTGCCTTTGCGGATTCTAGATACCAAGGTAAAAGAGCTCAGAAATAAGAATATAGAGATGGTAAAATTCTTTGGAAGCACCATGGAGAGGATGAGGCCACATGGGAGCTGAAGACGGACATGGAAAAGGCATATCCAAATTTGTTTGTTTGATTGTTGAATTTTGAGGGCAAAATTCCTATAAGGAGGGGAGGATGTTATAACCTCATTTTTCAAAACATGTAATGAGATTTATGAATCTCTTTTAAAAGATAAATAAGATCCATGTTTGATTTCATGGTTTGATTTGAATGAATTTCGTGCATGTTTTCTTGTTGGGCCTTGTTGGCCATTAAGCCCATTTGAAAGAAAAATAAAAAAAGAAATGAAAAAGGAATTCCATGTAATAAAAGAATACAAGGGAATAATGGAATATATAAGAAAATGATTAAAGGATGATTAAAAGGATAAAAGATAATTTCCCATAATAAGATTTCATGTTATAAAGGATCCTTGGGGTTCAAGGAACTCAGGATAATTAAATAATAGCAAGGGAAATAAAGAATATGTGGAAACTATGAATAAAAAGGTGATTTCTTGCAACCAAATAAAAGGAATGGTTTAATTGATATAATGATCTCAAATTTTGCAGGATGAGAGATAAAAAATAAGGGAGTTTCCCTCAAAATTTGAATAAAAAAAGAATTAAGAATTGGGAGTTATTGCTTTTTCAAGATTCTCCTTTTAATGGGATTTTCCATTTCAATTTGGAAAATATTTCCTATTCCTGGTTGAACGCAGACAATAGAGGTCGTTGGATCTTGATCCAATTGACTCGGTGCATCGTCCAGAGTCCCAGAGGGACACGGACTGCAGCCCGACCAGGGGATTTTCCCCTCGTTTTTCCGTTCATAGCAGTGCATGTGCACTTGAGTTTGTGGTCCCATTGGGTTCAGGAGACCTTTTCGAAGAGTATAAACCCAGGTTGTGCCGCCTTTCAGCGTGTATAGGAAAAACACCCAATTGGGCTATGAACCGAGTCGGCGGCAGGGTCGGGGCAACCCTAGAAAGACCTCCACACCCTATAAATAGGGTCCCTTTTGGTTCCTTACTCCTTCACGATCTCAATCGGCTACTTTCTAAGCCCTGACACCCGCTCCCTCACTCATTTGCTCACGCTCAGGCGAGATCGCCGCCGCGGTGCCGCCGCGATTTGAGGAACAGAGAAAAGAGGACGACGACGCACAACCGTCATTCGATCAGAGTTCAGCGTGACCCTGACTTGGATCTAACGGCGTAGGAGCAGGCTGGCTAAAGTGAATCGCTCGCGACGCTGAGCGTTTGATCGCGATCCGACGATTGAGGGCAAGCAGCGAGGTGCACCACTTGGTTAGTGGGGGCGTTTGACGCGGACCATCCAATTCAAAGGTGATCCATTGGCACACCAATCCGACGGTCTAGAAAAATCCGATAAATCTCTATTTCTGCCAAATAATCAAGAAAATTGCTTTTCCTTGCTAAAATCATAGAAATAGCTAGGAAACTCGTATAAAAGAACTTTATATATGAAAGTTGGGTAGAAAAATGCAAGGAATCTGATAAAAATAATTGTGTGACCTGATTCCAGTTCTTTTTGCAAAAGTACTTTAATTTTCTAGTAAAATGCATTTTAAGTTAATTGGAAACCCTAATTTCATATAAAGGATGTTTCTTTGTAAATTAATGGGTTAGGTTGAGGGTTATAAACCTGTTAATTAATAATATGAAGATTTCATCCATTTTGAATACAAATATGGCTAAATTAGGGTTTATGACTATGAGTGGAAGATAATGTACATGAAAACCCTAATTTAGGGTAAAAGAAGAAGGAAACCATGTAATTTTAGTAAATTGCTAAAAAATGATCCTAAAACTGTTTGGAATATTAAAAGGAGATAATTTAAAGGTTTGTAGTGGATTTGAAGAATTAGGGTTCATAATAATTGAAAAGAAAGCAAAACCCTAATTTTCAAGAAAACCCTAAAATTGGATAGAAACCCTAAGGGACATAATGATATTGGATAAATATTAATAAAAGAAAACTTGTACTTTTATTTCAGGGTTTCTGTGCCTTTGCTTGCTTACTTGGATATTCTCTCTCTTCAATTTTGATTCTGTATCTGAAACTGCAATAAGAGGTATGTGGTTATATTTATGGCTATACCGCATAGTTTTCCGAGGTTTTATCGACGTTTCCCTAAATGTGTGAAATAACTGTTGGATGTTTTAATTCCTGCCTCTATAAAGTGACTATGGCTATCACTATGAGTATATATGTATGACTAGCTAGATCCAAGTCCACCCCTGTGGCTATGTCAAGGCTAAGGATAAACTAGAGCAAGGTCTAGGGTATCATGAGTCAGAAACTGGGCTACACATGTGTAGTGCCATGAGACTCTTAGCATACCATGAGTTAAGGAGTGGGCTACCCACGGGTAGTGCCATGTGACTCAGCCCTAGAAATTGATTCACCCATTAGGTGAAGTCATGAGGGGTAAAATGGGAATCTACCATAAGGGAGGTAGTATCCAGGTCCACTGCAGGGACAACGCAGGGGATAGGGTACACATGGATCGCGTAGTTATACTTAAAACGTAATATTGTTTGTTAATTGATAATTGGATGCAATAATTTGTTATAGATAATTGCACGATTAGTGAATCCCCCACATACCCATTTTGGCTGACTGACATTTTGTTTATCGGCATTTTAGGCACAAAACAAAAAGGACAAACAGTAATCCGTCATATTGTGAAATACACTGATTAAAGTCCAAGGAGGATTAGTTAGTTAGCCAGAGTTCTGGATAGAAGTCCTAGAAATCCAAAATTTCAAACGTATGCAAAAGTTTTATTTATTACAGCTTTTCAGTTTAGTATAGTAGAATTTATTAATTGTTATCAATTAATTGCTGAACCTCGATCCGGAAATTATGTGTGCGGCTTTGACCTCTCGGTCTCCCTTAATTGGGGGTTATCGGGAGGTGGGGTCATAACAATTGGGATCTCAGTCCCTCATTTCATATCTTTGAAAATTCACATCCTTCAACAACATCATTATCATACTTATCAAACTTGGGTATTCATACCCTCAATTGATCACTATCATTGTTACTACTTGTTAGGTAATTATTACCTCCAGCTCCTCAGATGGAGGTATACATAATACTTGATAAACAAGTATCTCACATGGCTCACAAGGGCTATTAAGTGTTTTGTCACCTTTTACTAAGCAACAACTTATTCATGGAGCTCATAAGGTCCATACACATTTTGTTACTTTTACTGAGAAACAACAACATTAGGCGCATAAGGCCATTCAACATATTTATTATATGAATGTCATAGCTCAAATATGGCTATGTTTATCATCTCAAGATGTCTACATGATTAATAGACATGATAACAATCATGTAAATCATTTTTGACATCATATGAAACAATAGTAACCCCACCATCCTTATCAGGATTAGGGTTATCTATTAAATAGGGCTTTTGTTAAAACCCCAAATTTTGGGTTCCTTTGGTGAGAAATGTAATAATTTGTTGTGAATAAATGGATTTCATTTAAAATAGCCTTGTTGTTTGATTTGTGGGCTTTATTGGCTATTGGGCCCAATAACAAGGAACTTCAATTAAGTAATGAATAATTGAATATTTGAGAATAGAACGAGGTAGAAACCTCTAGAAGGCAAATCCAAGAATGAATTTCGTGCCTCTTAGGTTCTTTGGGTTCCAAGGAGTCCAAAGTTGCAAAGAAAAGCAATAAGAAAAGAAAAGATTAATCAGGTAATTTTTTATTAAGAAAGAAATTGAAAACAATGGTAAAATGTGGAAAATAAGTAAAAAGAGGTACAATTGAGTGGAATTTCGTGTCCCAAGGATTTCTAATGATAAAAGGGATACCAATGAGGAAAATAAAAGAGAAATAAAGAGAAAACCCTCAAAAAGAGATATTTTAATAAGAAATAAATAAGATAATAAGGAATAATGAAGAATAATGCATTTAGATGCATCTATAAGGATAATGAGTGTCCAATAAAAAAGGATTTCGAAATAATAGAGTTTCTTGGGGTCCAAGGAGCCCCAATGAAGAAAGCGGAAAGAGAAAATACAAATAATGTCAAATAAGAAGATAATGTGAATATACAATTATGTATTATGTGGTATTGCTAAAAAGAAAGTAATTGCTATTAAAAGGAAAATAGGATTTCGTGCCTATGGTTTGAAAAGCAAGAAACCAAGAGTATAAGTGGGATAATTCTCAAGATCGTAATATCAAAAGAAAAAGGTATATGAGAGAAAGAGAGAGAACTAGCTTCTTGTTGAAGGAATTCCTTTACTATTAGGAAAATGATCATTTTCTTTGTGGACAAGCGTTCATGGGCCTGGGTACCCCTCAATATAAAGGGGGTAGACCCCCCAGATCGAGTTTCAGAGAGATCCCATGTCTCCCACTCTCTTTCTCCTCTTCTTCTTCTTCTTCAACCTTACATACGTTCTAAACCTAACCCGAGGGGGTGGGGCGATCCCAGAACTAAGGAGAAGGGTTGCGACGCTCCGACGTCGTCGGGGAGAGACTTGACGATCATCTGATCGACTCCTTTCATCTGCACGATGCCCGTAGGTGGGAAGCAGGTTGACTAGATCGTAGACCTGTAGAACTTGCTTCTGGCCGTCTTGGCTGCGTTCTGCTTGTGTCTCGAGGACGCCAGGAAGGGGCGGAGCTGGGGCGGCCATGGGCAGCCACCCCCGAGCCCTGAGAAGAGAAGGAGGGAGCCTGCGTCATGCTACAATCAACCGCTAGGGCAACGCAACATGTCTGCGTGAGGAAGAAGGAGGCGGAAGCGGCTTTGGATCGTTTTGCCCTTTGCGGGCTAAAGAGGCAGCCAACTTAACCAGGGGCACGATTGTATTTTCAAAATGTTTCCAGGCAACCAAGTAACGATTGCATGGCAAGGCCTACGTGGCAGCTTCCTATTGGCCCAAAGTAAGTGATTCTTATTAAATTCATATCTCCTCAAGAGTAGCTTGGATAGATGCTCTTTATACATGAATTTTGACCAGGAGAACTCAAGGAATGCAATAAAAATATAATTGGAGCCTAATTATGCTTGTAGTTCAAAAAGTATATAGAGATGCTATCTTTAATAGTTTAATCAATGAAAACTCTAACCTTGATGATTAATGAATTAGAAAGGGTTAGATGAGTGTTTAAAGTTGATATTAACCCGTTAATGATGAAAAGGAACATTAAGATCGAAAAATATGAACTTTGCATATAATTAGTTTAATTTCGAGTTTAATGTGCATGAATAATACTTTAATGGGCCTTAAAACCCTAATGTTGGTAAGTTTGACTCTTAATGACTTTAATTGTTTGATTTCATGAATAGAACTAAGTTTTCAGAGTTATAATCTATTTCGAACATTGAAAGTTGTTAATTTGTGGATAAATACCCTAAATGTAGTAATTAGGGTTTTCTCATGAATCAAGGTAGAATTAATGATTAATAACATTCATATGAGTAATAGAGCATAATGAATTACAAATTGATGATAAATAAGCATAATGATCTTGTCATGGATTAAAAGAATAAAATGACAGTTTTGATGCAAGATAAGTTTAATGGGTTTAATTGATGGACAATGATGCCTTTAATTCGAAAATAACGTTAAATGTTGTTAAGGGATAACCTTAATATCTTTTGTGAATAATTAGGGTTTAAAATAGTGAAAGATGAAAGGAAACCCTAATTGCAATAGAAACCCTAAAAATGAAATAGTAACCCTAGGGCTCGATTAGGTCTATTAGACTTGGATACCATGATCCATGATAGAAAATATTGGATGTTTATTTCAGGACTGAATTATGCTTACTTGCTTGATTCTGGATTACTTGATTGTTTGGATTAATTCTGTATTCAAGACAACTGGATAGGTATGTGGTTAATTATGAATAATGGCCTTAGTTTCCCGATGATTTTTCAGATGGTTAATCGCATTGAATGCAAATTATCAGTTTGGATGTTCATACTTGCAAATTATAAAGTCACTATGATTATCACATTAATAATAGAAGTATGGATTCTCGCACCTACATGCCACCCTGATGAATGATGCCAAAGGTTAGGCCCAGATGGGTAGACCAATGGACACCTTGAGTGGTGACCCCAGGCACCAAGAAGGTGGCCTATGATATTGCATGACTAGTGGGCACCATGAGTGGTGACCCCCAGGAACCAAGCTCGGGATTGAGAAGGTGGCCTTAAGTCATTGGCAAAGGGAACCCTAAGGTGGGTATGCCGGGGTTAGGGCAAAAGTGGTGGAGAATGTCATACTGAAAAGTGTAAATTGGCTTGTTAATTAATTTGATTGTGATTATTAAATTGTTAGCCATATTTGCAAGATTTTGGTTGTTCCCACATATCAGTATATTTCGATATACTGACCGACATTTTGTTTGTCGGCGTTTTAGGAACAACAATTGAAAGAACAAACAGTAAAGTGACACATTGTGAAAGTAAAACATAAAGTGCAAGGAGGATTAGTTAGAGTGGATTCAAGATTGGATAGATAGATTCCCAAAGTTTTCAAAGGTAAGTAAAGTTTTAATTTTATACCAAATTCCAGTTAGTTAGTAGAATTTCATAATTGTTATTGATTATTTGTCAAACCTTTGATCCTGTTAATTGAATAACGGCTCTGACCTTCGGGTCTCCCTTAATTGGGGGTTACCGGGGGGCGGGGTCGTTACAATTGGTATCAGAGCATAGGTTCCTCACTTAATCTTTAATAATTATTAAATTTTACAAACTCCATAGAACCCAAGGGAGTTATTAGAGGATTATACGAAAGACGGAGGTGTCTAGAAAAGGATCACGACCGGGGGCTGGCAATATTTTCCTCCGCACCGCTAGTCGGAATACGAGGACTCCCAGATCTATGTGACTGCCTGGCCAAAGTCTTAGGGTATGAATCAAAATAAGATAGCTTTAGGACTCTCCCATCTTGTTCATCCCTTCTCAACTCAATTCTATTAAGGACCTTAAGGATTAGGGTTTTCTCTCTTCTCCTCACCTTCTTGAGGTATGGGTAAAGTTAATAAGGTTTAAGGAATCCTCCACCAAATTAATGAAAAGCATGTAAATAAGATGTTATGGACATAAGCTTAATAGATTATGCACAAACTAAAGAATAGGTACATTCTTAGGTCATATGACACAAGTTGTCTTTGCCCTCAGGAGAGACCTGAGGATAGACCTCCTTGTCAGGAGGATGAGTAGAGAAAGTTAGTCTTGGAGGTAGAGATCTCCATTAAAGTAGAGACCTAGCACATCCTTTGAGGATGATGTTAACCCTAACCCTAAGTGAAGGTTAGAAAGAGATGACATGATGAGTTAGATGTCATGGTAGACTGGATGTTTGGATAGACATGCCTGGGATGTCATATGAGCCATGAGAGGTTAGATGGCCTGGTATCTTTGGCAACCCAACCTTGGAGAGGGTCGTGCATGTTTGAGCGAAGGGTAGCTCCTTCATGGAGGAGGTTATAGAAGAACCTATAGAGACCTTATGGGTTGTTGCAAGTAGGATATAGCTTGCACCCAGAGTACGTCAGTAGTATTGATAGTAGGATGAAACCCTGGACAAGGGATCAAGATGGATGGCTTATGGGATAAACATAAGGGCCTATGGATAATCATGAGCAAACATAAGTTGGGCATAGGCTTCACCTGTGTAGAGGTATGCCTGTGAGCTCAATTCCCCATGGAGAGAGGACCTCTAATAGTGAGGATGTTGGTAAGGTTAGCTATAGAGAGAGATAGCAGGACCCTGGCAAGAAGGTTTGAAGCCAAACACCCGAGTATAAGGAACATGGGTGGATGATAGTGGTTGCCTCATGCATGATCCCTGGAGGATGATGATATCTTAGTTTCCTTTAGGGGAACCAAACCCTAGAAGAAGGATGATGCTTCCGGTACCTATGTACCTATGGTATAAGTGATTACCTGCTGGATGAGATAAAGAGTGCTTTGGACCCTGAGGAGGTTTAGGTAACCAGTTGTGAGACTGTATATCTAGTTGGTTGTCCTTGAGGAGGACTCAACTCCAAAGTGTTTCTCGAGTAGAAGGATCATGGAAGTACATGACATACCTGGGACATGCTTGATTCATGGTTGAGAGATTGAGCATGCAGTGGGATACCCAAAGGAGAACCTAGGGTTCCTAGGCCTAAGAGGGGAAGCAGTGTATCCAATGCTCATGATGAGTTTTGAGTCTCTATTGTCTCGAGCATGATACTCCTCATGTGTAGAAGTAAAAGAAAGGGTATGTTTGATGAACCCCTCACAAATAAGTTGATCTAATGTTGAGGAAAGAGAGCAAGTATGACCTAGCATGGTTTAATAGGTGAACTGCCTGTGCCTTAGTAGTTGTTGGGTTAGGCATGTTCATGTGAATATAAACCCTAAGGATGTTTGTGACCTTGTTGTCAAGAGTTGTGGTTTCCTCCCATCTTTGGAGAGGGATCCTTTGGTAAGTGTGTACCAGTTTGTAGGTTTGTGGAAACCTAAAGAGGTCTCGTAGGATCGTGAGAAGCTAAGTGAAAAGTACATGGTATGAGAATGAACCTGTAGACCCATAGATAACCATCTCTACGTGCATGTGGATGTGTTACCATGGAGGTAACCAATATGGGGCCTGACCAAGATAGGTAGGTTGCCATGACCCCTATGAAGGGATGAAAGTCAGTCATGAATGCAGAGAGAGATGATGAAGGATTGGGTAAGGTTCTAAGTCGGACATGTACTATGCTAGAATCCTAAGTCTATCCTAGAGTCAGGTAGGGATAAGACCGATGGAAGTAGGAGTTACCTAATTCCCTAGTTGCACATGACCATAGGGTCGGGAGGTAACAACTATCATTGTTTGAGGGCCATGGGTTAGGAGATTGATCACCTTCATGAACTCATGGGACCCAAAGGGAAGATGAGTAGGGCACTCTCTAGATGCATAAGGGAAGAGGGATGACCCCAAAAGTGCCGACACCCTACAGACCTAGAGGAGATGACCAAGGATTGTGCTTGGACAAAGTAAGTTCGAGACCAATTTTCCATGGAAGTAATTTTGATATCATGATGGTTATGATGTAGAGACATATGTGGCACGTTTCAACTTAGATGTGAAAGTGTATTAGCGAGGTGGGCTATACCATCTCTACTCTTGGAACAAGAAGAACTCTGTATTTGGACTGCAGCCAAATGCTTATTTCTTCTTATTATGGGAGTGAGAGATAGGACAGTACGCATGCCTTACACCAAGGATAAAGATGATGTAAGTTGGAACGTAGCTACGAGGTATGAGGATAGAGATGATAACATACCCTGGTGAAGTTAATTATACATGGATGGTTTACAAACATTAAGAGAGAGTAGTGTAGTCAGCTGATGAGGATGTTTTATCAGGAGCTATGTGGAATTTACAAGTTAACCAAGGTTGAGTTTGATCACCCTGAGGATGAGGTCAGAGTTTCTTGATGAAGACAAACATAGAGTTGGAGATGAGATGATAAGTATAAATACATGGAGGTGTATGTCTTCGACATTCCTTAACACCTAAGGATAAGAAGGGGTAATGAATACTCTGGATGAGATATAGCTGCCTAGTTTAGCTGGAAGCTAGAAGAAGTGGAGGTTGTTTGGATAACCCTAAGTTTGGAAGGAAGATGTGTTTTGGCTAACACTCGGATGTAATAAGATATGTTGAACAAGTTAATGGTTGTTTGGAGTATCCAGTTTAGTCCTTGATGTAGTAAAAGGATAGAGATAGAACCTCATATATACTTCTTTAGATAGGAAGGTAATAAAACCCTGATAAGAATGGTTTTGGGTTTCTAAGGAATCGATCTTGAGGAATCATAACAATACAGGAGGTCATGATATACCTTGGTACTACAAAGATAGTAAGTGATGGTAGCATTTTGGATGCTTAAAACAAAGTTGCATGTAGCATGTGGCCATGCAAGCCAGGAGGTGAAGGACGAACACCATTAACCTAGTGCATGGATATAAAGTATAAAGAGTTCTCGAGAGGGAATGGGAGTTCATCATTATGGATGTTGTGAGTCTCTCCTAGACCAAGAAGGTCTAGATACAATATGGGTTATGGTAGATCGCCTTACCTAGATGACATGAGAAAGGAAGATTTCTGTCAAGGGACAGATCTGGTTGAACTACATATGAAAAGAGATGGTTCAACTACACCATGATGCGAATTCAAAGGTTCTTGATGTGACCTAAGGGTTCACTTCCATGAGGTGGAAGTAGATACATGTAGAGCTTAGTGTTTGTACAGTTTATCACCCCATACTAATGGACAGTATGATCCAGACTAGAGGGTCTGATGAGAGCTTGTAGGGTGATACATAGAGACAGTTCTTAAGATGTGATGTTAACCATCATAACCTTTATCGGGATGCAAGAAGTCTTATAGAGAGGTTGTGTCGGTCACCACTTCATTAAGATGATGTTGGTGAAGGAGGCCTCGCAAAGGTCAGAAAAGAACCATAGTGTATGCAAATGAAGTTGCTTTGATCTTGCAATGGTTGAGAGAGAGAGCCCAGAGATGACATGAGTCGTGAGCTGATGCAAAGCAGACTGACATGCTGTTCACTGTAGGAAATGTGAAAATCCGACCCCTCTAAGCTACAGCTGAGAAAGCTGAGTCCCCGATATATGGGTCCATTTGAGATGGATTGGTGGAGATGGTTGTGTTAACCTTACCCCTTAGAAAAAAATGATGTGTTGCATGAGTCCGATCTAGAGCACTATGTGAGGTACCCAAGCCAGGTGTTGTGCCCTGAACCTATCTAGCTTTTGAAAGGATGAAAAGTCCTGAGTCACCTATGAGGGTACGATATACCAAGGTAAGAAAGAACTCGGATGGAAGAAAATGATATAATGAAGGTTCTTGGGAAACACCATGGAAAGGGTGAAGCCACATGGGAGCCCTGATGGACATAAGAAGACTTATCTTGTTTGTTTGCTTGCTTGATGGAATTTTGAGGGCAAAATTCTCATAAGAGGGGAAGGATGTTACAACCCCAAAATTTGGGTTCCTTTGGTGAAAAATGTAATAATTTGTTGTGAGTAAATGGATTTCATTTAAAATAGCATTGTTGTTTGATTTGTGGGCTTTATTGGCTATTGGGCCCAATAACAAGGAACTTCAATTAAGTAATGAAAATGAATATTTGAGAATAGAACGAGGTAGAAACCTCTATAAGGCAAATCTAAGAATGAATTTCGTGCCTCTTAGGTTCCAAGGAGTCCAAAGTTGCAAAGAAAATCAATAAGAAAAGAAAAGATTAATCAGGTAATGTTTTATTAAGAAAGAAATTGAAAACAATGGTAAAATGTGGAAAATAAGTAAAAAGAGGTACAGTTGAGTGGAATTTCGTGTCCCAAGGATTTCTAATGGTAAAAGGGATACCAATGAGGAAAATAAAAGAGAAATAAAGAGAAAACCTCAAAAAGAGATATTTTAATAAGAAATAAATAAGATAATAAGGAATAATGAAGAATAATGCATTTAGATGCATCTAGAAGGATAATGAGTGTCCAATAAAAAGGATTTCGAAATAATAGAGTTTCTTGGGGGTCCAAGGAGACCCAATAAAGAAAGAGGAAAGAGAAAATACCAATAATGTCAAATAAGAAGATAATGTGAATATACAATTATGTATTATGTGGTATTGCTAAAAAAAGTAATTGCTATTAAAAGGAAAATAGGATTTTGTGCATATGGTTTGAAAAGTAAGAAACTAAGAGAATAAGTGGGATAATTATCAAGATCGTAATATCAAAAGAAAAAGGTATATGAGAGAAAGAGAGAAAACTAGCTTCTTGTTGAAGGAATTCCTTTCCTATTAGGAAAAGGATCATTTTCTTTGTAGACAAGCGTTCATGGGCCTGGGTACCCCTCAATATAAAGGGGGTAGACCCCCCAGATCGAGTTTCAGAGAGATCCCATGTCTCCCACTCACTTTCTCCTCTTCTTCTTCTTCAACCTTGCATCCGTTCTAAACCTAACCCGAGGGGGTGGGGCGATCCCAGAACCAACGAGAAGGGTTGCGATGCTCCGACGTCGTCGGGGAGAGACTTGACGATCATCTGATCGACTCCTTTCATCTGCACGATGCCCGTAGGTGGGCAGTAGGCTGACCAGATCTTAGGCCTATAGAACTTGCTTTCGACCGTCTTGGCTGCGTTCTGCTTGTGTCTCGAGGATGCCAGGAAGGGGCGGAGCTGGGGCGGCCATGGGCAGCCACCCCCGAGCCCTGAGAAGAGAAGGAGGGAGCCTGCGTCGTGCTGCAATCAACGGCTAGGGCAACGCAGCAGGTCTGCCCTTTGTGGGCTAAAGAGGCATTCAACTTAACCAGGGACACGATTGTCTTTTTGAAATGTTTCCAGGCAACCAAGTAATGATTGCATGGCAAGGCCTACGTGGCAGCTTCCTATAGGCCCAAAGTAAGTGATTCTTATTAAATTCGTATCTCCTCAAGCGTAGCTTGGATAGATGCACTTTATACATGAATTTTGATCAGGAGAACTCAAGGAATGCAATAAAAATATAATTGTAGCCTGATTATGCTTGTAGTTCAAAAATTATATGAGATGCTATCTTTAATAGTTCAATCAATGAAAACTCTAACCTTGATGATTAATGAATTAGAAAGGGTTAGATGAGTGTTTAAAGTTGATATTAACCTGTTAATGATGAAATGGAACATTAAGATCGAAAAAGATGAACTTTGCATATAATTAGTTTAATTTCGAGTTTAATGTGCATGCATAATACTTTAATGGGCCTTAAAACCCTAATGTTGGTAAGTTTGACTCTTAATGACTTTAATTGTTCGATTTCATGAATAGAACTAAATTTTTAGAGTTATAATCTATTTCGAACATTGAAAGTTGTTAATTTGTGAATAAATACCCTAAATGTAGTAATTAGGGTTTTCTCATGAATCAAGGTAGAATTAATGATTAATAACATTCATATGAGTAATAGAGCAAAATGAATTACAACTTGATGATAAATAAGCATAATGATCTTGTCATGGATTAAAAGAATAAAATGACAGTTTTGATGCAAGATAAGTTTAATGGGTTTAATTGATGGACAATGATGCCTTTAATTCGAAAATAAGGTTAAATGTTTTTAAGGTATAACCTTAATATCTTTTGTGAATAATTAGGGTTTAAAATAGTGAAAGATGAAAGGAAACCCTAATTGCAATAGAAACCCTAAAAATGAAATAGTAACCCTAGGGCTCGATTAGGTTTATTAGACTTGGATACCATGATCCATGATAGAAAATATTGGATGTTTATTTCAGGACTGAATTATGGTTGCTTGATTCTGGATTACTTGATTGTTTGGATTAATTATGCATTCAAGACAACTGGACAGGTATGTGGTTAATTATGAATAACTGCTTTAGTTTCCCGATGATTTTTCGGATGGTTAATCGCATTGAATGCAAATTATCAGTTTGGATGTTCATACTTTCAAATTATAAAGTCACTATGATTATCACATTAATAATAGAAGTATGGATTCTCGCACCTACATGCCACCCTGATGGATGATGCCAAAGGTCAGTCCCAGATGGGTAGACCAATGGACACCTTGAGTGGTGACCCCAGGCACCAAGAAGGTGGCCTATGATATTGCATGACTAGTGGGCACCATGAGTGGTGACCCCCAGGCACCAAGCTCGAGATTGAGAAGGTGGCCTTAAGTCATTGGCAAAGGGCACCCTAAGGTGGGTATGCCGGGGTTAGGGCCAAAGCGGTGGAGAATTTCATACCGAAAAGTGTAAATTGGCTTGTTAATTAATTTGATTGTGATTATTAAATTGTTAGCCATATTTGCAAGATTTTGGTTGTTCCCACATATTAGTATATTTCGATATACTGACTGACGTTTTGTGTGTTGGCGTTTTAGGAACAACAATTGAAAGAACAAACAGTAAAGTGACACATTGTGAAAGTAAAACATAAAGTGCAAGGAGGATTAGTTAGAGTGGATTCAAGATTGGATAGATAGATTCCCAAAGTTTTCAAAGGTAAGTAAAGTTTTAATTTTATACCAAATTCCAGTTAGTTAGTAGAATTTCATAATTGTTATTGATTATTTGTCGAACCTTTGATCCTGTTAATTGAATAATGGCTCTGACCTTCGGGTCTCCCTTAATTGGGGATTACCGGGGGGCGGGGTCGTTACAGCTTTTCATTCCCTTTACCCAAAATTAGGGTTAGGGTTTCCCATCACACATTAATTAGGGTTTCATACTCACATTATTAGTTCGACCCTAATGTATTGCTCCACACCTCTAGGAGCATTCAAAGATATCATAAGTATTTGCTTATGATCACCCTTCTCATCATATATCATGAATGATCATCAATTCAAGGTATGAGTTCATTTCTCATCCTTGTTATGGTATAATTACATCATACTCATTGATTTGGCTTACCTCATTCTCAAGGTATATTAGTCAACATTTATCAAAGTACATTGAGTTCATTACATCTTTATTGTAACAATTGCATAACACACACTTCATGTGTTTCTTATCCAAGAATATTGGATTAGAGGTCCATCAAGGTATGCCTACCCTGAAATGCTGAATGTGATATCTATCATCTCTTGATGTATCACTTTCTTCTCATTTCCATCTTATTTAAGTTAATCAACTAACCTTGTATTAAGTATTTCCCTCTTAATACTTTATTCACTAACTTGTCACTTTCATCATACAATGCATAGACTACACATTAGAATTGTCCAGCTATCTTTAAGGATATAGACTTATCCAATGGTTAGGCATTGTATAATATAGGATAAACCATTATCCACCACTTAAGGTAATTCAACTCTTAGGATGTTATCCATATCACTATTTAGTATAACATACATCATTCCTAAGAGTTTCATATTCTTGTCATTGTAAAGTATATAGAGTTGTTACACATGCATGAAATTAGAAATATAGTAATCTAAGCATCAACTTGTCCTTTAGACCCTTAATCATTAGGGTATCAACACTAATATTCATATAGTTCATCAACTTTAACCTTTATGGTTATAAAATCCTCATCTTACTTAATTGTAATAACCACATCCTACTTTAGTGTATTGTCCATTATAACATTACTATGGTTGCACATATCATCATATGGCATCATTCTGGATTTAAGTCTCACTTCACATCATTCTTTAGGGTTTCCATAATATTATTCTTAATTAGGGTCTCACATGACATTACCCTAGATTAAGGTTTCTCATAACATTAATCTCAATTAAGGATTCTCATAACATCACCCTCAATTAGGATTTCTCATGGATTCACCCTCTATTAGGATTTCTCATGGATTCACCCTAAATTAGGGTTTCTCATGGATTCACCCTCAATTAGGGTTTCACATGGATTCACCCTCAATTAGGGTTTCACATGGATTCACCCTCAATAGGGTTTCACATGGATTCACCCTCAATTAGGGTTTATATTCAATAACCCATGATTAGGGTTTACTATTCACATCACTTCACCCTAGATTAAGGTTTATCATTAAAATACCCTGAATTAGGGTTTCTCATATAATTTCCCTAAATTAGGATCATACCATCATCATGGATTAGGATTTCACCTATCATTGCCCTTTAATTAGGGTTAGGATTCATTAACCTTCATAATTAGGGTTTTATGATCTCACTATAAAGGATCATACCGTAATTAAACATTCATCCATAATTAAAGTGTTAAAACTTGACCATTACATGGTTATCATTCATGTAGGAAGTCTTCTCTCTCATCTTCTATAAGATGATTTTTACTTCATCCTTGATTAGGCTATGTCAACTCATCTTGAAAGAATAATTGACACCATGAATTATATCATTACCACCATGATAATTAAAGCTTAATTATTCAAAGGGTACTAATCACCCTATCTCATTAAGGGTACCATTATAATAATCACCCTTGGTTTACATCATAAAATTGTTCTATTCAATAATTGACCTTTAATCACTTTAAGTGTCCATACGATTTGGCTAGTTATCTTCCAAACAATCTTGGTTACTTAGACCTCAAATGATCTTGACCAATCATACCTCAAACGGTTTTGGTTTAAGAGTTTGAAACCGTTTGGTAAAGGTGGTGCTTGAAACCATTTTCCAAAGCAAGTACTTGAAACCGTTTGCTAAAGCAAGTACTTGAAACCGTTTGCTAAAGCAAGTACTTGAAACCGTTTGCTAAAGCACTCATGAGATCGATTGGGCCTCAAACGATTTGTGATCGTTTGGTCCCTCAAAAGGTCTTGAGACTGTTTGGACTCAAACGGTCTTGAGACCTTTTGGTCCAAACCTCCTCAAAACCGAATGGACCAAAGATGGTCTCAACCACTCCAATTGATTTAGGGTTTCCAAGGTTAACTCCATCATCAATGGAATTCATGTAATTACTCATCAATTGAACCAACATCATACTCCAATTGAGCTTAATAGGTCATCCTTCCACTGATTTAACCCTCATTTGATCATCAATTAGGGTTTGGAATCAATTGGATGGGGATTGAAATCGATGAACCTTCAATGTTAGTCAATGTGTTATCAATTACTTTGAAACTATTAGACCATCAATAAATTTGGACATGACCTGACCGAAAACGGTCTTGAGGTCGTTTGGATGACCTCCAAATGGTCTTGAGACCATTTTCCCATCATATCATAAAAATCCATGACCTCCAATTAGGGTTTGGGTCATTGGATTGATCATAAAATCAGCACTTAATTGCATTTCAATGTGTTATCTCTATACCTTCCAAAACTCAACCATACTTAACCCTAGACCTCAAAACGGTCTTGGGTGACCCTCAAACAGTCGGGAGACCGTTTGGGTGATCCCAAAATGGTTTTGAAACCGTTTGGGCTAATCAACCCAAAGAACTAACTCAATAAAATTAGAAATCAACACTTAACCCGATTAGGGTTTCGTGATTGATTGTCCTTCAACTCATGAACCAATTGAAACTAATCAATTATAATTAGTGGGTAATTAACCAACATCATTATCAACAAATATTCAAATGGTCAACCGTGGTCAACATCTCCAAACAGTTTGAAACCATTTGCTCTCAATCGGTTTGATGAAACAGTTTCCCCTCAAATGGTTTGAAACCGTTTGCTCCCAAACGGTTTGGGAAACCATTTGAGAAACTATATGTAAACTATTTGACTTTGATATTTGGTGAGGTGTATTCTTATGATGATGTCATCATCATCAATCTCTAAACTCATGAAACCTGTTATGATTTCCATGGAAATTGCATCAATCAACCGAATCAATTATTGTGAATATAGAAATGATCATTATTTGATAAGGAATTGATTGGAATAACAATATTAAGGGTTCAAGTTAGAAAAACCTCCTCAAATTAAGCTCCAAATCTCCAATATCACGGAAAAAATGGTGGATTAAGCTTTTGCAACTCCCCCTAGGCTCGTCCTCAAGCTTTTGATTGAAAAGTTTGGCTAGGGTTGAAGAGGAGATCGAATTAAGAAGAAATCAATGATTAATTTTCAATTTCCACCATGGAATCAAGGTGAAAAGGGTCAAGTACCTTACCAAAAGGTTGGGTGTCATCCTCCTGGTCCTCCATAGCCCCCTTGGTCGTTTTACAAGCAAGGAGAAGAAGTGGAAACAGAAAAGCCTTTCATTTGGCTTGAAAAAGGTCTTTTTGTAAAAGTTCAATGAGAGAAAAAATGCCTTTTTAAAAATCATTTAATTCCAAAATTTTGCCACCAATTACTCCTTGGTTTCTTGTATACAAATGAATCTCTATACCCACCTAGATCCCTTCCATTATCCAAGAATTATGGGAAAAGAAATTAAGCATCTTAACCCTTATAATAAGAATATCCATATTTGAGTGGAAATTCTTTTTCTTATAATAATGGTGAGTGGAATTTCACCTCCGTAGGATATGCTCGTGCCTTTTCAAGGATTAAGCTCATCCAAACACATATGAATCCAACCATTATAATTTTTGTTGAAGGCCCTTCAATTATTTTATTTATTTTTGCATTAAATTGAATTAGGGTTTCAATTAGACTTAAATCTTGATTATTTTAATATCAAGATTCTCTCTCCTTCAACTTAATTCAAATGAGGCGCCCCTCTCATTTTATTTTCTCTAATTGATGCCAAGAAACATGAGGGACCGTCTAGAGGTGATAGTTTGCATATTAATCCCTAGGTTTTGGGTAATTTGCACATTACACCAAAACTAGGTTTTAAAGCACGAGGATTGCTCTACAAGCTTTATCTTGGTGTCCAAGCTTGTGGAAACCATACCAATACATCATATTAATTATTATGATGTCTCAAAATCATAGGAATATTTTATCATGTTCAATTTGCAAATTAACCCCTCAACTTGGGTAATTTGCACTTTAGTCCAAAATTAACAAAACAATGTTTCAACATTGTTCAAACAGGACCAAATTTGAAACATAAGTTCCTATTGAGCCTTTATTACTTTTAACCAAACAAAATTAAGGATTTAATTATCTTTCTTAAGCAAAACTTCTAGGGTTAGGACATAACCCAGGTCAGGGATGTTACACTAAGTTCGTTAAGAGTGATATGAATCCTTCTCTTATGACCTTGGGTCAAGTATCCCTTACTTTTGAAGGATTCATGTGTCAACTCGAGAGGTTAGCGGGTGCATATGATGTTCAACTTAAGTTTGAGGTACATGTGGATTATAAATCTAAAATTATTCACACATAACTATGAATATACACAAATTGGACCAATTTGCCACCTCACGCTGAGAGGTAAGGGCAAAGACTAAATGATTCTTCATGAATCTCTTAGAATTCTTCTAGTCATGTGCATTGTTGGTTTCAAAATCTTAGTTAAATGCAAATGTATTTATGATGTGGTTAGAATGAAGAGTGTTGGCTCTGATTACGAAGACTAACCTATGTAGAGATTTGATGTGGGAGGGATCCATAAATAAGCTTATGGAAACACTTTGTTTCTTCCTTGCTTTCTTTAATCTTCCACTTAGTGGGGGTGCGACTGTGGGTTTAGACAAGGATAGGCTACCAAGTATTCAATAAACAAAAATTTTGTTTTGGGTGAATGTCACACCACATTGATGTGTCATTGTGGATAGCCAATAGATCACCATCCATTTGCTTTCCACGCGTGATCTAAATGATTCATGTAGTATTATCCCCCACCCCATTCCTTCTACCTACTATGACATAAAATTGCTCCCGTCGAAGATCACTTCCTATTCTTATTTCCCTTTTCCATAACCACCTTCTCTCTCATAGACTAACGCTTGTTGTTTTCACCTTATCTTATTTAAGTAAGTTACCCCATCTCCCAACTCAGGCTATCGTCTAATTGTGAGGGACGCATCTCATAACCACCTCTTCTTTGTCCTACCTTATTAGCAACTACAAAAACCACTGAAGTATAGAGGAGTCTAGGAGGGTCTCTACACCCAAATTGTCAACATGCATGTGAAAATTATTATAGTGTCTTTCTCTCGAGAGAATACCCATGTGACAGTGCATTGGTAGCGATAATATTCTTTTATATATATCTCGAAGGAGAATTCATGGTGATAAGACAAACTCTAAAAATAGACACACTGTCTTCCTTGCCTCTACAAGATGGAGACGCACACAATTTCTCTAGTAGAAGGATGTAAAGAAGTAACCTAGGAAGAGAGCTTGCAATATAATGAACTATGTTTTAGGTACATAATCTTTCTTTACTATTTAATGAAGAAATTTTACCTAAATGATCACAGATTCTTGATTTACATAGTTACTTATTAAAAAAATACATCATCCATTATAGGTTTTTTTAGTTGGGGTTTGGTGAATCAAAACCCTATGATATGTTGAATTAGGGTTTTAGGGTAAAACAAACCAAAATGGTGGTACAATGACAAATTGTTATAATTGATGTTTTATAGATGTTTGGATATAGATTATGGTTAGTAAAATACCCTATAATGATTAAAAAAACCAAGGGGATTGACATCATTGTATTGTAGATCGATTGTACAAGGTTGTAAGATTTTATTCCTAAACATGGATCAAAATGAAAACATAATAAATTTGGTCTATATCAAATATCCAAGCATATTAAATGCTCTATATGAACTAATGATGAATCTAAGACCCTAAAAAATTCCTTCATATTATGCAAATCTCGAATTTGAAGGAAGGAGTGGATATTATGGTGATTATGAAGATTGTTCCTTTATTAGCGAATCTCAAATTTGAAGGAACGTGGATATTATGGTGATTATGAAGATGTTTACTTTAATTCTTCCTATAACCTAGTTCTACTTTACTCCTTTCATTAATTCTTAGTAAGATCACCTTCTATCCATCTATTTACATTAATTGTAGTAGAATGCAAACATTGCATCATAATTCTTCTACATTCATTAGGAACCCTAATCTCTGTTCTTTTCCCCCATTTTCTACTTCTTTGACAAAAACTAAAGTTGTTGCAGGTAATTTGACGGTGAAAATCCTTTTATAGGAGGAAAGGAGGGGACAAAGCCCTATAAGTGTGGTTGTTGGAGGTGGCTTCCTGCCTAATCCAATTCTGAGTTAATCGACTGGGGGTCTAGTCGATCTACCTGATTTAATAATTGCTTCAGCCTAAATTCATGTTGGTTAAAGTTTGACTACAATGATGGCCTTATTGTTTTGGAGTTTGGCTGGGTCTTGAGTGTTAGACCAACCACTAGGATACTGACATCGATCGACTAGAGTTGTTTTCTTTGCCTGAAGGCAAGTTTCACTTTAGTAATGAGACTTCTTGATTTAGAGTTTGATTGGCCTTAAAATTTATTCTTTGACTACTCACTTCATCCAAAGTAATAAGCTTCCCAAATCTGAGTTTGACTGATCTTTAACAGTGAGTTGATCAATTGGGAATGGTGAGTTGATCGACTGGGATTTCTGGGAAGCCAAAATCTGGTGCAAGTGATTCAACCCACTCGGTGAGTCAATCAATTGATTGGGAGACTAAAGATGGGAATATAATCCTTTGATTCTTGCGACCTTTTGGGACTTTGAGTAAATTGCCTATTTTCTTGGAAAAGCCACAATAAATTAAGTAAAAACTCCAATTGACTAGAGGAAAACAAAAAACTAAGACAGTTAACTCTAAAACTAGAGAATAATAACAAAATACTCATAAAAAGAGATCTTAAACATGCAAATAAAGTGGATAAATATGCATTTATCAACTACCCTGAACTTGAACGTTTCTCATCCTCGAGAAACATTAAATCAAATAGTGCCCAATAATACTCTCATCCAGTTTTCCTCACTTGCCTACCTATACTTGAATCCTTACCACCTTATATGGCTAGGAAACCCCAATATCCTGTAATCACCGAACACAAAATTTTAATTCCCTACTTTTAATTGCGCACAACTTTCTTACATTTCAAGACCCAAAAAGAAACAAATTTTCTATTATTTTTGCCTTTTGTACTCCCACAAATTCTCACAAGTTCTGCACAAGAATAGGGTTCAAGGTTTTTGTGGCGTCTGTTGCCAAACATCGATTAAGATAAATGCGGAAGCGATCATTAATAACGGAGTTACTGAAAATCACTAAAAATAAAAACCATTTAACAAGAGATCCATTCATAGGAAAACTCTTTCATTCCGAACCAAAGTAAATCATTACATCCTGGTTTACTAGTACATCTCTTGTACCGTTTCTTCTCGAGAGTTACAACATTCACTACTCTGTCTCAACTGTACACAGGTCGTATAAAAATATCGAGGCATCAAACCAAAATCTCAGATCAAATTATCAAAGCACTAACTCCTAGGACCTGAGAGTACATAGACGACTCATAAGAGTAACTATACAAAACCAGACAGCCAATGTCTCCACCTGATGGATCACTGCTGTCCTTGTGACTGCTGCTGCTCTTCACCTGCAGAAGGGTTTCTGCCTTGTTGTCTGCGTCTACCTAAAAACATTGAATCCCACAAGGGTGAGACAATTATAATAATTGTTCCAACGGGAGATATAACTCTCCGCCAAAACATTATCATTGCAGTTTACTAGAAATAAACTGAGCAGTGGGATAATATAAAATAGTAGCAGATGAATCAACATTTATGCAGATTAGAGTGACATTCTTATGCAAGTATTTCAACTATAACTTGATAAATCATCATACCTCTTATTTAATATGAATTAAAGGAACATAAATACATTTATGTATCAAGGACATGCTAAGCAATATAACATCAACTAGTGGTTCTCATATTTCAATCTTATCCAAATACGCTACACGACTGATTATATTTTACAAACATATTTAAGCTCTAAGGAGATGAGGTATACCACTCATACTCCAACCGACCATTTCTAGAATCAAAATCGGTACCATAAATAGGTCAATGGAAGAGTCGGGTTCTCATGACCTCCCACATCCCGGTCAGTACGGGACCACAAGCAGGACTGTGTTAACTACTCAAAATAGCATTCCAGGGTATACTGGAAACTTGGCTATAAAGTTACAACATCAAATGCACTCTCATTGGCAATCGAGAGATTTAATGTTTATCTTCATCGACCCAACTTTAAATATCATTGGGAGATTAGTGATACATCCATCCCAACCATCGGGAGATTTATGATACATTCATCCCAACACATGAAGAATTGAGAGGTTCGATGTTTACCTTCTTTCAATCTCTTCACAAGGACGTAAGGATATTTTTGCCCATTTACCCCCACATATTTGAAATATGCGAATTCCAGGAAATCCCATAGGAAAACCTATTTCACCATCACCTAGTTCTGACGATGATGGATCTATGGTCAGACAAATACATGAATATATTTGACTTGATTAATTAAGTACATTTTCATATTCTTTTAGCATCAGCCAAGTTCTCAAAACATAGCTTATTATAATAATGCTATAAAGAAACATGTACTATTACATCAATTACTTATCAGTCATTAAAAGACATCGGAAACTCAGTTCCTCTTTTCAATACTGGGAATTATCATCCCTTCACAATCTCATCACCATAATCATATGGTTCTGGGTATTTAAACCCTTGGCTCATCATTGAGCATTGTTACCACTTTTCCAGGTAACTATCACCTTCAGGTCATCTGACCAAGGCAAACATGAAACTTGCTATTACAAGCATCACTCATGGTACTTGAGGCCCATTAACTCTCTTGTTACCTCTTACTAGGAAGCAAGGTATATTATGGCACACAAGGCCCAATCACAATAGTGAATTGAACATCATAGTTCATACCTGACTATTATCATCATTTCAGAATACCTGCATGGTCAGCACAAATGATAACAGTAATATCAATTGCATATCAGTACCATATAAAACAAATATGGATTCACTATATTTAGGGGTAACACCACTATTCCCTTCTCAGGGTTAGGGTTTCCAATTTCATGTCTTTTGAGAACATTCATCATATTAACCACATCAAGGTTATGGTTTATCACCATATTTCTCAGATTAGGGCTTCATAAAACATTATATAGTATTACCTAGGATTTGAGCTTCACACCACATAAAACATCAAGGTTTCTCATGAAACCATTCTTAGTTAGGGTTTCACATAAATTTCACCCCAGAATAGGGTCTACATTCAATTAACCACAATTAGGGTTTACTATTCATCCCAATTAGGGTTTTACATTCAAGTACCCATAATCAGGGTTTATTATTCATCTGAATTAGGGTTTTGCATTACATTACCCTAAATTAGGTTTGCACATATCAACACCCTAGATTAGGGTTACATCCATACCCTAGATTAGGGTTTCATTAAGAATTATCCTGAATTAGGTTTAGGTTCAGTAACCTTGTCGATTAGGGTTTATACTCATGATTAGGGTTTTATGATCTCTTTAATTAAGGATCATACCCTTGATCACCACATGAGTCATAGTCATGTATGAATTCCATTCTATTATCCTCTCAACTTGATTAGGTTATATCGACCCTTCAATCAAGTACATACAACTATGATTGATATAGTGTATCAAGATTATTGTTTTTATAAACAATTAGGATTCATCCCTTAATTGACACAAAACACTTAGGTACTATTAGGGTTTCAACCTTTGTACCTTCATGGATTACTATTACTAACAATCATTGGATCATTGGAACAATCATCACCGTCAATTTCTAAATGATTGAATCACAAATGAACTCCATTCAGCTTTGAAGTTTCATCACCAAACGGTTTTGAAACCATTTGACCCCAAATGGTTTCAAGACCATTTGGTCTCAAATGGCCAAATCAGTCCCAAAACTGCAAGGGCTCTTTAGGTCATTCGTCAATCCAATCAAATGCAATTACACCATTGAATTGACTATTGATTATGCAATTGAAGGATTAATCAATCAACACCATTAGATCATTATCCATTTGTCAAGGACCAACCACTAACCCAACAAATAGTTTTGAAACCGTTTGGTCCCAAATGGTTTCAAGACCGTTTGGGCTCAAACGGTCTCAAGACCGTTTGACCCAATTTGTCTTGAAATCGTTAGGACCAATCAAGGATTCTCCAATCAAATTGATTAGGGTTTCTAATTGAAGGATTGTTCATACATTGAATCAATCAATTGGGTCCATTGGATCATAATCCAACATGTAATTAGGTTCAGACCTCAAATGGTCAACATAACCAAACAGTTTGGAGTACAAGTCACCACACGGTTTGCAAACCGTTTGGTCTCAAACAGTTTGGTGAAACCGTTTGGACCAAAGGTCCAAGACCGTTTGCCATTGTTCTTGGTTGAGGTGTGTGCTTATGAATAGGTTATCATATTCAACCTTTATACTCATGAAAACTACTTCCATTTCCATGGCAATTCCATCAATCAAACAAAGCTATTGCAAGAATAACAATTAAATCAATTGAATTGAGAAATCGATTTCAATGACAAAGATTAAGGGTTCAAGTTATATAACCCGCCTTCAATTAAGCTTCAAAGCTTCAAGATACATGGCTCCAATGGTGTATGAATCTCTAGCAACCTCCCTATGTCCGTTCTCAAGCTTTTGGTGTGAAAGGATCTGCTAGGGTTGAAGATGGAGTGAAGAAATGAAGGAATTATGCATTGTTTTATGAGTTCCACCATGAAATCAAGAAGAACGAAGGTCAAGGAATTACCAACAGGTTGGGGGGTCTTCTTCATGCTGTTCCTAGCTCTCTTGGTCTTTTTTTCAAGAAAGGAGAAGAAAAGGATCTGAAAAAGTCCTTGGTTTGAGTGGTAAAGGCTCTTTGATAAGAAAATCAATGAGAGAGAAAATGTTTTTATAAAAATATTTTAATTCCAAAATTGTTGCCACCACTTCCCCCTTGGTTTCTTGCATGCAAAGACAACTCTATCCCCACCGAGATCCCTTCCATTATCCATGAATTAAGGGAAAAGAACTTAAGCACCTTAACCCTTATAATAGTAATATACATATTTGAGTGGAAATTCTTTTTCTTATAATAAGGTGAGTGGAGTTTTCACCTCCTTGGGATATTTCGTGGTCCTTGAAAAGATCAAGGACGTGCACACACATGTGAATCCAGCCTTTTTAATTTTGGTTGAAGGCCCTTCTATTATTTTATTTATTTTCGCATTAAATTGAACTAATGTTTCCATTATGCTTAAATCTTGATTATTTTCATATCAAGATTCTCTCTCCTTCAAAGAGATACAAATGAGACACCCCTCTCATTTTATTTACTCCACATGATGACAAGAAACATTAGGGACCTTTTTGAAGTGGTAATTTGCATATTGAACCCTAGGTTTTGGGTAAATTGCACCTTACATCAAAACTAGGTTGTAATGCACAAACATATCTTTATCAACTCTTTCTTGGTATTTAGGCTATCAAAAGCCATACCTCTGCATCATCTTCACTCTCATGATGCTTCAACACATGAGTAACATATTATCATGCACAATTTGCAATTAAACCCCTCAACTTGGGTAATTTGCACTTTAGATCAAAATAATCAAAACATTGATTTCAACAATATTAAAAAAGGACTAAAATTGCAATATAAGTTCCTCTTGATCCTTAATTATCTTTCAAAAGATAAGAGCAAGCATGTAATTACTTTTATTAAGCAAAACACATAGGGTTAAAACATAACCCAGGTCAGGGATGTTACAAGTTATCCACCTCTTATAAGGATTTCGTCCCCAAAATCATCAACAAAACATTAAGAGAAAAGAGTAGGGTATTTCCTCCTCATTTTCCTCTAATTCCCATGTGGCTTATCCAACACCATGGTGATTCCAGAGGACTTTTACAAGACTAATGTCTTTTTTTTTCAACTTCTTGATTCTATTGTCAAGAATCAACACAGGTCCTTCAACATAAGATATGTCATCATTTAGTTCTACCTCCACAGGTTGTTGAACCAACTCAGTGTCAGGATGACACTTCCTCAACATAGATATATGAAACACTGGGTGCAATCTATGCAACTCAGATGGAAACTCCAGCTTATAGGCTACCTTTCCCATCCTCTCAATGATCGAATAAGGCCCCATAAATCTAGGAGCTAACTTCCCTTTCTTTTCAAATCGCAGGATACCTCTCCAAGGTGAAACCTTGAGGTACACCCTGTCTCCAATTTGGAATTCTAAGGGTCTACGACACTTGTCAGCATAGGATTTCTATCTATCCTGGGCAGCTTTCAACTGTTGTTGTATGACTTTAACATTCTCAGTTGCTTGCTGAACTAGCTCAGGACCCAAAAGTTGATATTCACCAGTTTCATACCAACATAGGGGAGATCTACAACGTCTACCATACAAAGCTTCATATGGTGCCATGTCAATACTGTGTTGATAGCTGTTATTATAAGCAAACTCTATCAAGCTCAGATGTAGATCCCAACTTCCTACAAATTGAAGAACACATACCCTAAGAAAGTCTTCCAAAGTTTTTATCGTTCTCTCTGATTGTCCATCTGTTTGGGGATGAAAGGTTGTACTAAACCTTAATCGCATACCCAAAGCTTTATGGAGCCGCTCCCAAAAATGACTTGTAAACTGGGGACCTCTATCAGAAACTATGGTAATTGGAACCCCGTGCAAACACACTATCTCATCTATGTATATCTGTGCCAGCTTTTTAGCTATATAGGTTGTTTTTACAGTTAAGAAATGGGCTGTCTTTGTCAACCTATCAACTATCACCCAAATGGAATCATGAATTTTGGCTGTTCTAGGCAAACCAACCACAAAGTCCATGGTTACATGATCCCATTTCCACTGCGGTATAGGCAGCTGTTGCATTGTTCCTGCGGTCTTATGATGTTCAGCCTTAACCTGCTGACACACCGAACACCGCATAACAAACTCAGCAACATCCTTCTTCAAAACAGGCCACCAATACATATCTTTTAAGTTATGATACATCTTGGTGCTCCCTGGATGCATAGTATACATTGAAGAATGAGCTTCTTCCAGAACTAACTTTCTTAAGTTATCAACATCAGGTACTATCATCCTACCATGATAACAGGCTACCTGATCATCTAAATCATGGAAACCATCTCATTTCTCACTACCATACTCTGATCTAATCTGTTGAACTACAACATTAGCTTGTTGTGCTTCTTTAATTTGTTCCCTTAGAGTAGGTATTACTTGCATCTCAGATAACAACCTAGATAACAACAATACCTTAAGTTGTATATTATCTTCCCTTAAAGAGATAAGAATATCTCTCTTAGAGCACACTAAGGAATATAGTTGTGCTTTATCTAAAGCTAGTGTTGCTGATTTTCTGCTTAGTGCATCAAAAACTACATTGGCCTTCCCTGGATGATAATCAATTGTAGAATCGTAGTCCTTGATTAACTCCATCCAATGACGTTGCCTCATGTTTAGCTCATGCTGAAAAAAGATATACTTTAGATTCTTATGGTCTGTGAAAATCTGAAATGTTTCTCCATAGAGATAATTTCTCCAGATCTTCAAGGCATGTACCACAACAGCTAGCTCTAGATCGTGTGTTGGATAATTCACCTCGTGTTTCTTAAGTTGTCGAGAAGCAAAAGAAATCACTTGTTTATCCTGCATCAACACACATCCTAAGCCATTTTTAGATGCATCACAAAAGACTATGTACCCCTTTCCTTGCTCAAGTAACACGGCACAGGTGCATTGGTTAACCTTTCCTTCAGCAACTGGAAAGATTGTTGACACTTGTCATTCCAGACAAAAGGAATCTCCTTCCTGGTCAACTTAGTCGGGGGTAAAGCTATAGAACTGAAGTTCTTAATGAACTTCCTATAATAGCCTGCCAGTCCTAGGAAACTACGTATCTCTGTCAGTGTCTTTGGCTGTTCCCATTGAAGGACATATTCTACTTTCTTGGGATCAACACAAATACCTGAAGCAGATATTACGTGTCCAAGAAAAGAAACTTCTGATAACCATAACTCACACTTGCTAAACTTAGCATACAAATTATGCTTTCTTAGCAAGGTCAAAGCCTGACGGAGGTGCTGCTCATGTTGTTGAGCATCTCTACTATATATCAGGATGTCATCTATAAAGACGACTACACACTGATCCAGAAAAGGTTGAAAGATTCTATTAATGAGTTCCATAAATGCAGCTGGTGCATTGGTTAGTCCAAATGACATAACTGTGAACTCATAGTGACCATACCTTGTCCTAAAGTCAGACTTGGGTATGTCACTCTCCTTGATACACAACTGATGGTATCCCGACCTCAGGTCTATTTTGGAAAAGATAGTTACACCACACAACTGATCAAACAAGTCATCAATCCTAGGCAGAGAATACTTGTTTTTTATAGTTACTTTATTCAACTGCCTATAGTCGATGCATAATCGCATAGACCCATCCTTTTTATTAACAAAGAGGACTGGAGCACCCCATGGTGAAGTACTTGGTCAGATAAATCCCTTCTCAAGCAACTCCCGAAGTTGTTTCTTGAGCTCTGCCATTTCAGCAGGTGCCATTCTATACGACGTTTGTGCTATTAGTTTCATTTCTGGGATTAGATTAATTTCAAAATCAATCTCTCGGGGCGGTGGAACACCTGGAAGTTCTTTAGGAAATACATCTTCAAATTCCCTGACTATTGGAACTTCAGAAAGATAAGGGTTCTCCATTATGGTATCAACCACATGGGCTAAGAATGTGAAGCATCCTTGTCTCATCAACTTCTCAGCTACCATAGCTGACACAAGACATGATGGAAGAATCTTTCTATCTCCTTGAAAGATCCATGTGTCACCATTATCTATGAACACAGCTTGCTTGGAACTACAATCCAAGACAACCTTATACTTCTCTAAGGTGCCCATCCCAAGGATTATATCAAACCCATGCATTTAAAGTGGTATAATATCCACCTGAATGCGGTGATCAGAAAAGAAAATATTGTAGGGAGAACACACTTCCCGCAATACTATAGATCCTAGCAAAGGTGTTTCTAACAACAACCTATCTACTCTATGACTGACAATCATGAATCACTTCTCGAGTGATAAAAGAGTGCGTAGCACTCGGATCAATTAACACAGATACGAAGCAGGATGAAGACATATCAGAATAAAATAGTTCCATTTGACCTGTCACAACCCGAGGGTTGACTACTGCTTCACGCTGATTAATGGCATAGAATCTAGCCATTGGTTGCTGTTGACCCGGTGCTCGATTGTTGGATGTCGACGAACCGGCTTGGGATGCTTGTCCACATCCTCTAGCACCACTTCCAGATTGCTTCTTTTGAGAGCCTTGCTGACTCTACCTCAGTTGCTGGGTCACATTCCTAACTTTATCAGGATAGTCCCTCACCACATAGCCTTCTCTTCCACATCTATAACAGGTTACAATCCCCCTTTGAGGTCTGGGTGGTCCAGTTACTGACATTGAGGCTGAGCTGTGAGCTCCCTTCGGTGGTAAATTATGGCCTCTACCCTTACTGGACGTCCATTGCGTCTGGGTATCATACCTTGGTAGTGGTGTAGGTACATAATACCTTGGTTTCTTAAAACTCCCACAACACCGTCAATGGAACTATGGGTATTCTTTCTTACAATTGGTCTGTCGCTTCTCAATTGCAGACCTCTCTATACGTCTTACAGACTCCAAAAAAGTGGCAAATCTCTCCCAGTTCTCCAGAGAAGACACCGGAGTGGTCAATTCAGCATTCAGCCCCTTCTCGAAACGCCGAATTCTTTCCTCATCATTTGATGCCATATGCGGACAGAACCACAACAACTCCACAAACCTAGCTTCATATTAGCTAATATTCATTTGCCCTTGCCTCAACCTCTCAAATTGAGAGATTTTCTCATCTAGATACATCTTGGGAAAGTATCTAGCAATGAATTCACGCCTGAATTCAACCCATCCGATCACGACTCCAGGTCTTTTGCCCTCCTCGATGGTCCACCAGTGGCCAACACTCCCTTTTAAGAGATATACGGCATGCCTAACCTTCTCATCATCAAGAATCATGAGGATTCTCAAATCTTTCTCTAGTTCAGTCAACCATAGATCAGCATCTACTGGGTCGACTGTACCGGCATACTCTAAGGCTCCTACCCTCCTAAGCCATTCAAAGGTCTTGTCGGCTCCATGTCTTTCATCATGGGATGGTGCCCTTGGAGCAGGTAATGGCATTCTATTAGTCATATGGGTCATAACTACCATAAAGTGCTCAAACATGGCCTAGAAGGCTGGGTTACCCATATCAACTTGGTTGAACTGGGGTTTTTCAGGGACAGGCTCCTCCCTATCTTGGTCTCTTGCACCTCCTCCTGGTGTAGCAACACTACTCTCAGCATCGTGTTCATCGTGTGATCTAGACATCTTTAGTTCTTCTTCTCCTCCTATATGAGAAGAAGACACTATCAGATAACTGGATGACACTAGAACAGACTCAACAACCTTAATCCTATGTCTCTGTAGACTCAGCGAACCTAGAGCTCTGATACCACTAAATTGTGGTGTCTATTGCCAAACATCGATTAAGATAAATGCGAAAGCGATCGTTATCAACAAAATTACTGAAAATCACTAAAAATTAAAACCATTCAACAAGAGATCCATTCATAGGAAAACTCTTTCATTCAAAACCAAAGTAAATTATTACATCCTGGTTCACTAGTACATCTCTTGTACCGTTTCTTCTCGAGAGTTACAACATTCACTACTCTTTCTCAACTGTACATAGGTAGTATAAAAATCTCAAGGCATCAAACCAAATTCTCAGATCAAATTATCAAAGCACTAACTACTAGGACCCGAGAGTATAGAGACAACTCATAGGACTAACTATACAAAACTAGAAATCCAATGTCTCCACCTGATGGATCACTGTTGTCCTTGTGACTGCTGCTGCTCTTTTCCTGTAGAAGGGTTTTTGCCTTGTTGTCTGCATCTACCTAAAAACATTGAATCCCACGGGGGTGAGACAATTATATTAATTGTCCCAACGGGATATATACCTCTATGCCAAAACATCATCATTGTAGTTTACTAGAAATAAACTGAGCAGTGGGATAATATAAAACAGTAGCAGACGAATCAACATTTATGCAGATTAGAGCAACATTTTTATGCAAGTATTTCAACTATAACTTGATAAAGAAGCCTACCTCTTATTCAATATGAATTAAAGGAACATAAATACATTTATGTATCAAGGACAATCTAAGAAATATAACATCAACCAGTGGTTCTTGTATTTCAATCTTATGCAAATATGCTCCATGGCTGATTATATTTTACAAACATATTTAAGCTCTGAGGAGATGAGGTATACCGCACATACTCCAACCGACCATTTCTAGAATCGAAATTGGTACCATAAATAAGTAAATGGAAGAGCCGGGTTCTCATGACCTCCCACATCCTGGTCAGTACAGGACCACAAGCAGGACTGTGTTAACTGCTCAAAATAGCATTCCAGGGTATACTGGAAACTTTGCTATAGAGTTACAGCGTCAACTGCACTCTCATCGGCAATCGAGAGATTTAATGTTTATCTTCATCGACCCGAATTCAAAAAATCATTGGGAGATTAGTGATACATCCATCCCCACCATCGGGAGATTTATGATACATTCATCCCGACACATGAAGAATTGAGAGGTTCGATGTTTACCTTCTCTCAATCTCTTCACAAGGACGTAAGGATATTTTTTCCCATTTACCCCCACATATTCAAATATGCGAATTCCAGGAAATCCCAAAGGAAAACCTATTTCACCATCCCCAAGTTCTGACGATGATGGATCTATGGTCAGAGCACTACATGAATAGATTTCACTTGATTAATTAAATACATTTTCATATTCTTTTAGCATCAACCAAGTTCTCAAAACATAGCTTATTGTAACAATGCTATAAAGAAACATGTACTATTACATCAATTACTTATCAGTCATTAAAAGACATTGGAAACTTAGTTCCTCTTTTCAATACTGGGAATTATCATCCCTTCACAATCTCATCACCATAATCATATGGTTCTGGGTATTTAAACCCTTGGCTCATCATTTAGCATTGTTACCGCTTTTCCAGGTAACTATCACCTTCAGGTCATCTGACCAAGGAAAACATGAAACTTGCTATTACAAGCATCACTCATGGTACTTGAGGCCCATTAAATCTCTTGTTACCTCTTACCAGGAAACAAGGTATATTATGGCACACAAGGCCCAATCACAATAGTGAATTGAACATCATAGTTCATACCTGACTATGATCATCATTTTAGAATACCTGCATGGTCAACACAAATGATAATAGTAATATCAATTGCATATCAGTACCATATAAAACAAATATGGATTCACTATTTAGGGGTAGAACCACTATTCCCTTCTTAGGGTTAGGGTTTCCCATTTCATGTCTTTTGAGAAAATTCATCATATTAACCACATCAAGGTTATGGTTTATCACCATATTTCTCAGATTAGGGCTTCATAAAATATTATATACTATTACCTTGGATTTGAGCTTCACATCACATCAAACATCAGGGTTTCTCATGAAACCATTCTTAGTTAGGGTTTCACATAAATTTCACCCCAGAATAGGGTCTACATTCAATTAACCACAATTAGGGTTTACTATTCATCCCAATTAGGGTTTTACATTCAAGTACCCATAATCAGGGTTTATTATTCATCAAAATTAGGGTTTTGCATTACATTACCCTAAATTAGGTTTGCACATATCAACACCCTAGATTAGGGTTACATCCATACCCTGGATTAGGGTTTCATTAAGAATTGCCCTGAATTAGGGTTTGGGTTCAGTAACCTTGTCGATTAGGGTTTATACTAATGATTAGGGTTTTATGATCTCTTTACTTAAGGATCATACCCTTGATCACCACATGAGTCATAGTCATGTAAGAATTCCATTCTATTATCCTCTCAACTTGATTAGGTTATATCAACCCTTCAATCAAGTACATACAACTATGATTGACATAGTGTATCAAGATTATTATTTTTATAAGCAATTAGGGTTCATCCCTTAATTGACACTAAAAACTTAGGTAGTATTAGGGTTTCAACCTTTTTACCTTCATTGATTACTATTACTAACAATCATTGGATCATTGGAACAATCATCACCATCAATTTCCAAATGATTGAATCACAAATGAACTACATTCAGTTTTGAAGTTTCATCACCAAACGATTTTGAAACCGTTTGCCTCCAAATGGTCTTGAAACCGTTTGGGGTCAAACGGTTTCAAAACCATTTGGTCTCAAATGGTCTCAAGACCGTTTGGGCAAAATCAGTCCCAAAACCGCAAGGGCTCTTTAGGTCATTCATCAATCTAATCAAATGCAATTGCACCATTGAATTGACTATTGATTATGCAATTGAAGGATTAATTAATCAACACCATTAGATCATTATCCATTTATCAAGGATCAACCACTAACCCACCAAATGGTTTTGAAACCGTTTGGTCCCAAATGATTTCAGGACCGTTTGGGATCAAACGGTCTCAAGACCGTTTGACCCAATTTGTCTTGAAATCATTAGGACCAATCAAGGATTCTCCAATCAACTTGAATAGGGTTTCTAATTGAAGGATTGTTCATACATTGAATCAATCAATTGGCTACATTGGATCATAATCCAACATGTAATTAGGTTCAAACCTCAAACGGTCAACTAAACGGTTAACATAACCAAATGGTTTGGAGTACAAGTTGCCAAACGGTTTGCAAACCGTTTGGTCTCAAACGGTTTGGTGAACCTGTTTGGACCAAAGGTCCAAGACCGTTTTCCATTGTTCTTGGTTGAGGTGTGTGCTTATGGTATCATCTTGAAACTTTAGACTCACGAAAACTACTGCCATTTCCATGTCAATTCCATTAATCAAACAAAGTTATTGCAAGAATAACAATTGAATCAATTGAATTGAGAAATCAATTTCAATGACAAAGATTAAGGGTTCAAGTTATATAACCCGCCTTCAATTAAGATTCAAAGATTCAAGCTCCACGGATCCAATGGTGGATGAATCTCTAGCAACCTCCCTAGGTCTGTTCTCAAGCTTTTGGAGTGAAAGGATCGGCTAGGGTTGAAGATGGAGTGAAGAAATGAAGGAATTATGCATTGTTTTGTGATTTCCACCATGAAATCAAGAATAACGAAGGTCAAGGACTTAACAAAAGGTTGGGGGGACGTCTTCCTGCTGTTCCTAGCTCTCTAGGTCTTTTTTGCAAGCAAGGAGAAGAAAAGGATCCGAAAAAGTCCTTGGTTTGTGTGGTAAAGGCTCTTTTATAAGAAAATCAATGAGAGAGAAAATGTTTTTATAAAAATCTTTTAATTCCAAAATTGTTTCCACCACTTCCCCCTTGGTTTCTTGCATGCAAAGGCAACTCTATCCCCACCGAGATCCCTTCCATTATCCATGAATTAAGGGAAAAGAAATTAAGCACCTTAACCCTTATAATAGTAATATCCATATTTGAGTGGATATTCTTTTTCTTATAATAAGGTGAGTGGAGTTTTCACCTCCTTGGGATATTTCGTGGTCCTTGCAAAGCTCAAGGACGTACAAACAAATATGAATCCAATCTTTTTAATTTTGGTTGAAGGCCCTTCAATTATTTTATTTATTTTCACATTAAATTGAACGAATGTTTCCATTATGCTTAAATCTTGATTATTTTAATATCAAGATTCTCTCTCCTTCAAAGAGATACAAATGAGGTGCCACTCTCATTTTATTTACTCCAAATGATGCCAAGAAACACTAGGGACCTTTTTGAAGTGGTAGTTTGCATATTGAACCCTAGGTTTTGGGTAAATTGCACCTTACACCAAAACTAGGTTGTAATGCACAAACATATCTTTATCAGCTCTTTCTTGGTATTGAGGCTATTACAAGCCATACCTCTGCATCATTTTCACTCTCATGATGCTTCAACACATGAGGAACATATTATCATGCACAATTTGCAATTAAACCCATCAACTTGGGTAATTTGCACTTTAGTCCAAAACAATCAAAACATTGATTTCAATAATATTCAAAAATGACTAAATTTGCAATATAAGTTCCTCTTGAGCCTTAATTATCTTTCAAAAGATAAGAGCAAGCATGTAATTACTTTTATTAAACAAAACACCTAGGGTAAAAACATAACCCAGGTCAGGGATGTTATAGTTTTGATGGTTTACAGTTATGTAGATTCCTCTGGGTATAAAAGTGCAGTGATGGGAGGTTTGAAAGGAAGAGATCTCTCCTCTATTTGACTTGAGACTTTTTTATTTCTTTGTTTGCAATTACATGCATTACATGTTTTTTTGTTCACTTTGGCATCTTTTCTTAGTGGTAAGCCCCTATTAAATTTAGAAGGGGTATAAAAGAAGATCTAGAGGGAGAAGGGGGTTCCACCTTGAACATATATTTTGGCATTTTTTTGAATTTTTATTTTTGAAAATGAAGAGGTAAGAATGTGGTGGAAGAAGTGTAAAAAAGATTGAACTTATACAACATGTCTATTTTGGAATTTACAACATTGGGAGTAGCATGGAATCAATTCAAATATTCTTTGTTACGTGTAACAATCATGAATTTACAAGATATTCCAAATTTTTAGATGGGGACACATTGTGTTTTATTTCTATCTATCCATTTCAACTTGCCAACTTTCTCAAGGGTAGTGCTATTAGAGGTCATAGGGAACCAGATGATTTCTAGTAAGGGCAAACTTTTCTTTAGGGAAGTCAAGAAGAAATCTTATTCATCCTTCCCTCCTCGTGTGAGCAAACTTGGGTCCAAATTAAAAAATCTATTAGAGATATCCAAATGAAACATTGTAGTACTACTAACATCTAGGGGGGCGAAGTACATATAATCTCACATGGAGTTATTAAGAAAAAATGTTGTAAAGGCATCAACCACCTTATTAATCCCTCTCGGGATGAATTGCAATGTCCAACTATTAATCATAGACTTTTGGATTCTCACTATCCATTGAGCATATATAGGATGATTCAGATAGATACTGTTGAACATATTCACTGCAGTAAGTCAATCATATTCGATACAAACCTTACAGTAGTCCATACACTCTACCACACTCATGTCTAGTCGAATTCCCACCAGTTTCACCATGGTCAGATCATCCATATGGATTATATCTTCAATGGCAACGAGCGACCACCCATCGGTATCTCTGGCTATAACCATGGTGAAAGCAGACTCCTTTCCATTGGATGCATCAGTATTGATTTTAATTACATCCTCAGGTGGTCTACTCCATTGGTCCTCCTCACTGAACCTCCTGCCCTCCGTCTCCCATTCTTTAATATTAGTTGTAACCTCCTTTGAGATGTACAAGATTTGGTGCTCAACTGCAATGGTCGGATTCTCCAAGAAATGTTTGTTCCAACACCTCCATATGTGCCATTAGCCCACCATAAGCAGCATGGTGCATGTATCCCCCTAGATATGAGTATACGTCAACCAAGAATTGGTACTCAAGGGAACAAAGAATCTCTGATGCTCAATAGTCACTATTAGTTTCTTCCAAACCTTGCAGGCGTGAGCACACTCCCTAAGCTTGTACATAATAGTCTCATCCGCTTGGTTGTAGTGGCTGCATGTGCTATCAGTGGACATATTCCTTTGGACTCTCCTATGGTTTGTGAGAATACCATTGTGGAGCACCTTCTACATGAAGACGCGTACACTAGAAGTGACCTTTGTGTCCCATATTATAGCACAATCTCCTTTAACAGCTAAGTTCTTTCCTATTCTCATCACCTTATAGGAGGATTTTGTGGTGTAGTTCCCATCCTTTGATATATTCACACACGAATGTTTGGCAGTGCATCATCGATAGGGAGTTCAACCTTTAGGATATCATTCACGACAGTGCTCAAGAACCATTCTTCTAGGAATTATTTGTCCCATTCTCCATTGAGGTTTATGAGGTAATTTATAGTGAGGCTGGTCAGGGACTCTGGGATGGGTTTGCTGGTGAACTCCTTCAACTTATATCCCCTTTCCAGCCACACATCCTCCCATATATTTATAGAACCACCACTTAGAGGAAGAATTCAGTAATGGTTTATGATGAATTACTTTTTAGTAATGGCTACTTTGGCCAGTCTAGCGCCTTGTAATTGTTTCCCCCCCTCAAAATCGTGAAATTTTCTTGCGAATCCAAGAAACCATGTCATCTCCATAGTGCAGCTCTGGTTTCATCCATTCTTCAAAGCCAGTGCCATGTTCCACTCACACATTGATTTCAAATATAGACCCCCATTTTCTTTGTTACTTGTAATCTTATTCCTCACAGGGAGGGATACATGGCGGGATTTGTGGTTCCCTCCTCAAATAAAATGCCTAATGGAGTGCCAATTATATCATACAAAGATAAGGAAAGGATGGTTGTCGATATGACATAGGTGGGTATGACATTTAGTGTATCTTTGGCTATGCAAATTCATCCTACCAGAGATAGGGTCTTTGCTTCTCATGTTCAAACTCTTGAGTTCACCCTCTATAATACATCAACGTAGGTGTGTGTGTCAACCCTATTGTAGATAATTGGTCTGCCCAGATACCTACCAAGGTTATTCGTCTCCTATAAGCCACAGATTCATTCGATCCTTCTTCTTGTCCTCCTAGGGTCTGACTAGAAGATTTTAGTCTTGGTTATCAATATGATCTAGTCTGACACCTCCTTGAATTCATCAAAGCACCCAATAATTGTGCGCATTTGCGTGCTTCTAGCATGGGCGAAGAGGATGATGTCATCTGTAAAACACACATCATCGATGTTTGGTCCGAAATTGGTAAGCTATACGGGCTTCCACCTCTTCTCATGAACCGTGTCATTGGTCAATTGACTAGTCACTTGATGCACAACACAAACAAGTATGGTGGCAGTGGGTCACCCTATCTCAAGACACGAGAAGCCTTAAAGGGTGTGGTGTTGTTTATTCTAGGTTATAGAAGTTGATTCGCCGGAGATAGAGTGCATAATGTAGTTCTAAATTTTAGATTGGAGCCCTACTCAGCTTAGAGTATCATCAGTCTGGTGTCATTTTGTATGTGGTTTTGTGTCCTATTCATCTAATAATCCATCAATATGAAGATAGATGGAGGTATCATGATCCTTTACTATGCCAAAAGGGAGATCTAATTCCTTCATGGAACATATACCCAACTCAATGGGCTCATAAGGAATTGCCTCACAATATGACAGAGGCATGTAGGGTTCTTGTGGAGGTGGAATCACCAAAATTTCAAAGTGATTGAGGTGAAAAAAAAGAAGACTCCTAATTATCCAAAGTGATTGAGTTAAAAAAACTTTGTATGTTGTCCGCAACAACGATACCAAAATTTGAAGTGTTGTCGCTAGCACACAAAATTCACCATAGAAAATATCTCTAACGTTTAATCTTTGATGGCTACTAAACCCACTTGTAAACAATGAATTGATGTACTACAAAAGTTATTAATCCCTGGAGATAGCATGTCGAGAGTTCAATCGAATCAAATGTAATCACCAATATTTAAGACAAGTTATAGGAAATGATAAATCTAAAACAATAAAAGTAAAACTTCTGGATTAAAAAGTGTTGGATTGAAAAGTAGAATTGAAAGGAACAAAATTAATTACAAGAACTAAATCTAAGTTATCAACAATATTAAAAGTGAAGAGAACAAAGAGAAGAAGGAAACAATGAAATAATATTATTTCATAATTTATGTAATATTAATTTAGATGTAATGGAATTATCGAAGTCTGAGTTTCACCACCACAAACTCCATAGTTAATGTAGACACTTTTAAATTTCTCTTTTTAGATATTTTTAGAATAGTACCATGGAGATCTATCCTCTTTACAATCAAATACCATGGATTAAACTATCTGCAAACTCGTGGTCATAAGTGCTTTGTAGGTCATTATTCAATCATTCAATGTATGTCTGTCATTGGTCTCTTCGAGGAACACATTCATTCTATCTGATGGTCTAGTCCATAAGTCCAAGGTTATATCTTCACAGATCAAATATGAAATGGAGCATGACTAACTAAATCACATTCTATGTTATTAAACAGATAAAAATACATTTTTTATATCTTTAAAGGGGTTTAAATTTGCTAAGATATGGAAATCATGGATCTACTCCCCACGTCCCAACAAAGGGGGAACTACTTAGAATAATGAAAGTGGAATAAAGCTAAAGTATGAAAAATTGGATCTAAGATCCAAGATCTGAAAATATGGAGATCTGAAGATAGCTTTTCCTGGAGCACCCTGTAAAGAAGTGAAAACACCTCCTTACTAAAAATTTGAACAATAGAACCTCCAGTCCATACACACTCAGATGGTATGATGGAGTGGGTGTAAAATTTTCAAATCTTTATATAATGGTAACAAAAGACCAAAGTATAGCAGCAGAATAAAGACATGACTATATTCAAATATAAAACAAAGGGTTACAACTTACATCATAAGGATCCATGTAGAGGAAATCTAAACCACCTCAAGATTGTCTCCAAGCTTTAACTTTACAATCTAAGTCCGGGTCCACATGTCAAGCCATCCATATCCTCCACCTAGGGTTGGAAGCATACCCCAGCAAAAGAGAAACAATAGGAGACATCAGCAAAGGCTGGTATGTGCATACTAAAATGCAAATTGAGAAAATTATAAAGGATAAGGGACATCAAAAATAAAAGGCTTCCCAAGCAAGAGATAGGGACTGCCCAAATTAGGCATAAAAGATTAAGATCATAACAAAAGAAATACTTGCCATATGTAAAAAAATAAAGAAGTGCCACATGCACATATCATGACCAACATCCTGCATACATGTGAGATAAGCACAAAACTAGAATATTATAAAATACAACAGTGGTCAAGAATCACACATCCTGAACCTGGTGAGACATGGGAAAAGAATCACACATATTTCCCTGGCATGGGGAATCACACATCCCCCATCCAAACATATATAACATGGTCCAGGAATCACACATCCTGCCCTGGCATGGGGAATCACACATCCACCATCCAAAATATCACAATGTTGCCACAAATGATAATGAGACAAAACCAATGCAATTATACTACTGTAGGGTTACTGAATCACATAGAAGGTAAATGTAGTGGCAAGTAGAAAAGTATAGTCAACATTACATAAGTTTGCCATATCACACAATGGACAACATATGAAACGACCAATAAACCTCCACATCACAGTGGGCATATACCATCAACAAGATCATCATGTACCATATCACAAGGTAGGATCCAAAAGAATATCCAAGATCACAATCAAGATTGTTCACATGAACCATGATAACAAGAGGTAAGAGCAATGTGTATAGGATATTGTCCATAGGACGAAGAGAAAGAATACTATAGGTGAATTGCTCAAAAAAGAATAATCGGGGATACAACATACCTCAATATAAAAGTCCAAAAGTCCAAAGCACTTCTGGATCCAAATCTAGGTCACCAAAGAGCCTATAAAACACATATACAAATTTTATGTCAATTTCATACATATAAATCAAACCCTAAAAAACACATTTTTATCATTACATGAATTATGTTATGAAAACCATTCCATATTTTAGTTTATATTATTAGTAATCCAAAATATATTTTATTATATTTGTCTGACTTATAAATTATTAGTTAAGAATTATACAAGTTATTATCTTATTTAAATAGATCCATTAAATCACCCCATTAAAACATTAAATTCAGGCGACAAAACTAATTCCAATAGAAAGCTTGCATTTTTCTAAATCCAACGAATATTTATTTGTAATTTATAGACAACCATAGAATTAGTTATGATTTTTGTAAGTTTGACCAATCAGAAAATCACAAAATGCCAAATAAGGAGAAATAAGGATTGCGAGGGAGAGAGGTGAGTGGGCCCAGGTCCGTAGACATGGCCCAACCAGAGGTGGCCATGTCATCAGGTCTGCGGCCCAGTTGACTCGTCAACGTAAAGAAACCAATAGACGAAAAGATGAAAATGCCCTTATCAAGAAAATGAAGAAAAGAAGAAGCACAGAGTGGTAAAACCGGGAAACCAAGTGGGGGATTCATCCCCTTCGTAGAGCCCCACCATGGATATAGCAACGAGCTGCTAGCTTGGCCATGTTTTGGCGAATCCATGATTCGAGAGAAAACTCAAAACCGAGTCATTCGAAAGTGAGAAAAGATGGAACTGAACTCACCGCAAGCTTTATATTGCCCGGAGATGCACGAAGGAGGGAGAACAGAGCGCCACACCACCATAACCCAAAACCATCCACCGGTGTGTAAATATGTGAGTACACGAGCAATTGGAATTGGAGGAAAGTCGAGCAAGCAAATACGAAGACCGAAGGGGCATTATATATAGATGGTTTAGGGTTTTAAGACCCCTGCGCGCACAGCTTGGGGTTGCCTGAACCCCAAGTTTGGGAGTTTCCAAGAAACCCAATAAAACTAGGTAAATAAGGGATTGGCTTATGCGGAATTAAAGTAGGAATTCATTGGTGAAGAAATCGTCAAAAAAGAGTAAGAATCGAGGGAGATATCCTCATCCGAAAAATCTCAAAATGCAGCCTGTATTCCTACTCCGACCGATCTAGGAGACGATCCTGGAGCCGTTAGATCCAAAATCCACAATCCAGATCGGGCGCACTTATAACTAAAGCATGACAGGGAAAATCGATCAAATAAATAAAGTAATAATTGCATTTAAGGTCCCTTTTTCTCTCTCTTCAAATAAGGGTTCAAACAACATCCAAATTAAGACAAAGTTTGCTCATAAGTTAAATTAAACATGTAGATTCCGAATATCCAATTAGATTTCACTTTTGGCAACTTTAGATATATTATTTAATTTATTCTGTATTTCTCTTTCTAGATGCATTAATGACTCATGGATTAACTAATTTGGATGAAACTTCATTCACAAGTTAACTTAAGTGTGTTGAATACGAATTTGCCTTTATTTCCAACTTTTGGTTCCATGAGTTGTATTTATTTATTAATTACACCTTTTAGGCATTTTCTCTCTCCTATATATACCCATTAATCAAACATTATCCAAAATAGTTGCAAATTTTCCCAAAGGCTTATTTTTATGTTTAGATTACGAATTGGAGTTAGTTTTCCAATTTTAGGCATTCAATATTTTATTTCACTTTATTGGCCTAATTCCTAATTTTCTTTGATAAAGGCATTAATATATGCATTTATCTTCTAATTTAGATTATACTTGGCCCTTAAGTTTCTTTTAGGTCAAGAAAATGAGATTGAGTGCCAAATTATATTTATGGATTTCCATTTATGATTTTTGGAACAAAATATTCCACATTATCTCCTATTATCCAATATATCCCATATTATCTCCAATTATTACATTTATCATCTCCTTTATATATAATTTGAGTTTTCTCTTCTTTTTCCTATTCTAAAAAGTACTCGAAGGTTCTAGGACGAAATATATTATTATTTTTATTACTTAGTGACAAATTACACTTTAGACCCATTAATTAAAAACCCAACTGAGGTGTTTGTGCATATAACCCTATATTAAGAATATATGGGAAATATTTATCCAATTAAGTTCTTTAATTTCTTATTATTATCCAAAAGAGTTATATGACATATTAGATTACATTATTCATACATTTGATTATTAGGATCACTCTAACCTCAACCTTGTTTGGATAAGTCCAAAAGGTTAAACTTCTAGGGTAGGGTTCTAATTCTGGTATGTTACAACACACCACCCCTTAAAAGGATTTCGTCCTTAAAATCTATAGATTCAAACATAAACCACCAACTACTCTCCACCCCTTAAAGGGTTCAACCTAACAAGTCAAACTAAACAGCTTTTTAGAGCTACCCACATCAATTAGTTGTGAAAGTTTTAGAGATTTATGTTTCTCATGTATCCAACTATCAAGTCACCATCTAGGGTTGAGCTTTAGGTCCTCCTGTCTCTAACCTATCAACCCTACATGATTATCCAAAAAGTCATAGGGTAGGTCAACTACACCTTTATATCATTTCTAGTCACAACTTCTAAAGTCAAAACTAGGTTTAGAGCTAGGTTTAGGGTTTTACTACCAAAACTTCTCACATCACTTTCATTGTGACTTAGTTCAGAAAAATTTGATGAAATCTAGAAAAATTTTGTACATATAGTAGTGTAATGAAAATAATTTTTGTAGATGAAAACTCTATGAGGTAAAACCAACATATGCCGACACAAAATCAATACAAAAACCAAGTCATAATGTTTCCATATGAATACTTCCTCATAACCTAATCTTATCCTCAAACAAAACCTTATTGTATATAAAAATCATCATTGATCAAATCTAGGGTCGGCATCTCACTTAGAGCTAACTAGCAAAGTCAAGGGTTCTAAATGGAGACAAAACTGAAATAGTCAGATTCTGACTACCATGGGCTCTGATACCATGATGTAAAGAAGTGAAAACACCTCCTTACTAAAAATTTGAACAATAGAACCTCTAGTCCATACACACTCAGATGGTATGAAGGAGTGGGTGTAAAATTTTCAAATCTTTATATAATGGTAACAAAAGACCAAAGTATAGCAGCGAAATAAAAACATGACTATATTAAAATATAAAACAAAGGGTTACAACTTACATCATAAGGATCCATGTAGAGGAAATGTAAACCACCTCAAGATTGTCTCTAAGCTTTAACTTTACAATCTAAGTCCAGGTCCACATGTCAAGCCATCCATGTCCTCCACCTAGGGTTGGAAGCATACCCTAGCAAACAAGAAACAATAGGAGACATCAACAAAGGCTGGTATGTGCATACTAAAATGCAAATTGGGCAAATTATAAAGGATAATGGACATCAAAAATAAAAGGATTCCCAAGCAAGAGATAGGGACTACCCAAATTGGGCATAAAATCTTAAGATCATAACAAAAGAAATACTTGCCATATGTAAAACAATAAAGAAGTGCCACATGAACATATCATGACCAACATCCTACATACATGTGAGATAAGCACAACACTAGAATATTATAAAATACAATGGTGGTCAAGAATCACACATCTTGAACCTGGTGAGACATGGTCCAAGAATCACACATCTTGCCCTGGCATGGGGAATCACACATCCTCCATCCAAACATATATAACATGGTCCAGGAATCACACATCCTTCCCCGGCATGGGGAATCACACATCCACCATCCAAAATATCACAATGTTGCCACACATGATAATGAGACAAAACCAATGCAATTATACTACTGTAGGGTTACTGAATCACATAGCAGGTAAATGTAGTGGCAAGTAGAAAAATATAGTCAACATTACACAAGTTTTCCATATGACACAATGGACAAAATATGAAACGACCAATAAACCTCCACATCACAGTGGGAATATACCATCAACAAGATCATCATGTACCATATCACAAGGTAGGATCCAAAAGAATATCCAAGATCACAATCAAGATTGTTCACATGAACCATGATAAAAAGAGATAAGAGCAATGTGTATAGGCTATTGTCCATAGGACCAAGAGAACGAATACTATAGGTGAATTGCTCAAAAAAGAATAATAGGGGATACAGTATACCTCAATATAAAAGTCCAAAAGTCCAAAGTACTTCTGGATCCAAATCTAGTTCACCAAAGAGCTAGTAAACACATATACAGATTTTATGTCAATTTCATACAAATAAACCAAACCCTAAAAACCAAATTTTTATCATTACATGAATTATGTTAGGAAAACCATTTCATATTTTAGTTTATATTATTAGGAATCCAAAACATATTTTATTATATTTTTTTGACTTTTAAATTATTAGTTATGAATTATACAAGTTATTATCTTATTTAATTAGATCCATTAAATCACCCCATTAAAACATTACATTCAGATGACAAAACCAATACCAATAGAAAGCTTGCATTTTTATGAATCCAATGAATATTTATTTGTAATTTATAGACAACCAAAGAATTAGTTATGATTTTTGTAAGTTTGACCAATCAGAAAATCACAAAATGCCAAATAAGGAGAAATAAGGCTTGTGAGGAAGAGAGAGGAGAGTGGGCCTGGGTCCGTAGACATGGCCCTACCAGAGGTGGCCATGTCATTAGGTCTGCGACCTAGTTTACTCACCAAAGAAAATAAACCAATAGTCGAAAAGATGAAAATGCCCTTATCAAGAAAATGAAGAAAAATAGAAGCACGAAGGGGTAAAATTGGGAAACCAAGTGGGGGATTCATCCCCTTCGCAAAGCCCCACCATGGCTATAGCAGGGAGCTGCTGGCTTAGCCATGTTTGGGCAAATCCATGATTTGAGAGAAATCTCAAAACCGAGTCACCCGAAAGCGAGAAAAGATGGAACCGAACTCACCGCAAGCTATAATTTTCTCGGAGATGCACGGAGGAGGGAGAACAGAGCGCCGCACTAGCATAACCCAAAACCATCCATTGATGTGTAAAGATGCAAGTACACAAGCAATTGGAATTAGAGGAAAGTCGAGCAAGCAAATACGAATACCGTAGGGGCATTATATATAGATGGGTTAGGGTTTTAAGACCCCTGCACGCACGGCTTGGGGTTGCCTGAACTCCAAGTTTGGGTGTTTTCAGGAAACCCAAAAAAACTAGGTAAATAAGGGATTGGCTTATGTGGAATTAAAGTGCGAATTCATTGGTGAAGAAATCATCAAAAAAGAGTAAGAATCGAGGGAGATATCCTCATCCGAAAAATCTCAAAATGCAGCCTGCATTCCTACTCCGACCGAGCTAGGAGACTGTTACAACCCCAATTTTGGGTTCTTTTGGTGGGAAATGTGATTTCTCATATTAAAGATATTTGAACAAATAAAGATATGATTTGTTTTGAATAAATGAATTTCATTTATAATAGCCTTGATGATTGTGTTGTGGGCTTTATTGGCTATTGGGCCCAATAACAAGGAAATTCAATTAGTAAATGAATAATTGAGTTTTTGAGAAAAGATAGATGTGGAAACCTCTAGAAGGCAAAAGAATGTAATACAAAGGTGGATTTCGTGCCTCTTGGGTTCCTTGGGTCCCAAGGAGTCCAAAGTTGCAAATAAAATAAAATAAGAAAAGAAAAGATCAAATGAGTATTTCCTTATTAAGAAAGAAATTGAAAACAATGATAAAATGTGGAAAATAAGTGAAAAGAGGTATAATTGAATTATCCATGGTGAATTTTCGTATCCAAAGGATTCCTAAGGTTTAATGGAATGCCAATGAGGAAAATAAAAAGAAAGAAAAAGAGAAATACTCAAAAAGAGATATTTTAATAAGAAATAAACAAGATAATGTGAAATAATGAATCTTGATGCATCTAGAAGGATAATCAGTATCCTTATGAAGGAATTTCGAAATCTTGGAGTTTCTTGCGGTCCAAGGAGCCCCAATGAAGAAATAGGAAAGAGAAAATACCAATAATGTCAAATAATAAGATAATATGATGCATAATGAACGATTTTGGGGTATTATTAAAAAAGGAAGTAATTTCTATTAAAAGAAAATAGAAATTCGTGCCAATGGATTAAAAAGCAAGAATAAAGAGAATGAGTGAGAGGATTTTCGAATTCCTAATACCCAAAGAGCAAGGAATATCTAAGAAGGTAATGTGGAGAGAGAAGATTTCTTCTTAGTTAAGGAATATGTTTCCTATTAGGATAGGAACTTACTTCCTCTTGATGAACGTCTTGGGGCATGGATATCCACCCCTATAAAAAGGGAAGAACCCCGGTTCGAAGGGAAGAGAGATCCCATGTAGTCCTCTCTATTCTTCTCCTTCTTCTTATTTATTTTCTTCTTCAAACCCCAACCCCAAGTAGCATCATAAACATGACGCAACAAGGGGGACCAGAGGGGTTGCGATGGGAGCCTAGTGTACCACGGTGTCAAGGAGCTGTTTCGCCATCAAATCTGTGTCTTAGAGCGCACACAGCAGCGACACCAAGGCTACAGTGATGGCCGCTATGCATGACTTGGCGAGCGGGAAAACGACCACCATGGCCAAGGTTTGAGGGTGCCCCATGTGCGCCAGGGAGCGGCGGAGGTGGAGGAGTGACTTCCGGTAAGAATCACAACCATAGAGCGACAGACGAAGCCCGCACAAGGTTGCAACGGTGGCCAGGTAGGGCTGCCCGAGGTTGAAGACAACCTGGAGGGCGTTGGATGGAATTGCCCTCCGTGGGATTAAAGAATCATCAACTTAACCAAGGGTAAGAATGGCTTTTTGAAATGTTTTCCCAAAGCAAACATGTTGCATGTATAGAGGCTATGTGGCGCCTCCCTATTGGCCCAAAGTAAGTTTAATTTGTAAAATTCATATCTCTTTAACCGTAGATCAGATGAATATGTATAATATATGAATTTTGCTAAGAAGAACATGAGGAAATCATTAAAAATATAATTGAAGCCTGATTCTAATTGCAATCCGAAAAGTAATGGAAGTTATCAACTTTAATACTTTAATGTTGAAGAAACCCTATTTTGAGATAATTAATGTGTCTAGTAGGGTTTAGTGGATGATTAAAGTTGGTATTAACCTATTAATGTTAAAAAGGAACATTAGGAACAAAAAAGATGAATTTTTCACGTAATTGGTTAATTTAGAGTTTCATGTGCATAAATATGGTTTAATGAGCCTTGAAACCCTAATGATGATAATGGTGACTTTTAATAGCTTTAATTGTTTAAAATCATGATTAAATTCGAAATATGATAATTCTAAGCTATTTCAATTTTAAAGGTTCCTAATTGTGGATAAATACCCTTAATGTAATAATTAGGGTTTTGTAATGGATAAAGGTAAAATTAATGACAAGTAGAGTTTATATGTGAATTATACCATAATGAACTGTGAATTAATGATAAATGAGCAGAATGATCTTGTCATGGAAAAAGAGGATAAAAATGGTAGCTTTACTGTAAAAGAGGCTTAATGGACTTAATTGATGGTTAATTATGCTTTTCCTGAAATCAGGGCTATATGTTAACCTTAATATCTTTCATGAAGAATAAATGAGATAATTAGGGTTTGTGAGTAATTATATAAAATTGGGGTTTAAATAGTAAAAGTGAAGTGGAACCCTAATTGCTGAGGAAACCCTAGAAGTGGACTAGAAACCCTAGGAAGCGAGATAGGTTTAATGGATCTTGATGACATGAGTAATAATAGGAAATTGCATGATTATTTCAGGATCTTGATATGTGCGCTTGCTTTCTTGGATTTCTTACTTGCATGGATTATTCTATCTTAAAATCAGCCTAACAGGTATGTGGTTATGCTTATGAATAATTTCTTTAGCTTCATGGTGATTTCCAAACATTTTTATCAGTTGCTTGAAAATAACTGTTGGATTCCTTTTATTTCATGCAACTATAAAGTGACTATGATTATCACTGTAAATGTGCATACATGACTAGCTCAGATCCTAGTCCACCTCTGTGGCTTTGCAAAGGCTAAAAAGGGGTAACCTAGAGCAAGGTCTAGGTTATCGTGAGTTAGAAATTGGGCTACCCATGTGTAGTGCCGTGAGACTCTTTAACATGCCATGAGTTAAGGAGTGGGCTACCTACGGGTAGTGCCATGTGACTCAACCCTAGAAACTAGTCCACCTGTTAGGTGGGATCATGAGGGGTTTAATGGGGATCTACCATAAAGAAGGTAGCATCTAAGTCCACTGTAGGGACAACACAAAGGCTAGGGTATGTAGGGATTGAGCAGTTATGTAGAAAATGTGAAGTTGTTTGTTTAAATCATAATTGATTGATTACATTGTTATCATAGTTGTATGATTATTGTTTCCCCCACATACCGGCTTTATGCTGACCGATGTTTTTTTTGTCGGCATTTTAGGTACAAAACAAAAAGGACAAACAGTAAATCGTCATATTGTGAAATACATGAATTAAAGTACAAGGAGGATTAGTTAGAATAGAATTCATATGTGGATAGAAGTTTGGAGATCCAAGTTTTCAAAAGGTATGTAAATTTTTTATTTCATCACAAGTTTTTAGTATAGTCTGGTAGAGTTTGATAATTATTATTGATTATTTATCGAACCTTTGATCCAGAAATTGGGATAACGACTCTGACCTTCTGGTCTCCCTTAATTGGGGGTTACCGGGAGGTGGGGTCGTTACATTTGGTATCATTGCCTAGGTTCCTCATTTAATCTTTAATAATTATTAGTTTTTACAAACTCCATAGAACCCAAGGGAGTTGTTAGAGGATTCTCCGAAAGATAGAGGTGTCTAGAAAAGGATCACGCCTGGGGGCTGGCAAGATTTTCCTCCGCACCGCTAGTCGGAATACAAGGACTCCCGAATCCGTGTGACTGCCTGGCCAAAGTCTTAGGATTTGACTTGAAATAAGATACCTTTAGGACTCTCTCATCTTGTTCATCCCTTCTCAACTCAAATGTTGTTAAGGATTTTAAGGATTGGGGTTTTCTCTCTTTTCCTCACCCTCTTGAGGTATGGGTAAGGTTGATCAGGATTAAGGAATCCTCCACCAAATTAATGAAAGTCATGTAAATACGATGTCATGGACATAAGCTTAATAAGAGTAAGTGCAAATGAAAGAATAGATACATGCTTAGGTTGTATGACATGAGTTTTTATTGCCCTCAGGAAAGACCTGAGGCTAGACCTTCTTATCAGGAGGATAAGTAAAGAGAGTTAGTCTTAGAGGTAGAGATCTCCATTGCAAGTAGAGACATGGTACATCCTCTGAGGATGATGTTAACCCTAACCCTAAGTGAAGGTTAGAGAGAGATATGACATGATGAGTTAAATGTCATGGTAAACCAGGCATTTGGATAGACATGCCTTGGACCCCATATGATCCATGAGAGGTTGGATGACCAAGTACCTTTGGCGACCCAAACCTAGGAAGGGTCGTGCATGTTAGAGTGAAGGATAGCTCCTTCATCGATGAGGTTAGAGAAGAACCCATGGAAACCCCATGAGATTATATGAGCACGGCATAGTAGGCACCCATATACGTCAGTAGTGCGAGCAGCAGGTTGAAACCTTGGCCAAGGGAGTATGGAGGATAGTTGATGAGATAAGCATAAAGGGCTAGGGATAACCTCGAGCAAACATAAGTTTTAACATAAGTATCACCCATGTAGGGGTATGTTTGTGAGCTTGGTCCACCTTCATGGAGAGAGGCCCTATAGTAGTGAGGATGGTTGAGGAGCTAGATCTTGAGAGAGAGAGTGCAAGACCCAAGCAAGAAGGTTGGAATCCTAGTCTCTGAGATATGAGGAAAAGTAGGGAGTTGAGGATGATGCAACCTAAGTGGATGATAGTGGTCTCCACATGCTTGATCCCTAGAGGCTGATGATATATTAGTTGCCATGAGAGAGAGGATGAGACTGCTGGTACCTCTGTACCTATGGTATAGATGAGAAGATGAGTTCCTTAAACCATGAAGAGGTTTAGGCCTTGTACCTTGTTGTTTGTCCTTGAGGAAGACTCAACCCTAAGGTGCTGCTCGAATAAAAGGGTCATGGGATTACATGACATACCTTGGACATGCTGGATTCATGGTTAAGAGATTGAGCATGCAGTTGGATACCCAAAGGTGCACCTAGGGTTCCTAGGCCTAAGAGGGGAAGTAGTATACCTGATGCTCATGATGAGATTCGAGTTTCTATAGACTCGAGCGTGGTACTCGTCATGTTTAGAGGAAAGAGAAACCCCTTTAGTTAAGGTATGATGAACCCCTCACAGCTAAGTTGATGACATGGGAAAGTATGATCTTGATCTAATGTTGAGGATGAGAACAAGTGTGACCTAGCATGATTTAGTAGGTGGTCTGCTTGTGCCTTAGTAGCTTGCTAGAGTTAAGCATGCTCATGTTGATGTAAACCCTAAACACTAGGATGTTTGTGGCCTGGGTGTCAAGAGTTGTAGTTCCTCCCATCCGGGGAGAGGGACCTTTTGGTAGGGTGTATACCAGTTTGGAGGGTTTTGAGGAAACCGAAAGAGGTCTCATAGGATCTTGAGAAGCTAAGTGAGAAGTACATGGTATGAGAATGAACCTGTAAGACCCATAGATAATCATCTCTAAGTGCATGTAGATGTGTTACCATGGAGGTAACCTGTATGGGGCCTGACTAAGGTAGGTAGGTTGCCATGACCCTATAAAAGGATGAAAGTCAGCCAATGAATGCAGAGAGAGAGAGAGAGATGATGAAGACTTGGGTAAGGTTCTAGGTTGGACAAGTACTATGTTAGAATCCTAAGTCTATCCTAGGGTCAAGTAGGGATAAGACCAATGGAAGTAGGAGTTGCCTAATTCCCTAGTTGCACATGACCATAGGGTCGGGAGGTAACAACTATCATTGTCTGAGAGCCATGGGTTAGGAGATTGATCACCTTCATGAACTCATGGGACCCGAAGGGCAGATGAGTAGGGCACTCTCTGATGCATGAGGGAAGAGGGATGACCCCCAAAAAGTGCCGGCACCCTATGGACCCAGAGGAGATGACCAAGGATTGTGTGTGGTCCCAAGTAAGATCGAGACCAGTTTTCCATGGAAGTAACTTTGATAATAGGATGATTGTGATATAGAGGCATAAGCTGCACGTTTCAACTTGGATTTAAATGTGTATTGGCAAGGTGGGATGTACCATCTCTACTTTTGGAACAGAAAGAACTTTGTATTTGGACTGCATCCAAATGCTTATTTCTCTTGTTATGGGAGTGAGAGATAGGACAATACGCATGCCATACACCAAGGATAAAAATGATGTGAGTTGGAACATTTCTATGAGGTATGAAGACAGAGATGATAACATGCCCTTATGGAGTGAAATATACATGGATGGTTTATAAACACTAAGAGGAATAGTGAAGTCTTCTTATGGGGATGTTTTTGTAATGAGCTATGAAGGTTGTGTTTGAGCTCATAGTTTTCTTGATGAAGATAGACTTAGAGATGAGATGAGGTAATGAGTGGAATACATGAAAGTGTATGTCTTCAATATTACCTAGAACCTAATGATGTGAAGTGGTAATGGATGATCTAGATGGGGTGCCACTTCCTAGTTTGGCTAGAGGCTAGAAGCGGTAGGTTGGCTAACACTCAGATGTAACAATATCAGTTGATCAAGTTAATGGTTGTTTGGTTAGCCATCCTAGTCCTTGATGCAATAAAAGGATGGTTGAAGAACCTCAGATGCACTTCTTTGAAGGTGATGAAACCCCGATTAGAATGGTTTAGGGTTTTTGAGGAATCAATCTTGAGGAATCATGACAATACATGACATCATGATTTAAGATCACCATATACTATGGTACTATATAGATAATAAGTGACAGTGGTACTTTGGATACCTAAGATCGATGAAGTTGCATGTGGCATGTGGCCATGCAAGCCAGGAGGTGAAGGACGAACACCAATAACCTAATGTATCGACATAGAGGATAAAAGAGTCCCTGCGAAGGAATGGGAGTTCATCACTATGGATGTTGTGATAAGTCTCCCCTAGACCAAGGAAGGTCAAGAATGCAATATGGGTTTTGGTAGATCGCCTTAACTAGATGACATGTGAAAGAAGGAGTGCTGTCAAGGTACAAATCTGGTTGAACTACATATGAGAAGACATGGTACAACTACACCATAATGCTAGTTCAAAAGTTCTAGAGTATGAATTAAAGGTTCACTTCCATAAGTGGGAGTAGGTACATGAAGAACTCGATGTTAGTACAAATTATCACCCTAGCTAATGGTTAGTATGATCCGGACTAGAGGGTCTGATGAGAGCATGTGTGCTCATTCAGGGTGATATCTAGAGACAATTTTTGTCCTCTATAGGATGTGATGATAACCACCATATTTAGTATCGGGATGTAAAGAAGCTCTACAAGGGAGGTTGCGTCAGTCACCACTTCATTAAGATGATGTTGGTGAAGGGACCTTGCGAAGGTCAAGAAAGGACCACAATGTGAGCAGAAGAAGTCACTTGGATCATGCAATGGCTAAAAGGAGCCCAGAGATGACATGAGTTGTAAGTTGATGAAAAGTAGACTGAGATGTAGTTCACTATGGGGGAATATGTGACATGAAAATCCGACCTCTCTAAGTTTTAGCTAAGAGAGATGAGTCCCTGATGCATGGGTTCTTTTGACATGGTTTGGTGGAGAAGGTTAAGTTTGACCTTACCCCTCAGGATGAAGTAATGTGTGATGAGTTTCATGTGTCCAAATTAGAGCACTATGTGAGGTACCCGGACCATGTGCGGCGCAATGAACCTAGTGAGTCCCAAGGGAGGCTGTAATGACCTGAGTCACCTATGAGGTTTATAGATGCCAAGGTGAAAGAACTCAAAGAAAGGATTATGTGATGATAAAGGTTCTTTGGAAGCGCCATGGATAGGGAAAAGACACATAGGGGCCAATGATGCACATGTAAAAGTCTTATCCTTAATTGTCTGTTTGCTTGATGGAATTTTGAGGACAAAATTTCCTATAAGAGGGGAAGGATGTTACAACCCCAGTTTTGGGTTCTTTTGGTGGGAAATGTGATTTCTCATATTAAAGATATTTGAAAAAATAAAGATATGATTTGTTTTGAATAAATGGATTTCGTTTACAATAGCTTTGATGATTGTGTTGTGGGCTTTATTGGCTATTGGGCCCAATAACAACGAAATTCAATTAATAAATGAATAATTGAGTTTTTGAGAAAAGAGAGATGTGGAAACCTCTAGAAGGCAAAAGAATGTAATCCAAAGGTGGATTTCGTGCCTCTTGGGTTCCTTGGGTCCCAAGGAGTCAAAATTTGCAAATAAAATACAATAAGAAAAGAAAAGATCAATTGAGTATTTCCTTATTAAGAAAGAAATTGAAAACAATGATAAAATGTGGAAAATAAGTGAAAAGAGGTATAATTGAATTATCCATGGTGGATTTTTGTATCTAAAGGATTCCTAAGGTTGAAAGGAATGCCAATGAGGAAAATAAAAAGAAATAAAAAGAGAAATCCTCAAAAAGAGATATTTTAATAAGAAATACACAAGATAATGTGAAATAATGAATATTGATGCATCTAGAAGGATAATCAGTATCCTTATGAAGGAATTTCCAAATCTTGGAGTTTCTTGGGGTCCAAGGAGCCCCAATGAAGAAAGAGGAAAGAGAAAATACCAATAATGTCAAATAAGAAGATAATATGATGCATAATGAATGATTTTGGGGTATTATTAAAAAAGGAAGTAATTTCTATTAAAAGAAAATAGAAATTCGTGCCAATGGATTAAAAAGCAAGAATAAAGAGAATAAGTGAGAGGATTTTCGAATTCCTAATACCCAAAGAGTAAGGAATATCTAAGAAGGTAATGAGGAGAGAGAAGATTTATTCTTAGTTAAGGAATATGTTTCCTATTAGGATAGGGACTTGCTTCCTCTTGATGAACGTCTTGGGGCGTGGATATCCACCCCTATAAAAAGGGTAGAGCCCCAGTTTGAAGGGAAGAGAGATCCCACGTAGTCCTCTCTATTCTTCTCCTTCTTCTTCTTTGTTTTCTTCTTCAAAACCTAACCCCAAGTAGCATCATAAACATGATACAACAAGGGGGACCAGAAGGGTTGCGATGGGAGCCTGGTGTACCATGGTGTCAAGGAGCCGTTTCGCCATCAAATTCGTGTCCTATAGCACGCACAACAGCGACACTAAGGCTGCAGTGACGGCCGCTGTGCATGGCTTGGCGAGCGGGAAAACGGCCACCATGGCCAAGGTTTGAGGGTGCCCCGTGTGCGCCAGGGAGCGGCGGAGGTGGAGGAGTGACTTTCGGCAAGAATCGCAGGCCAGAGAGTGAGAGACGGAGCCCGCACAAGGCTGCAACAATGACCATGTAGGGCTTCCTGAGGTTGAAGACAACTTGGAGGGCGTTGGATGGAATTTCCCTCTGTGGGATTAAAGAATCGTCAACTTAACCAAGGGTAAGAATTTATTTTCGAAATGTTTTCCCAAAGCAAACATGTTGCATGTAAAGAGGCTACGTGGTGCCTCCCTATTGGCCCAAAGTAAGTTTAATTTGCAAAATTCATATCGCTTTAACCGTAGCTCGGATGAATATGCATAATATATGAATTTTGCTCAGCAGAACATAAGGAAACCATTAAAAATATAATTGAAGCCTGATTCTAATTGCAATCTGAAAAGTAATGGAAGTTATCAACTTTAATACTTTAATGATTAAGAAACCCTATTTTGAGATGATTAATGTGTCTAGTAGGGTTTAATGGATGATTAAAGTTTGTATTAACTTGTTAATGTTAAGAAGGAACATTAGGAACAAAAAAGTTGAATTTTGCACGTAATTGGTTAATTTAGAGTTTCATGTGCATAAATATGCTTTAATGGGCCTTGAAACCCTAATTATGATAATGGTGACTTTTAATAGCTTTAATTGTATAAAATCATGATTAAAGTCAAAATATGATAATTCTAAGCTATTTCAAGTATAAAGGTTCCTGAGACTCTTTAGCATGCCATGAGTTAAGGAGTGGGCTACCTACGGGTAATGCCATGTTACTCAACCCTAGAAATTGGTCCACCTTTTAGGTGGGATCATGAGGGGTTTAATGGGGTTCTACTATAAGGAAGGTAGCATCCAGGTCCACTACAGGGACAGCGCAGAGGCTAGGGTATGTAGGGATTGAGCAGTTATGCAGAAAATGTAAAGTTGTTTGTTTAAATCATAATTGACTGATTACATTGTTATCATAGTTGCATGATTATTGTTTCCCCCACATACCAGCTTTATGCTGACCGACGTTTTGTTTGTTGGCATTTTAGGTACAAAACAAAAAGGACAAATAGTAAATCGTCATATTGTGAAATACATGAATTAAAGTACATGGAGGATTAGTTAGAATAGAATTCATATGTGGATAGAAGTTTAGAGATCCAAGTTTTCAAAAGGTATGTAAAATTTTTATTTCATCACAACTTTTCAGTATAGTCTGGTAGAATTTGATAATTATTATTGATTATTTGTCAAACCTTTGATCCAGAAATTAGGATAACGGCTCTGACCTTCTGGTCTCCCTTAATTGGAAGTTACCGGGAGGCGGGGTCATTACAGAGATGATCCTGGAGCCGTTGGATCCAAAATCCATGGTCTAGATCGGGCACGCTTATAACTAAAGCGTGACAGGGAAAATCGATCAAATAAATAAAGTAATAATTGCATTTAGGGTCCCTTTTTCTCTCTCTTCAAATAAGGGTTCAAACATCATACAAATTAAGCCAAATTTTTCTCATAAGTTAAATTAAACATGTAGATTCTGAATATCCAATTAGATTTCACTTTTGGCAACTTTAGACATGTTATTTAATTTATTCTTTATTTCTCTTTCTAGATGCATTAATGACTCATGGATTAACCAAATTGGATGAAACTTCATTCACAAGTTAAGTTAACTGTGCTGAATATGAATTTGCCTTTATTTCCAACTTTTGGTGCCATGAGTTGTATTTATTTATTAATTACACCTTTTAGGCATTTTCTCTCTCCTATATATACCCATTAATCAAACATTATCCAAAATAGTTGCAAATTTTCCCAAAGGCTTTTTTTTATGTTTAGATTACGAATTTGGAGTTAGTTTTCCAATTTGAGGGCCTTAAATATTTTATTTCACTTTATTGGCCTAATTCCTATTTTTCTTTGATAAAGGCATTAATATATGGATTTATCTTCTAATTTAGATTATACTTGGCCATTAAGTTTCTTTTAGGTCAAGAAAATGAGATTGAGTGCCAAATTATCTTTATGATTTCCATTTATGATTTTTGGAACAATATATTCCACATTATCTCCTATTATCCAATATATCCCATATTATCTCCAATTATTACATTTATCATCTCCTTTATATATAATTTGAGTTTTCTCTTCTTTTTCCTATTCTAAAAAGTACTGGAAGGTTCTAGGATGAAATATATTATTATTTTTATTACTTAGTGACAAATTACACTTTAGACCCATTAATTAAAAACCCAACTGAGGTGTTTGTGCATATAACCCTATATTAAGAATATATGGGAAATATTTATCCAATTAAGTTGTTTAATTTATTATTATCATCCAAAAGAGTTATATGACATATTAGATTACATTATTCATACATTTGATTATTAGGATCACTCTAACCTCAACCTTGTTTGGCTAACTCCAAAAGGTTAAACTTCTAGGGTAGGGTTCTAATTCTGGTATGTTACACCCCCCTAATAGGAGGAAAGGAGGGGGCAAAATAGGGGTGAGAAAATAATGGTCTAGACCGCAAAACCAGACCAGACTGCTCAATTTGGTTCGGTTCGGTCCGGTCCGGTCCATTTTGAGTTCGGTCCGGTCCATGGTCCGGGAATTTCAATAAGTTCGGTCTTCGGTCCGTTCTGGTCCGGTCTGGTCCATTTTGAGTTCGGTCCGGTCCATGGTCCGGGAATTTCAATAAGTTCGGTCTTCGGTCCGGTCCGGTCCAGACCATAGATTGACTTTTGTATAAAATTCATATATATCTGAAGGTGTATTCTATAATAACTACAAATAAAGTACACATATAAGTACTACTAGTATAAATGTTTGATACGAAAGTTATATAATTGCTAGAAGTGACTAAGATTATCAACTTTGTACAATTAAATAAGTTGTAAAACATGTAAAAAGGCTAATTACGGTCCAAACGGTCTGGTCCCGGTCCGGTCCTACATTGAAACGGTCCGGTCTACGGTCCATATATTATTGAAATTCGGTCCGCGATCCGGTAAGGTTCGGTCCGGTCTTGGACCGATGCTCAACCCTATGGCAAAATCCTAGATGTGTGGCTTTTGGCGGCGGTTGCTTGACCGATCTAGGGTCTGACTCAATTGATTGGGGAGTCAAATTGGTTGACCAAATTTGTTGTGTTGGTTCAGCCCAAAGTCACGTCGATCAAAGTTTTAGTTGCAATAATGGTCTTCTTGTTTTAGAGTTTGACTGGTCCTTGAGTAGCAAGTCAATCTAGTAAAGTTTTTTTTTTAATTGAAGGCAAGTTTGACTATAGTAATGAGACCTCTTGATTGTGAGTTTTATTGTATTTAAATGTGTTCTTTGACCAGTGTTTTCATCTAAAGTAATGATCTTTCCCATATCCAAGTTTGACTAATCTTTGACAGTGTGTTGATCGATTGGGAACGATGAGCCGATTGATTGGAATTTTTGAGAAGCATAAATCTAGTGTAAGTGAGTAGACTGACTAGGTGAGTACATTGATCAACTGGGAGATTGAAGATGGGCATAGAAGCCTATAATTCTTGTTACTTTTGGGCTTTTGAGTAAATTTCCTATTTTCCTACAAAAAGCCATAATAAATCAAGTAAAAACTCCAAATGACTAGAGAAAAGGAAAACTAAGACAACTAACTATAAAACTAGAGAATAATAAGAAATTTTCTCACAAAGAGATCTAAGACATGCAAATAAAATAGATAAATATGTGCTAATCACTATGTTAGTCAGGAGACTAGTGACTAGTCTGATCACCCAGTATCAACGACATGTTTGTTAGTTGGCCATGAAAGTTGGACAATTATTTTCCATTATTTAGATAAAAAATTGAACAAACAGTGGATTAATGACATTTCCTACAAAAATCTGCAAATTTTACTAAATGTAATTTTACATTCCACCTAATGATGCACATTATAAACAAAAACCTTTGCATATTGGACTTTTCCTCATTTATGCACATTTCTTCAAGTCACACTCAGATGATGTCAACAACAACTTCTAGTTGATCACAACGGACAATAGCCTAACATTGTCCTCCCTGTGGGAAAAGCTCCACACCTCTATGGTAGTCCACATGGACCATCGAGAACTCCTATCGTTCCAGACAAAAAATAGGAAGGAGTTGTCCCTCCACATTGGTGTACTAGCACCAATTTTCTCTCACATAATTGTTCTCCCTTGCTATCCTCCCTTTATTGGATAGGACTTGCTCATGTTCTTTCAATTACCACAACTAGAGAAGACAAACAATTGTAGAGGCAATTGAGTTGTGTCCGAGAAGCCCCCAATACCCCGCTATTTATAGGAGGTTTATGGTCAGGGTTATTAGTCTGAGTGGGAGCAGAAGGGACCAAAATTTCATGAATTTTTGCAACCTACAAATAGTGAAACAAACGGTTGGCATGTGAGCTGATTAGTTAAACCTATGAACTGATCACAATTGTATTGGAAATTAATATTTGATTTAATACACAACATGTTGTCAATATAAATCCTTGAATCAATTGAATTGATCCACCAACTGCTCGATTCACAACCTGAGACGATCAATGCATGCACCTGAGATGATCAGTTCACTTCCTCAACTAATCATTCATGGTCTAGAATTGCCAAAGTCGGTTCAATTGACCAAACACAATGAAAAGATTGGTTCAACACTTGAACCGATCAGTTCACTGTCTTGTTGATGCATGTGTTTACAGTCATTATTATAGGCACATTTCCCCTTATTTCATGTGTAGAGTAGTCATTTATTTGATTTATTATGTGTAGATTAGTCATTTATTTGATTTCATGTCTACTTGATGCATGTGTTTTTAGTCATTTTTACCCTTGTACTATTTCCTTTGGGAAAAGTGGAGTGTAAACGGGAGGAGAAAACCAGTGAATAATCATAAAGCATCTAACTAATCAACCAATAACTATAGAAGTGGGATTGACATTAGATTAGGTAGTGAATTCCACTGCTGGAGCAGGTAATTCTGGCTACAGGCTCCTTATCTCGGAATTGAGATAATAGATGTTAGTGTGTGTGAGGTCAATTATTAGTGTTATCCGTGGTGAAACCACTGTCCTGAGGAATTCATTCCATCTTTGATTAATTCAACCTCTAAGTTCATTTTGTTTTTGCATTTGTTCTTTGACTCAAACCTATTCAACCTTTTACAACAAACTTAGCTGATTTGACTGTAGTTAGTAGTAGTCTACCGAAGAAATGCTTCCCCATATTCAACTCAGGCCTCACAATGCCTTATTACTTCGATACGTTCACTTGTGTATTACACACGGTAAACTCGTGTCATGTTTTTGGCTCCGTTGCTAGAGAAGCGACAACATCCAACACTATGAGTGTTGTGGTTGGCCACTCTAGGACAATGTTTTTTTTTAAATTTCTTCAAGCTGAATCATAAGATCTTTTTGATACATAATAAATTTCTTGTGTGAATACCTACTTTTTACTGTTTTAGGGAAACTAGTGCATGGTGCGTACCAAAGACATAGAATACGGAGAACCATCCTCACCAGACTTTAGACAAGCAGAACTCTTACAAGTTGAAAGGGAGTCCGACAGATATATGGATAGTTTCAATCAAACCCCTCCACCGACACCTCCACCTGAGACCTGTGACACTAGAAGAACCAGAAACAACAAAAAAAGAGGGAGAAGAAGAACTAATAATATGGGAAAGGATGAAAGCTTCATCATATACGACCCAGAAAGGGACCATCAAAAGGTAAGCCATCAATGTGGGCATCTACAAGATAGATCCTAGACTTATTGCCTCAGTCAAATCTCAAGCGTTCCATGGCCATCCTTCTGAAGACTGAATGAGACATATTAGCAATTTCATGGATTACTGTGATATGGTCAAGATTGACAGGGTCCCAACTACTACAATATATCTTAAGTTGTTTTCATCTTCACTAGAGGATAGTGCAAAGTCATGGTTCAACAATATTGATGATGAGATCATCAAGACATCATATCAGATGATAGATGCATTCTTTGAGCGCTACTTCCCTCCACAAAAGAAGAATGACCTAGTGAAGAAGACTTACAAATTCAAACAACAAGATGATGAGTCGTATTCAGAGGCATGGGAGAGGTTTCAGAATATACTGAGGAAAGTGCCTCATCATGGCATTGATCTATTGGGGCATGCCAAGATCTTCTATTATGACCTACACAAAAGGGGAGAGAACAACTCTTGATAGTGCAGGAGCAGGCTTCTTCCTCAATAACAAGCCCACTTACTGCCATGAGATCCTCAAGATATTGTCTAATAACAATAATGGGGAGAAGAAAGAGAGCTACTAGAAACCATTAAAAGTGTCGGGGAGTCCAAGGTGATAACTTCTTTAAATGAGAAGTTAGATCTGATTACTAATAAGCTATGTGTTACAGACAAATTTCCTACCGAGGAAGAAGAAGAAGAGTGCAAGTATGTATGCCAGGGGCAATACAAGAACATTAACTATTCTTGGAGGAAGGACCCCAAATTATCTTGGAAGGATCCTAACAACTTCCAATAGGATCCATCACAGGTACAACAACAACATCCAAAGCCACAACAATATGTGGCCAAGCACAGTATAAACCAGAGCAATAAAAAATTGACAAGAATAATAAAATGTTGGGGAAGCTGCTGAGTTAGAATGAGCTACAGATTGCACAAACTCAAAGGGATCTTCAAAATCAAGGGGAACATATTTGCACCATAGAGACACCGATCTTTCAGGTAGCGGCAGATGTGAGTCCATTAAAGAAACCAACCCAACTAGGATTTTCGGCAAACACCAATGTACCTTTTGGGAATCAACATGTGAAAACTATTCTACTATGTAGTGGCAAGAAGCTACTGAATGATGCATCACATAGTGTAGTTGCAAAAGAAGCTACAAATGACTCTATACTAGTGGATGCAGAAGAACCAGACATGTCAGCATAGTAGAATACTATAGAGAAGCAAGTTGATGAGGTTGGGGGTAATCAAATCTTAGGCTTATATCCCGCCTCACCTGAGGGAACTTGTAGTTCCTGTGCCCTTTCCAAATAGTTTGAAGGAGACTAAGATGGAACGACAATTCAAGAAATTTCTAGATAATTTTTGGAAGTTATATGTGAACATTCCCTTGATAGACGCTATTGAGAAGATACCATCTTATGGGAAGTTTTTGAAAGATATTATTACAATGAAGAGAAAGATACCAGAGTCTGATGTAGTGGTTATGAAAGAGTAGGTTAGTGTTTTCATCTTGGGGACATTGCCTCCTAAAAGACAGGATCCCGGATGCTTCAATATCACATGCTTCATAGGCAAGACAAAATTTGGAGAGGCTTTATGTGATTCAGGGGAGAGCATATATCAGATGCCCCTATCTACCTTCAAGAAGCTCAGACTTAAGGAATCCAAGAAGAGCATCATGACAATCCATTGGAAGACAACTCAGTAGTTTAGCCATATGGTATATGTGAGGATGTCCTGGTAAAAGTGGATAGGTTCGTCTTTACTATAGATTTTGTAGTGATGGAAATGTAGGACGACCATGACAATGAGCTTCTACTTGGAAGACTGTTTCAAGCCACTACAGACATGAAAATTGAGATGGGCAGAGGACGTCTGACTATGGGAATCCAAGATGATAGGTTCTAGATCAAGATGTCAGAGCATTCTCAAACCACAGGAGATAAGGTGCAATGCAACATGCTTCAACACATGGATAGCAAGTTTTCTCTATTTCTAGGGAATTCGTTCCTAGATATGGCCCATGTTATGACTAAAGTAGAAAAAGGAACTTTAGTGGTGGACATCCTAGAAAATACAAAGGTGATCTCACTGATTCAAGCAATGCACAACCTAGACGATGACAAATAGGACTATGACCCGGCTGCCGAAGAAGAAACCATAGTTGATTCTATGATACAGTCATCACCCCAGCTACCCTTAGAAGCATGCTTGATGAAAAGAATGGAGGACAACATTGGCAACAACCATCTAGAGGAGTGCATTTTAATGCTAAAGGTAGTACCTTGCTACTATGCAAGATGCTTTGAAGACCTTGGACCACCGCCCCCACCATTGGTCCCATCTCTATTGAGCCCTCCAGACCTGAAACTAAATCCATTACTACCACACCTAAAGTATGTCTTCTTAGATGTAGAGGAAAATCTCCCAGTGATCATATCATCTTCTTTGAATGGTGAAGAGGAAGGAAAGTTACTCACTTTGCTGAAAAAGCACCGAGCTGCATTTGGGTAGTCCATAGCTGACATAAAGGGATCTCTCCAACCTTGTGCCAACACAAGATTCGACTCGAAGAAGGAGATAAGGAAATTGTCCAACCTTAGAGATGTCTCAATCTGATTATGACTGAGGTGGTGAAGAAGGAAGTCATCAAGCTGCTATCGGAAGGTATAATATATGCAATTTATGATTCAATGTGGGTTAGTCCTAACCAAGTAGTTCCTAAGAAAGGGGGAATTATGATCACCACTAATGCGGCTAATGAATTGATTTCCACTAGGATAGTGATGGGATGAGTGTGCATAGACTATCACTGGTTAAATTTAGCCACTCTTAAAGATCATTTCACTTTATCTTTTATTGATCAGATCTTGGAATGGTTATCTGGCCATTCACACTTTTATTTTCCTGACGGGTATTCTGGGTATAATCAAATTTCCATAGAGCCTAAGGATCAGGAAAAATCTATTTTCCCCTTATGGCATGTTTGCATACTGACAGATGCCTTTTGGTCTTTGTAACACCCCTGCTAAGTTTCAATGATGTATGCTTGCCATTTTTTTTACATGGTAGAGTGGTTCTTAGAGGTTTTTATGGATGATTTTTCTGTGTATGGGGAATCTTTCAATGATTGTCTATATAACCTTGACATGGTGCTATAGATATGTGAGGATACTCACCTAGTTATAAACTAGAAGAAGTGTCACATGATGGTAAGTGAATAGATTGTTCTTGGATACAAGGTGTCCAACAAAGGCATGGAAGTGCATCCAGTAAAGATTTAAGTCATCTCCACACTACCTCCACCGACATCAGTGAAAGGAGTAAGGATCTCTTTAGGACACGATGGATTTTACTGCCGTTTTATCAAGGATTTTTTGAAAATTGCCAAACCATTTTCTAAACTTTTAGAGAAAGACGTCAAGTTTTCCTTCGATGAGCGCTGTTTAAAATCTTTTGAAATCCTTAAAGAAAAACTGATCTCTGTTCCTATTGTGCAGTCTCCTGATTGGAGCCTTCCCTTTGAGCTAATGTATGACGCATTAGATTATGCAGTAGGAGTTGTGCTGGGTCAATACAGAGACACAACTCCAACTATCATATATTATGCGTTAAAGACTTTGAATGATGCACAAATGAATTACACTACTACTAAAAAAGAACTTCTAGCGATAGTGTTTGCATTTGAAAAATTCAGCCAATATCTACTTGGGTCTAATGTGATAGTTTGGACTGACCATGCTGCCATCAAATACTTGTTACAAAAGAAAGATGCCAAACTCATATTGATTAGGTGGATACTTTTGCTTCAGTAATTTGACATTGAAATTACAGACAAGGCGGCAATAGAGAATGTTGTATCCGATCATTTGTCTAGGTTAGAAAGGGTGGATGAAAAAGATATAGTCATCCCCATTATTGAGGAATTCCCGAATGAGAAATTGTTTGCAATTAAAACTAAAGATCCCTGGTTTCCATATATTGTTAATTACCTAGTTTGTAATGAATTTCCTACAGATTGGGGGCACCAAGAGAAAAAAAAACAATTTTTTCACTCATTGATGTTTTATATTTGGGATGACCCGATTCTTCTTAAGAAATACAAGGATGGGTTGTTAAGAAGATGTGTACCCAAATGTGAGGTAGAGAGCATCTTGTGACACTATCATTCTCTACCCACAGGTGGACACCATGCTAGCTGTAGGACTACAACTAAAATCTTAGAGAGTGGGTTTTATTGGCCTACCTTGTTTAAAGATGCTCACAACTTTGTTCATCGTTGTGACGCATGTCAACATGCAGGTAATATCTATAAGAGACACGAGATGCCCTTAAATGTGTTTCAAGAGGTTGAGGTTTTTGATCTTTGGGGTATAGATTTTATGGGCCTGTTTGCATCTAATTCCAATCTTTATATATTACTTGTAGTTGATTATGTGTCTAAATGAGTGGAAGCAATTCCAGCCCGCACCAATGATGCACATGTAGTGTGCAAGTTTGTGAAGGAATACATTTTCTGCAGGTTTGGTGTCCCCCACCTAATTATTAGTGATGGAAGATCCCACTTCACTAACAGGAATTTTGGACCTTTACTGAGAAAATATGGGGTGAAGCACCGAGTGGGTACTCCATATCACCCACAGACTCAAGGACAGGTTGAGGTGAAGAAATTTTTGGAAAGGATGGTCTCAACCAATAGGACGAACTGGAGTTATGTGCTAAGTGATGCTCTTTGGGATTATAGAACTGCCAATAAATCCCCAATAGGAACAACACCTTTTAGGCTAGTCTATGGACGTGCATGCCATCTACCTGTAGAGCTTGAGCATAAAGCTAAATGGGCCGTGAAGAAGCTGAATTTCGACATTGATGAAACTAGTAGAAAGAGGCTTTTGGAGCTTAATGAATTAGTTGAGCTTAGGATGGATGCTTATGAAAGCTCTAGGATATATAAAGAAAGGACTAAGAAAATTCATGTGAGACATATTCTAAATAGGGTGTTTCTCCTAGGTTAGAAAGTCCTCCTTTTCAATTTTAGGCTTAGGATGCATTCGGGTATGCTAAGGTCCAAGTGGAGTGGACCATTTGTGATTGAAAAAGACTTTCCCCATGGTGTTGTTAACATTGTAGATGGAAACAGGTCATTCCTTGTAAACAGCCAAAGATTAAAGCATTTTTTTGGAGGGGAGGGAGAGTCACAGATAGAGGAGATGCAACTGTGCACCGTTCCATAGATTCTTGCTCTAAAGACCGTCTAGACTAGGACATTAAACAATGATGCTAGTTGGGAGGCAACCCAATTTTTATTGCATAGTTGTTATGTTCAATTTCCATTTTTAGTTGTTACTTTACTTAAATTTATGTAAAAAGGGTACATTGACTCCTTTTTGGAGTGTGTAGGGCTTAAAAGTTGGTACCATCGATTTAGCAGTCGATGACACCGAAGTGAGGCCAGTATTTTGTCTGCAACTATAGCACAAACTCAATAGCACTAACTCAACTGGTCGGTACCACCGAGTCTCTAAAGATCTTTTGAGTGCTCACCGATAAGGACTCGAAACTACCTAATTTTTAGTCAGTACTATTGAGTTTTGGATGCACCCAGGTTTGGTATACTGAGCCCAAAAATTCGAAAGCACCGACAATTTCAAAAACTCAGTACTACCGACCCTGAAGTCGGTACTACCGACTTGCCAAGTCAGCAATCTAGGTGTTCGCAATCCAACATCCATGGCACACTTCATCAAGCGGTCGGTGGTACCGATCTGTGACACCAGTCGATACTACTGACTCATCGTTAATACCACCGACTCGAGATGATTCACACCTTCAATGTCAGCCAATTGCAAGTCGTCGATGCAACCGACAACAAATTGTTCTATCCAACTCGGTACCACCAATTCCAAAGTCAGTAGTTCTGACTCTTCCATGTTCAACTATATTAGGAGGGGTGGTGGAGCCATTTTCTTCACACCCTCAACATCCACTCCTCCTACATTTCAGAGTAAGGTTGCACCATGCGCTAACGGTCTTCCCCGAGCTTCTATTCTCTTAACCTCCTTCTTGCATCAACGACATGGACCATAGAAGAGGAGTTTCTCCCCCACAAGGCGAGTTGGTCCCCTGACCAACATGCATTCAACACCCATCCTTAGAGACAAGGAAGCTATATGAAGAGTTGTAGACAAGGAAGATCATCCCAACGTCATATGGAAATCACACATTGATCGAAAGGGTGGGCTTTACTAACAACATGGGATGGGTATGTCAGAAGCAAGAAATGGAGGAAGATAATCCTTTCTTTAGTGGCTGGCAGACCTACCCAGATCTCATCCAAGAGTTCTTGGCATTGCTTGATGTTCTCTTTGCCCCCGAGAAGAAGATAGGAGGTGAATGGAGGGAAGGCAAGGTCAACTTCTGCCTCTTCAACAATAACTATTCTATCACACTAAGGGCCTTCAACCATATCTTCAACTGGGCTCACATCCCAGAATGCTCGACTCCATCTGACTTCGATTAGGACTTGTCCTGGGAGCAATTGACTAAGGTGTCGGTGGGATTTCATATAAACTGGCATATCAGTTCTCTTACTAATATTGAACATCCTTTTGCTCGTATCCTTCACCGCCTATGCAGCAATACTATTTTTGCTCGTTCCGATCAAGCTCAAGGGAAGGTTCAGAAGGTGGACCTCTACTTTCTCTACAAGCTACTAGAAGGGGAAACTATTAACTTTGGAGCTTTCCTTCTGCTCCATATGATTTCTGTGAAGTGCAGTGTGACAAGGAAGACACCAATTTTATTGGGGTCTCATCACCCCTATTATTCTACATTTGTGCCTTGATTTTTCCACCCTCGAGCCATTGGAGGATACAACAAATATGGACATCCTACACTTTCAAAAGGCTCACCTTCTTCTATGCCACCACAATGTGCTCTATGCACATTGCATGAGCCGAGGATTATTTCAGGAGTGGAGCCTCCCCAACCCTATCTTCAACCTACGTGGGGTGAACCATCTCCGGTGACCACTCAATGAGGGGGAAGCAGAAGATCCGCCCAGGGCAGCAGCTCAGGGTGACGACGAGGAGCACAACGGGGATGATAATGATGAAGTTGAGGAGGTGGAGCCCACCATCCCCATCACTAGGAGAGCGGTCCCGCACAAACGGGCCCGCACCTACGCTGCCTCAACTTCCTATACTCCACCCCCTTCCCAGGAAGAGCAAGACCCATACAACATGGAAGATATGTATACCATGCTTCAGGAGATCAGACTATACAACAATATCATCAAGCAACGCTGGCCGGTGTGCAGGAGATTCAAGTAAGGCTGTATTAGAACCAATATGTGATTTATGAGAATGAACGCCTTCTCTTGACCAACTAAGAGAATGTTCATATGCACCTACAACGGATGGAGTAGTACCGGCAACCTTTCTTTGAAAACTACTAGAACCGTGGATACTTCGAGAAGTACCCACAACCGCCGCCAATGCCGCCTATATACCTTCCATTCCAGGGGATGTTCCCTCCACACAACCCCAACATGCCACCTCTGCCATTCTGAGCCCTGGTACCTCTGTTCCACCTCTTGGGTGTGAGTATTGACTATGCAGACATAGTCATATTCAAGCTTGGAGGGTGCTGGAACTACATTCTATCTTTATTTTTATTTTTACTTTTATCTTTTTAGTTGTTTGTTTTATTTTAGTTGTGCAAGTGCAGGGTCCACGTCTATCTAGTGTAATTGTGGAGTAGTAAATGCATGGTTCTGTGTTTGAATAAATTGCACTCTTTGTGTTGTTGCATGAAAAGATCATATCCTTAAAATCTTAAACTGCAAAATCTTTCTGTAACACCACTTGAGGATGTTTTTGAACTAGTTAGCATTAGGACGTAGGACATACATGAAAGTCTGAATCAACTCAGGAATCTGAATGATGAAGATGTTGAGCCTAAACTGACCAAACTATAATGAGACCTTAAATGAAAATATAAGAAATAAACCTTTAGATCACCCTGAAAATAGGTCAACTAAGAGGGACACATCATAATATAATGAAAGGCATTGTCTCTTAGTTGTATGATTCCATTTCTTTTCCATTCATTTTTTCCTCTCACCACCTCAAAATTCATGGGTACTCCAACTTATTTTCTTTGATTGCATTGCATGGCATGATAGGAACATATTAGTTAGTTGCTTGCATTTGAAAAAGAAAGAAAAACATAGAATTTGTATGCATTAACTTTAGTGCATACCATATTAGCTTGCATAACACAATTCATGTAGTTTCATACATTTCAACATCGCCTGCACATTTTCCTGAACATGTGGATTTTCATTTCAAGTTATAAAGCAAAAGTGCATGTATATACCTCCAAGAAAGAAAAAAAAATAATGAAGGCAAGAAGCACAAAAATTAGCATTTTTTAAAAAAAAGAGAAGAAGAAAATCGTTCAAAAGAAACAAGGAGAAAGTATATCCCGCACATTTGTTTAGTGATGATTAATCCACATGTGCATTCTTTGGAGTTGTCGAAAAATCTCAAATCATTCATACAAGCATCATTTCATAAAAAGAAAAAAAATTTAGGAATTAGGATTCATGCATGGCATTCTTTTCATCCATCTAGGTTCATTATTCTCTATGCATAAATAGGTTGGATGTACTTATGAATTTTCATGTGCCACCCATCTTGAATCATTAATTTCTCTTATTGGTAGGCCACTCTAATTATTTATCTCCTCATTCATGCTTATACGGAGATCTACTTCCAAGTAGTTGGTAGTTAGGAAAGAGCAATTTAGTGTAGAGAATCACACAATACACCAAGCGAATGTCTGAGTAATTATGATGTTAACTACTTTCTTGGTAGTGTCATTGACTGAAGGTGGACATATTAGATGGAATTTTTTGGTCACTTTAGAGTAGTTATCGGTTCAGTGGTCAGTAAAGACCAGTTTAGGGTTCGATAGGTGGATTTGATTAATAAAGGAATGTATGTGATATGTCCTTTTGCTGACTCTTATCAAACAGATCTGAGAGAGTGTTGCTTGAGGACAAGCAACATTTAAGATTAGTGGAGTTTGATGCATGTGTTTTTTGTCATTATTATAGGCACATTTTCCCTTGATTTCATGTGTAGATTAGTCATTTATTAGATTTACTATGCATGAAATGTCACAGATGGCTTGTTTGTATTGAATGCATCAAATTATATGAATTTTACTATTTTCTGTAATATTTTATGCATCCCAAGTACTTATGATGTTTTTGTGTATTTTCAAGTACAAGGAAGATCCACAGACTCAGTGCTACTGACCTGGTAATAGTCGACGGTACCAACTTGACATCAATGACGGACCCAGAAACTTGCCTAGAGTCGGTGCTACCGACAACCAATGTCGGTGGTACTGAAACAACATTAGTAAGCCCCAACATAAATTGATAAAACTCGGTATTACTGAGTTTCCAACTCGTAAGTACCGAGTTGATGTCAGGGAGGCAGTTTGAAAATTAAAAAATTCAATGTTATCAAGTCCAGTGGATAGTACTAACATGATCGGGAACACATGAATAAACCTAAGTGACTCGGTACTACAGACTCACCTAGTCAGTACTACTGAGTCTGCCTGATCAGGCCATCTACAAATTTCACTCCAATCCAATGGTGGATGTTATTTCAGACCCTAAGTGACTTCTATGACTTAGGGGGACAATGTCTAGGCAAAGGGAGGCATCCATTTTCTTTGCACAACAATTGGAGCGAGAGAGAAGAGAAGAAATGAGGGCTGAAAGCTTCAACTGAGGAGATCCGAGCACCTCCGCAAGACGATTCTGTATCCGGAAGACAACAAAACACACGTACGATGGAGGGGACCTTCTGGATGGGTAGAGATTCATGGGTTACCTTAGTTTCCTAATGTTTCCACATTTTTCTTCTTCCTTTCCATGTATTAGTTGATGAAAACCATGCAAGGCCAAAAACCTTAAATCCTTAGGATCCAAGAGTACCCCAGATATACACAATGACTGATTTCTATGCATTAATATCAATTTCATCTCTTTTTTTATCAGCAATTTTTTTTTTGATCAGAAATTTTTTTTTATCTCTTTTTACTGGATATAAATCTATGAAAGTTTCATGTTTTACTTGTGCTTGATCACCATGAGTGGATTTATAGATTCTTAGTCATCTTGGAAGAGAGGTTGAGGGCCAGAAAGCATAGATTTACCCATGTACTATGCCCTTTGGGAAAAGTGGAGTGTAAATGGGAGGAGAAACCCAGAGAATAATAAAAAATCATCTAACTAATCAACCAATAACTATGGAAATGGGATTGACATTAGATTAGGTAGTGAATTACACTTTAAGAGTAGGTAATTCTGGCTATAGGCTCCTTATCCAGGGATTTTGATAATAGATGTTAGCGTGTGTGAGGTCAATTATTAGTGTTATTTGTGGTGAAACCATTGTCCTAAGGAAATCATTCTATCTCTGACTAATTCAACCTTTAAATTCATTTTTTTACATTTGTTCTTTGACTCATACCAATTCAACCTTTTACAACTATCTTAGCTAATTTAACTATAATTAATAGTAGTCTACTCGAGAAATGCTTACCCATTTTTGACTTGAGCCTCACAAGGGCTTATTACTTTGATATTTTCACTCGCATATTACGCACGGTAAACTTGTGTCACTAGTCAATCAATATACAACCAACATTATTTAAACTGAATACTTAACTCTTTAGTAATCAAGTTTAAACCATATATTCATGAATGAAATCCTATTTCAAGTGTATCATATGTGTGTGACCCTATAGGTTACAACTTACATTGCTAGTTAATGTCCATAACTGATTTATGAAATCAGAAGCAAAGAGTGGTACCTAGAAACACATCATCGCTACCGCCAAGTAAATAGAAAGTTGGAAAACAACTTCAACATACAATCTATTATTGGTGTTATAGTGATTGTATAATTTCTTTGTCTCTAATATCCAATATTGAACTCGATGCATGGATTTGTCATCCTCTCAATGTTCAATCCACGTTCCTTGAACCAGAGCAGACTATCTGAGATATATGTGACCTCAACATCATATATCAATTCACATGTGCATGCACATGCTTTTCTCAATCTCTCTCATCAAGCAGTCTGGATATCAATCTCCTATAGGAGGGACAAATCCCATATACATCACTCACAGTCATCCCCAAGTGTAAGTGCATCCAATCAACACCTTTATGGAAACCATTATTTAAGGTCACAATGGATGATGTCAAAGTACAATAAATGACATGTGATTAGTGTAGTGATTTCAGGTCTAAGAACCACAATCATCACCTTCACTATAAGAGATGATTATGGCCATCAATTATGGTTTCCATGTGTCACTCTCAAGGTGGGTTTGTCTGATGCACTTTTCTCCAACAAGTATCAATGTGTTTGGTTTAATATCTCATAAATATTGACTAATGAGATTTTGTCATCAACCAACCCACATTGTAGTCTTATGTGTCATTATTGTCTATTAACCATCCACAATGACATACGACTATAGACATAACAAGAATGTTCATACTCTTGACGTATGTATGATCCCATTGTTCAGGCCATCAACCCGAAGACATACATCATTGATTAATGTCATTCTTTCGATATTTATTATGTTTCATCATTATATCATAAGTAATTGAAGCAGAAAAATTTGGAAGATTGCCTTTATTAATCATATTTTTTATATGATATGATATTACAATCATCATATGATTGTGTCTATGTGAATACATACCAACATCAACTTGGTAGATGATATGGATCTTTTGTTGATCTATATAGATTCCTTGGTGGTAGGATCAGATCTAGATGCAGAACACCGACAGAGATGTGTCTAGTTGTCAGACAAATAATGTGTGTGCAAAGTATAACCTATACTTTTTCCCATGTCTTTTTTACACCAAAAATTTATAGCTAAGATAGATTTGGAGACTAGGATATAAAAGGAATTTGTTTTATTCCTTTGTGTCCTCCCAAAAACCATACAATGGTATCATAACTAACATCATACACTTGAAATGTTGATTTGGATTATGAACAAACAATTCATTGGACAAATTATGCAAAAACTTGTATCCATTATAATTACCTAGTTTCATATATGATATCATATATATAAGTATTACATATACATATGTGATGCCTTGAAAACCAGTTCTTTGGTGTAGTGGATATGACTAATAGATCACTGTGCTAAGATTTAAAACATCCAGTATCACCATTTTTATTTTGATCAAAGCTATGTAATATGTATGTGACTTGCACTCCATGCCTCTTTATATTCATTATCCATTTATATTTTAGTTATACAATTAGATTAGGATGATGTGATGACACCCCTAGTGGATCATGGTGGATAGGAGGAGATGATCAGAAGCCCACACCCAAATAGGATGGCCCCTGAAGGGTTTGTGATCAAGACGAGATAAGGAATTACCAACAACACAACATCTACCCAAATTAGGGTATACTTAATGTTATGGTATGGTATGCCCAGAGAGCCAATCATATGATGATTGACATGGCATGTAACATAAATTATTTGATTAAAAGAATAAAGGCAAGCTTTCAATTCATTATGTTTCACTCAATTATGAGATAATTAGGAAATATGATGAATGTCTAAGGAATGACAATACTCAATGATGTATGTCTTCAAGTACGTGACTTGAACAATAAGATCATACTGATGTTAACAGTATGTAAATTCTTGTTATGTCCCTAGTCAATTGTTACTATGGAAGGCAGATAGACACCAATATAACTTAAAGACTAGAGTATGGGTTGGTTGATGACATAATCTCATTAGTCATGATATGGTATCTCAAATCAAGGACACATATACTTGTTAGAGAATAGTGTATCAGACAAACCCACCTTGAGAGTGACACATGGAAACCATCATTGGTGGTCATACTCATATCTCAAAGTGAAGGTGGTGATTGTGATTCTTAGACATGAAGTCACTACACTCATCACATGTCGTTCAATATACTTTGAAATCATCAAACGTAACCCTAAATAAGGATTTCCATAAAAGTGATTATTGGGTAGCTGTGACACATGGGGACTGACTGTGAGTGATGTAGATGGGATTTGTCCCTCCTACTAGAGTTGATATCATGGTCACTTGATAAGCGAGATTGAGAAATGCATGTGCATGCACATATGAATCAATATATGATATTGACGACAAGTAAGATAAAAGTAGGTATGTGAATCATTCATAAATAAAATGAAATAGATGAAGTCCACGTGAACCCATTGCACCTGACGTTCACACATCCTAGTCCTTCTTCCTAAAGAGGATTTTTCCACGGTCACATCCAAATCTCTGTGTAAATAGTTTAGGCATTTTAAATCCCAATTTCCATGGTCACATCCATTGGGATTAACCTACGATAAAAATGATTAATTACTTCATTTAAATTGGTGATTTATAAATAAAAAACCATCCATCTAAAATAGTCATGTAAATCTCTATTTAGTCAACACATGACTAAGGGGCTACTCCCCTCACCTCAGTAAGGGAACTACTCATTCATGATGAAGGAAGGAGATGTAAGGGGATGAAGGTAGGAAGCCATAGACCAAAGGATAGAATCACTGAAGATACCAGAGTTGGTGACTATGAAATGGATTTCTCTCTTACTCCAACACTTAAGAGAAAGAACTAAAAGAACAAAAAGAGAAATAAGGAGAAATACAAATCCAGAATGAAGAACAAATTTTTTATTGCAAAATTGAAAGATTACAACTATGAATTGAAATGATAGAGCTTCAAAAGAAAATGCAAGTGCAAAACTGAGGACCCCTTTGTTAGTGGAGCCCCCCCTCATTTTATAGGGGAAGGAGGGGTGGAAACCCTGAAATGGGGGAGAAATAAGTGGGTGTGGCGGCTGCTGAGAAATACTACTCACGAGCCACAAAATGGCTGTCTAGATTAACTAAGATGGTCGTATGGTGACAGACATGGCGTGGTCTGAAGGCTTTGGATCGAAACCCTAATGTGAGAGTGGTGTTGCCCCTTTGATTCCATTTATTGGGCTCAAAGAAATGTCTGAGCCAAATGTTTGTACATGAGACACCCAATTGTTGTCGCCTTGACCATGATCAAAGGGTTGAAACCCTAATTGAGTGGCAACTTAGTAGGATCATGGGATATCCATTTGGGTTATCTTGGGTGCCCGGTTGGGGCCATTAGATGGTCATCTCATTGAAGCAAGATTCCCATTGGGAGTGTTGAGATAACATGTTGTGTCGGGGACTAATTGGTTGCATGGCTCTGGGGTTTGGGATTCATGAATGTGAAATGACCATCTGGTTCTACAAGATGGTCTTCTCACATTTCTAGGAGGTCAGATCCTTGCTTTGGAGGAAAAAACTACAAAATGTGAGAAAAGAATTAAGTATTTTCATAATAAATAAAAGTGGGTAAACTACAAATTGTCCTATAAATTACTGAAAAAGAGATAAGTTATACTTAAAAAGGCTACAAAAATTAAGTAAAAAGATAGATGAATATACATTCATGAAAATACCCCAGACTTGAATCTTTGCTCATCCCGAGCAAATAAAATTACAAATACATCCAATTTATGCTTGCAACATGTCAATCCTCACCCTTGTAACATCACTTTATTCATTACCTCCAGTTATGGCCAAGCATTCCTATCTCTTAGAGCCACATATCACAAAGTCCTATAATCCCTATTAAAACAATTATCGTATCTTGCTTCAAAATCAAGATTTTGTAGAAAAATAGTTTTTGTCTTACTTTTTTTTTTAACATTCTCATTTATCTCTTTATGTGAGTTGTTTCACAAGAACATGATGAAGGGAGATGTGAAGAAACATGATGATCCCTCCTCTATTTGACTTGGGATATAAGTTGACATAATTTTTTTTCTTGTGCACTTTCAGCCTTTTGATGGTACACCCCTTTTTGGGGTATGGATTTTTTTGTATGGGAAGCATGCCACCTCAGACTTGATTTTTATCCGGTGGTGAATCTTTGCTTCTTTTTTTAGAAGAAAAATAGGGGGAAGGAAGAGGTGTCCTTGTGCTTATAACTTCAACATTATTTTTTCAAAAGTGTAATTTCCTTAGATACAATATTGCTATAAATCACATCATACCAGTTCTATAAAAAGATAATCAATTTTTAAAGATAAGGAAAAATTGTGCTTGTTCTGATTGATTCCATACGACCTGCCAAATATTGTAAGGAGTGATGTTGTTTAGGAATCCTAGGTTACATAGTGGTTTCAGACATGGCAATTTGTAAAATATTTTGCAATTTTTTTTTACTAAATTCAATTAGGGGTACACTGATAGATGTATAATCAATGGGTCAACTAGATAATGACCATTTTAAAACTAAGAAAAATAAAAGTGGTTGACTAGATAAATTCCATGAACAAAGCAATAGATGCAAAGCAAATAAAAGGAAAAAATAATGTAAGAAGGAAAAGATAAGGAGTTGGAAATAGAAACATACCACCCACCTCCACCCTGTACTTAGATTTTTGCTCATCTAGAGAAAAACCTAAATCATAGATGGAGGGAAGAATATCACTCAGGCGGTGGGTGAGAAGAAGATGGAGGATTGTAGTAGTAATTCCCCCAATATTGGGAGTTGGGATCAGGGTACGCCTGATGGGCCCCATACTCCTCATACTATTCTCTGTTGATGTTGTAGTGACCTTGGTGCACATGCCAAGACTCATGTGAGCACTACATTAGGTACACATGGTTGAGCTTGTGACCTTGGCACTACTGCTCATGTTGGATCTCCTCCAACTGATCTCAAATCTCATAAAATCCATAAGGCTCCTAGGGGCCTTCTTTAATGTCCCTCGACTCCTGGTGCGACATTGAGAGGGAGGAGGAGGTGGTCTACTCATGTCATCATGTTCCTCAAAAGAGAAACTCCACTTGTGGAATGTGAGCTCGGGGACATAGTTTGGGTTGGGATACTCTGGATGGAATCACACGATATGCACTGATAGATCAGTCAAACTGAGAACTAGGTTGGCGGCAGCAAACCTAGCATGTTGGGAAGCTAAAAAATGACCTGGGAGTCTTTGAAGAGTAGGTAGAGGACACCATTGGCACTAGGGTAGAGGAACTTACATGCCTTCAAGTATGGTAAGTCTATGAGATGATTCTTGAGCGATAGAGGCATGAAGGAGATGTGAGTGTATCCTACAAAATACACTATATAAGAAAGTATACGGCCGATGCAGTAGGAGGATGAAGTAGTGAGGGTGGTGTGATAGTTGATATGGTTCATCATAGAACATTCCCAGTTGTAAGGCTTGCTATTCTGATGACACCACAACATATACAACTTAGAAAGTGTAACAACACCTTGAGTTCATTATGTGACGACCATATCCACACTAAATAAGATTACTCAAAACAAAGTGTAGAATTATCACTAATAACATTATTACCACAAAACATGGTAAATTTTATCCATTTTCAATTGTATTTTCTCAAGTGGAAGTATATCACAACAAGCCTTCAACACATGCTATCTATATTTCATATATACCAAAAGATGTTACATTTTATGTTCAAAGGCTATCAAGCCATAACTGATACATAATACAACCTATTTATATGTACAAGCCATTTCAATACATTCATGGCACAAAGCCAAAATCTTTGTGTCGATAAACAAAATACAAATCTTCCCATAGATCTGAGAGTATATGGATGACACATAAGGATCTACTAAGACACTACACCAGTAGAATGTCCAACCTTATGACAACTATTGTTCTCCTAGATGCTCAACTCCTGCACTATGACCTTAACCTCCTTGTCCACGACCATCTAAAAGTTGTGGAACCCACGAGGTGAGACCAAAGAACATAGAAAGAGATATAACTCTTTACCGACATCTATTATAAGCATAGTTAATAGTGTAGGTAGATTAAATACATAACAAGATAAGAAGGTTCAGTTAAATGATTTATATTCAATAGATGATACAGATTAAACAAACTAGACAGTTATCACTGAGTACATAGTTGATCAATGAATAATTTGAGAAGGAATATGAAGAACATGTATAACTATTATAACCTAAACAATACAAATATAAGGCATGGAGTCATCCAATGTGATTTGTATTTTACCCTAAGCAAATATACTATATGGATGTATTCACTTTTATTATTATTATTATGCCCTGAGGATTTGAGGCGTACTGCTCAAATCCAACTGACCACTACTAAGTCAAAATCAGTGCCATCTAAGATCAATGGAAGAGTCAGAATCGATGATCATCACCAACACTACTTGTTCAGATCAAGTCTACAATGCAGTGACATAATAGTGATACGACTAAAAACAACAACATATAGTCAAAGCTATTGTCCTATAAAGATAACAACTCATAGTCAAGCTATGGTCCTGTATAACTAGTCTTCCTTGGTACATGGCACATCACTAGACAAAAAACCCACACTTGGTCATTCTAAAAAAATGTATTATATCACTAAAACAACCATTTAAGGATATAGTGAGTTACCTCCACTGATACCCCACATATTCAATAATATGCACTCTGAGTTTCTAGTAGGACTTACTCATTTCACCATCCAGCTAAATACTGACATTGAGGATGGACCTATGGTATAGGGAAACTATATGATTAGGTTTGCATTTGATTACATATTCCAAATGGGTATCTCTTAGTGCATCAATAAAGTTACAATGTATTAATCCTAAACAAATTCTACAAAATTAAGAGTAAGGTACAACTTCAGAAGATATAAAAAGTACAAGGTAGGAACTAGTATCATCATCACAAGACACTTATATCACAATCAGTACAAGGTAATAAATATCACATCACTATGGTGTATCACCTGTCAGTTCTATCTTTGGAGGATTTTCTTTTCAAATTGTGCTCAAGGAACTCAACAGTTCATAAGATTCAAATCACATAAACTTGTGCAATTAATATCACAATATATATCAACAATGTTGCATGCTTCTAATTACAACTCTATATTGTACAAGGCTCACCATACATTCACCTAGCTATGCACATTCATATCATATGCAAAGTTAGGGCTGCATAATAGGAGACAGAAAACTATATTATAGAATAATAATCTCCAAGTGCAATAAGCACATACATACATAATCATTAGATTAAGGCTAGGGTTCAAATGTGTTCAATTAGGGTTTCATTACACCACTCAACCTCTAAAACCTAATTATATCACCTCCCACATTGTTGGAGAGTTCTAGAGTCAAGCAAAATGATTAATGATTAACCATTCAAAGTCACATCATCTTATATGGGTCATTACCCTATGTATTGACATATACACATACATGGGTATAGGTGTATTGACCCTTCACCTTACATGTGCTACAATCTAGACACATTTAATGTGTCATGACCGTAACACTTGTTTGATCCAATGTATCATGGTGTAGTGACCTCATGAATTGTAGGTATATAATCCTCAAGAGACATGTGTGTCTTGACCTCCGAACAAAGTGTTTTGACTTTCACTTTTCAAGGTGTTTCAACCTTAACCAATCATAGTCTCAACCCTAAAAGGAAATTATGTTTCGACCTCAACCACACATGGGGTATCGTCTGTAACAAGGTACATAGTTTCAAACACCTTTTACACATGTGTTACAATCCTATATAAAAAGTAACGACAAAACACTTCCACATGGTCACTACCTTCATAACCATAAGTGTTTCGACCCCTTTACTATACTTAATTATAACCACCCTTTACAAATCCATAGAGACCACCATGAATCATGGTGTTACAATCCGCATGAGGTCTAGACTACTACCAACATGGTCGTAACACCATGATAGATCAAGGAACATCATACTTGAACCAAGAACAAAAGAATCTACTCAACGATGTTCTTCAAATCCTAGATCAAGATCATGAAAGATCATCATAGGAGTTATAATTAGGAAAAGAAACCAAGATTTCTAAGAATGAAAAGTAGGTTGAAAACTCCCTGTTATGCAGGTATAAACACAACAAACACATCTAATATGGTTTCATGGTTCAAATAACAAAAGATCAGCATCCATATCTCAACTATCACAAATCAGGTACAAAGATTTTAGGGTTTATAAGAAGTGTAACTTGTTTTTAAGATGTTACATGGTTCAATATTAACCATCATCACTTTCTCTACCAAAATATCATATTTTAAGATCTAGAACAACAACATACGAAAAATATATTATCAGGTTCAAGATGCACATAATAGATGAGAAAGGAGTTATATAACCCGCCTATTATGGATGATCCAATTCTTCAAGATCTTAAGCTCCAAGGAAAAGAAAGAAGTCCCAACTAGATCCAATCCTTCAACCACCAGATATCCTTCAAAAAGAAAGAAACAACATGGATAAATTAGAACTCAAGGAATGAAAACTCAAACCCTAGCTCAAACTAAAGAATAAGGTGAAGAAACCATAAGCTAAAACATGATTTTTGATCCATATGAAGAAGAGATCTTCCAGAAAAGTCACCATGGATCACCCACAGGTATCATGGTCAAGAAGGAGGAAGAAAAAGATTAAGATGATAGGGGACAAGTGATCAAGAGTTCGGAGCACTTACCCAGAGAAGCAAATATACAAAAAATCACCACCAAGAAGTTGATCTAGCACAAGATCTTCTTCAAACAAGGTAGATTGGCCACCTATGCTTCAAGATCTGACCCTCCTTGCTCCTGAATCTCCAAGGTCAGTGCTTGAGGAAGAAGAAAGAAGGTAGAGAGGAAAAGTCTTTCTCTATTGAAGAGAAAGGGTATATACCCTAAGGAAGGGAGAGAACGTTATTTGTGAGGTGTCATCAAAATAGATCACCTAAGGATACATGCCCTTGAACCAAAAGATCTTATCTTCTACCGCATGCAAAAACATGAAATATCCATATTTATCTAGAAAGTGTAGCAAATTCCATAGTTGCTACCATCTCATCTTGGTCGTAACCCTTCATCCATTCTTGGTTTCAACCCAAACCCTAATCCATCATGTATGCATATATGTATGGTTGATAAACTAAAGGATAAGGGGTATATAGAGTTCTAGGTTGTTTAGGTCGAAACCACATGACTTTGGATCATGTGTTGTGGTTGATACCCTCACCCAAGAGTGCGGTAGTGGTCGTAATACCCAAACTTAGTTTGTCACTACTTCCATGTAGTAAACCCTAGAAACCATATAAAACTATGATGTGTTCCATCACCAAGCATGATTCAAACAAGGAGCCATATATCACCATCTTCTCTCTCATGATGCTAAAACATAAGAAACACTCTATACATGTGATAATTGTGAGGTAATCCCTCACTCATGGGAAATTGTAGTTTAGTCCAAAACATATAAAAATTACAGAAAAATAGCTCAACCATTATTCAAATTGGGTCGGAATGTAAATGTAAAACTACCATATGATTATTAAAGCATATCACATGATTAATTTATAGTTTAAGCATGATATTACTAAAAAATATTACAAATGAGCACAAAGCTAGGTTGGGGATCTTACAACTGTAAAACCCTAATAGGGATTTCACCCCCAAAATCCCTATGAAAAAAGAGACGAATACTTCTTTTACATCTCATCTTCAAGTTCCCATGTGGCTTCCTCAATGACACGATGATGTCATAAAACCTTGACTAATATGATGTCCTTTTTCTTCAACTTCTTGATCCTTCTATGTAGGATCAGGAAGAGACATTCTACATAAGATATGTCATTATCTAGCTCCACCTCAATAGGTTTAAGTGTCAACCCCATATCAGGGTGACACTTCCTCAACATAGAGATATGAAACACATGATATAACTTGTGCAACTCAGGTGGAAACTCTAACTTATAGGCCACCTTCCCAACACATGCAACCACATGATAAGGTCCAATATATCTAGGAGCCAACTTACCCTTTTTCCGAAACCATAGAACACACTTCCAAGGAGAGACTTTCAGGTACACCATGTCTCCTACCTAGAACTCTAAAGGTCTATGTTGATTATCAATGTAAGACTTTTGTCTATCCTGAGCTATCTTCAGTTGTTGCTGAATGCCTTTGATCTTTTCTATTGTCTGTTGTACTAACTCAAGACCTAAAAGCTGATATTCGCCCATCTCATACCGACAGAAAGGAGATATACAATGTCTTCCTTTTAATGATTCATATGGTTCCATGTTGATAGTTCTCTGATAACTGTTATTATAGGCAAACTCTATCAGACTAATGTGTATATCCCAAATTCCTAAGAATTGCAACACACAAGCTCTCAAGAGCTTCTCCAAGGTTTGTATTGTCCTCTTGGCCTATCCATTTGTCTATGGATGGAATGCAGTGCTGAATCTTACTGCATACCAATTGATGCATGTAGACGCTCCCAAAAGTGACTCGTGAAATGTTGACCTCTATTTGACACCATACTAGTTGGGATCCCATGTAGACGTACTATCTCATATATATATGCCTGAGCAAGATTTTTAACTATTTATGTCATATTCACTGCTAGAAAATGTACTAACTTAGTCAACATGTCCACTATTACCCAGATGGAATCATGACCTTTGGATATCCTTAGAAGTCCAACCACAAAGTCCATTGTGATATGATCCCATTTCCACTATGGTATAGGAATTGGTTGTAAAGTCCTTGTAGGTCTTTGATGTTCAACTTTAACTTGCCGACATACTACACACTTAGACAAAAACTTAGCTACAACATGCTTTAATCCTGGCTACTAATACAAATATTTCAGATCTCGATACATCTTGGTGATACCTAGATTCATAACATACATAAAAGAGTGAGCTTCTTCTAGAACTAAAGTCCTTAAATTATCTATATCTTCCACAACAGATAAACCATGATAACACACTATCCCATGATCATATTCATGGACACCATCACACCTCACACTACCCAACTCTACTCGAATATGTCATGTCATAGTATCATTATGCTGTGCATCTCTAGTCAGCTAACTCAATGTCAATTTTACTTGTAACTATGCTATTAGACCTGCTAACAAAGATACATCAAACTATACTTTCATATGATGAATAGAGACAAACATATCTCTCTTATTTCACACCAAAGCATTCAACTGTGCCTTCTTAAAAGATGATGATGAGGAAGACTTCCTGCTTAAGTCATCTTCCACTACATTCACCTTTCCTAGATGATAATCTATAGTGCAGTCATAACCCTTAATCAAATCCATCTAGCATCATTGTCACGTGTTCAAATCCTACTTCAAAAAGATATATTGTAGGTTCTTGTGGTCGATGAAGATCTGGCACTTCTCCCCATACAACTAGTGTCTCCATATCTTCAAGGCATGGAAAACCATGTCTAACTCTAAGTTGTGTATCAGATAGTTCTCCTCATGTTTCTTAAGCTATCACAAAGAGAAAGAAATCACATTCTTATCTTACATTAGCACACAATCTAGACGATTCTTAGATGCATCAAAAAAGACTATATAACATTTTCCCTACTCTAGCAGTGCTAATACCGACGCATTGGTCAACCTTTCCTTTATAATTATAAAAGCATGCTGACATTAGTGGTCCCAAACAAACATCACATCCTTCCTTGTTAACTTTTTTAGGGGAAAAGCTACTGTATGAAGTTCTTAATGAACCTCCTGTAATATCTTGCCAAACCTAGAAAGATGCAAAACTTCGTAGGTGTCTTTAGTTGATCCCACTCCAGCATTACTTCTACCTTCTTTGGGTCTACACATTCTACCCTGGCATATATTACATGTCCTAGAAAGGCCACTTCCTTTAACTAGAAGTCATATTGACTAAACTTATCATAAAACTGGTTCTGCCTTAGCGATGACAAAAGCCTGACATAGGTGTTTCTTGTGCTTCTGGCCATCTCTAGACTAAATCAGAATGTCATCTATAAAAACAACTACAAACTAGTCTAGATGCGGTCTGAATACTCTCTTCATCAGATCTATGAATGTTGCGGGTGCATTGGTTAGTAAACCACATGGCATAACCATAAATTCATAATGAACATACCTTGTCCTAAAGGCTGACCTAGGTATGTCACCTGCCTTAATCCACAACTAATGATAACTTGACCTCAAGTCTATCTTAGAGAAAATCGTGGCATCTCATAATTGATCAAACAAATAATCTACATGTGGCAACGAGTACTTCTTCTTAATTATCATATTATTCAACTATAGGTAGTCAATACACGACCTCACTGATCCATCCTTATTCTTTACAAATAGAATGGGAGCACCCCAAGGTGATGTGCTTAGCCTAATGAAACCTTTCTCAACTTACTCTTGCAACTGCTTCTTCAGTTCCCAAATTTCTATTGGTGCTATCCTATACAATGTTTGTGCTATAGGTTGGGTACCTGGAACTAGATTGATTTTAAAATCAATCTCTCTAGGAGGAGGTACACCTGGAAACTTGTCAGGAAATACATCCTCAAACTTATGTACAACTAGCACTTCCTGAATACTTGGACCCTTTGCCTTTGTATCCACAACATGTGCCAATAATGCATCACAACCCTGGATCATATACTTCTCTATTATCATAGGTTAAACTAGGCATGTCAAAAGGATCTTCCTATCACCCTAAAAAAACCATGAAGTATTAACATTTACAAACGTCGCCATCTTGGCACTACAGTCTAAGATTACCCGATACTTTTCCAAAGTATCCATCCCATGGATTACGTTGAATCCATGCATTTGAAGTGGTAGGAGATCCAATTGAATTATATGTACTAAAAAGGAAAGAACACATGACAAACACACTTCCCATAGCTCTACAGAACCAACTAAAGGACTTTCTAGATGAAGATTGTCATGTCTACGACTAACATGCAAGAAACAATTAACTATGAATTCTCTAGTGATGAAAGAATGTGTTGCACCTAGGTCAATTAAAACAAATATAAGACATGAGGAAGACAAATCAGAATGATATAATTCCATCTGACCTATCACGACCTTTGGGTTGATGACTCCCTCTGGCTGAATCATCGCATAGAATCGAGGCATTGCCTGTTGTCGCCCTCTCCCTCTTCTAGCATGTCCTAATGACCACCTTGTGATGCCTATCCACGTCCTCTACCACTGTGTTGTTGTCACTGCTACAAACTCTACTGACTCTGCCTAGGCTGCTGAGTCACCTGTTCATCCTTTACAGGGTAGTACCACTTAGTATGCCCCACCTATCCACACTTGAAACAAGTCTTTCTCTCATACCATGGACTAGGCAACCCTATCACAAACACCTACATCACATTATGAGTGACCATAGGCAGAAAACTATGAACTCTACCTTTGCTCTATGTCCACTGCGAGTGAGTCAAGAATCTCTGTTGAGACTGAGGTGCAAGGTACCTAGGCTTCTGGAAACTTCCATAAGATTGTCCTTGGAACTGTACATGCCTCTTCTTAGCCTTTGACTCACACCTTTCTATAACTGATCATTCTACCCTTCGAACTGACTCCACAAAAGTGGCAAAACTCTCTCCGTACTCTAATGAATACATTGGGGTTGTCAGTTCAGAGCTCAAGTCCTTCTTAAAATATCTGATCATTTCCTTGTCCGTTGAATCCATGCATGGACAAAATTGTAGAAGCTCCATGAACTTGGCTTCATAAGCACTGAATGACATATATCTCTGTTAGATATTCTCAAAATGTACAATATTTTCATCTATGTAAGTATCAGGAAAGTACCGACTTACAAAATCCTATCTAAATTCCTTCGATGTAATCAAAACTCCCAGACATTTGTCCTCCTCAATGGCCCGCCAGTGTCCAACACTCCCTTTCAACAAGTATACTACATGTTTTACCTTGTACTCCTTAAGGATGTTGAGGGCTTTAAAAGCATTTTATAGCTCAGTCAGCCACATATCTGCATTGGTTGGATCAGAGGTACCTACATATTCCAATGCTCCTAAATGTCAGAGTCTCTCAAAAGTCTTTCCAGACCCATGAGTTTCTACACCAGGAACTGTTACCCTAGGTTGTACCGCAAGCATTCTATCCATCATACAATTGATTATAGTCATAAACTGTCCAACCACAGATTCTAAAGTTGGGTTGACTACACTAGCTAGATCTACTTGAGGCATCTTAAGCACAACTTCTACCCTCTCCCTCCTCCTAGCAACATCTCCTGGTGTAGCAATGTTTCTCTCTCCAACATGATCATCATGTTGTCCAAACATATTCTCTATATTCTTCTACTTCTGCAATAGCAGAAGTGACTATAAAATATACTGGAGGACACTAGAACAAACTCAAACCCTAGTCCTATGTCCCTGTAGACTCAGTAAACCTATAGCTCTGATATCACTAAATTGTGACGACCATCACCACACTAAATGAGATTACTCAAAAAAGTGTGAAATTATCACTAATAACATTATTACTACAAACCAAGGTAAATTTGATCCATTTGAAATTCTATTTTCTCAAGCAGAAGTATATCACAACAAGCCTTCAAAATTGGTTATCTGCATTTCATATATACCAAAATATGTTACATTTTATGTTCAAATGCTATCAAGCCATAAGGGATACATAATACAACCTGTTTATATGTACAAACCATTTCTATGCATTCATGGCACAAAGCCAAAATCTATGTCAATAAATAAAATATTAATTCTTCCCAAAGACCCAAGAGTAAAAGGTTGACATATAAGACTCTACTAAGATGCTACACTAGTAGAATGTACAACCTTCTAAAAACTATTATTCTCTTGGCTGCTCAACTCCTGCACCATGACCTCGACCTCCTCGTCCACGACCACCTAAAAAGTTGTGGAACCCATGGGGTGAGACCAAACATCCCAGCCAGAGATATAACTCTTTATCGACATCTATTATAAGCATAGTTAATAGTGCATGTAAATTAAATACTTAAAAAGCTAAGTAGATTCAATTAAATGATATGTATTCAACAAATAATACAGATTAAACAAACTAGGCATTTGTCACTAAGTAGTAGATCAATTAATAATCCATAAAGGGATATGAAGAACATGTATAACTGTTATAACCTAAATAGTACAAAGATAAGCCATGGGGTCATCCAATATGATTCATATTTGACCCTAAGAAAATATACTACATGGTTGCATTGACACTTTTATTATTATTATGCCCTGAGGATTTGAGACTTACCACTGAAATCCAATTGAGCACTAATAAGACGAAATCAATTCCATTTAAGATCAATGCAAGAGTCAAACTCCATGATCATCATCAAAACTACTTGGTCAGCTCAAGTCTGCAATGCAGTGACATAATAGTCATACTACTAAAAACAACAACATATAGTCAAAGTTATTGTCCTCTAAAGACAAAAACTCATAGTCAAGCTATGGTCTTGTAGAACAATTAATCTATCTTGATACATGGCACAATACTAGAGAACAAACCCACACTTGGTCATTCTAAAATAATGTATTATATCACTAAAACAAAAATATATGGATATAGGGAGTTACCTCCATTGATACCCCGTGTATTCAATAATATGCACTCTAAGTTTCCCATAGGAGTTACTCGTTTAACCATCCAACTAAATACTGACGCTGAGGATGGATCTATGGTACATGGAAACTATATGATTAGGATTTTTCTTGATTAGATATTCCAATTGGGTATCTTTTATGAATGAATCAAGTTACAACATATTAAACCTAAAATAGTTGTACAAAATTAAGAGTAAGGTACAACTTCAGAAGATATAAAATAGACAAGGTGAGAACTTGTCTGATCATCACAAGACACTTGTATCACAATTATTACAAGGTCATCCATATCACATCACTATGGTGTATCAACCCCTCAATTCCATCTCTGGAGGATTTTCCTTTCAAACTTTGCTCAAGGAGCTCAATAGTTCATAAGATTCAAATCACATAAAACTTGTGCAATTGATATTTTAATATATCTCAACAATGTTGTATGCTTCTAATCACCACTATGTATTGTACAAGGTTCACCATAGGATTCACCTAGCTATGCACATTCATCTCCCCTACAAATTTAGGGCTACATAATAGGAGAGAGAAAACTATATTAGAGAATAAGAATCTCCAAGTGGACTAAGCACATACATCACATAAACATTTTGTTAAGGTTAGGGTTCAAATGTGTTCAATTAGGGTTTTATAACACCACTCAACCTCTAAAACCTAATTCAATCACCTCCCACATTTTTGAAGAGTTCTAGAGTCAAGCACTATGGTTAATGATTAACCATTCAAAGTCACATCATCTTATATAGGGCATTACCCTATGTATTGACCATATACACATACATGAGTATAGGTGTTTGACCCTTCACCATACATGTGTTACGACCTAGATACATTTAATGTGTCATGACCTCAACACTTTTTTCGACCCTAATTTATCATGGTGTGGTTATCTCTTGAATTGTAGGTGTATAATCCTCAAGAGACATGTATGTCTAGACCTCCAAACAAAGTGTTTTGACCTTCACTCTTCAAGGTGTTTCAACCTTAACCAATCATGGTCTCAACCCTAAAAGGAAATGGTGTTTTGAACTCAACCACACATGGGGTATCATCCATAACAAGGTACATAGTTTCAACCACCTTTTACACATGTGTTACGATCCTACTTAAAAGACTAATGACCAGAACACTTCCATATGGTCGTTACCTTCACAACCATAAGTGTTTCAACCCCTTTACTATACTTAGTTATGCCCACCCTTTAAAAAAGTGTAGCGACCAACATGCATCTTGGTGTTACAACCCTCATGAGGTCTAGGCCGATACCAACACGGTCGTAACACTTAGAGAGATTAGAGAACATCACACATCAAACAAGAAAAAAAAATCTACTGAAGGGTGTTCTTCAAACCCTAGACAAAGATCATGAAAGATCATCATAGGAGTTATAATTAGGAGAAAGAAACCGGGATTTCTAAGCATGTAACCATGTTAAAAACTCTCTATTATGTAGTTATAAATGCAGCAAATAGATCTAATATGGTTCCATGGTTCAAAGAACAAAATATCATCATCCATATCTCAACTATCACAAATTGGGTACAAAGATTTTAGGGTATATAAGAAGTGTAACTCATTTTTAAGATGTTACATGGTTCAATATTAACCATCACCACTTTCTCCACCAAAAGAACATATTTTAAGATCTAGAATAGCAACATATGAATAACAAATGATCAGGTTCAAGATGCACAAAATAGATGAGAAAGGTGTTATATAACCCGCCTATTATGGATGATCCAATCCTGTGAGATCTTAAGCTCCAAGGAAAAGAAAGAATTCCCAACTAGATCCAATCCTAAACCACCAAATCTCCTTCAAAAAGAAATAAATGCCATGGTTAAAGGAGAACTTAGGGAATGAAAAAACAAACCGGATAAATGTGTTTTCATCATTTTTATTTACATCTTTTAGATATCTTTTTAGGTTTGTTTTGTTATTTATTTTCTTAGTTTTATAATTAATTGCATTATTTATACCTTTATATTTAATTATAATTATAATTATATTTTCTTAGATTTTTGTAGGAAATGGAATAAATATTCTTGGAGTATAATTGCGCAATTTACAACAGTCCTGTAATTAATGTATACCCATCACCAAAAGTGCCATAACTCTTTCATTCAAAGTTCAAATTTAGTGTATAAGTATTCATTGGAAAGGAAATTTAATTTAATAAAATAATATCCTATTATTTAGACCTATTTTATGCTTTTTATGGGATCAAAATATGTTCCAAATCGCTGCTTTGGGAATCTACATTGAAGAGAGTTATATGGTCAAGACAACTAAAGCCTATCAAATTTCTATTGTCCAGATATAGAAAATTCAAAAGGACAACTCCCTCTATTTTTTACCCCTCTTTTTTGGGCAGCCTACCCACTCCTTCTCCTATAAAAGGAGGGGGGGTTCTCCATCTTTCACATCATCTTTTGTATCATCTTTGTACGGGATTTCTGAGTAATCTTTCTTATGTTCTCATGTTATTGTGTTTTGTTCATCAATAAAGTTTGGTTTTTACCAGTTAAGTGTTCCTTTCAGTTATTGTTCTTACTTTGCTTGCTTAGATCTAGTTTATTTCTTCTTATTTTTCTCTTCCGTGGACTGGATCAAGGGATTAAACGTCGACCATTTCATTGTATCTAGCCTAAGGAACTATCCTTTAGTAAGACTAGACTATGGATAAAACTCTTCTTCCCTCCATCTCCCTTTTCTCTACAAGCATGAGTGAGTAGTTCACTATCAAGGTAAGGGAAATAAACCCTTATCCATGTCTTTATCGAAATTTTCTTAAAAATGAACCTGTTGGATAAATTGGATATTATGATAAATCCCTTTGTTTCGATGATGACAAACATTTCATTCTTATTAATCTAACGAGCTACTTGAGTGTGCAGGACTAAGATGGATGGAAAAGCAACTAGGGAAAATCCACAAGCTAAATTGTTTATATTTTCATGCAATGTAATCCTTGTTGTAAAAACTTGTACAAATATATAATGTACAAGTACTTAGAATTGCATGTAAATCAAGCGTTAGATTTTCCCTAGCCAAACACCATAGTTAGACATGTCATCCCATTTAATTAGGATCACCTTTGCACACTCACACATATAATTAATGCTTAAATTGAAACCTTGAAACAGGATCATTCTCGGTCGACAAACTCCTCGACCGAGACACTCTCGGTCGACAATCTTCTCGACCGAGAAAGATCCAAAGTAGCCGTTAGACACAACAAACAAGTTTGTTGGTAGTTGAAGAAAGACGTTGCAAATCACTTGTTCCAGAGAGCCTGTCGGTCGACAAAAGTTCGACCGAGTAGGTGTCTCGGTCGACCATTTGTCGACCGAGATGGTATCTGACAGCAACTGCAGAATAAATTAATTAGCCGTTGTTAAAGCAACAACTTTGTACCTAACGGCTAGTTAAGCACTTAGAAGCCCCTAGAAGTTGTCTAGAACGTCCTTAAGCATACTTAGGCCATTCCTATAAATAGGACAAGCCATAGGACACTAGAATTCACTTGTTACACTTGAGAATACACTTGGGCATACTTGAGCAATCTTTTGCAAGCAATTTGAGCACTGTGATCATTGGCCTACATTCTCCTTAGCTCAATCTCGTGTCCTATAGGCTAGATTCTCCTACCCACAGCAATCACAAGTTCACATACTTGGCTAGGAGATCTTACGCTTGATCTAGGCATATCAAGCCTCAGGCTTAAAGGATAAGTTGTAATTTCCTTTTTCTTTCTTGTTCCTTTTTATCTTTTGTACTCTCCTTGCTACTCCTAGGGTTGGAGGCTGCGGATTGGAGAGGGTTGACTTCTCAGGTGGAGAAGGGGACTTCAAGCTACTTCAAGAAGGCTATCGCAAGGGAAGCTACTTCAGAAGGCTGGTGCAACGGGAGTTGGTGCATCTACTTCAAGGGAAGGCTGCTTCAAGGTTGGCGATTACTTCTAGGTGAAGGCTGCTTGAAGGGTTTAGGAAAAGAGATTGTATTTTATGTAAATTCCTTGAGAGGTAATAAAATAAATTTCTTTTCAAATCCCGGTTGGGTAAGCAACCGGGTAGTGGATTGACGGCTATAGTATTTGCTATATTTGGAACCACTCTAAACCTTGTGTCTCCTTGTCCAATATTTTCATTGTGGTTGCTTGAGTTCAATAATTGTTAAATTATCTATAGAACTCTATTCACCCCCCCTCTAGTAGTTTTCAGAACCTAGATGGCTTTTGGGTTTGATAACTAATTGATCTATCAAAGTAATTAATTAGGTTGATCAAAAGTTAATCCGGATGGATATGACCGTGGAAGTAAGGATTTAGAAAAACAAACCTAATTGCATACGAGTTTTGAAATGACCGTGTATCTTCTTATTTTAAGATGGTGAACTAAGAAACATGAGCATTAGGACCAATAGGCTCATTTTGAGTTCATCTTTATTATATTTTTATTCACTTGCCTTCATCAAATCCATTGTTTTTAAGGATTAGTTTGTTTTTGCCTAGGCTCAGGTGGTGAAAACCCCTAAAGCCTCGATTCCCATCTCTTGATTCCAATCACCGCTTATTTTTCTTACATTAATTCCCTGTCTTTTCATTCATAATAGTTTTCTTGTGACAACAACAATCTTGATTTTCCTTGTGACAGAGCAAATTTATATTCTCATTAAGTGCATTTTCATTCCTGCATTTCTTTCTTAAGTTTTAATCATCAACCCCCAAACTTGACTTTTAATTTTTGTTCCAAATCTTAAAATACCAAAAATAAATTAAAAGTTTTTCAAACAATTGGGTTAGAGTTAATAATCTTAATAAATTTGTCCTGTGGGATTGACCCTTTTTATACTAGGCTTAATCGAAAAGTTGAAAAAAGATTAAACTCTAGGATAATTATCTTAGTGATTGTAAGTGCACTGTGACACATTAACAATTTGGTGCCGTTGCCGGGGACAATGAATTGTTTTTTCGAACCCCAAAAACTATTGAAAAACTTTGTTTCATTTTTTATGCCTTCTGAGTAACATTCCAGAAATGCTACTCCTCTTTCTGCCTAGTTTCTATTCAAGCAGTACATTTTTTCTACAAATACGCTAGTTTGTAAAAAAATGTAATTTTAGTTAGTTTTGTAAATTTTAACCTTGTGTCATAATCCCTTAGCATTTTTGTAATTTATGGTCTTGTACAAATCTTTAGTTCTTTTTTGAATTGTAAGAAAAACCTTTTCAAATGGAGTGGTCAACAAATTATGTCTCACAAAACTGATCGAATGTTTATCACAACCATCCATCACTATATTGTCCTAATGTGTCCCCTGATTATGGTAGAACCTTATATAATCTCGAGTCTTCCTATCCCGGTAGGCATGATGAAAATCCTAACCCAATCTTTTTTGATAACCATTATCAGGAACATTTGTATCCATATTCCAATGGGGGGTATGACCAAAAACATTTTGGGGAATATAGATCTGATTTTGAAACCCAAAAGAAACTAGACACACATTAGCTCTTGATAGAGGCTTTGCTAGATAACCAGTCAAAGAGTCCGAATTGTCAAAATGTGTCTCATCATAATATGGTGACACTTTGTAATGTCAAGTCTTCCAGCCAAGGTGGATGTAATGGATATTTCAATCCAACATCTCCTGAAGACTATTATGAGGAGGAATGCAACAATCAATATGAGGGGTACGATGACCAAGATCCTTATGGGGAGTATGGTGGGGGTAACCAACAAAATTTCGGGGGTTATGAACCTTATTATGAAAATGAATATACATCTCAACAGGAGGAACAAATTAGAGCCTTGGAAAAAGTAGCAAAAGAGAAACAAAAATATTAGAAAATTGACAAACCCTACTAGCTATCTTACTAGAGGCCCAATCACAAACTCCCCTTGTAGATCTCAAACAACCCAAGATGGTTCTTCCCGATGATGATGACGATGATCCTCTTTTTATGTCATATATGTCAGATCCTAAAGAAATAGCACAAACCATGGAGCCATATTTTGCGTGTGATGAGGACGTTGGTATCCCTACCTTTCCTTTAGAGACTCTACTACTTGAGTATGTAAAGTTACATCACAAGAGTCATTCTTATCTTGAATATCCAACAAATACTCCCATCCTTGACATCATTCTAGATGTTATCCATGACCAATCCCCTTTGATTGAACCTATACTCGATAAGGAATCACCAATCCCGATTACAAAATAATTCCTCATATTTTATCAAAGCCAAATCTCATTCCACATACAGCTAATCTAGAAGGGGAGACACCACCCTTAGAAGAGGTCCACATGCCCCATTCCACTGGCTACAAGGAATATGTCCCCATTTTTATCCCTCATGAACCCATGGGAACTCCTTGCATAGAGGAACTTGAGTTACATGCTATATCAACCATGAATCCCATCTATCCCAAGGTTGATTGCATGAATTTTGACCAGAGAAAATATACTTACCATGCTGATTTAAATGTAGTTGTCTCTTTCATATCACCACCAATTCTCCTATATGTAGGTCAATATGACGGGGGGAAACCTGAGCCAGATCCTCAACCTAACCTTACACATCTAGCACTGCATGTGTTACCAGTCGGGTACCCACCAATCTCCCCCAATCCACATCCATCTTCGACATTTCCTTTACTCCTAAAGGAAGATGTGTGGATCCTTTTGGAAGGAGTTAGAGGCAAAATACATTATGAAAGACTCTTTAGGATTCCATGACCACCCATCCATTGGGTGTACCATGAAGCTCCTTTGTTCAAAGTTACAACCATCATCAACATCCCCTTTAGTTGGACATTTTTTGAGCTACCACGACCTCCTGGTGATCCCAGTGATTTTCTTCCCTCCATTCTGGATTTAAGTTTTGCTCGAGATGAGCAAAATCTTAAGTTCGAGGTGGAGGTGGGTGGTACTTACTCCTTCCACCCACTCTATCTTACTTTTTTGCAAATTCTCATCATGTTATGTAGTTTAGTTTTAATTTTTCAAAAATTTGCTAAAAATTTCAATTTTCTAGTTTGGCCTTTATCTAGTCGGCTAGTTTGAATAGATGTTTATCATTTTACTTGAATTTAGTAAATTTTTTTGCAAAATTTATTACAAATTGCCATGTCTGAAACCACTGTGTCACCTAGGACCCCTAAAATAACATCACTCCTTGGAATAGTTGGCAAGTCATAAGGAATCGATTAGAGCCAAGCATAATGTTTCCCCATAATTTGACAATGGATATGTGGCGTCTGTTGCCAAACATCGATTAAGATAAATGCAGAAGCGATCGTTAACAACGGAATTACTGAAAATCACTAAAAATTAAAACCATTTAACAAGAGATCCATTTATAGGAAAACTCTTTCATTCAGAACCAAAGTAAATTATTACATCCTGGTTCACTAGTACATCTCTTGTATGGTTTCTTCTCGAGAGTTACAACATTCACTACTCTGTCTCAACTGTACACAGGTAGTATAAAAATCTCGAGGCATCAAACCAAAATCTCAGATCAAATTATCAAAGCACTAACTCCTAGGACCTGAGAGTACAGAGATGACTCATAGGACTAACTACACAAAACCAGACAGCCAATGTCTCCACCTGATGGATCACTGCTATCCTTGTGACTGTTGCTGCTCCTCCCCTACAGAAGGGATTCTGCCTTGTTGTCTGCGTTTACCTAATAACATTGAATCCCACGGGGGTGAGACAATTATAATAATTGTCCCAGCGGGAGATATAAATCTCCGCCAAAACATCATCATTGCAGTTTACTAGAAATAAACTGAGCAGTGCGATAATATAAAATAGTAGAATATGAATCAACATTTATGCAGATTAGAGAAACATTCTTATGCAAGTATTTCAACTATAACTTGATAAAGCAGCCTACCTCTTATTTAATATGAATTAAAGGAACATAAATACATTTATGTATCAAGGACATGCTAAGCAATATAACATCAACCAGTGGTTCTCGCATTTCAATCTTATGCAAATGCGCTACACGACTGATTATATATTACAAACATATTTATGCTCTGAGGAGATGATGTATACCGCTCATACTCCAGCTGACCATTTCTAAAATCAAAATCAGTACCACAAATAGGTCAATGGAAGAGCTGGGTTCTCATGACCTCCCACATCCCGTTCAGTACATGACCACAAGCAGGAATGTGTTAACTACTCAAAATAGAATTCCAGGGTATACTGGAAACTTCGCTATAGAGTTACAGCATCAACTACACTCGCATTGGAAATCGAGAGATTTAATGTTTATCTTCATCGACCGGACTTTAAATATCATTGGTAGATTAGTGATACATCCATCCCAACCATCGTGAGATTTATGATACATTCATCCCGACACATGAAGAATTGAGAGGTTTGATGTTTACCTTCTCTCAATCTCTTCACAAGGACGTAAGGATATTTTCTCCCATTTACCCCCACATATTTGAAATATGCGAATTCTAAGAAATCCCATAGGAAAACCTGTTTCACCATCACCAACTTCTGACGATGATGGATCTATGGTCAGAGCACTACATGAATAGATTTCACTTGATTAATTAAATACATTTTCATATTCTTTTAGCATCAACCAAATTCTCAAAACATAGCTTATTATAACAATGCTACAAAGAAACATGTACTATTGCATCAATTACTTATCAGTCATTAAAAGACATTGGAAACTCAATTCCTTTTTTCAATACTGGGAATTATCATCCCTTCTCAATCTCATCACCATAATCATATGGTTCTGGGTATTTAAACCCTTGGCTCATCATTGAGAATTGTTACCACTTTTCCAGGTAACTATCACCTTCAGGTCATCTACTAAGGCAACCATGAAACTTGTTATTACAAGCATCACTCATGGTACTTGAGGCCCATTAACTCTCTTATTACCTCTTACCAGGCAGAAAGGTATATTATGGCACACAAGGCCCAATCACAATAGTGAATTGAACATCATAGTTCATACCTGATAATGATCATCATTTCAGAATACCTACATGGTCAACAAAAATGATAACAGTAATATCAATTGCATATCAGTACCATATAAAACAAATATGGATTCATTATTCAAGGGTAACACCACTATTCCCTTCTTAGGGTTAGGGTTTCCCATTTCATGTCTTTTGAGAACATTCATCATATTAACCACATCAAGGTTATGGTTTATCACCATATTTCTCAGATTAGGGATTCATAAAGCATTATATAGTATTGCCCTGGATTTGAGCTTCACATCACATCAAACATCAGGGTTTCTCATGAAACCATTCTTAGTTAGGGTTTCACATAAATTTCACCCCAGAATAGGGTCTACATTCAAGTAACCACAATTAGGGTTTACTATTCATCCCAATTAGGGTTTTACATTCAAGTACCCATAATCAGGGTTTATTATTCATCCCAATTAGGGTTTTGCATTACATTACCCTAAATTATGTTTGCACATATCAACACCCTAGATTAGGGTTACATCCATACCGTGGATTAGGGTTTCATTAAGAATTGCCCTGAATTAGGGTTTGGGTTCAGTAACCTTGTCGATTATGGTTTATACTCATGATTAGGGTTTTATGATCTCTTTAGTTAAGTACCATACCCTTGATCACCACATGAGTCATACTCATGTATGAATTCCATTCTATTATCCTCTCAACTTGATTAGGTTATATCAACCCTTCAATCAAGTACATACAACTATGATTGACATAGTGTATCAAGATTATTGTTTTTATAAGCAATTAGGGTTCATCCCATAATTGACATTAAACACTTAGGTACTATTAGGGTTTCAACCTTTGTACCTTCAGTGATTACTATTACTAACAATCATTGGATCATTGGAACAATCATCACCATCAATTTCCTAATGATTGAAGTTTCATCACCAAACAGTTTTGAAACCGTTTGCCTCCAAACAATTTTGAAACCGTTTGACCCCAAACGGTTTCAAGACCATTTGGTCTCAAACGGTCTCAAGACCATTTGGGCCAAATCAGTCCCAAAACCGCAAGGGCTCTTTAGGTCATTCATCAATCCAATCAAATGCAATTGCACCATTGAATTGACTATTAATTATGCAATTGAAGGATTAATAAATCAACACCATTAGATCATTATCAATTTGTCAAGGATAAACCACTAACCCACCAAATGGTTTCAAGACCGTTTGGGCTCAAATGGTCCCAAGACCGTTTGACCCAATTTGTCTTGAAATCGTTAGGACCAATCAAGGATTCTCCAATCAACTTGATTAGGGTTTCTAATTGAAGGATTGTTCATACATTGAATCAATCAATTGGCTCCATTGGATCATAATCAAACATGTAATTAGGTATAGTACTCAAACGATCAAATAAACCAAACGGCCAACATAAGCAAATGGTTTGGAGTACAAGTCGCCAAACGGTTTGCAAACCGTTTGGTCTTAAACGGTTTGGTGAAACCGTTTGGACCAAAGGTCCAAGACCGTTTGCCATTGTTCTTGGTTTATGTGTGTTCTTATGAATAGGTTTCCATCTTCAACCTTTAGACTCACGAAAACTACTGCCATTTCCATGGAAATTCCATCAATCAAACAAAGCTATTGCAAGAATAACAATGAAATCAATTGAATTGAGAAATCGATTTCAATGACAAAGATTAAGGGTTCAAGTTATATAACCCGCCTTAAATTAAGCTTCAAATCTTAAAGATCCATGGAGCCAATGGTGGATGAAGCTCTAGGAACCTCCCTAGGTCCATTCTCAAGCTTTTGGAGTGAAAGGATCGGCTAGGGTTGAAGATGGAGTGAAGAAATGAAGGAATTATGCATTATTTTATGATTTCCACCATGAAATCAAGAAGAACGAAGGTCAACGACTTACCAACAGGTTGGGGGGTCATCTTCCTGCTGTTCCTAGCTCCCTTGGTCGTTTTTGCAAGCAAGGAGAAGAAAAGGATCTGAAAAAGTCCTTTGTTTGACTGGTAAAGTCTCTTTTATAAGAAAATCAATGAGAGAGAAAATATTTTTATAAAAATCTTTTAATTCCAAAATTGTTGCCACCACTTCCCCCTTGGTTTCCTGCATGCAAAGGAAACTCTATCCCCACCGAGCTCCCTTCCATTATCCATGAATTAAGGAAAAGAAATTAAGCACCTTAACCCTTTTAATAGTAATATCCATATTTGAGTGGAAATTCATTTTCTTATAATAAGGTGAGTGGAGTTTTCACATCCTTGGATATTTCGTGGTACTTGCAAAGATCAAGGATTTCCACACACACATGAATCCAACCTTTTTAATTTTGGTTGAAAGCCCTTCAATTATTTTATTTATTTTCACATTAATTTGAACTAATGTTTCCATTATGCTTAAATCTTGATTATTTTAATATCAAGATTCTCTCTCCTTCAAAGAGATACAAATGAGATGCCCCTCTCATTTTATTTACTCCACATGATTCCAACAAACATTAGGGACCTTTTTGAAGTGGTAATTTGCATATTGAACCCTAGGTTTTGGGTAAATTGTACCTTACACCAAAACTAGGTTGTAATGCACAAACATATCTTTATCATCTCTTTCTTGGTATTCATGATGTCACAAGCCATACCTATGCATCATCTTCACTCTCATGATGCTTCAACACATGAGGAACATATTATCATGCACAATTTTCAATTAAACCCCTCAACTTGGGTAATTTTCACTTTAGTCCAAAACAATCAAAACATTGATTCCAACAATATTCAAAAAGGACTAAAATTGCAATATAAGTTCCTCTTGAGCCTCAATTATCTTTCAAAAGATAAGAGCAAGCATGTAATTACTTTTATTAAGAAAAACACCTAGGGTTAAAACATAACCCAGGTCAGGGATGTTACAAGTTATCCACCTCTTACAAGGATTTCATCCCCAAAATCATCAACAAACCATTAAGAGAAAAGAGTAGGGTATTTCCTCCTCATTTCTTCCTCTAATTCCCATGTGGCTTCTTCAACACCACGGTGATTCCAGAGGACTTTTACAAGACTAATGTCTTTCTTTTTCAACTTCTTCATTCTTCTATCAAGAATCAACACAGGTCCTTCAACATAAGATATGTCATCATTTAGTTCTACCTCCACAGGTTGTAGAACCAACTCAGTGTCAGGATGACACTTCCTCAACATAGACATATGAAACACTGGGTGCGATCTATGCAACTTAGGTGGTAACTCCAGCTTATAGGCTATCTTTCCCATCCTCTCAATGATCGGATAAGGCCACATAAATCAAGGATCTAACTTCCCTTTCTTTCCAAATCTCAAGATACCTCTCCAAGGTGAAACCTTGAGGTACACCCTGTCTCCAATTTGGAATTCTAAGGGTCTACGACGCTTGTCAGCATAGGATTTATGTATATCCTGGGAAGCTTTCAGCTATTGTTGTATGACTTTAACTTTCTCAGTTGTTTGGTGAACTAGCTCAGGACCCAAAAGTTAATATTCACCAGTTTCATTCCAACATAGGGAAGATCTACAACGTCTACCATACAAAGCTTCATATGGTGCCATGTCAATACTGTGCTGATAGATGTTATTATAAGCAAACTCTATCAAGCTCAGATGTAGATCCCAACTTCCTACAAACTGAAGAACACATGCCCTAAGCAAGTCTTCCAAAGCTTGTATCATCCTCTCTGATTGTCCATCTGTTTGGGGATGAAAGGCTGTACTAAACCTTAATCGCATACCCAAAGTTTTATGGAGTCGCTCCCAAAAATGAATTGTAAACTGGGGACCTCTACCCTTACTTGACATCCATTGCGTCTGGGTATCATACCTTGGTAGTGGTGTAGGTACATAATACCTTGGTTTCTTAAAACTCCCAGAAATCTGTCCTTGGAACTGTGGGTATTCTTTCTTACCCTTGGTCTGTCACTTCTCAATTGCAGACCTCTCTATACATCTTACAGACTCCACAAAAGTGGCAAATCTCTCTCGGTTCTCCAGAGCAGACACCAGAGTGGTCAATTCAACATTCAACCCCTTCTCAAAATGCCGAATTCTTTCCTCATCATTTGATGCCATATGCGGACAGAACCGCAACAACCCCATGAACCTAGCTTCATATTCGTTAATGTTCATTTTCCCTTGCCTCAAACTCTCAAATTGAGAGATTTTCCCATCTAGATACATCTTGGGAAAGTATCTAGCAATGAATTCACACCTGAATTCATCCCATCTGATCATGACTCCAGGTCTTTTGTCCTCCTCGATGGTCCACCAGTGGCCAAAACTCCCTTTTAAGAGATATACGACATGCCTGACCTTCTCATCATCAGGAATCATGAGCATTCTAAAAGCTTTCTCTAGTTCAGTCAACCATAGATCTGCATCTGCTGGGTCGGATGTACCAGCATACTCTAAGGCTCCTACCCTCCTAAGTCATTCAAAGGTCTTGTCGGCTCCATGTTTTTCATCATGGGTTGGTGCCCTTGGTGTAGGTAATGGAATTCTATTCGTCGTATGGGTCATAGCTGCCATAAACTGCTCAAACATGGCCTAGAAGGCTGGGTTTCCCATATCAGCTTGGTTGAACTGGGGTTGTTTAGGGACAGTCTCCTCCCTATCTTGTTCTCTTGCACCTCCTCCTGGTGCAGCAACACTGCTCTCAGTAGTGTGTTCATCGTGTGATCCAGACATCCTTAGTTCTTCTTCTCCTCCTATATGAGTAGAAGACACTACTAGTTAACTGGATGACACTAGAACAAACTCAACAACCTTAATCCTATGTCTCTGTAGACTCAGTGAACCTAGAGCTATGATACCACTAAATTGTGGCGTCTGTTGCCAAACATCGATTAAGATAAATGCAGAAGTGATCGTTAACAACAGAATTACTAAAAATCACTAAAAATTAAAACCATTTAACAAGAGATCCATTCATAGGAAAACTCTTTCATTCAGAACCAAAGTAAATTATTACATCCTGGTTCACTAGTACATCTCTTGTACCATTTCTTCTCGAGAGTTACAACATTCACTACTCTGTCTCAACTGTACACAGGTAGTATAAAAATCTCGAGGCATCAAACCAAAATATTTGATCAAATTATCAAAGCACTAATTCCTAGGACCTGAGAGTGCAGAGACGACTCATAGGACTAACTATACAAAACCAGACAGCTAATGTCTCCACCTGATGGATCACTGTTGTCCTTGTGACTGCTACTGCTCTTCCCCTGCAGAAGGGTTTCTGCCTAGTTGTCTGCGTCTACCTAAAAACATTGAATCCTACGGGGGTGAGACAATTATAATAATTGTCCCAGCAGGAGATATAACTCTCCGCCAAAACATCATCATTGAAGTTTACTAGAAATAAATTGAGCAGTGGGATAATATAAAATAGTAGCAGATGAATCAACATTTATGCAGATTAGAGAAACATTCTTATGCAAGTATTTCAACTATAACTTGATAAAACAGCCTACCTCTTATTCAATATGAATTAAAGGAGGATAAATACATTTATGTATCAAGGACATGCTAAGCAATATAACATCAACCAGTGGTTCTCATATTTCAATCTTATGCAAATACACTACATGGCTGATTATATTTTACAAACATATTTAAGCTTTGAGAAGATGAGGTATACCGCTCGTACTCCAACCGACCATTTCTAGAATAGAAATCGGTACCATAAATAGATCAATGGAAGAGCCAGGTTCTCATGACCTCCCACATCCTGGTCAGTACGAGACCACAAGAATGACTGTGTTAACTTCTCAAAATAGCATTCCAGGGTATACTGGAAACTTCGATATAGAGTTACAACATCAATTGCACTCTCATCGGCAATCGAGAGATTTAATGTTTATCTTCATCGACCCGACTTTAAATATCATTGGGAGATTAGTGATACATCCATACCAACCATCAGGAGATTTATGATACATTCATCCCGACACATGAAGAATTGAGAGGTTCGATGTTTGCCTTCTCTCAATCTCTTCACAAGGACGTAAGGATATTTTCTCCCATTTACCCCGACATATTCGAAATATGTGAATTCCAAGAAATCCCATAGGAAAACCTATTTCACCATCACCAAATTCTGACGATGATGGATCTATGGTCAGAGCACTACATGAATAGATTTCACTTGATTAATTAAAAACATTTTCATACTCTTTTAGCATCAGCCAAGTTCTCAAAACATAGCTTATTATAACAATTCTATAAAGAAACATGTACTATTACATCAATTACTTATCAGTCATTAAAACACATTGGAAACTCAGTTCCTCTTTTCAATATTGGGAATTATCATCCCTTCAAAATCTCATCACCATAAGCATATGGTTTTGGGTATTTAAACCCTTGGCTCATCATTGAGCATTGTTACAACTTTTCTAGGTAACTATCACCTTCAGGTCATCTGACCAAGGCAAACATGAAACTTGCTATTACAAGCATCACTCATGGTACTTGAGGACCATTAACTCTCTTGTTACCTCTTACCAGGAAGCAAGGTATATTATGGCACACAAGGCCCAATCACATTAGTGAATTGAGCATCATAGTTCATACCTGACTATGATCATCATTTCAGAATACCTGCATGGTCAACACAAATGATAACAATAATATCAATTGCATATCAGTACCATATAAAACAAATATGGATTCACTATTCAGGGGTAACACCACTATTCCATTCTCAGGGTTAGGGTTTCCCATTTCATGTTTTTTGAGAACATTCATCATATTAACCACATCAAGGTTATGGTTTATCACCATATTTCTCAGATTAGGGCTTCATAAAGCATTATATAATATTACCCTGGATTTGAGCTTCACATCACATCAAACATCATGGTTCTTCATTAAACCATTCTTAGTTAGGGTTTCACATAAATTTCACCCCAGAGTAGGGTCTACATTCAAGTAACCACAATTAGGGTTTACTATTCATCCCAATTAGGGTTTTACATTCAAGTACCCATAATCAGGGTTTATTATTCATCCCAATTAGGGTTTTGCATTACATTACCCTAAATTAGGTTTGCACATATCAACACCCTAGATTAGGGTTACATCAATACCCTAGATTAGGGTTTCTTTAAGAATTGCCCTGAATTAGGGTTTGGGTTCAGTAACCTTGTCAATTAGGGTTTATACTCATGATTAGGGTTTTATGATCTCTTTACTTAAGGACCATACCCTTGATCACCACTTGAGTCATACTCATGTATGAATTCCATTCTATTATCCTCTCAACTTGATTAGGTTATATCAACCCTTTCATCAAGTACATACAACTATGATTGACATAGTGTATCAAGATTATTGTTTTTATAAGCAATTAGGGTTCATCCCTTAATCGACACTAAACACTTAGGTACTATTAGGGTTTCAACCTTTGTACCTTCAGTGATTACTATTACTAACAATCATTGGATCATTGGAACAATCATCACCATCAATTTCCAAATGATTGAATCACAAATGAACTCCATTCAGTTTTGCAGTTTCATCACCAAACGGTTTTGAAACCGTTTGACCCCAAACGGTTTCAAAACCATTTGGTCTCAAATGGTCTCAAGACCGTTTGGGCCAAATCAGTCCGAAAACCGCAAGGGCTCTTTAGGTCATTCATCAATCCAATCAAATGCAATTGCACCATTGAATTGACTATTGATTATGCAATTGAAGGATTAATAAAGCAACACCATTAGATCATTATCCATTTGTCAAGGATAAACCACTAACCCACCAATGTGCTATCTTTGTCAATCTATCAACTATCACCCAAATTGAATCATGAATTTTGGCTGTTCTAGGCAAACCAACCACAAAGTCCATGGTTACATGATCCCATTTCCACTGCGGTATAGGCAGAGGTTGCATTGTTCCTGTGGGCTTCTGATGTTCAGACTTAACCTGCTGACACACCGAACACCGCATAACAAACTCAACAACATCCTTCTTCAAACCAGGCCACCAATACATATCTTTTAAGTTATGATACATCTTGGTGCTCCCTAGATGCATAACATACATTGAAGAATGAGGTTCTTCCAGAACTAACTTTCTTATGTTATCAACATCAGGTACTATCATCCTACCATGATAACAGGCTACCTGATCATCTGAATCATGGAAACCATCTCATTTCTCACTACCATACTTTGATCTAATCTATTGAACTACATCATTAGCTTGCTGTGTTTCTTTAATTTATTCCCTCAGAGTAGGTTTTACTTGCATCTCATCTAACAACCCAGATAATAATGATACCTTAAGTTGTATATTATCTTCCCTTAAAGAGATAAGAATATCTCTCTTAGAGCACACTAAGGAGTTTAGTTGTGCTTTATCTAAAGCTGGTGTTGCTGATTTTCTGCTTAGTGCATCAGCAACTACATTGCCTTCCCTGGATGATAATCAATTATACAATTGTAGTCCTTGATTAACTCCATCTAGTGGCGTTGCCTCATGTTTAGCTCATGCTGAGAAAAGATATACTTTGGATTCTTATGGTCTATGAAAATCTGGAATGTTTCTCCATAGAGATAATGTCTCCAGATCTTCAAGGCATGTACGACAGCAGGTAGCTCTAGATCGTGTGTTGGATAATTCACCTCATGTTTCTTAAGCTGTCGAGAAGAAAAAAAAATCACTTGTTTATCCTGCATCAACACACATCCTAAGCCATTTTTAGATGTGTCACAAAAGACTGTGTAACCCTTTCCTTACTCAGGTAACACCAGCATAGGTGCACTGGTTAACCTTTCCTTGAGCAATTGGAAAGATTGTTGACACCTGTCATTCCAAACAAAAGGAATCTCCTTCCCGGTCAACTTAGTCAGGGTAAAGCTATAGAACTGAAGTTCTTAATGAACTTCCTATAATAGCCTGCCACTCCTAGGAAACTGCGTATCTCTGTCGGTGTGTTTGGCTGTTCCCATTACAGGAAAAATTCTACGTTCTTGGGATCAACACGAATACCTGAAGCAGATATTACGTGTCTAAGAAAAGAAACTTCTGATAACCAGAACTCACACTTCCTAAACTTAGCATACAACTTATGCTTTCTTAGCAAGGTCAAAGCCTGGCGGAGGTGCTTCTCATGTTGTTGAGCATCTCTACTATATATCAGGATGTCATCTCTAAAGACGACTACACACTGATCAAGAAAAGGTCGAAAGATTCTATTCATGAGTTCCATAAATGTAATTGGTGAATTAGTTAGTCCAAACGACATAACTGTGAACTCATAGTGACCATACTTCGTCCTAAAGGAAGACTTGGGTATGTCACTCTCCTTGATACGCAACTGATAGTATCCCGACCTCAGGTCTATTTTGGAAAAGATAGTTTCACCACGTAACTTATCAAACAAGTCATCTATCCTAGGCAGAGGATACTTGTTCTTTATAGTTACTTTATTCAACTGCCTATAGTCGATGCATAATCGCATAGACCCATCCTTTTTCTTAACAAAGAGGACCGGAGCACCCCATGGTGAAGTACTTGGTCGGATAAATCCCTTCTGAAGCAACTCCTGAAGTTGTTTCTTGAGCTCTGCCATTTTAGCAGGTGCCATTCTATATGGCGTTTATGCTATTGGTTGTGTTTCTGGGATTAGATTAATTTCAAAATCAATCTCTCGGGGTGGTGGAACACTAGGAAGTTCTTTAGGAAATACATCTTCAAATTCCCTGACTATTGGAACTTTAGAAAGATAAGGGTTCTCCATTATGGTATCAACCACATGGGCTAAGAATGTGAAGCATCCTTGTCTCATCAACTTCTCAGCTACCATAGATGACACAAGACATGATGGAAGAATATTTCTATCTTTTTTAAAGATCCATGTGTCACCATTATCTATGAACACATCTTGCTTGGAACTGCAATCCAAGACAACCTTATACTTCTCTAAGGTGTCCATCCCAAGGATTATATCAAACCCATACATTTCAAGTGGTATAAGATCTACCTGAATGCGGTGATCAGAAAAGAAAAGATTGCAGGGAGAACACACTTCCTGCAATACTGTAGATCCCAGCAAAGGTGTTTCTAACAACAGACTATCTGCTCTATGACTGACAATCATGTTGCAGTCATGAATCACTTCTCGAGTGATAAAAGAGTGCGTAGAACCTAGATCAATTAACATAGATACGAAGCAGGATGAAGACATATAAGAAAAAAACAGTTCCATCTGACCTGTCACAACCCGAGGGTTGACTACTGCTTCAGGTTGATTAATGGCATAGAATCTAGCCGTTGGTTGTTGTTGACCCGGTGCTCGATTGTTGGATGTCGACGAACCGGCTTGGGATGCTTGTCTACGTCCTCTAGCACCACTGCCAGATTGCTGCTTCTGAGAGCCTTACTGACTCTACCTCGGTTGTTGGGTCACATTCCTGACTTTCTCGAGACAATCCCTCACCACATGGCCTTCTCTTCCACATCTATAACATGTTACAATCCCCCTCTGAGGTTTGGGTGGTCTTGTTACTGACATTGAGGCTGAGCTGTGAGCTCCTTTCGATGGTAAATTACGACCTCTACCCTTGCTTGACGTCCATTGCGTCTGGGTATCATACCTTAGTAGTGGTGTAGGTACATAATACCTTGGTTTCTTAAAACTCCCAGAAATTTGTCCTTGGAACTATGGGTATTCTTTCTTACCCTTGGTATGTCGCTTCTCAATTGCAGACCTCTCTATACATCTTACAGACTCCAAAAAAGTGGCAAATCTCTCTCGGTTCTCCAGAGCAGACACCGAAGTGGTCAATTCAGCGTTCAACCCCTTCTCGAAATGCCGAATTCTTTCCTCATCATTTGATGCTATATGCGGACAGAACCACAACAACTCCATGAACCTATCTTCATATTCGCTAATGTTCATTTGCCCTTGCCTCAACCTCTCAAATTGAGAGATTTTCTCATCTAGATACGTCTTGGGAAAGTATCTAGTGACGAATTCACGCCTGAATTCATCCCATCCGATCACGACTCCATGTCTTTTACTCTCCTCGATGGTCCACCAGTGGCCAACACTCCCTTTTAAGAGATATACGACATGCCTGACCTTCTCATCATCAAGAATTATTAGGATTCTAAAAGCATTCTCCAGTTCAGTTAACCATAGATCAGCATCTGCTGGGTCAGCTGTACCAGCATAATCTAAGGCTCCTACCCTCCTAAGCCGTTCAAAGGTCTTGCCGGCTCCATGTCTTTCATCATGGGCTGGTGCCCTTAGTGTAGCTAATGGCATTCTATCCGTCATATGGGTCATAGCTGCCATAAACTGCTCAAATATGGCCGGGAAGGCTGGGCTACCCATATCAGGTTGGTTGAACTAGGTTTGTTTAGGGACATACTCCTCCCTATCTTGGTCTCTTCACCTCCTCCTGGTGCAGCACCACTACTCTCAGCAGTGTGTTCATCATCTGATCCAAACATCTTTAGTTCTTCTCCTACTATATTAGTAGAAGACACTATCAGATAACTGGATGACACTAGAATAGACTCAACAACCTTAATCCCATGTCTCTCTAGACTCAGTGAAGGTAGAGCTCTAATACCACTCAATTGTGGTGTCTATTGCCAAACATCGATTAAGATAAATGAGGAAGCGATCATTAACAACCGAATTACTAAAAATCCTAAAAAAATAAAACAATTTAACAAGAGAACCATTCATAGGAAACTCTTTCATTCAGAACAAAGTAAATTATTACATCCTGGTTCACTAGTAAATCTCTTGTACAATTTCTTCTCGAGAGTTACAACATTCACTACTCTGTCTCAACTGTACACAGGTAGTATAAAAATCTTGAGGCATCAAACCAAAATCTCAGATCAAATTATCAAAGAACTAATTCCTAGGACTCGAGAGTACAGAGACGACTCATAGGACTAAATATACAAAACCAGACAACCAATGTCTCCACCTGATGGATCACTGCTGTCCTTGTGACTGCTGCTGCTCTTCCCCTGCAGAAGGGTTTCTGCCTTGTTGTCTACGTCTACCTAAAAACATTGAATCCTACAGGGGTGAGACAATTATAATAATTGTCCCAGCGGGAGATATAACTCTCCGCCAAAACATCATCATTGAAGCTTACTAGAAATAAATTGAGCAGTGGGATAATATAAAAAAGTAGTAGATGAATCAATATTTATGCAGATTAGAGCAACATTCTTATGCAAGTATTTCAACTATAACTTGATAAAGTAGCCTACCTCTTATTCAATATGAATTAAAGGAACATAAATACATTTATGTATCAAGGACATGCTAAGCAATATAACATCAACCAGTGGTTCTCGTATTTCAATCTTATGCAAATACACTACATGGCTGATTATATTTTACAAACATATTTAAGCTTTGAGGAGATGGGGTATACCGCTCATACTCCAACCGACCATTTCTAGAATCGAAATTGGTACCATAAATAGATCAACGGAAGAGCTAGTTTCTCATGACCTCCCACATCCCGATCAGTACGAGACCACAAGAAGGATCGTGTTAACTGCTCAAAATAGCATTCCATGGTTTACTAGAAACGTCACTATAGAGTTACAGTGTCAACTACATTCTCATCGACAATCGAAAGATTTAATGTTTATCTTCATCGAACCGACTTTAAATATCATTGGGAGATTAGTGATACATCCACCCCAACCATCGGGAGATTTATGATACATTCATCCCGACACATGAAGAATTGAGAGGTTCGATGTTTACCTTCTCTCAATCTCTTCACAAGGACGTAAGGATATTTTAGCCCATTTACCCCCACATATTCGAAATATGCGAATTCCAGGAAATCCCATAGGAAAACCTGTTTCACCATCACCAACTTCTGACGATGATGGATCTATGGTCAGAGCACTACATGAATAGATTTCACTTGATTAATTAAATAAATTTTCATATTCTTTTAACATCAACCAAGTTCTCAAAACATAGCTTATTATAACAATGCTATAAAGAAACATGTACTATTGCATCAATTACTTATCAGTCATTAAAAGACATTGGAAACTCAATTCCTCTTTTCAATACTGGGAATTATCATCCCTTCACAATCTCATCACCATAATCATATGGTTCTGGGAATTTAAACCCTTGGCTCATCATTGAGCATTGTTACCACTTTTCCAGGTAACTATCACCTTCAAGTCATTTGACGAAGGCAAACATGAAACTTGCTATTACAAGCATCAATCATGGTACTTGAGGCCGATTAACTCTCTTGTTACCTCTTACCAGGTAGCAAGGTATATTATGGCACACAAGGCCCAATCACAATAGTGAATTGAACATCATAGTTCATACCTGACTATGATCATCATTTCAGAATACCTGCATGGTCAACACAAATGATAACAGTAATATCAATTGCATATCAGTACCATATAAAACAAATATGGATTCACTATTCAGGGGTAACACCACTGTTGCCTTCTCAGGGTTAGGGTTTCCCATTTCATGTCTTTTGAGAACATTCATCATATTAACCACATTAAGGTTATGGGTTATCACCATATTTCTCAGATTAGGGCTTCATAAATCATTATATAGTATTACCCTAGATTTGAGCTTCACATCACATCAAACATCATGGTTTCTCATGAAACCATTCTTAGTTAGGGTTTCACATAAATTTCACCCTAGAATAGGGTCAACATTCAATTAACCACAATTAGGGTTTAATATTCATCCCAATTAGGGTTTTACATTCAAGTACCAATAATCAGGGTTTATTATTCGTCCCAATTAGGGTTTTCCATTACATTACCCTAAATTAGGTTTGCACATATCAGCACCCTCGATTAGGGTTACATCCATACCCTGGATTAGGGATTCATTAAGAATTTCCCTGAATTAGGATTTGGGTTCAGTAACCTTGTCGATTAGGATTTATACTCATGATTAGGGTTTTATGATCTCTTTACTTAAGGATCATACCCTTGATCACCACATGATTCATACTCATGTATGAATTCCATTCTATTATCATTTCAACTTGATTAGGTTATATCAACCCTTCAATCAAGTACATACAACTATGATTGACATAGTGTATCAAGATTATTGTTTTTATAAGCAATTAGGGTTCATCCCTTAATTGACACTAAACACTTAGGTACTATTAGGGTTTCAATATTTGTACCTTCATTGATTACTATTACTAACAATCATTGTATCATTGGAACAATAATCACCATCAATTTTTAAATGATTGAATCACAAATGAACTCCATTCGGTTTTGAAATTTCATCACCAAACGATTTTGAAACCATTTTCCTCCAAATGGTTTTGAAACCGATTGACCCCAAACAGTTTCAAGACCATTTGGTCTCAAATGGTCTCAAGACCGTTTGGACCAAATCAGTCCCAAAACTGCAATGGCTCTTTAGGTCATTCATCAATCCAATCAAATGCAATTGCACCATTGAATTAACTATTGATTATGCAATTGAAGGATTAATCAATCAACACCATTAGATCATTATCCATTTGTCAAGGATCAACCAATAACCCACCAAATGGTTTCAATACCGTTTGACCCAATTTGTCTTGAAATCGTTAGGACCAATCAAGGATTCTCCAATCAACTTGATTATGGTTTCTAATTGAAGGATTGTTCATACATTGAACCAATCAATTGGCTCCATTGGATCATAATCCAACATGTAATTAGGTTCAGACCTCAAACGGTCAACTAAACCAAATGGTCAACATAACCAAATGGTTTGGAGTACAAGTCACCAAACAGTTTGCAAACCGTTTGGACCAAAGGTCCAAGACCATTTGACATTGTTCTTGGTTGAGGTGTGTGCTTATGAATAGGTTATCATATTCAACCTTTGAACTCACGAAAACTACTGCCATTTCCATGACAATTCCATCAATCAAACAAAGATATTGCAAGAATAACAATTAAATCAATTGAATTGAGAAATCGATTTCAATGACAAAGATTAAGGGTTCAATTTATATAACCCACCTTCAATTAAGCTTCAAAGCTTGAAGATCCACGGCTCCAATGATGGATGAAGCTCTAGAAACCTCCCTAGGTCCGTTCTCAAGCTTTTGGAGGGAAAGGATCGACTAAGGTTGAAGATGGAGTGAAGAAATGAAGGAATTATGCATTGTTTTATGATTTCCACCATGAAATCAAGAAGAACGAAGGTCAAGGACTTACCAACAGGTTGTGGGGTCTTCTTCCTTCTGTTCCTAGATCCCTTGGTCATTTTTGCAAGCAAGGAGAAGAAAAGGATCCGAAAAAGTCCTTGGTTTGAGTGGTAAAGGCTCTTTTATAAGAAAATCAATGAGAGTGAAAATGTTTTTATAAAAATCTTTTAATTCCAAAATTGTTGCCACCACTTCCCCATTGGTTTCTTTCATGCAAAGGCAACTATATCCCCACCGAGCTCCCTTCCATTATCCCTGAATTAAGGGAAAAGAAATTAAGCACCTTAACCCTTATAATAGTAATATCCATATTTGAGTGGAAATTCGTTTTCTTATAATAAGGTGAGTGAAGTTTTTACCTCCTTGGGATATTTCATGGTCCTTGCAAAGCTCAAGGACGTCCACACACATCTGAATCCAACCTGTTTAATTTTGGTTGAAGGCCTTTCAATTATTTTATTTAATTTCACATTAAATTGAACTAATGTTCCCATTATGCTTAAATCTTGATTATTTTAATATCAAGCTTCTCTCTTCTCCAAAGAGATACAAATCAGATGCCTCTCTCATTTTCTTTACTCCAAATGATGCCAAGAAACATCAAGGACCTTTTTGAAGTGGTAATTTGCATATTGAACCCTAGGTTTTACGTAAATTGCACCTTACACCAAAACTAGGTTGTAATGCACAAACATATCTTTACCAGCTCTTTCTTGGTATTCAGGATATCACAAGCCATACCTCTGCATCATATTCACTCTCATGATGTTTTAACACATGAGGAACATATTATCATGTACAATTTGCAATTAAACCCCTCAACTTGGTTAATTTACACTTTCGTCCCAAACAATCAAAACATTGATTTCAACAATATTCAAAAAGGGCTAAAATTGCAATATAAGTTCCTCTTGAGCCTTAATTATCTTTCAAAAGATAAGAGCAAGCATGTAATTACTTTTACTAAGCAAAACACCTAGGGTTAAAACATAACCCAGGTCAGGGATGTTACAAGATCATCTTGTGATAAAATTTGTATGATGTGATTTATCGGAATACTCTAACTAGAGAAATGACATTCTATGAGAAAAATATATGAAAAAATGTTGAAGTTATAAGCACAAGAACATATTTTATTCCCTCTATTTTTTCTTCCCTCTATTTTTTTTCTGAGAAATTACTCACCACAGGACAAAAATCAAGTCTAGGGTGGCATGCTTCCCAAAATAAAAACTCCGTACCCCACAAAGGGGCGTACCATCAAAAGATACCAAAAGTACACGTGAAAAACAATTGTGACCAATGTAGCCACAACTCCACAAATTCATATCCCGAGTCAAATAGAGGGTGGATCAATATTTTTTCATCACTTCCTTCTTTGTTTTCACACCCTCAATTTCATCCTGTTCTTGTGAAACAACTTACAAACAAACAAAAAGTAATAAGAAATTGAGTGTCAAAGTGAAAGTAAGACAAAGCCTATTTTTCTACTAATTCCTATTTTAGAAGCTAGATTTGATAATTATTTTGATAGGGAATATAGAAATTTATGCTATGTGGTTCTAGGAGATTGGGTCACTTGGCCAAAATTTGGAGGTCAGGACTATAGTGATGTTATATTGGTGAGGATGGCATTTTGGAAGTATAAATTAGAGTTTATTTGTATTCTAATTTGCTTGAGGACAAGCAAAGATTGAAGTCTGGGGTATTTTCATAAATGTGTTTTCATCATTTTTATTTACATCCTTTAGATATCTTTTAATGATTGTTTTGTTATTTATTTTATTAGTTTTATATTTTATTGCATTATTTTATACTTTACTCTTTAAGTAAAACTTTAATTATATTTTATTAGGTTTTTGAAGGAAATGGAATAAATATTCTTGGAGTATAATTGCACAATTTATAGCAGTCCTATAATTAATGTATACCCGTCACAAAAAGTGCCATAACACTTGAATCCAAAGTCTACATTGAGTATACAAGTATTTATTGGAAAGGAAATTTAATTTCCTGAAAGAATATCCTAATATTTGGACCGATTTTGTGCTTTTTATGGGAGAAAAATACGTTCAAAATTGCTGTTGTGGAAATCTGCATTGAAGAGTGTTACAGGTCAAGAAAATTAAAGCCTATCGAATTTTTATTGACTAGATCTAGAAAATTCAAAAGGACGGCTCCCTCTCTTTCCCCCTCTTTTTTGCGAAGCCTACCCCCTCCTTCTCCTATAAAAGGAGGGGGGTTCTCCATCTTTCACATCATCTTTTGTATCATCTTTGTACGAGATTTCTGAGTAATCTTTCTTACGTTCTCATGTTATTGTGTTCTATTCATCAATAAAGTTTGGTTTTTGCAAGCTAAGTGTTCCTTTCAGTTATTGTACTTACTTTTCTCATTTAGATCTAGTTTATTTCTTCTTCTTCTTCTCCTCTTCTATGGACTGGAGCAAGGGATTAAGAGTCAGACATTTCATTATCTCTAGCCTAAGGAACTATCCTTGAGTAAGACTAGACTATGGCTGTAACTCTTCTTCCCTCCATCTCCCTTTTCTCCACAATCATGAGTGAGTAGTTCCCTATCGAGGCAAGGGTAATAACCCCTTAGCCATGGCTTTATCAAATTTTTCTTAAAAATGATCCTGGATGGCTTTTGGGTTTGATAACTAATTAATCTATCAAAGTAATTAATTCATTTGATCAAAAGTTAATCCAGATGGATATGACCGTGGAAGTTCGAATTTAGAACAAAAAACCCAATTGCATAGGAGTTTTGAAACAATCATGGATCTTCTTCTTTTAGGATGATGAACTAAGAAACGTGAGCACCAGGACCAATGGGCTCATGTGGAGTTCATCTTTAGTGGATTTTTATTCACTTGCCTTCATAGAATCCATTGTTTTTAAGTATTAGTTTGTTTTTGCCTAGGCTAGGGTGGTGAAAACCCCTAAAACCTCGATTCCCATCTCTTGATTCCAATCACCACTTATTTTGCTTCCTTTAATTCCAAATCTTTTCATTCATAATAGTTTTCTTGTGCTAATCTTGATTTTCCTTGTGACAGGGAAAATTTATATTCTTGTTAAGTGCATTTTGATTCCTGCATTTCTTTCTTAAGTGTTAGTCATCAACCCCCAAACTCAACTTTTAATTTCTGTTCCAATTCTGAAAATACCAAAAATAAATAACAAGTTCTTCAAACAAGTGGGTTTAGATTTAACAATCTTAATAGAGTTGTCCTATGGGATCGACCATTTCTATACTAGCCTTAATCAAAAAATTGAAAAAGGATTAAATGCTAGGATAATTATCTTAGTGATTGTAAGTGCACTGCAACACATTAACAACACCCTAGCTCAAACTAAAGAAGAAGGTGAAGAAACCCTATGCTAAAACATGATTTTTGATCATTGTGAAGAAGAGATCTTCAAGAAAAGTCACCATGGATAACCCATAACTCTCATGGTCAAGAAGAAGGAAGAATAAGATGAAGATGAGAGGGGACAAGTGATTCATAGTTCAGAGCACTTACCAAGAGAAGAAAATTTCCAAGAAATCACCACCAAGAAGTTGATGTAGCACAAGATCTTCTTCAAACAAGGTAGATTGGCCACCTAGGCTTAAATATTTGACCCTCCTTGCTCCTGATGCTCCAAGGTTGGTTCTTGAGGAAGAAGAAATAAGATAGATTGGAAAAGTCTCACTTTAGTGAAATGATAGGGATATATAGCCTAAGGCAGAGAGAGAAAGCAATTTGTGTAGTGTCACCATAATAGATTGTTTAAGGATACTTGCCCATAAACAAAAGATCTTATCTTCCTCCGCATGCAAAAACATAAAATATCCATATTCATCTAGAAAGTGTAGCAATGTCCATGGTCACTACAATCTCATGTTGGTCGTAACACTTCATCCATTCTTGGTTTCAACCCAAAACCCTAATCCATCGTGTATGCATATATGCATGGTCGATACACTAAAGGACAAGAGGTATTTCAACTTCTAGGTTGTTTAGGTTGAAACCACATGAACTTAGATCATGTGTTGTAGTCAATACCCTCACCCAAGAGTGGGGTAGTGGTCGCAACACCCAAACCTTAGTTTGTCACTACTTCGATGTAGTAAACCCTAGAAATCCTAGAACACTATGACGTGTTCCATAACCAAACATGATTCAAACAAGGTGCCCCATATTACCATATTCTAATTCATGATGTTAAAATATAAGAAACACTCTCTATATGTGACAATTGTAAGGTAATCCATTACTCATGGTAAATTGCAATTTAGTCCAAAACATACACATATATAAAAAATAGCTCAACCATTATTCAAATTGTGCCAAAATGCAAATGTAAGACTGATATATGCTTATTAAAGCATATCACTAGATTAAATTAAGTTTTAACCATCTTATTATAGAAAGAAACTACAATTGAGCTCAAATCTAGGTCAGGGACCTTACACCTTCCCTGCTGAAGAAGGTGCAGGTCAAAAAGAGGTAGATGTAGTGAACCACTGAGTTCTGAATGTTGGATGCTTTGGGGCTAGGAGGTAGCTTAGGTGGAAGTCCCATGATGTGTGACCATAACTTGTCCACATTGCAGTTTTTGGGGTAGTCATCATGATGGAACCCTGTGCATAGAGTGGGACAATCAAATTCACCCTCATCAAGAATGATGAAGGTGAGATGATGAGTAGAGATCTCAAAGTTTTTACCAAAAACTTGGGCCTTGTAGCCAGAGTTTCCCAATGAATCATTGAATCGATGATAAGTTGTGATGAACTCCAAGGTGAGGTCACTATACACTGAAGTGACCCAGTAAAGGAAGGTTAGAATGTGATTGTTGCGTAGGATGTTGCTGATAGCTTCTTTAATCCCAAGAGTGTTTAGAGTGACGCTGCACACCCAACGCAGAAGGGAGACACCAATCACAGAAGTTTCCTTGAATCTTTTAAAATGATTTTCATTGGAAAACTGAGCATAGTTCCCTAGGATTAGATCTATGTGAGGCGGTTGTGGTGTGATTGAATCGGGGTCCTGTCAAATTTGACATACTCTTGCCGGATGAAGGAGATTGTTTGCTTCCTCGAGGTCATGGGCCATCTCCTCAGGAATTTTTGGAGAAGACTCTCTAGTGGGCTCCTAGATGTGAATGCCCAACGTGGAGGTGGAGTGGTGAGGTGGCTCATGAGAGGAGGATGCGGGGGCCTTGACCTTGTTTTTACCGAATTGCCTGAACATGGTGAAAGATTGTTGAGCACCGAGTCTGGCGTCTGGACTGGTGAGACGGTCATGTGAAGGAAATGGAACAATCGTCTGAAAAACTGAGATAGAAGTTTGGACCTGAAGAAGAGGGGACTCGATGGAGGTGGGTTGTGGTGAGATGGGTGTTTTTCCTATGAGATGGGTGTTTCACCTAGGCCATTACTGAAAAAGAGGAAGGGAAATAAATGATGTTTGGGTTTGGAGTGGTAGTTTGGTAACATGAGGCGGGAGAATGACAGTGAGACGGTCGAGGTTTGGTCCAATCTAGGTGTTTTTCCTGTGAGATGGCATTGGCAGCTAGGATCGAGAACGTGAAGGTGTTGCGAATGGGGGAGGATTGGTCCAATCTAGGCGGGATGGCTATCTAGCAAGGCTGCATAGTCGTCTGGCGAGGCTACAACGACTGCGACATTTGGATAGGGACATCGAGAGTTGAAACTGGATGGGGGTGGGCTGGTTTCTCAAATGTGTTGGTCGGGGCATCTCAGCAATGAGATGACTGGCCGAATCGGTGAGATGGATAGATGGCATCGACAAGATGGATGTTTGCCATGGTGGTGAGACGATCGACCTCTTCGGTGAGGTGGTCAGCTAGAGGTGATGGCACCCCTAATGAAGCAAGCTAAGAATCTGAGTTGAAGAAGAAGTCAGTGAGTGGATCTGGGTGTGTGAACAACCCCTTCGATTTGGCTTAACTTATAGCCAACTTGGTCTAGGAGACGACCATTTGGAGTAGCTCGACCGACTATTTGGTAGTTTGGGTGGTCAGAGGCCGTTGTACCTCATTGGGTATGAGATGACTATCTCAGATGGGCCAAATGACCGTATGGATGGTTATGGTGTCATTTCAGATTTCGAAAATCAAACTGCCACAAACTTATAAAAGGTGCCCTAATGGATGAGACAAATGTTGCACTACTGTCAAACAGCCGTATGAGGCGGTTATGTCGGAGCTTCAAATTTCAAGCGTCCAGCAAAATTGGACAGGGCACCCTAAAGGCCAAGACAGTCATCTCACCTTCACCAGATAGCCATTTGGATTGGTGGAATGCCTTGCCTTTATCCAAGCTGACATCAAGTTTGGTAGCCAACCCCTCATTTTTTTTAATTAAGAACACATCTAAAATAAAAACAAAAAGAGTTAGCTAACAACATAAAGAAAATGCAAAATAATTAACAATTGGGTTGCCTCTAAATAAGTGCCTAGTTTTATGTCGAAGGTGCAACATGGCTGGATCAAGGAGCTATTTCAAGCTCGGGTGGGGGAGGTGGATGGTCTTTCAAATCAAGATTTTGAGTAATGAAAGTTGATGTTCCTCAAAAGTCAAAAAGTCCTCAAAGGTAATGTACTATTTCAATCTATGCCCATTGACCTTAAGCTCTCCTAACACCTTATCCTAAAGGAGAAAAGCATCATGAGGGTAGGCACACTTGACAAGGTAGGACCCATACCATCTGGATATAAGTTTTCTAGGAAAAAGTCTCAACCTAAAATTGTACATTAAAACCTGGTTGCCCTCCTAAATGTCTTTTCGCCTAATATGGCCATCACACCATAATTTGGTTTTGTCTTTGTAAATTCTTGCATTTTCATATGCCATAATCCCGAGCTCATCTAACTCTTGCATTTGTAGAAAGCATTTTCACATGCCGCAGATAAGTCAAAATTTAGAGTTTTAATGGACCAATTGGCCTTATGTTCTAATTCTATGGGAAGATGGCACAATTTTCCATAAATTAACTTTAATGGAGTGGTGCCAATTGGAGTGTTTTTGGAAGTTATGTATACCCACAAGGCATCATTAAGTTTCCACACCCAATCCATCCTTGTGTGATTGACTGTCTTTTCTAGGATGGACTAGATTTTCCTATTCGATGCCTCAACTTGATCACTATTCTAAGGGTGGAAAGGGGTGGCAACCTTGTGATGGATTCCATATTGTTTCAGTAGAGATTCAAACTTTTCTCCAAAAAATGGGATCCTCCATTAGAAACCAGGGTACATGATACCCCAAATCTAGGAAAAATAATATCTTTCAAAAGTTTTTTCACTTGTTTGGAATCACAAGATTTGGTGGGGAAGGCTTCAACTGATTTTAAAACATACTCCATAGAAACCAAGATATATTTGTACCTGCAAGAAGAAGGAAACATGCCCATATGGTCTACCCCCAAAACATCAAAGATTGCAACCTCTTACCAATAACTCATGGGAATTTGGTCTCTCTTAGATATGATTTTGGTCCTTTGACATTCATCACAAGTGAGAAAAAAATGGTAGGAATCTTTAAATAGAGTGGGCCAGAAAAAACCAGATTGTAATACTTTCCTAGCAGTATTTTGAGAGCTCGTATGCCCTTCACAAGAATGTCATGAGCTTCTTCCTCTATGACACACCTACAGTAAAGTCCATCTGACCATATCCTAAAAAGGTATGGGTCATTTAGATAGTATTGTGTCACATCATGTAAAAATTTAGCCTTAGAATGCCCCTTATATTTAGTGTGAAACACACCTGCAGTTAGAAAATTTACATAATTTGCAAACCAAGGATATTGAGATTCCATTTTCAACAATTTATCAACAAGAAGAGAGTCATAGATGGGGATACCATCATCATTGAAAAATTCAAGGAGGCTAAGATGGTCAAGAACAACATTCTCGCAACCTTTCTTGTCAAGGATTTCTAGGTCAAATTCTCAAAGTAAAAGGACCCAACAAAGAAGGTAGGGTTTGTCATCCTTTTTAGTCATCAAGTATTTAATGGTTGTATGGTCCATGTAAACAATAACCTTGGACCCTACCATATATGAAAGGAATTTGTTGAAGGTATATACTATGTCTAGCATTTCCTTCTCATTGGTGGTGTAATTCCGTTGGGCATCGTCTAGAGTTTTAGATGCATAGTAAATCACATGGTTCTTTTTATCAACATGATGTACAAGAATAGAACCTATAACATAATCACTCACATCACACATTAATTCAAAAGGCAAGGACCAATCAAGGGCCCTAATGATGGGAGTATAAGTGAGATCATCTTTCAAGCAAAGGAAACTGGCCATGCAAGCTTTGTCAAACGCAGAAGGGGTGTCTTTTTGGAGGAGATTATTCATGGGTTGGTGATCTTAGAAACGTTAAAGATGAAATGCCGATAAAATCCTACATACCCAAGAAAGGAACAAACATCTTTGATGGAAGAAGGGGGTGGTAGTTTTGAGATAAACTCGATCTTGGCTCTATCAACTTCTATGACACGATTGCTCACTCTATGGCCTAAGACAATCCCTTTTGTCACCATAAATGACATTTATCCCATTTTAAAATCAAGTGTGCTTCTCACATTTTTCTAGAACAAAAGGTAAATGTTTGAGGCAAGAGTAAAAACTTTCTTCATAGATGGAGAAATCGTCTATAAACACGTCCATAATGGTCTCATCAAATCCAGAAAAGATAGCAAACATGCACCACTAGAAAGTGGATGGGGAATTGCATAACCCAAAAGGCATTCTCCTGAATGCATAAGTTCCAAACAGGAAAATGAAGTTTGTTTTCTCCTAGTCATCAGAATGAATGGGAATCTAATGGAAACCTAAATAGCCATCAAGATAGGAAACAAATTGGTGATGGCAAGGCAATCAAGAAGATAAACCTCTTCCTAGAGGCTTGGTCTACACATGCTTTCAAACACCCTAAACTTTAGGGTTTGTTTTCCTAGGGGCAAGAAGATGGTTTTGTCCTCGATATCAATCAAGGCACGAGTAGTGACCAAGAAGGGATGACCAAAAATGATAGGGTAGCATAAATCTTCCTTTATGTCCATGATGACAAAGTTAGATTGGACATAAGTGTCTTCCCAACATCTTGCAAAGACTATAGGGCATGATAGAAATACTAGCTCCCAAATAAGCAAGGCCTTTCCTACAAGCATTATCACCTAAGTAACATCCAATCCCAAAGGAACTAGGATCTTTCTTATTCTCAAAAATTTCACTTTGAATGATGTATGAAGTGGTTCTAGCAAGCATTACCATCTTATGTTCTTTAGTTGTATACTTCCTAGTCAATAAGGTTTTCATGTACTTGGACCAGGCAGACATATTTGATAAAGCATCAAGAAAACGAATATCCACATGCAACTTTTTCATGCCATCCCTAAATCTTACAAAATGAGTATCGATCCTAGTTTTCTTTAGGTGGGCTTGGTATAGCAGACAAGGTTTATAAATAGGGATTTCTAGCTCATCAATATCCATGGGTGGGATCACAAGAGTGGGGATGGTAGCTTCAAGTGTAGAAGAAGGGATGGTAGATTTAGGTGAAGGAGGAGTGTCAATAATCACAATGTCATCATCCTCAAAATCCAAAGATACAACAACATGTTTCTCTAGAGGAGGGGGAGCCGAATGTGTCCTCCCAGAATGGGTAGAGACAACCTTAAGTTGGTCGGGGTGTTTTGGATTGTTTTTGGGCTATCCAATAAAAGTGACAGTACATAGATTTTGTTGGACAAAAAATTGGGATAACTGAGCATCATTTGCCTTTTGGTGAGCTTGTTGGGAAAGAAGAATTGGATTTGTGGAAAAGATGCATTGTTCTAGGGTGGATAACCTATCACCAGTTGAGAGTGTGGGAGCGTTCTATTGTGATTTAGGTTGGGGTAGCAGCTGATTAATATTTTGAAATTGTTGTACTTGGTAAGGCCCATGATTCTAGAAATTGCTCCAATAATTCACTTGGTTCCCAAAGTTCCTTTGATTGTTATTATAGGAGAAACCTGGTGGTGGATGGTATTTGTCATGGGGGTGCAAGGGTCTTTGTGGGGGGGGGGTTGAGAGGAGTTTTCAGCTCCTACATGATTTCCATATTGGAATCTGGGGTGGTTTCTGGCTTGATTTGGTTTGTAGTAAGCCTAGCCAGGATACTATGTATGAAGTTTAGGTCCTCTAATTGACCAACTTCTGGTTGCATGGGGGATCCTATTTTAAGAAAATCAACTTAAGGGCTTCGGCGATGCTTTTTATGTTAGGGTATCCCTCGACCTTGGCTACTTTGAGGATCCGACTAGTACCTCGTCTAGCTTGTGTTTTAGAAGCACGCTTCATGACTCCCCATGCTTCTTCTAGACTTTGGAACATAAAATTTCCTCCACATGAGGAACCAAGGAATTTCTTGGTGTCATCATCAATGCCATGGTAAAATATCTTAATGAGTTGAGATTGAGTGATGTCATGATGAGGGAAACATCAGAGAAGTTCCCTAAATATCTCGCAAGATTATCCTAGTATTTCTCCTAGGATCATTAAAAAGAGAAAGATTTGTCCCCTAATTTCATAAGTGAGGGAAGGGGGGAAATTATCCAATAACTTGGTTTGTAGGGCCTCCCAGGTGGTGACCCATTCTTCACTTTCCATGGCATTATACAAACTGTTGGCTTGCCCTAAAAGAGAGTGCCTGAACAATCTAAGTCTAATGGCATCTTCAGAAACACCTGGTATCTTATGCAAAGAACAAAGGTTGATAAAATATTGGAGATGATCTTAACAACTCTCACCCTTGTTCCCAGAAAATGGGTTGGGCTGGAGCATTGTGATCCATTGGTTGTGGATTTGGAATTGGGAGGGATATAATTTTGGGTGGGACAACGGGGTGTTGTGCATATCCAATTTCAGGTGTAGAAAAATCTTATAATTATTTTTGTCTCTTACCCTCCCTCTGATCGGGATTCAAGGCCTCTTTATCAACTACATAGGTTGCACATAGAGTGTCTTCCTGAGCTGCACATTCAACCATCATTCCCTATCTTTGAGCAATAAGTGCATGCTGGATCCTATGAGTAACATGCTCCTTATCCATCCTAACTATGTTTTATCTATTCAATCGATGGAAGGTTCTCTATGGTTTGGGATCAAAAACTAGCGGTGAGGAATTAGCGTTTGCGGGTGATGCATGCACAATTATAATTGATAGATAATATTCAAGTGCAAAAAATGATGTACCGCTGGATGGAAACTCAACAGAAAGAGGAGATAGCACTTCTGGAATGTTACTCGGAAGGCATAAAAAAGTAAAAAAAAGTTTTTCAAATTTTTTTTGGGGTTTGAGAAAATGATCCATTATCCTCTGGAATGACGCCAAAGCTGATATGAACCAATGAGCACACCGATTCAATAAGATAGATTATCATAAATTTTAATCATTTTTTACTTTCTAGTTAAGGCTAGTATAGATGGGTAGATCCCACATGACAACATTTTTAATAAGGTTTTCTCTAAACCCAATAGATTTTTGAACTTTATTTCTTTTTGGAGTTTTTGAATATATAAACAAGAAAGTAAATTTTGATTTGGGGGTTGATTGATTAAAGTAGAACAAGAAATTAAAGTGTACATGAAATAATAGATTAAACTAAGGAAATGTAATAAAAGGATTATGCTAAGACAAGGAAAAAGGGAAATTGTTAGATGGAAGAATTATCTTAGAACAAGAAAGTAAAGTACCAGAATTGTAAAGGAAGTGATCAAAAGAAAAGTTGAAAGATATGATTGACTCAGAAGGGAAAACTTCGAGGCTTAGGGGTTTCACCACCATAGACAAAGTGAAAACAAGATCAAGAAATACTCAAAAAGTAAGATAGAAGTAGGTATGTGAATCATTCATAAATAAAATGTAAGAGATGAAATTCACATGAACCCATTGGTCATGGCGTTCACGCATCCTAATCCTTCATCCTAAAGAGGATTTTTTTGCGGTCACATCCAAATCCCCGTGTAAACAGTTTAGGCATTCTAAATCCCAGTTTCCACGATCGCATCCATCATGATTAACTTATGATAAACATGATTAGTTACTTCATTTAAATCAGTGATTTCTAAACCAAAAACCATCCATCTAAAATAGTTGTGTAAATCTCAATGCGGTCAACACATGGATAAGGGGCTACTCCCCTCACCTTGATAAGGGAACTACTCACTCATGATGAAGGAAGGAGATGCAAGGGAAAGAATGTAGGAAGCCATATACCAAAGGAAAGAATCTCCAAAGAGTCCAAAGTTGGTGACTATGAAATGGCTTTCTCTATTAATCCCCTACTACAAAAGAAAGAACTAAAAGAACAAAATAAGAAATAAGAAGAAATCCAGATCTATAATGAAGAATAGAAATTACATAATTGAAAGATGACAACTATGAATTAAAATGATAGAGCTTCAAAAGAAAATACAAGTACAAAACTTAGGACCCCTTTCTTAGTGGAATCCACCCTCCTTTTATAGGGGAAAGAGGGATGGAAACCCTAAAATGGGGGAAAACAAGTGGGAGTGGCGGCTACTGAAAAACACTGCTCGTGAGCCACAAAATGCCCATTTAGATAAACCAATACGGTGGTCTGGTGGTAAACGTGGTGTGGCCTAAAGTTTGTGGATCAAAAACATAATGGGAGGGTGGTGGGCCCCCTTTGATTCCATTACTTGGGCTCGAAGAAATGTCTGAGCCAAACGTTTGGGAGCAAGATGCCCAGTTGGTGTTGCCTTGCATGTGTTCAAAGGGTTGAAACCCTGATTGAGTGGTGGCTTAGCAGGATCGTGAGATGATCATCTATATAAGCTTGGATGCTTGGTTGGGGCCATGAGATGGTCATCTTATTGAAGTAAGAGACCTGTTTGGAGTGTTGAGATAGCATGTTGAGCCGAGGACTAATTGGTCATTTGGCTCTAGGGTTTGGGCTGGATGTGATATGATTGTCTGGTGTTGCGAGATGGTCATATCGTGTTGCCAGGAGGTTAGATCCTTGCATTGGAGGAAAAAACTACAAAAAGTGAGAAAAGAGTCAAGTATTTGCATAATAAATCAAAAAGTGGGTAAATTGCAAATTGTCCTAGAAATTACTAAAAAAGAGATATGTTCTAATGAAAAAGACTATAAAAATTTAGTAAAAGGATAGATGAATATGCATTCATCACAACTCCTTCCTATTTGTTCTACTAGAATGAAAAGAGTTCTAGTTGGTTCGTGTGGACTTTTCTAGAGATGAGGAGGCCTTTTCCTGTTGCTAGGAGGGCAATGTCAGCTTGTAGTCTATAGCGAGACTGTAGGAGCCGTTGCAGATTCTATTCAAGTTTGCTATATGTGGTGAAGTCCAAGAGCTGCACGGACACCGTCCAAGAGCAACTTGAATAAAATTGCACTGCAATGAGTTGTAGTCACTGGATTTGCTCCAGTACCAGGTATAAACTCATTAAACCATCTTTCCTATTATATAGTTATTGACACGATGTTTTTGTTATGGTGAATACAAATAGTTTAGTTTTTTATTTCCATTTCCTACTTTGTTCCATATTTCCCAAGATTGGTAATAGAGCTATGTCAATTTACTACGTTTTGGGATAATTTTTATGATCAGATTTTTGGTTTTCTTAGTTTATTTATTGCATATGATGGGAATGCTTAAATTGTTTCATATGTGTATCTGATCAAACACTTCATAATCACAAACTAATATATAAATACACACACACATATATACATATATATATATATATATATATATATATATATATATATATATATATATATATATATATATATATATATATATATATATATATATATAAATATAATTTACACATGTCATCCTAAAAGTGGTTTTGATGGTGGATGTGTAGCATGGTTATGACCAATAACCCAGTATCTATGTATGGTTGGATTGTATGGTTTTGTTCCTATTACATCTCAGTTTTCATACCGACCTCTACCTCCTTCCTCCCAATATAAAGTTAATTCTTTCCTTCCTTTTCTCCCCTCATATGTAACTCAAGGTTTCTCTCTACCATGTAATAATATTAATAAAAATAGGTTAGTTTACTTTTCTTGCAATGACAAAGATGAAGATCTACGTCAATCATGCCAACCATTTCACATGATGAGCCGACCAACTAGAGGACCAAGAAAGGAGGACCACAGGAGCAAACCAGCTGGCTGGTAGGTCCAACCAACTGTTTGGATGGAGTCTAGACATTGGTTGGATAGGAGGCCAATTGATCATTTCTGGAGACCAGCCGACTGGCCAAGAGGCAAGACAACCAGTTCAAGGGTTGAACTGATCAACCCAGATTGACAAGAACAAATCTACACCAATAGTAGGTTCATGCATGTGATGGGATGTTGACCTGGTAGTAGTAATTCCTTGTGGCTACTAGGAATTACATTAGACATGGACATAACTGTTGCATTTTGTTTTATATTGCATGCTTATGTTTGGGATATGGCATGCATACCATACACACTATGTATGTGGTGATTGGATACAATATATATATATATATATATATATATATATATATATATATATATATATATATATATATATATATATAGGGCATTCATTCGTTTCCCGCACAGGTAGCCTGAATTTTCGCCACCCAGCAGCCAAAAAAGTAACTCTCCTAGCCAAAAAAGTAACTCTGCTGTTAAAAAAGTAACTATGGTGAACAGAAAGTAACTACACGAATAAAAGAGTAACTCTGTACAAAATATACAGTAGATATATATAAGGATGGGTTTTTTGATTTTGGAGGGGCAAATGATATTATTTTTGGCTAAAATGTTTTGGAGAGCTAGACAAAATAGTCCTCTACAATTGCGATTTTTTTTTGAAAAAAAGTGGTCGGAAGGGTGGGCGGGTAGCTACCCGTGCAGGCAATAAAGATGGGCCCATATATATATACATATATATATATATATATATATATATATATATATATATATATGATATATAAAAAATCCCTCAATTAAAATATTAAGTCTATGATGCTTTCCATTAGTGGCAGACATGAAAGTCTTGATTTGCCCAAGCGTAGGTTATGCCAAAGCATGTGCACCGTCTATTTCATGGAAGTGTGATGGTAGATATGTAGGTTCTGCCAAAGTAGGGTGCATATCTATCGTGTCAATTTTTGGGTCAGGCTTAACTGAGTGATGTTAATGGGATTAAGAAACATAAGCATACAAATATCTATGATAAAGAGTTGCGCATATTATCTATCCAAGAATTGCATATGATGCAGTTGACAAACATCGTCTACCTTTATGTTTAACTATATATGCTGGCGTTTTGGCTGGGTAATAGTTGAATTATTCTGGATCTAGGCTAATTAGAAAATTGTTCACTACAATTTCTAGAATTGATAACTAAGGGTTGTCAATTTGATCAAAAGAATGAGAGTGATACTTAATTAAAGACCCAATCAACATTGTCAAAATTTTAATCAAATCAAATAAAATAAAAAATGAGTTTTTGACAAAAATTACAAGTTCCATTTGTAAAAGAAAACAACAACAAATAACTATCAATTTTCTCTGTGATTGGTCCTTGAGAAGGACAAGCTACATGGGAACAACTTCCACTAATGGTTTAGGATGTTGAGAATTGTTCTCACACAAGAGCACAAGCTCTATGTCCTAGAGACACCAGAGCCAGATGAACCCCTTCCCAAAGCACCAAGGATGATAGGGATGCTACAAGAAGTTTACTGAAGATGCAGTGGATGTCAAGTGTCTGATGCTATGCTCCATGAACTATGAGTTGCAGAGGCAACATGAGAACATGAATATAATTGAGATTATCACACATCTTAATAACATGTTCGAAAATTAGGAAAGACAACAGAGATACGATATCTCCTAGGAACTGTTAAAATGTACTCAAGCTTATTCGATATGTGGAGAACCATGCTAGTCAAGAGTTGTACACTGATGTGATTTTGTAGTCCCTTCCAGAGTCATACAGTCAATTTGTCATGAACTGCAATATGAATGACTTTGCGAAGTTGTTGACAGAGTTGTTGGGCATGTTGAGAATAGATGAGACACAAATGAAGAAAGACAAGCCCTAGTTTGTGATGATGATAAGAAATACAAAGGGGAAGTCTAAAAGCAAAGTCAAAGATTATAAGAGTTCTAAAGCTAGCTAGAATCCCAAGTATTTAGATCTCAAGGCAATGGGAGGAGTAAATAAAAGAGGCGATTGTCACCATTGCCACTAGTCTGGACATTGGAAAAGAAATCTCCCACTCTAGTTAGAGGAATTAAAGAAATAGAAGGAAGGTGCTGAGGCCTCTATTTTAGGTATAAACATTATAATATAAATTTTATTACTTCTTTATCTTGGTATGTGATACCAAATACAAATTTGTCATATTGATGTGCATGATCTGACAAAAAGTAAAACCCTCATGAAAGGACAAAGATGGACTATGCAAAGAAAGAGTTGCTAAAGCTTTATTGTACATTTAAATTTATCTTAGCACAATGGGCATGTAATATAGTTAGTTGAACTGCTATTTCATTATGCCAATAAATAGAAACATTTAGTTTACGCATCGTGTATGAAAAGGATGGTAAATAAAAAAAGTGAGTTGTTAATGTTTCTGTCTCAATAGTTGTGATCTTTTATGGAAATGCCCAACCATATAATTATCTTATATTAAAGAATATTAACATGAATCTTTATAATGTAAATACCAAAGGATTATAATTTATAACTCAGACAATCTTTAGCATAGTCATCTAATGCACATATATAAGAAGTGCATTGCTAGAATTTATATTGATGGTTATCTAAACTCTCTTGGCTATTGAACCAATAAGAGACATGCAAATATTAAATATGAGCAATATGACACAAAACCATTCACTAGAGGTACTAGGAGGATTAGCATTCTGTTAGATATTATACATGTTGATGTATGGAGATCTTATTGAATAATTACTAAAGGTGGTTGGTAATGCTTAATTGTATTAACAGATAATCTCAGTTGATATGTGGGTTCGTATTTGGTGAATACAAACATAAATCTCTTGAAGTGTTTAAGAAGATTATAAATGAAGTTTAACTTTAATAAAAGTATTAGGAAACTATGATATGATCAACTGTTGGAATACTTTACATCATTAGTTTGAGGACCTTCAGGAAGAACCTTGATAGTGTATCACAAAATCAAATCCATTTGAACATGATGATGTTTTAGGATAAAGGAATTACATCATGATGGGTCATGAGTTGATTATCATTTAATCTAATCTTTTTATACCCTCATGAATATATACCTATCACTAAATGATATACCGTCAAAATGCTTTATAAGACATCATATGATATATGATATGGGAATGTCCCTATGTGTCTTAAGGATTAAAACTTACATAAAAAAAGTTTGTTGAATACTACCTTAAAACTCGATCCAATAATGAAGTGTTTGTTGCTAGGATAACTAAGTTCCAAAAGGAATTAGTGGCAGTAAAAGTAGAACTCAAAAAGTTTGAGATCAACATTGGGTACAATGAGAACTAAGCGAATCACAAGTTGTTGTGGAATCTCAAGTTCCACATACAATGCAAAAATCATATTTCTACTCATCTAAGGTTAAACAGATTGTAAATCATGTAACTCAGATAAGTTGTGAGTTGGGCATAAGATGATGAGTAAACTATCAACTAAGAACTATTGAGAGACCAGAGTTTGAAAATGGCTTAGGAAATTATGTCCAAAATGCAATCCATAAAACACCAACAAGGTATTACCTAGATGGAACCACATAGAGAGATAAAACCCCTAAGCTGCAATTGGGTTTTCAAGGTGAAAACCAACATGGATGACATATGGGACAAATTGCTTGTTTAGGTTTTCAAATCAAGTTCAAGTGTTGAACATGATGAAATCCCTTCACCAATTGATTTGCTTACCGTTAAAGCTTGTTAGGACTTGATAATCTGGCATATGGAGATTAAAAACACATTCCTTAATAGGAATAAGTGAGAGGATGTGTACATGACACATGTTGAAGGCTTTATAACTCCATTAATGCAAATAAAATCTATAAGCTACAAAGTTCAAACAAGCATCTCAAAGATAGGATCTTTTAACTTGACAAGATAGTCAAAGAGATTGACTTGAATCAAGATAAAAGATGAAATCTATGATTATTAAAGATTTAGTGGGAGCATATATAAATATTCCACATGATATGGGGAATAATATCTCAATATTGTGAGTATTGAGAACTAGAATGGAAAACACCTTCAATAATGAAGGATTAGGTGAAACATCCTATATGATAGCAACCAAGATCTATTACATAGGTTTGGAAGTTTCATGACCTAAATGTGAGTCCATATGATAGCAAGATATTGAAAGAGCTCAACATCTAGGATTCAATGAGAGAAAATCTGAATTGGTCTCTCATGGACCCTAAGTTCCAATTCTTGTGAAGAAAGGAATGTCATGAGTGAGATTCCATATGTTGTAGCAATGGATCTATCATGAATCCTATAAATGTTCTTATCCCATATAATCTTGTATGTATTGGACATGACAAGATGGTATTAATTTTCAATAAGGGTTATTGGAATGTCATTTAATGACATCCATTAGTACTTGCCAAGTACTTAAGGATAAGTTGCTAAAGAACAACAACAAGGAAGAATTGAGTGTAAAGGGTTGCACTGATGCAAGCTTCCAGAATGACAAAAGTGATCACAATTAAATATGTTTGATATTAAGAAAAAAGTTGTTAGTTGGAAGGGTTCCAAACTATAGGCCATCAATTCATTTCTACAATAGAAGCAGACTATCTCGGTGTTATGAACACAACAATGGATACTATATGGATTTAGAAGTTCATATGGATTAATTTAAAGATGACTCAACTATTGATAACATAGTAGAGATACTATGAAAATAATGGAGCTAATGGTTAAGAAAGGAATATCAGATACCGTATTATGGAATTCTCGTGTCACAACAAAGAGATGAGAAATATGCAATATACCAACTAAAGCAAAATGTTGCTAACTTGCTGGATTAACACTTGCACAGTAGAAACATGATGGACATGTTTAGATCATTGAGAACGAGATTCGTTAGTGATTTTATCTAAGTGCAAGTGGGAGTCTATTGGTATGGTATGCCCATAGATCCAATCATATGATGATTGACATGGCATGTAACGTAAAGGATTTGATTAATAAGAATAAATGCATGCTTCCAATTAATTATGTTTCACACAGTTATGAGATAATGAGGAAATATGATGAATGTCTAAAGAATGACAATACTCAATGACGTATTGATAACACCCATTTTATGGCTGTTAAAGCCTATATTTTGCTATCAAACCTGCCTCCTAAACTGCCTTCCTCTTCGTTTTATCTTATTATTGGTACAGAAATAACCCACACTACGCTCTTAACAACATTTCCTATATTTTGCTGAGTTTCCTTCATTTTTCCACTCGAAGAATGCTAAATGGGCCCATCCTGGCCCATCAACAACAAGCAAGCTGCCCCAACCCTTCATATGGTGTGCGACACACCCCCCTTACTTGTCGTGGTCACTGCCCGATACAACAGTTACCCGACACAGCGGCAACCCGACACATGTGTGTCGCACAGAGAGGAATTTTGACGAGCGACACACTACTTACCCGATAGGGAGTCTTTCCTACCACGATCTGTCGGCTTGACGGAGTCTATCGAGCGACAAGGCCACCCGTCAGTGCGGCAACCTAATAGAGCCTTTACCCAACACGACCTAGCGCGACTCACTCACAACCCGGCACACGATGGTCCCCACTAACCCGTACCGGGTAATAAACGTATCGGTCCTCTCCCTAAATCTAGGTGGGAAAAGTAGAAAGAGGACATGTGGCCCAACCAAGATTGCAACCCCTACCAGTCACTTCCTATAAATAGCAGCTATAGGACTTCGATGGGACGGTTCAGAACCCAACAAGAGCTAAATTTGGAAGTGGAGCTAGTTCTTCGAGTTCCTTGGCGTACTGGGTGACACTAGGTGAGCACACCCCCAACCTGAGAGGGGCGAGAGGAGTTCACTTAGAACCCGTCCTGGTAGCCGCAACAACACGATACGACCAAGAAGGCCACTTCAGTGTGTCGGGTCCCTGGATGGGCCTCAACCTGAGATAGCTCTCCCCTCTACACCTGATACAAGTAACCTGAGAGCCTAAGTGTTCCCTAACCCGACACGATACTGAACCCGATACGGACCAACTGCCAGGGCGTGTCGCCCGACATGGCTGGCATCCGACATGACCGTATCGAGTAGGGAGTCCTTCCCGATACGCCCTAGCCGTCGCGGCTAGTGTATCGGGTAGAGATCCCACCCGATATCGGGTTAGGGGAACCTTAGGGGCCCACTGCTGTATATAGACCTCCTAAATCAAAGATACCAATACTTATCTTTCCATTTTTACTGCATTTTACTTTCATTTCCCTATGCATTGTAACTAAACCTTTTACTCTCTTTGAGCTTATTGGAATCTATGGAGTTTATCTAATATTGTTCTGTGTATGGCTCCTTTTTGTTGGATGATTTCTTTATAGCATCTGAACTCTAGTCTCTTCTTTTGGATCATGTTTTTGACTAACTATTGAACTGTTTTTCCCGTTTTGACACCCTTGAGAGGGGGTTGTCACAACTCTAGAGTTTGGTCTGATCCTGGTGTACGAGAGTACCCAGAATCAGGGTTGCTTCGGTTTACCTTACCACTCTAATCTACGGCTACTACCCTTGAGAGAGGGAGTTGGTACATGGTTAGAGGCACCCTCTTTAAGAGCAGAGAATGTGGGACATTTTTTGATGTTGCTTGTTATGCATCAATTTTCTTCCTTCGTGCCTTACCTTGACAACCAACTTATTCTCCTGGTTTCTGATATACAAAAGCCCCATAAAATTTGCTAAACCCTAAAATCATAATCTTTCTAGTAACTCCAGTTGGAGATACTTCATGCTGCTTTTTTGTTAAAACCAACCATATCATTTTACCCGTTTGATGTGCGTAGACAAGGAAAACTCAAGTTCCAAAGCCCCGTTCTTCCTATCCCTGCATTCAACCCCGAACTACTTCAACCATATGCTAGTTGCAGGTGTCTCAGACATTCAGGTATAATAAATTATAAAAGTTTGATGACTTAGACACGTCTCCACTCTCTGGACCCACATCTGAGGCTGATCAACTTTATGGCACAGTTGCCAGGGATAGGCAATGAAAACCATTCTTTGAACTTGATCTTTGCTTGCACTTTGCCAAAAACCTTGTACATAGGCATATAACACTGCAAATATTTATTGCACGTAATATTTATGCAACACACTGATACCTTTTACATTTTTTCTTCCTTTCAAGGTACTTTTATTCCTTTCGCTAGGTCATCCTTGCCTTTAGCAAGTAATGGCTGACCAACCTCGCGAAGTCCGCTCCCTGCACTCATTTGTCCAAGTACAAGCAAATGAGGAAAGGAATCCCATTGTTAGGCAACCCCTCAACATCACCAACTTTGAGCTAAAGCCTTCCTTCCTTCAGCTCCTCCAGAACAATAGGTTTGGTGGGAACACCCCCGACGAGAACCCGTACAACCATATAATGACATTCAAGAGGACGTGCAACACCTTCAAGATCAACAGAGTCCCACTAACACATATCTACATCCAGTGCTTCTCATTCTCTCTGAGGGATAAGGCATTCAAATGGTACACCAGTCTTCAAGATGGATGCCTCCCCGACTGAGAGCATCTTGCTAATGCTTTTATTTCCAAGTTCTTTCCTATTGAGAGGACAATTAAATACCAGAACAAGATTACGAGGTATTCTCAGAAGCCATCGGAAAATCTTCATGAAACTTGGGAGAGATTTATGAGCTATCAGTGTGAATGCCCTCATCATGGTTTTTCTGAACCCAAGTTGATCACCACATTTTACAATGGGGTGTGTCTCGTAGAGAGGAAGTCCTTGAACAATACAGCTGGCAGTGACTTCTTGGGACTCAGTGCTCAAAGGGCCAGGGAAATCATTGAAAACATGGCCAAGAATCAACAAGATGGTGATTACGACCAAGCGTCGACTAACCACACCACTCCAAGTGAATCTAAGGCTATGGAGGCTCTTGCAGCCAAGCTTGAAAAGATAGTGACAGATGTCCAGACCCTCAAGGAGCAAGGATACAAAGGGAAAGTTTGACAGGAAGTCGTAAAAAGCTGTCACTTGCAGAGAGACAAACTACTTATCTGACTTCTGCCCGCACACGACACCCTAAGAAGATTTTGATGAAATCGGTATGGAGAATGTGAGTTACATCCAGTACCAAAGACCGGACCATCATGGTTTCTCTTATGGGAACACCAGTGCTGTTGAGAACTCCCACCAGCTGGTGGGCGAAAACCCTCTGGAGGACTGTCAAATCAGCAACGCCAGATGGGGTTCCCGCTGCAGCAGACTTTCCTGCCAAATCAGCAACAGAGACCGTCTATGATGATAGAGATGATGTCTTTTGTGAAAAGGCAAAATGAAATAAATGAGAAGATGCACAAAAGTTCAGTGGACAGTGCGGCGATATTGAAGCTGATGTAGCAACAGATGGGGGGCTTTTCAACCTAGATTGGAGAGCTCCAACAACATAATAAACATATCGATAAGTAGCTGGTGAGTCTCACCCAAACTATCAACCACCAGGTAGGGTGTTTCCCCTCTAACACTGAAACAAATCCAAGAGGACATGAGACTGTGAAAATGTACATTTTGAGGTCAGGAATGATAATTTCACCAGCCGTTGAGAAGTTGGTAGCGTCACCGACAGAGCTTGCCGAAGAAGTCAACCCAGAGAAAGAGGAAGAAGTTCTGCTAAAGTCATAGAAAGTAACTAAAGATAAGGTCAACGACATCTCCTTTGAAAAGCGTCCAAACAAGTACACACCCCACATACCTTTCCCCCATAAGTTGGTTAAAGCCCAGCTGAAGAAGAGATATGAGAAATTTCTGGCCGCAATAAAGAAACTACACCTTGACATCCCTTTTCTAGATGCCATCGAAGACATGCCAACCTATGCCAAGTTTTTGAAGGATCTAATATATAGGAAGAAGATAGGTGAGGATGTAGAGATAGTGAAATTGGCACAGATGTCTAGTTCCTTCATCACTGCAACTATGTCATCCAAGAAGAGAGACCCTGGGGCCGTTGTGATCCCCTTTCAGGTGGGAGATGATGTAGCCCACAAAGGTCTAGCCAACTTGGGGGTGAGAATCATTCTAATATTGTTGTCCCTTACTAAAATGTTTGGGATCACTAACATGGTGAGCACCAATTTGAGAATCCATCTATCCAATCATACCTTTACCAGGCCGGTCGGAGTTTTTGAGAACGTGCCTGTTTGAGTAGGGAATTTCTTTATTCCTTGTGATATAGTTCTGATCAACACCATAGAAGACCCCAGCTGCCCCATCATCTTCGGGCGACCTTTCTTGGCTACCGGTCGGGCCCTCATCGACGTGGAGGCAGGTATGATTACAATATGGGTTGGAAGAGACCACATCTACTTCAACAACTGGGATTGTATGAAGGCTCCCACATTCTTTGAATCTTCTTATTTCGTCGAAAGCTACCAACAGCTATGCGATGAAGTACAGAAGGACAAGGCCATGGTAGACCCACTTATGCATGCCTTATCTGGAGAAGCACAAGAGGTCAAAGACCCGGAGGTCAAATATTTGCTAGCTCTTCTAAATGTTGAAGGTTCTTCTGAAGTTATTGACCCTGTGGAGACAGTCATGTATGTTTCTCTCCAAAATGACCCAGCCAGTGAACAAGAAAAAGAAGTCCTGCCAGAATTGAAGGTTTTTCCAAGAGGCCTGGAGTACTATTTTTTAGATGAAGGGAGGATGGATCTGGTAATAATCAACTCAGAGTTGACCGACAATAAAAAAGATCAGTTGCTTGAAGAGCTAAGGCTGAGGAGGAAAGCCTTGGGGTACTCAATCAGAGACTTGAGGGGTATAAGTCCCTCCATGTGCATGCACATGGTCCATCTGGAGGAAGACTTTAGGCCATATGCCTAGCCACGGAGAAAGATAAATGAAAAGCTTTGAGATGTTGTTAGTAAGGAAGTGGCAAAGCTTCAGGACGCTGGTATAATCTATGCTATTTGCGACTATACGTGGGCAAGCCCAATCTAAGTAGTTACAAAGAAGGAAGGTATGCCATTAGTTAAGGGAGATGACAGAGTTGAGATCGACACCAAGATGGTTACCGACTGGCGAATGTGTATCAATTATCATAAGCTCAATGTCAGCACCTGCAAGGACCATTTCCCCCTTCCGTTCATTGATCAGATGCTGGAGCGTCTAGCCCGCCATTCCTACTTTTGTTGGTTGGATGGATACTCAGGTTTCTATCAGACCCCCATACACCTTGATGATCAAGAGAAGACCACCTTCACTTCCATATATGGAACTTTTGCCTTCAGGAGGATGCCCTTCGGGCTTTGTAATGCACCTGCTACCTTCTAGAGGTGTATGAATGCAATTTTTGCTGATCTCCTTGAAGATAAAATGGAAGTGTTTATGGACAATTTCAGCATGTAAGAAAGCTCCTTTGATGAATGCCTGAACAATCTATCACTTGTGATGAGAAGGTGTGAAGAGGAAAGCCTAACTCTGAATTGGGAGAAATGTCATTTCATGGTCCGAGAGGGCATAGTTCTGGGGTACAAGGTTTCCAATAGAGGTATTGAGGTTGATCCATCCAAAGTCAAGATGATTTCTAAGCTACCCCCGCCCACAACTGTTATAGGCATCCGTAGTTTCTTGGGTCATGCCGGCTATTATCGGTGATTTATTAAAGATTTATCAAGGATAGTGAAACCTCTTTCCAACCTCTTGGTGAAAGACGTGTAGTTCGACTTCACAGATGAATGCATGGAGGCGTTCTCCAGGTTGAAAGATGCCTTAGTATATGCATCTATTCTCCAGTCCCCCTACTGGAATCTCCCGTTTGAGCTTATGTGTGATGCCAGTGATTTCTCCATTGGTGCTGTTCTAGACCAAAAGACGTACAAGAAGCACCACGTCATTTCTTATGCAAGTAAGACCTTGGACGAAGCTCAGTTTAACTACACGACTACTAAAAAAGAGATGCTGGCTATTGTGTATGCTTTTGACAAGTTCAAGTCCTACCTTGTGGGTTCCAAGGTAATAGTGGATACTGACCATGGGTCTATCAAGTACCTGATCCAGAAAAAGGATGCTAAGCCCAGGATACTACGTTGGGCATTGTTGCTATAGGAATTTGATAATGAGATAAAAGATAAGAAGGGTTCAGAAAATGTGGTCTTCGACCACCTCTCGAGGATTCATGTGGAATCTCACCACCCACTGCCCATCAATGAAAGTTATCCCGATGAATCCATATACATTGGCCAGACAACCAACCCAGAGGGGCCATGGTATGCAGTTTTCTGCAACTACCTATCCTGTAAATAGCTTCCGCCAGACATGTCTTATAATCATAAGAAGAAATTCTTCTTTGATTTAAAGAATTACTACTAGGATGATCCTTTGTTGTTTAGATGTTGTGCCGATGGGTTGTATAGAAGATGTATACCCTAGGAGGAAGCCCCCAAAATTCTGTTTGGGTGTCGCTCCTCTCCCTATGGAGGACACCTGGGAGGCGAGAGGACTGCTACTATGATCCTCTAGTCAGGTTTTTATTGGCCAACTCTATTCAAGGATGCACATGCTTATGTGAAATCCTGCAATGAATGTCAACGAACTGGGAACATCTCTCGCCAAAATGAGATGTCACTTTTGGAGTGGATCGAGGTGGAGATCTTCAATGTCTGGGGTATACATTATATGGGGTACTTCCCTTCTTCCTATGGTTTTAAATATATCCTGGTTGCGGTTGATTACGTCTCTAAGTGGGTTGGAGCAGTGCCCGCCATTACATGCGATGTTAAAGCAGTAATAAAGCTTTTTACTAAGATTAACTTTCCAAGGTTCGGAGTACCGAGGACCGTCATTAGTGATGGCGGTTCTCACTTTGTTGAGAAACAGTTTGAGTCTCTCTTGCGGAAGTACGACGTACGTCACAAGGTCGCAACACCATACCACCCGCAAACATCTGGATAGGTTGAGGTCTCTAATCGGCAAATCAAGCAAATTCTAGAAAAGACAGTTGGCAAGTCCCACAAGGATTGGTCGGCTAAACTACATGACGCTCTTTGGGCATACAAAACAACTTTTAATATGTCGTTGGGTACCACACCCTATCGCTTAATTTATGGGAAAGCATTCCACCTTCCTTTGGAGCTGGAGCACAAAGTGTTTTGCATGATCAAACACCTCAACATCGACCCGACGCTAGTTGAAAAGAAAAGATTTCTTCAACTTCAGGAGCTTGAAGAATTGAGACTCCATGCTTATGAAAATGTAAGGATCTACAAGCTAAGGACGAAGATCTGGCATGACGCCCACCTGAGGAAGAAGGACGTCAACGAAGGTGACAAGGTTTTATTATTTAAATCTTATATCTGCCTCTTTCCAGGGAAGCTGCAAACCCAATGGTCCAGGCCTTTCATTGTTGTAAAGATCTATCCATCCGGAATGATGGAGCTCTATGACAAAGAAGATCTAGCAAAAGTTTTTCCAGTGAACGGGCATAGAGTAAAAAGGTTTTATGAAGACAAAGCATTTTTTCGAAGATCAGAGATGCCCTTGCATGATGTTGAATCTACAACCGCCGAGGCAGCATAGAAGGATTTGAAGTTGTCGAGCTAACGACACAAACCACAATGCTCTTCGGGAGGTAGCCTGAATCTTTACTTTTCTAGAATAGGATGTTATTTCCTTTTTTGCAGAAAAACATTACGAACATTATCATTGTAATAAGGCCTGAGTCAGTGTATGCACCACATACACAGACTCACTTGTTTTGCAGGCCACCGACTAAGTTTTATTTAGTCTTGGTGGGTAATACTATCTACGGCTGAAAGTTTATTCTAAAGCCAATGATGTTTTACCCATCAAGTGCCTTCTGATTTCAATTTTCCTATCTTTGTTTTGCTTTAGCCTCAGTTTTGTTGCATATCGGGCACACATGTTGCTGCCCTTATTTGTCTCCTGCTCTACATGATATGCTTTGAAAAAAATCAAATCACCCAGCTCGTTCTCCTATATAGGGCAACACCCCCATCCCTTTTATGGGGTATATTGGGCATGGAATGTGCATGCTTTAACACACGAATAAAGGAGGTGTATTGGGAAAAAAGGAGCAACAAGGAGGATCATGTTGACCGATACTAAGTTGTCGTGCGACATGCGCTAAGCATGTCTGGGAAGGTGAATCACTTCCCAATGCGGTGAATTGGATTGATTTTACCGCGTTACAGAAAATGATGTGCCTTATCGTGTGTCACGTGTCCCGATTTTACCCATTTTACCCCACTTGCCACAACTATATATAGTAACTTTTGATTAACCATGTTGGGCATAAAAATTAACTATTCACCTACTCCTGTATTGTGCATCCTTGTGCTTGCTCCAACTCTTGTGTTGGCTATCCTCTTCCCGATACTCGTGTCGTGCATCAACCATCGCGCTCAATACAGGTATAAACCCGATACGCTTATCACCCACCTATATTGCACGAACTGTGTCGGTCAGACTTTGTATCTGGCGATACCCTTTCATAAGAAACCCGTGTCGGGCAGAGGCCTTCACCTTGTATCGTGCTTCGTCTATCGTGCAAAAGTTTTTTCTTGACAGCTTTAACTGACGTATCAGTCTTTTGCCTCTATCACGCGACGTACGTGTTGCACGATATTTTTGCCCAAACATAATGACCTTGAGAACCCGTGTCGAGCAAGATGCATGTGTTCGTGACGGGTAATCCTTATCACTCAGTTTGTTTTATGAAGGGTTTGGGTTGTATCAGGCGATACAAGTTGTTGCCCGACACGATGGTGTATCGCGTAGGATTTTATCGGGCGCCCGTGTCGGGCTTGATGAATTTTAAGCAAGCCAATATCAGTCTGCCCTGTCAGCTAGACCTTGTATCGGGCAACAAGATGCATTTACCTCTGCCCGACACCAACCTACTTGTTTTTATGGGCTCTACCCGGATATCGATTTTTCGATGTCACCTAAACTTGTATTGGGTGACACGATCGCCTTGGTCTGCCGCCCGATATTGGGCAAGGTGATCTAGTTGGTAAATTTAATACTTACCCCACACTTGTTTAAAAATTGTAGAAATGGCCCACACCAAGAAGCCCGTGATCCAGGTTGACGAGCAAGGCCAGATGATCAATACCGAGGCCAAACCCAAAGCCACCACAACTGGGTAGAAGTTCCCGAACCCCAATACAACAGGGCCATCTGAGGCCAAAAAGCGGCCCTGGGTAGAAGAAACAGCCCCAACAATGACCTCAACCGCAGCGGCCGGACCAGAGCATTTGGATAATTCACTAGGCCGGTTCACGCCAAGAGACGAAGAGCATAAGAGACGGTACTCAGAGTTGGCAGCCAAAGTCTACCGGCTAACCCGCTTCTGCCACCAGTCGTCCTTCTACCAAATAGGCATTTTCGATAGGCTCGAAAATGTCCTAAGAGCTGTCAGGCTGAGGAAGCTATGCGTCAGCTACACCGCCTCATACACTGGACTCACGAGGGAGTTCATGTCATCCCTCTACTGGGTCAAGAATACACCAAAAGAAACTAAAAGATTTGGCAGACCGGATAGATTGAAGGGGCGCCTGTATAATGAAGATCATGATATCTCTGAGAGATTGCTCAATGAGACCTTCTCTTCCAATGAAGTAGAAAGGGAGCTTCTAAACAATGGGGTCAGAATCACTGAGGGTGATGGGTTCAACCCAGTCGCTCTTTTGAGGAAGCTTACCAGTGAGACTTCATTCAAGCCGGGAAGCAAGGTGGCAGAGGTGCACTCCTGCTTCTGGATAATAGTTCACAAGATCATTGCATGCCTGCTCTTCAGTAAGTTCAAAACAAGCAACTTGTACACTGAAGAGATCCACCTCATGTGCTATAGGTTGGAGGGGCGCACGATCAACCTGGGGCGATTCCTGCTCAATAGGCTACATCCAATGAAGGACGCCACCAAGGACTACAATATGAGAGGGCTTGTCAATCTAATAACGACAGGGTTAGGCTACCCAAAGGAGCCGCGTAGCCTGTCGAGGATGAGAGGTGATGACATAATCAACATCAAGTTCCTAACAAGGACGAACATCATAAAAAAAGAGGGTCACTGCTATTTCTATAGGTTTACAAGGACAGACACCCTCTTACCCCTCCCTCTCTACACCAACTATGACGTAGAGAAGCTGGTCTTCACCATAGTGGAAATTGAAGCTATGGTAGTCAAAGCCGCTTACAACACTACCACAAGGGTACAAGAAAGGGTGGCCACTGCAAGAAGGTCAATCCCTCTCGACGCTCGGCAAGACAAATCGTATGTGATCATCACCCCCACTAAGATATCCACCGCCACCATGCAACTAAAGGTAGCCGCCCCTGAAGCCATTGTTGCTGCTCCTGAACCAGCCGCGGCCGCCACAACAATAAATGCCGCGGAAACTGAGGAAACAATGATGATCGTTGGAGTCATCGACACCACCAGGGCAGAAACAATGATGATAGCCTCCGAGGACGCTGCCACGGAAGAGACAGCCGTAGCTCCTGAAGCTTCAGCCACACCTATGATGGTAGAAGTATTGGTGTAGTCGAACGCCAGTGACGATGCGTTCATTGAGCTCTTAGGGGCAGAGCTCAAAGATGTGCAGCTGACACCGCCGCCGCCGCCAGCGACACTGGCAAGCACTACAAAGGAGGACACTCAGATGATAAATCAGCATCTGTCCTCTCCACGCCCCTCTCCACCACCCCAGGCTGAGGAGGAGGAGGCAATCACAAAGGTGCCAATGCCTCACCCTAAAGCCACACCCTCGCGGATGGTTTAGATGGACTCAAACCCTATTGATGACGTGCATTCCTCAGGCCGAGATTCACACATGAGGAGCACCACCCCAAGCCGAAGCCGATCAACTGCAGCTCCCTCAACGTTAGGGCATATTTTCAACTTCGCATTCGATGACTTGCGGGAGGTAACAAGAAATTACTCAGATACATTTGCTTCCCTAACCCACAAGTTTAGTGTTTTCTAGAGGAGTCTAAATGAGCAGGAGTGCCAATTTCTAACCCTAGTTGGCCTACTCAGCCAAGTAGAGGCACTAAATACTACGTTGCAGATGGTGCTCCAATGCCTCGACACCATCAAAGAGAGGTTGAACCAGAGGGTTGACCACCCCCGCTCAATATGTCTTAGGAGATCCCCATCACATCCAGGCTCTGTCTCTCAACTTTCTTCATCAGCATCCTCATCTACGTCATCTTCTTCCTCCTCCAATGGGCCTTCTACAATGCCCGACGAAGACACGACAGATAGAACCATCAACGGGGCTCCATTAAGATGGAAGACCACCCGCAACATCGACATAGCTGCTCCCTCGTCCTCCCTAGATGATGCTGGAGACACAAACATATCCACCAGCCTAGCGGAGGGCTATTATGAAGAATCAGAGGGAAAAGGGTGCGATATATACTCCACCATAGACAAACACCCCTCTCGAGAAAGGAATTTGATGGGAGACACATTTTCTGAGCCATCATAGATTCTTTCCTTTGAGATGGCCGATTTCGATCGACAAGCCATCAACTACTTGACGATCAGAGACTAGAAGCTTTTGAACACAGTCCTGAGGTCACATGTAGATGAAGAGGATGTCGTATGGAGCGATAGTTACTTCTCTGTATGACAGGAAGTGCTGAGAAGCATGTTCCATTCCTCATCTGTCATAGGGAAGGTCCTCTTCCAGGTCCTGGAAAGTGCCATGATCGAGAACATAGACATCCAAACATGCCAACAACCAATTTACAATGCCACCCCGACCTTGGAAAGAAGTTTCATGAAGGGGGCATATGACTCCATCCAGCTGGCCAACATGCTACAACACATCGAAGAGCACAACCCAATCTTGGTGTTGCCCCCCTACAAGGATTGAAGAAACTGGTTCCTCTACGTGGCAGACCTATGAAACCATGACGTCCAGCTTCTCAGTTGCTGCACCAAGGAGGTCCCCCGCTCAGGACACACTTTTGTACACCCAAAAGACAAGCATCTCGGGCTTCTTCCACTGTGTCTTCTCCACACCATCAAGCAAGGAGTCCAACGTTGCAACGACATTTGGAACTTCTTCTCCCTCAGAGACTTCCCTATCCAAGAAGAGCCAAGAAGTGGAAATAATGCCCTCATCATCCTACTTGCCATGGAGCTGCTCAACATCTTTGGATATATAAGGAATCTCCAGGGCCAAGATTACTTTCAGCTCAGAAGCACAAACACGTTGCTTCTAATCAAGGACAAACACTATTTTTGAGATGCAAGCATACCAGAGAAGCTGCTCGACAGTGACCAAGATGCTCAATCTTCCCAACCTGGTAGTCCTCCAGGAGAAGAAGCCTAGATGGCTACTGATGTCTACATGATAGGCAAGCATATTGAAATCCTTCGGAGTGTACTGATAAATGAAGGCTCTACTTCACCTACTATATCTGAAGAGTTGATCAACAACTTTGGCCGCTCCGCATGCGCTACTTTATCACAGGATTGGGTCAATGAAGTTTTCTCAGACCTACTGATTCTATTCTCATAGACGTCATCAATCACACAAGGAGTGTAATAGTCCCCCTCGATGATCTTCAAGACTTAGTCAAGGCAGGGGGATGCCTGGCACTATCAGTAGTGTCAGCCTACATCCAGCTTATACAAAATAAGTTTGAACATGCCTACATTGCCCATCCGATGTTGTTCGACGACCTCTTCCTAGATGATGAGTCAGGAGTGAAAGTGCTATTTTGGCACCAGATATAGAAAAGCATGTCGCGCATTATCTACCTTCCAATGTTGCATGACAACCATTGGACGCTCTTGATGGTGTACACTCACCCACGAGCAGCCACCTTATACAATAGTTGTGATGCCAAAAAAGACCATCCAACATAGTGTACATCAACCCCGTTGACGTGCCTCCAACACTTAGCACGGAAATACTTCATCGAGGTGGTGATGTTTCTCCAGCCACACTTGGAAGACCTAGTGGCCAAGTGGCACGAGCTTCAATTCTTCCATCACAGTCCTCAACAAGCTCCACAATCAAATGACTGTGACATCTATGTGCTAGAATGGATCTATACCTTGGTGGTGCTACAACAAACACTAGACAAGCTCTACCACATCGACTATCACAGAAAAGAGGAGAGTATGTGATGGAGCTTGTATCAAATGAAGGCGCGCATAATGACTAAACCCTCACTGACTTGTTACTACCCTACCTTACCTATCTCACAACTCTGGGACAGAGTGTGGGGTAAGTTTGGAGGGGATACTATATATCAGTGAGTGAGGTACTAAATTTTTTTCCCTTTTTCTTTATTTCTTTTCCTTATCCCACCATGTGTACATATACATACATGTCTGATACAAAATAACACTTATACAACTACTTGCCTCTCAACAATTGTACAAATACACTTAATAGTAAAAATCTGATATGACTTCCTCCAGTTTGTCTTCTCTGTGTCTAAGGCGGTGCATGCTTTTGTTATGTTCCTTTTGAAAACGCAGTCTCGAACGACAAGGACTACAACTTTTCTACGCTATTTTGGAAAAATAATCTCGCAATAGCTAAGGGATGTGCATGTGAAGGAAAAAGCTGCCCAAACAGCAAACTCATCTTTTCCCCTACCCACCAAAAATCCCAAAAATGAGAAAAGCCTAATGAGAGTGAATAAAAGCATGAGAGTTGTGCCAAAAAAAAAACACATGTCTATCCAAAAGTACCCATCTTTAGTCATGGTAGATCTGGGGTAGAGGTATGTAGGACATGAAAGCACTACTATAAAGACAATTGGCTTGGACTGCAGGGACAACTCGCCCCTTAACAGACCCATACCTGGATGGACCGATGGGAAGCAAGAAAAATCCAAAAGGCCTTCAGCCTACCAAACAAAAAACCCAACTTTCTACTCCCAAGATGTTTGGTGTGAAAGCTAACTTCGAAACCATGCACCAAAAGTCTCACTGAAGCTGAAGAGAAATTTTTTTCTTAAATAAGGTAGGGAAAAAAAGTTCATTGTTCGTAGTCAGACGTAATTTTCCTCAGGGACATCTCAAAAACTCACATAAACCCCTTGTCCAAAGACTACACCTGGCTTTAGAGAAGTATCACAACAAAGTTTTAAAATAGATACAGATTGATTGAGGACAATCAAAATGCTAAGTTTGGGGGAGTTGATAACACCCATTTTATGGTTGTTAAAGCCTATATTTTGCTATCAAACCTACCTCCTAAACTTCCTTCCTCTTTGTTTTATCTTAGTATTTGTATAGAAATAACCCACACACACTCCTAACAACATTTCCTATCTTTTGCAGAGTTTCCTTCATTTTTCCACTTGAAGAACACTAAATGGGCCCGTCCTGGCCCATTAACAACAAGCAAGCTGCCTGAACCCTTCTTATGGTGCGTGACACACCCCCCTTACCCGTCGTGGTCACTACCCGATACGGTGGCTGCCCGACACAGATGTGTCGTTTAGAGAGGATTTCTGACGAGTGACACGCTACTTACCCATAGGGAGTCTTGCCCACCATGATCCATCAGCCTGACAGAGTCTATCGAGCGACAAGGCCACCCATCGGTGCGACAACCTGATAGAGCCTTTACCCGACACGACCTAGCATGACTCATTCGCAACCCAGCACACGATGGTCCCCGCCGACCCATACCGGGTAATAGATGTATTGGCCCTCTCCCCAAAGCCAAGTGGGAAAAGAAGATAGAGGACACGTGGCCCAACCAGGACCGCAACCCCTACCAGCCATTGCCTATAAATAGCATCTACACGACTTCGATGGGATGGGCTAAAACCCAACGAGAGCTAACTTTGGAAGTGGAGTTAGTGCATCGAGTTCCATGGCGTACCAGGCGACACTAGGCGAGCAAACCCCCAACCGAAGAGGGGCGGGAGGAGTTCACTTAGAACCCATCTCGATAGCTGTAGCAGCACGATGTGACAAAGAAGGCCACTTTAGTGTGTCAGGTCCCTGGATGGGCCTCAACCCGAGATGACTCGCCCCTCTACACCTGATACAAGGAACCTGAGAGCCTAAGTGTTCCCTAACCCAACACGATACTAAACCCGATATGGACCAACCGCCAGGGCGTGTCACCTGACAGGGCTGGCATCTCGACACAACCGTATTGGGTAGGGAGTCCCTCCTGATACGCCTTAGCTGTCGCGGATCAGAACCCGACACAGTCAAGAGCTCGACATGGGTGTATCAGGTAGAGATCCCACCCAGTATCGGGTTAGGGGAACCTTAGGGGTCCGTTGTTGTATATCGACCTCCTAAATCAAGGAGAATGATACTTATCTTTCCTTTTTTACTGCATTTTACTTTCATTTCCCTATGCATTGTAACTAAACCTTTTACTCTCTTTGAGCTTATTGGAATCTATGGAGTTTATCTCATATTGTTTGGTGTATGGATCCTTTTTGTTGGATGATTTCTTTATAGCATCTGAACTCTAGTATCTTCGTTTGGATCACACTTTTGACTAGCTATCGAACCATATTTCCCATTTTGACACCCTTGAGAGGGGATTGTCGCAACTCTAGAGTTTGATCTTATCCTGGTGTATGAGAGTATCCAGGATCAGGGCTTCTTTTGTTTACCTTACCACTCTAATCTATGACCACTACCCTTGAGAGAGGGAGTTGGTACATGGTTAGAGGCACCCTCTTTGCGAGAAGAGAATGTGGGACATTTTCTGATGTCTCTTGTTATGCCTAAGTTTTCTTCCTTCGTTCCTTACCTTGAAGACCGTCTTATTCTCCTGGCTTCCGATATACAAAACCCCCATAAAAATTGCGAAACCCTAAAATCATAATCTTTCTAGTAACTCCAGTTGGAGATAGCCTTTTAGTTTGATTTCTTCGTGGTGCTTTCTTGTTACAACCAACCCTATCCTTTTACCCATTTGATGTGCTTAGATAAGGGAAACTCAAGTTCCGAAGCATCATTCTTCCTATCCCTGCGTTCAACCCCGAACTACTTCGACCCTATTCTAGTTGCAGGTGTCTCAGACATTCGTGTATTATAAATTATAAAAGTCGGATGACTTAGACACGTCTCCACTCTCTGGACCCGCGTCTGAGGCTGATCACATATGTCTTTAAGTACGTAATTTGAACAATGAGATCGTACGAATGTTAAGAGTATGTATTTTCTTATTATGTTCCTAATTGGTTCATAGTATGGAAGGAAGATAGACACCAATAACACTTAAGACTAGAGTGTGGGTTGGTTGATGACATAATATCATTAGTCATGATATGGTATATCATACCATGCACACAAATACTTGTTAGTAAATAGTGAATCATATACACCCACCTTGAGAGTGACACATGTAAACCATCATTGATGGTTATAGTCATCTCTCATAGTAAAGGTGGTGATTGTGATTCATAGACCTGAAGTTACTACACTCATCACATGTCATTCGGTATACTTTGAAATCATCAAATGTAACATTGAATAAGGATTGCCATAAAGGTGATGATTGGGTAGCTATGATACATGGGGACTGAATGTGAGTGATGTAGATGGGATTTGTCTCTTTTACTGGAGTTTGATATCCTGGCCGCTTGATAAGTGAGATTGAGTAACACATGTGAATGCTTAAATGAATGAATATATGATACTAAGGTCATATATATCTCAGATAGTCTGTTCTTGGTTCAAGGAACATGGATTGAACATTGAGTGGACGATCATTCCATGTCTTGAGTTTGTTCGAGATATAGAGACAAAGGAATTATATAATCACTACAAAACCTTACATAGATTATAGGTTGAATTTTTTCTCCAAGTTTCCATTCACTTGGATAGCATTGATGTTCACTAGACACTATTCTTTTCTTGTGATATCATAAGTTAGTTAAGGACATTCACTACCAACATGATATGGGACCTATAGGGTCACACACATAGAAATTCATTTATAAGAGGAGTTTAGTCATAAATGATGATTGAATTGATTACTAAAGTGTTTAGGTATTCAATTCAAGCAACGAATCAACTAACTAGACTGCCAATTGATCAACTCATGTGACAAAACAACCATTTGGAGTGTCAGGTTGATTGGATATTGAATGTGCTAAGTCCTGCATGAATTGGGGCACCAACTGATCATCTCACTAGGTGAACCAATCAGCTTAGGTTGGGTGAGATGACTAGTTAATTAAGTGAACCAATTGTATCAGTCATGCCAATCGAAGGTTCTAGTGACTTTCCTGAATTCATGCAAAAAATTGATTGTTTCACTTCCTCAATTCTATTGGTGCAAGGAATTAACATTTAGAAGTAATCGGAAATGAATTGCCAATTCATGTGCGATTGGGAAACATGGAAAAATGACCAATTTGGGATTTGAACCATCAGCTCAAATATGAACTGAATGGTTCAGTTTTCAACTGACCATTTCAGGATTCACAGGTTGGGGAAATTCATGATCTTTTAGTCCCTTCCACTCCCACATAGATTGGAAACCTAGACCCTGACCCCTCCAATAAATAGAAGGGTACTGGGGGCTTCTTAGAACAAAACTAAATTGCCTTTGATAATTGTTGTCCTCTCTAGTTGTGGTAAACAATAGAGAGGCCGATCAAGTCTACCCGCTAAAGGGAGGAATAGCAAGGGAGAAACAATGGTGGGATAACAAGTTGGTGACTCGTAAACGAATATGAGGGATACCTACTTTATATCTATTCCACTAGAAAGACAAGAGTTCTAGTTGGTCCATTTTGACTCATCTAGAGGCGAGGAGGCCTTTCCCCATCTCTAGGAGGGCAAAGTTAGCTTGCAGTCCGAGGTGAGACCGCATGAGCCACTGCATACACTATTCGAGTCTAATAAAGACCAAGAGCAGCAAAGACACCATCCAAGAGCAACTAGAAGATATTTGCACTGTAATGAGTTGTAGTCGCTAGACTTTCTCTAGGACCAGGTATAAACTCATTAAATCATCTTTCCTATTTCATAGTTATTGACACGATCTCAGTGTTATGGGGAATACATATAGTTTAAATTTTTGTTTCTGCTGCCTACTTTGTGCTTGTATTTCACAAAAATACTGGTCGGCCAACTAGCTTTCTTGATCGGGCTACCAGAAACCCTAAAAGGGCTGATTTAGAATTGCATTTAGATGTGAGTGTCATGGTTTTGTTTTCTATAATACTTGTTACAACAAGTTGTTTTACTAGTTGTCATATCCCATTTTATTTCCTATGGTGATTGTTATAGTAAAGGACACATATAATAATTTATATATAATGATGATTGCATACATAAGGGTATATATATATATATGGACCATCTTTATTTCCCGCGCGGGTAGCTACCCGCCCACCCTTCCGATCACTTTTTTTCAAAACAAATTCCGAAATTGTAGAGGACTATTTTGTCTATCTCTCCAAAAAATTTGAGCAAAAAATAATATCATTTGCCCCTCCAAAATCAAAAAACCCATCCTTATATATATCTACTGTATATTTTGTACAGAGTTACGTTTTTGGCCAGCAGAGTTACTTTTTTGACATCATAGTTACTTTTTTTACAGCAGAGTTACTTTCTTAGCTAGGAGAGTTACTTTTTTGGCTGCAGGGTAGCGAAAATCCATGCTACCCGCGCGGGCAATGAATGAACACCCATATATATATATATATATATATATATATATATATATATATATATATATATATATATATATATATATATATATATATATATATATACATGTCTCCCTAAATACAATATTCATGTTGAAGATGCCCTCTAAGTGTAATACACATGAAAACCTTGTTTGAATAGGTGTGGGTATGTACAATGTGGTGCTCTCTCTACCTCATGGAAGTGTGATTTTAAGTATGTGGGTCTACTTAGAAGGGTGCATATCTTATTGTATCAGCCTATGGGTTGGACTTCACTAGGTGATCTTAATAGATTTCAAGACCTTGAGGCTTCCAGATGTCATATGTTTGATATGATGATTTATTGTCATAGAGTTGTGCAACCATCTATCCAATATGATGTAGGATTAAATCAGTAATTGTTACCTACTTTGAAAATTAGTGGTGAGTGATCAACCATGGTTTACCCATGACTTAATGTATTTTGGATCCTCTTTTCACCAAAATATTACTCTATATAATCTTTTGAATTAACAATGAGGGCTATAAATTTGAGTAATGTAGTGGGAGTCTAATTAATTAAATTCAAAATAAATTTCATAAAATAAGATTTTTGAGATAAAAATAGCTTTAAAATTATTTTATTGACTCAAGCAAAATATCTTCTATGTAGATCAATGGTAGAGACAAAAGTTCTTTTTCCTAGACAATTCGTATCAAGAAAGAGAACTTGGATAGTAATAACATTAACGATTGATTTAGGATGTTGAGAGTTGTTCCCATAACATGAGCACAAGCTTTATGTCCTAGACACACCATTACCTGATGAACCAACTGTAAATGCCCCTAGGGTGGAGAAGGGAAGCACATAAGAAGCATTCATTGATGCTTTGGACATCAACTGCCTAATGCTTTCTCCATGAAACTTGAGCTTTAGAAGTAGCATTAAGAATATTTATGTTGTTGAGATTATAACACGTCTCAAAAATAAGTATCAAGAACAAGAATGGTAGGAGAGGTATGATGTCTCCAAGGCATTTTTAAGTGTAAAATGGAAGAAGGTGATCTAGTTCACCCATGTACTTGAGTTAATTGGGTATATGGAAAGTCTTGGGATACTAGGATATCCTTTGGGTCAAGATTTGGCCATAAATGTGATCATGTAATCTTGTCTGATTCATATAAACAATTTTTCATGAATTACAAGATTCATAGTTTTGATAAGTCACTAAAAGAGATGCTTATCATGTTGAGAACCGATGAGATGCAAATGAACAACAATCCCAAAACTATGTTGATGGTCAGTAAAGGGATAGGAAAGTCTAATGAAAATGTAAAAGGTAAACAATGTTCTAAAGCTAGAAAAAAGTCTTTTGCAATAAAGCAAAAGGAGTAGTGGCTAAGGGAGACAATTGTCACCATGTTGAACATTTGAAGAGAAATCCCCTCTCTACCTAGAGCAATATGGATAATAAGTATAGAATATAGATCTCCACTTCATGTATATATGCTATAGAATCAAACTTATTGAATTTTTCATATTGGGTATTGGATAACAAATGTGGATCTCACATATGTTGAAATATGCATGACATGAAAAGAAGTAGACCCTTGAAAAATGGGAGGTGGATCTATGTGTTGCAAATGGAGCAAGATTTGCTACCACCACTATGGTATCTATTTCTTATTACTTCCTAGTAAACATGTAATAGAGTTATACGAATGTCATAATGTATCTTCCATAGATAGAAACAATGGTCATGTATCATGGTTGTACAAGAATAGTTTTGAATTTTTAGTAAAGAATGGTTGAATGTCCATGTCTAAAGATGAGACCTTTTATGGCAGTTCCCCTGTAGCTAATGGTCTTTATATATTATATCTTAAGACACATGTATTATATATATACCAAGAAACTAAAACTCAATGACTCAAGCATAACACATATTTGACACTTTTTTCTAGGGTACTTAAATGAGAAGCTAATTTATTGACTCCATAAAGATGGTTATCTGGACTCTTTTGTTGGGACATGTGAATCTTTTTAATTGGGAAAGATGACAAAAGCACTCTTCATTGAAAATAGTGAGAGACGAAGTGACTTATTACAACTCATATATATTGATGTGTGGACCTTTTAGCACAAATGCTACAAATGGGTAAAATCACTAAATCCCTTTCGCTTATAACTTCAATGGATTTGGATATGTGTATTTTATGAAATAAAAATTGGAATCTTTTAAAAAGTTCCAAGGAATTTATGAATGAAGTAAAATCAATTTGGCAAAAGAATTGATGCACTTCGATCAAATAAAGGTGATGAATATTTAAGCAAAGAGTTTGATCTAAGGTCACTTTTTAATTGACGCTTAAGTGGTCGTCGTTATAGAAATTGCACTATAAGGTTGGTTTTTTTAACCAAAGAAAACTGACCTTAGATAGCAGTGTCGGGTTGGCACAAACAAAAACCTGAGGCAATAGTTACTCTGTTGCGTCACTTATATCAAACAAAACTAACCCTATAGCCAAAATTGATCATTTTGAAATGCAAAGAAGATATCCAAATGAACCAAGAGAGGTACAAAAACTGACCCAACTGACCCTAAGGTTGTAAGGTCAGTTATATTAATAAAATGACCCTAGAGGTCTATAATGCCAGTTATATGAAAAAAACTGACCCAAGAGAGGTACAAAACCTGACCCAGCTGACCTTGAGGCTGTAAGGTTGGTTATATTTAAAAACACTGACCCTATAGGTCTATAAGGTTGGTTATATGTAAAAAACAAACCCAATAGAGGTACAAAGACCTAGAGACTGGCCCTGAAGTCTGTAAGGTTGGTTATACTAAAAAAACTGACCTTGTAGGTCTACAAGGTAGGTTATACTAAAAAAACTGACCCTGTAGTTTATAATTTTTTATAGAAAAATTTGTAGAACAGAAATCTTCAGAAAAGAACCTGTAGAATAGAAATCTAGTTTACAAAGATCAAAACCTCCAATAGAATGTAGACTTGTAAATGCAAAGATGCAAAGCAGAAATTCATTCCAAAGATATTTGTTATCTTTTATGTTCAATCCTATTTGAATTGATTTTTCCAAATCACACACATTCATAACAAAAATAATTCAACATATTTAGTTGAGACATATTCATACGCATACAACATCATAACATTCACAAAATGATAGATTGCATTAACCAAGTCTGAGATGATCTTAAAAGTCATGTCAAGTAAAAAAGTAAATTTGAAAGTGTTTCAAAGTACATACATAAATGAAGGTAACATATGAATTCAATCCAATGCCATAGTGACTTTATTTAGAAAAGCATCTGACCACTCTTCTTGGAATTCATTTAAATCCTCAGGTGTGTAAGACTGAGTTGTAAAGATTTTCAATAGAAAATGCACATGCTAATACTTTATATAATGACTACAACTCACTTGTAAATTTATGATGTTATTCTTTATTACATTATCTATAGTCTGAATGTCATGTGCTGCTCTTTTGACAATAGTTTGCATATATTTCATTACATAGTAGCCACAAGCCCAATCATTATTTTTTATGGGACACTACAGATAATGAATTATACTTAATGTTAGTAAACTACTATAAACAGAGTTGAGATAAGACTATAAGAGTTGACATTAATATATTACTATAAGAGTTGTACATATAAGACTAATCCATCAAAGTAGCTACCTTGACATTTTTCAAACTCAATGTCTTTAATTTTATGGGTATTTGTTCTCCACCTTCACGAAAAGCCTTTATACCCCTATAAATTAAATGATTAAGATAGTTGGAAAAATAGAAATTCTAAATAGAGATATCATGTTGAAGCATAACAATTGATGTAGTAGAGACTAAATTTATGCTTACTCTATAGTTGGCAATTTCAATTTGTGGCTCCTTGTTGTTTTTCCCATTGGGTCAAGATAATAAAGAGTCATCAATTTTGGGACGACCACCAGTAATTCCCAATGTGTAGATCTGAGTAAGAATAAAACAAACATTAAAATAAAGAAATTTAGTCATTATTAAAATTATATTGAATAATGAAACTTATTGGATATTAAAAGGAATTAGAATAATTTCCTTTCCCACTCTAGCAAAATATTTGAATATAGTAGAGAAGTACTCATTTACATCCTCATTGTGTGTTTCCACCTGACTAGTGACTGAAGAAACTAATAATCCAACATTCTTTATTTCAAAGTTTATGGCCACAATATATAAGTGCATGTAAAACATTTGTAATCATTTCATATATAGAAATAAGTTAAAAATGTGTTTTGAAATTTTCTATATTGATAGGTCCTTACCTTATCCATACTTCTAATTGAAGTATTTAGCCAATCATATCGGAACAACTCTATAATAACATCAAGAAAAGTATCCCTCCAGTTGCATCTTCTGTTAAATTGACCAACATATGTGATCTTGAGCTTTGGTTGGCTAAGTATCGAAACAAACATTTACATTTATTTCCCAACTCGTCGAATGTGTATTATGGAATGAAAGATGGCTTGGGAATAGGAGGATGACTAGTAGGATTCTGACTTTTTGGTTTACAAACCTGTTAATTAAATTACATATTTATATTAAACAAGTTCATATATGTAGTCAAACAAGAAAAACATGGTAGAATTTAGGTATACCTTGTCATTGGAACCAAGTGTGTAGGCCACCCCACCATAGAACCCTCTACTTCTTCAAATGTACTATATTCAGGATTATGTATGGGCAGTGGTTTGTTCCCCATTCCATCATACACAAGATGGATGGACAAATGAAAAATGTCATCAGTATTTGGTTGGCAATGCAATGTACCGCTGAGGTTGTATACCTTTCCACCTACCACAACATTATATTCTAGAACCTCCATTGCAAGTTTACAATTCATACAAACCTAGAATTGAAATAATATAAGCTATATACGAAGCGGTAAACCAGATACCTACTACAACTATATATAATACTAATAACACAACATATAAAACAAACTTACTGTAGATTGTTGTGGTGGGTCATTGGAAGTGCTCCCATGACCTTCTACAACTGGAGCATGGGCTTGTACCTCATCATCTGAGAGATGCATAGTTTGAATAGGTTGAGAAGTTTGACTAGGCTGAAATGAAGACATTATTTCTTTTACTTTTTGTGCTACTAATGCTTCAACTTTCACTTGTGTAAGACATCCTATATGACCTCTTCTAGATTGCTTTTGTGAAGGGCTAAAATAAGGCTTGAATTGTACGCCAGCTCCTAATTCCCTAACACAGCCAGGATGCTCCTTCATCCCAAGAGAAACAGATAATTCATCCATGCAGCCAGTTGGGATGAACTTTCCTTCCTTCCTTTTCTCATGGAGATCAATTTATTCATAGTTAATAAAGATATTAAATCACAATAAATTAGATATAAATAAATCAAAGTTTGTCGGAGTTACTCTTTATTTACCATCTTTTTTGCCACCTCCTTAGTTGCAGGGTTGGGAATTTCACCTACTCGATTTTTTCTACCATCAATCAACAAAAAGTGTCGGGGTGGACACTCAAATTGAGTTAGACTAGACTCTTCTCAAGAAGAAAGTTGCTTCTCTTATAGTTGGCGACGGAAGGCATAACCACCCAGCCCCAAGCGATGGTCATGCACATTTTTGGCCCACCTTCCCTTTTGGGCCTCATGAATAGCCTGATCATTTAAAATGAGGTATTGAAATTTAGATCAAACATATATATATATATATATATATATATATATATATTTATATATTAATTGTAAAAAAAGATTCAAACAATACATCAAAATCTTTTTTACCTGAAACTCATCTGAATTCCTAGATGCAACAAATCTTTCCCACACCACAAGATCTATAAAAATGTATTGATCGGTTTCTTTCTTCTTTTGATTAGGATTATCTATATAATCCCTTTTCAGATAGGTCTTAAAAGCCCTCCATCGTACACCACAACGTTGTAGCACCTTTTTCTTGTGATCTTTTTCATTTAGATGAAAAACACCCTATACATACAAAACCAATAATGTTATTTCAACAAGGATATGTATTTCCAAGCAAACTAAATTAGAATAAAGAAACTTAGTAAAATAATATCACAGTAACTCACAGATATATCTTTCCATAGGTCTTTTAAGGAAATAGAAACATCATACCAATTTTCTATATCTATCACCACCTTACTCCGCATGGTCGCCCCTATGTAATGCTTGAAAGCACTAGAATGTTCGCCAATAGGTGCTCCTGTGACATCAAACTGTATTGACAATTTCTCTCCTTTGGCCCTGAGCTCCTACAGCCTACACATTAGTGTGGGACCTCTACATTTCTTAGCATCACCAGTACCAGAAGCATCACCACTACCAGAAGCATCAACACTACCATCCTCATGGAGCTCATGCTAAGAATGTTCATCTTCACTTGCCATTTTAGAACAAGCTGCAAGTATACATGATAAAAAAACATAAGTGATAATAAAAGCACAAGTGGTCATATGATGTATATTTTAAAGATTACATGCTTGGATGATAATAAAATGTATATTTCAAAGAATACATGCCTCTCGTATTGGTTGAGTTGCTAGTCAAGTAAAATTCCTTCAACATGGTCTTGATGTTTATAGTATTCATCGATGTTAACTTCAATATTTACACTTGGAAAACCAACTGAAAATGGGCTGGAATCATCATACTTTTTGTAGTATTCTTCTTCATCTATAGGATCTACATAAAATGTCTTTTCCCATTAAGAATGACAGACCAATTTTTGTTTTCCAGGTCATCAATATAGAATACTTGTTTTGCTTGGTCTTCCATGATGAATGGCTCATATTTCTCACCAATCTTTTCAAAATTCACCAATGTGAAACCCAACTCATCCACTAAAACTCCTTTTTCGTTATCAACCCAATTACATCTAAAGATAGAAACTCTAAAATTTTTATAGTCCAATTCTCATATGTCCTCAATGACACTGTAATATGACATCTCAGCTTCACGTGGTATTTTATCTTTAGCACTAGAAAAATACAATGAACAAGCTTGATTAGTGAACCCACTATTTTGGACTACACTACTTTGATCTTGATTCTTTGTGTAGTATGAAAATCCATTTTTGTCATATCCTTCATATGACATGACATCCATTTGTGGCTTAAAGGCGAGCCATTTTATGTTCTCAACAACATAATTCAGTGATTCAGATAGTTTACTAAAGACTTTCTCTTAAAACCACCTAATAAATGTTCGATTATGCTCTCTTACAAGCCACATTTTAGGATCGAGGATGATTTCTCTTGATAAGATCATTGTGTTTTGTGATGTAGCTACCAACTTCATCGATGTTGTGTAAAATATACAAATGTGGATGTTCCCACAGCTCATGACTAATTCCTTTATCTCATGCTCCCAGAGTTCCTTTGCCACAATAAGATTTAGTGTGATGTGAATTTTTTCGATCGCTAGAAGTTTCATTGTAATTCAAAAAATCATTGCAAAAGTCCATCACCTCCCTATCCACATAACCCTCAATAATACTCCCTTCAGGACAATAACAATTATGAGCATCACCTTTAAAAACACTCATGTAGCGTTCAAATATATTCATCCAGTGCAAGAAAACTGGACCCAACATCTTCAACTCCCTTGTTATATGTACTACAAGATGAACCATGATATCAAAAAATGAAGGAGGAAATTACATTTCAAGCTGGCACATGGTAACAATTACATCTTTTTGTAATTTATCGAGAGTATCAGGATGTATCACTTTGTTGCATATTTCATTGAAGAAGAAATAAAGTCTTGTGATTGCAAACCTTACATGCTTCAAAAATATAGACCGAATAGCCATAGGTAAAATTTGTTGCATTAAGGTGTGACAATCATGAGATTTGAGACCTATCAACTTCGTATCCTTCTTTAATACCAATCTATGAATATTAGAAGAGTATCTTTGTGGAACCTTAATATTATACAAGCACTCACAAAGTCTTTTTCTCTTCCTTTGACAAAGTGTAACAAGCTGGTGGTAAATATGTGCAGTGACCCCTGATCTCCACTGATAATTCTTTTCTTATACCCATTAATTCTAAATATTTTCTAGATTTGATGTCGTCTTTAGTATTTCCTAGTATATTCAATAGCATACCAATGATGCTATCACAATTTTTTTTCAACATGCATGACATCAATGCAGTGTCTAATTGACAAGAATCTCCAATAAGGAAGATCACAGAATATTGACCTCTTCTTGTATAAAGATTTGTCACATGCGAGAGTACGGTTACTTGATCTTTTTCCAAATTCATTAACAATATCTTTCACCTTGTCATATACAACATTTCCTAGTATATAGTAGCACTTCATTCCTCAGTTGATCCATTAAAGGTTTTGCGTTGCCTTCGATAAGGATGCACTTGTGGGAGAAATCTATGATGACCAAGATATATGATTTTACCACAATGTTTCAGTCGGATTGAATCAATATTTTCCTCACAAATAGGACATGCTTTGTATCCTTTTATGCTATATCTAGAAAAATTTCCATAAGCTAGAAAGTCATTAATCATATAAAATAACGTAGCACACAAACTAAAGGTCTCTTCACGTGAAGCATCATATATCATAACACCTTCTTCCCATAGTTTCATTAGGTCATCAATTAGTGGTTGAAGGTAAATGTCAATGTCATTTCTAGGTTGCTTGGGCCCTGATATCAATATTGACAACATGACATACTAATTTTTCATACATAACCAAGGAGGAAGATTGTATATAACAAACATAACAGGCCAAGTGCTACATTGGCTGCTTAATGTAGTATAGAGATTCCATCTGTACAGAGTCCAAGTCTTAAGTTCCTTATTTCTTTACCAAATTGAGGGTATAATAAATCAATTTTCTTCCATTGTGGTGAATCAGATGTGTGTCGTAGGATGCCATCATCACTGGCATTTAACTCCCCATGCCAAGAAAAATTTCGCACATCTTCAATTTTAGAAAATAAGCGTTGAAATTGTGGTATTATTGGTAGATACCACATCACCTTGGCAGGAGAGCCATTTTTAGCGTTACCTGAATTTTTGGTCTTGTACCTTGATGCACCACATTTGTGAAAATTTACCAAATTACTGTAATCCTTCTGAAATAACACACAATCATTTGGACACACATGAATCTTCTTAGCCTCCATTCCCATTGGGCACATTATTTTCTTTGCTTGATATGTTGAAATTGGAAGCTTGTTTCCTTCAGGAACAATTTCCTTTAACAAAGATAATAGTGAAGTAAAACTCTTATCGCTCCACTAGTTTTGATATTTAAGAGTATATAATCACATCACAACACTCATCCTCATGAACTTAGTACAATCCTTATATCACGGTCTTTCAACATCATGGACAACGTTTGCAAATAAAGAAGGTGGATCAATGACATTGTCCCGACAACTATGTAGCATCTCATTACCATATCATCTTGAATTAGTTCATCCTGAATCGGTTCATCATTTACATTATCATCATTATCTATATCTTCTATGCCACAACTATTAGTATCGACATTTTCTGATCCATAATGAATTTTCTCTCCATGCCAATACCATTCATTATAGCCTTGTATGATCCCATTGCAAATGACATGATTCTTAATTTCCTCAACAGCATCAAATTTTAAATTGTTACCAAATTTTCTACATGGACAATAGAACCTATCTGTAAGTAGTTTCCTATGTTCCTCAACAAATCTGATAAATTCATCAAGACCTTTGGCAAACTCTAGACTGTAACGGTTCTTGATAGACATCCAACTTTGATCCATTTTCTAGATCAAATTAAAATTAATTATAAAACTGATCATTTAATATTGATACTATGAGTTGTAAGTTTTTATTGATTGGAAGTTAATTACTTTTATACTAAAGTGTACCACCTATCCCATTTTTGATTATTTAATCTCACTAGTAACTGTATAATGTATGTTTAGTTTTCAAGAAAATTTCAGCAATATTTCCCCTAAGTTTTCCATGTACGTCGATGTAAATGGCAAATACCCACCCACACCCACATATGTACCCAGAGAAGAAATGAGGAAATACTACTAAAATTTTCTTCAAAACTAAACATACAAATACACTTACATCCTAAGTGAGATTAAATGTCAAAAAATAGTCTCAGACTGGGGACTATCCAAAATTTAATCCTAATGAGTAAATTTTGAACGAGTTTCTAAGTTATTATTTAAAAGCATTATTGTCATATTTATATATTAATCTAAACATCATGCATTGATGATCTCATATATAAACCCTATAGTGCCATTCTGGGACTACACAATGTCTACCCTCATATTTCTAGAATGTATACAATGATTACATATGTGATTGATAATAAAATGTAGATATGAAAGAATACATGTTTTTATTATTGGTTGGGTTACTAGTCAAATAAAATGGAAAAATAATGTAACTGACCTGAGCTGCCGAGATGAAAATGAGATAAGACCGTGGGTAATGGAAGGCACATAGCTGGAAAAGAGTAAGAGGATGTCCGCCGAGCACCAGAGTATCAACTTCTATGATTAAGAGGATGACTATCGCAAACTGGACATGTGTCTTTCCTGAGATCTCATGTCGCTCGACCGCTGGGACTGGGTCTCACTGTCAGTGTTGGTCTCGGTGTCAATGTCATCGATGTGGATCGGGGTGGAGAGGAACCACTGTGTTAATGGTGCCAGAGGGTATGCGTAGGAGAGGTCGACGACAGTGCGGTGGTAGTGGTCGACTATGGTGGGAGAGCTTGTGGTGGTAGAGGTCAATGGCAGGGGTCAAAGGCAGTGGGACAGTTTGTGTGGGAGAAGAACTGATACATAGAGGTGACCCTTACAACGACAATTGGGGCTATGAGTGTTGGGCTCTGGAGCTAGTGCGGGAGAAAAATCGACGAACAAGGAAGTAGTAGATCATCAAGCCAGTGCGGAGATGGAGTCCATCACGCAGTTGATGGTGACATCAGTGGGGGATGGCCACACAATCGTCGATGGAGGATGGCAGCATGATGGTTGGTGGCGGATTGCACCGTCATTGTCGAAGGAAGAAAGGATAGTGGAAACCCAAAATGCAAACCCTGGAAAGTGAGAGAAGCCCTACGCACAAGAGATTTAACTGAAGCCCGAACTGTAGCGTCGGTTCTTAGGTCAAAAGCGACCCAATAGAGAAAGAGGAGCCCAAACAAACGAACTATAAGGTCTTCTATTAAGCGAAAAACCGAACCTATAGTCAGTAGTCACCGAACCAACTACAAGGTCGATTATCTGGGGAAAACTGACCCAAGAGGTCTCGTGAAATTGAACCTACTAGGTTGGTTAGGTGGATAAAACCAACCCAACAAAGGTAAGTGGTACCCGAATTTTTTTGTACACTGCTAGGTCGGTTATTTGGCAAAAACTGACACCATAGCTTGACACTTACGGACGCGCGAAGGAAAAATGGAGCAAAATTTTCGCGGCGTGAAACATATTGGATCAGTTTTCTGATATAACCAATGCTATGTTTATGTGTGTGAGTTAAATTTTGATTTCGCGGGCCTGTTGTAGCTTCAATTAACTTTAGTATATCTGACCTTGTACCTCAACTGGTACCCGAATTTTTTCATAGTGACTTATTGCTTCAATTTTTTTAAAGGAAATGATGCAATAGCTTATTAGGTCGGTTTTACTAGTAAAGGTGACGCTTTTGGAAGTGACATTATTGTCCAAAAAGGTAGTAGTGTTTTGAGGGATTGTGGTATTGTATCACATTTGAGGCCACCTAGAACATCACAACATAATGGTGTGTTAAAAAGATGGAATCACACCTTGTTGGACAAGGTACAATCAATTGTGAATTTAGTCTAATTTTTTGATTTCCTTATCAGGACAAGTTCTTGAAATCACTATGTTTACACTTGATCGAGTACCTTTCAAATCTATTGAAAAGAAACTATATGAGATATGGAATGAGAAACATTCCAACAGTCTTTCAAGGAAGGTTTTAGGATGTGAAGATTATATCAAAAAATACTTCTGTGAAAAGCTTGGACCCAAATAAGATAAATGTAACTTTTTTGGGTGCCTAAGGAAACTAACAATTACTACTTCTATATTCCATCTGACATCAAAGTGTTTGTTTTGAGAACCATCAAATTCTTCGACAAGAATTTACTTGTAGAGGAATGCATGGAAGGAAAATAGAACTTGAAGAAGTTCAAGATCAATAAGATAACATAAAGGCTATAGAGGTAGATAAGGAACAAGCACTACTATAGAAACAACATTCAATGTCACTTTTCTGGGCGTCGGTTATTTAATAACATTCAATGTCCTCTTTCTCCTACTGCCACCACCGCTTGCCACCACTGCTGCTCGCCGGTCTGCTCTTCTCTTCTCCTGGTGCCACTGCTGCTCGCCGCTCTGCTCTGGTCTTCGCCTGCTCGCCGCCACTACTGCCGCCGATCACCACCGCTCTTCTCCACGCTAGCTCCAGGTAGCCCTAGCCTCTTTGCTTCTTTCTCCATAGCTTTCATTCTCCGTAGCTCCTTACCAACAACAAGCACAGCCATGGCTGTGCTTGCGGTTGGTAAGGATATGAACAAATCTTTATGTAATGCTTTATGTAAATCCTAGGATACGAACAAATCTTTTGCTTGCATATATTTGTGTTTCAAATCCTAATGTTTGACCTAATTCAGTAAATTTTGATGCATGTTGAAATAAGATTTAAACTTGTCCATTCTAGCATCCTAATTTGATTTGATTAAACCCTAACATTGATGAAACCCTAACATCAATTGTGATGAAACCCTAACATTAATTGTGATGAAACCCTAACATGTACCTATCTATTATTGTGTGTTTTGGCCTAGAAACCCATCTAAGATTTACTCATTAGGAGTAAATTTTGGATAGTCCCTGATTTGGGACTGTTCTTGAACACCTAATCCCACTTAGGATGTAAGTGTATAATGTGTATTGGGTTTTCGAGAAAATGTCAGTAGCATTTCCCCGTTTGTTCTCTAAGTACATATGTACTTAGAGAACAGCGGGGAAATGCTGCCGAAATTTTCTTGAAAACCCAATACACATTATACACTTACTAGTGAGATTAGGTGTTCAAGGATGGGATAGGTGGTACACATTTATTATATATCAGAATGATGACTTATATGTGTGCGGAGATCACAATGAAGGATTGTTAATTGATAAAAGATCACAATTTTAGAGGCATGCATGTTTATATTTTTTTATTAAAGCTAAATGTTTGCTTTTTTAATATCAATATCATTTTCAAATTTGATGTTTCATTATCTTCTAGTTAATACAAATGCCAAATGTTTGCCTTTTTAATGACATTTTCATATGGCTGACCAAGATGAGCATGATGTCCATGATGAGCATGAAGTCCATGATGAGCATGCTGTCCATGATGAGCATGGCGAGGATACCAATGTAAGTTCTAAAAACATATCCTGTATTTCTATAAAATTCATTATCTTCTAGTTATGTCATATATCCCATATTTCTATATTGGGCTAATTCCGTGTGTTTATTTTTGTCAAATTTTAGGTTGATGATGCACATGTACCCACTGAAGCACTGGAGGAACTTGATGCGCATCACCAAAAACATAACAAGAAATGGGGCATCACTCTGTTGAAGAAGTTAATAGCGCTAAGTGGCAATGTATCTAGATTGTTTGTGGAGTTTGATAATGGAGGAAATGCAATTGGAGTGAACCGAAATAATTTTGTAAACTATCTTGGGGTTGTCACTCGAAGCCATTGTGGTGTTAAGTATGATAATTGGCATAAAGTTCCTCAGGCGAAGAAAGATATGATATGGAAGGATTATGTGTGAGTTATTATTATTTGCAATTCTATTTTGTAGATTACAAATTCTATTATTTACAATTCTATTTTTGGATACTAGTTAATAACAATTCTATTTTACAGAATCTGTTTGCATTGGATGAGAAGATGCATAGTAAAAGCATGATGCAACATGCTGGAAAGATGCTAAGGAACTATAGGACAAATCTCAACAGAGAATACATAAAAGATGGTGATAAGAAGAAGAAGTCAGCCCTTGAACAGTGGAACTTCTTGGACAAAGAAGATTGGGACACGTTTGTTGCTTCAAGAAAATATGAAGAATTCAAGGTATTAGGCGTCACTCCCAATTTAATTAATATACGTTGTATTCACCTATTCAAGATTAACATTTAGTGCTACTAACTAAATCATTAATGTGCATACTAACTAGGCCCTCAGTGAGGTGCAAAAAGCAAGGCGTGCACTGAATGTGCATGACCACACTATGGGTCCAAAGGGCTATGCAAGTGTTCGCCAAAGACTACAGGTGGAGTCTGCTGCAACTCATGAGTCCTCTACTACATGTGCCACACCCATGCCTCGCCATGATGTCTGGATAGCTAGGAGGAAAAACAAGAAGGGTGAAATAAAGAAGCCAGTAACTGCTGAGGTGGCTGTAAAAATGGTAAAATACAACTCTTAGAGAAATCATTTGAATATTGATTATTTGTGGTGTTAACTTACCAATTTCTGTTGATGGTGATTAACGGGAGCAGCACGAGCAGAGGAAACAAGGAACGTTCATCCCTCAGGGAATAAGGGATGAATTGACAGTTGCTCTGGGTAACCCAGAGCATCCTAGACGTGTTAGGGGTGCAGACGCTAGTGTGGGCATCAAAGCATTCTTTGGGCCATCCCAGCGCAAACCCAGAGCGGGACATTCATAAGAAGAGGTAACCTATTCTTTTTTTAGAATGTTACTATAAAAGGGAATTCAATAATAAGAAGCTAATGTTTCTTTTATCCATGTATAGGAGAATAAGAGAGTCGAGGATATACTTGCTAAGAAGGTCAACGATATAGTTGCTGAGAAAGTCAAGGAAGAAATGGTGCGGTGGTAGGCATCTCAGGCTTCCAATCAGCCTATGGCGACCCACTCTTCTCCTGATGCACAGACTGAGAGTAATCCTGTAGACCCACTGCCTAACACGTCTGTTGTAAGTATTGTTTATGACATTGTAGCTAGTCTTTTCAAGATGATATGTTTTCAAGATGATATGTATATATGTATAATATTGTTTATGTAAATTTGTAGGCGTTGAAGCCATGCCGCTTAAGAATACAAGACTATGTTGTTGCAGAGGTGCAGGCTTACCTGTTCCTTCCTGGGGCAACGTTTCAAGAGACTCCAATGCCACACGGCTACGTTTGTGTGAGCCTGATACGTGTATGACCCAATTGGAGGGAAGCTACATTGCCATATGCCCGCCCGGATATTGATACACTTGCTGAGGCAGAAGGCGAGGTGATATTGTGGCCCAAAGTAGATGTCGTCTACACTACTGAAATTTTAAGATAAATTTACATTACTTTAGATTGTTAATGTGTATATATGCGGTCAGTTGATCTGAAATTATATATACAGGTTAAAAAGAAGACACCCGGAGCACCTAGGCCTCCACCTCCACTTCTTGCATTACCAACTTGGGTTCCAACTGACCTAAAATACCCGTTAGGTTTTTCTTGTAGGGGAATGGCATGTTGGCTACAGACACATAATATACATTTCCCTATAATTGTTTCTTTAGAAGCGAATTATGCAGGTCAATTATACGAAAGCTCTTAATTTATACAAGATATTATTGAGTTGTTTATATATGATTGGCTGAATACATCAATGATAGAGACATGGATAAGGTGAAATCTTGTTTATACATCCATATACCTTGTGTAATATCTGTTGATCAAGTTTCTTATATATTAATGCATACATAATACATGTTTTGCAGCTACTTAGTCGAAAATCAATGCAAACAATTTGCTTTTGACCATTTGGGATTTTTGATTCCATCATTGATTAGTATGGTAGCTAAAGACCCTGATAGTGTTCAACAATACTGTATAGATGCTTTTACAATTTTTGGTCAGCAAAAGAAGACGATAATAACAACTCCATTCAATGTCAAGTAAGTTTACTTTACTTATAATTTGGACTTAAGAAAATTACATTTTTATTGTGGACTTTGAGTTATTAATTTTTAACTTTTTTACCTCTAGAGGTAGGCATTGGGAGTTACTAGTTATTCTCCCCGGGACGTTCACTGTTTATTATCTAGATCCTGCGGGGAGTACATTGAATACTAAAATTGGACACGTAATGAGATTGCCATTATTCTGGTGAGAAATATTTCATTTTTATATCCGTTAACATCTGTTATTACATTACTATTTAATTATGAAATTTACTGTGTTACATTAACATGTAGGGGTTTGGATGCATTCAAAAATGTTGGAGGAAAGGTCCCAAGGAAAAAGAACCAGCCAATAATTTGGGAGAACGTAAAAGCAAGTTCCCGACTCCAATGTATATATTATTTATGTGAACTGTGCTTAGTTGTATTTTTTAATATTTTGTATGTTTCAATTTATAGTGCGCTACACAAGACAACGGCTGGGCATGCACATACTATGTGATGTGATTTATATAGATGATTATCCAATATGCCACATTGGACATCGATACCATACATGAGGTATTATATATAGTCTCATTAGTTAGTATGAAATATATCAATCTTATTTTTATATTATTACTTGTATATATACATCATTCTCTTTGAAGGTGTTTAAAACTGACCGCACTATAGGTAAACGCTTAAAAGATGTACATGTTCCATATACGATGTAAGTATTAAATGAAGTAAGAGAAGAATGGGCAAGACCATACAAGCACTGGCGATTGTAAGATATAATTGGGATGCTGATAGCGATGTTGAATGATATTTTGTAAATGAATATTTCTAAATGTTTATACATGTTTGAATATTTCTACATGTATTTGAACGTTTCTACATGTGTGAATGTGAGAATTGAATTGATGTCTGAATGTATCTACTTGTGTGAAAAGTATATTTGTTGATTTTGTAGGTTTGTGGCCTATTTGTAGGCTGATATCAATGGATGTCGTAAACCTGCAGTTCAGAAAACTAAACTATAGGTTCTCATCCTACTGACCAGCCACAGCAGGCCTACAAACTGATAAGAAAAAAAAACATAGGCGTCTGTTATTTATAGAACACCGTCATCAAAGGCTTACAATGTCGGTTATTAGATAAAAACTGCCGCCTAATGTGACAAACAACCCGACCGTGCAGGAAAGCACAGTCGTGGTGGGAAATGGCATCAGTTATTAGTATAACACCGATGTTTATAGTACTAAACACGGCCGTGCAGGGAAGCACGACCGTGGCGTCTAGAAATATGGCGTCGATTATTTAGTTGCAAACCGATGCAGAAAGTGTCCTAGATTGCGCCCTTTTTGTGGCGCGAACCCTTTTGGCGTCGGCTTACTATACATAACCAACACCTATAGGTGCCCTGCTGGCGTGTTTTCGGTGGCGTGAAGCCTTTTGGCGTCGGTTATAAAACCGACGCCGAAGAGTTTGACCTTTAGCGGCGCCCACATAGGCGTCGCTTGAGAACCGTCGCTAAAAGGGGTTAAACAACTGACGCCAAAGACATGTTCTGTAGTAGTGAAGATCAACCACAAACTATCATGGAACCCTAGTCTCTATCATAAAATAGGAACCTTTAAGTATAGTATTCCACATCTTGAGATAGATAAATATGGATTTCTTCTGACTTAAGAAGATGACATTTTGGTAGGGGAATTTGTGAGGGCTCCCAAGAGTTGGTCTCCCTGGCGATCATGGAGGCAAACAAGGGCCATTGAGTGCTCGGTTGTGGCTCATGGGAGGAAGTCAGATGCCGATGCGTATCCACCCTCTCCCCCTAAGCTTCTATCGGTGCCCTTCCTCTCCACTGATCGTGTGATCCCTAGGTTTTGTCAGGTTGGCTCTCTTCTCCAACGCCTTCGTCTTTCGCCCCTTTCTGGTCGACGGGTCCGATCCCCTCGATCATAGATCTGGGCTTCAGGGTTGGTGGGTGGCTGCTTTCATGCGGAGGCTTTGTCATTGTCACAACAATGGCTTGGTGGAGTTTTGGAGGTGGCCGCGGTGATGCTTTTGGCTTGGATCTGCTGGGGGGCTGGCATTTCTGGCTGTCCTGTTTACAGTGTTTTTCTTCTCAGTTTTTTGCTTCCTACTTTTGTTGTTTCTTGGTTTCTTGGTAGTTCTCTATTAGTTACTCGTCGTTCTTCGGCACTTGTCTAGTCCCTTAGGGTCTTGTTAGTCGCTCCAATCAAGAGAGTGATGAGATCTCAGGTAGGTCTCATCTTTGTCTTAGTTTATTTGTTGCTCGAACTTCTGACATTGATGGTAGAGTCATCTTTCTTTTGGAATACTGGTCTGGGCCATCTCTTCTGCCACTGCATCATGCTCAAGTTGAAGGCATCTCTCGTGGAAATCTGCTTAAGTCAACATCATAGAAGAGAGATCTATACAGAAGTGTGTTATTCTCATTCCAATATGAGCTGTAGTGGTTTTAGATCTATGTCCTTGACTGTTGTTTGTTCCTTTGGAATTTTCTCTCTACATGTAGATGTCGTATGGCTTGAGTAATGAATGAATATGTTTTCTCTAAAAAAAAAGATGACATTTTGGCTATTGAGAATGAGGAACTAGACAACCAACAACCTACAATCAAGATATTGAATGACCATATTTTGAGAAATATCTTGAATCCATGAGAACTTAGATGGACCCCATGTATACCAATAAGGTATGGACCTTGGTGGATTCACCTAAAGGGGTAAAACCCATAGGGTGAAGATGAGTCTTCAATAAGAAGACCAAAATGGATTGTAATGTACAAACCTACAAAGGTAGTTTGGTAGAAAAAGGTTTCAAACAAGTACAAAGTGTTGAATATGACAAAATGTTTTCACCAGTTTTCATGGTTAAATCTGTTAGGCTCATGCTTGCATTTGCCCTTATCATGGCTATGAGATTTGGCAAATGGACATTAAAACTACTTTCCTTAATGTGAATCTTCTAAATGATATTTACATGACATAAGATGAAGGTTTTATTACTCCAAATGAAGCCAATAAAGTCTTTAAGATACAAAGCTCGATCTATAGACTGAAGCAAGCATCTCATAGTTGGAATATTCATTCTGATGAGACTACAAATAGTTTGTATTTATCTAAAATGAAGACGGACCTTGTGTTTATACAGAGGTTAGTTGGAGCATGATTTTATATCACATATTGTATGTAGATGACATATTATTGATGGGAAATGATATCATACTCTATAAATTGTTAAAGCATGGTTGGGTAATACCTTATCCATGAAGGAATTAGGCAGAAGAATCCTATATATTAGGAATCAAGATCTTTAGAGATAAATCTCTAAGGATTTATGGCCTAAGACAAAGTACATACATTAATAAGGTGTTGAAGAGGTTTAGAATGCAAGAGTCTAAGTGAGGAAACTTCACTATATCTTATGGAATAAGTCTCTCTATAACTCAATGTCCCAATTGTTTGGAAAAGTGAGCACACATGAGGAATGTTCCATATGCCTTGACAATTGGATCTATCATGTATGCAATGATATGTACACACCTAGATTTCTGATATGCTTGGGCCATGACTATCATGTATCAGTGGATCCCAGTGATGGTCAATGGATAGCACTAAAGGTGTGACAAAGTGAGCTTTTATAATATTTTCTCTCTCTTATAAGTTTTATTATCAATTATGTTGACCAAAATACCCTCATATACTTTCCTCACTCAATTGAACAAAGATTTGTCACACATGCTAACCCTATTATGTTATGATAACAAAATACATGTATTTAGTAAATGATCATGTTAAACTTTCGAATTTGAATCCTAAAATTATACCATAGTCACATTTTGACATTATTAATCTACCCCTAAAATTTTATTGTAATTGGGTTAAACAATTGGGAGATATGACCAATTTAATTTGGTGCATATTCCACTTATTTTGGACCTTATGACCGAAGTTTCAAATTTCCTTTTTATTAAATGTGTCACGCAGCCTTTGAAGGCTTAGACGTGAGCCTTGATATAGGCCAAGCTTTTCCGGTCGTTGAACAACAATCCAACAGGGGGAGACTTCATGTCCTCCCCCCCGCAGGACCCGAGCCTCGACCCCAGCAGAGCGTCGACCCAACAATGACCTCGCGTGCCCGACTCCCACAATGCCCATGCGATATTTTTGAAGGACAAACTCCTCTCCTCAAACTGAGCTCACCAAATATCACCACGTCACCTATCTCCCCCGGATCAGGGAGAACAACCTCCTGAGCCCTCGTGCCTCTCCCTGGCGGCGGCGAGTAAAATAGGGTTTCTCACCACGGGCATCACCACACCTATTTAAAGAGCCCAGTAGATCCACTACCTTCCTTTTAGTCACGAAGACCCCTCAATTGCAATGAAGGTCACCTCGACCTCCCTGATCTCGAGCACCTCACACCGCCTGACCCCAGTCTCCTCCTTTACTCTAATAGCCTCCTACTTCCAATTCACCATGACTACACCATCCTGGGGTCTCGGTGAGTCGAGGAGCACCCTCAGTTGGTGTCGTGGAGGCCCAGAGCCTTGGGTCGACAAGTTGCCGCAACCCATCTCGAGAGCTTCATAGCGGGCAAGGACGGGAGCACATCAAGCTGCAAGGAGATATCATCTAGCCTCATGAACCTCACACCAAGCTTCTTGACCCCTCAATCCAGCTTGAGGGAATGTAAGGAGCCAGACTCACTTTTCTGTTCTTTGTACCTGTGAGAAACCATTCTCGACCTGTAGTCCACCTCTGATCGAGCTGTTGAGCTCATCAAACTTGGGGGAACCTCACGAAGAGGATCCACCCATCCTCACACTCCCAAGAACCCACCTAGCTGCTTTGACCCATCACCATCCTTGCCTGCAGTCACCGTGCTCCACTGCCATGGCGCGAGCAACAATCAAAAGGGTGATTTCCCCCCTTTTTACCCATGCCCTGTCACGAAGCACATGTGACCCTCAGGGGAAGTGGCGTCCTTTGCATCGCGCCTTGACCCCGGATTAACTGAGGATGGCACGCGAGTTAAGGAGAGGATCCACGGAGTCAGATCCCTCCCCTTATCCGTGAAGCCAACCTCCCCTTTCGTTTTTTTTATTTTTCATTTATTTCCTTAGAATTTACCTGATTGGTCAGAACTTAGAGAAATCCTAGAAAATGATAGGAATATCAAAATATATCGAATCTATATATCATTTTCATCATAAAAATGCAATCTATTTAAATAAAATATTTTTAGGATCGATATCCGACCCCTTTTTCAAAAATATGGCCTACATGTCCTAATGACCTCTTAATATTTATATACTGTGAATTACTAGTCATCATTGATTTTAGATCTTCCATGGGGATAGGTTAAACCCTAATTGGGGTCCTGATCACCATGTTACCCGAAATACTATCCAAGAAGGATAGTTGATCCAACAATTATGAAAAACCCTAATTTCCAATTTCCTCTCTTCCTAATGTATACTTTATACAACTTTATGTCAAACCCTAACAATTAATTATCCTTGAATGACTTTGAATGAACATGACCTTAGCCCACTCTAATCCCTCAAATCATATGTATCCTAAAATGATATCCCAAATGACCTAAACCTTAATAAGAAACCTTAATGTGGAACGATGAAAACCCATGGTGACTTAGGTTTTTGTTTATATTTCAGGGTGACCTACTCTCTTTTTCATAATCTAGGACTTGTGGAATCCAGATCTGAAAATTAAAGGTACGTGGATATAATTATATGACTAGATTTTGTTGGTTGCTAAATATATGTACTTGCTTGCATATAACTGAAATACATGGATGGATGTAGATATATATAAGTAACTGTCAATTTTTTCCGCCTTGAACATGAAAGAACATAAATGAGGATAAATGAAATGTAGTTACTAATGGTATCATTAAACTCCCTGTTAGAGAGGGAAAGCCTTAATGTTGGCTAGCACCTCCCTAGAGTACACGGTATACGTGGAGATCCCTAGAGTACAAGGTACACAGGGAAGGGCCCATCATTTATGTGATTGTGTGCTAAGTCCACCATAGTAATGCAAATTCATTCTAAATGTGGCTAATAACTTGGGATTACCTAATTTCCACCCTTAAATAATGTTTTCTTTCTCTTTCTTCAATTTTGAGTATTTTATATTCCAGCATAGTATAGCTTTTAATTCCACGTTCCAACTTTGTTGATGTTTTATTTCTTGTATTTTCTAGGTACAAGAAACATTTGAAGCACTTTAAAGTACCAGAAGCCACTACATAATGAGCATGGATGATATTAGATAGATCTCCACTTCTCACCTTATCCATTTCAGTTAGATAGTTTTTATTGTTTTAGATGATGTAATAGGATGTTGTAGATCCTATGTAATAATCATATTTTCTTTCTCGTAGACTTATTCTTCTTCCTTCTCAATAATTAGTATGTATGACTTTATCCATTATCAATGAATGGAGTGTTGAGTGGCTATCTAATGTTTATGTGAACATGATCTTGGCTTATCTCTATTTTTAGTTGACTATCTTGATTTCTAATATTTTCCCTTTTGACATTTATAGATATGAGTGCACGCATATCTGTTTATGTCACTAAGGAAAGTATATAGAAATTGGGGTCATCACAGTTGGTATCAGAGCCAAGGTTCGCACATCATAGTCACATGACTTTCATTCACCCTATTATGAGTCTAGGGTAGTCCTTGAGTTAAGGATGTGAAGGTTTGAGGTGACTATGATATGCCTAAGGTCTGGCTAAAGTCTCCGAGCCACTTTGCTTGGCAATCACGAGGCTACCTATAAGGCAGTGTGAGTCTACCTGGCTGATATCCTAAATGTCCCCTACTTCTTAGGCATACCTTAAATTAAGATCATTCTCATATATAGAAATTCTGTCTCATATTTTCTATAGGAATATTTCCCACTTTCCTTCATGATATAAGGTCAGGAAGAAAGTCTCTCTATTTAGAAAGACATAAGGACCAACTAATAAGGATTTTAGGGAATCCTCCAGAAATCATAACATTGAGAACATAAATTATTAATAAAGGAGAATAATGAAATATTATGTGATAAAAATGATAGTAATGACTAGAATAATTGTTGGGAAATAAATCTAATATGTCCACATTAATTTTAGGATGTCTCCTAAGACTCGCAACTCAAAGGCCTCAGAGGAATCGTCCTCTAAGAAGAGAAAAGAGCCTGAAACCTGTGAAGTACCTGATCCCGATGCTGCGGCCAAGGAAAGGTGGGAGGAACTAAAGAAAATCCTTTTAGACTATATGGAAACCCTTGCCACAAAAGGAACTCGTGAACCTAGCTCCTCTAGGAAGAAGGAAGTGACGGTGATAGACTTCATTAAGCTTAACTTTGATTCCTTTTGGGGGGAAGATTAGCCTGAGTCATGGACAAGGCTGAGGCCTAAATTCTATCCATAGAGAATGGTTTTCGTACCCTAGAAGTACCCAATGAGAAGAAGGTCAAGTTTGCCGCCCATATGCTTAAGCGAGGGGAAAAAATCAGGTGGGAGAACTATGGCAGGAATAGGGGAGAGGAAACAGATAACATGGGGTGGGAAGCCTTCAAAACCCTCTTCACTGATTGTTTTATGCACATAGACGAGAGAAAGAGGAAGGAGAAGATGTACATGGAGTTAAGGCAGGGTAGTCTTTCAGTAGTTGATTACACCCGGAAGTTTAGGCTTCTGGAGCGTTATGCACCCATCAGGACTGAAGACCGCCTCACTGAGCACAATGTTGACTGCCTTTCCACCCACCTAAAAACCCTAGTCATAGCCTCTCATCCCAGAATCATAGATGAAGCCCTAGATATGGCCCTCAAGAAGGAGAGAGAGCAGGGCATGCATAAACCTTCCAGCATGGGGTACTTAGGGTTAACCACAACTGGAGAGGATAAGTTTAGGAAGTTCAACCCATGCCATAACAATAAGGGATTAGGGAAAGGAGGAGATTTAGGAAAGGGAGACATAAGCACAACCAAAATCAACAAAAGATAGTCCACCCGAAGTGCAAGTCTTACGGATGACACCATGGGGGAGTATGTCGCCACACCAAGCCAGTCTTCTATAACTGCAAGAAGGAGGGTCATTTCATCTCCAAGTGCCCCACTCCCTCCATCTTTGGCAATCCTACTGCAGGTGCTCCGTAGCCTCAGGGACACCACAATGGTAGGGTATTTGTAGTGAATGCAGAAGAGGCTAAGGCAAATCCAAACCAGCTCTGTGAAGGTAACCAAATTTCTTTATAATTCAATATCTTGTTCAAGCCTACAATTATTCATAACTTGATTATCATGTGTAGGCATTGTAATATTAAATGGCCATCCTATTAAGTCCCTATTCGACTCTGGATCTACAAATAAATTCATTTCTCGAACTCTGGCATCTATATTAAACCTTCATATAAGGGACTCGGGATATATTCTGGATCTGTCTACTCCTAGTGGCAAAATACTCACAACTCTACAGAAAACTGATGAACTTTCTCTTAAATACGAAAATCATGATATGCCCTTTGAATTCATTCTCTTAACTATGGAAGACTTTGATGTCATACTTTGTATGGACTGGCTATACACATATCATGCTCACATCGATTGTAGAAACAAGATGGTTGTCCTCTCTCAACCCCATTCTTATCCAGTGAAAATCCCTAGGGGAAGCAGATTCTGTAATAATATTATAATCTCCTCTCTTAAAGCTAAAAAGCTCATTTCTCAAGGATGTAAAGTCTTCCTTGCATTAGTCTCAGAGACCAGTCCTAATAGCGGGCCTGTAGAAAGTCTGGAAGTGGTACGTGATTTCGCTGATGTATTTCTGGAGGAGCTTCCTGGGCTACCTCCAAATAGAGACATTGAGTTCTCCATAGATCTTCTTCCTGGAACCACTCTGATTTCTAGGGAACCATATAGGATGGCTCCTGCTGAGCTTATGGAGTTGAAGAAACAATTGCAAGAACTCCTCGATAAAGTCTTCATTCGTCCGAGTGTTTCCCCCTGGGGTGCTCCTGTTCTCTTTGTTAAAAAGAAAGATGGTTCTATGCGTATGTGTATTGATTACTGCATGTTGAACCAAGCAACTATTAAAAACAAGTATCCTCTCCCTCGTATTAATGACCTCTTTGATCAACTTTGTACTGCTAAAGTTTTCTCAAAAATTGATCTTCATTCTGGCTACCATCAACTTAAAATCAAGGATTCTGATATTTCTAAAACTGCTTTTCGAACTCGTTATGGGCATTACACATTTCTAATGATGCCATTCGGGTTGACCAACGCACTGAGCATATTCATGAATCTGATGAACAAAGTCTTCCAACCTTACCTTGATGAGTTCGTGGTCGTCTTCATTGATGATATCTTGATCTATTCTGATTCTATGGAAAAACACCGGGAACACTTGCGAGTAGTTCTTGACATTCTTCAAACCCAGAAATTTTATGGCAAGCTATCTAAATGTGAATTTTGGATTGATAAAGTCATGTTTCTTGGACATGTCATTTTTGGAGGTAGTATATCTATTGATCCCACTAAAGTCTCTATTGTACTTGATTGGCAACCTCCTTGTAATCCTTCTGAAATTAAGAGTTTCTTGGGTTTAGCCGGATATTATCATCGCTTTATCCCAAATTTCTCCAAAATGGCATTTCCTTTGACTAAGCTTACTCGGAAGGATGAGCATTTCATCTGGTCAGCCACTTGTGAGTCCAGTTTCCAATAGTTAAAGCAGAAGTTGACGTCGGCTCCTATTCTTATTCTACCCTCTGGCAACGAAGGGTTTGTGATATTCACTGATGCTTCAAGAAATGGGTTAGGGTGTGTCCTACAGCAGAATGGTAAGGTAGTGGCCTTTGCGTGTAGACAGCTAAAACCCAATGAACTTAATTATCCCACACATGATTTGGAATTAGTTGCAATCATTTATGCTCTCAAAATCTAGAGGCACTACCTGTACGGGGCAACATTCGATATTTTCACCGATCACAAAAGCCTAAAATACATCTTGACTCAGAAGGACCTAAATTTGCATCAACGTTGATGGACCGAATACCTAAAATACTACGATTTCACTATTGACTATCATCCTGGTAAGGCAAACGCACTCGTTGATGCCCTTAGCAGAAAAAGGGCAGTGTGTGCATCTCTTTCTATCCCTGAATGGAGGAATATGGAGGATCTAGTAGGCTGGAGGTCATAGTTTTTGCCTGGTCATTTGCATGTTAACAACATCTCCATTACGTCCAACTTGCAATTTGAACTTCTTGAAGCAAAGAAGGCTAGTCCTGATCTTGCAGAGCTCTCTTCTCTCTCGTCGAAGCCGTAAACACATCTGTCTGTGGGTCTTGATGGTGGTCTTTGATACAAGAACCGTATGTGGGTTCATGATCAGTCATCTGTAAAGACGACAATTCTTAGTGAGGCACATGGGTCCAAGTACACAGTCCATCCAGGCACGACGAAGATGTATAAAGACCTACGACGTCAGTTCTGGTGGAGGGGCATGAAGTGTGATATTACCAATTTCGTATCCAGGTGTTTGACATGCGAAAGGATTAAGACCGAACATCAGAGACTGGGTGATCTACTACAACCCCTTGAGATCCCATAATGGAAATGGGAACACATCACCATGGATTTTGTGGTGGGATTACCCAGGACCAGGAAGGGATATGACGCTGCATGGGTCATAGTGGATCGTCTGACCAAGTCAGCTCATTTTCTCCTGGTGAAGACTACTGCAAAACTTTTCTGAGTTGGCCGACCTCTACATACGGGAGATAGTACATCTACATGGAGTTCCGGTGTCCATTGTCTCAGAAAGGGACCCAAAGTTCACTTCAAAGTTGTGGAAATAGGTTCAAGAGGAATTGGGCACCAAATTGAACTTTAGTACAACCTACCGTCCGTAGACAGATGGGCAGTCAGAGCGTACAATGCTAATTCTGGAGGATCTTTTATGAGCTTGTGTGCTTGATTGGGAAGGCTTGTGGGACTACTACTTGCCTTTAGCTGAGTTTTCCTATAATAATAGCTATCAGGAAAGCATTGGGATGCCTCCCTATGAAGCTCTTTATGAACGACCATGCAGATCGCCATTACACTGGGATGATGTCAGAGAACATACCCTGATGAAATCTGAGGAAGTGCAATTGTATACTGATAAGGTTACACTGATAAGACAGAGGATGAAGCGGGCACAAGATAGACAGAAGTGTTATGCAGATGCTCACCGACAGGAAGGTCAGTTCAAGGAAGGTGATCATGTCTTTCTAAAGATCTGACCTATTCGAGCTTTGGCCAAGAACAAAGGAAAGTTCAGTCCTCATTATGTTGGCCCCTTCGAGATTCTAGAAAGGGTTGGTGAACATGCCTATCATCTTTCTCTGCCACCTCAGTTTAGTGCCATGCATAATGTGTTTCACGTATCTAATCTGAAGCCCTATGTCAAGGACCCCAATCACATCCTTAATCATGAGCCTCTCGAGTTGAAGGATGATCTGTCATATGCTGAGTCCTCAGTCAAAATTCTCCACTTCAAGTCAAAGGAGCTTTGCAATAATCGGCATATAGATATGGTGAAAGTTCTTTGGAGCCACCATGATTAAACAGATGACACTTGGGAACTAAAGATCGAGGTCGAGAAGAACTATCCACACCTTTTCAGGTTGCTTGTATTTTGAGGGCAAAATTCTTAAAAGGAGGGGAGACTGTGACAAAGTGAATTTTTATAATATTTTATCTCTCTTAAAAGTTTTATTATCAATTATGTTGACCAAAATAACCTCATATACTTTCCTCACTCAATTGAACAAAGATGTGTCACAAATGCTAACCCTATTATGTTATGATAACAAAATACATGCATTTACTAAATGATCATGTCAAACTTTCGAATTTGAATCCCAAAATTATACCATAGTCAGATTTTGACATTATTAATCTACCCCTAAAATTGTATTGCAATTGGGTCAAACAGTTGGGAGATATGACAAATTTAATTTGGTGCATATTCCACTAATTTTGGACCATATGACCTAAGTTTCGAATTTCCTTTTTATTAAATGTGTCATGCAACCTTTGAAGGTTTAGACGCGGGCCTTGATATAGGCCGAGATTTTCCGGCCATTGATCAGCAATCCAACAGGGGGAGACTTCATCTCCTACCTCCCGCAGGACCCAGGCCTTGACCCTAGCAGAGCGTCGACCTCGCGCGCCTGACTCGCACAACGCCCGCGCGAAATTTTTGGAGGACGATCTCCTCTCCTCAAACCGAGCTCAACGAATATCACCACATCACCGATCTCCTCTGGATTAGGGAGAACAACCTCCTGAGCCCTCATGCTTCTCCTTGGCGACGGCGAGTAAAATAGGGTTTCTCACCACGGGCATCACCACACCTATTTAAAGAGCCCAGTAGCTCTGCTACCTTCCTTTTAGTCACGAAAACCCCTCAATTGCAACGAAGGTCACCTCTACCTCCCTGATCTCGAGCACCTCACACCTCCAGACCCCAGTCTCCTCCTTCACTCTAGTAGCCTCCTACTTCCAATTCACCACGACTACACCATCCTAGGGTCTTGGTGAGTCAAGGAGCACCCTCAGTTGGTGTCACGGAGGCCCAGAGCCTCGGGTCGACAAGCTGCAGCAACCAAGCTCGAGAGCTTCATCGCGGGCAAGGCCGGGAGCAATCAAGCCATAGGGAGGTATCATCTAGCCTCACGAACCTCACACCAAGATTCTTGACCCCTCACTCTAGCCCGAGTGAAGGTAAGGAGCCAGACTCACTTTTTCGTTTTGTGTACCTGTGATAAACCATTCTTGACCTGTAGTCCACCTCCTATCGAGCTCTTGAGCTCATCAAACTCGGGGGAAACTCGCGAAGAGGATCCACCCATCCTCACGCTCCCAGGAACCCACATAGCTGCTTCGACCCATCACCATCCTTGCCTGCAGTCACCGTGCTCCACTGCCATGTGATGTGAGGATTTTGAGTCACATTTATAAACTTGTTTTACTTACGTTTTATGTGTTTATTGGTCACTTTGGTGGTGAATAATACATAATTCACTTATAGTAGTCTATAATCTCTTTCAGTATCAAATCTCTCATATTTTATCTTTTTTATCATAAATAATTATAATAATGGGTTTTATGTCAACTGATTTGGCTTTGTCTTGCAATTTTAGGAAAAACGTATATATACAGCTGTTGATACCATCGACATCCATCGATAGTATCGACACAGTCACAGATAGACAGCCACAAGGAGCCAAGCAGTGTCAATACCATCGACTGGGAAGTCGATGGTAGTGAGTTACCTTCAGGTTCCCAGCGATCAGCCGATCGATACTATCGACACGAAGGTCGATACTATTGACACGAAGGTCGATACTATCGACGTTCTACAACTTCAGTGTTGGAAAGGTGATAAAACGGATACCTAAGGGTGTCAATACCATCGACCCACATCGATGGTATCGAGTATGCATCAGGATGAATGACAGAGAAGAAAGGAAACCTGTCGATCTCACGATGGGTCGATACCATCGTCCCGCGTCGATGGTATCGATGCTGTCAGATTAGTTTTTGTTCCAGATCGGCCCGAATCCAATGGTGGTGATATTTCGACGATATAATTTGGTGTTTATACCTAATGACGATGGCCATGAGTGATCTATCACATCATTAGCCGCTGCACACATCCGGAGGAGAGTTGGAGAGGGAACGAAGCCCAGAAGCACGCCTCGACCGTTCCGGGAGCTGAAGAAGACGTTTTCCACCGCCGAAAGGCTGTAGATCACGCACTCTATGTCGAGGAATGCTTGGATCTTCTTTGTTTGAGGGTTTACATCACTTCATACACGTTTTTCTCCATGTTTTCCCTTTCTTCCACCATGTCTTGCTCTGAGATGAACATGCGGGGCTAATCCCCTTTGTCTTTAGGACCAGGAGTAGCCCGGGGAATCATTGTATGACGTTTTTATCATAGTAATTCATAATTTGTCTCTTAAATCCATGGAATGATTTCATTTTCTCCATTCTATCATTATTCTTGATCAACTTAATGATAATCTAATGCCTTTAATTGCTTTGAAAGAAGAATTAACAGTTGAAAAGAGACAAAATTCACATTAACTCATAAATTCCTTGAATAAGGCGATGTACGGTTAATGGTGGAAACCCAGAGGTCAATTCTAATACACCTAGTTTAGGGTATAGGTTACTACGACGATGGAACCGACCTAGATTTATGTAGTGAATTGTATCACGACAGTGAACAATTCTGACTACAAGTCACTACCCGGAATGAGAGATGAATTTGATTAATTATGTGGAAACTCATATAACGAGAACCCACGGTGAAACCGCAATCCTAAAAATTCCCATCTAAATTGATTAAACTCAACATTTAATCGATTGTTTTTTTTTCTTTTATTTTTATTTTTCTTTTTAATCAACTCTTAATCGATTGTTTTGTTTAACCGGTCTAGCTGATTGCGAACAGTTCGTAGTAGTCTACCGATAGTTCAGTGTCCCTAAGTTCAACTCGGGCCTCACAAAGGCCTATATTACATTGACGCGTGCACTTGCGTTATACGCACGGTAAAATTGCATCAAGTTTTTGGCGCCGTTGCTGGGGACACGGCAATTGTCGGCATACAAGTGCTGGAAGCGGCCACTCTAGGCCACATTTTTTTTCTTTATCATTTTTGAAATTCATTGTTTATCCGTCATATCTAGCAATTATCTAGCACGGTACTGAACCTAAATTATTTCTTTGCAGGTACTAGTGCATGGTGAGGACGCGTAGCACAGACTACACATAACCATCACCAGAGGTTCCACCATTGGGACCAGATGACAAGAAGAACACCATTCAAGACCAACCTGAAGATATAGATTCAGACTCTGAACCAGAAGCTATGGCTGAGGAACAAACAATCTGGTAGAAGATTAAGGTGTCTTCTTCTTCTGCATCAAAAGGGTCGATCAAGAGGCAGGCTATCAACATTCCCAATTATAAAATTGACCCTGGCCTAATCAATTTAGTCAAATCCAATGCATTTCATGGGCTCAAAAATGAAGATCCGGTGACTCATATAAGCCAATTCATGGAGAACTGTGATACGATCAAGATAAAAAGGTTCCCACAAGAGACACTCTATTTGAAATTATTTCTGAGCACTCTAGCGGGAAATGCTTCAGAATGGATGCATAACTTGGACGACGAGTATGTGGAATCATGGGATCATATGGTCGAAGTGTTCTTCGAGAGATTTTATCCGCCTGAGAAGACTAATGATCTTGTACGACAGATCCACAATTTCAGTCGGAAAGTAGGTGAAACTTATTCTCAGACTTGGGAGCACTTTCAAATAATGCTGAGGAGGTCCCCACATCATGGGCTGGACAAGGAGAAACATGTAAAGATTTTCTATTTTTCTCTTTCTGAGCATGACTGAAGCAGCCTGGATTCAATAGATTCGGGGTTCTTCTTAAACAACACAGGCACAAGGTGTTGGGAGATTTTGAAGAACATGGCCAAAAATCAATCATGGGGCGACAGAGACACAGTAGAGCAAGTTCGAGCTGCAGGTGAGTCAAAGGCCATCAAGGAGCTAAATGAGAAGATGGACCTTCTAGCCAAGAAATTACTTGCAAAAGAAGACGCAAAATCTGATGATGAAGAAAAAGTGAAATTTATGCACCAGCAACAGGGGTACAGAAACAAGGACTATTCTTGGAGGAAAGATAAGAAATTTTCATGGAAGGACCCAAACAATTTCTTGCAAGACCCTGATGCAAAACCACAACCATCGGTAGAGGATAAGAGCAATGAGTTGCTCAACCAAGTAATCAAGAAGAATTAAGAACTCATGAGCACGTTTGGCCAACAGATTAAGCAACAAGGAGAATTTATGAATCAATTTGGGCAGACCATACAAAGTCATGGGACTCAGATGAGAACTATAGAGACATTGTTAGTACAGATGGCAACTGAGATAGAAAATCTAAAAAAGCCAGTGCAGCAAGAGTTTCCCAGAAATACAAATATTCCTGGGGAAACCAACAAGATAAGGCAATTTTGTTATAGAGTGGTAAGAAGATTTTACACCCCATAGCCGATGAACCGAGCACACCCCAGTCAGAAAAATAGGTGAGGCCACAAAGGAGGTTCCGATTCCAATCACAGAGCCGGTACAGGATGTGCACTAGTACATAACTGGCCTTTAGTTTTGATTTTTTAAGGCATTTAGTGTTGGTTCTTAAGCGACACCTATGTGGGCGCTGCTAAAAGCCCAACCGTTATGTGTCAGTTCTCAAAGCAATGCCAAAACCCTTCACGCGCCACTGAAAACGCACCGAAAACGCGCCAGCAGGGGGTATAGGCGTCGGTTATTAGGTTCGAAACCGACGCCACATACCTTCGCGCCACAGAAAGGGCGCCATCTGGGGCACTATCGGCGTCGGTTTCTTAGTGATAACTGACGCCATCTCACCCTCTGCCACAGCTGTGCTGACCAACACGGCCGTGTTGTCTAGCCTCTTGGGAAATCGACGTCAGTTACTAGTAGGGAAACCGACATTGTTATCCTATGTCATTGGTTTTATACAAATATCTGACACCTGTTTTATGTCTGGTCCGCTGCCACGGTCGTGCTGGCCAGTACGGCCGTGGTGTCTAGCCTCATTAGGGAAATCGATGTCGGTTACTAGTATGGAAACTGACATTGTAAACATATATCGTCGGTTCTTTTCAAATAACCGACGCTGATGTTTTTTTTTCTGTCAGTCTGTAGACGTGCTGTGGCTGGTCGTAGGATGAGAAACCTATTGATATCAACCAACAACAGGCCACAAACCTGCAAAATTAACATGATGGACAATATTATATATATGTGATTCACACTCATGTATAAGAACATTTAATTCATATTATTTTTTTTCAACACACACATGTAAAAACCAGTAGCAACCTGTAGTTCCATTTATTTCATCTCTTTTCACATTCAGACACATGTAGAAACATTCACGAATTGATGATTTTCACACACAATTCATAAAAATTCATTCACATTGTCATCATTGTCATCATTGTCAACAAAATCATATATTCAAAGTGCCATGAAACAGCAAAAGAAGCCACAATGAAGGGAAGCATGATACAGATACAATACATAAAGTACAACACGCACAAGTGTTTTAGATTCATATAACAACATGACAGACTAACACATATATAGTGCATAATAACAACAATGCCGAATTTACATACAATACTATAGCTTAGTAAATATATATAGTGGGACTAAGGTGACGATCCCACCTACTAAAATAAGTTACCGACAACTACATGTTATGACTGGGAGGTCGTGATTCAGAAACCGTATGCATTAGCAGGAGGACAAACATATTTCACCACGAGTTAATATTGAACAAGGTTAGTAGACCTTCTTCAATGTTAACTCATGGTGAAATCTGTTTGTCCTCCTGCTAATGCATACGGTTGCTGAATCACGACCTCCCAGTCATAACATGTAGTTGTCGGTAACCTGTTTTAGCATGTGGGATCATCACCTTAGTCCCAATATATATCTATATAACCTTAGTGCGGGATGCTTGCTTTCTCTCCGACTGTTGTGCTTTGGATTTACAAAGCAATGTCGATCGCCTGCATAGCTATGTCATGTCCATCCTGCATAGCCTGTAGTCTTTGGCAAACACCTGCAAATTAAATAGAATTGCTATTGACTAGTATCCTAAAAATTTGAAAAAAAAACACACTTACATAATATAATTATAAATGAACATATAGATAGAAACCTCAGGGATATATTCTTAAAACTTACATTGTCAGGCGGTGCAAGCATGTCCTCACCCTCACAGTGATCATCAACACAATCATCATGGGAACATAATAAAAATATAAACATCCATGCCTCTAATATTGTGATCTTTTATCAATTAACAATCCTTCATTATGATCCCCGTGAACATACATGTCATTGTGATCCCCAACTTCAATGTTTGGTGGTGTTGGCAACCCAACTGAGAATGGATTGGAGTCATAATACTTATCATAGTACTCTTCTTCATCTATAGGATCTTCAATGAACTATCTTTTACCATGAAGAACAACCGACCATTTATCATTTGCAGGATCATCGATATAAAATACTTGTTTTTCCTGTGATGCCAATATGAATGGTTCACCCTTCTCGCCAATCTTTTCAAAGTTCACTAACGTGAAACCCAATTCATCCACTATAACTCCTTTGTTGTTGTCAACCCAATTACATTTAAAGAGCGGAATTCTGAAATCTACATAGTCAAACTCCCATATGTCTTCAATGACACCGTAATATGACATTTTAGCTTCACGTGAACTTTTATTCTTTGCACATGCAAAAAACAATGAAGACGCTTGAAGGTTGACCCCACTATTTTAGACGACACTCTTATCATCTTGACGCTTTGTGTAATATGAGAAACCATTTATGTCAAACCCTTCATAAGACATAACATTCAATTTTGGTTTAAAGGAGAGGCATTTGATGGTTTCAGTAACATTATCTGGTGTTTGAGATAGTTGATGTAAGACTTTATCTTCAAACCACTTAATAAATGTCTTGTTATGCTCTCTAGCAAGCCACATTGAATTGGATCGAGGATATTGTCTCTTGATGAAATTGGTATGTTCCTCGATATAAACAGTCACTTCGTCGATGTTGTGTAAAATATACAAGTGACCTTGCTCCAACTACTCACAGCTGATTACTTTCACCCGTGCTCCCAAAACTCCTTTGCCAAAATGCTCCTCAATATTCTTTTCATTCACAGGAGCGTCTTTACCACTCAGAAAGTCATTGCAAAAACCCATAACCTCTCTCACCACATAACCCTCAATAATACTCCCTTCAGGCCGATAATGATTTCGAACATCACCTTTAAAAATGCTCATGTATCGTTTAAAGGGATACATCCAATGTAAGAAAACTGGTCCCAATATTTTCACTTCCCTAGTCAAGTGGACAACAAGATGTACCATGATATCAAATATAAACATCGATATCACACCTTCACCCCAGAGTTTCTTTAAGTCATCAATCATAGGTTAAAGATAAACATTGATATCATTTCCAGGTTGTTTAGGGCCCGATATCAACAACGACATCATAACATACTTATTTTTCATACACAACCAGGGAGGAAGATTGTATATAACAAGCATGACTGGCCAAGTGCTATGTTGGCTGCTCAATGTCCCGTATGGATTCATCCCATCTGTACAAAGCCCAAGTCTTAGATTCCTATCCTCTTCACCGAATTCAGGGTACAATAGTTCAATCTTCTTCCACTGTGGGGAATCAGACGCATGTCGTAGAATCCCATCATTATTTTTTTTAACATCTGCATGCCACCTCAAATTCTTTGCATCTATAGGATTGCAAACAAGCGTTGAAACCATGGTATTATAGGTAGATACCACATCACCTTGGCTGGAGAACCAGTTTTAGACTCCCCCGAAGTCGTCAATTTATACTTTGACGCACCACATTTCGGACAATCTTTCAAATTCACATAGCCCTTTTGAAATAATACACAATCATTCGGGCATGCGTGTATCTTCTTGGCCTCCATTCTCATTGGGCACAACAATTTCGTTAACCGGTATGTTGAGATCGGCAGCTCGTTTCCTTCAGGAAGAATTTCTTTCAACAAAGATAACAATGACGTGAAGCTTTTGTCGCTCCATCGATTGTTAGCAATCAGTTTATACAATCTCAACACAACGCTAAGCTTCGTAAACTTACAACCCGTGTATAATGGTATCTCATCATCACACACAATGTTTCTAAACATGGGAGGTGGATCAGTGTGCTCTACCCCACAACTATCCAGCATCACATCAACGATGTCTACTGGAATTGGTTCATTCACATCTATGTCATCGGAGGCAATTTCTTCTTCCACACAAGCACTGCTATTGACATCCACTGGTTTCAAGTTTGAAATCTCTCCATGCCAGTGCCATTCTGTATAGCCTTGTACAATCCCGTTGCACATGACATGACTTCTCATTTTGCCACCAGTACTAACTTTCAAGTTGTTACCGCAATGCCTACATGGACAATAGAACCTATCTCCAGGTTGCTTCCTATGTTCCTCAGCAAATCTAACAAACTATTCAAGACCAGAAATAAACTTTGGGGTGCAGCGATTGCAAATGGACATCCATGATCTATCCATTCTATTATCAAAGAGAAAATAAGTATATATTACAACAAGATTAGGGTCTAGGGTAAATATATTAGAGTTTATGGTTAAAACTTTAGGGTTTATACATGTGATGTCATTCTTAAATGTGTAACACCTATCCCATTCCTGAACACCTAATCTCACTAGTAAGTGTATAATGTGTATTGGGTTTTCAAGAAAATTTTGGCAGCATTTCCTCAATGTTCTCCAAGTACATATGTACTTAGAGAACAAACGGGGAAATGTTGCTGAAATTTTCTTGAAAACCCAATACACATTATACATTTACATCCTAAGTGAGATTAGGTTTTCAATAACAGTCCCAAACCGGGGACTATCCAAGATTTACTCCTAATGAGTAAATCCTGGACGAGTTTCTAGGCCAACAAATACAACATATCAATGCTTCCTAAATTAATCAACATTAATAGCTTATGAATGTTTAGATGCATTTAAATATAAAGCCCTAAATTTAAATAATGTGATGAATAAAAAATCATTAGATGAACAAGTAGAGAAGTAAATACAAACCAGTATTTAAGTAAATACAAATCAGAGGGCGAGACAGAGGGTTTTTGGGGATGTTTACCTCTATTTGAGCCTAGTCGGACGTCTTGCTCTGGAGCAGGGAGAGAGGCGAGACAAATGGGTGCACATGGAAGCCGATAGGGCAGGCAGAAGGTCGGCGAGCTCCTGAATCGTAATGGAAGTGATCATTGAAAAAATACTAGACAATCATATGTTAAAATTAAGCATTTTATTTTTGTCATATATTATTAATAACCAAGCCAATCATCAATTCTATTAAATAAACATTACATGTTTATAGGGATTATTTGTTAACATATGTTAAGGATGAATTTAGGATGCAAACCTAGTCAATTGAAGGCTTTACCTCCAGTAGTGGCAATGACAACAGTGGCAGTGTCGTGGGTGTACTGCCAGCCCTAGATATGGCTGTCTCTAATGGACTGCCCTGGTGATGAGCAGTAGTAGGAGACCGGCTGGCTCTGATGGAATGTCGTGTCATGGCAAGCTCGGGTTCCAGCTGCTGCTGTTGGCGCTAGCTTTTTAGTGGCTAGAGGAGAGGACCGGCGACAGGAGGACCGGCTAGAGGAGAGGACCAACGACGGTGGCGGCTCCACGAACGATGAGCTCCATGGAGGCGGTGAGCTCCACGAATGGTGGCGAGCTCCACGGCGGCGGCGAGCTCCACAAACGGCAGCGAGCTCCACGAACGGCGGCAAGCTCTACGGCAGCGGCGAGCTCCACGGCGGTGGAAAACGAGAACGGAGGCAAGCTCCATGATGGAGGTGAGCTCCACGGCGAAGGGAGTCTACTTGCTCACCGCCGGAATCGCCAGACCCTAGCTAAGCCGATTGCAACACAGAGAGAAAGGTGAATAGTCGGGCTCGCTCGCATGATATTTAGTTAACATTCGGTGTCGGTTATTCAAAAAATCGACACATAACACTAACGATGTCGGTTATCAACACAAACCGACACCGGTTCCCCATGCTAATCATTTGTTTTAACTAGAAAAAAACCGATGTCTATCTACATATGCCGATTAAAAAATTGGTTCTCGATTAATGACCATAGTCATCGGTTGTTTTTAAAATCTGACGATCAAAGGGTGTGAAAAATTTTGCGCGAAGAGTGCGGGAAAACCCATAAGTGTCGGTCATTGTTGTAAAACTGACGATCAAAATGTGCCCAATTTCTGTTTTGCAAATAATCTTTCATCATCAGTTTTTTAGTTAATGACCGACGCTATATGTTAAATTTTTGGAGGTAATTTGTTTCACTGGAAATTTTGGATTTGGCGGTTAATTTTCGGTGTCGGTTTGTTATTAAGTAACCGACACCGAATAAAAGCGATACCCGTGTCAGGTCACACTTTACAAATTGATGTCAGTTTATTTTATAAATCGACGCTGTACTATTTCGGTGTCGGTGTATTATTACAACTGACACCGTCAAAAGTGACGTTATAAGCCATTTCTGTAGTAGTGGTGGTAGAGGATGTCAAATCAGAACCCATTGCTGAGGAGGAGACACAGAAGAGGACACCATATGTGCCGCCACATCAGAGGGCACAGACTGTCCCAGTCCCATATCCAAACAGTTTGAAAGTCAAGAAAGTGTACACTCAGTTCAAGAAATTCCTAGATAGCTTTAGGAAGCTTTCTGTCAACATTCCACTGTTAGAAGCAATATAGCAGATACCCTCTTACTGCAAGTTTCTGAAAGACATAATCACAAAGAAGAGGAAGATTCCCGATATCGAGGTCATGGTTCTTAAAGAGCAAGTGAGCACCTTCATTATGGGCATATTGCCACCTAAAAGACAAGATCTGGGCCGCTTCAATATTTCATGTTACATCGGTAAAGTGAAATTCGGTGAAGCATTGTGTGATTCAGGGGCAAGTATAAATTTGATGCCTCCCTCTACTTTCAAGAAGCTGGGACTGAAAGAATCAAGACATAGCAATACGACGATTCAGTTGGCAGACAATTCTGTGGTTAAGTTGTACGGTATTTGCGAGGATGTTTTGGTTAAAGTCGACCGGTTTGTATTTCCAACAGATTTTGTGGTAATGGAAATGCAAGATGAACAAGAAAATTAGCTACTCCTTGGAAGACCCTTCCAAACTACTGCATATATGATACTCGAGATAGGAAGAGGCCGTTTGACATTGGGAATCATGGATGATCGATTTGAAATGGTTATGCCCCCAAGTACAACACAATTAAAAGAAAAGGAGTAGTGTCGAATGGTGAAACATTTTGATCAGAACATTTCTCTTTGTCTAGGGAAGCTGTTTCTAGATATGGCTCATGTAATGACCAAGGTAGAGAAGGGGACATTGGCTGTAGACATTATGGAACAAACCAAAGTTGTTTCTCTTTGCAGGGTTGTGGGTTTTTCAAATGATGAAGAGGAGGAAATCCCTCTTTCTACTGAAAATGATGCAATAGCAAGTTCTGTCCTTGATACATATCCAAAACTGCCTCTTGAAGCTTGCCTTGTCAATATAACGAATGCCTAGATGAGAAGCAAGTCGTTACAAGAATGTGTCAAGATGCTTCAAGTGCTGCTGTGCTATTATGCCAAGTATTATGAAGATCTTGGGCCACTCCCACCACCGTTTCAGTCATCTTTGATCAGTCCACCAGAGTTAAAATTGAAGCCACTACCGTCCCATTTAAAGTATGCATTTTTAGCTGATGGTGAGAGATTACTGGTGATTATCTCAACATATCTGAGTGCTGATGAAGAGGAGAAATTGATGATCGTGCTGAAGAACCACCGTGGAGAATTCAGGTGGTCAGTTGTAGATATCAAAGGGATTTCCCCTACACTGTGCCAGCACAAGATCCGGCTCGAGGAAGGAGCCAAACCTATAATACAGTGCAGACTCAATCCAAGCATGATGGAGGTAGTAATGGAGGTGATCAAGCTCCTTTCTACAGACATTATTTACGCTATCTCTGATTCGACGTGGGTAAGCCCCACACAGGTAGTCCCTAAAAAGGGGGGAATTACTGTCACTCACAATTTGTTAAATGAGTCGGTCACGACCCGTTTGGTAACCGGCTGGTGTGTGTGCATTGATTACCGTAGATTGAACTCTTCTACGTTAAAAGATCATTTTCCTCTTCTGTTCATTGATCAAATTTTAGAGCGACTAGCAGGTCGATCTCACTTTTGTTTTCTAGATGGTTACTCTGGCTACAATCAGATTTCCATTGATCCTAAGGACCAAGAGAAGTCCACCTTCACTTGTCCTTATGGAACTTTTTCATATCGTCGTATGCCCTTTGGTTTATGCAACGCACCAGCAACCTTTCAGCATTGCATGCTTTCCATTTTCTCCGATATGGTTGAGTGATGTTTAGAGGTCTTCATGGATGATTTTTCCGTCTATGGTGCGTCTTTTGATGAATGTTTATATAATTTGGATAAAATTTTACAACAATGTGAGGACACGCATTTAGTTCTCAACCGGGAAAAATGTCATATGACGGTTAGTGAAGGGATTGTGCTTGGACATAAAGTGTCTAGCAAGGGGTTGGAGGTAGATCCGGTTAAGATTGAGGTTATTTCCAAATTACCCTGATCGAATTCGGTTAAAGGGTTAAGGAGTTTTCTCGGTCACGCAGGATTTTATCGCTGCTTTATCAATGATTTCTCAAAAATCGCTAAACCATTATCTGAATTTCTTGAGAAAGATGCGGTGTTTGATTTTAATGAAAAGTGTTTGCATACTTTTAATGTGCTCAAAGAGATGTTAATTTCTGCACCGGTTGTGCAAATGCCAGATTGGACAAAGCCTTTTGAATTAATGTGTGATGCTTCAAATTTTACAGTGGGGGTTGTTCTTGGGCAACGTTTTGAAAACAAACCCGTTGTGATTTACTATGCATCCAAGACTTTAAATGAAGCACAACTCAATTACACTACAACTGAAAAGGAACTTCTCACTGTCGCTTTTTCATTTGAAAAATTTCCGCAATATCTTGTAGGGTCAAAAGTTGTGGTATGGACGGACCACGCCACCATAAAATATTTGATGGAAAAGAAAGATGCCAAACCTAGATTGATTAGGTGGATCTTATTATTACAAGAATTTGACATTGAAAATAAAGATAAGGCGGGAATAGAGAATGTGGTTGCGGACCACTTGTCTAGGTTAGAATGGGTAGATGAGAAGGACATTAATATACCCATTACTGAGACATTCCCTGATGAGAAAATCCTTTATGTAAAATCCAAGGATCCATGGTTTTCATATATTATTTCTGGGATGACCCCATTTTTCCTGTAAAATAATCCCAGATGATTGGACATATCAAGAGAAAAAGAAAATTTTCCAATCTTTGATATATTATTTCTGGGATGACCCCATTTTGTTGAAGCAATGCAGGGACGGCGTTTTGTGCAGGTGCGTACCGGAGATAGAATATGACAGTGTACTTCGTCATTGTCATACTCTACCAACTGGTGGTCATCATGCAAGTTCCAGAATGGCGACCAAGGTGCTTGAGAGCGGCCTTTATTGGCCTACACTTTTTCGGGACGCATACAGTTATGTGCAAAGATCTGATTCCTGTCAAAGGGCAGGTAATATTTCCAAGCGGCAAGATATGCCCCTCAATGTGTTTCAAGAAGTTGAGGTGTTTGATTTGTGGGGTATTGATTTTATGGGACCCTTTGTGCCCTCGAACTCTAATTTGTACATTTTACTTGTTGTTCATTATGTATCGAAGTGGGTAGAGGTAATACCCACAAGGACTAATGATGTTGTTGTAGTGTGCAGGTTTGTAAAAGATCACATTTTCTGCAGATATGGTGTGCCAAGGATGATTGTCAGCGATGGAGGTACCCATTTCAAAAATCAAAAGTTTGCTAAGTTGTTGAGAAAGTACGGGATAAAGCACAATATTGGTACCCCATACCACCTGCAGACACAAGGGCAGGTCGAAGTGTCCAACGAAGAAATCAAGAAAATCTTGGAGCGCACAGTGGCTTCGATAAGAAAAAACTAGAGTACTTTACTACTAGATGCTTTATGGGCGTATAGGATGGCATTTAAGACACCTATAGGAACTACGCCTTTTAGGTTGGCTTATGGGCGGGCCTGCCATTTGCCGATAGAATTGGAGCACAAGGCACACTGGGCGCTATTTGCCAGTAGAATTGGAGCACAAGGCACACTGGGCGCTAAGGAAGCTGAACTTGACTTATGATGAGGCAGGGAAGAAACGCATGCTAGAGCTCAATGAGTTAGATGATCTGAGGATGAACGCCTATGAAATCTCAAGGATTTACAGTGAGAGAACAAAGCTTATTCACGATTGACACATTCAGTTGTGTGTCTTCAGGAAGGGAGATCATGTGCTATTGTTCAACTCGAGGTTGAAGTTGCACCCTGGGAAATTGAAATCTCGGTGGAGTGGACCTTTCATTGTGGAAGAGGTACGGCCACACAGTGCCATCATGTTGCGTGATGGAGAGACGAAATTTCTGGTCAATGGACATAGGTTGAAGCTATACTTTGGCGAGGATTACACGAGGAAAGTGCATGAGGTCAAACTCATAACACTTAAGGATGCATGATAAGCTTGATTTTGTCTAGCCTAAATGTTAAATAAGGGCGCTTGTTGGGAGGCAACCCAACCATTGGTAGTTTCGTCCATTTTCTTTTGCATTTACAAGTTAGTTTGGTTTAATTTTGTTTTTAGTGTAAAAATGATACCTTGATCATTTGTTCAGTGTGCAGGTCTTAGGCAGAGTCGATACCATCGACCATTGTGTCGATGGTAGCGACATGGGTACAGGTAGGCGACTGCAGAAAATTTTCTATCGATACCATCGACGGCCTCATCGATGGTATCGACCTACCATCAGTGACACTGAAGAAACAACCAGATCGAGGTCAATAGTATCGACACAAATGTCGATACTTGTGAGATCCCTGAAGATTTACAGATGATTTTGTCTCAGTGAAGTCAATACCATCGACGACCCCATCCATGGTATTGACCCGACTACAGTCAGAAAGCGGCGCCCGGGCCTCGTGAGGACAAATTGATCCATACAGATTCGATACCATCGACACCCCGTTGATGGTATCGATGCGACACATCATCGATCTATGAAAAGAAATCAACGGCGGCCACTAAATCAAGGAAGTCGATCTGTGGGATGGGTCGATACCAACGACACATGTCGATAGCAGCAACACGTCATCGATCCATGCCCCTACATCAGGCCATCGACAACCGTCGATACTAGTGAAGACCCGAATTGTGCTATAGGTGTCGATACCATCGACACCCCATCAATGGTATCGACGGTGCAACAACAGCGCCGGGTTCAGTTATAAAAGGGAGCATTATTTCTCTGATCTTTTCACACCTTTGGAGTTTCTTCCTTCCTCTTGTCCATTGTTCATTGATGTGCGGCCGAAGACTTGCTATGAGCATCCAAGGATCGTGATCTCTTCACCGAGCCCAGCTCTGAGAAGAGATCATCTTCTCCAACCTTCATCGAGCTCTATCTCCTATTCCCTTTCTCTCTGAGATGATGGTGCAGACGGAAGGAGCGCCTTCTTCAAGGGCAGTCCCGATGGAGATCCCAACTTTCATTCCTATGCCACATGGATCTGTTCCTCATCTGAGGATTGTTCATCCATCGGGGGAAGTATGCAAGACATATGAGGAATTGCTCAAGCGGAAGATCGAGCCAACCCGCTACGTCGATCAAACCATGGTTCGCGACCTTGGGTTCGGGGCCAATCTTGCTTATGTCCTTAAAGGGAAAGAAAGGAACACGGGCAGGAGGCTCGATGAGATGGAGTTCCACGCTGATGGCCAACCATTGTTCGCAGAGTGGCCGACATACAAAGAGCTCGTGGCGGAGTTCATGGCATCGCTAGACATATGCGTCGTGCCAAACGACCTCATCGCCAATGATTGAGAATGAATACAGGGTCACATTTCTTTCTAGCTTTACAACCAGAATTACACTCTCACCCTCCAGCAATTCAATTCCATTTACAACTAGAATCTTGGGAGAGACCAGTACCAGAGGCCGGATAACCAAACAGATTACAATGCCATCTTCACCCAGCTGGTGACTGCGACTCCAGAAAAATCAGTCAGCTATCACAATGCTGCAATCACCGACTTCGAGCATCCTTTTGTGCAGATTCTGCACCGCATGCTTTGTACGACGCTCTTTGCTCGTGGCGATCTTTCTCTTAGTAAATTCCAAGAGACGGATTTGTTCTTTTTGTATAAACTGCTGAAGCACGAGGAGTGCAACTAGGGCGCTTTCTTCTTGACGTGAGTGTTGGCCGTGCGGAGGAGTACAAGAAAGGCTCCTAACCACTTTGGAGGGCTCATCACACCGTTGGCTCTCTACCTTGGGTTGGATTTTTCCCAACTCGCTCCACTTTCCAATAGAAACAAGGTCAACCTGCATCATCTATACCGCTCCAACCTCCTCATGCTCCGTGATGGCTTGGCTTATGCACATTGCCATGTCAATCATGAATATCAAGAATGTGCACTTCCAGACCCCGTCTTCAACATCGAAGGAGCTCAGCACTTCAGGTGGCCCATCATTGCCATCGACGACTCTGATGAAGAGGAAGACGGGGATGACGACAACAATGATGACGATGACGAGCATGAAGAGGAAGAGGAGGCTTTCACTCCTCTTTGGGAACGAGTATCATCGAGGAAGCGTCCCCACTTCCACCAGAGTGTGTCATCTTCTTCGCAACCTCTGCCATCTCAACCCTGTCAACAAGGAGAGGATGTCTATTCGATGCAAGGGATGTACTCAATGCTGCAGGAGATTCAGCAGACCTAGCAGTAGCATACTACTTCTTTCACCGGTATTCAGGATACCACGAACTGGCTTTTCGTGAACCAGCAGGCCATCTATGAGAACGAGCGCCTCCTCCTCGCCAACCAATATAATATCCATGACAGGTTGCATATGATGGAGATGCAATAACAACCCTTCTACAATAACTACTGGAGCCAGAACTACTCGGGGGGTACCCTCAACCTCCGTCGATGCCCCAGTATGATTCGAGTTTCCAGGGGCAATATCCTTCATGGGACCCCACAGCCCCGCAATACCCGCCACCACCTGACCAACGATCAGTATCACTATTCCACCTTTTAAGGTTGTTTTTGACTATGAGGCCATAGTCAAATTCAAGCTTAGGGGGTGAGTTGGAACAACTTCTATCCTTTATTTTTCTTAGTTTCTATCATTTATTGCTTTGTCTCTTATTTTAGAAATTTTCTTAGTTCTTAGTTTTTTTAGAATCCACACTCTATCTAGTGTAATTGTGGATGTCTAATGTAATGTGTCATCTCTGTGTTTGTACATGGGAATCAGGGGTAAATTTGAATTTTTTTTAGTGATTTTGCAAGCTTGTTTTGTTCAACCCTGAGCACATGACTTATGAAAATAATTGGGTTTGTCAACTTTAAAATAGAAAACCACAATTGTACATTCCTATGATTCACGAAAAGTGGACGGAATTGGTTGTTTGAGCCTAAACTGACCAAATGATAATGAGACCTTAATTTGAAATAAGAGAGAGAAACCTCTTAATTATTACACAGGTCAGTAAGGAGGGATATATAATATTTTCCAATGGTTCAGTCAATTAATCTTGTGATCTATCCACCCCATTGTTTTCAGACTCCACCATAAGAACTGGAAGCAGATTACAGTTTTCATCTTTTGATTGCATAGCATTTAGAAAGGATTGCATTTTAGTAGATTATGCATAAAAAAATGGAAAATGAAAAATAATTGTAGACGAATCATGCATGTACACATTCCTGAGTGCATGGCATCATAGTTGCATAACTTATCTCATGTAGTTGCATTTTAACATATTTTTGAGCATATAGGACATTATGTGCCTTATTTCTTCTGAAAAATAAGAGAAGCAGGTAACTCATTGTATAATCTCTGAAATACAGTTGTAAGGCCTCAAGGATTACAGTTATGTGAAAGTAAGCCCAAGAAAAAAAAAGAACTTTGAAAAAAAAATGGCACATTTTACAATTTGAGAGAAAAAGGGCTTGAAAAAAATATAGAAAAAAGCTAATTTTATAGGGAGAAAAGAGCTTGTTTCACCCGTGTAATAGAAAGAATAAGCACATAATGTAGTTTTTAGACATTCTATCTCGCATCAGATGGAATTGTAGGAACATGCATCATTCCACCCAAAATGTAGGGATTAGGGCATTTTCATTGGCATTTGCATCATTTAGGTCATTTTGGGTATTTGTGCATGTTAAAACTGTATCATGCTTCTATTTCTTCCACAACCACCTATTCCATCCACCCGTTGCTCAAATTGGTAGGCCACCATGATTATCTCCTCACCCTTTCATATCAAGAGAGATGCTTCCACTTAGATGGTAGTTAGGACGAGCAACGTAGATAGAAGACCACAAGATGCACCGAGTCTGGACCAGAGGATTTTTTTATGTTAACTACCTTATCTGATAATGTTGCTCAATTTTGGGGTAGATATCTCTTATGGATGATCATTATCGCCTTGCGGGTAATTATCATTTTGTGGTTAGTGAGGGCCGGAATGTGCATGTCTAATGGGAATCATACAGCGAGGTCTGTTGTGATAATCTGTTCTCTAGTGATTTTCACAATTCTATTCTAAAGTTTTGTTGCTCGAGGACGAGCAAGGTTTATGCTTAGGGGAGTTTGATGCGAGGATTTTGAGTCGCATTTATAGACTTGTTTTACTTGCGTTTTATGTGTTTGTTGGTCACTTTGGTGGTGAATAATGCATAATTCACTTACTCTAGTCTATAATCTCTTTCAGTATCAAATCTCTCATATTTTATCTTTTTTATCATAAACGATTATAATAATGGGTTTTATCTTAGCTGATTTGGCTTTGTCTTGCAATTTCAGGAAAAACGTATATATACAGCTGTCGATACCATTGACATCCATCGATAGTATAGACACAGTCACAGACAGACAGCCGCAAGGAGCCAAGCAGTGTCGATACCATCGACTGGGAAGTCGATGGTAGCAGGTTACCTTCAGGTTGCCAACGATCATCCGATCGATACTATCGACACGAAGGTCGATACTATCGACGTTCTACAACTTCATTGTCGGAAAGGTGATAAAACGACACCTAAGGGTGTCGATACCATCAACCTGCATCGATGGTATCGAGTCTGCATCAGGCTGAATGACAGAGAAGAAAGGAAACCTGCCGATCTCACTACGGGTCGATACCATCAACCCGCGTCGATACCATCGACGCCATCAGATTAGTTTTTGTTTTAGATCGGCTCGAATCCAACGGTGGTGATATTTCGACGATCTAATTTGGTGTTTATACCTAATGATGGCGGTCAGGAGCGATCTATCACGTCATTAGCCACTGCACACATCCGGAGGAGATTTGGAGAGGGAACGGAGCCCAGAAGCACGCTCCGACCGTTCTGAGAGCCGAAGAAGACATTTTCCACCACCGAATGGATGTAGATCATGCACTCTATGTCGAGGAATGCTTGGATCTTCTCCGTTCAGGGGTTTACATCACTTCATCCACATTTTTCTCTATGTTTTCCCTTTCTTCCACCATGTCTTGCTCTGAGATGAACATGCGGGGATAATCCCCTTTGTCTTTAGGACCGGGAGTAGCCCGAGGAATCATTGTATGACATTTTTATCATAGTAATTCATAATTTGTCTCTTAAATCTGTGGTATGATTTCATTTTCTCCATTCTATCATTATGCTTGATCAACCTAATGATAATCTAATGCCTTTAATTGCTTTGAAAGAAGAATTAACGGTTGAAAAGAGACAAAATTCACATTAACTCATAAATTCCTTGAACAAGGCGATGTACGGCTAATGGTGGAAACCCAGAGGTCGATTCTAATGCACCTAGTTTAGGGTATAGGTTACTACGACGGTGGAACCGACCTAGATTTAGGTAGTGAATTGTATCACGACAGTGAACAATTCTGACTACAGGCCACTATCTAGAATGAGAGATGAATTTGATTAATTATGTGGAAACTCATATAACGAGAACCTGCGGTGAAACTGCAATCCTAAAGATTCCCATATAAAATGATTAAACTCAACATTTAATCAATTGTTTTGTTTTCTTTTATTTTTATTTTCTTTTTAATCAACTCTTAAAACCTTTTTAACTGGTCTAGCTGATTGCGAACAGTTCGTAGTAGTCTACAGATAGTTCAATGTCCCTGAGTTCAACTCGGGCCTCACAAAGGCCTATATTACATTGACGCGTGCAATTGCGTTATACGCACGGTAAAATTGCATCAGCATGGCACGAGAAGCAATCAAAAGGGTGATTTTTCCCCTTTTAACCCATGCCCTATCACGAAGCACAAGTGACCCTCAGGGGCAGTGGCATCCTTTGCATCACGCCTTGACCCCAGATTGACTGAGGCTGGCTCGCGGGATAAGGAGAGGATCTGTGAAGTCAGATCCCTCCCCTAATCTGCGAAGCCGACCGCCCCTTTCTTTTTTTTATTTTTCTTTTATTTCCTTAGATTTTACCTGATTGGTCAAAACTTATAGAAACCATAGAAAATGATAGGAATATAGAAATATATCGAATCTATATATCATTTAATCAGAAAAATGGAATCTATTTAAATAAAATATTTTTAGGATCTGTATCCGACCCATTTTTCGAAAATATAGCTTACATGTCCTAGTGACCTCTTAATATATATATATATATATATATATATATATATACTGTGAATTACTGGTCATCATTGATTTTAGATCTGCCATGGGGACAGGTGAAACCCTAATTGGGGTCCTGATCACCATGTTACTCAAAATCCTATCCAAGAAGGATAGTTGATCCAACAATTAAGAAAAACCCTAATTTCCAATTTCCTCTCTTCCTAATGTATACTTTATACAACTTTATGTCAAACCCTAACAATTAATTGTCCTTGAATGACTTTGAACGAACCTAACCTTAGAATCCCACTCTAATCCCTCAAATCATATGTATCCTAAAATGATATCTCAAATGACCTAAACTCTAATAAGAAACCCTAATGTGGAACGATGAGAACCCATGGTGACTTAGGTTTTTGTTCATATTTCAGGGTGACCTACTCTCTTTTTCATAATCTAGGACTTGTGGAATCCAAATCTGAAAATTAAAGGTATGTGGATATAATTATATGACTAGATTTTGCTGGTTGCTAAATATATGTACTTGCTTGCATATAATTGAAATACATGGATGGATGTAGATATATATAAGTAACTATCAAATTTTTCTGCTTTGAACATGAAAGAACATAAATGCGGATAAATGAAATGTAGTTACTAGTGGTGTCATTAAACTCCCTATTAGAGAGGGAAAGCTTTAATGTTGGCTAGCACCTCCCTAGAGTACACGGTATATGGGCAGATCCCTAGAGTACAAGGTACACGAGGAAGGGCCCACCATTTATGTGATTATGTGCTAAGTCCACCATAGTAATGCATATTCATTCCAAATGTGGATAATAACTTGGGATTACCTGATTTCTTCCCTTAAGTAATGTTTTCTTTCTCTTTCTTCAATTTCGAGTATTTTATATGCCAACATAGTATAGCTTTTAATTCCACGTACTAACTTTGTTGATTTTTTGGTTTCTCGTATTTTCTAGGTACAAGCAACATTTAAAGCACGTTAAAGTACCAGAAGACACTACATAATGAGCATGGAGGATATTAGATAGATCTCCACTTCTCACCTTATCCATTTTAGTTAGATAGTTTTTATTCTTCTAGATGATGTAATAGGATGTTATAGATTCTATGTAATAATCATATTTTCTTTCTCATAGACTTATTCTTCTTACTTCTCAATAATTAGTATGTATGACTTTATCCATTATCAATGAATGAAGTGTTGAGTGGCTATCTAATGATGATGTGAACATGATCTTCGCTTATCTTTGTTTTTAGTTGACTGTCTTGATTTCTAATATTTTCCCTTTTGACATTTATAGATAAGAGTGCACTCATATGTGTGTACGTCACTAAGGAAAGTATATATAAATTGGGGTCATCATAAAAGGACTTCCTTAAGTACTTGAGAAGAACTAAGGATCAATTCTTAATTTAAGGAGGTGAGGAAGAGTTAGTTGTAGAAGGTTGCACTAATGCCAACTTTCAAACGAAAAAGGATGATTACTGATTGCAATCTGAAACCTAAATGGTGGAGTGTAAGCTAAAAGAGGCCCAAACAAGAAATAATGGTTGATTCTACAAAAGAGTCTAAGTACATTGTTTCTACCAATTCAACAAAGGAAGAAGTATGGATCAATAAGTTCATTAGAAAACTTGGAGAGGTTCCAACCATTAAAGACATAGTAGAGCATGACATCAACAATAATGGAGATATTGCACAACCTCAAGAACTAAGATTTCATCAACATTCCAAGCACATACTCATTCATAACTATCTCATTTTTGATATTGTACAATGAGAATATATTAAGATTTGTAGATTACCAACTGAAAGCAACATTGTTCATTCCTTGATGAAAGCACTATCACAAAAGAAGCATGATGTTCATGTTACATCACATGGAATTAGATTCATGAGTGGTTGGTTCTAGTCTAAGTGGGAGATTGATGGTTATATGCCCTAAGAGAAAATATAGGATGATTGTAACATGGATAATGTTACTTGATTTGATTGTTAATAAATTGCAATATCATTTATTATATTTTATTCTAGTATTGAGATGGTGAATAGACTTCATAATATCCTAAGAGTATTTTGACTCGATGGAGTAGGGTTTGGATTAGGAACAGAACATGAGATCATATGTATAATAGGAGTATTCCTTCTTGTCACGTCCCTAGTCGATTATTATTGTGGATAATATAGGAAAATAATGATACACAAGACTATCACGTATGGTGTGTGATGTACTATGTTTATTTAGTCATGAAATTGGATATCAACTTAGATGCACATGTACTTGTTAGAGAACACATTGTACTAGAAAGAGACACCTTGATATTGACACATGGAAGTCATATAATGACATGTCAGAGTTATATTTCAATGTGATGGTGGTTACTATGATCCTTTGACATAAAGTCCCTACAATAGTCGCATGTTAAAATGTGTACTTCGACACTGGACCAACATGAATGAAATTAGGCTTGTCAAAAAGGTAGTGATTGGGTGCATTATGACTCTTAGGGAGTGCATTGAGTGATGTACATTGATTTTTCCCCTCCTTTAGAGTGATATCCCTGGTCACATGATAAGTGAGACTATGAAATGCATGGACATGTCCATCTGGGACTGATCTCATTCAAGGAACATAGATTGAATGATAAGAGGATGACATTCCATGAATCGATCTCAATCTCGATATCTGTGACAAAGGAATTACAACCATGGTAACATTGTTCACTCTACATGTTGTAGTTGTTATCCAACTCATTCCTATTGCTTGGGTGGAAATGATGTGTGGCTAGATGCCAATATTTTCTTATGTTATTTTGAACATCACTACCAATGTAATTGGAGCCTACTGGGCCACACAAATAAGGATGCATAAGGGAACTGAAGTTCTCTATCAAAAAAATGATTAGAAATTGTGGGCTCTGATCTCCAAACCATGACATAAACACGATAAAAACTTAGCGGAAGCGAATCAGTAATCAGCGGAAGACAAAAAATCACGGGAAGTTAAAACTTTTCGAGATAAGAACTTGTATCCATAAAAACTCCTTTCATAAAGAGAGGTAACTGTTTACATCTCAGGATAATTACTTCTTGAGTAATTATATACATCAAGATACAAAATCTCAAGATCACATAACACAAGACTCCAAGACCTGAGAGTACAGAGGACACATAGGACTGACTCTAACTACACCACATGGCAGGACAAATCTCCACCTGAGATTATTGCTGCCCCTGGTGCTGCTGTTGCTGAGACTGGTCACATGTAGGCTGGTTCCTTCGTCTCCGACGTCCACCTAAAAAGTTGAAGCCTACGGGGTGAGACAATTATACATAATTGTCCCAGCGAGAGTTATAACTCTTCGCCAGAAGCTTTATTATAACATCAAAGGATATTTTAAACAGTAAAGCCTTCAAAGTATTCTACAACAGTTGCAGGTATAACAAGATCTCTACAATTTAGGAGATATAGAGAATATCAACATTATTGCAATGTAACATCAATCAACTAACTTGGAGTCATCTCTAACAAGTTATACTACATGGTTGATTATGTTTTACAAACAACATTATGCCCTGTGGAGATGAGGCTTACCACTCATACTCCAACTGATCGCTGAGAAGCCGCATCAGTATCATACATAGGTCATTAAGAGAGCCAGATTCTCATGACCTTCACCTTCCTCAGTCAGTAAGAGGATCACTTGTAGGACATCTCGTGTCTCTACTACTATAGCTCACCAGGGTAAACTGGTCCTTCGCTATTCTAGAGTCACAGTGGCGTTATGTACTCTCTTCGTCATCAGGAGGTTTCATATTTACCTACCACTGACACGGATATTTGTGCTTTCTTCGTCATCAGGAGGTTTCATGTTTACCTACCACTGATACGGTATGGAACTATAGTGAAGGATGGATGGATTCCACATCTACATCACTTTCCTACACTAGGATGTAAGGTTCTACACATCTATGTACCCCACATACTCAAAAGTATGTGCTCCAGGAGTTCCCTGAGGAAAACCTGTTTCACCATCACTTAATTTTTGACAATGATGGATCTATGATCAGGGCTCTACATTATACTTGATTAGTTAGGTACATTCAGTATTCTTTAACAGCATACACTGTTCTGCAAACAATAACAATAGCATAGCAGCTATAAAAGAAGAATACTAAATGTAACAGGCCTAACTCATATCAATCATCATTTCTCATTATCCTCATCACAAGTCATCTCTAAGGCATGACTTTGATGGTATTCATGGCTCTCACAGCCCATTATCAGCATAGGATGCCACTGGCAAGGCATCAGGTTACTTTACTTATTCATAAGGCTAACAACATGCCTTCAATGAATATAACATTAACATCCATACCTGGATATGATTACCTTCATATCAGAACCTGCATGGTTAATACATCTGATAAAGGTAATACAACAATGAGGAATGTACTTCCTATTCTTGTGATAAGAGTTAAATCTTTAATTCAAATCAAATAGAGTTTATTGCTCAAAAGCATGCCATTACCCTTGAATTAGGGTTTACTATTCTCATTACATGTCATCACCCTTGAATTAGGGTTTACTATTCACATCAAGGTGAATTAAACTCATAACATCATCATGTATGAGTAACATCTTCATCGATACTCTTGGATTAGTTAAAGGTTCATCATTTATCATAATTAGGGTTTCTATGATCTCACACAGGTGGATCATACCCTAATTATGCTCATTTATGTGCATTGGAGATACTTTACTCGAGTTTCCACTTAAAAAGGGTACTTTCTCTTTCTAGAAGTACTTTCTCTCTCTAGAGTACTTTCTCTCTCATCATAATGTTAGGTGATGTCAACATCACTCTAAAACAGGTTGGATTGAGGCATCATAGGCTAACATAGCCAAAAACATCATCATTATGTGATTAGAGTTACTTTCTCTCTCTAGGTTACTTTCTCTCTCTAGAGTACTCTCTCTTTCATCATACTAATAGTTGATGGTAACATTACACTAGATCAAGTTGGATAGAGTCATTATGACTAAAAACATCATTCTCATGTAATTAGGGTTTGAATTGAGCAAGGTATAACTTAATTGACCCTTCAGGGGTATATTGGTAATTCACCCCTTTGATCATCATCATGGTCAAAAACCTTAGTCAAATAACCCCTTACTATCCTAGATTATCATTAGGGTTTGAGTTGGGCAACATTGAACCATTTTCATCATCAAATGATTGAATGAGGTCAACCTTGAATCACATTGATTGATTTCAATCATTAATCATCAATTGGGTTGAGATTGGTTGAAAGTGTTGACCGTTTGCCCACTTTGACCCTCCAAGACCGCGAGCCTCTTTCTAGCTCCAAGACCGCGAGCCCCCTTAAGCTTCAAGACCGCGAGCCTCTTCAAGGGTTCAAGACCGCGAAGCCTCCCATTGGTTCAAGTTAATATTGAGACCGCGAAGACCAATTTGAGTTGAGACCGCGAGGGTCATGAAGACCGTTTGCCCTTCTTTGACCTCAGGACTGCGAGGCCCTTCGCGGTCTTGAGACCGCGAGCCTCCTCTCGGTCTTGAGACCGTGAGCTCCCTCACGATCTTGAGACCGCGAGCCCTCTCACGGTCTTGAGACCGCGAGCCCTCTCACGGTCTTCAGACCGTTTGCCCAAAAAGGCAATTTCAGACCGTTTGCAAATCAGCAATTAATTCATTTAAAGTTGTGACTTAAAAAGGTCATATCTCCCGATTCCTTTGGAGTTAGTCTCCCAAATTTTGAGGGTAATTAGCCTATATAATTAGGAACAGATTTCTTATACGGTCCATGCTCGGTCAACGGGGCCAAACGGTCTTAAGACCGTTTGCCCTGTTGCGGTCTCGAGACCGTTTGCTCACCTCGCGGTCTTGAGTCCGAGAGAGCAAACTGTTAGGACCGTTTAAGGAAAAGAAAAGCGGTGGGTTTTCCTTGGAAATTACGCCTTCATCTTCTAGCTCAAGAACAGTACAGATATCCCACGGGTTTACTTGCAAAATAGCAGGGAAAAGTAGGGAAATACTAAGAGCTATCATTAAAACGCATATAAAGATGCACATAGTAAAGCATGGGTTTAGAGTCATAAAACCCGCCTAAAGCTTGCTTCTTGAGCTCCAAGCTCTAATGGCGTCCTTGAGTTCCCACAGGTTGGCCAAGGTGAAAACTCCAAGGAAGGATGAAGAGAGATGGCTAGAAAGATAGGGTTTCGAGAATTAGCCATGAAGCTAACCTTGAATTCGAATTCTAACCATGGAATTAGGCAAGAAGAGGGGTTTAGACCTACATTGCACCCCTTGGTCGTCCTCCTTAGCTCCAAGGCAGTCCTTGGTCGTCTTTGGTGAAATGAAACAGTAAGGGAACGAAGGGTGAGTTCCCTTGCAACTAAGGGAAGGAGAGCTTATATACATGGGGTAGGATCTTCAACATTAGTTCATAAGTTTCCCTTAATTCCAACTAAGTCCTTCCTTTATTACTTGCTCGTCCCTTCCTCTTTATTCTAAGGACAAACCTTATCTTAAGTTATAGAAAAGAAGACAAGGAGGAACAATCTAATAATAAAGTTCATACTTAAAGGGATATTGCACATATACCCTGATTATTCAATCACAAAGCCTGTTTCTTAACTTGATAACTCAATTGAGGTGAATTCCTCATCATTTATTCTCTAAATGATGGTAAGAGTCTAAAAAGATGCTTTAGATGACATTCTTTACAAATTGCATCCCATCATTTGGGTAAATTGCATTTTACCCCAAATTAGGGTTTCAAGCCCTGGGATTGCTTCCACAGCTGCACCTTGGTGCTCTAGCTTGGGAAATCCCTCAAACTTTGCCAAAGAGATTCTCATGATGTCTCAACATCAGAGGAACATCTCAACATGTGAAAAATTGCAAACTAACCCTTTTTAACTGGGTAAATTGCACATAGGTCCCTGTATATCAAAACAATGCTACAACTTTAAATAAAAAGGAGCAAATACTGAAATATACGTTTCTGAGAAACTTAATTACATGCTCAGAGTTAATCACAAAGATTTAATTACATATTTAGGCAAAACACCTAGGGTTGACTCATAACCCAGGTCAGGGATGTTACAAATTATCCACCCCTTACAAGGATTTCGTCCCCGAAATCGATAAAACATACTAAGAGAAAAGGTCAGGATACTTCCTTCTCATCTCATCCTCTAACTCCCAAGTGGCTTCTTCAATACCACGATGGTTCCAGAGGACTTTCACAAGACTTATATCTTTCTTCTTTAACTTTTTAATTCGTTTATCAAGGATTGACATTGGTCCCTCCTCATAGGATATGTCATCATTCAATTCTACTTCCATAGGTTGTAGAACTGACTCGGTGTCTGGGTGACATTTCTTCAACATAGAAATGTGAAACACAGGATGTAACCTTTGTAATTCTGGGGGAAGCTCTAGTTTATATGCTACCTTTCCAATCCGTTCAATGATTGGATAAGGCCCCATAAATCTAGGAGCTAACTTCCCCTTCCTTCCAAAACGAAGGACCCCTTTCCAAGGTGAGACCTTAAGATACACTCTGTCTCCAACCTGGAACTCTAAGGGTCTACGACGTTTGTCAGCATAAGATTTCTGCCTATCCTGAGCAGTCTTAATCTTATGTTGTATAACTTTAATCTTTTCTGTGGTTTGCTGCACCAGGTCAGGACCTAACAACTGGTGCTCACCAGTCTCAAACCAACACAAGGGTGATCTACAACGTCTACCATATAAGGCTTCATAAGGTGCCATATCAATACTATGCTGATAGCTATTGTTATAGGCAAACTCTATCAAGCTTAGGTGTAGATCCCAACTTTCGGTGAACTGGAGAACACATGCTCGCAACAGGTCTTCTAAGGTTTGTATGGTCCTTTCCGACTGTCCATCAGTCTGTGGATGAAAGGCCGTACTAAACTTTAGCTTAGTGCCTAAGGCACTGTGCAACTGTTCCCAAAAACGACTTGTAAACTGAGGACCTCTGTCTGAAACTATTGTGACAGGAACTCCGTGCAAATGCACTATCTCTTGAACATACAACTCTGATAACCTTTCAGCAGAATAGGTTGTTTTGACAGGTAAGAAATGTGCTGTCTTAGTCAACCTATCAACAATTACCCAAATGGAATCATGTCCTTTTGTTGTCCTGGGTAGGCCAACAACAAAGTCCATGGTCACATGGTCCCACTTCCACTGTGATATGGGTAAAGGTTGCATTGTTCCTGCAGGCTTCTGGTGTTCAGCTTTAACTTGCTGACACACTGGACACCTCAGAACAAACTCTGCAACGTCCTTCTTCATCCCAGGCCACCAATACAGATCCTTCAAATTCCGATACATCTTGGTGCTCCCTGGATGCATAGCATACATGGAAGAATGGGCTTCTTCCAGGACTAACTTCCTCAAGTTGTCCACATCCGGAACTATCATTCTTCCATTATAACAAGCTACTTGATCTTTTGAGTCATGAAAACCATCTTGCTTCTCATTTCCATACTCAGATCTTATATGTTGAACTGCAGCATCACCTAGCTGTGCTTCTTTAATCTGCTCTCTTAGGGTAGGTTTAATATGCATCTCAGCTAACAAACCGGCTAGCAATGACACCTTCAACTGTACACTGTCTTGCCTTAAAGAGATAAGCATATCTCTCCTAGAGCATACTAAAGAGTTTAGTTGTGCTCTATTCATGGTTGATGTTGCTGATTTCCTACTCAAGGCATCTGCAACAACATTGGCCTTACCTGGATGGTAATCAATTGTACAGTCGTAGTCCTTGATTAACTCCATCCAGCGACGTTGCCTCATGTTGAGCTCATGCTGAGAGAAGATATACTTAAGGTTTTTGTGGTCGGTGAAAATCTGGAATGTCTCTCCGTAGAGATAATGTCTCCAGATCTTCAAAGCATGAACCACAGCAGCTAACTCTAGATCGTGTGTCGGATAATTCTCCTCGTGTTTCTTAAGCTGTCGGGAAGCAAAAGAAATCACTTGTTTATCCTGCATCAACACACATCCTAGTCCATTTTTGGAAGCATCACAGAAAACTACATATCCTTTTCCTTGTTCAGGTAGCACTAATACAGGTGCACTTGTCAACCTCTCCTTTAGCAACTGGAAAGATTGTTGACACTTATCACTCCAAGAAAAAGGAACATCTTTCCGGGTTAACTTGGTCAAAGGTAAAGCTATAGAACTAAAGTTCTTTATGAACCTTCGATAATAGCCAGCTAACCCCAAGAAACTTCGAATCTCCGTCGGTGTCTTCGGTTGTTCCCATTGTAGAACAGATTCTACCTTTGTAGGGTCAACACGAATTCCCGAGGCGGATATCACATGTCCAAGAAAAGATACCTCCGGCAGCCAGAACTCACACTTGCTAAACTTAGCATACAACTTATGTTCTCTTAGCAAGGTCAAAGCTTGGCGAAGATGCTGCTCATGCTGCTGAGCATCCTTACTATAGATCAAAATGTCATCTATGAAGACGACAACACACTGATCAAGGAAAGGTCGAAAAACTCTATTCATGAGTTCCATAAATGCAGCTGGTGCATTAGTTAGTCCAAACGACATAACCGTGAACTCATAGTGACCATATCTTGTCCTAAAGGCAGACTTGGATATGTCACTATCCTTAATACGGAGTTGATGATATCCAGACCTCAAGTCTATCTTTGAAAAGACTGTTGCACCACGCAACTGGTCAAAGAGATCATCAATCCTTGGCAGAGGATACTTATTCTTTATTGTTACTTTCTTGAGTTGTCTGTAGTCGATGCATAACCGCATTAACCCATCTTTCTTTTTAACAAACAAGACCGGAGCACCCCAAGATGAAGTACTCGGTCGGATAAAACCTCTCTCAAGTAACTCTTGAAGCTGTTTCTTGAGTTCTACCATCTCGGCAGGCGCCATCCTATACGGGGTTTGAGCTATGGGTTTCGTATCTGGGATCAGATTGATTTCAAAATCAATCTCCCGAGGTGGTGGTATACCAGGAAGTTCTTCAGGAAACACATCCTCGAATTCCCTGACTATGGGAATTTCAGCAGGATTGGTCCTTTCCTTGGTAACATCTACCACATGGGCTAAGAATGCATAACATCCTTGCCTCAACATCTTATCAGCAACCATAGCTGATACAAGACAGGTGGGCAGAATCTTTCTTTCTCCTTGAAAGACCCATGTGTTGCTTTCATCAGCAAACACAGCCAACTTGAACTCACAATCCAAGACAACTCTATACCTTTCTAAGGTATCCATCCCGAGGATTATATCAAATCCCTGCATATCAAGTGGTATAAGATCCACTTGAATGTGATGGTCAGAAAAGAAAAGGATGCAGGGAGAACATACCTCCTGCAAAACGGCAGACCCACTCAACGGAGTTTCTAACAACAAACTATCTGCTCTATGACTAACAGTCACATTACAGTTACGAATCACTTCACGAGTGATGAAAGAGTGCGTAGCACCCGGATCAATCAGAACGGATACAACACAGGATATAGACATATCAGAATATAAAAGTTTCATCTGACCTGCCACTACCCGTGGATTGACCACTGCCTCAGGTGGGTTCATAGCATAGAACCTCGCAGTCGCCTGGTGTTGAGGTGGTGCTGATGATCCAGCTTGAGACGCTTTTCCACATCCTCGAGCTGCTCCTTGATGTTGTCTATTCTGAGATCCCTGTTGATTCTGTCTCGGGGGTTGTTGTGTCACACTGACAGGCCTAGAACGGCAATCCTTCATCAAGTGTCCCACCTCACCACAGTTGTAGGAACTCTTCTCCTGTTGCTGTGGTCTGGGTGGTCAAGTAACTGACACTGATGCAGAACTGTGCGTCCCTTGAAGCGGTTGACTCCGCCCTCTACCTCTGCTTGGTGTCCATTGAGTTTGAAAACTTGATCTGGGTGGTGGAGGGTTAGGTGCAGAGAATCTAGGTTTCTTGGAATCCCTAGATGAAGAACCCTGGAACTGTGGATATCTTTTATGGGTTTGTCTTTTCTCAACCACAGATCTCTCTATCCTTCAAACTGACTCAACGAAGGTAGAGAATCTCTCTCTGTTTTCTAAGGCAAACACAGGGGTTGACATATCAGAATTCAAACCCTTCTCGAATCTTCCGATTCTTTCCTCATCCGTAGTAGCCATGTGCGGACAGAACCGCAACAACTCCATGAACTTAGCTTCATACTCACTAATGTTCATCATACCCTGCCTTAGTTTCTCAAACTGAGAGATCTTCTCATCTAGGAAGGTCTTTGGAAAATATCTATTGATAAATTCTCAGCGAAACTCTTCCCATGAGAACTCTACTCCAGGTCTCTTCTGCTCTTCCATATTCCACCAGTGACCAGCACTGCCTTTGAGAAGATAGACAACATGTCTAACCTTCTCAGCTTCCGGAATCATAAGAATCCTGAAAGCCTTCTCCAACTCTGTCAACCATAAGTCAGCATCTGCAGGGTCGGCGGTTCCGAAGTACTCGGTAGCTCCAACACGACGAAGTCGTTCGAATGTCTTACCAATACCTTGTACTTCAGGATGGACAGGTGCCCTAGGTGCAGGAATGGGCATCCTATCGGTTATATGTGTCATGGCAGTCATGAACTGCCCGAACATCGTCTGTACAGCTGGATCACTCATGTCAGCTGGGTCGAACTGGGGTGGCTCTCTTGGCGACTCAGGTGCAGGTTGTTCTATTCTCGGAACTCTTGCACCGCCTCGAGGTGCACTAGCACTACTTTCTGCCACGTGCTCATCGCGATGTTCTGACATTCTTATGTATCTTCTTCTCCTGAGGAGCAGAAGATTCTATTAGATGAGGAAGGAGTACTAAAGGTAGACTCGACATCCTAAGTCCTATGCCTCTGTAGACTCAACTGAACCTGGAGCTCTGATACCACTACTTGTGGGCTCTGATCTCCAAACCATGACATAAACACGATTAAAACTTAGCGGAAGCGAATCAGTAATCAGCGGAAGACAAAAAATCACGGGAAGTTAAAACTTTTCGAGATAAGAACTTGTATCCATAAAAACTCCTTTCATAAAGAGAGGTAACTGTTTACATCTCAGGATAATTACTTCTTGAGTAATTATATACATCAAGATACAAAATCTCAAGATCACATAACACAAGACTCCAAGACCTAAGAGTACAGAGGACACATAGGACTGACTCTAACTACACCACATGGCAGGACAAATGTCCACCTGAGATTATTGCTGCCCCTGGTGCTGCTGTTGCTGAGACTGGTCACCTGTAGGCTGGTTCCTTCGTCTCCGACGTCCACCTAAAAAGTTGAAGCCTACGGGGTGAGACAATTATACATAATTGTCCCAGCGAGAGTTATAACTCTTCGCCAGAAGCTTTATTATAACATCAAAGGATATTTTAAACAGTAAAGCCTTCAAAGTATTCTACAACAGTTGCAGGTATAACAAGATCTCTACAATTTAGGAGATATAGAGAATATCAACATTATTGCAATGTAACATCAATCAACTAACTTGGAGTCATCTCTAACAAGTTATACTACATGGTTGATTATGTTTTACAAACAACATTATGCCCTGTGGAGATGAGGCTTACCACTCATACTCCAACTGATCGCTGAGAAGCCGCATCAGTATCATACATAGGTCATTAAGAGAGCCGGATTCTCATGACCTTCACCTTCCTCAGTCAGTAAGAGGATCACTTGTAGGACATCTTGTGTCTCTACTACTATAGCTCACCAGGGTAAACTGGTCCTTCGCTATTCTAGAGTCACAGTGGCGTTCTGTACTCTCTTCGTCATCAGGAGGTTTCATATTTACCTTCCACTGACACGGATATTTGTGCTTTCTTCGTCATCAGGAGGTTTCATGTTTACCTACCACTGATACGGTATGGAACTATAGTGAAGGATGGATGGATTCCACATCTACATCACTTTCCTATACTAGGATGTAAGGTTCTACACATCCATGTACCCCACATACTCAAAAGTATGTGCTCCAGGAGTTCCCTGAGGAAAACCTGTTTCACCATCACTTAATTTCTAACAATGATGGATCTATGATCAGGGCTCTACATTATACTTGATTAGTTAGGTACATTCAGTATTCTTTAACAGCATACACTGTTCTGCAAACAATAACAATAGCATAGCAGCTATAAAAGAAGAATACTAAATGTAACAGGCCTAACTCATATCAATCATCATTTCTCATTATCCTCATCACAAGTCATCTCTAAGGCATGACTTTGATGGTATTCATGGCTCTCACAGCCCATTATCAGCATAGGATGCCACTGGCAAGGCATCAGGTTACTTTACTTATTCATAAGGCTAACAACATGCCTTCAATGAATATAACATTAACATCCATACCTGGATATGATTACCTTGATATCAGAACCTGCATGGTTAATACATCTGATAAAGGTAATACAACAATGAGGAATGTACTTCCTATTCTTGTGATAAGAGTTAAATCTTTAATTCAAATCAAATAGAGTTTATTGCTCAAAAGCATGCCATTACCCTTGAATTAGGGTTTACTATTCTCATTACATGTCATCACCCTTGAATTAGGGTTTACTATTCACATCAAGGTGAATTAAACTCATAACATCATCATGTATGAGTAACATCTTCATCGATACTCTTGGATTAGTTAAAGGTTCATCATTTATCATAATTAGGGTTTCTATGATCTCACACAGGTGGATCATACCCTAATTATGCTCATTTATGTGCATTGGAGATACTTTACTCGAGTTTCCACTTAAAAAGGGTACTTTCTCTTTCTAGAAGTACTTTCTCTCTCTAGAGTACTTTCTCTCTCATCATAATGTTAGGTGATGTCAACATCACTCTAAAACAGGTTGGATTGAGGCATCATAGGCTAACATAGCCAAAAACATCATCATTATGTGATTAGAGTTACTTTCTCTCTATAGGTTACTTTCTCTCTCTAGAGTACTCTCTCTTTCATCATACTAATAGTTGATGGTAACATTACACTAGATCAAGTTGGATAGAGTCATTATGACTAAAAACATCATTCTCATGTAATTAGGGTTTGAATTGAGCAAGGTATAACTTAATTGACCCTTCAGGGGTATATTGGTAATTCACCCCTTTGATCATCATCATGGTCAAAAACCTTAGTCAAATAACCCCTTACTATCATAGATTATCATTAGGGTTTGATTTGGGCAACATTGAACCATTTTCATCATCAAATGATTGAATGAGGTCAACCTTGAATCACATTGATTGATTTCAATCATTAATCATCAATTGGGTTGAGATTGGTTGAAAGTGTTGACCGTTTGCCCACTTTGACCCTCCAAGACCGCGAGCCTCTTTCTAGCTCCAAGACCACGAGCCCCCTTAGGCTTCAAGACCGCGAGCCTCTTCAAGGGTTCAAGACCGCGAAGCCTCCCATTGGTTCAAGTTAATATTGAGACCGCGAAGACCAATTTGAGTTGAGACCGCGAGGGTCATGAAGACCGTTTGCCCTTCTTTAACCTCAGGACCGCGAGGCCCTTCACGGTCTTGAGACCGCGAGCCTCCTCTCGGTCTTGAGACCGTGAGCTCCCTCACGATCTTGAGACCGCGAGCCCTCTCACGGTCTTGAGACCGCGAGCCCTCTCACGGTCTTGAGACCGTTTGCCCTTCAGACCGTTTGCATATAAGCAATTAATTCATTTAAAGTTGTGACTTAAAAAGGTCATATCTCCCGATTCCTTTGGAGTTAGTCTCCCAATTTTTGAGGGTAATTAGCCTATATAATTAGGAACAGATTTCTTATACGGTCCACACTCGGTCAATGGGGCCAAACGGTCTTAACACCGTTTGCCCTGTCGCGGTCTCGAGACCGTTTGCTCACCTCGCGGTCTTGAGTCCGAGAGAGCAAACTGTTAGGACCGTTTAAGGAAAAGAAAAGCGGTGGGTTTTCCTTGGAAATTACGCCTTCATCTTCTAGCTCAAGAACAGTACAGATATCCCACGGGTTTACTTGCAAAATAGCAGGGAAAAGTAGGGAAATACTAAGAGCTATCATTAAAACGCATATAAAGATGCACATAGTAAAGCATGGGTTTAGAGTTATAAAACCCGCCTAAAGCTTGCTTCTTGAGCTCCAAGCTTTCAAGCTCCAAGATCTAATGGCGTCTTTGAGTTCCCACAGGTTGGCGAAGGTGAAAACTCCAAGGAAGGATGAAGAGAGATGGCTAGAAAGATAGGGTTTCGAGAATTAGCCATGAAGCTAACCTTGAATTCGAATTCTAACCATGGAATTAGGCAAGAAGAGGGGTTTAGACCTACCTTGCACCCCTTGGTCGTCCTCCTTAGCTCCAAGGCAGTCCTTGGTCGTCTTTGGTGAAATGAAACAGTAAGGGAACGAAGGGTGAGTTCCCTTGCAACTAAGGGAAGGAGAGCTTATATACATGGGGTAGGATCTTCAACATTAGTTCATAAGTTTCCCTTAATTCCAACTAAGTCCTTCCTTTATTACTTGCTCGTCCCTTCATCTTTATTCTAAGGACAAACCTTATCTTAAGTTATAGAAAAGAAGACAAGGAGGAACAATCTAATAATAAAGTTCATACTTAAAGGGATATTGCACATATACCCTGATTATTCAATCACAAAGCCTGTTTCTTAACTTGATAACTCAATTGAGGTGAATTCCTCATCATTTATTCTCTAAATGATGGTAAGAGTCTAAAAAGATGCTTTAGATGACATTCTTTACAAATTGCATCCCATCATTTGGGTAAATTGCATTTTACCCCAAATTAGGGTTTCAAGCCCTGGGATTTCTTCCACAGCTGCACCTTGGTGCTCTAGCTTGGGAAATCCCTCAAACTTTGCCAAAGAGATTCTCATGATGTCTCAACATCAGAGGAACATCTCAACATGTGAAAAATTGCAAACTAACCCTTTTTAACTGGGTAAATTGCACATAGGTCCCTGTATATCAAAACAATGCTACAACTTTAAATAAAAAGGAGCAAATACTGAAATATACGTTTCTGAGAAACTTAATTACATGCTCAGAGTTAATCACAAAGATTTAATTACATATTTAGGCAAAACACCTAGGGTTGACTCATAACCCAGGTCATGGATGTTACAAAAATGTTCTAAATAATAAACATGATAATTTCCTACATGTTTGGGGTGACATGAATGTCTAGTCAGCCGATTAGATTGGTTTGTTCAATTGATCAATTGATTATCAATTAGCCGACTAAATTTTGCAATGGACTGGCCTGGTCGGCCGATTGGAATTCAATAAGGAAGATCTCAAATTGGAAAAAATTGTAGATATGGATCTATACTAACCTAATCAGCCAATTAGGTAACCTAGTCCATGATCACAATGCTTTTTCAGTCCCAGAAGGACCCTGATCGACCAATCAAAATTCCTGTATGAGCTATCAATATTTGATTATTTTTGGGATTGTGATTAGGAAAGGGATTGGGGTTAAGGTTTTCAAAGCCCATAACTCTCCTCTATAGTGGGAACATTCCACATGGTTTGACACATCTTTTGAGTCAACTTGTGAAACAAGTTGGTCGTTATATATATCTTGAAGAAAGTGGAAAAAGCCCAAAGGATTTCTACCCAATATAGGATAAGAAAGGGAATTTTAGGATGACTATCATTTTGACAACTCCTACTCCTCTTTGACTTGGTGGACAAGGTGGTGCAACACATTCTCCCTCATCTATGTGGATGAAGCAGAGGCTAAGGCACATGTAGAGGCTTGAAGAAGTTATTCCACAAGATGATGATAAGGTGTTGTGTAGAAGACAACTATGCAACAACTTGTTGGATGATCCAAATGTCTTGTTGATCTATATGGGTTTCTTGATGGGGATTCTGATCTAGATCTAGACGACCGAGTTCATCATCGATAAAGATATGTCTAGTTGATGGAAAACTAGCGTGCACAAAGGTATAAACTTCATACTTTCCCATGTCTTTTGTTCACTGATATTTTGTAGCTATAATGGATTTGATGGATAGGGTATAAAGGGAAGTGTTCTTTGTTAATTTGTTACACCCTTTTATCGAAAAGTATTCATTTTTGTCCATACTTGATGATGCCAATTCCCTATAGTTATATTGTAAGAATTGGTCCATGAAACCAAGGAGTTCATGTCCATACATGTCATCCATGAGAACATCAATATGTGGTAGTGTGAAAACATATTTGGGGCTATTTATTGAGTTCATTTTACTCTAAGAACATTTTACTCTAAGCCTATGTCATATCACGAGTTTGAATTGAGGGAAGTGTGCCACATTTCATCACTATTTATTAGCTCACAAATGATGTATTATGGATATGATGGGTGGATGTTTTTGAAATGAGGGAAATGTGCCTATCATGGGACCCACTGAGGAGACTAGGTGAAAGATCTAGGATGTGACCTCCTCATCAATCACTATTCGTTATCTAACAAATTGGTCAATGTTCAACGCACATCATGTGAGAACCCGTTACACTAAATGAGATTACTCAAAACACAAAACATGATCAATCTTTCATTAAACACATTCCCATAAAATAGGGTAATAAAACCAATTTCAACATCAACACATACTCATAAACATTTGCATTAACATGCTAAAGAAGCCTGATTCATTTGAAACACCATATACAAACTTTCCCACCCAGACCTGAGAGTACAGGTATGACCTCTAGGACATACTAGAAAAATATCAAACTTCTCTAAGGTCCATCATCACAACTCCTCCTTGATATCACAAATCTATTTTTGCTACTGCCAAACACCTAAAAGGTTGTGGTGACCCACGGGTGAGACCCATTTCCTAGAAAGAGATATAACTCTCAACATCGCTTATTGTTTACAACAGCTTAAGTTATTAAACAATTTAAGCAGAGCAAACAAGTATAATAGATAGGGTTAGCAGTAATGATGACTAGCAAAATACATAGAGGAGCGTATAATAATTATCATCATTAGCCAGATTGTCATCCATTACCTTGTTAAGAATATAAGCAGTTCAATAGCATGTGCATAACTAACATCATAAGAAAGTTTAGTAACATAACATCTCTTAACATAATGAATAAGTCTAGCAGCATAAGAATAGCTAAAAACATTAGAATGTCTAACAGGTAAGGTAGATCTACATCATAAGTAGAGCTAACAACATAAGAAAAATTATATGTATAAGCAAAACTAGCAGTATAGAATCTCTAATTACAGAGGCATATCTATCAATATAAGGATAGCTAATATCATGTGATAACTAATGTCATAATCATAGCCAACAAAGGTAGTATATCTATCAACTTAAATATGATATTGGAAGTACACATCTATAACATGAGCATGTCCACAACATAAACATATCTACTACCTTTATAATGCATTAAACATCATCACTATGTAAAGAAAAAAAACACAAGTTATCATCCAATATGAACCATTGTGTATAACCCTAAACATATATGCTACACAAATATATTACATTTTTTATTAAGTCCTTAGGAATTTGAAGACATCACTCAAAATCGAACTGACAACTGCTAAGTCAAAATATGTGCCAACTAAGATCTAGGGAAGATCAAGACTCTAAGATCTTCTCCGCCCCCGATCAGTACGGCTCCGCCATAGTGACAAATAATGTCAAGTTGCTAACAACCAATCTGTCCTTGGTACAGGTCATGACACTAGTTAAAGGAGGTGGGTCATCTGAGGTACAACCGTAGATGTCCTCCAATCTCATCACATATATAATCACTGAGACACGACCAAAGTCATTCTCAAACTAAGGGCTAGGTATGATAGAAATCATCCTCCCTAAACACTTGGATTCAAGATGACAAGCACCCCACATACTCAATAGTATGCCTCTAAGTTTCCCTTAGGAATACTCATTTCACCATCTGGCAAGTTCTGACACTCAGATGGATCTATGGCACAAGGAACTACATGATTAGAATTTCTCTTTATTAATCATTGCCAATTGGGTGAATTAAAGTTGCATCATACAAGTGGACATAGAAACCCTAATTCATCTCTAACAAACATTGCTATATAATAGTTTTAGAAGATATACAACATATGAGACATATTGTTCCTCATCTCATCATTACATGATACTATTCACTTGCCATTCATGAGACTACACGTGTCCTCATACTATCACATGATATAAATCCTTAGAACAATATCATAGGGTATCAACCCTTGTAAATGTAAGATGGTTATACTTCATTCAGGGCTCAACCATGCCCAATGATCACTAAAACCATCATATCATTCCCCACAAGATCACCATTATCTCTCTCTGCCTTATTGCAAGGCTCAACATACATCACCATTCATGTGATACACAGGCTTACCATGATATCGCATTAAAGAACTAACAAATTTTCATAAGATAATAGTGCAGGGTTATCTTAGCATTTAAGAGAATTTCTTTATTATATCACATATAAGGAATCTATAAGGATGGCCATCATCATACTTATAGTGTACAGTTTACCATAAGAAAACATAAATCATAAAGCTATGATGTCCTCCAGTTAACACATTAGAATTACAATCATTCATTAGGAAGGAACCTCCATAATTATATTGATCACTAAAGGAAGGTTATCATGACTAACCACCATCATGTATTTGAATTAGGGTTAGGTTTAGCTAAATAGATTACATTGAAGTTATGGTTCAGAACTCATACACAAACACTAACTCATGGGATCCCCATACTACTGTGGATGGATAAGATAAAGCATCACCATCCATGCCTTCCTCAAGTATGGATCCATGCATAACTCAAAGTGTAACCATCAGATTATAGCATACCATGGTTTTAAAAATAATAAAAGAATACTCCATTATTCTATTAATCAGTCACAGGGGGCTAATCATGTTTAATCACCATCACCTAATTGTATTAGTATTAGGAGTAACAAGATAAATCACATTAATGCTACAAATTAGCATTCATACCCAAACCGTAATGCATGGAATCCCCATGGGATCATGGATACACAATGTGAAGCATCACCATCAAATTCCATAATATCCTCCAGTATGGATCCAGACATAACTCAAGGTGAAATCATCAAATTTATAGTATACTAGGGTTTCAACCACCATAAGAGATTACCCCATTATTTTATTAACCATTCAAGGGGGCTATTCATAATCAATCACCATCACTTAGATACATTATCATTAGATGTAACAAGCTATACTTCATTAGGTTTACCCATTAACTCATTATGGTGATTATCAATTATATCCACTTGAGGGCAAATGTAAGATAATAAATTTAAGGGTAATGACCATCGAATTCTCATCACTACAACCAAAACATTATAATATAGACGTCATTCTAAACTATTGGACGTTTATTTATCCATTTAGAAAACCATTGGATCAGGTTTAATATTTCCCTACCATCGCTTGATATGTAGGTTTAACCCTTGGATCATATAACCAAAGAAACCATCGGTTTAAGGCTTAATTGGAGCAACTCATGATACCTAGTTACACAATCAAGAGGTAACCTAAAACACCATAATTTGTGATAGATTATGCCACTGTTAGTTGATGAAGTCAATACTACCATCATTGAACACCAGCATACGTTGAGCATAACTCACCATTGGATCATATCATCTTTAGGGCACTAAACCATCAATCATTGAGCTTTTAAAAGAGTAGAGAACTGAAACAAGGTGTGACCAATGGTTTACATTATGAGATGTCACCATGGGTTATCACCATCAGTTTCCATAAAGGCATCTCCATCAGTTCTAATATAAGTTCATGCTATGGTTCATGTATAAAATTTAAAATCCGCCTAAAACACTAAGTATATGTCATCGTTTGATAGGTACTTAGCACCATTGGTTGGTATGTAAGCAAGTAACAAGTCTTAATATACCTCAGGAAGGTCATGCACATGATTTTAGGTTCATATAGAACTGGAAACTAATCAAGGAAGACCATACAAATATAAATCATATGCAAGAATAGCTTTTATATGCATAGATCTTCATTTTAGAGCAAGAACATGAGTAATCAAGCTTGTAGTAAGAAATAAAAGTGAAGAGGGTTATAAAAATCACCTCTAGGGAGAAGATCAGAGTCTAAGAACAAGAAAATTCAATCAAAGAAGGTGAGGAACCCTAGATTTAGGTTTGAATTCGGCCAAGTATCACCTTTCTCCGCAAAAGGAGCAAACCCTAGATAGAAGAAACAAGAATGATAAGTTCCTTGATCTTTAGAAAAAACTTTATGATGGAACAACACGATTCTATCCAGGAAGAAGGTAGGAGGAAGAGGAGATGAAAAAAAAAATGAATGAGAGAAGGATATACTTACTAGTTTAGGTCAAGATCTCCAAAAGGAAGCTTTGTAAACCCTAGATAAGGTTTGATTTGAATCCTAGGTTCTCCAACAAGAAGGTTGGCTATATTGTTATACCTTGGGCACTCTATTCAAACCCAAGTAGGTGAAAGATGAAGTTCTAGAGAGGAGGATAAGATAAGAGTGTAAAGGTTTCTTTTTCGAGCTAAAGGATTAGTATATACGGCTTATGGATAAAGAAAGAGAAAAGCTTGAGGTGTCCTAGTAGCTCTCCATGTGTCCATGGCCTTAAACTATTATGGATATATGATTTAGCCCTATTTTAGGGCTTCATATTGTGTCATTTTGCATTTTTATCACATCTATACCTATTAGATTACATGTTATTTCCCTCAATATGCATATTTGTGTAAAATGCACTTATGAACATTATTTGCATGTTTTTTAGGCATTTGGACCATGTTTGATCGAAAAGAGAGAGATGGAGTGATCCTAGGGTTTCTCTAGCATTGGATAATCCCAAAGTAAAGTATGATGCTCCCTCAACATATCCCTAGTGTCCAAAGACCCATAGAAGCAAATATGTCCAAGGAAATCCAAAGTATCAAGCCCAAGTGCAGCAGAAAACAGCACCACGGCCGTGTAGCAAACAATGGTTGTGCAGGGGACAACCACCACAGTCATTCCACCTAGCACCACCACAGTCATTCCACCTAGCACGACCATGTTACATAACTGAAGAACGAGCATGACACTGCACCATGGCCACCATTACCTTGCTCACCATGACGGTGCTACCCAGCACGACCGTTCTACACTTACCCCAACATGGTCATGCTACCCAGTACGACCGTTCCAGTCTCAGTGTAAAAATGACCATCAACATGTAATTTTGACATTTTAATTGACACTACCAATGGTGAAACACCACGATCATGCTCACCCCTACCCAACACATCCATGGTGATCCACCATGGCCGTGCTACTCACAAAACCTAGCTACGTTTTCCACCACATTTCCCACATTGCCCCTACTTGACCTATTGCTTCCACCACACCTATATATAGGGTGTTCCGGTTGTAGGTTGAGGTTATCTACCCTTAGACCACCCCTAGATCACTCCTACCACTCCATTTTCACCCCTTAGCCATTTCACTCCATTTCCACCTCCATTCCACTCCATTTCACCATTTCCACCACCAAAACACTAGTTTATCCTAGTTCCTACCCTTAATGCCCTTCATTCCATACCCGTGCACCTTGGAGGAGAGAGGAGGACATGTTGTAGTAGATGTAGAAGAGGATTTCTTCATCTGCACTAAGCTCCATGGCTTCTTCTACCTCTTTCTCCTTTCTTTTTGTATTTTCCGTTTCCATGAGTAGTTAGGTCCCTTTTGGTGGGCTATTTGGGGGAAATTATGTTACTTTGATACAATGTTGGGGGAAAATGATATGAAAATGTTTTTATTTCATTTGGAAATGATTATGTTCTATTTGCATCTTATTCTCCATGAATTGCTTGTTGGTTTGTGTGTGAAATCACTTAGGAATTTAGGTAAATTGCTTATATGTGTAAATTTTGGGATTTTCCCTATGTCAAATTCTTGGATCCCTAGGTTGCCTCCCATCTTCATACACCCTGATCAATCTCCCTAAGCCTAGGTGAGAAATCTAAGTTGCTAGATTAGGTGACTCTAGTACAATTAGCATGGAGCCTTCTCAAGGCTAGAATGTGGGGAATTGGGGTTCAAAACCCTAATTTCACCTCCCCATTACTACCCTTGGCTCCTAATTGCCCTAGGAATGTCTAATATAGAAACCTAGACTTGATTAGACTCTAATTGAATTGAACCTAATCCCTAACCCAATTGAGCCTCGCAAGGGTAGTAGGGGGTGTTAGGGACTAGTTCCCCTATACACAACCTAGCATATCCATGGCCAGTTAGTAGCTTAGGTTAATTCATTAGACTCTAACTTGTTGTTTGGTTTGGATAATCAAAATGGAATAATAATGTTCATATGTCCCCCCCCCCAACTTAACTAATAAGTGCATCCCCTAAACAACCCACACCTTCATTAATTGCTTTAAAACCCTAGTTTTCATCTTGCTTAGCTAGTGTTAGCTTAGTTAGCTCTATTCCTGCTTAGTTAGATTCTTTCCCTATTTTTTCCTTGTTCTTGATAGTTTAGCTCTTTACTCACTCTTGTGCTTTTCTTTTTCCTATCTTAGTGTAAATTTCCTTTTCATACTTAGCTTAGTCTTTTCTTGCATACTTAGTCTTAATCTAGTCTAGGTTTAACTATGATTTCATTATCACCTTTAATTTCTTTCTTGCACAACTAGTTTAACAATCAAACAACCTTCAAACCCTTAACCCTAGTATCTATAGTACGAACCCATCAAAACTAACCTAGCTCTAGTGCCCCCTTTTCTCCCTGAGGATTGACCCCTACGCTTGCCCTTCACCTATGCTACAATAGTACCCTATGCGCTTGCGGGTGACCTAATTGGTATTGTGATCGACTGTGTTAGGGTGAAAATAAATTTTGAAAGATCCACATGTGTGTCCTCCCTTAGGGTTTCATCTAGCCACCTCTGATTGGCTAGTGTGTAGCCTTGGTGGGAAGCACACCAAGCTTTTTGGCGCCATTGCCAGGGAGAAAGGTGCTCGACCTAGCTAGTTAGTTTTGCTCTGACTTTTCCTAATGCCCTCATCATTGCTATTATTTATTCATTATTGCTTGCATTCGTTGTTTATATTGGTTTGCTAACTTATTCTCTTTTGTTTGGTTGTGTTTTGTGCATGTGACAAGCCATTAGGGGGAAAACAAGATGGAAGGCCAAAATGCACCCCACAAGCCGCTTCAAGACTATTTCATGCCTAGTGTAATGACCCCGCCTCCCAGTAACCCCCAATTAAGGGAGACCAGAAGGTAAGAGCCGTTATCCCAATTTCCGGATCAAAGGTTCTACAATTAATCAATAATAATTATCAAACTCTACTAAAAACTGAAAGGTTGTAATAAAATTAAACTTTTCATACCTTTTTCAAAAACTAAAATATCTACTTCTATCCACATGGAGTCTATTCTAACTATTCCTCCTTTGAACTTTGATTCACATTTAATTCCACATATGCCACTTTACTGTTTGCTCTTTTCACTTGTACCTAAAACACTGACAAACAAAACTTCGGTCAGCATAAAGCTGGTATGTGGGGGAAACAATAATCGTGCAATTAACTGTAACAACATATTGCAGTAAAGTATGATTTAACAATCAACTTTACGTTTTCAACATAACTGCTCAATCCTTACATACCCTAACCTTTGTGATGTCCCTGTAGTGGATCTGGATGCTACCTTCCTTATGGTAGATCCCCATTTAACCCCTCATGATTCTACCTAATAGGTGAATCAGTTTCAAGGGTTGAGTCACATGGCACTACTCGTAGGTAGCCCACTCCTTAACTCATGGTGCGCTAAAGAGTTGCATGGAACTACATGTAGGTAGACCAATCCTTAACTCTTGATAACCTAGACCTTTCTCTAGGTTACCATTTTTAGCCTTTACAAAGCCATAGAGGTGGACTAGGATCTGAGCCAGTCATGTATGCACATTTATGGTGATAATCATAGTCACATTATAGTTGCATGAAATAAAAGTCATCCAATCAGTTATTTTCAAGAAAATGATAAAAATGTTCATAAATCACCGTGAAACTTAAGCGATTATTCATAAGCGTAACCACATACCTGATTTGATGATTTGAGATAGAAATATTCCATGCAAGTAAGAAATCAAGCAAGCAAGCACACATATCAAGATCCTGAAATAATCATACAATTTCCTTTTATTACTCATGTCATCAAGATCTATTAAACCTAGCTCGCTTCCTAGAGTTTCTAGCTTAGTTTTAGGGTTTCCATTGCAATTAGGGTTTCCCTTCATCTTTTACTATTTTAAACCCTAATTTTATACAATTACTCACAAACCCTAATTATCTCATCTATTCTTCACGAAAGATATTAAGGTTATCTTTTAACAACATATAACCCTAATTTCAGAAAAAGCATAATTAACCACCAATTAAGTCCATTAAGACTCCTTTACTTTAAAGCTACCATTTTATCCTTTTAATCCATGACAAGGTCATTATTCTCATTTATCATCTATTCATAGTCATTATGGTCTAATTCAGATATAAACACTATTTGTTATTAATTCTACCTTTATTCATTAGAAATCCCTAATTTCTACATTAAGGGTATTTATCCACAATTAGGAACGTTTATACTCAAAATAGCTTAGAATTATCATATCTCAACTTTAATCATGAAATTGAACAATTAAAGCCATTAAGAGTCACATTTACTAATATTAGGGTTTCAAGGCTCATTAAAGCATATTTATGCACATGAAACTTTAAATTAATCTAATTATGTGCAAAGGTCATCATTTTTTTCTTAATGTACCCTTTTACAATTAACATGTTAATATCAACATTAATCATCCATTAAACCTTACTAAACACATTAATCATCTCAAAATAGGGTTTCTTAATCATTAAAGCTTTAAAGTTGATAACTTCCATTACTTTTCGAATTACAAAAGGAATTAACTTCTAAAACTATTTTTATTGGATTCCTCTCGTGTTATTGAGCAAAATACATATATTATTTACTACCATCGGAGTTACCATTATTTAGATACGAATTTTGCAATAAAAACTTACTCGAATCAATCAGGAGCTTCCACGTCATCTCCGCCCATGCAATGTGACCCGTTTTGCAAAACATAATGCAAAGACCCTTTTACCCTTGCATAAGTCATGGTTTCTTCACACCTCAGAGGGGTATTTTCGTCCAATGACGATGGGTTGTCTTCAAACTCGTGTGACCTAGCCTTGGCACTGATTTGCAGCAAGTTGCGGCTTCCCTTATCCACCCCTGACCTCGACGGCAACCAGGGAGGCATCCCCTAGCTCTGTCGTGCCCTCGCGTAGGCGAGGATGCTTCAGGTGCGCCACCAGATGGCCGGATATGAGGCCAGCAGATCTGCCACCATGGCTGACCTGCAGTGAACTTGCGGTTGCCGCACAGGTGTAAGGAGCCAAAACGAAGGTCGTCCAGTTCCTTTCTAAAGATGTAAGACCATCACGACTTCCTTTACAATCCCCACTGCTCCAGGGATCACACCATCCCCTCCAATTAAGGTTTGGATGCAAAGAAACACGAAGAAGAATAAGAAGGAAGAGAGATAGTCACATGGGATCCCTATGGACTTGGCTAAGGGTTCAACCCCTTATATAGGGAGGACATCCACGCTCTAACGTGCTTGCCCATGAAGAAAACAAGGCTTCTCCTCATTAAGAAACCTTCTTTCCATAATTGAGAATAAATTCTCTCTCTTTAAATTAGTTCCATGTTGCCCCTTGCTCCTTGGTCATTAAGGAATTCGAAATTATTTCTTTTTATCTTTTTGTTCTTTGCTTTTAATTCATTGGAAACGAAAATTATATTTTCTTTTAATAGAAAATACCACCACTTTAACAAAACCATAAAATTCATTCATTATGCATCATATTATCTTCTTATTTGACATTATTGGTATTTTCTCTTTCTTTCTTCTCCATTGGGGCTCCTTGGACCCCAAGAAACTCCAAGATTTCGAAATCCCTTTTTAAGGATACTTATTATCCTTCTAGATGCATCTATATTCATTATTTTACATTATCTTGTTTATTTCTTCTTAAAATATCTCTTTTTGAGGATTTCTCTTTATCTTTCTTTTTATTTTCCCCGCCATAATTCCTTTTAACATTAGGAATCCTTTGGATACAAAAATCCACGAAGGATAACTCCATTATACCTCGTATGACTTATTTCCCACATTTTATCATTGTTTTCAATTTCTTTCTAAGTAAAGAAATATTTAATTGATCTTTTCTTTTCTTTTTGCATTATCTTTGCAACTTTGGACTCCTTGGGACCCAAGGAACCCAAAAGGCACAAAATCCACCTTTGGATTAATTTCTTTTGCCTTCTTGAGGTTTCTACATTGTTTCTTTTCTTCATTTCTTATTAATAATGGAGTTCCTTTTATTTTTTCCTTATTATTGGGCCCAATAGCCAATAAAGCCCACAAAACAATCAACAAGGCTATTGTAAACGAAACTCATTTATTCAAAACAAATTATATCATTATTTGTTCCAATATCTTTAATATGAGAAATTACATTTCTCACCAAATGAACCCAAAAGTTGGGGTTGTAATACCTAGCAACTAAAAATCACCAATTGCTAGCAGAGTTGATCAAATGCCAGGGGAGGAATTATCTATTCCTCTAGGTCTTCTTGGGCTCGCGCCCATCTTCTACGACTCAGAGAGTGAGAACCCCTACAATCACTTGGATGCCTTTCTTGAAGTATGCTCCACCTTCAGGATGCTGATGGCTAGTGATGATACAATTCGGTTGAACTTGTTCTCTTTGTCTGTTAAAGATAGGGATAAAGATTGGTATGACTCAAGAAGGGACATTATGAGTTGGGAAACAATGAAGAATGCTTTCTTCATACAATTCTACTCTATAGCAAGGTTGACACAAATGTGGCATGTGGTTACAAGTTTTAGTCAAATGGGCAATGAGCAGTTTCATAAAGCATGAGAGAGATTTAAGAAGCTTTTGAGTGAGTCACTGCACCATGAGATCCCTTTGGGGTAGCTAGTTCAATAATTCTACTCCAGTTTGTCTCGAAAGGACCAAGACACAGTGGATTCCTCTTGTGGAGGAGTTTTCATGGCTACGCCACATAAGGAGATACGTCCTTTGTTTGAGAAGTTGGCTGAAGGATCAAGAATTAGAGCTTCTAGCATGATGAATGAAAGAGGGTATGTATTTGGTGTGACACCTCCTACTAATGATAACTTAAGCCAACAAGTGATGAAGATTCTTGGTGACATGGTGAGCTTCATGAAGAACCAGGTGACAAATGTTCCTTGTCACCCAATCAATTCTATTGAGTTCTATGGTGAGGAAAAGAAGACACCTCACTCCTATAGCTATCAAGAGCCACAAAGTCCAAAATATATCTCAAGGTTTGAGGAAGAGGTTCTCTCTAAATTGAAAATATTTGATGATGTCCAAAAAGATGTTCCAAGATTAGAAGAGAAAGTAGAGCAGCTATCTGCTACAATGAAGCAAGTGGACCCATGCCCTCTTCTCCAGTTTTCTATAATCCACTTCCCATGCAAGTGCATACCATCTACCACTTCCAAGGCAATCCCAAGCCTTACACTTCTCCACCACCTCCCTCATCTCAAATTTCACAAAACTTCACCTTCCAACCCCAATTCTTTCCTCCCCCTCAATTCTCTTCTCCACCTCAATTTCAACACCAAGTATCACCTCCACCTCCTCCACAACCATAACTAGACCCCCCTCCCCACCATGAGCAAGGTAGTGTTGTGACAGTTCTAAGGAGTGGAAAGTCTCTTGAGCAGCCCACAAGTTAAAGAAAGGTTGACAAAGCAAAGCAAAAGCAGCCAAGTGGTGATATTGTGATTGAAATTGTCGAAGATGATCCAGTGATACATCTTGTTGATTTTGGGATACCATGTGATCCACTCCATTCTCCATTTGTAGGTCCTACCATCCCTAGTGTTCAACCTCACATTGATGCAAGCAAGGAAAAAGCCAATGATCCTCCATTCATTGAAGTACTAGATAAGCCACCAGAAATGAAGAGGAGACAAAAGCACAATGTGGATATTCTTGAGGTGTTTCACCAAGTGAAGGTGAACATTCCACTCTTGGATGCTATCAAGAAAATCCCATCATATGCCAAGTTCCTCAAGAACCTATGCACTGTGAAGAGAAGGTCAACGGGGAGGTTACCAAAGAAAGTGAAGTTGACTGAACAAGTGAGCTCCACCATACAATATTCACTCCATGTGAAGAGAAAAGACCCAGGAGCCCCACTCATACCTAGTTACAAAGGGAAGCATCACATAGACTGGTCCTTACTTGATTTGGTGTCTTGTGTGAATTTGATGCCATACAATGTCTATGCTGATATAGGTTTAGGCAAGTTGAAGCTGGCACATTGCACTCTCCAATTGGCAGTTAGATCCGTAAAAGTGTCTAGGGGAAGAGTGGATGATGGCTTGGTGATGATATATAAAGAGAAATGTGTAGCATTCTCGACATATTTCATCGTACTTGATATGGAGCCAGAGGATAGGAAGATTCCCATCATCGTGGGAAGGTCATTCTTATCTACAGCTGATGTCGAGATTCATGTACACCACGACACCATGAAAGTTTTATTCATGGACATGAAGATCAAGATCAACATGTACAAAACCACAACCTGATGGGTCCGAGATAGGGATATTGGACATGATCACTTCACAAGTCTAAATGATCATTTGAGAAAAGACGATCAGGATGGAACAATTGATGATGATTATTGTGTTCAAAGGGATGAGGAAAATAGATTGAGTGGAAATGAGGGATGCATGTTTTGCAAGAATGGGCACATGAGGATACGAAATGGATGATTCACTAAAGAATCACCAAGAAGCCAAGCTGAAGGCAAGAAACTCAATGCTTGTGCGAGGCAACCAACCTAGGTTTGGGGAATTTTCCACCTTACCTCTCATTATGGTACTTTTGCTTTGTTTTTACACTTTTCCAAGAAAACACACACACACACACACTTGTTTTTAATATTTTTTGTTTAGTTTTCAGATGTGCAGGTGAAAATAGGGTGAAATTGGGAGAATTAGATGAGGTTTTGACAAAGTGATCCATGAAAAATCATTTTGGGTAATAGATTTGATGTTTGATGAAATTTGAGTTGAAGTCAACAACCATAGTACTCACCACTGATGTGGTACATGGAATGGCCGTGCTGATACATTCACAATCAATAGGGGAATAAAAAAAATCAAAATTGAAGAACAGATCCACCACGACCGTGCAAAGCAGCATGGCCATGTAGCCACCTATGCAGAATGGATGTGTGGGTCACCACGACCGTGCATCAGGCAAGCCAACATGGTCGTTCCATGAAGCACTGTCGTGCTGCAACCCGACTCAACACTTAAGTTAGTCATTTTGCAAAATCCAAAATCATTTCCAAATAGAACCTTCACGAGCACCACAACCATTCTCCATGAACAATGACTGTGCAACACTCCCCAACCCTCCTAGAACCCTCAAATCTCCACAAAATCACCCCAATCCATCTCCAATCAATCCCCCACAATTTCCACTACCTCAATCTCCAAATTTCTCCCTTTTCCATCCACAAAACATGCCATCTCTCTCAAATTTTCCCCAACATCCCCGTTCATCAGAGAATTTTGAGTTTTGTTGATTTATCCTCCACTTCCGAGAAAAAATGAAGCAAATGGCTAAGAAGGTTGTAGTAAAGACCAAGAATGTGATATCCTACGGACGCCAGCCCAAAAATGCATCCTCTTCAGCCCCGATGGCTGTTGTTGCCCTCCTGCACCTTCGACAACCTCCAATTCACAAGGGGAATTGCCCCATACGGTTGCAGTAGTGGACCCAAAGATGGAGGAATCATCCAGGCTACCTAGCAGAGGTAGGTAAGCAGCCCGACCATTCATATTGAAACCCCATCCTTCAATTGCGGCAGCTTGACCATCATTTTTAGCTACATGTCCCTCGACATCTACGACACGCAGTTGCAGTCGAGAGAACGACGGTGGCTACTGGTAGATGATACTGATGAGGTCGTACTAGATGCACAACCAGAGGATGTGCCAAAAATGCGTCATGAGCCAACACCAGATAGTTAGGGTAAAAGAGGGAAGAAACTCAAGCATCCAGAGTGCTTGATACACTGAGTGATTGCCACTCGCTACGCATGCCAGGAGATGATGAAATGTTTGGGCATCTTTGATTTTTTTAGGATGTCTTGGAGCCCATTGGGCTAGTTGAGGTGTTGACTACTGTGTAAGAGATTTATGTGGAGCTTACACAACAATTCTTTGCCATGTTAGAGAAGGTCTCGCATGATGCCATCAATGTCACCTTGGGGAGAGCACCTACCTTGTTACTACAACATTTTAAATGGCATATTTACTATGACTCCTGAGGCAGCAACGCCACTTGATGAAGGAAGCACTAATAGAGAAACTAATGCAAATGATGTGGCGACGTGGAAGAAATTCACCGGGAAGAGCAGTTTTTTAGCTGGTAAATTAAAGACTAGCCTAATCCACAACCCTATCCTAAGGTACATTCAGAAGGTTTTGGCGAACACCATCTTCACCCGTTATGAAAATCAAGGCAACTACATAAGGAAAGACCTTTTCGTGTTAGGATGGATGGTGCAAGGGAAGGTTGTAAACCTGGGGTCACTTATCATTGATCATATGAATACAATTCCATTCAAGAGAAAGAATCCATTTATCATGGGAGGATTGTTACTTCCATTGCCTTAGCCCTAGGACATGATGTATCTGGCTACACAAAGGCAGAAGGAGGAAAGTTAGTTGACTTGCATTACTTGACCCGATCATCGATGATATTAGTGGTTGACCATAAGATTTTCTACTAGGTCAAACCTCCTTATGTTGGGGTTTCACTTGAGCTCCCCTACCATGCCATACCTCTTTTAGAGGGATGTGGCCCATCTACAGACTTTCTGGACATCTTGAGGAGATGGGAAGAGGAGCATCCTAGAGACACATGGCAGCAACAACCCAGAGATCTACCTGAGGGGCTTGGAGAGTCACAGGAAGCCACCGAGAGGAGGAGGACATCCGAGGAGTAGGAGAACCATAGAGTGAGGCATCATGAGGGGGAAACATCACAGTAGCAACAACAACCCCAAAAAACGCATATGGCATGTCCACCATACATGTGCAACTGGAGGGTAATTAGAGCACTTAGGACCACATTTTGAGCACCCAGGAGGGTATTTTGAGGGCACAAGAGGGTTTTAAGCATACTCAGGATACCTTGTGGTTGTAACATCAACAAATGCATTATCAGGTCAACCACCTATACCAGTTCCAGCATTCCCGGGCATAGAGGAACTCCCTGTAAGGCCCCTAAACTTGCTTAATGAGTTGAATAAGCTTAATTACCATAATTAAAATATTAAAACTCTAATATAACCTTGTGATCTACTTTGAAATCATAATACAAGCTTAAGTTTCAAATTTGGTCCAATTTGGACACTATTTGAGCAAGTTATGAAATTTTATGCACATTTTGGACTATTCTACAATTTCACCAATTGAGAGGTTTTATTTGCAATTTATCACTTGCATTATGTTCCTTGTATATTATCTCATAATTATTGAGCTTTTTGAGCCATGAGGCTCCTAGTTAATCCTTGGTTTGAAGATGTTTTCTCTAAGAATATTTTAGGGTTTACCCCTTTACGGATGAGCTACCTTTAGTAGCTATCAACTAATGAATTATGTGATTGGCTGGGAAATTCGACAAAGGAAAGCTAATCAGGTCTATATGGACGGTGGTGGAGCTTCTTGTGTGTGTTCTTGTATATTCTTAATAGTTTAAGGCCATAGATACATGGGAAAGCTACTTTTACACCTCATGCTTGCTCCCATCCTTATACATGGGCTAATTTACCTCTTCCTTGCCCAAGTACAAAACTTTGCTTACTTTCTCTTTCATTTAACCTGTATCAATGACTCCACTCTATTTTTCTTCGTTACCAAGTGCTCTAAGGTAGAAGACAACCTCTTTTTGGAGCAGAAGGTCTCCTAGAGCTCCATTTAGCCCTACCTAGGGTTTTCAAGGTCATCTTCTAGGGATTTCGACCAAGGAAAGTTATTTTGTTCCTTCCTTCTCCATTTGTCTTGCTCTTATCCTTCCTTCAGGTTGGAACCTTGTTGTTCCATGGTAGAAATTGCTCTAAAGCTCTGAAACCCTACATTTCTTGCTCCTTATGCTTAGGGTTTGCTCATTTGATGAAGAAAGGTGCTAGATGAACGAGTTCATAGCTTATGGTTGGGTTTTCTACCCTACCTTCTCTTGATTTCTTCTGTGTGGGATTTCATCTTCTCATCAGAGGAAAGTTTTATAACTTTCTTGATGTTTATTTCTTACCATAAGCTTTCTAGATCATATTTTGCTCGAAAATGATGATCCATGCACTAAAAAGCTATGCTTGACTTGGATTTCGATTTTTATAATGTTCCCTGTTCTGATTTCAGTTATATATGAACATGTGATCATGTTTACATTATTCCCAAGGTATAATATGACTTGTATCAGGTTGTTTTGACAACCTATGGTGCTAAGCACCTATCAACCAATGGTCAATTTTAGGGTTTTAAGCTGATTTCTTCTATAAACCCATGACCTGATAATGGTACCATTGCAACAACCCTATGGTGTTGTCTTCATGACAATTGATGGTGGTAACCAAGGGTGTCAACTGACATTCACCACTTAGGTCATTTTTTTTTCTAATTAGAAGTCTAGTGATTAACAACTAAGTACCCTAATGATGCTATCAATCAATGGTGATATTAGTTTGATATTTGATGTTAATTAATGAATACAATGTTGATATAACAACCTATGGTGACTTAATGGTCACTAATGATGATGGATCAGGTCTCCAAAACCTATGGTGAGTTAATCATATAGTTGTAGCATCAATTAAGCCTTACACCAATGGTTTCTTGGGTAACATGATGCAATGGTCAGACCAATACTGTAATTGATGGTTTTAATATATGAACTTGTCCCAATGGTCAAGATATAATGTTTATTCCTCCAATAAAGTGGAATGATGGATAATGTAATATGTTGGTCCTAATAATGTGATTTATATGGTTTACTTTATATGATAAACTTAAGGACCTTACTTGTTGACAATGGATGTCTTCTTTTAAATGTACAGTTGATTGTGGGTTTTACCCTACTCTAAATGGAACTTTTTGTGTTGTTAATCAAGGGATGTCTAGGGTTAGATGGTGAATCTTTATAGAGAACAAATCCAGGACCTCATAGGTGTTTTATCCAAGGTTTTTACTTATGTAAACAACCAATGGTCTTACCTTTTAAACATCTAATGGTTCTAGGTGACATTGTGGTATGGTGATATGGGTTGAATGATGATGGAACAAATGGAGGGTTACCCTTAATAAGGTAGTCTTACCTATTCACTGATATGAATAGAAAGGGCGATAACCATATTGTGTTGATATGTAACCCTAATGAGGTATATCTTGTTATACATAGCATTAATATAACTAAATGATGGTAATTGGGTATGAATATTCCTTGAATGATTAATACAATCATGGAGTACTCTCTTATTGTTGTTGAAACCCTAGTATGCTATAACCTGATGGTTACACCTTGATTTATGTGTGGGTTCAAACTTGAGAATAGTATGGAATGTGATGGTGATGCTTCACCTTATGCATCCATGATCCAATGGGGATGTTGTGAGTTAGGGTTTGGGTATAAGTGATGATTAGTAACATTGATATAATTTATCATGTTGAACCTAACTCTAATGTAAATAGATAAAGATGAGTATTCATGTTTAACATTCTTATATGATGGAATGATGGTGGAATAACCTCCTTACATTGATCATAACCTAAATATGTTAATTGGTGGTTATCATAGCCACATGGTTGATACTTTCTTATGCTAAACATGCGCATTATGAATATGATGAGTGTTGATCACATCTAGATTCCTTGCATGTTGATGTAATAAAGGGAATGTTCTTAATGTTAATGTAACCCTGCTATGATTGTTTATGAATATCTCCTAGCTAATTAATGCAATATTGTGTTGATCTGGTATATTATATGTAAGTGATGTTGTTGAGCCTTGTTATAAGGCATGGAAAGACAATGATGATCTTGTAGGGAATAGTATGATGGTCTTAATGACCTTTGGTCTTGGTTGAGCCCTGAATGAGGTGTAATCCTCTTGTGTTGATAAGGGCTGATACCCTATGATATTGTGAAGAGGATTTATATCCTGTGATAGTATTATGGTCTTAATGACCTTTGGGCATGTTTGAGCCCTGAATGAGGTGTAATCCTCTTATGTTGATAAGGGTTGATACCCTGTGATATTATGAAAAGGATTTATATCTTATGATAGTATGATGACTAGTGTGGTCTCATGAATGGCAAGTAAATAGTACCATGTGATGATGAGATGAGAAATTATGTTTCACACATTTTATATCTTTTAAAAGTTGTGATATTTATATGCTTGCTAGAAGTGAATTAGGGTTTGTATGTCCACTTGTTTGATTCATCCTTAATTCACCCAATTGGCATAACTAATCAAGTAAAACTCTAATCATGTAGTGCCATGTGCCATAGATCCATGTGAGTGTCAAAACTTTCCAGATGGTGAAATGAGTATTCCTAAGTGAAACTCAGAGCACATACTGATGAGTATGCGGGGTGCTTGTCATCCTGAATTCAAGTTTTTAAGGAGGATGATTGTGGTCATACCTAGCACTTAGTTTGAGAATGATTGCGGTTGTGTCTCGATGATTATATATGTGATGAGCTTGGAGGACAACTACAGTTGTACCTGGGATGGTTGGGTATGCATACCCACCTCCTTTCACTAGTTTCATGACCTGTACCAAGGATAGACTAGGTTGTTAGCAGCTTGACCTTATGTGTCACTGTGGCAGACCCATACTAATCGGGGGTAGAGAAGATCTTAGGAGTCTGGCTCTTCCTAGATCTTGTATGACACTGATTTTGACTTAGCAGTGGTCAGTTGGATTTTGAGTGGTATCCTCAATTTCCTCAGGGCTTAATAAAAGATCTAATACAGCCGTGTAGCATATTTGTTTAGGGTTATACATAACATTTCACATTGGATGATAACCCTTATTTTTTATCTTTACATAAAGATGATGCTTAGTGCAATTAAGAGATAGTAAATATACTTATGTTGTGGATATGCTTAAGATTGTAGATGTGTACATACAGTAGCCATGATTGTGTTGATAACTATACTACTACTACTGATTATAATCATGATGCTAGCGATCTCATGTTGTTAGTTATGTTTAGCATGCTAGCCATGCCTTTGTAACTGAAGATGCTTATCCAGATAGTTGTGCTTATGTTGTTAGCTCTTCTTATAATTTTGATATGTTCAACCAATTAGACATGCTCATGTTGTTAGCTATGCTATGTTACTAGACTTGCTCATGATGCTAGATATGCATATGCTACTAAATTGCTTATATTATCAACAAGATAAAGGATGATAGTTATTATATTCTTCCTTGTGCATTTTGTTAATCATCAGTGCTACTGAGCTTATTTGTTATATTTGATTAATTTTCTTAGCTATTTAATTACTTAAAAATGTTGTAATCAATAAACTTTCTAGGAGGTTATATCTCTTGCTAGGACTGGGTCTCACCCTTGTGGTTCGCCACATTTTTTTAGGTAATCGAAAGTGATGAAAATAAACATGTGGCAGCAAGGAGGATCTATAGTAATGAATCTTTGAGAAAGTTTATTAGATGTCTAGTGTGTCCTAGAGTCATCCCTGTACTCTTAAGTCTAGGCAGGAATAGTTTGTACATGGTGTTTCAAATGAATCAAAATTTTGTTATCATGTTATTGTTTGTTGAGTGGCATATACAAATATTGTTCTCCTGTGTATATATGTTGTGGCTAAGGTGATAGTGAAAAACACTAGAGGTGGGGTGAATAGAGTTTTAAAATTATTTTAACAATTTTTTAATTCAAACAAGCAACCACAAGAATATTGGACAAGGGGACAAGGATTTAGAGTGGTTCCTACCTTAGCAAATACTAAGGTAGTCAGTCCACTACCCAGTTGCTTACCCAACCGGGATTTGGAAAGAAATTAATTTTATTACCTCGCAAGGACTTTACATAAAATTACAATTCTTTCCCTAAACCCTTCAGACAGCCTTCACCTAGAAGTAATTGCACCAACCTTGAAGCAGCCTTCACCTAGAAGTAATTGCACCAACCTTGAAGCAACCTTCCTCCTGAAGTAGCTTCCCATTGCAATAGCCTTCTTGAAGTAGCTTCCCGTTGCAATAGCCTTCTTGAAGTAGCTTGAAGTCCACCTTCTCCTCTGAGAAGAACCTTCTCCAATCTGTAGCCTCCAACCCTAGGAGTAGCAAGGAGAATACAAAGGATAAAAGGAACAAGAAGGAAAATAGAAATTACAACTTATCCTTTTAAGCACAAGGCTTGATTTGCCTATATCAAGCGTATTGATCTCCTAACCAATGAGTGTAGAAGTGTAAGTTCTGTGGAAAGGAGATGCTAGCCTATAGGACACGAAATTGGAGCAATGGGAATGAATAGCCAATGTTGGAATTACTCTATTGCTCAAAACAGATTGCCAATGAGTATTCAAGCTCAAGTATAGCACAAGTGTAGCTTAGGTGTCTTTAGGTGTCCTAAGGCATGTCCTATTTATAGGAATGACCTACAAGTGCTTAAGGACGTTCTAGACACTTTCTAGGGGGTTCTAAGTGCTTAACTAGCCGTTAGGTATAAGTTAGTTGCATTAGTAACAGCTAGTTGCTTTATTCTGCAGTTGCTGTCAGAGTCCATCTCGGTCGGGCAATTGTAGACCGAGATACCTACTCGGTCGAAGTTTTGTCGACCGACAGGCTCTCTGGATCAACGTTCATTTACAACTGCCAACTACCTTGTCAGTTGTGTCTAACGGCTACTTGGGTCTTTCTCGGTCGAGAATTTTGTCGACCGAGAGTGTCTCGGTCGAGGAGTTTGTCGACTGAGATTGACCATGTTGCAATCTTTCAATTTAGGCACTAAGTGTGTGTATGAGTGTGAATATGTGACACTATTGAACGGGATGACCTAACTAGGTGTGGTGTTTAGCTAGGGAAGATCTAACGCTTGATTTACATGAAGTCTAAGTACTTGTACATTATATATTTGTACAAGTTTACAATTGATTACATTTCATGACATTTACAATCATTCAAGCACATAGATTCCCTAGAGCTTTGTCATCCACCTTATTCCTGCAACACTCAAGTAGCACATTAGATCAACAAGAATGAAATGTTTGTCATCATCGAAACAAAAGGGATTTATCATAATGTCCAATTTATCCAACAATCTCCCCCTTTTTGAAGAGGACAAACATTTCCTAAATATAAAATAAGGAAATATAAAGCATGTGAGTTTCATACCTGAAGATTACCTTTTGTAGCCATTCTTGGTTTACAAGTGAGTGTTGGCCATCAAGATGGAACTCATTTATATTTTGATTTTGTATTCTTTCTCCCCCTTTGTCATTTCAAAAAGATATCCAAGTTGAATATTTTATATTTCTTTTCCCCCTTAATTTTATACTATGCTCCCCCTTAGATAGATATTCTATTAGGAACATGGATTTTTGTCTAATTTAGCCACAATTTGTTTCTCAATCATTTGCAAAGGATGTTAAGCCTTGAAATGATATGAGATTCCCTTAAGCTTATGATGAATGTATAGTTATTTCTCATCTATCAAGGGATGTTAAGTCCTAAAAATCAAATGAGAATCCTTTAATCTTAGAGTGCATAAAAAATGTCTCCATCCAAATGCAAGGGATGTTAAGCCCTGATTTGTTTAGAGAGTTCCTTTAAGATATATCATTTTTATGAAATTCATAGATTTCTTCATAACCAAGAGTAAAAATACTAAGGTCGTAAAAAGCTCCAAAAGATGTTTTCAATGTTTTTGTAAGCTTCTTAATCAAATAATCAAATTTGTTTGTATGAGCTCCCCCTTAATCTTACCATTTAAGCAATTTAAAACTTCTAAGGTCATAGATGATTTTAAATTAGGATTTTGACCTTTATCAAAAGTATACTAAGATTGAGTATAATAAAGTGATGTCCAAATAAGCATTTTGTCAAAGCTTATTTTAGGTCGTCCTTGACTACGACCATAGCGCCCCTTGGTCAAATTTTATTTCAACCAAGAGGCAAAAAAAATGTAGATTTCCAATTTAAGCACTCATATGTGAAGTACTTGATTAGATATCAATTTTGAAGCATGCTTAGTGATACTCAATATGAAAACATCCTCTTAAGAATGAAAGCATGATTAATATCTCAAGTCTTTTAAAGATGCCAATTGAGAAATTTTTATCTTATGTGTTGCAAGCATTTCTAAGAGACATATCATCATTGAATTATTTTGCTTGCCTATGTATCATCAAGGATCCATGCATACAATTATCATTATCTATTCGTGCTAACACAGCATCATCATGATGAAAATGATAATTCCATGATTGTAATCACATGATTTCTAAATGGGTAGACAAGAAAATACTTTAGGAAAAATCATATGAATAATGATAAAATAGAAATTTCCTTTTTATTAAGCTAAGCATCATTTAGAGAATAAACAAAATTAATCTCATATAAGTTTTCAGGGATGATTTTCAAAATATATACAATCATTAATCACTAATAGATAGCAATTTGATAAATTACAAAAAGAATTCAGCAATTTTATAGCAGACTGGAAATCAGTGACATGCTCGGTCGACAATCTCTCGACCGAGGTTCACTCGGACGACAGATTCTCGACCGACAAAGTTTCTGGAATATTTTCAGAACTATTGTTGGATAAATTGGACATTATGATAAATCCATTTTGTTTCAATGATGACAAACATTTCATTCTTGTTGATCTAACGTGCTACTTGAGTGTTGCAGGAATAAGGTGGATGACAAAGCTCTGGGGAATCTATATGCTTGAATGATTGTAAATGTCATGAAATGTAATCAATTGTAAACTTGTACAAATATATAATGTACAAGTACTTAGACTTCATGTAAATCAAGTGTTAGATCTTCCCTAGCTAAACACCACACCTAGTTAGGTCATCCCCTTCAATAGTGTCACATATGCACACTCATACACACACTTAGTGCCTAAATTGAAAGATTGCAACAGGGTCAATCTCGGTCGACAAACTCCTCGACCGAGACACTCTCGGTCGACAAACTTCTCGACCGAGAAAGACCCAAGTAGCCGTTAGACACAGCTGACAAGGTAGTTGGCAGTTGTAAATGAACGTTGATCCAGAGAGCCTGTCGGTCGACAAAACTTCGACCGAGTACGTATCTCGGTCGACAATTGCTCGACCGAGATGGACTCTGACAGCAACTGCAGAATAAAGCAACTAGCCGTTACTAATGCAACTAACTTATACCTAACGGCTAGTTAAGCACTTAGAACCCCCTAGAAATTGTCTAGAATGTCCTTAAGCACTTGTAGGTCATTCCTATAAATAGGACATGCCTTAGGACACCTAAAGACACCTAAGCTACACTTGTGCTATACTTGAGCTTGAATACTGATTGGCAATCTGTTTTGAGCAATAGAGCAATTCCAACATTGGCTATTCATTCCCATTGCTCCAATTTCGTGTCCTATAGGCTAGCATCTCCTTTCCACAGCACTTACACTTCTACACTCATTCGTTAGGAGATCAATATGCTTGATATAGGCAAATCAAGCCTTGTGCTTAAAAGGATAAGTTGTAATTTCTATTTTCCTTCTTGTTCCTTTTATCCTTTGTATTCTCCTTGCTACTCCTAGGGTTGGATGATGTGGATTCGAGAAGGTTCTTCTCGGAGGAGAAGGTGGACTTCAAGATACTTCAAGAAGGCTATTGCAACGGGAAGCTACTTCAAGAAGGCTATTGCAATTGGAAGCTACTTCAGGAGGAAGGCTGCTTCAAGGTTGGTGCAATTACTTCTAGGTGAAGGCTGCTTCAAGGTTGGTGCAATTACTTCTAGGTGAAGGCTGCTTGAAGGGTTTAGGGAAAGAATTGTAATTTTATGTAAAGTCCTTGCGAGGTAATAAAATTAATTTCTTTCCAAATCCCGGTTGGGTAAGCAACCGGGTAGTGGACTGACTACCTTAGTATTTGCTAAGGTAGGAACCACTCTAAATCCTTGTCCCCTTGTCCAATATTCTTGTGGTTGCTTGTTTGAATTAAAAAATTGTTAAAATAATTTTAAAACTCTATTCACCCCCCTCTAGTGTTTTTCAATTGGTATCAGAGCAGGCTTCAAGGAACCCTAACAAGGTCTTGAAGAATGGGTGACGGGGTGCTCAACAATCTTAACCTTGAAGGGACATTTGTTGCTAGGCCTCCAGCATTTGATGGAACAAACTACACATACTGGAAGAGAAGGATGCAGTTCTACTTCCAAGGCATCAGTTGGGACTTATGGAAGATGGTGTCAACTCCATACGAGCTTCCTCAAACGCAATATGCACAATGGGAATGAATAGCCAATGTTGGAATTTCTCTATTGCTCAAAACAGATTGCCAATGAGTATTCAAGCTCAAGTATAGCACAAGTGTAGCTTAGGTGTCTTTAGGTGTCCTAAGGCATGTCCTATTTATAGGAATGACCTACAAGTGCTTAAGGACGTTCTAGACACTTTCTAGGGGGTTCTAAGTGCTTAACTAGCCGTTAGGTATAAGTTAGTTGCATTAGTAACAACTAGTTGCTTTATTCTACAGTTGCTGTCAGAGTCCATCTCGGTCGGGCAATTTTCGACCAGGATACCTACTCGGTCGAAGTTTTGTCGACCGACAGGCTCTCTGGATCAACGTTCATTTACAATTGCCAACTACCTTGTCAGCTGTGTCTAACGGCTACTTGGGTCTTTCGCGGTCGAGAAGTTTGTCGACCGAGAGTGTCTCGGTCGAGGAGTTTGTCGACCGAGATTGACCCTATTGCAATCTTTCAATTTAGGCACTAAGTGTGTGTATGAGTGTGCATATGTGACACTATTGAAGGGGATGACCTAACTAGGTGTGGTGTTTAGCTAGGGAAGATCTAACGCTTGATTTACATGAAGTCTAAGTACTTGTACATTATATATTTGTACAAGTTTACAATTGATTACATTTCATGACATTTACAATCATTCAAGAATATAGATTCCCTAGAGCTTTGTCATCCACCTTATTCCTGCAACACTCAAGTAGCACGTTAGATCAACAAGAATGAAATGTTTGTCATCATCGAAACAAAAGGGATTTATCATAATGTCCAATTTATCCAACAGATAGAACAATTTGTATCAAATTTTTGGCATAGGATGGATATAAGAAAGATGTTGGGATCTTATGCAAATGTTTCTGAGCGGGTTCTGACGTTGAAATTGGTTTTAATTTACCCATATTTTTGGGTATGTGGTTAATTGGTGAATGATTGTGTTTTATGTTTAGAGTAATCACGTTTGGTGTAATGGTCTCTCATAAGTTGCTATTAGAGCTTTAGGTTCACTGAGTTTATAGGGACACTAAGACTTAAGACTAGGATGATGTCTAAGTTAGGAACATGACACAAAAACATGGTGCATACTGCCTAATCTTAGTACTTGGATGCCCTAACCAGGTATTCAATTATTGAAGAAAGGTAAGTATGGAACTCTTAGATTGTTATCTTTTTTATTACTCTGATCAAGTGGTCATTTTGAGACAATCTAAAGAGCATAACAAATAAGAAATAATGGTGTGAATATCTCAATCCTACCTTAAAGAAGATGAGAATTGCATCATTATCTATCAAAACTTGAATGTTTGGTAAATATAAGAGAGAGATACAACACCATGGAATCTAAATCTGAATACAAATAAGGAAAAGAGGAGTTCTTGAAGATATTATTCAAGAAGATAATAAAGTAAAAGGCAAACAAGTTTATGCTTATAAAGTGAATCAAGGTATGAAATCCACATAAGATAGATAGAACTCCTATAACAAGTACAAAATGAGATGATGAATGGGAATAATGACAAAGAAATAAGGCGGAACATGAGTTAATCTCAGACCAACCTATGTGTGTAAGAAAGTGTTAATGAAAAATTAGCATGACATGTGAAAGAAATTAAGGGAGATGACCTCGATTTAATGAAGAAAATGTGGAATATGATGATTTACTAGTCGATAAGTGGTTGAAAAACCTAATAAAATAAGAGAACATACCCAGTGTGATAAATTTTCGTCAAGGAAGGAGTAATGATATATGTTAATCATGATGATTCCTATGCTAATGGCAAGGAACCTGAAATGAAAAAGGTAAAATGATACATAAGAAGCTATAACTTGCATAATGAAAATAGAATTGGTTACCTTTTTGCTAGTGACCTTGAACAATGTGGCTATGATGTGGGAAGTGTGTTTCTGTTACGAACCCATCTCCCGGTAACCCCCAATTAAGGAAGACCGAAAGGTTAGAGCCCTTAACCAATAACCCAGATCAAAGGTTCGACAAATAATCAATAACAATTATTAAATTCTACCAACTATACTGAAAACTGGTATAAAATAAACCTTTTCTTACCTTTTAAAAACTAGGATTTCTAAACTTCTATCAACGAAGATACCAATCTAACTAATCCTCCTGTGCACATTAATTCTCATTTAATTCCGCATATGCCACTTTACTGTTTGTTCTTTTCATTTGTACCTAAAATGCCGAAAAACAAAACGTCGGTCAGCAAGAAGCTGGTACGTGGGGGAAACAATAATCGTGCAACTATAATAACAATGTAATCATGCAATTAATCATTTAACAACCAAGATTACATTTTAAGCCATACTTCTCAATCCATACCTATCCACAAATCTATGTTGTCCCTGAAGTGGACTTATATGACACCTCTATAAAGGTAGATCTTTACCCCCATGGTCCTACCTTACAGGTAACCAATACATAGGGTAATAGAGTCGCATGGCACTACCCAAAGGTAGCCAAATATCTAACTCAATATGACTTGATGGTCCTACCCTCTAGGTAGCCATATACTAAGTCATTCAATGATCTGATGGACCTACCCTCTAGGTAGCCATATACTAGGTCAACTATTAAGCCATAGAGGGGACCAAGATCTGAGCTAGTAGGCACATATATTATGTGATAGTCATATCAACATTATAGTTTGCATGAACTAAATTCATCCAACAGTTTATTTCAAGTTATTGATGAAAACTTCATAAAACCTCGGAAAACTATTTTGAGATATTCATAAGTGTAACCACATACTTGTATTGTAGATTCAGATACATAATTAATTTGTAGAGAGATAAAATCCAATCAATCAAGCAAGTTGCATAGAAACCCTGAAATAAAAGTACAAGTTTACTTTTATTAATATTTGTCCAATTTCATCATATCCCTTAGGGTTTCTATTCCAATTTTAGGGTTTCCTTGGAAATTAGGGTTTTGCCTTCATTCTTAATTATTAAGAATCCTAATTTCATCAAATTCACTTAAAACCTTTATTTTAATATTCCTGTCAGTTTTAAGATCATATCTTGGCAAATTACTCCCTTAATCCGAAATAACATAGTTTTCTTCTTCTTTTCCCTAAATTAGGGTTTCCATTGAAATTATCTTTCTTTTATGGGTTATTACTCTTTAAATTAGGAAACCTTGCTTTCAAAATGGATGAACAACTACTTCTATTAATAACAAGGTTAATCTTATCAAATTGACCCCTTAATACGCCCTTTATCTTCAATTAGGGTTTCTCATCAACTTTCAATACATTTTACTAGCAAATTAAAGTACTTTTGTAAAATGGAGCAGAACTAGGTTCCCAAAGTATTTTTATAAAATTCCTCATATTTTTCTACACAACTTTCATGATAAAGTTTTTCCATTAGATACTCCTAGTAGTTTCTACAATTTTTGCAAAATAAACCATTTTCTAGATTATTTGGTCAGAGAACAAAGTTACCAAAAAATTCTCAAACGTCAGATCAGTGCTCCGGTAGACCTCCTGATCGGATGCTCCGTGTCAGTCGCCTCCACTACCTCCGTTGCGCACGTGACCTCCAGGCCCGGTCCGTTGGATCACACCTGAGTCCATGATGGACTCTTGATCTATCAGCCCGCAGTTTGAGCAATTTAACTCTGTCGACCCCTCCTTACGCCGTCAGATATTGATCAAACGATGATTGTACGTCATCTTCCTTCTTCCTCTGCTACTAGTGCTGTGGCGGCGGCCTCGCCGGAGAGACACCAATCGAGCGGGATAGGGAGTAAAGGGGATCAAGAAGAAGTCGTTTGGGATCGTAATGAATTGAGGGATCGAGGGGTCCCCTTAATATAGGCCATGGGAGGTCCCTGTTAGGGTTTCCAAACCTAGCCGCAACCTGAGTCCGAGCCCAATTGGGCATTTCACGAGGTTAGGTTAAAATGTGAGCAAACCAGGGCCGAGAAACTTCTATTCTTCCTCCCGAACTCAATGGGACTTTTCCCAAGAGTGCTCATACATTAGGTTGATCGGAATCAAGGGGAGACGTTTCCCCTGACACGGCTGCAGTCCTCGTCCCACTAGGACTTGGATGATGGACAACTCCCATTGGATTTGAATCCAAGGGACCCCAGAACCCGTGTTTGATCAAAAGGAAACTTATTTCCTATTATTTCAAAATAAATTCCAAATTCAATGACAACTTGGAAAATTCATAACTCCCAATCCGTAATTCCTTTTCAATTCAAACTTTTAGGAAACCTTACTCGTACTTTTATCTTCCATCCTACAAATATTGGGATTATTATCTCTAGGAAACGATCTCTTTTCTTTGATTGCAAGTTATCATCATATTTTCCACATCTTTTCTTATTTCCTTTACTATTAATTTATTATCCTGAGTTCCTTGAACCCCAAGGAACCTTAAAAACTCGAAATTCTATTTTTCATATTATCCCTTAGCCTTTGTTCTTACTTCATTTATTTTCTTAGTACTCCTTATCGAATTGAATTTATTTTTCATTTCTTTTTCTTTTTCCTTCAATGGGCTTAATGGCCAATAAGGCCCGTTAAGAAAACATACAAGGCTATCATACACAAAATTCATTCAAATCAACTCATAGATTTTTATTTATCTTTAAATAGAGATTTACAATCTCATTAGATATCTTGGAAAAATGGGGTTATAACATCCTCCCCTCCTTATAGGAATTTTTCCCTCAAAATTCAATCAAGCAAACAAACAATTTAGGATAAGACTTTTCCATGTCCATCATTGGCCCCTATGTGGCTTTACCCTACCCATGGCACTTCCAAAGAACCTTTATCATCAAATATTCTTTTCTCTGAGTTCTTTCACCCCGACGTCTATAAACTGCACAGGTGACTCAGGTCATTTCAGCCTCCCTTGGGGCCCACTAGGTTCATTGCTCAGCACATGGTCGGGGAACCTCACATAGTACTCTAAATTGGACACATGGAACTCATCATACATTACTTTATCCGAAGGGGTATGGTCAAACTTAACCTTCTCCACCAAACCATGTCAAAAGAACCCATGCATCGGGGACTCATCTCTCTTAGCTATAACTTAGAGGGGTCGGATTTTCATGTCACATATTCTCCCACAGTGAACTTCATGTCACTCTACTTTGCATCTGCTCACGACTCCTGACGTCTCTAGGCTCCTTTCAACCATTGCATGATCAAAGCGACATCATTTACATGCACTGTGGTCCTTTTCTAACCATCATGTGGTCCTTTCACAAACATCACCTTACTGAAGTGGTGACCGACACTACCTCCCTTACAGAGCTTCTTTAAATCTCGATACGGGCTATGGTGGTTATCTTCACATCTTTCATAGGACAAGAACTGTCTCTAGTTGTCACCCTGAACGAGCACACATGCTCTCATCAGACCCTTTAGTCTGGATCATACTAACCATTAGTTAGGGGTGATAAACTATACTAACATAGAGTTCTTCATGTACCTACTTCCACCTTTTGGAAGGGAACCCTTTAGGTCAAACTCAAGAACTTTTATACTCAACCTCATGGTGTAGTTGAACCATCTCTCTGATATGTAGTTCAACCCAATCTTTCCCTTGACAGTACTCTTTCCTCCTCATGTCATCTAGGTAAGGCAATCTATCATAACCCATATTTCATCTCGACCTTTCTTGATCCAAGGGAGACTTACCACATGCATAGTGATGAACTCCCTTTCTCTTTTGGGGACTTTTTATCCTTTATATCAATGCACTGGGTTACTGGTATTCATCCTTCACCTTTGGCTTACATGGCCATATACCACATGCAACTTTATCTTAGGTATCTAAAGTACCACTGTCACTCATTATCTTCATAGTACAATGCATGGTGATCTTAAAATCATGACCTCCTGTATGTCATTATTCTTCAAGATCAATTCCTCAGAATCCCTAAACCACTCTCATCAGGATTTTATTACCTTCCTATCCAAAGAGGTGTATCTGAGGTTCTATCACCATCCTTTCATTATATCAAGGACTAGACTGGCTAACCAAACAACTATTAACTGATCTCATTACATTAGTGTTAGCCAAACATATCTTCTTCTAGCTGAACTAGGCAGATATATCTCAACCAGATCATCCATTACCACTTCACCTTCTTATGTATTCGGTAACATTGAAGACATACACTTATTGTCTCACATCAAACTCTATGTCTATCTTCATTAAGAACACTCTCTGATTTCATCATCATGGTGATCAAAACTCAACCTGGTATAACTTGTAAGTTCCACATAGCTCATGATAAAAACATCCTTATAAGATGACTACCTTATTTCTCTTTAGCGTTTGCAAACCATCAGTGTATCATTCACTTTACCAGGGTATGTTATCTTTTTTTTCCCCATATCTCATGGAAATGTTCCAACCTATGTCATCTTTATCCTTAGTGTATGGCTTGCGTACTGTCCTATCTCTCACTCCCATAACAAGAGGAAATAAGCATTTGGCGGCCGTCAAAATACAAAGTTCTACCTATTCCATGAGTAGAGGTGGTACATCCCACATTGCCAGTACACCTTCAAATCTAAGTTTAAATGTGAAACATATGTCTCTTCATCACAATCATCTCGATATCAAAGTTACCTCCATGGAAAACTAGTCTTGAACCTACTTGGATCCACACACATCCCTTGGTCATCTCCTCTAGGTCTATAGGGTGCCGACACTTTTAGGGTTATCCCTTTTCCCCTTATGCATCCAGAGAGTGCCCTACTCATCTGCCCTTTGGGTCCCATGAGTTCACGAAGGTGATCAATCTCCTAACCCATGGCCCTCAGAAAATGATAGTTGTTACCTCCCGACCCTATGGTCATGTGCAACTAGGGAATTAGGCAACTCCTACTTCCATCAGTCTTATCCCTACATGACCCTAGGATAGACTGAGGGTTCTATTATAGTACATGTTCAACTTAGAACCTTACCCAGGCCTTCATCATCTCTCTCTCTGCATTCATGGGCTGACTTTCATCCTTTCATAGGGGTCATGGAAACCTTCCTACCTTGGTCAGGATCCATACCGGTTACCTCCATGGTAACACATCCATATGCACATGGAGATGGTTATCTATGGGTCTGCAAGCTCATTCTCATACCATGTACTTTTCACTTAGCTTCTCAAGATCCTACAAGACCTCTTTAGGTTACCTTAAACCAACAAAACTGATATACACCCTACCAAAGGGTCCCTCTCCCAGGATGGGAGGAAACCTATCTCTTGACAACAAGGTCACAAAAGCTCTTAGGTCTAGGGTTTACATCCACATGAGCCTACTTAACCCTAGAAAGCTATTAAGGTACAAGCAGATCACCTACTGAACCATGCTAGGTCATACTTGTCCTCTTTCCTCAATGCTGGATCAAGATCATACCTTCCTTCATCATCATTCTAGCTATGAGGGGTTCATCAAATATACCTTAAGCTTAAGGGGCTCCCCTTTTCCTCTATACATGAGGAGTACCATGCTTGAAACTATAGCAACTTCATTCTCGTCATGAGCATTAGGTATACCACTTCCCTTCTTATGCCTAGGAACCCTAGGTTCACTTTTAGGTGCCCAACTGTAGGCTCTATCTCTTAACCATGAATCAAGCTTGCAAAAGGCATGACATGCACTTCCTGTCATCCTTCGACTCGAGTAACACTTAGAGTTGGATCCTCAACAAGGTACAAAACCTCTTAACCTGTTACGAAACCTCACCAGGGTATACAAAACTTCTTCTTCCTTTCTCAGAAGGTCAGAACTTATACCATAGCCTCATCCTCTCTCTAGGGTTTGGTTCCTCCCATGGCAACCAAGACATAATCAACCTCTAGGGATCAAGCATGTGGTGACCATTATCATACACTTAGGTCGCATCATCCTCAACTCCCGACTTCTCCTCGTATCTCAGAGTCTAGGATTCCAACCTTCTTGTTGGGTTTCCTGCTCTCTCTCTAGAGATAACCCTACAACCAACCTCACCATTAGAGGTACTCTCTTTATGAAGGATCAACCTCGAAAGCATACCCCTACCTGGATGAAACCTATGTTCAACATATGTTCGCTCAAGGTTATCCATAGTTCTTTACACTTATCTCAGAGGCTATCCCCTCATACTCTCCTGGATATGGTTTCAACCTATTGCTCACACTACTGACACATTCTGGGTGCCTATTATGCCATGCTCATATAAGCTCATAGGGTTTCCATAGGTTCTTCTCTAACCTCATCAATGAAGGAGTTAGCCTTCACTCTAACATGCACGACCCTTCCCAGGGTTGGGTTGCCAAAGGTACTAGGTCATCCAACCTCTCATGGCTCATATGGCATCCAAGGCATGTCTATCAAAACATCTGGTCTAACTCATCATACCATCTCTCTCTCTAACCCTCACTTAGGGTTAGGGTTAACATCATCATCAGAGGATGTGCCAGGTCTCTACTTACAAGACTAACTCTCTCTACTCCTCCTCATGCTAAGGAGGTCTATCCTCAGGTCTCTCTTGAGGGCAATGACAACTTGTGTCATACAACCTAAGCATGTATCTATTCCTTTACGCTTACTCTATTAAGCTTATGTCCATGACATCTTATTTAAATGTTTTTTATTAATTTTTTGGAGGATTCCTTAATCCTTATCAACCTTACTCATACCTCAAGAGGGTGAGGAGAAGAGAGGAAACCCTAATCCTTAAGGTCCTTAACAGAATTTGAGTTGAGAAGGGATGAACAAGATGAGAGGGTCCTAAAGGTATCTTATTTCGAATCATACCCTAAGACTTTGGCCAGGAAGTCACACGGATCCAGGAGTCCTCATATTCCGACTAGCGGTGCGGAGGAAAATATTGCCAGCCCCCAGTCATTTTCCTTTTCTAGACACCTCTGTCTTTCGGATAATCCTCTAATAACTCCCTTGGGTTCTACAGAATTTGTAAAATTTAATAATTATTAATTATTAATTGAGGAAACTTTGCTCTGATACCAATTGTTACGACCCTGTCTCCCAGTAACCCCCAATTAAGAGAGACCGAAACGTCAGAGCCGTTAACCAATAACTCAGATCAAAGGTTCGACAAATAATCAATAACAATTATTAAATTCTACCAACTATACTGAAAACTGGTATAAAATAAAAATTTGCTTACCTTTTAAAAATTGGGATTTCTAAACTTCTATCCATGAAGATACCAATCTAACTAATCGTCATGTGCATATTAATTCTCATTTAATTCCACATATGCCACTTTACTATTTTTCCTTTTCATTTGTACCTAAAACACTGACAAACAAAACGTCGGTCAGCAAGAAGCTAGTACGTGGGGGAAACAATAATCGTGCAACTATAATAACAATGTAATCATGCAATTAATCATTTAACAACCAAGATTACATTTTAAGCCATACTACTCAATCCATACCTATCCACAACTCTGTACTGTGCCTGTAGTGGACTTATATGATACCTCTATAAAGGTAGATCTTTACCCCCATGGTCCTACCTTACAGGTAGCCAATACATAGGGTAATATAGTCACATGGAACTACCTAAAGGTAGCCCAATATCTAACTTAATATGACTTGATGGTCCTACCCTCTAAGTAGCCATATACTAAGTCATTCAATGACCTGATGGACCTACCCTCTAGGTAGCCATAAACTAGGTCAACTATTAAGCAACAGAGGGGACCGAGATCTGAGCTAGTAGGCACATATATTATGTGATAGTCATATCCACATTATAGTTTGCATGAACTAAATTCATCCAACCGTTTATTTCAAGTTATTGATGAAAACTTCGGAAAACCTCAGAAAACTATTTCGAGATATTCATAAGCGTAACCACATACCTGTATTGCAGATTCAGATACAAAATTAATTTGTACAGAGAGAAAATCTAGTCAATCAAGCAAATTGCACAAAAACCTAAAATAAAAGTACATTTTTACTTTTATTAATATTTATCCAATTTCATCATATCCCTTAGGGTTTCTATTCCGATTTTAGGGTTTCCTTGGAAATTAGGGTTTTGCCTTCATTCTTAATTATTAAGAATCCTAATTTCATCAAATTCACTTAAAACCTTTATTTTAATATTCCTGTCAGTTTTAAGATCATATCTTGGCAAATTACTCCCTTAATCCAAAATAACATAGTTTTCTTCTTCTTTTCCCTAAATTCGGGTTTCCATTGAAATTATCTTTCTTTTATGGGTTATTACTCTTTAAATTAGAAAACCTTGCTTTCAAAATAGATGAAAAACTACTTCTATTAATAACAAGGTTAATCTTATCAAATTGACCCCTTAATACTCCCTTCATCTTCAATTAGGGTTTCTCATCAACTTTTAATACATTTTACTAACAAATTAAAGTACTTTTGTAAAACAGAGCAAAACTAGGTTCCCAAAGTATTTTTATAAAATTCCTCGTATTTTTCTACACAACTTTCATGACAAAGTTTTTCCATTAGATACTCCTAGTAGTTTCTATGCGTTTTGCAAAATAAACCATTTTCTAGATTATTCGGTCAGAGAGAGAAGTTACCAGAAAATTCTCGAACGTTGGATCAGTGCTCCGGTAGACCTCCACCTGATCTGACACTCCACATCATTTGCCTCCACTACCTTCGTTGCACGCGCGTGCCCTCCAGGCCCGGTCCGTTGGATCACACCCGAGTCCATGATGGACTCTTGATCTATCGGCCCGCGGTTTGAGCAACTTATCTCAGCCGGCCCCTCCTTACGTTGTCAGATATTGATCAAACGATGACTGTACATCATCTTCCTCCTTCCTCTACTGCTAGTGCCGCGGCGGCACCCTCGCCGGAGAGACACCAATCGAGCAGGATAGCGAGTAAAGGGGATTGAGAAGAAGTCGGTTGGGATCGCAATGAGGTGAGGGATCGAGGGGTCCCCTTTATATAGGCCATGGGAGGTCCATGTTAGGGTTCCCAAACCTAGTCACAACCTAAGTCCTAGCCCATTTGGGCGTTTTGTGAGGTTAGGTTAAAACTTGAGCAAACCAGGGTCAGGAAGCTTCTATTCTTCCACCCGAACTCAAAAGGACTCTTCCCAAGAGTGCTCGTACATTAGGTTGATCAGAATCAAGGGGAGAAGTTTCCCCTGACACGATTGTAGTCCTCGTCCCACTGGGACTTGGATGATGGACAATGCCCGTTGGATCTGAATCCAAGGTCCCCCATAACCCGCGTTTGATCAAAAAGAAACTTATTTCCTATTATTTCGAAATAAATTCCAAATTCAATGCCAACTTGGAAAATTCATAAATCCCAATCCATAATTCCTTTTTAATTCAAATTTTTAGGAAACATTACTCGTACTTTTATCTTCTGTCCTACAAAATGTGGGATTATTATCTCAACGAAACGATATCTTTTCTTTGATTGCAAGTTATTATCATATTTTCCACATCTTTTCTTATTTCCTTTACTATTAATTTATTATCATGAGTTCCTTGAACCCCAAGGAACCCTAAAAACTCGAAATTCTATTTTTGGAATTATCCCTTAGCCTTTTGTTCTTACTTTATTTATTTTCTTATGTACTCCTTATCCAATTGAATTTCTTTTTCATTTCTTTTTCTTTTTCCTTCAATGGGCTCAATGGCCAATAAGGCCCATTAAGAAAACATACAAGGCTATCATACATGAAATTCATTCAAATCAACTCATAGATTTTTATTTATATTTAAATAGAGATTTACAATCTCATTACATATCTTGGAAAAATGGGGTTATAATAGTTTCCCTCTATGTCTTTTCTTTCTGGGGAAAAACTTTCAAGTGGATCATTGCCACTTGGTATGTGTGGATTCGTTGTAAACATGAGGGTGGATAGCTTATTATAGCATAAGGTTGTTTGGACTATGGTTCCAAGTTCATAATGTTTGTGAAGATTTTTGTTTTGAGCCTTACAATAATTAGGAAGACTCCTCCTATATGTCTTGATATTTGCTATGTTGGTAAAAGTAGATGATATAAGGATGTGAGTTGCTTATAGCACATGAGGTGGATACCAAGGTAATGAATCCTAGTATCCAAGATGCATTAATAATATGAGAAATATGTGAAGATTGGAGATGTTTATTAAATGAACATTCCAAGTGTTCCTCTCCCTTAGAGAGAGAAAGAGAGTTGATGATGACCCTCTAAATGTTGTATGGACAAGAAAAAAAAAGTGATTCTATAATCTTGTGTATGGTTCAGTGATAGTTGGGTAAGACCACTATCAAGGATATATGGTTTGTTGGTTAATAGATATGTGATACTGTGTTCCGTTAAGATAAACCTATGATCAAATATCAATGTATAAGAGTTAGATTGGATGACATAATTCACATGACCATGATGAGTTTAGAGTTATGTCCTTTAGACTAACCAATGTATAAACAGAATTTATGAATAGGAGGAACATAGTATTTTAGTCATGTCATACAAGTTATATCAAGCTTTGAATGATGACATGTCAAAGTATTTCAAATATGGTCAAAAATATGATCAATATTTCTTCAAAAACCTTAGGGTTGCTGAAGCAGCAATAGCTATGAGACAAGTTGAACACGAGTGAGATGGGGTTGATTAAATTTCTTTATGGGATCATGATATGTCTTCTAACTAGGTTATGTAAATCCTAGTAAGGTGAAGATAGTTTTGTTGTTTCACCCCTAACAAGGTTGACTAGGAATGATGTTTCCTTGTATGGAATGATAGTGCTAGCATCATCATTTCTTTTTATTCTAAAAAAGAACTGACAAGTGTTCCAGTGTTAGTGTATCTAGAAAAAAAGGGATGGATACATAACCATTTTTTATGCTTCAAGGAATGGTATGGGTCACATGCCATGATTGGTAAAACGCTAGCAAGTATGAATTTTGAGTAATGTGTTGATACAATAGATATAATTTTAGGATGATAGATAGAATTCAAAGTTGAACATTACTACTAGAGTTGTCCAGATGGCACAACAAGTTTCTACATTCCATATTGAGAATGTCTTATTAGATGGGGTTTCTTTATGCTGAACCAAGATGAGATATGTATGAATGATGTGGCATCATCATGATATGCAATTAACCATGTGAATGTAATAGGATGAGGTGCAAAGGAAGTACCCATCTTTGTTTACCTTGGATTTCGAGGGTGAAATCCCTATTAGGGGTTTATAGTTGTAAGGCCCCTAAACTTTCTTAAAGAGTTGAATAATATTAATTACCATAATTAAATTCTTAGAACTCTAATATAACCTTTTGGTATGCTTTGAAATCATGATACAAGGTTAAGTTTCAAATTTGGTCCAATTTGGACACTATTTGAGCAAGTTATGCAATTTTATGTGCATTTTGGACTTTTTGTAATTTACCCAATTGTGAGGTTTTATTTGCAATTTATCACTTGCATTATGTTCGTTTTATATTCTCCCATCATTATTGATATTGTTGATCCATGGTGCACCTATTTAATTCTTGGTTTGAAGGTGTTTTCTCTAAGGGTATTTTAGGGTTTACCTCTTCCCAGATGAGCTACCTTTGGTAGTTATCAACTAATTAATTATGTGATTGGCTGGGAAATTCGACAAAGGAAAGCTAAGCAGGTCTATATGGACGGTGGGGGAGCTTATTGTCTGTGTTCTTGTATATTCTTAATAGTTTAAGTCCATAGATACATGGGAAAGCTACTTTTACACCTCATGCTTGCTCCCATCCTTATCCATGGGCTATATTTACCTCTTCCTTGCCCAAGTATGAAACTTTGCTTGATTTTTCTTTCCTCTAACCTCGAGAAACAAATACACTCTATTTTTATGTGGAACAAAGTTCTCTAGGGTAGAAGACAACCTCTTTTTGGAGAAGAAGGTCTCCTAGAGCTCCATTTAGCCCTACTTAGGGTTTCCAAGGTCATCTTCTAGGGATTCTGACCAAGGCAAGTTATTTTCTTCGTTACTTATCCATTTTTGTTGCTCTTCTCCTTACTTATACCTTCCTCCAGGTCGGAACCTTTTTGTTCCATGGCATAAATTACTCTACATCTCTAAAACCCTACCTTTCTTGCTACTTATACTTAGGATTTGTTCATTTGATGAAGAAAGATGCTAGATTGACGAGTTCATAGCTTATGCTTGGATTTTCTACCCTACCTACTCGAGATTTCTTCTGTGTGGGATTTTATATTCTCATTATAGGAAAGTTTTATAACTTGCTCCACATTTATTGCTTACCATAATCTTTCTAGATCACGTTCTTACTTGAAAATGATGATCCATGCACTAAAAAGATATGCTTGACTTTAATTTCGATTTTTATAATGTTCCCTATTTTGATTTCAGTTATATATGAACCTTTGATCATGTGTACGTTATTCCTAAGGTATAATATGACTTGTATTAGGTTGGTTTGACAACCTATGGTGCTAAGCACCTATCAACCAATGGTCAATTTTAGGGTTTTAAGTTGATTTCTTCTATAAACCCATGACCTGATAATGGTACCATTACAACAACCCTATGGTGTTGTCTTCATGACAATTGATGGGGGTAACCAAGGGTTTCAACTGACGTTCACCCCTTAGTTCATGTGTTTTCCTAATGAGAAGCCTAGTGATTAACAACTAAGTACCCTAATGATGCTATCACTCAATGGTGATATTAGTTTTATATTTGATGCTGATTAATGAATATCGTGCTGATCTAACAACCTATGGTGACTTAATGGTCACTAATGATGGTGGATAAGGTCTCCAAAACCTATGGTGAGTTAATGATATAACTGTATCATCAATTAAGCCTTAGACCAATGGTTTCTTGGGTAACTTGATGCAATGGTCATACCTATACTATAATTGATGGTTTTAATATATGAACTTGACCCAATGGTGAAGATATAATGTTTATTCCTCCAATAAAGTGGAATGATGGCTAATGTAATATGCTGGTCCTAATAATGTGATTTATATGGTTTACTTTTATATGATCAACTTAAGGAGCTTACTTGTTGACAATGGATGACTTGTTTTAAATGAACATTCGACTGTGGGTTTTACCCTACTCTTAGTGGAAAATTTTGTGTTGTTCATAAAGGGATATATAGGTTTAGATGGTGAATATTTATAGAGACAAATCAAGGACTTCAGAGGTGGTTTATCCAAGGTGTTTACTTATGTAAAAAACCAATGGTCTTACCTTTTAAAAATCTAATGGTTCTAGGTGACAATGTGGTATGTGATATGGGTTGAACGATGATGGAACAAATGGAGGGTTACCCTTAATAAGGTAGCCTTACCTATTCACTCATATGAATAGAAGATATGATAACCATATTGTGTTGATATGTAACCCTAATGAGGTATATCTTGTTATACCTAGCTTTAATATAACTAAATGATGGTAATTGGGTATGAGTAGTCCTTGAATGATTAATACAATCATGGAGTACTCTCTTATTATTGTTGAAACCCTAGTATGATATAACCCAATGGTTACACCTTGATTTATGTGTGGGTTCAAACTTGAGAATAGTATGGAATGTGATGGTGATGCTGCACCTTATGCATCCATGATCCAATGGGGATGTCGGGAGTTAGGGTTTGGGTATAAGTGTTGATTAGTAACATTGATATAATTTATCATGTTGAACCTAACTCTAATGCAAATAGATAAAGATAAGTATTCATGTTTAATATTCTTATATGATGGAATGATGGTGGAATAACCTCCTAAGCATGATCATAACCTTAATGTGTTAATTGGTGGTTATCATAGCCACATGGTTGATACTTTCTTATGCTAAACATGCACATTATGAATATGATGTGTGTTAATCATATCTAGATTCCATGCATGTTGATGTAATTAAGGGAATGTTCTTAATGTTAATATAATCCTTCTATGATTGTTTATGAATATCTCCTAGGTCATTAATGAAATATTGTGCTGATCTGGTGTATTATATGTAAGTGATGTTGTAGAGCCTTGTTATAAGGCATGCAAAGATAATGATGATCTTGTAGGGAATAGTATGATGGTGTTAATGACCTTTGGGCATGGTTGAGCCCTGAATGAGGTATAATCCTCTTGTGTTGATATAGGTTGATACCCTATGATATTGTGAAAAGGATTTATATCATGTGATAGTATGATGGTCTTAATGACTTTTGGGCATGGTTGAGCCCTGAATGAGGTGGAATCCTCTTATGTTGATTACGGTCGATACCCTATGATATTATGAAAAGGATTTATATCTTGTGATAGTATGATGACTAGTTTGGTCTAATGAATGTCAAGTTAATAGTACCATGTGATGATGATATGAGAAATTATGTTTCATAATTTTTGAATCTTTTAAAATTTGTGATATTTATATGCTTGCTAGAAGTGAATTATGGTTTGTAAGTCCACTTGTTTGATGCTACCTTAATTCACCCAATTGGCATAACTAATCAAGTAAATCTCTAATCATGTAGTTCCTTGTGCCATAGAACCATCTGAGTATCAGAAGTTGCCAGATGGTGAAACGAGTATTCCTAAGGGAAACTCAGAGCACTTACTGATGAGTATGTAGGGTGCTTGTCATCCTAAATTCAAGTGTTTAGGGAGGATGATTGTGGTCATACCTAGCCCTTAGTTTGAGAATGGTTGTGGTTGTGTCTCGAGGATTATATATGTGATGAGATTGGAGGACAACTTCGATTGTACCTTGAATGGTAGGGTATGTGTACCCACCTCCTTTCACTATTGTCGTGACCTGTACCAAGGACGGACTAGGTTGTTAGGAGCTTGACCTTATGTGTCGCTGTGGCTACCCCTACTGAGTAGGGGAGTAGGGGCGGAGAAGATCTTAGGAGTCTGGCCCTTCCTAGATCTTGTATGGAACTGATTTCGACTTAGCAGTGGTCAGTTGGATTTTGAGTGGTATCGTCAATTTCCTCAGGCCTTAATAAATGATGTAATATAGTTGTGTAGCATATTTGTTTAGGGTTATACATGATGTTTCACATTAGATGATAACCCTTGTTTGTTATCTTTACATAAAGATGATGCTTAGTACAATTAAGAGATAGTAGATATACTTATGTTGTGGATATGCTTAAGATTGTAGATGCATACATACAATAGCCATGATTGTGTTGATAACTATACTGCTACTGCTTATTATAATCATGATGCTAGATATCTCATGTTGTTAGTTATGTTTAGCATGCTAGCCATGCTTTTGTAGCTAGAGATGCATATACTATTGATCATGCTTATCTAGTTAGTTGTGCTTATGTTGTTAGCTCTTCTTATACTGTTGATATGTTCAACCAATTAGACATGCTCATGTTGTTAGCTATTCTATGTTACTAGACTTGCTCATGATGCTAGATATGCATATGCTACTGAATTCCTTATATTATAAACAAGATAAAGAATGATAGTCTGGCTAATGATGATAGTTATTATCTTCTCCCTTGTGCATTTTGTTAATCATCATTGCTGCTGAGCTTATTTGTTATATCTGATTAATTTGCTTAACTATTTAATTACATAAAAATATTGTAATCAATAAATGTTGTTGGAGGTTATATCTCTTGCTGGGATTGGGTCTCACCCTTGTGGTTCGCCACATTTTTTTAGGTAATCGAAAGTGGAGAAAACAAACATGTGGCAACAAGGAGAAGCTATAGTAATGAATCTTTAAGAAAGTTGATTAGATGTCTACTGTGTCCTAGAGTCATCCCTGTATTCTCAGGTCTGGGTAGGAATAGTTTGTATATGGTGTTTGAAACGAATCGAAATTTTGTTAGCATGTTAATATTTGTTGTGTGGTATATACACATATTGTTCTCCTATGTGTATATGTTGTGACTATGGAGATAAAACAATTTGTATCAAAAAAAATTTTGGATAAGGTAAAATATTACTAATCAAAGAAAAGTATATGTTAGCCTATACTGTATAGAGGGAGGTTAACTACATAACCCCACTGTAGTCAAACAACAAGGTCAAGACCAAGGGAGATTAACTACAAAATACCCCACTGTAATCTGACAACTTGGTCAAGACCCTTAGAAATCTTAGGTCTAACCTTACAAACCATGGCTATCCTCTGATTTAGATCATCAAAAAATGCACTCTATCAACCTCATCACCCCCATGAAGTCTTCTATTCCTTTCGTGCCAGATGAGATAGATGATGGAGGCCATCCCCGTTCCCCCGAACGCCAACATGTTCTTGTTCGTGGTAGTTAGGGACATGATCCAAGAAACCCCTTTAGCCAACGAATGAGGCGACAACCCGCCCCACCCGCATTTCAAGGACCAGTGACTCCAAATATATATAGAGAAAGAGCAAGAGAAGAAAACATGACCATGTCGTTCCTCCTCGAACTTGTAGAGAAGGCGGAGGGGGTTCACCTCCATCCCCCACCTGATCAATCTATCAGCAGTGGGAAGACGACCCAAAATTTCTTTATACAAGAAAAAACTCAACTTAGGTGAATGGAGCATGTTTTAGAGCAGATTTGCCCATGGTACCTCAGGTCCAAGATACTTGAGAATCCAAGGTTTCTCTACAATTATCATACACACAACATTTTCATCAAACATGTACTTGCTCCTCACTTTTGGCCACCCATGTTTCATTCTCTGCCAGGTAAGAGACCACCCATATTCTCCTTCAGCACTCTCCAGGTTTTCGTACCGCCGCTTCATCCACCTGGACCAAATGGATTCACTATCCATCAAAAGCTTATCAATTCTTTTGAGTGTAGAGCCTTCTGCTAAAGCTCCAGTGTCTTGCAAACCCAGACCACCCTGCTTCAAGTCCATGGCAATGGTGTCCCATGAAACACCATGGGCCTTACCGCCCCATAGGAACCCACTGATGAGGCTCCAAATTTTATCTGTAATGAATAGGGGTAGCTCAGTTTGATTACACCAAAAACGGAATTTGGAGGTCAAGACATACTTGCACAATATCAGACGCCCCGCGAAGGACATCGAGATCACATCCCACTTGTCAATGGCTATCCGGAGATCATCCACAAGTTGCCCAAAGTCTTTACCTCTTCCCCTACCTCCTGATAAAGGGATTGGCATAGTATGGATATAAGAAAGATGTTGCGATCTTATGCAAATGTTTCTAAGAGGGTTATGAGGTTGAAATTGGTTTTAATTTACCCATTTTTTGGGTATATGGTTAATTGGTGAATGATTGTGTTTTATGTTTTGAGTAATCTCATTTGGTGTAATGGGTTCTCACACTCCTAGTGGGGGGAAGATTGGTGGAGTTCACTATCAGCATATTAGGACAACTACCTGCCTCCACTGTCAGACTACTGGGGTTCCTACTGCCAACATCATTCACCACAGGGAGGACCACTGCCACCACAATGATCATCTACCCTATCATTCCCAGACTTTAGTGTCATGCTAAGGACAACATGATTCAAAAGTTTGGGGTGGTAGGGCGGTATGCCCTGTCTCAGTTTCACTCTTATTTTGCATTTCACCTGCCATTTACTTTTGTAATTTGTTTGATTTTTCTTTCTTTAGCTTGGAGTTTACCCACTTTGCATACTTGCATGCCATGTAGGTTGCATTCTTTTCATTTTTGTGTAATTTTCAAAAAGTTTGCCTTTTCTCCATGCATTGCATATCATGTAGATTTTTAGTAATTTTTGCATGTTTTAACTAGGATTTGCTTGTTTATTGCTTTAAGTTCAATAATATAGGCTTAGATGTGATTGAAGGCAACTTGGCACTATTTTGGCCAATTTTGCCCAAATTTGCGATTTCTTGCCTAAAAGTGTGTTTCAACCCAATCTCTACTTTTTTTGGATTAAAAATGAGGACATTTAAAAAATGCAAGTGAATTATCATTTTTTGTTGCTAAATGGTATAAATTCTTGACTTTTTACATGTGCATCACCTCTCTTGTGTTTGTGGATGATTTGGTTGACTTGTGATTTGAGCAAGCTATGAGCGCTTAGTGCCTATGAAATCACTTGATTGAAATATCAACTTTAGGTTGTTCATTCATGTGGTGTGACATTGTTGGATTAAGTGTTGGATTAATTTTCATGTAGGATACCTTATGTTGAGAATCACACCAATCACCCCTCTTTGACCTGACTCCTCACTCACCATCTTCTTATCCCTCCGCCTCATGAAAGGATGCCAAAGTGCACATATCAGCCGTGGTCACCTCCAAAAGTTCGGGATGGCCACATCTACATCTCACTGCTTCACTCTCATCACCATGTGCCATATCTACTCCAAGGGAAAAGAAAAAAAATGCAAAAAGAAAATAAAAGGAAGCTCTTGTTTAAGAGAATTCAAATAAAGAAAAGATGAGTGCTCTATGTAATAGCACTCCAAAATCTTACGGCAACCCTTTCTTCCATTGTTATACCCATTGAGCTAGGAAACATCAAACCTAGATCATTTTCCCTTTTCCACAACCACGTGGGTCATTTGGTGTGATTTGAAACATAAGGTTGAAAGGATGAAGGTGAAACAATGCTCCTAGTCATCCTTGATTAACACCATCATGAAACGGTTTACCCAGAACTACATGAAAGAAATATTGATAGCTTGTGTGTTTTATGCACTATATTTGAAGTTCATATTCTTTGTACTCTTTTCATGATTGGTTTGTGAAAGTAGCATAAGAAAGATGTGGAATGCATGTACTTAGTCACTATTGATCCCATTCAACAATAATCACCCTTTACATTGCATTTGTCATTTCTTGCTTGTGAAAATTTTGCAGAGATATTGAGTTGGAGCATACTTGAGGACAAGTATGTTTCAAGTTTGGGGTGGTGATTCAGCCCTATTTTAGGACTTCATCTTGTGTCATTTTGCATTTCAACCACATCTATACCTTTTAGATTACATTTTATTTCCCACAATATCTATATTTGTGTAAAATGCATTTATGGACTTATTTGCATGTTTTTCAGGCATTTGGACCACATTTTATGGAAGAGAGAGAGAAGGAGTGATCCTAGGGTTTCTCTACCCTTAGAGAAGCCTAAAGTAAATTTTGATGCTCCTTCAACCTACCCCTAGTGGACAAAGACCCATAGAAGCAAAGATGTCAAAGGAAATCCAAAAAATCAAGCCCAAGTGCAGCAACAGACAACACCACGACCGTGCAACAAAGAATGTTCGTGCAAGGGACAACCACCACGGCCGTGCAACCTAGCACGTCCATGCTACATAACTAAATAATGGGAATGGAGCTACACCATCGCCACCATCACCTTGCTCACCATGGAGACACAGAACGCAACATAAACAAAAATTTTCTTCTCCCAAACCCAGAATAAGGGAATCACATCGACGTCTGTACAATAGGAATGATGGTTTGTAGAGACATACCAAGTCCCGAAGCTTTCTCAGTGATGTTACCTCGTGGCTTGTGCGATCTTCACCTCCGGTCTTGGACGGTGTTTGTGCAGCTCCTGGTCTCACCGAGACTGTCGGGATTAACAGCTGTCCTCCGAGCGACAGAAGTCTTCTGCCTCTCCAGTAGTCCACATGGACCACCTAGAACTCCGATCGCCTTGTCACACAAAGCACCGGAAGGATTCACACCCTCCTGTTAGCGTACTAGTCACTGACACACTCTCCTGCCACCAGTCACTTTTCTGCAGTTGTCTTTCCCTTGTTGTGCCTCCCTTATCGGGTAGCACTTGCTCGGGCTCTCCTAGTTACCAAAACTAGAGAGAACGACAACTTTGCAGAGCAACTGGTGTTCTGAGTTGTACTGAGAGAAGCCCCCAATACCCCTATATATATAGGAGAGTCATGGGACAGGGTTCTCTACCCCGGGCAATGTGGGATTAAAGCAGAAGTAGGAGGGTTCGAGATTTTCCACAAAACAACCAACTGCGCCAGCTGAACCGATCATTTCAAACATGAACTGATCAGTTGGGGACCAGAGCCGATCGGTTGACACTTGAACCGATCGGTTGGGGCACCTGAGCCAATCGGTTCACTTCTGAAATGATCGGTTCACTTCTGAAATGATCGGTTCACTTCTGAAATGATCGGTTCACTACCCTGGTCAGTTCCCAATTGACTTTTCCTATTTCGTTTTGAATTGATCCAAATACCAATCCTTGTTCCAATCAAATTGGACAAGTGAAACGAAAAGAAATTTCTCACCAACCAGGAATTCCCAACTTGCTCGTTTGGACCTGTTGTGCTGATCGGTTCAACCCTTGAACCGTTCATCTCAACCTGTCCTGACCCGATCGGTTCATCACATGAGCCGATCGGTTGGGAGTGCAGACTGTGCAAAATCAGTCAATTATAGTTTCAATCAATCTAATACTCTAATCAATTGGTCCAACACCTTGAACACTATGATATTGAGCTATCAATTGATTGAGTGTTTAATTGAACTACTAAACTCCTTTAGTAATCAATCTAAACATCGTTTCTGGATAAACTCCTCTTCCAGGTTAAATCCTATGTGTGTGACCCTACAGGCCCATTTCATGTTGGCAGTGAAAGCCCATAACACTTATGACTTCACAAGCAAAGAGCGGTGCCTAGTCACACATCAGTGCTACCCAAGTGAAATAGAAAGTTGGAGAACAACTTTCAATCCTACAATTCCTGAATGGTGTTACATTGAATGTATAATTCCTTTGTCACTAATGTCCTAAATGAACTCAAGGCATGGTACAATCATCCTTTCAACATTCATCGATTTCCTTGATCTCAGAGCAGACTAGGTGAGATGTGTGTGACATCAATATCACATATTGATTCATACATGCATGTGCTTTCCTTTCTCAATCCTACTCATCAAGTGGCCATGGACATCAAACTCCCTTAGGAGGGACAAATCCCATATCTATCACTCACCCCTCAAAAGCCCCATGTGTCAAAGTCACCCAATCATCACCTTTATAACAACCAATGTTTCAGTATTGTGTTTGATGATGTCAAAGTGTACCCAACAACATGTGTTGAGTGTAGTGATTTCAGGTCGAAGAATCACACTCGCCACCATCACTGTGAGAGCTGACTGTGACTACCAAATCATGGTTCCATGTGTCACTCTCACTGGGGGTTTGTCTGGTACACTTGTTCTCTAACAAGTACATATGTGCTTGGTTTGATATCACTATATCATGATTAATGAGATTCTATTATCAACCATGACACAATCTAGTATTTAGTATTATTGATGTCTATGGTTATTTTCAGAATAACAACCGACTAGGGACCAAACAAGAATATATACTCTTAACATCCGTATGATTTCATCTTTTAGGTCATCAACCTAAAAGCATACGTCATCAAGTAAAACAATTCTTTAGACATCTATCATGTTACACTATCATCTCAGAAATAGTTAAAACATATAGATCTGAAATTGCCTTTATTATTATTCAAATCATTTACAAAGTATCCCATTACAATCATCACATGACTTTCTCTATGGGCATACATACCAAAAAACTCCCACTTGCACTTAGAGCCAGTCACCTAGGAACCTCAGTCCTTGTGACCTAGCATGACCATCATGCTTCTGTTGAGAAATGGCCTTAGTTAGTGGATCAACTATGTTTTCTTCAGTTGGTACTTTGCAAATATTCACATCTCCTCACTGTACGATCTCTCATATTAGATGGAAGCGTCACAGTATGTGCTTGGACCACTGATGTGATCTAGGCTCCTTAGCTTGAGAAATAGCTCCGTTATTGTCAAAATAAAGCTCAATTGCATCACATCTACTGGGAACTACACCAAGTTCAGTGATGAACTTCCTAATCCACACAACTTCCTTTGTTTCATGTGAAGCAGCAATATACTCAGCCTCTGTAGTAGAATGGGCAACTGTTTCTTGCTTGGAACTCTTCCAGCTCACAACTCCATTGCTTAGGCATAATACAAATCCTGATTGCGATCTACAATCATCTTCGTCAGTTTGGAAGCTTGCATCCGTGTATCCCTTTACTACCAGTTCTTCCTTGCCGACGTATACAAGGAACTAATCCTTAGACCTTCGCAAGTACTTGAGGATGTTCTTTACGGTTGTCCAATGAGCATCCCCGGGATATCACTGGTACCTTCTCATCATGCTGAGAGCATATGAGACATCTAGGCATGTGCACAACATAGCATACATGATGGGTCTGATGGTTGATGCATATGGGATCCCATTCATACACTCCCTCTCTTCACAAGATTGGGGACATTGAGCTCTAAAGATGGTGACTCCATGTAGCATGGGGATGTTGCCTCTCTTTGAGTACTCCATGCTGAACTGCTACAACACTTTGTCATTGTACATCCTTTGACTTACTCTGAGAAGCCTTTTAGATCTATCTCTATAGATCTTAATACATAGAATGTAGGATTCTTCTCCTAAGTCCTGCATTGAGAAAGTATTCCCAAGCCAAGTCTTTACCATCTCTAAGGCTGTGACATCATTACCCATCAATAGTATGTCATCCACATATAATATGAGGAATGTGGTCATGCTCCCACTAACCTTCTTGTACACACAAGGTTCATCTTCATTTTAAATAAAGCCAAACACTTTGAATTCTTCATCAAATCGATGATTCCAATTCCGAGATGCTTGTTTCAATCCATAGACTGACATTTGCATCTTACAAACTTTATTGCCATTCTTTAGATCTAGAAAACCTTCAGGTTGTATCATGTACACATCCTCATTTATCTTCCCATTAAGGAATGTGGTTTTAACATCCATTTTCCAAATCTCATAGTCATAGTAAGCTGCAATAGCAAGCATGATCCTGATGGATTTAATCATGGCAACTGGAGAAAAAGTTTCATTATAGTCAACACCTTGAACTTATCAAAAACCCTACGCAACCAATCTGCCTTTATAAGTTTGAACATTTCCATCCATGTCGGTCTTCTTCTTGAAGACCCACTTGCACCCTATGGGTTTTACCCCTTCGGGTGGTTCCACGAAAGTCCATACTTTGTTGAAGTACATGGATTCCATCTCCGGTCTCATGGCTTCAAGCCATTTCTCAGAATATGGTCCCTCCATAGGCTCTAGATAAGTAGTTGGATCATCATCTATGATCAACTCACTGCCTTCCTGAGTCACAAGGTATCCAAACCTCTCAGGTTCAAGGTGTGTCCTACTAGATCTATGAGGTCCTTGTGTTATTTGAGGAGACTGATATTCCACAACACCTTGTGAATCTCTTACTTCCTCTTGTACATCTATTGGTTTAATGTTTTCTTGTTGGTCTTGAACCTCTTCAAGCTCTATTTTCCTCCCACTTTTTCCTTTGGAAATAAATTCCTTTTCTAGGAACACAATTGTCCTAGAAACAAACACTTTGTTGTCATTAGGGTGGTATAAATAATATCCCATCGTTTCCTTGGTGTATCCAACAAAATAACATTTATCGGACTTGGGTCCAAGCTTATCAGGAAACATTTTCCTGACGTAAGACTCACAACCCCAAATCTTAATAAAAGACAAATCAGGACACTTCCCGTGCCATACCTCATATGGTGTCTTTTGAACTGATTTAGATGGTACTCGGTTAAGTGTAAACGCGGAAGTTTCAAGAGCATAAGGAAATCGGAAGATCAACAAAACTCATCATTGATCACACCATATATAGTAAAGGGTGATTCCTTCTTTCAGACACACCATTATGATGTGGTGTCCCAGGCGGAGTCCATTGTCATACGATACCACGGGCTCGCAGAAGGTCCTCAAACTCCTGGCTTTAGTATTCTCCACCACAGTCAGATCAAAGTGCTTTAATACTTTTACCAAGTTGGTTTTGTACTTCATTCATGAAATCCTTGAACCTTTCAAGTGTTTCTGACTTATGTTTCACCAGGTACACATAGCCATACCTACTGAAGTCATCAGTGAAGGTAATGAAGTACTGATACCCACCTCTGGCATTAGTTCTAAAAGGTCCACATACATCAGTATGTATGAGTCCTAATAGATCACTAGCTCTCTCACCTTTATCTGAAAAGGGAGTCTTGGTCATCTTGCCCAACAAACAAGATTCACATGTCTCTATTGATTCATAATCAAAAGAGTCTAGATAACCATCTTTATGGAGTTTAGAGATGCACTTCTCATTTATGTGCCCTAGACGATAATTCCAAAGAAATGTTTTATTTGAGTTGTTGTGTTTTTTCCTTTTGGTGTTTACGTTGTATACACTTGTCTCTAGATCTATCAAGTATAGACCATAAGACATTGGGGCACTGCCATAAAGGATCCCATTATTTGAAATGGAAAATGTTCCATTCTTAATGAGAAATTCAAAACCATCCTTGTCTAAACAAGAAATGGATATGATATTCTTATTTATGGAAGGTACATAATAGCAGTTCTTCAATTCTATTATTAGTCCACCAGGTATAGTTAACGCATAGGTTCCTATGGTACTGGAGGCAACCCTTGCCCCATTGGCAACACATAGTTCAACCTCGCCTTTCCCTAAAGGCCAACTTCTCTTAAGATCCTTCACTTTTGAACAAATGTGAGATCCACATCCGATATCAAGTACCCATGAAAAAGAAGTAGTAAAGTTAATCTCTATCATGTATACACCAGAAGTAGAGATCTCTATCTCTCACTTCTTCTTCCATCGTTCCTTCCATCCTTTCCATGCAGAAGACTCAGACATTGGTTTGGCGAGAGAGCCCTTGACTCCCTCACCTTTGTCCTTGGACTTTATTCCATTGATCTTCATCAATGCACTATCCTTCTTCTCAAACAACACATTAAGCGTACATGGAGTGGATTCAAAGGCTACCGATATATCTAGATTGTACATAACACTTCTCACAATCCCCAACCAGTTATGGAATTTATTCTCAATTAATTTTCCCATTTTAAACGATGATTATTTTGCCATTCTACAAGAGAAAATTGCATTTGTCAAAACTCTTTTTGATTTGAATTGATTTGAATAAAATTTGATGATAGTTAATTAGGCCTTTAATTAATTACCGCTCTCACTATTTTGATTCAAATTGACATCCCTCACCATCAATTCAGAAGATTGCAGCGTACAATCTTCTAGTGGGTCAAGATCCTAAAATCCTCTGAGTCATGGAACAGCTAGGGCTGTCACCCACAACTTAGATCTTCTAGGTAGGAAACTCTTGCCAATTGCATCATATGCAACTCTTGAAAGATGTCATGCACAACTCCTTGCCATGATCACCTCCATGCCTCAAGGTGCTAGATCTTATCTAGGTCACCTTGTTAAGTCTGACCCAAAGCCAACATGATGAATATGCACCCTGCTAGGGCAGACCCACATATCCATCCTTCACGCTTCCATGAGATAGATGGTTTACCATGCTAGGGTGTGCCCACACTTGTCCGATCAAGCTTTTTACATGTGTCGCATTTGGAAGGCATCTAAAACTTTAATATTTATTGAGGGATTTGGTTTTATATGTACATATACATATCCAATAACCACAATACATAGTACATATCATATACATAGTATATCCCACAGAAAACATGCAAAATGATAAAAGCGATGATTATGGCCATCCTAATGTGTTTCCTCGAGCCAAGAGGAATCTCGGTCATCTAGTTCTACATCACATGCAACCGGTACAAGACGAACTCTGAGCTTTGCCTTTCTGGTTTTGATCAACTCATCTCCATGATTGATCAGCTCGCCATCAGGCCGGTCAGTTGGGTTCCACCAGCCGATTGACTGGAACCTCCAGCTGATTGGTTCACTGATCGTCGTGCATCTCCTCAGGTCACCACCCGCTCATCTCATTCCTCGAACTGGTCTTCTAGAATACCAACCGATCGGTTCATGCCTCGAACTGATCATCTCAGTCGTCGCCAGTTGTCCATCATTCTTCAACATAAAAAGAAATAAAAGATCTATCCTATTTTACATTTGAAAAGGAAACCCTGAGTTACATTCAGGGGGAGTAAAGGTAGGAAAGAAATCTCGAGTTATCTCAAGTTACATCAAGAATAGGAGATAGGGAATCAATCTGCAAACCGAGATGCAAACAACCACATTCAACCAAGCATACATAGGGTTTATTGGCCATAACCATGCTATACATCCACCACAAAACTCATTTAAGGGTGACGCATATCGAGTGCATTCATATTACATATCATATATGTATATTAGGATTTATGGATTTAGTATTGGACATGCATAAAGCCAATTTTATTCGCATTGTATGCCATAAATGAAGGTGACAAACGAAATCGATCACATCAATAATCCTAAAGTATAGAGTAGTTGACGTGGCTCTGATACCACTGTTGCATTTTAGGGGAGACAGAGAACACAACCGAAACAAAAAATTTCTTCTCCCGAACCAAGTATAAGGGAATCACGTCAATGTCTATACAATAGGAAGGATGGTTTGTAGAGACATACCTAGTCCCGAGGCTTGCTCGGTGATGTTACCTTACAGCTTGCACGGTCTTCACCTCTGGTCTTGGATGGTGTCTGTGCAGCTCCTGGTCTCACCGGGACAGTCGGGATTGACAATTGTCCTCCAAGCGGTAGAAGTATCCCGCCTCTGCAGTAGTCTACACGGACAACCTGGAACTCCGATCACCTTATCACACAAGTCACTGAAAGGAGTCACACCCTCCTGTCGGCGTACTAGTCACCGACACACTCTCTTGCCACCAGTCACTTTTCTACAGTTGTCTTTCCCTTGTTGTACCTCCCTTACCGAGTAGTACTTTCTTGGGCTCTCCTGGTTACCACAACCAGAGAGAACAACAACTTTGTAGAGCAACTAGTGTTCTGAGAGAAGCCCCCAATACCCCTATATATATAGGAGGGTCATGGGACATGGTTCTCTACCCCGGGCAATGCGGGATTAAAGCAGAAGTAGAAGGGTTCGAGATTTTCCACAAAACAACCAACTGCGCCAGCTGAACCGATCGTTTTAAACATGAATCAATCGGTTGGGGACCTGAGCTTATCAGTTCACACTTGAACTAATTGGTTGGGGTACTTGAGCTGATCGGTTCACTTTTGAAACGATCAGTTCACTGCCCTAGTCAGTTCTCGATTGACTTTTCCTCTTTTTTTTCGAATTGATCCAAATATCAATCCTTGTTCCAATCAAATTGGACAACTGAAACATAAAGGAATTTCTCACCAACCTGACATTCCCAACTTTCTCGTTTGGACATGTTGAGCCGATTAGTTCAACCCTTGAACCGGTCGTATCAACCTGTCATGAGTTGATCGGTTCATCACATGAGCCGATCAGTTGGGAGTGCAGACTGTGCAAAATCAGTCAATTGCAGTTTCAATCAATCTGGTACTCTAATCAATCGGTCCAACACCTTGAACACTATGATATTGAGCTATCAATTGATTGAGTGTTTAATTGAAGTACTAAACTCCTTTAGTAATCAATCTAAACATCGTTTGTGGATAAAATCCTCTTCCAGGTTAAATCCTATGTGTGTGACTCTGCATGCCCATTTCACGTTGGTAGTGAAAGTCCATAACACTTATGACTTCACAAGCAAAGAGTGGTGCCTAGTCACACATCAGTGCTACCCAAGTGAAATAGAAAGTTGGAGAACAACTTTCAATCCTACAATATGTGAATGGTGTTACATTGAATGTATAATTTCTTTTTCACTAATGTCCTGAATGAACTCAAGGCATGGTACAATCATCCTTTCAACGTTCATCCATTTCCTTGATCTCAGAGCAGACTAGGTGAGATGTGTGTGACATCAATATCACATATTGATTCACACATGCATGCACATGCCTTTCTCAATCCTACTCATCAAGTCACCATGGACATCAAACTCCCTTAGGAGGGATAAATCCCATATCTATCACTCACCCCTCAAAATCCCCATGTGTCAAAGTCACCCAATCATCACTTTTATAACAACCCATGTTTCAGGACTGTGTTTGATGATGTCAAAGTGTACCCAATGACATGTGTTGAGTGTAGTGATTTCAGGTCAAAGAATCACACTCACCACCCTCACTGTGAGAGCTGACTGTGACTACCAAATCATGGTTACATGTGTCACTCTCACGGTGGGTTTGTATGGTACAATTGTTCTCTAACAAGTACCTATATTCTTGGTTTGATATCACTATATCATGACTAGTGAGATTTTGTCATCAACCAACACACAATCTAGTCTTTAGTGTTATTGATGTCTATGGTTATTTCCACAATAACAACTGACTAGGGACCAAACAAGAATGTATACTCTTAACATCTGTATGATCTCATCATTTAGGTCCTCAACCCAAAAGCATACGTCAACGAGTAAAACAATTCTTTAGACATCTATCATGTTACACTATCATCTCAGAAATAGTTAAAACATATAGATCGGAAATTTCCTTTATTATTATTCAAATCATTTACAAAGTATCCCACTACAATCATCACATGACTTTCTCTATGGGCATACATACCAACAAGCCGTTCTTCCCTTACCCCAATAAGGCTGTGCTACCCAGCACAGCCGTGCCAGTCTCAGAGAAAAAATCACCATCAACCTGTGATTTTGACATTTTAATTGACACTACCCATGGGGAACCACCATGACCATTCTCACCCCTGCCCACCATGACCGTGGTGATCCACCACGACCTTGCTACTTTTTCCACTATATTTCCCACTTTTCTCTACTTGACCTATTGCTTCCCCCACGCCTAAATATAGGCGGGTGGCAGCTATAGGCCGATGTTTGATACCCTCAGACCACCCCTATCTCATTCCTACCACTCCATTTTTTCCCCTTAGCCATTCCACTCCATGTCCACCTCCATTCCACTCCATTTGACCATTTCCACCAGAAAAACACTAGTTTATCCTGGTTCCTACCCATAAGCCCCTTCATTCCATACCCTTGCACCTTGTAGGAGAGAGGAGGATGTCTTGTAGAAGTTGAAAAGGAGGATTTATTCATATAGAACGATCTCCGTGTCTCCTTCTACCTCTTTCTCCTTTCCTTTTGTATTTTCCATTTCCATGAGTAGCTAGGCCCCTATTGGTGGGCTGTTTGGGGGAAATTATGTTACTTTGATACCATGTTGGGGAAAATGATATGTAAACATTATGATTTCATTCTGCAATTATTGTGTTCTATTTACATCTTATTCTACATGAATTGCTTGTTGGTTTGTGTGTGAAATCACTTAGCAATTTAGGGAAATTGCTTATATGTGTGAATTTTGGGATTTGCCCCTAGGTCCAATTCTTGGATCCCTTGGTTGCCTCCCATCTTCATACATCCTAATCAGTCTCCCTAAGCCTAGGTGAGAGATCTAAGTAGTTAGATTAGGTGACTCTAGTGTAATTAGCATGGAGCCTTCTCAAGGCTAGAATGTGGGGGAATTGGTGTCCAAAACCCTAATTTCACCTCCCCATTACTACACTCAGCTCCTAATTTCCCTAGGAATGACTAATCTAGAAACCTAGACTTGATTAGAATATAAATGAATTGAACCTAATCCCTAACCCAATTGAGCCTCACAATGGTGTAGGGGGTGTTAGGGACTAGTTCCCCTATAAACAACCTAACATATCCATGACCAGTTAGTAGCTTAGGTTAATTCATTAGACTCTAACTTGTTGTTTGGTTTGGATAATCTAAATGGAATCATAATGTTCATATGTCACCCCCCAACTTAAGTGACAAGTGCATCCCCTAAACAACCCACACCTTCATTAATTTCTTTAAAACCCCAGTTTTCATCTTGCTTATCCAGTGTTAGCTTAGTTAACTCTTTTCCTACTTAGTTAGCTTCTTGCCCTATTTTTGACTTATTCTTGCTAGTTTAGCAATTTACTCACTCTTGTTCTTTTCTTTTGCCTGCCTTAGTGTAAATTGCCTTTTCATACCTAGCTTAGTCTTTTCTTGCGTACTTAGTCCTAATCTAGTTTAGGGTTAACTTAGATTTCATTATCACCTTTAATTGATTTCTTGCTCACCTAGTTTAACAAGAAAACAACCTTCAAACCCTTAACCCTAGTCTCCGTAGTAGGAACCCAACCAAACTAACCTAGCTCTAGTGCCCCCTTTTCTCCCTGGGGATCGACCCATATGTTTTCCCTTCACCTATTGTACAATAGTACCCCGTGCACTTGTGGGTGACCTATTTGGTATTGTGATAGACTGTGTTAGTGTTAATATAAATTTTGAAAGATCCACATGTGTGTCCTCCTTTAGGGTTGCATCTAGCCACCTCTAGTTGGCTAGTGTGTATCCTTGGCGAGAAGCGCACCAATATACAAGTAGACACACAAGTAGTTTCCAAACAATTCATGGAAACCTTTGTAGCCACCATTTGTTGGATTTCCAAACCCATCAAATAAATCATTGGTCGATAGATCGTAAAGGTAGCTCATCCATAAAGGGGTAAACCCCAAATTACCCTTGAAGAAAACTCCTCAAAACCAAGGTTCAACTAGGCACACCATTGCCCAAAAAGCTCAATAATGATAAGAAAACATATAGGGATTATAATGCACATGAATAATTTAAATTAAAATGTCGGATTTGGGTAAATTGCATAAAAGTCCAAAATGTGCATAAAATTGCATAACTTGGACAAACAATGTCCAAATTGCACCATATTTGAAACTTAAGCTTATTAGATGATACCAAAACATATCACAAGGTTAGATTAAGTTTAAAACACTAAATTATGCAAATTAAACATGTTCAACACTTTCAGCAAGGTTAGGGGTTTCACAACCATAAACCCTTAATGGGGATTTCAACCCCGAAATCCAAGGCAAACAAAGATGAGTAATTTCCTGGAACCTCATCCTCTAACTTACACATGGTTACTTGGTGATTTAACATTACCCTCATAGGAGAAATATTTTTCTCCCTCAACTCTTGTATGTTTCATCTTGGGTTAACATAGAAACCCCAACATAATAAGACATTCTCAATATGGAACATAGAAAGTAGTTGTGCCATATGTATAACTCTGGTAGTAATTTTGAACTTAAAATTTTAGTTGTCATCCTAAAATGTTCTATGTATTTTATTAACACATCTCAGAAGTCATACTTGTTGGTTTTTTACCTATCATGGCGTGTGTCCCATATCGTTCCTTGAAGCATTATAAAAGGCATTTTAATACACTAACACTGGAACACTCGCCAACTTCTTACTCATTATCTAGAGAAAATGTTGTCACTAGAACCTATCATTCCATACAAGGAGAAACATCATTCCTAGTCAAATTTGTTAGGGGTGAAATAATAGAATTGTCTTCACCTTACTAGTATTTATAAAACATATTTAGCAGTCATATCATAATCACAAGAAGACATTTTAGTCAACCCCCAACTCACTCTTGTTCAACTTGCCACATTGCTATTGTTGCTTCAAAAATCCTAAGGTTTTTGCAAATATGCTGATCATATTGTTGGCCATCTTTAAAATTCATGGAGATGTTACCATTCAAAACTTGTCACATCTAATAAAAACATTACATGAGCAATATGACCCTCAAGTTCATAGACACTATTGATGCATTGGTAAATATAAACAACATAAACCTAAACTCACCATGACCATGCAACTTGTGTCATCCATTCTGATTCTTATCCACTAATACTCCAATGGCAATCCTATCTAAAGAAACATTGTAGTACTTGTTTCTGGACAATCAACTATCTATCCTTGGTAGTGGTCTTGACCAACTGTTAGTACCCATATACAACAACCAAGAATCACTCTCCTTCCAACCATACTTGGAGGATCTCAACATCAAATCTCTCTCTAAGGGAGAGGAACACTAAAAATCTCTTATGATATATAGCTTCAAACTCAGGTAACAAAGGTACACACTGGATATTAGGATTCATCACCTTGGTATCCACTACATGTGCTATGAAAACCCATACCCTGGTCTCATCCACTTCCTCAACATCGTAACTGGAAAAGAATGTATAGGAAGAGTCTCCTTAACTCTTGGAAGGTTCAAAAAGCATGTTCATACAAAACATTAAGATCTTGGAACTATAGTCCAACACAACCACACATCATATCAAGATATCCATTCCCAAGATTTCAACGAATTCATGTGTACTAAGTGACATAATATCCACTTAAAGGTTACACATCAAAAAGAAGGAACAAAAAGGGAAACATACTTCCCATACCACTGTAGCATTGTCCAGGGCACAATAAAAAGGTAACCAATTCTATTTTTCCCATGAAGATTACACTTTTTATGTGTCATCATATTTCTTTCAGCTTGGGTTCCTTTCCACTAGCATAGGAATTATTAATATTATCATATCTCATCACTCTTTTCTCATTAATTTTTCATCATTCTTGAGTATATCCACTCATATTATCATGTTTACAACCACTTATCAAGGAATAGATCATCATATTCCACATTTTCTTCATTAAACATGGATTATTTACCTTTGATTTCTTTGTAAGTTATAACTACTTTATATTAAAAATTCCTTACTCACATAGATTGATCTATGTTTAACTTAGATTCCACTTCATTCATCTATCATTATCCTTATTCATCTTCTCATATCACATTTATCATACAAGTTCCCTCCATCTTATGTGGATTTCATACCTTGATTCACTTCATTAGCATAGATTTATCTAGCTTTTACTTTATTATATTATCAAATTATGGCTTCAAGAACTCCTCTTTTGTTGATTTGTATTTATACTTAGGTTTCATGGTGTCATATCTTTCTCTTGTAGTTACTAATCATTCAAGTTGTGATGGATTACAATGTCATTCTCATCTTATTTAGGGTAAGATTGGGGTATTAGCACCATGATTTTTGATTCATTATTCTCTTTCAATAGTTTTAAAATTACTACTTGATTATATTAATAAGGAAGATAACAATCTAAGAGTTCCATACTTCCATTTTCTTCAATAATTGAATACATGGCCAAGGCATCCAAATATTGAATTCAGGCAATATGCACCATGTTTTTATGTCATGTTCCTACATTAGACATAATCCTAGTTCCTAAGTCCTAGTTTCCTTATAGACTCAGTGAACCTAGAGCTCTGATACCAACATGTGAGAACCCAATATTACTCAAAACACTAAACACAATCAATCACTAATTAAACACATACCCAGAAAATAAGGTAAATTAAAACCGATTTTGTAAGGCCCCTAACCTAGATTTTGGGATAACCCTATTTGTTTTGGATTGATCATATAATTATAACCTTTCTCTAATCCCTTTAGATGATTTTGGACTTTGTGGAGATCTCATGTTTCAAGTTTGAGCTTGTTTGGGGGCTGTTTGTGCTTTATGTGCTAGTTTTGGTGCAAATTGCAATTTTCCCAAAGTTGGGGGTTGATGTGCTATTTTTCATCTCTAGAGTGTTTCTTATATTTCTTGACATCATCTAAAAGATTAATAAAGAAGTGGGCACCTTGTTTGGGCCTTTGATTAGGAGTATTACCCATAGTGGTGATTAGGGTTCCTATGAGTGTTGAGTGTCTCGACCCATGTATATATGGTGTGTTGTCTCGACCTTGGGTCATGACCTAGGCTAGTTTGTGTGGATGTAATAGTCAAGACACCCCCTCTAGGTTTTGAGATGGTGACCAAGGAGGTTAGGGTGGTATTGGGTCGAGATGGTCGACCTAGCATGGGTTTTCTCGACCTAGGGTTTGTGGAGATGCTTTGTCTCGACGAAGAGGTGATGAGGTAGTGATGTCATGACCATGGGAGGGGAAACCCAAGGGATGTCACGACCATGTCCATGTGGGAGTCCATGGTGTTCTAGACACTACCTAGAGTGTATCACCATGTCTTGCATGTCATGCTTAAGTGGTTGCATGTTGGTCTTTTGAGTGGACAAGTGTCCCTTTAGTACCATAGAGTGTTGACACCTCATCCCTTGCCTTCTCTCTCATATCCCATTTGTATAGTCCCTTATCTCTTCTTTCTTGCAATCCTTTCAGACATCTATCTTCTTCCTCCTTCCTTCCTAGTTCTTGGAGCTTGGTAGAGCAAGGAGGTTTGTCCTTGGAGCTTGGCAGATCAGTCTTCTCTTGCATGTGGTGGTGATGGTGATCTGAGCTCATGTTCAACCTTGGTAAGTGTTTCCCTTTCCTTGATGGCATTTCCCTTGATCTCCTACCTCCATCTTCTTCTCTCTTCTCAACCCTAGATCATGGATTTTCCATGATGATCATTCTTTATGAAGGAAACTCTCATCACAAATGTCATAGACCATGTTTTGGAAAAGTAGACCCTAGTGTGAGGAGGACTCCTTCTCTATTTCTTTTGATTTGGCCAAGAGCTTCTTGCCCTCTTTGCTTGAGCAGTATTTGACCATGGTGTCCTCTTCTTCTTCAATGGATCTTGTGTTCGAAGGTGGAGCTTTGATGGTGTTAATTTCTTCATCCCTTGATTGTGTTCTTGGAGCTCTTGATCTTGGATCTTCGAATCTTGGTGGTGATCATCTTATGGAAGTTTTTATAACTCTCTACTCTCCTCTATTAATAACACTCTTAATCTTGCTTACATGTTGTTGTTTCTCTATTTAAAATGTGCCCTAATATTCTAATAGATGATATCATGGTCAAAAGCTCAAGTGATGGTGGTTACCGTTCTAAAATTTCTTAGAATTCAAAACCCTAGTGTGAGATACCTGATTTTGGGAGATGTATGTGTTATGGTGGTTCATCCCCTACCTCTTGATCTTTTTTGTGGATATATGCATGAAGTTCGTGAACCATAAAGTCATACGGAGTTTAGGGTCTCTTTTGGATGAGTTACACATGGGTTTCTATCTCTTACACAATGTTCTCTTATGGTGATTTCTTGACACATGTTTTAGGGTTTTGATGACTGGATCTTTATATGGATCTTCCTCCTTGAAGACAATGGATTTCCCTTGGTGTAATCTACTGCTTTAACCTATAAATATGATTTATAAGGGCTATATAATGTTATCATGAATTTAGGGTTTAAGACTTTGAAGTATTCTCATGTCGAATACTCTTTTTCTTAAACCCTAAATTCATGAGTGTGATTTGTATGTGTTGACTTAGGGGATTTTGATATTTGTAACTTAAGCTTTGATTTGATCATCATGTTCTAAGTTCGACCATATTGTTTTCTTTGGCGTTTTGGATGCTTACCTTATGAGAAATGGGTTGGTTTTCTCCCTTTCTTGTATGAGGCCCTCTCACAGTATTTTCATGACTCAAGATTTGAGATTTTTGAGGAACAGTTTTGCATGGGGTACCTCATATACGTTAAGAATGGATTTTCTTGGTTCTTCCCTTAGTTTTATGTGTTGTTTTGAGACCAAGTTATTATTTATTAGGATGGTCAAGATACCCATACACTTGTTGGTTATGACCTTGATAGATTTTGGTCGAGATGACCCTTTGAGGTTGAGTTTGACCTAGTGGTGTTAGGTCAAGTCTTTTGGTGATGAGTGATCGAGTTAACCCTAGTGTTGGTGTCTTCTTCCTACTTTGTTTGAGTGAATATTCACCCTAGAGTGTAGGGTTGCGACCATGCTTGTATTGGGTCATGACATGGGTGGAGGTCGAGAAACCTATCATCATGTAAGTCGCAAACCATAGTTAGTCTTGGTTGAGATGTTTCTCTTTGGATGAGTTGTACCTAGTATTGATGTAGGTCGCGACACTTGATGTTGATGGCAATGTTGATACCTGGTTGATTTGGGGTGTTGTCCTAGATTTTGGGTTTTGGTCATGATCTTGAGAGCGTTCATGATATGGTGTCATAGTTGAGGTTGAGACAACCATTCTCCTTGAGGTTACGGCGTGAGTTTTAGTAGACCTAACCCTAACCCTCATATCGCGGGTGCGACATGAAAGAGATGGGTCGTCAAATGGTGATGGCATTGAGGGTTGAGATACTCATGGTGGATGTCGTGGTCACAACATATCATGGACGGTGGTCGCAACCCATGTGTCTATGGGGTTATATGTGATGATAGTAGGTGGTTATGAAGCACATGTGAACACTTAATGATATTCATATATGAGCGATACATAAGCCATGTATGATGTTGTTTAGAATGTTATCTAATCAACTCTAATGATGTTCCTTAACCCTACTACACTTCAAGATGATGGTAGGTGATGAACCTAGGGTTGGTGTTGGAACCTAGCTGTTGGAAACCCTAACCAACTATTAATGGGTAAACCTAACCCTAATGATGTGTAATGATCATGATTGTTTCTCTTTCATACAATTGATATGGTGAGTGATGCAATCTATCTTGTTTATAAATCTATATCCGAGTAGGTGTTATGAGATTGGTAATCATGGTTAGTGTATACTATGGTGACTATGATACGTAATAGGTTGAATACGCCTTCATGAGGCATGTTAAGGCACTTGTGATATAAGAATGATGTGAACATGTCACATGACTTGGTAGTGATTTATTTCCTATTATGAGAGGACATTATCCCAATAATGAGTTGAGGGAATAATATCCCGTAGTATGTGACTTTGGTATTAGTGATATGGATATATGTTCTCTCTCCTATTTATATGCATATAATTATATAGGTGATATGAATATCTTAACTATGTGAATGCTATGGTGATATACATGTAACATAGGTGTTGCTTATGTGCCAAGTTGATGCAAGATGAGAGAATTATGAAATACATGAATAATGTGATGGGTCTTATGACTTGTTGAAGGCATGGTGCCTAGTGATAGATGTAACCTATAGTGATGTGATAAGGGTTTAGATCCCCAATAGTGTGATAGTAATGCTTAGCCTTGTTTAAGGCAGTGAGATAGTAATGCCCTGACAGGATGTGATAAGTTTACACTTTATACAATTGATATCTTTTGAGGTGGAAATATAGTTATGCTTGTTAGATTGAATTAGGGTTTTGTATGTCCACTTGAATGCTAAAGCCTTAATTATCCCAATTGACATAACTAATAAAGTGAAACTTTAATCATGTATTTTTTCACTTTGCTATAGATCCATTCAGTGTCAACACTTGTTGGATGGTGAAACGAGTTTAACTCGGAGTGCATATTTTTTAATATGCGGGGTGAGGATGAATATCACCTTACATCCAGGATATATGAGACAACCATGTGTGAGTTGGTCTCCTAGTGATATGTTATACAGGATTGGTTGCAGGCCCTACCCTGACAAGAGTGTGCCTGAGGGCCGCAGCTTAGTTCCACTAACATCATGACATGTACCAAGGTCGGTTAGAGTTGTATAGATAGATTATATGTTGCGGGTAGTAGTTTGACTTGTGATGTCATTACAAGTTCACTCATACTGATTGAGGGGGTGAGGTTGTGGAATTTTGTCTCTTCCATGGGCCTTGTACGACACTAATTTTGACTCAGTAGTGGTCAGTTGGATTTGGGTGGTACGACTCAAATCCTTAGTGAATAATAAAACACATAATGAATAGTGTAGCATACTTGCATAAGATCAAATACGGAAGTATTGGATGAGGCCTTGCTTGCTTTATACATTATAGTTGACAGATGAGATACATGTTCTTCATATTCTTTCTAAATACATAGAATGATATACTACTGAGTTGTAGATACATGAACTTCTTAAACAATGTTAACTGCTCTGCTTATATCATTTAGCTAAATTTGTTTATCTGTTAATAGTATAATCTACTATTTTAGTTACTAGTGCTTTTATGATGTTGGCGAAGAGTTATAATTCTCACTAGGACATTTTTTCTCACCCTCTAGGTTCCCTGATCTTTTAGGTGGACATGCATGTTGGAATATAGCTCGTTTTGTTGAGGTAGATATTCTAAAGCATGTAGATGCTAAATCATGGACATACTGCTAGTGCCTAGTAATAGAGTCCTATGTGTTGTCTCTATACATTCGGGTCATTAGGGGTGTTTTATTATGACAACCTTGATTTTCTCTCTCCTTCATTATTCTAGATGACTCAATATGAGTTTAATTCCATGATATCTCGACTTGTCGATGACCCATTTTTATTACAGTATGCTTGATTTTCACCTTTGTAACATAATTTGCTCATCGACCTAAGTTTTATCTCTTAACATATCACCCTTTTGTAAGAAATTCTTGAACCTATTAAATGTGATATACTTGCTCTCTATTATATTCCAACTGGTAGACCTTCAAATAAGAATCAATCAGCTCAAGAATCACATCGATTGGACCTTCGAAGTCCAAGTTATGACCAATTGAAATTTGGCTATTTATACCTTGTTTTTAGCACAATTCTATGCCTCTATCTCTGTTGGGTTGGCCGTATAGGCCCAATGCAACACTGTATCTCGATCGTCTGTTCCCTACTCTCCGTCCTCTTCAGAAAGTAACATATGGTTGATGAAAATATCTCCGCCTCCACCAAACTTTGGTAACCGACGGAGACCCTGATCTCACAACCCTAACTTGCCTAACCCTAAGTTGCATGTTTATAAACCCCCTCAATATAGATTAGCCCTTCTTCTTCCCTCCCTCATTCTTCCCTGGTTCTTTCCACCATGCGCTGGTGTTAGGTGGCTAGTTTTTTTATGGCGGCAAAGGTAGGCAGCAAGCTTCACCCACCTACCATCAATGGCGATCACGACTGGACAAGCTCAACTGTCGTTGTGCCTTAGATATCTACCACTGGCCTGCTCCTTTTCAGGCTATTGTAGGTGCAGCAGCCACTGGAGGAGATGGGGTGCATGATCCTTGTTTCTCCCCTATTCCCACATGGGAAATAGAAGAGCTGTGACCTGGATAGTTGCAGAGCGGCGAGGACGAGGGGACTCTTGCGCGGCCGGAGCGACCTAGCCAATGACCGCTACCCTGATTCTAGGCTGACTGTGTGTGCTTGGAGGCTAGATGAGTGGGGATGGGATCCCCTATTCCACCTCTATTCCAGGTGTTAGAACAGAGGACTTCTGTGAGCAGGGTGGGCATCTAATGAGGGCTTCTGGTCAGACCATCAATCTCGGAAGACCCACGATGGACCATCCAAAGGATGGTTGAGATCGATCGAGGAGTTGTTCTTATTTGGGATAGCGGCCCCCAGTCACACGGGAATGGTGCAACACGCTGAGGAGGTGGAGAAGGGGGTCTCCCATCGCACATGGGTCCCCCTGGTGCTATAGGGCAGCATGCCTTTAGCCAGGAAGGTAAGATCTTGAAAGAAAATCCCTTTTCTCCTCAAATCTTACAAACATCATAAAAACTAAATACTAAGTCCAAATATGAAAAACCTATATACCAAATTGATCCTTTCGAAAAGATCTACATAATGGACAAGGTTTCATGGTCTAATTCCATCTTTTGTTCCTAGTTTTCCCCAAAAGATGCATACTTTAATCATTTGGAGTATAGTTGGTGTATGATTCTGATGAAAACTTGGATCTTGATTGCTCAACCTACCCTATGATCCTTAAATCAGTATCGGTGATGTATATTTGAACTAAATGAAGGTCCTACTCTCCCTATTTCTTATAAATGACTCCTTTTTGTACATATGTGCGTTGTTTGGACTTTAATGATGAACTTTGCCCTAGATTGCTAAATTTGTTGCTAGTGGACAAACACCTAATCTTGTTATATGTTTCTTATGACCTAATGTTGCTGATCTAAACCATCCCTTATGCCTGGCTCTTATTCATTGATGATCTTTGACCTTTATTACTCTATTATGTGTCTCGTGACCTAATCTGAGCATAAGTATCCTAAATCTTGTCATGTCTACATGAAACCTCAAAATGATATGAAACTTGAACCACACTCTTATGATGGACCCTAAATCAATATGAGATCATTAAATGAACTAATAAGCAACTTGTAACCTAACTTGGCCAAAACCCTTAAAATGAAGATAATTAGGTTTAATGATGAGAATCTAATGCATATATGTAATCTTGTTGTTAATCAGGTTTGGCATATGGCTAGATGATGAAGGATATGTTAGGTTATGAAATGTCTGAATCAGGTATGGGCCTTATCTAGTTATATGACTACCGCTTTCTTGCTTGAAAAGACATATATTGTATGTTTGTTTTTCTATTTTCTCAAATATTGCCATGTAGTATTGCTATGTGTTACTCGATGTTTTCCTCGTCAGTTTTATAACTTGAACACATATATAGATAGAACTCCATTATAATATTGATTGATAAAGGGTTAGCTCTTGGCTACGGCCTTGAGGTCCCTCTCGTATAAAAGGGTTAGCTAAGCCTGAGCACCCTTACGGACCCTTCTGACGGGAAGATGGTCAAAGGCCTTAAACATGCTTGATATTGTTGGTATAATGGAGTGAAATGACATAAAATATGATTTTTCTTTTGTTAAATAGATAACATGATTATTCTTGTTCATTTAGTCTTGAAATCTTTTCAAAATTATGCAAAGCTTATACATATATGTATCTTTATGCCCCATACTCAACACCTCGTGTGTTGACCCATTTCTCGTATATTTTTTTAGGTTCAGAGATGGCTAGAAGGTTGATGGGATTGGTGATCTATGTTAGGTGTACTTGTTGTAAGATCCAGATATAGTATACATGAGCAGACTTGTACAAAGTGACTCTGGAAATATGTAACTGAATTCATGAAAATAATGCATTTTGTATAATTTATATTTGTTGAATGTTGAGACTGTGTTGGTGCCTTTATCTTGTTATCTGTTCATGTGTGCTAAGCTTTACACTTCCGCATTTCGCCTTTGGTATACATTTGGTTCATGAGACTGGGATTCCAGTTCTGTGACAGATGGTATCAGAGCATGAATGATAACTACACCAAACATTGCTCACATGAAACACAAACTAAACTCACCTTACATCTCAACCCTAGAAACTTAATAATATGTCCTTTATGGACTAGGTTGACTTTGCCTCTAGGTTAGAACCTAGATGTTCTAGAACTAGGTGTAGACTTGTGTAAGTTACCTCCCTAGACATGATTCACAACATGTGATTAGGATGTCTACACAAGTGTGCACCATGTTCTTGCTAGTTCTCTAGGTGTCATGATACTAGACTGCCTCATGAGTGTGGTAACTCGTTTTGGTTTTGGTTTTATTCGGATGGAGTATGGTGGTTTTCATCGCCTGTTTAAACGTTGGAGAAAACATATTTCAAGTATTATTATATGTACATATGAAAAATGTTACCACACGCAGAAAGGCAGTGAGTTTCCATGCAACCTAGGAGAAAGAGATGTAACATCAAGTCTAGATGAGAGAGTTTAGATGATAGTGATAGTCTCTAGAGTTGTCTAGAGCCATGATATAGGTTAGGCATGTGAGTAACCTAGAAACCTCAGATGATGATTATGATATTGATGATGATGTTGATGTTTTATAAGACCCAAGATGTTTGAGGAAGGTTAAGTATGTTTGACGATATGAAATGAGTTTGACCATGCAACCCTAGCTAAACCTAGCACCTTATATGATACATACCACTTGGTTGATGTGCTAAACATAGCTAGTGGGTTGACATGCTTGCTTGTACCTAGTCTTGTATGTGTGAAGATATGATATATGGTTCGAGACCAACATGGGCATCAATCTCTTTACAAAGGAGAACCTCTAGCATGGGACATATGAATAGGGTGACATGTTGATATGAGTTGACCCATATCGGGAAAAGGTTAGAGTACCTAAACTCCAAAATATTTGAAATGTTGAATAATATGAATGATGAGATACTTGATGATGAGTCCCTAGCTAGAATACTTCTAAGTATATGAGATAAGTCGCCTAGTTTATGGTCTCTTGAAAATGTTGAACCCTAGATGTCCTATGAAAATATCTAACCCTAGAGAAAGAGGCAATTGAAAATTTGGTGCTTGATATATATAGGTGAGGGAGATGTCCCAAGACCTAAGATGATGTATATGATGTGTGATATCCATGATGAGCCTCATACTCGGGTTAGTAGTTGTATATAAAGGAATCTAGTGGTTACCCTTCAGATGGGTAGATATTTATGTTACGGGTAGAAAATTTTGGTTAACATGTCTTGTTGGACACATATATGTCTTAGCTTGAGTGGCTTGAGCTTGTGGAGCTCTTTCTAGATACAAGTGAGAAAGCTTCAAAACCTCAAAGTTGATGATAATGTTGTTCCTCATATGGTGCTTGATATATGAAATATCTCACGTACATTAAAAATTTAACATATGCACGATAAGCCACTCTCATAAGCTAGACCTAATATGAAATCATACTGTACATAAAAGATGTAGCCTTGAAATCATGAAAATAATATGATGTCATGAAAACTTAGCTTGAATAATCAGGGGTAACGTGTCTAATCTCATACTCAAATGATCAACTTGATATGACAATACTCTTGGAGTCATAACTTAGATGAACATGATGAATAAATTGTTTAATTTTAGATGTAAAAGGAAAAAAAATAATGAACATAATTGATTAGAGTTGGTGGAAATTTTGGGGGAAAACAAAACCATGCATGAAATCTAGAGTAAAGTAGAGATACACACTCAATGATAGTCTTGTTTGAAGTCATGTCCATAAACATGATTCTTTTGAGAAGTGATAACATAGATTTTGATAATACACCCTGGTCGTGTATGAAGATTTGTACAAAAACCCTTAATGTATGGATACTAGGTGATGGAAAACCCTAATGCCATGATGATTCCACATTATGAGGGAACACTAAGTAATATGTATATGATCGAGACGAGTACACACTTGATGATGACAACTTAGTGTGCATCCCATTATGGGGAATTCCATGACAACCATTGTAGGATACCTAGGCATGATGATGTATGAGCTTTGACTGTCGACTATGATCTTAGAATAATTTCGGGGATGAAATTTCTTGTAAGAAGGGAAGGATGTGACAACCTTGCTTTTCTCTCTCCTTCATTATTCTAGAACACTCAATATGAGTTTAATTCCATGATGACTCGACTTGTCGATGACCCATTTTGATTACTATATGCTTGATTTTCACCTTTGTAACATAATTTGCTCATGGACCTAAGTTTTATCTCTTAACATATCACCCTTTTGTAAGCAATTCTTGAACCTATTCAATGTGATATAATTGCTCTCTATTATAATCCAAGTGGTAGACCTTTCGAATAAGAATCTATCGGCTCAAGAATCACATCGATTGGACCTTTGAAGTCCAAGTTATGACCAATTGAAATTTGGCTATTTATACCTTGTATTTAGCTCAATTCTATGCCTCTGTCTCTATTGGGCCGGCCGTATAGGCCCAATGCAACACTATAGCCTGATCGTTTGTTCCCTACTCTCCATCCTCTTTAGAAAGTAACATATGGTTGGCGAAAATCTCTCCGCCTCCACCCAGCTTTGGTAACCGACAGAGACCCTGATCTCACAACCCTAACTTGCCTAACCCTAAGTTGCATATTTATAAACCCCCTCAATATAGATTAGCCCTTCTTCTTCCCTCTCTCGTTCTTCCCTGGTTCTTTCCACCATGCGCTGCTAGGTTGCTGGTTTGTTGATGGCGTCCAAGGTAGGCAGCAAGCTTCACCCACCTGCCATCAATGGCGATCACGGCTGGACAAGCTCGGCTGTCGTTGTGCCTTAGATCTCTACCACCAGCCTGCTCCTTTTCATGCTATTGTAGGTGCAGAAGCCACTGGAGGAGATGGGGTGCATGATCCTTGTTTCTCCCCTATTCCCGCATGGGAAATAGAAGATCCGTGACCTGGCCAGCTACAGAGCGACAAGGACGAGGGGACTCTTGGCCGGCCGGAGCGACCTAGCCAATGACCGCTACCCTGATTCTAGGCTGACTGTGTGTGCTGCGAGGCTAGACGAGTGGGGGAGGGATCCCCTGTTCCACCTCTATTCCTGGTGTTAGAATAGAGGACTTCCGTGAGCATGGCAGGCGTCTAATGGTGGCTTCTGGCCAGGCCGTCAATCTCGGATGACCCACGATGGACCATCCAAAGGATGGTTGAGATCGATCGCGGAGCTGTTCTTATTTGGGATAGCGGCCCCCAGTCACACGGGCATGGTGCAACACGCTGAGGAGCTGGAGAAGGGGGTCTCCCATCGCACATGGGTCCCCCTGGTGCTATAGGGCAGCAGGCCTTTAGCCAGGAAGGTAAGATCTTGAAAGAAAATCCCTTTTCTCCTCAAATCTTACAAAAATCATAAAAACTAAATACTAAGTCCAAATATGAAAAACCTATATACCAAATTGATCCTTTCAAAAAGATCTACATAATGGACTAGGTTTCAGGGTCTATTTCCATCTTTTGTTCCCTATTTTCCCCAAAAGATGCATACTTTAATCATTTGGAGTATAGTTGGTGTATGATTCTGATGAAAACTTGGATCTTGATTGCTCAACCTACTCTATGATCCTTAAATCAGTATCGGTGATGTATATTTGAACTAAATGAAGGTCCTACTCTCCCTATTCCTCATAAATGACACATTTTTGTACATATGTGCGTAGTTTGGACTTTAATGATGAACTTTGCCCTAGATTGCTAAACTTGTTGCTAGTGGACAACCACCTAATCTTGTTATATGTTTCTTATGACCTAATGTTGCTGATCTAAACCATCCCTTATGCTTGGCTCTTATTCATTGATGATCTTTGACTTTGATTACTCTATTATGAGTCTCGTGACCTAATCTGAGGATAAGTATCCTAAATCTTATCATGTCTACATGAAACCTCGAAATGATACGAAACTTGAACCACACTCTTATGATGGACCCTAAATCAATATGAGATCATCAAATGAACTAATAAGCAACTTGTAACCTAACTTGGCCAAAACCCTTAAAACAAAGATAATTAGGGTTAATGATGAGAATCTAATGCATATATGTAAACTTATTGTTGATCAGCTTTGGCATATGGCTAGATGATTAAGGATATGTTAGGTTATGAAATCTCTGAATCAGGTATGGGCCTTTGTCTAGTTATATGACTACCGCTTTCTTTCTTGAAAAGACATATATTGTATGCTTGTTTGTCTATTTTCTCAAATATTTCCATGTAGTATTGGTATGTGTTACTTGATGTTTGCCTCGTCAGTTTTATAACTTGAACACATATATAGATAGAACTCCATTATAATATTGATTAATAAAGGGTTAGCTCTTGGCTACGGCCTTGAGGTCCCTCTCGTATAAAAGGGTTAGCTAAGCTTGAGCACCCTTACGGACCCTTCCGACGGGAAGATGGTCAAAGGCCTTAAACATGCTTGATATTGTTGGTATAATGGAGTGAAATGACATAAAATATGATTTCTCTTTTGTTAAACAATTAACATGATTATTCTTGTTCATTTAGTCTTGAAATCTTTTCAAAATTATGCAAAGCTTATACATATATGTATCTTTATGCCCCATACTCAACACCTCGTGTGTTGACCCATTTCTCGTATTTTGTTTTTAGGTTCAGAGATGGCTAGAAGGTTGATGGGCTTGGTGAGCTATGTTAGGTGTACTTGTTGTAAGATCTAGATATAGTATACATGAGCATACTTGTACAAAGTGACTCTGGAAATATGTAATTGAATTCATGAATATAATGCATTTTGTATAATTTATATTTGTTGAATGTCGAGACTGTGTTGGTGCCTTTATCTTGTTATCTGTTCATGTGTGCTAAGGTTTACGCTTCAGAATTTTGCCTTTGGTATACATTTGGTTCATGAGACTGGGATTCCAGTTCTGTGACATTTATAGACATTGTACATCACATTGAGTTTTTGAATCTAGCTCATGATGGTACAAAGGTGGTCTATGTACGATAATAGGTTGTCACATGTAATAGGTTGTGGATAGTAAGCCAATGATCTATGTAAGTAACATCTTTTGATATGAATGACATACAAGTAACTCTAGTTTATGGCTTCACACATCATGTGTTCAGTTCTTATATGTAGTTGAGAAATTGATTTTAGTTTACCCTATTTTGCAGTATTAAGGTTATTAATGTTAATTTTGCACCTTGTTTTGAGTAATCTTGCTTTGTGTGACAAAGGGAGTCACAGATTTCAACATCAACACATGCTCAAAAACATTGGTAGAAGAGTCCAACATCTTTCTTGTATTCATACTATGACACATAAATAAGCATTAACATGCTAATAAAAGCCCAATTCATTTGAAACACCATATACAAAATTCCCCATCCAGAACTAAGAGTATAGGGATGACCTCTAGGACATACTAGACATCTATAAAAATTCTCTAAGGTCCATCATCACAACTCCTCCTTGTTGTCACAGATATGTTGTCATTGATATCAATCACCTAAAAGGATGAGGTCACCCATTGGTAAGACCTATGTCCCACTGAGAGATATAACTCTCAACATTGCTTATTGTTTACAATAGGTTAAGTAATTAAATAATTTAAGAAGATTAAACAATTATAATAGATATGCTTAGCAGTAGTGATGATTATCAAGATACATATAGGAGCATATAATAATGATCACCATTAGCTAGATTGTCATCCTTTACCTTGTTAACAATATACGCAGTCCAGTAGCATGTCATAACTAACATCATAAGCAAGTTTAGTAACATAGAATCTCTTAACATCATGAATCAGTCTAGCAGCATTAGCATAGCTAACAACATTAGCATGTCTAATAGGTCAAGTAGATCTAAATCATAAGTAGAGCTAACAACATAAGCACAACTATCTGTATAAGCACGATTAGCAATATAGGCATCTCTAATTACAGAGGCATTGCTAGCAATATAAGAATAGCTAACATCATGTGATAATTAATGTCATAATCATAGCCAACACCGGTAGTATATTTGTCAACTTAAACATGGCTACTGTAAGTAGACATCTATAACCAGAGCATATCCAAGACATAAGCATATCTACTACCTTTTTTATGCATTAAACATCATCACTATGTAAAGAGAACAAACAAGGGTGATCATCCAATGTGAAGCATTGTGTGTTATCCTAAACAAATATGCTACATGGTTGTATTACATATTTTACTAATCCCTAAGGAATTTGAGGATACCATGTAAAATCCAATTGACCACGGCTAAGTTGAAATCAGTGCCATATAAGATCTAGGGAAGAGTTGGAATTCAATATCTTTTCCACCATCAATCAGTAGGGGTCAGCTATAGTGACACATAAGCTCAAGCAGCTAGTAGCCTAGTCTATCCTTGGTACAGGTCACGATGAAAGGAGGAGGGTACACATACCCTACCATCTGAGGTACAATCACAATTTTCCTCCAATTCCATCACATATATAATCACCGAGACATGATCGCATTCATTTTCAAACTGAGGGCTTGGTATGACCACATTCATCCTCCCCAAACACTTGGATTCAGGATGACAAGCACCCCACATACTCAATCATATGTGCTCTGAGTTTCCCTTACGAATACTCATTTCACCATCTAGCAAGTTCTAACACTCAGATGGATCTATGGCATAAGGCGCTACATGATTAGAATTTCACTTGATTAATTATTGCCAACTGGGTGAATTAAGGATGCATCATACAAGTGGACATACAAACTCTAATCCATCTCTAACAAACATTACTATATAATAGTTTCAAAAGATATAAAATGTATGAGACATTTTTTTCCTCATCTCATCATCACATGATACTATTCACTTTCCATTTATGAGAATACACTTGTCATCATACTATCAAAGGATATTAATCCTTAGTGCAATATCACATGGTATTAACCCTTGTCAACATAAGAGGATTATACATCATTCAAGGCTCAACCATGCCCAAAGGTCATTAATACCATCATATCATCCCCTTCGATATCACCATTATCTTTCCATGCCTTATTGCAAGGCTCAACATACATCACCATTCATGCGATACACATGCTTAGCATGATATTGCATTAAAGAACTAACAAATGTTCACATGATAACATTATAGGGTTTTCTTAGCATTTAAGATCAATCCTTTATTATATCACATATAATGAAGATATAAGGATGGACATCATCATAGTGATAGTGTACAAGTTTAGTATAAGAAAGAATAAATCATAAAGCAATGATGTCCACCAGTTAACACATTAGAATCACAATAATTCATTTGGAAGGATCTTCCATCATTATATTAATCACTCAAGGAAGGTTAGCATGACTAACCGCCATCATCCATTTGAATTAGGGTTAGGTTTAGCAAAATAGATTACATTGAAGTTATAGTTCAATACTCATACACAAACTCTAACTCATGGCATCTCCATATAATCATGGATGCATAAGATAAAGCATCAATATCATTGTCCATACCTTCCTCAAGTTGGATCCATGCTTAACTCAAGGTGTAACCATCAAATTTATAGCATACCATTGTTTCAACTATAATAAAAGAATACTCCATTATTCTATTAATCATTCACGGGAGGCTAATCATGTTTAATCACCATCACCTAATGGTATTAGGCTTAGGAGTAACAAGATAATTCCCATTGATGCTAGAAATCAACATCCATACCAAAACCCTAACACATGGGATCCCAATCGGATCATGGATACACAAGGTGAAGCATCAACATCAAATTACATACTATCCTCAAGTATGGATCCAAACATAACTCAATGTGAAACCATCAAATTTATAGTATACTAGGGTTTCAACCACCATAAGAGATTACCCCATTATTTTATTAACAATTCAAGGGGGCTATTCATAATCAATCACCATCACTTAGATACATTACGATTAGGTGTAACAAGCTATACTTCATTAGGGTTACCCTATAACTCGTTATGGTGATTATCAATTATATCCACCTGAGGGAAAGGTAAAAGTACAAATTAAAGGGTATTTGTAACGCCCGGGCGCACTGCCCTAGGCTCTAGTAGAGTTTCGGGAATGACGATTGGCCCCACAAATCACCACTAGCCTTAATTGCATGCTTTTTCCACACTCATGCACAAGCCGGGGTCAACTTCCCGACTGGTCACCCATCCTAGTACTGCTCCAAGCTGAGCATGCTTAACTATGGAGTTCTTTAGTGATGGGCTCCCAGAAAAGGAGGCGCACCTTGGTGATATGGGTAGTCCAATCATTCCTTTTAAGATCAACTTATCTGAGGCCTCAAATCATGGGATGTTACAATCTCCCCCACTTAGACTCTTGACGTCCTCGTCAAGGCTCAACTATAAGGCCACATAATCTCTTCCCCATTTCAGTGCCGACCCACAATGACCCATGAACACCTAGCTCCCGATCACAGAATACCAGCGCAAGGGTGGCTACGTCAACCATGGACAACCCTTTCCTACATGTCTGGACCGCACGGCTCAAGACTAGCATGCCATGCCCATGTGGGCCCCACCTACTGGAGGGGAATTGGCTCTAATACCATGTGTAAATCTCGGGCGCACTGCCCTAGGCTCTAGTAGAGTTTCAGGAATGACGACTGGCCCCATAGATCACCACTAGCCTTAATTGCGTGCTTTTTCCATACTCATGCGCAAGCCGAGGTCAACTTCCCGATTGGTCACCCAACCTAGTACTACTCCAAGGTGAGCACGGTTAACTATGGAGTTCTTTAGTGATGGGCTCCTGGAAAAGAAGGTGGACCTTGGTGATATGGGTAGTCCAATCATTCCTTTTAAGATCAACTTATCCGAGGCCTCAAATCCTGGGATATTACAGTATTGTACCATAAATTTCTCACCATTACAACTAAAACATTATACCATAGTCTTCATTATAAAATATTGGATGTTGAAGCATCCATTCAACAAAACATTGCATCAAGTTTAACATTTCCCTAGCATCGATTGATATGTAGGTTTAACCCTTGGATCATATAACCAATGAAACCATCGGTTTAAGACTTAAATGAAGCAACTCATGATACCTAGTAACACAATCATGGGGTAACCTGAACCACCATCAGTTGTGACACTTTATGCCACCGTTAGTTGATAAGGTCAATACTACCATCATTGAACACCATCAGATGTTGAGATAAAATCTCCATTTGATGATATTATCTTTAAGCCACTAAACCACACACATTGGGCTTCTAAAAGAGTCTAGAACTGAAATAAGGAGCAACCAATGGTTATCATTATCAAATGTCATCATGGGTCATTACCATTAGTTTCCACAAATGCATCTCCATCGGTTCTAATATAAGGTCATGCATTGGTTCATGTATAAAATTGAAAATCAGCCTAAAACACTAAGTATATGAATTCGTTTGATAGGTAGTTAGCACCATTGGTTTGTATGTAAACAAGGACCAAGTCTTCCTCTACCTCAGGAAGGTTATGCACAAGATTTCAAGTTCACATATAACTAGAATCTAATCAAGGAACACCACAAAAATTGAAATCCTAAGCAAGAATAGCTTTTATAGGCATAAATCTTCATTTTAGAACAAGAAAATGAGTAATCAAGCTTGTAGTAAGCAATAAAAGTGAAGAGAATTATACAACTTTCTTCTAGGGTGAAGATCAGAGTCTAAGAACAAGAAACCTCTAGCAAAGAAGGCAAAGAAACCTAGTTTTAGGTTTGAATTCGGCTAAGTATGACCTTTCTCCCCAAAAGGAGCATATCGTAGATAGAAGAAGCAAGAAAGATAACTTCCTTGAGCTTTAAAGCAAACTTTACCATGGAACAATAAGGTTCCATCCAAGAAGAAAGTAGGAGGAAGATGAACATAAAAATAAATGAAGGAGATAAGGATGTACTTACTAGTTTAGGTCAAGTTCACCAATAGGAAGGTTTGCAAACCCTAGATAAGGGAAGATTTGAATCCTAGATGCTCCAACAAGAAGGCTGGCTATATTCTTCTACTTTGGGAACTCTATTCGCCTACAAGTTTGTGAAAGACGAAGTTCTATAGAGGAGGAAAATATAAGAGTCTAAAGGTTTCATTTTTGAGTTAAAGGATAAGTATATAGGGCTTATCGATAAAGAAAGAGAAAAGCTTGAGGTATCCTAGTAGCTATCCACGTGTCCATGGCCTAAAAATATTATGGATATACAATCAGCCACACAAGAAGCTACCCCACTGTTCATGGATACCTACTGAGCCATCGTTTTTTGGATTTCCAAGCCAATAAAATAAACCATTGGTTCATAGCTCCTAAAGGTAACTCATCCGTAAAGGGGTAAACCCTAAAATACCCTTGAAGAAAACACCTCCAAACAAAGGTTCAACTAGGTGCCGCGTGGCCCAAAAAGCTCAAACATGATAAGGAAACATCTAAGGATTATAATGTATGTGAAAAATTACAAGTGAAACGTCAAATTTGGGTAGATTTCATAAAACTCCAAAATGTGCATAAAATTGCATAACTTGACCAAACAATGTCCAATTTGGACCAAATTTGAAACATAAACTTGTCATATGATACCAAAATATGTAAAAAGGTTAGATTAAGTTTAAAGAACTAAATTATTCTAATTAAACTTGTTCAACACTTTAAGCAAGGTTAGAGAACTCACATGAATTTCAGTGTGGTAGTTATTGAGGATCTAACCCTGCTTGATGTTACATAGGTCAGTTATACGGGATGGAGACCATTGTTAATGATATTGATTTATTTAGCATTCTTCTACCGTTGATCGACTTTAGAGGTTTGACTTGGCTATTCTCTTCACACACCTAGGTACAAACTTGCACATGTTCTCTATTTTTGTTGCTTTACATTAATATTTTGGAGGATGACCATCGACTCTTTTTCTTTTAGTGGTTGAGATATTACTAAGCTTGCCACATAGAAGTCAGGTTCCAATAGTGAGATGAATCAATTTTCTACCAGGGAGCCCTCTATAGACAAGCTTATTCATGTCATGCTTCTCAGGGTTTGACACACATTCCTAAATCCCTTTGTGCAACTTGGCTATCACTAAACCAGTTCTAGGCCCATGTGCAGGAGTTAGCAACTATGGTCATGTTAAAAAGGTGAAAACAATCAAAATTGTTTGGGTATTGATTTGCACTGGACATGAGTGGAAGTGTAATTCTAGGTCCACAAACCCAAGAGGAGAAACTGTCTAAATAAAAGTTCCTTCATTACCACAATTATTGCCTTATCATGTCTAAATTTAAGGCTTTGGTGTGGAGTGTAGTCACCACCTTGTTCTTATATAGCCTCAACATCATAATAAAATATGGAAAGAGGCATTGATATACATGACAATAAACTTCTCTATGAAAAATTTTGGACTCACATGGAGTGACATTTTGATTTCTCCCATTACTTTGCTTTGGGACATGTCGAAGGAAACATTCATGGTACTAGTGGCTTGGATCTTACTTGATTTGATGCCAAATGTCACAAAGGTATCTAGAGGAAAAAATTGAGGCCAATTCCATTGTCAATGAATGTTAGAGGTAATATCATTTCACTATGCTTAATCATGGTGTATAATTATGGGTTATAATCCTAACCAACTGGTATCTTGTCCTTCAAAATGTAACAATCATTGTCTTGATTGTAAGTGTGATTGTTTCAGTCATTTCTCTGGTAGGATACTAGACAATGCTTCAAGGATTTTGTTAATAGCTATGCAATGCACGAGTGAGCTCTATATTTGGTCCTATAGAGACATGTCAACGTGGCTCCCCTGCATGTGCCCTATAACGGAATAGGAATGAACACTCATAATTCCTTCTAGTGTCAATAAAGTTGGAATGATGATGCAATCCTTCTTGCTGATACAAGAGCTTAGGAACTTAGGAAATGGTGACACTTGGTTGAACTTGAATAAACTCAATATTTTGATATATTTGTCAAGTGGGACCACTAGAGCCTTGTGGTCGGCTAAGTAAGATGTCAACGTCAAAATTAAACCTATATAGGTGGTAGCCTTCATCATACCCTTGTTATTCTTTGATTCTATTAATGATGAGTCATTAGATATTTGGGCCTCAGATGTAGGGAATTTAAAATGAACTTTGTCTTAATCTAATTGTGTTGTTTGTGCAATGGGTTTTCTAACCCATTTTGTTGGAGTTATGAATAAAATGTGAATCCTTGGAGACATACATATATGAGATGAGAGTCCCAACATATTTTGTGGGGGGTGGGGTAAAGAATGGTGGCTTCATGGATGGTATCCATTTGTCATCCTTTAGTTTGCATTTCGGTATTACAAAAGGTGTACCTATCATGAACTTGATGTCTGACGATGATGTTAATATTACCAAAGATGCCTCTGAAACCATTGTAATGTAGTTTGCCATTGATAATTTAATTTTTTAGGAACTTCAAAGATCCCTATGAATATGGGATGCTAGGATAGACTAAACATTTTTTACCAATAAAATGGATATGCATTGTCTTCTGTGTATCACATTATCTCTCTTTATAAGACCTTGCACTCACTCATATCATAACCCTTGAGCCTATGGAAGATATTAAACACATGCATGGCCTAGTTCTTTGTTATATGTTGTAGGGAACCATTTTGTTCCAATTAATGTAAGCTTTCCCGAATTTTGCAAGAAGCTCACATTGTGACACCTTAAATCCTTCAACCTTCATTGAATCAGGCGATCATTGAGTGACCTTTCAATGGTATTGACCTTGAGGTTGTTCCTCTAGTCATCAATCCACAGGAGGATTCTACTTAGGGTGTGGGTGTCATCTGGACTACTCTTATAATATCTATTTATGGGTTCCTTCCAACATTTGTGGAGTGTAGGCAATGAGGTACAAAAAATCACTTTCATCCTTCCTCTTGCATAGATGAATTACAATTTTGATGGGCTTCCTATAATCACATGTGTCTTTCTGGTTTTCCATAGGAGTCACATGTCTATCTTAAAGAATGAAAGAAATCCTCACATCAATATTCATCTTATTGACCTTGGATACCGTCAATCTTCAAGAGCTTTAGGGATCTAGTGATCAGTGAAGCATCAGGAAGTTCCTCAAAAGTTATTGTGATAATATGCATCTATTGTGATCATGAGTTAGTTCAAGTGTTCCATAACCTATGAGATCATATACGTCATGCATGAAGTTCCATTCATCTATATGGTCCCCATGAGAGAAGTCATATTCATATAAAGTTATTTGATTGAAATTGTCTAGAAGCGGGTTTGGGAGTAGTCGTTACATTGAGAATTTAAGCACATATTATATTGTTGGGAAGATAGAGGAACCAAAGCACCCAAGAAAAATTAATCTATGTGGAGTCTATCACATGAGGATATATCAAACCACGCCTTCAAAGGGATCTTTGATGTTATGACTGATGCTTGATCTGCCTATGCTATTCTGGATGCCATCACGTAGGGATATGCAAACTACTATGTTTGAGACTGAAAAGGAGGGGAGATTGCCATCTGTAATAGAGGTTTGGGAGTGGATATTGTCATCTCTATTGCATTGGTATTGGCTTCTATTGTTGCGGATTTGGGGCTATTGGTGTTAGGGAAGTTGTTGTCTCAATTGTAATTTTTTGTGCCTATCTCTAGAATATCCTCAAGGGATACAAATAACGCTAACCATTGTTGTCAATGACTTCACCCCTGTCTTGTTTGTCATTTTGGAAGTAGTGCTAAGTGTAAGCACTACTACAGAACCCGCCTTTGGCGTCAGTTTTTTAACCCCCTTTGGCGACGGTTTTCAAGCGACGCCTATGTGGGCGCCGCTAAAGGTCAAACTCCTCGGCATCGGTTTTCTAACCGACGCCTATATGATATATAGGCATCGGTTATATATAGTTGGCTGACGTCTATAGGGTTCGCGCCACAAAAAAGGGCACCAGATGACACACTTGTGCTTCGCTGCACGGTCGTGTATAGTACTATAGGCGTCGGTTAACAACTGAACAACCGACGCCATACTCCCAGATGACATGGCCGTGCTTCGCTGCACGGATGTGTTTAGTACTATAGGCATCGGTTTTATACGAATAAGCGACGCCTTTTCCACCACAACTGTGCTTTTCTGCACGGTCGGGTTGTTTGTCCTATTAGGCGTCATTTTTTATCCAATAACTGACGTTGTAGGCCTTTGATGACGGTGTTCTATAAATAACTGACGCCTATACTTTAATTTTTTTTTTCTTATCAGTTTGCAGGCCTACTGTGGCTGGTCAGCAGGATGAGAACCTACAGTTCAATTTTCTGAACTGCAGGTTTACGACATCCATTGATATCAGCCTACAAACAGGCCACAAACCTACAAAATCAACAAATATATTTTCACACAAGTAGATACATTCAGACATCAATTCAATTCTCACATTCACACATGTAGAAACATTCAAATACATGTAGAAACATTTAGACATGTATAAACATTCAGAAATATTCATTTACAAAATATCATTCAGCATCGCTATCAGCATCCCAATTATATCTTACAATCGCCACTGCTTGTATGGCTTTTTCCCATTCTTCTCTTACTTCATTTAATGCTTCCATCGTATATGGAGCATGTACATTTTTTAAGCGTTTACCTATAGTGTGGTTAGTTTTAAACACCTGCAAAGAGAATGATGTATATATATAAGTAATAATATAAAAATAAGATTGATATATTTCATACTAACTAACGAGACTATATATAATACCTCATGTATGGTATTAATATCCAATGCGGCATGTCGGATAATCATCTGCAGAAATCGCATCACATAGTATGCTCATACCCAGCCGTTGTCTTGTGTAGCGCACTATAAATTCAAACATACAAAATATTAAAACATACAACTAAGTACAGTTCACATAAATAATATATACATTGGAGTCGGGAACTTACTTTTACATTCTCCCAAATTATTGGCTGGTTCTTTCTCCATGGGACATTTCCTCCAGCATTTTTGAATGCATCTAAACCCCTACATGTTAATGTAACACAGTAAATTGCATAATTAAATAGTAATGTAATAACATATGTTAATGGATATAAAAATGAAATATTTCTCACCAGAATAATAGCATTCTCAATATGTGTCCAATTTTAGTGTTCAATGTACCTCCCACAGGATCTAGATAATAAACAGTGAACATCCTGGGGACAATAACTAGTAACTCCCAATGTCTACCGCTAGAGGTAAAAAAGTTAAAAATTAATAACTCAAAATGCACAATAAAAATGGAATTTTCTTAAGTCCAAATTATAAATAAAGTAAACTTACTTGACATTGAATGGAGCTATTATTATCGTCTTCTTTTGTTGACTGAAAATTGTAAAAGCAACTATACAGTATTGTTGAACACTATCAGGGTTTTTTGCTACCATACTAATCAATGATGGAATCAAAAATCCCTCACGATCAAATGCAAATTGTTTGCATTGATCTTCGACTAAGTAGCTGCAAAACATGTATTACGTAGGCATTAATATATAAGAAACCAGATCACCGGATCTTACACAAGGTATATGGATGTATAAACAAGATCTCACCTTATCCATGTCTCTATCATTGATGTATTCAGCCAATCATACATAAACAACTCAATGATATCTTGTATAAATAAAGAGCTATCATATGATTGACCTGCATAATCTGCTTCTAAAGAAACAATTATAGGGCAATGTATATTATGTCCCCATAGACAACATGCCATTCCCCTACAAGCAGGACCTAACGGGTATTTTAGGTCAGTTGGAACCCAACTTGGTAATGCAGGAAGTGGAGGTGGCGGCCTAGGTGCTCTGGGTGTCTTCTTTTTAACCTGTATATATAATTTCAGATCAGTTGACCTCATATATACACATTAACAATCTATAGTAATGTAAATTTATCTTACAATTTCAGTAGTGTAGACGACATCTGCTTTGGGCCACAATATCACCCCGCCTTCTGCCTCACCAAGTGTATCAATATCTGGGTGGGCATATGGCAATGCAGCTTCCCTCTAATCGGGTAATACACATATCGGGCTCACACGAACATAGCCCTGCGGCATTAGAGTCCCATGAAACGCTGCTCCAGGAAGGGACTGGTAAGCATGCGCCTCTGCAACAACATAGTCTTGCATTCTTAAGCGGCATGGCTTCAATGCCTACAAATTTACGTAAAGAATGTTATACATATATACATATCATCTTGAAAAGACTAGCTACAATGTCATAAACAACACTTACAACAGACGTGCTAGGCGATGGGTCTCCAGGATTACTCGCAGTATGTGCATCAGGAGAAGAGGGGGTCGTCATAGGCTGATTGGAAGCCTGAGATGCCTGCCACTGCACTATTTCTTCCTTGACCTTCTTAGCAACTATATCATTGACCTTCTTAGCAACTATATCCTCGACTCTCTTATTCTCCTATACATGTATAAAAGAAACATTAGCTTCTTATTATTGAATTCCCTTTTGTAGTAACATTCTTAAAAAAGAATAGGTTACCTCTTCTTGTGAAAGTCCCGCTCTAGGTTTGCGCTGGGATGGCCCAAAGAATGCTTTGATGCCCACACCGGCGCCTGCACCCCTAAAACGTCCAGAATGCTCTGGGTTACCCAGAGCAACTGTCAATTCATCCCTTGTGCCCTGAGGGATGAATGTGCCTTGTTTCCTCTGCTCGTGCAGCTCCCGCTAATCACCATCAACAAAAATTGGTAAGTTAACACCACAAATAATCAATATTCAAACGATTGCTCTAAGAGTTCTATTTTACCATTTTTGCAGCCGCCTCAACAGTTACGGGCATCTTTATTTCACCCTTCTTGTTTAGCCTCCCAGCTATCCAGATATCATGGTGAGGCATGGGTGTGGCAGACTCTTGAGTAGTAGCAGACTCCTGAGTAGCCGCAGACTCTGCCTGTAGTCTTTGGCGAACGCTTGCATAGCCCTTTGGACCCATAGTGTGGTCATGCACATTCAGTGCACACCTTGCTTTTTGCGCGTCACTCAGGGCCTAGTTAGTATGCACATTAATGATTTGGTTAGTAGCACTAAATGTTAATCTTGAATAGCTGAATACAACGCATATTAATTAAATTGGGAGTGATGCCTAATACCTTGAATTCTTCAGATTTTCTTAAAGCAACAAAATTGTCCCAATCTTCTTTGTCCAAGAAGTTCCACTGCTCAAGGGCTGACTTTTTCTTCTTATCACCATCTTTTATGTATTCTCTGTTCAGATTTGTCCCATATTTCCTAAGCATCTTTCCAGCGCGTTGCATCACACTTTTACGATGCAGCTTCTCATCCAATGCAAACAGATTCTGTAAAATAGAATTCTTATTAACTAGTATCCAAAAATAGAATTGCAAATAATATAATTTGTAATCTACAAAATAGAATTGCAAATAATAATAACTCACGCATAAATCCTTCCATATCAAGTCTTTCTTCGCCTGAGGAACTTTATGCCAATTATCATACTTAACACCACAATGGCTTCGAGTGACACACCCAAGATAGTTTACAAAATTATTACGGTTCACTCCAATTGCATTTCCTCCATTATCAAACTCAACAACCAATTTGGATCCACTGCCACTCAGTGTTATTAACTTCTTCAACAGAGTGATGCCCCTTTTCTTGTTAAGTGTTTGGTGCTACACATCAAGTTGCTCCAGTGCTTCAGTGGGTACATGTGCATCATCAACCTAAAATTTGACAAAAATAAACACACTGAATCAGCCCAATATACAAATATAGGATATATGACATAACTAGAAGATAATGAATTTTATAGAAATACATGATATGTTTTTAGAACTTACATTGGTATCCTCGCCATGCTCGTCATGGACAGCATGCTCATCATGGACTTCATGCTCATCATGGACATCATGATCATCATGGTCAGCCATCTGAAAATGTCATTAAAAAGGCAAACATTTAGCATTTGTATTAACTAGAAAAAGGCAAACATTTAGCATTTGTATTAACCAGAAAAAGGCAAACATTTAGCATTTGTATTAACTAGAAAAAGGCAAACATTTAGCATTTGTATTAACCAGAAAAAGGCAAACATTTAGCATTTGTATTAACTAGCATTTGTAAAAAAATTTAAACATACATGTCTCTAAAAATGTGATCTTTTATCAATTAACAATCCTTCATTGTGATCTCTATGCACATATAAGTCATCATTAGCTTCAATATTTTGTGGAGTTGGCAACCCAACTGAGAATGGACTGGAGTCATCATACTTATCATAGACTCTTCTTCATCTATAGGATCTTCAATTAACTATCTTTTACCATGAAGAACAACCGACCATTTATCATTTGCAGGATCATCGATATAGAATATTTGTTTCGCCTGTGATGCCAATATGAATGGTTCACCCTTCTCGCCAATCTTTTCAAAGTTCACCAAAGTGAAACCCAATTCATCCACTATAACTCCTTTGGTGTTATCAATCCAATTACATTTAAAGAGCAAAATTCTGAAATCTATGTAGTCAAACTCCCATATGTCTTCAATGACACTGTAATATGAAATTTTAGCTTCATGTGGACTCTTATCCTTTGCACTTGCAAAATACATAGTCGACGCTTGAAGAGTGACCCCACTATTTTGGATGATACTCTTATCATCTTGGCGCTTTGTGTAATATGTGAACCCATTAATGTCAAACCCTTCATAAGACATAACATTCGGTTTTGGTTTAAAGGCGGGGCATTTGATAGTTTCTGTAATATCATTTGGTGTTTGAGATAGTTGATGTAAGACTTTATCTTCAAACCACTTAGTAAAAGTCTTATTTTGCTCTCTAGCAAGCCACATTGAACTTGCTTGAGGATGTTGTCTCTTGATGAAATTGGTATGTTCCTCGATATAAACACTCACTTCGTCCATATTGTGTAAAATATACAAGTGAGCTTGTTCCAACTGCTCACGGTTGATTACTTTCACCCGTGATCCCAAAATTCCTTTGCCCTCCTCAATATTCTTGTCATTAACATGAGTGTTATTACCACTCAGAAATTCATTGCAAAAATCCATAACCTCTCTCGCCACATAACCTTCAATAATACTCCCTTCAGGCCGATAACAGTTTCGAACATCACCTTTAAAAATGCTCATGTATCGTTCAAAGGGATACATCCAATGCAGGTCCCAACATTTTCACTTCCCTAGTCAAGTGGACAACAAGATGTACCATGATATCAAAGAATGAAGGAGGGAAATACATCTCAAGCTGACATAGGGTAACAACCACTTCTCTTTGCAAATTATCGAGAGTATCAGGGTCAATAACTTTGCTGCATAGACTGTTGAAAAAGAAACAAAGTCTGGTGATTGCAAACCTTACATGCTTCGGCAATATAGATCCAATTGCCACAGGCAATATTTGTTGCATTAGAGTGTGACAATCATGAGATTTAAGACCTATCAACTTCAGATCTTTCATTGATACCAATCTACGAATGTTGGATGAGTAACCATGCGACACCTTAACATTTACCAAGCATTCACAAAAAGCTTTCTTCTCCTTTCTAGACAACGTGTAACAAACAGGAGGTAGGTATGTTCTTTTATTACCCATTTCACGTAATTCTGTTAATTCTGACCTTATTCCCATTTCACGTAGGTCCAGTCTGGATTTTATCCCATCTTTAGTCTTACCTGGTATATTTAACAGAGTACCAATGATGCTATCACATACATTTCTCTCAACGTGCATTACATCGATACAATGCATGACTATCAAAGAACTCTAATAAGGAAGATCCCAAAATATTGACTTATTCTTGAATGAAGAATTGTCACTCTGTGTGGCCATACTACATTGTGATTTCTTACCAAATACATTGACAATGTCTTTTACTCTTTCATAAACAACATCCCCTGGTATAAGTTTAGGTGCACTCCGTTCATCATTCCATCCATTGAATGCTTTGCGCTTCCTACGATACGGATGGAATTTTGAAAGAAACCTTCGATGACCAAGATATACAGTCTTGCCACCATATTTTAGTCTTATTGAATCAGTGTTTTCTTCACATATAGGACACACTTTAGCTCCTTTGACACTATATCCAGACAAATTCCCATATGCTGGAAAGTCATTAATAGTGCAAAATAACATAGCGTGCAAACGAAATGTCTCTCTTCCTGAAGCATAATAGGTCATCACACCTTCAGCCCAAAGTTTCTTTAAGTCATCAATTAGAGGTTCAAGATAGACATCGATATCATTTCCGGGTTGTTTAGGGCCCGATATCAACAATGACATCATAACGTACTTATTTTTCATACACAGCCAGGGAGGAAGATTGTATATAACAAGCATGACTGGCCAAGTGCTATGTTGGTTTCTCAATGTCCCGTACGGATTCATCCCATCTGTACAAAGCCCAAGTCTTAGATTCCTATCTTCTTCACCAAATTTGGGGTACAATAGATCAATCTTCTTCCACTGTGGGGAATCAGACACATGTCGTAGGATCCCATCATTATTTTTCTTAACATCTGCATGCCACCTCAAATTCATCGCATCTTTCGGATTTGCAAACAAGCGTTGAAACTATGATATTATAGGTAGATACCACAACACCTTGGCAGGAGAACCAGTTTTGGACTCCCCCGAAGTCATCAATTTATACTGTGACGCACCACATTTTGGACAATCTTTCAAATCTACATAGTCCTTTTGAAATAATACACAATCATTCGGGCATGCGTGTATCTTCTTGGCCTCCATTCCGATTGGGCACAACATTTTCTTTACCCGGTATGTTGAGATTGGTAGCTCGTTTCCTTCAGGAAGCATTTCTTTCAACAAAGTCAACAATTCAGTGAAGCTTTTGTCGCTCCATCTATTGTTAGCTTTCAACTTATACAATCTCAACACAGCGCTAAGCTTCGTAAACTTAGCACATCATGTGTATAATGGTATCTCAGCATCATGCACAATGTTTCTAAAGATAGGAGGTGGATCGGTGTGCTCTACCCTACAACTATCCAGCATCGCATCAACGATGTCTACTGGAACTGGTTCGTTCACATCTACATCATCGGAGGCAATTTCTTCTTCCACCCAAGCACTGCTATCGACATCTACTGGTTTTGAGTTTGAAATCTCTCCATGCCAGTGCCATTCTGTATAGCCTTGTAAAATCCCGTTGCACATGACATGACTTTTGATTTCCTCACCAGTGTTGACTTTCAAGTTGTTACGGCAATGCCTACATGGACAGTAGAACCTATCTGTAGGTTTTTTCCTATGTTCCTCGGCAAATCTAACAAACTAATCAAGACCAGATATAAACTCTGGGGTGCAGTGATTGCGAATGGACATCCATGATCTATCCATTCTATAATCAAAGAGAAACCAAGTATATATTAGGACAAGATTAGGGTATACACTTACATGCTATCCAAGATTTACTCCAACAAACACATGTGATGTCATTCTTATATATAATAAATGTGTACTACCTATCCCATCCTTGAACACCTAATCTCATTAGTAAGTGTATAATGTGTATTGGGTTTTCAAGAAAATTTCAGCAGCATTTCCCCGCTGTTCTCTAAGTACATATGTACTTAGAGAACAAATGGGGAAATGCTACCGAAATTTTCTCGAAAACCCAATACACATTATACAATTACATCCTAAGTGAGATTAGGTGTTCACGAACAGTCCCAAACCAGGGACTATCCAAGATTTACTCCTAATGAGTAAATCTTGGACGGGTTTCTAGGCCAACAAACACAATAATAGATATGTGCATGTTAGGGTTGCATCACAATTGATGTTAGGGTTTCATCAATGTTAGGGTTTAATCAAATCAAATTAGGATGCTAGAATGGACAAGTTTAAATCTTATTTCAACATGCATCAAAATTTACTGAATTAGGTCAAGCATTAGGATTAGAAGCACAAATATATGCAAGCAAAAGATTTTTTTGTATCCTAGAATTTACATAAAGCATTACATATAGATTTGTTCATATCCTTACCAACAGTAAACACGGCCGTGGTAGGCCAACATAGCCTCAGCCGTGTTTGCTTCATGTAGGTAAAAAGCTAGGGAGAAAGGATGCGGCTAATACCTGGAGAGCAGACCGAAGCTAGGCGGCGCGGCAGGCATGAGCAGGGAGGAAGGAGCGGGCGGCGCCGGCGACACAGGACAAAGCTAGGGCAGCGGCGACGCAGGACGAATCTAGGGAGGCTGCGGTGACTCCGAATGAAGCTAGGTGGCGGGCGGCGGCGGCGACGCAGAGCAGCAGCACCATCGGCGGCGAGGATGACGGTGAGGCGAGGCAAGGAAGCACAGGCAGCGTCGGCGACAGCGAGAACCAGCAAGCAGCTAGCGGGCGATCGAGCAGCAGCTAGCGGGCGATGAAGACAATGAAACAGGTGCAATCGATCATGGATCTATTAAGTTCATAAAGGCGTCGGTTATCAAATAAAAACGACACCTAAAGTCTTCGGCGTCGGTTGATAGTAAAACACTGATGCCCAACTAGACAACCTTTACACTAAATTTTTTGGCGGGAACCATTATCAGCATCGATTATCGAAGGATAACCGACACTGAAAGTGGGACTTTTCACGCAAATTTTCATTTTAAATAGGCGTCGGTGAATTGTTAAAAAACCAACGTTGTAGGTGACCTAAAATGTTTTCGCTCGAAAATTGGATTTCGCGGGCGATTTTAGGCATCGGTCTGTTATAACCAGCCGACGCTGAATACAAAGTGGTACCCGTGTCTGGCTGGTCTTCAAATATAGACATTAGTTTGCATAAATAATCGACGTCTAATATTATATGCGTCGGTTTTCCTAAATAACCGACGCCCAGAAAAGCAACACTGAATGCTATTTTTGTAGTAGTGAAGGACTAACATTCCATTTATTAATTGTAAAATCTCTATTTGTATTGGTTTGGATGAGATCTACAAATGACTTGTATGATTGGAATCAACATGGATGACAATGATATGTAGGCTGACTTGATAACCATACATATGGCTTCCTTGTCTGTTTCCTTCTGGTCAATATGTGCAGCCAATTTTCTCCATTGCCTAGCAAATTGTGTGATGGATTCTTCTCCTTTCTATGTGAGGGCTTCAAAATCATCTCTAATCAATAGTTATTATATATTCCATATGTATCATTCTATGAAGGGGTTGGTCAACTCCAACTAAGGCTACATTAATTTATGCTTCTGTTGGTTGAACCTTTCTAGGGTTGGGCCTCCAAGGGACTTTTGAAAAATACCAATCAATATCTTGTCATCGTCTTGCACTTTGACCATGTACAAACAATATGTGAGGATGTGAAGATTTGTACCTCCCCACCCTTTATTCTTTGAAAACTAAGGAACCTATAACTTCTTGGAAAGTCATGCCTTTGAGACATAATAAAAGTTGATAAACTGTTTCATTTTTGCCCTCTAACCCTTAATATCTTCAGCTAGTTGGCCTGTAATTTAGGCATGATTCCTAACACTTCTAGGATTGCATTAGAATATGCATCAGTGTGGTCTACAAAGAGCTTAGATGGTGTTATTGTTTCCATTTCAACCTATATATTTGCATCCTAGTAAGTCCAAAATTATATATATAATGTATGCATAGTCAGGCTTGAATACACTCAAATGTGTTGTGACCCCAATACAATTAAGTTTTTAACCATTATATCTTAATCTGATCACTCAATAGAAACACCACACATGACCCACTCACAACAACCAACAATAATTAAACTGACCCACCCACTCTAATAATATCTCTCTCCCTATCCCATGTGATCCCTTATTATCTCTCTTTCTCTCTCTCCTATGCGACCCCCTTAACTCTTCTTTCCCCTTTAATCGAGAGGCTAACTAGGGACACCATTGTCTTCGACACCTTGGGAGGCAACGATTACTGAATGGGACAAGGACACCCTTGAAGCTTGCCAGAAAGACTCAGGTGGAGGGGAGGTGACACAGATCTTGAGCTCGTTGAGGATGGAGGAGTATGTCACGCGATGATGAAGTGGCTTACCTTTTGGCACTGTGCTAGGGCATTCCCCGTGTTCTGTAGTGTGAAGATGATGTTGGCTCTGTGGAGAGTACTTTGGTCAGATGGTTCTTTGTAGGAATAAGTGAAGTTGAGTAGCACGACACAAAAAATGAATAGGAGGAGGATCAACAACATGATATGTCAACATTGGTGTGAGATGTATCATGTGATTGTTGTCTTTCTAAAACACCGACCTCACACCTCCCCCCACCCCTACATGACAATTTACTACTTGGACATCTTTGTTGCACCATTTGATAGAGTTTGTGATGGCGTGTGTGCATCCTGAGTACTCTGTTCTTTTGGCACAACCCGTCTGAGGTCTTCATTCATATGTTCGATCAAGATAGCTACATAGTGTTCTCAAGGTGGTGTGATATGCTACCAAGAAGTGCATTGGGGATAGCGGGATGCATGTGGCACCATATAGGAAGCACCTCTATGGATGTTCATGTCACTAGGGACAACATCATGCCGTCGAATAAGTGTTGTTAATTTTAATTACATCGTTACATGCAACATCGATAAGTGCAATTAGATAAATATTTAGGATGATCCAGATAAGAAATCATAAAATAAACCAATGCAAGAGAACAAAAAATAAGGTCATAAATCAAACCAGATCATTCATGAAAAAAAAATGATATACTTAAAGAAATCAATGCTTTGGAACCCTTCTGGATAGTCGTCATTTCTCCTAGTCGACCCATTCACAAACCTGGCAAGGAGATCGTCTCGCTCGTGTTGACGAAGAAGATGTAGATGAAGAACGACTCACACCACCAGTGCATCCTAGTGACCGTAGGAACCACTGCCTGAAAGATTGCATCTTAGAAGGGAGATGATGTACGAACTCACCACGCACCAGAAGGATCTCCACATAGAAACATGGAAGCGACAATGGTAGGAGACTCTGGATTTAGGGTTTTTCTAACACAAACTCGAATGTTGAAAGTTGTATGTTTGAAAGATGTGTTTAACCCTAATGACCAGAGGCTTATTTATAGCCTTACATTCCCTATAATCCTATTCCCATTAAGACATGATCAATCAATAGATCGTGTACATGTTATAGAAAAATCCACAATGAAAAATACGTTCCAATTACTATTAATAAATTAGGTTAGGAAAGAAACAAAAATTAAATTAATAATTAATTACATAGGTGTATCCTAGTGAAGAAAGAATAAGGAACACGAAAGACATTCTCTACAATCCCTAATTCACAAGCCACAAGGCATAAGATACAAGCCTATGCCTGTTCCCGACCTGGCCAGGCCAGGCGTGGCGTAGCATGCCACTCGCACATGCGTGCATGTGTGTTCTGGTCACCATACCCACCAAGGAGGTGATCATACCCTCGCCTAGGACCTTCGGACAAAATGCTTCCCCATTTGCACTAGACACAAAATTACATATCCTCCTATGTACTAGTTGGACTACATTGGGCTTAACCCATGCTACATACATGGTTGTAGCAGATCCCCCACAAAGTCCAATGTGTAGTGTACCTACCATTCAATCCTCCATGTTGTGCTTTCAACAGATACCTTTCAGTTTGAATCTACCTGAGTTATCCAATTGTGACCACCGCCAGAACTAGATGAAAAAAAGTCTTGAACCTGAACCTTTGATGCAAGAGTATAGGTTGGTAAAAACAAAATAAAGACATGGTAGAAAAGAAAACAATGCATTAAGGCCATGCATACAGAACTTTATATCATGATTGATATCAGAGAACAACCCAATTCTCCTGTTGTGGCCTACACAACATTTAGTTGGAGTCTCCAAAGATGTACTGCTAACATCCTATCCTAAGACTTGACACCATTTAAAGTCTAATATCTTACTAACTTACTGTCATTATACTAACAAGTTTCCCATGGGATAGACCACAAATGCATGAAGCATCAAAGTAATTACATAGTGTCATCCAATTCATCTAGAAACTTGTTTTGACCACATTGAAGCCAATTTGTGGGATCTCCATTCTATTGGGTGGAATTGCTATTGTCTACGAATAATGAGGGGTTTTAGTCCCATCCCCAACTTGGATCTTCCCCCTAAGGATAGAGTAAGACCTTTAGTGAAAGGATCAACTGTATTTTCTTTGGTATCGATGTAGTCCATTGCCTCAACCCCATTTGACACTAACTCCCTTACAGACTTGAGTCTAACTTGGATGTGTCTACACTATTTTTAATTGTACTTGTGACTCTTTATCTTAGAAATAGTTGTAGTGCTATCACATTGAACTAAAATTATAGGAAGCAACTTCTTTACCATAAATAAACTGAACATAAATCCATGTAGCCATTTAGCTTCCAATCTAGTTTCATCTTAAGCACGTAACTCTGCCTCAAAAGTAGACTGAGATAATATTGTTTATTTCGTAGACCTCCAAGAAACAAGTCCTCCTTCCAAGATGAATACATATCCTGAGACACCATTACTCCTAGAGTTGATGACAATCCAGCTTGCATCACTATATCCTTTGATTAAAGAAGGATATTTTCAATAATGCATCCCAAGGGAACAAGTTCACTTGATATACCACAAAAATCTATCATGATCTTCCCAATGGGTCTTGTCGAACAACTTGTGTGTCTACTTAACTTTCTCATGACAGACGCAATGTCTGGACGTGTGCAGTTCATAAGATGCATCAAACTTCCAATAATCTGAGAGCATCATAATTGAGACATTGGAACCCCGGTCTCATTCTTGAACAAGGCCTTAAATGAATCATATGGAGTCTTTATAGGTTTACGTGATGTGTACTAAAACCTCTCCAGTATCTTCTTAACATAGTGATATGGAGAGAGAGTTATACCATTAGTAGACCTTATGATTTTAAGCCCTAAAATCACATCAGCGACACCCATATCCTTCATCTCAAACTTTCTACACAAGAATGACTTTGTCTCATTTACTACTTACATATTGGAACCAAAATGCATGATATCATCGACATATAAGCATAACAAAATGAATCCATCATTGATGATTTTTTAGTAGAGACACTTATCAATTCATTAGAAACAAAGTCAAATGATGATATAACATAATCAAACTTCTCATGCCATTTCTTAGGGGCTAGTTTCAAGCCATATAATGATTTAACAAGTTTAAACACTTTTGACTCATTCCCAAAACCCACAAATCCCTCGGGTTGTTCCATATATATCTCTTCTTGAAGATCATCGTGAAAGAGCGTAATCTTCATATCTATCTATGGATACAAAGATTACAAATGGAAGTCAATGATGTAAGCACTCAGATTTTGGTCATATGGGAAACAAGAGAATAAGTATCACAATAATCTATTCCTTCCCTATATGTGTAACCCATAGAAACTAACCTAGCCTTAAACTTATTGATTGTCCCATCTACATTAAGTTTCTTCTTAAATATACATATACAACCAACTAGAGAACAACTAGAAGCAAAATCCACCAATTCCCAAGTTGCCTTCAGGAGAAATGATTGGATTTCATCATTAACATATTCTTTCCAAAACTTAGATTCTAGAGATTCCATAGCTTGTTTGAAAGTTACATGATCATCCTTAACATTGTAGGTGAGAAACTCACTTCCAAATTCTTTGGATGTCCTAGGCCGTTTACGTCTCCTTGGTTTAACCATTTCTTCAGAATCATTAGATTTAGAGATAGCTTGTTCTGAGTTGCCCCCACATTTATCATCATTTCCATGTGCTCAGGAATGGAACATATGGTGAATGAATCCTCTTGGGATACTTCATTGGGAACACTAGATTTCATGAGAAACACATCCTCAAAGAATGTATCATCACATAATTCTACAATTATATCGACCTCAAGCCTGAGAAATCATATTTTACAATTAAGAATCTTTAAGTATAACTTGTCTCTATATACCTAATAATATGGTATCAACCATTTTTGGTCCCAATTTATTCCTTTTGTGTTCAGGGGCAAGTACCTTAGCAAGGCACCCCCACACTCAAATATATTTCATACTCAATTTTCTTCCTCTCCATAACTCAAACTGACTACTTTCTACATGTTTATGGGGAACTCCATTCAGAATATGACAATCTGTATTCAAAGCTTCCCCCTACATGAATTTGGATAGTGATGCATCCCTATTTTAGGGCTCCATCTTGTTCCATTTTGTACTTTACTCACAACTAAACATAGTAGAATGCAAGTTAAATTCCCCAATATGAGTATTATTATCAAATGCACTTATGGGCGTTCTTTACATAATTTTTAGGTACTTGGACCATGCTTTGGATGGATGAGAGAGAAGGAAGGAGTTGTAGGGTTCCTCCACTCATGGAGGGGTCCAAAAAAGGCCCCAAAGCTCCCTCAACCTACCCATAACGACCAAGATTTGACATCAAAAAAAGAAGTCCATTGATCATGAAGATTGAAGTTCAATTTTCTACTGATGACCCCAGCACGGCCGTGGTACCAAGGAATGGTCATGTTGGCTAATGCATAAGTTACAGGGAAATCTTGAAAAATTGCAAGCTACAACAACTCATCCACAATGACCATGCTACCCAGCACGACCGTGCCATGAAGCCCTCAAAACAGTTGTCCCACCCAACATGGATGTGCTAGCTAAAGACGGAATGGGAATGCTAAAGGGAATGACCTCCCCTCCAACTCCACCACCATGGTCATGCTACCCAGCACGACCATTCTACCTAGCCTCCACCATGGTCGTGCTGCCCAGCACGGCCGTGCTACCAGCCTCCATTTCACCACTTCAACTTGTGATTTTTCCACTTTCTTGGAATGACTGTTCCATACCACCATGACCGTTCCCACCTCTACCCACCATGGTCGTGTGGCCCAACACGACCGTGCTACCATTTTCTACACTATTTTTATGATAATGCCCCTACTCACCCTAGTGCTTCCACCACCACCTATATATACATGGGTGGCAGCCACAACACTAGGTTAGCTACCATTACTCCTCTCCACCCACCCTTGAGCATTCATTGCAAGAACTTTGCATTTATGTTCTCCACTCACCATTTCCACCTCATTTCCACCATAGAAACCTAGTTTTCTTCCATAGCCCCCTCCATTTTTATGCCCATCATCCACCTTGGAGGAAGGAGGTCACACTATATCAGCTTGGAGGTGAAGAAGTAAGATCTGCTTTGACCTCCATGTAGTCCTATCCCCTTTGTCCCCTTTCTTTTGCCTTTTCTTTGATTATTTCTAGCTAAGCCCCTAGTGGTTGGATGTTTTGGGTTAAAATGTGAATTTGATACCATGTTGGGGGAATAACTTGTAATGAACATAATTTCATTCTATGATGATTGCCTTTGCTTCCATATCACTTCCCATTATCTTGCATGTGCTTTTAGCTCTTAAACATAAATTGCATGGTTTGTGATGTTTGATGACACTTAGATTCTCGGAGGAATTACAATGTATGTAGCAATCTTAGGAATGTCTCCTAGGTTCAATTAGTGGATCCCTAGATAGCCCCCTTTGTTCCTATATACATATCCCTTCTTTTACAAGTGAGGGTGAGATCTAAGTACCTAGTATAAGTGTGATTAGTGCAATTTCCTAGAGATTTCTAAAGGCTAGATGGCTAGTAGCATGAGGTGAATAACCCTCATCTCTACTCCCATTCCTACCCTTGTCTCTCAATTTCCCTAATACCACTTACCCTATAATACTAGACTTGACAAGTCCTACTAAAATTACACCTAAACCTAGTTCTCCAACTAGTTGTATAAGGTACATTCTAATAACACTTGAATTGTGATAATTGCATGCCATGTTGACACCCCCAACTAATATCAAATCACATTCCCAAATGGCCCACCAACCTAATCCATTGCTTGAAACCCACCTTAGCCTTCTTGTTTGTTAATGCTAGTTTAGCTTAATTGTCTTTGTTTCCTGTAGCGAATTGCTTAGTCTTGTTAATTAGGGTTAACTTAGATTCTTATTTGCTTTAGTGCTTAGCTTAGTGCTTAGTAGCTAATTGCCTTTCTAGAGTAGTGTAGATCATCTTGCTCTTGGTTAGTTGATTGCTAATCTAGTTTCTTAGACCTAACTTGCCTAGGATAATCTAGTTTTTTGTAATCTAGTTTTCATATTTCCTTTATTTGCTTGCTTGCTTAGTGTAATCAAACCAAAACCCCTTTTAAACCATTCAACCCTAATCTCCATTTTAGGAATGTAGCAAACACTAAATTAGCTCTCTATCCCTGAGTATCGATCCCTATATCTACCTCATATCTTTACTACAATAGTACTATATGCACTTGCGGGTGACCTGTTAAGTATTGCGACCGAGTCTTTTTAGGGTTTTTAGAAGTATCAAAATATCCCAAGTGTGTTTGAGTTCTGTGGGGTGCATCTAATCAAATTTAATTGGTTAGTGTGCACCTCTGGCTTAGACACACCAAGCTTTCTGGTGTCGTTGTTGGGGATAGAGGTTCTCGACCTAGCTAGTTAGTGTAGCTTATCCTTTCCTACTGCCCTCATCATTGTTATTCGTTATTCTTTGTTCACTTTTGCATACTGCTATTCTAACTTGGTTTCTTGTTGTTTGTTTGTGTATTGTGTAGGTGACAATTGTGCATGCACCATACACATTCTACTTGTACTGACTCTGTGTTGTATGACCTCGAGATAGGTAGGAGGTGATGCCAAAGCCTCTGCTAGCAACACCAAGTAGCTGACATGGAAGAAAATGAACCTCATAGAAATGCTCAACCGCAGCCCAACCTCCTCCTCCACAAGTATTTCACCCTTGGGAACTACAATTCCCCCATTGCTACCCTTGTTGACCAAATCTCGGGTCAACAATTCTCCATTTCACCAACACTTCTTGGACTCCTCCCTACCTACTATGGGATGGAGAATGAAAATCTCTACCATCATATCGATGCCTTCCTTGAGACTTGTTCCACTTTCCACACCCCCGCTGCCACCGACGACTCCATCAAGAGGACTCTCTTCCCTTTCTCTCTAAAGGAAAAGGCCAAAGAATGGTACATTTCAAAATCAGAGCTGGTGACTTGGAATACAATCAAAAATGAGTTTCTCAAAAAGTTCATTCCAATTGCCAAGCTGACTCAAATGCGAAGATGTATCACCGCCTTTGCCCAAAAGGAAAATGAACCTTTCCACGAGGTGTGGGAAAGATTCTAGAAGATCCTACATGACTTCCCTCATCACAAGGTACCCTTGTGGCAGCTGGTCCAAGTTTTCTACATCGGGAATGAAGAGTTAAGCCAGAACGATGTTGACTCGTCATGTGGAGGCACATTCATGCCAAAACCACCTGAGGAGTCGTGGCCATTGTTTAAACATCTTGCTAAAAATTCTCACCATCGGGTTTCTACTAAAGGGGAATAGTGTGGCCAAAAATACACCCCTACACCTCCTCCTATAGCTCCAGCCCACACTGCCGCCAACCCCGACATGATGAAGATGATGGCAGACATGATGAATATGATGAAGAGCCAAGCTGGTGGTTCCTCTAGTCAATCGACCATGGAGGTTGAAGTTGAAGAAGAGAAATTTCATGCTTTGCATTATTTTGGTAACCAGAACAACCAAGGTCCTATGTCCAACACTTACACTCCTGAGTGGAGAAATCATCCTAACTTTTCATGGAAATAACAAAATGAAGATGATCAAGGACAAGGGCAGCCAAGGCCAAGGTATAGCTTGAAATTTGAAGATGAAGTGCTTGGAAGATTGAGAAGTTTGGATGAGGTAAAGAAAGATGTGTTCTCTCATGGGCAGTCCATTAGCCGTCTTGAGCAAAGATTGGACCAAATATCACTTTCACTTGCTAGGAGGGAAGAAGGAAGACTCCCATCCCAACCCATGCCAATTTCAAACAATGATGGTACTTTCATGGGAAATTCTCAAAGTTCATATGATCCACCTTCATATCAAGCACTACCAAATCCCTATGTTCTACCACCTCCTCAAGCACCTCTCAACTATCAATATAGTCCACCTCCACCTCACCCATATGAGCAACCCCCTCCACAATATCACTCCCATACACAATAACCACAACCACAACCACAACCACAAAAACAACCACAATCACAATTCATCCTTGAAAATCCCAACTCACCACACCAAAGACCACTACCACTTTAACAACCACAGCCAAATCCACAAGCTTCCTCCTCCTCTACCCAAGAGAATTTGAAGGTTGTGATGGTTTTAAGGAGTGGTTGGACTTTGGAGCAGCCCCATGATACTATTGTTGATGGTGCAACCAGTGAGGATAGAGGTGATATTGTGATCAAACATGTTGATATTGAGATCTAGAGTGATGGTACTATGATAGGTTCTAGAGTTGATACTATGAGACCAACTAATGATACCATGATTCCCGTGATTATCTGGGCCATTTGGGAGCCCAAATCCCCCCATTTCTTGATTCTCTTAAGGAGCCTTCTGTTGAGAGAAGAAAGAAGAAAAATACGGAATATATCATGGAAACCTTCAAACAAGTGAAGATAAACATTCCTTTGCTTGATATGGTCAAGAAAATCCCTTCCTATGCCAATTTTTTGAAAGATGTGTGCACATTTAAAAGCAAAACAACATGGAGAATTCCCAAGAAGGTCAAGCTCACCGAGCAAGTGAGCTCAATTCTACACCACACCATGCCGAGAAAGAGGAAAGACCCTAATGATACCATCATTTCATGTTACATCATAGCACACTGCATAGACCAAGCCCTTAAAGACTTGGGTTCTAGCATGAACTTGATGCCATATGATGTGTTTGTTGAGATCCAAATGGTAAAATTAGGTCCAACTCATAGCACTTTGTAGTTGAACAACCGATCAATGAAAACTCCTAGAGAGCACGTTGATGATGTGCTAGTTAGACTTGATGATGAGACTACTGCATTCTTTCCCACTAACTTCATTGTACTAGATATGAAAACAACATAAGAAGAGTACCTATCATCTTGGGGAGGCCCTTCTTAGCTAAAGCTAATGTCGTGATTCACGTGAGAACCGGGACCATGTATGTGGCAACACATCCCACTATCACACAGACAGCGAGGTGTTACATGAAAATGTGTGGAAATCACCATAACCACAGATTACCAAAAACACAGGTTAATTAAAACTGATTGCAAAAAGCGGAATAACTGAGAAACTATTACATTTAGGTCTTCATCCTGCAAGGAAACAAGCTATATAAACATTTACAAGTCTTGATACGTGTCCACAGCTTAGGAGATCAGTTGTCAAGTCATCACATGAGTTCATCACCTGTTATACATACATAACAGCCCACATCCAGCCAACAGCAGGATATACAAAACACCAATGACTATACATCGTGAAACAATGTCAAAATGCTCCCAAGGACCTGAAAGTACATGGATGACTTTAGAATCTACAACAAAACCACCAAAATACAAACATATCCATCTCTTGCCTTCTACTTCTCATCTTGTTGCTCGGCCGCAACTCTGCGACCACCACCACGTCTAGCTCGATCACCTAAAAAGGTTATAAACCAATGGGGTGAGACACACAGTCCCAGTGAGAAACATACCTCCCCGCCAAAACTACAAAACCATAGAAGGATTAAAGTAATAGCAGCAGATAACTAATAAGAGGTATAACAAGAGCAGTTTATAAAGTAAAGCTATTCATATCATCAAAATTACCAAGATGTTCAAAAGGCATATCACCAAATGTCTCTTTTATGGAACATGATTAACAAGATAAGATTTATAGGATTTCACCATATAACATGGGGAACACATAAGTAACTGCAAGGTATAGCAAGACTAACTACACAAGCCAGGCATCAACCAATGTTCTGTGTTTTACAATAAACAATAAATACTATACGACTGGATTGCGTATTATTATGCCCTGAGGAAGTGAGCCGTACCGCTCAAATCCAACCTTTGGTTGCGAAACCCAAGATGGTGCCATACAAGGTCAACGGAAGAGCCGGACTCCACGACCTTCCACCTCGTGGTCAGTGCACGAGAACCAAAGCAGGACCACAGTATCGTGCTTAAGTGGCCTCAGCCACAGGGTCAGCTCCATAGGCTACCCTTCCTCTAGCCCGCCTTGGTACAGGTCTCGGCGCTAGTATATCTGAGCCACGTGCCTGTTCCCCGTGCTCTGAGCCATGAACACATTCATTCTCTACCACTCTGAGCCATGAGCCATGAACACATTCAAGGTCATATCGGTCAAGATGCAACTCCACAAGGTCATCATCAAACCCAAGCACAAGGGCACCAAAACCCTAATGGATAAAGAAGATGGCTCACCTCTCAACAACTAAGAGAGAGGGGTCTTGCACATATCTTATCACCAATCGGGCAACACAAGAAACAAACCTAACAAGGATCACCTTTCAAATCCATGGTGAGAGGAGGGTGTTGCTCAAGAAACTAGAACACAATCTCACCTCTCAACTTAAATGAGAGAGGGGTATTGCCCATATTACTAGAACTCAAGCTCACTCCTCTAGACCAAGGAGAGAAATGAGTGTTGCTCACCAAGAAACCCTAGAACATAGGTTCGGCCAACAAAGTGCAACTAAGCAAGAAACTAAACTAACAACATACTTAGCCGATCATGAGCAACATATAAACAAGAACATAGAATATGGTAATGTAGTTAGGGTTAGGAGTTATTTAACCCGCCTCAAGCAAGCTCCAAGCTCCTAGCTCCAAGCTCCAAGCACCACCAAGGAAGAAGAGCAAGGCATCTAGGGTTCGACCACCACTAGAAGAAGAAGGAGACTCCAAGAAGGATCGGCCACCAAGATTGCAAAAGAAGAGGGGTGTCGTGTACCAAGGGAGAAGGAGACTAAGGAACCAAAGGGATCCTTACCAAGGGAAAGGAAATGCATATATAGAAGGGGATGGAGGAGAAACCAAGGAAAGACAAGGCAAGGTGTCGCCCACCTAGGGACACTTGTCCATGTGCAAAGCCACCACTCTTAACATGCCCTAAACACATGTCCATGGTTATTGCCACATGCAAGCACCAAGCACCAAGTGTCCACTAGTGGTGACACAAACGAGGTCAAAGAAGGTCAAAGGGGTCCATGGGCGACACACCCCCACCATGGTCGACACAAACCCTGGGTGACACACCACTGGCGATACAAGCTCAGGCAGACACACCTAGATCGACACAGGGCGCTCTTGCCCGACACAAGGTCCAAAGAAACAAAAGCAAGACACCACAAAGCCCAACAAGCTCTACCAAACCCAAAGGAACTCAAGCAATGAGCCCAAACCTTCTTCTCAACACTAGAGGAAGCAAGGAGAGGGAGGAATACCTCACAAGGTGGCAAACTTGCCCACAAACCCTAGACTTGGGTTAATTGCAAGTAGCACCTCCAGCTCTCAACAAAACACCAACAAACCTGAATCACCATCAAAGGTGATTAGCAAGCAACTAAGCCACAGGGTTAAGCAAAGCAAACAGGATAAGCCCTAACCGGAGGTCAAGGTCCTTACAAGCTAACCCCCTACAAAGGGATTTCGTCCTCAAAATATGAAGAGAAAAGCTAGGGATACTTCCTCCTCATCTCTTCCTCAAGCTCCCACATGGCTTCCTCAACGCCACGATGATGACAAAGAACCTTCACAAGAACCAGGTCCTTCCTCTTCAGCTTCTTAACTCTTCTATCAAGGATTGTCATAGTACCTTCCTCGTAGGTCACATCTTCATCAAGCTCAACCTCGACCGGCTGTATCACTGTTCCTGAATGTGGATGACTTTTCTTCATCATACTGACATGGAACACTAGATGTAACCTTTGCAACTCTGGCGGTAACTCTAACTCGTAAGCTACCTTGCCCACACGTGCTATGACCGGGTATGGCCACATATACCTGGGTGCTAGCTTACCTTTCCGGCCAAACCTTAGCACACCTTTCCACGGAGAGACTTTAAGATACACTTTGTCTCCTACCTGGAACTCCAAAGGTCGGCGGCGATTGTCTGCATAAGACTTCTGCCTGTCCTGTGCCGCTTTCAACTGTTGCTGTATCACCTTGATCTTTTCTGTCGACTGATGTACTAACTCAGGACCCAAAAGCTTATATTCACCAGACTCATACCAACAAAAAGGGGATATGCACTTCCTTCCATATAAGGCCTCATAAGGAGCCATGTCAATGCTCCGCTGATAACTGTTGTTGTATGCAAACTCTATCAAACTGAGATGTATGTCCCAACTGTCTAGGAACTGCAAAACACAAGCTCGAAGGAGATCCTCCAAAGTCTAAATAGTCCTCTCAGACTGTCCATCTGTCTATGGGTGGAAGGCAGTACTGAACCTCAACTGCGTTCCCATCGCTTTATGCAACTGTTTCCAAAAATGACTCGTTAACTGAGGACCTCTGTCAGATACTATCATCACTGGCACACCGTCCAACCGTACTATCTCATCTACATATACCCGAGTGAGCTTCTCGGCTGTATATGTTGTATTTACTGGTATGAAATGGGCAGACTTCGTCAATCTGTCCACTATTACCCAAATGGAATCATGATTCCTAGTTGTCCTCGGTAGACCAACTATGAAATCCATGGTTATATGATCCCATTTCGACTGCGGTATCGGTAGGGGTTGCAACCTACCTGCCAGCTTTTGATGCTCAACCTTGACTTGCTGACAAACCACACACCTAGCCATAAACGTGGCTACATCTTTCTTCAAACTGAGCCACCAATACAAGTCCTTTAGACTATCATACATCTTGGTGACTCCTGGATGCATAGCATACATTGATGTGTGTGCTTCCTCGAGCACTAGCTTCCTCAGATCATCAGCATCGGGGACCACCATTCTATCATGATAGCAAACTAGTCCATCCTCAGACCCATGGAACCCATCACACTTTTCACTGTCGAACTCTGATCTGATCAACTGTACTGTATCATCTGTTTGTTGTGCATCCTTGATCTGTTGTCTCAGCATAGTCTTGACTTGCATCTGTGCTAAAAGTCCAGCTAACAAGGAAATTTCCATCTGCACATTCATCTGCCACAAGGAAACAAGCATATCCCATCTATGGCATACCAGAGAACTCAACTGTGCCCTCTTTGTAGGAAAAGAAGAAGACTTTCGGCTAAGCGCATCAGCTACCACATTCATCTTACCAGGATGATACTCGATGGTACAATCATAATCATTGATTGGCTTCATACATTGGCATTGTCGCATGTTTAGCTCATTTTGTGAAAACATGTACTTCAGATTCTTATGATCGGTAAAGATTTGGCATACCTCCCCGTAAAGATAGTGCCTCCAAATCTTTAACGCATGAACCACCGCTTCCAACTCCAAATCATGAGTCGGATAGTTCTCCTCGTGTTTCTTAAGCTATCACGAAGTAAAGGAAACCACATGATCTTCCTGCATCAGCACACAACCTAAACCTTTCTTGGAAGCATCACAGAAAACAACATAGCCCTTCCCAGGCTCTGGCAGCACTAGTACTGGAGCACTAGTCAGTTTTTCCTTCAAATTTTGGAAAGCTCACTGGCAATGATCATCCCAGACAAAAGGTACTTCCTTTCTAGTCAACTTTGTCATAGGCAACACAATCGCACTGAAGTCCTTGATAAACCTCCGGTAGTATCCTGCTAAACCCAGGAAACTACGAACTTCTATCGGCGTCTTCGGCTATTCCCACTCTGCCACGGACTCCACCTTCTTCGGGTCCACTTTGACTCCTTCTACAGATATCACATGACCTAAGAAACTCACTTCTTCCAACCATAACTCACACTTACAGAACTTGGCATACAGCTGATGTTGGCGAAGAAGAGTCAACACTAGTTGAAGATGTCCCTCATGCTCTTGCCTATCCCAAGTGTAGATCAGGATGTCATCTATAAAGACTACAACAAACTGATCTAGAAATGGACGAAACACTCTATTCATCAAATCCATGAAAGCATCAAGCGCATTGGTTAGCCCAAATGGCATAACCAGAAACTCGAAGTGACAATACCTCATTCTGAAAGCTGACTTTGGTATGTCATCTGCCTTAATCCTCAACTGATGATATCCAGACCGTAGATCGATCTTTGAAAACACTATAGGACCACGCAACTGATCAAACAGATCATCTATCCTCGACAACGGGTACTTGTTCTTGATCGTGACCTTGTTCAACTATCGGTAATCTATACATAACTGCATCGATCTGTCCTTCTTCTTAATGAACAACACGGGAGCACCCCAAGGCGACGTACTCGGTCAGATGAAACCTTTCTCCAACAACTCTTATAACTGCTTCTTAAGCTCTTCCATCTCTACTGGAGCCATCCTATACGGTGTATGTGCAACTGGTTGCGTTCTTGGAACTAGATTGATCTTGAAATCAATCTCTCGGGGTGGAGGAACACTGGGGAACTCATCAGGAAACACATCCGCAAACTCTCAGACAACTAACACCTCCTCAAGGCTAGAACCTTTCTCCTTGGTATCTATAATGGTATCTACAACGTGAGATAAGAACGCCTCACATCCTTGTCGTAGCAACTTCTCTACCACAATAGTTGATACCAGACACGTCAAAAGAATCATCCTATCTCCTTGGAAGATCCACTTCTCTCCATCATCAAACACAACCTGCTTGGAACTACAATCCAAAACAACCTTATACTTCTCTAACGTATCCATCCCAAGGATAACATCGAACCCATGCATATCAAGTGGTATAAGATCCACTTGTATACAGTGTCCCGAAAAAGATAAGATACAGGATGGACACTCCTCTCGAAGCATCAAGGAACCAGCAAGAGGGGTTTCTAACAATAAGCTATCTTTCTTACAGCTAATAGGTAAGCGACACTTTTCAAGCATACTATAGGCGATAAAAGAGTGTGTAGCACCCGGGTCAACCAGCACAAATATAAAGCAAGAATAAGACATATCCAAATGAAATAACTCCATCTGACATGTCACCACTCACGGGTTGACTATCGCCTCCGGCTGACTCATAGCATAGAATCAAGCCGTTGCTTGTTGTCCACGTCCTCTGCTTCCTTGAGCAGATGACCCCGCTTGCAACGCTTGACTACGTCCTCTCCCTCTGGTACTACTGGGTTGTTGTCTATCTGACCCTTGTTGATTCTGCCTCGACTACTGGGTCACTTCCACATCCCTACTTGGGAAGTTCAACTTGAAATGTCCCGTCTGACCGCAGATATAGCATGTCTTAACTTCAAATCGTGGCCTAGATGGCCCTGTCACTGCCACTGAAGCTGTACTGTGTGCCCTTGACGGTGAAGAAACATATCCTCTTCCCTTACTCAGAGACCACTGTGATGGTGCACTGGAACCTCTCATCACGAAAGGTGCTGAAAACATTGGCTTCTTGAAGCCACCAAACCTCTATCCCTAGAACTGAGCAGGCCTCTTCTTAGACATGGATTCTCTATTTTCCCTTACTGACCGCTTGATCCTCCAGACAGATTCCACAAATGTAGAAAAATGCTCTCGGTTCTCCAATGCATACACAGGTGTTGTCAACTCAGCACTCAAACCTTTCTCAAAGTGTCTGATCCTCTCTTCATTTGTTGCTGCCATGTGAGGGCAAAACCTCAGCAGGTCCATGAACTTGTCCTCATACTCGGTGATGTTCATCACTCCTTGGCGTAAGCACTCAAACTAACTGATCTTTTCATCCAGATACGTCTTCGGAAAGTATATGCTGACGAACTCGTGCCGGAAAACCTCCCAACCGATCACCTCACTAGGCTGCTTCTCTTCCTCGATGGTCCACTAGTGACCAGCACTACCCTTTAGAAGGTAGACAGCGTGCTTTACTTTGTCTGCTTTGGGGAGGTCGAGGATCCGGAAAGCCTTCTCAAAACTTGTCAGCCACAGATCTGCATCCGTCGGATCAGCCGTTCCAGCATAATTCGAAGCTCCGACTCGGTGAAGCCGCTCAAAGGTCTTCCCAATACCTGATGTTTCACCCTGGGGAGCCTGTGCTCTCGGTGGAGGCACTGACAATCTTTCTACCATGAGATTCATCATAGCCATCATCTACCCCATAAGTTGTTGGTAGGAAGGGTGTTCAAGAATGGATGGGTCGGGTTGGGGGACCTCAGGCACCCGATCTTCATGTGCCTTCCCTATAGCTCCATCAACTGATGCAACATCGTTGTTCTCAACAGCATGTTCTTCATGATTTCTAGACATCTTGGCTTTTCTTCCGCTGAGGGCAGAAGATGATGGTAAGAAAATCTGGAAGACTCACAAGAACAGACACAACCTAATCCTAAATCCCTGTAGACTCAATGAACCTAGAGCTCTGATACCAAACTTGTGGCAACACATCCCACTATCACACAGACAACGAGGTGTTACGCGAAAACGTGTGGAAATCACCATAACCACAGGTTAATTAAAATTAATTGCACAAAGTGGAATAACTAAGAAACTATTACATTTAGGTCCTCATCCTGCAAGGAAATAGGCTATATAAACATTTACAAGTCTTGATACGTGTCCATAGCTTAGGAGATCAATTGTCTAGTCATCACATGAGTTCATCACCTGTTATACATACATAATGGCCCACATCTGGCCAGCAGCACGATATACAAAACATCAACGACTATATATCGTGAAACAACATCAAAATGCTCCCAAGGACCTGAGAGTACAGGGATGACTCTAGACTCTACTACAAAACCACCAAAATAGTAGCATATCCATCTCTTGCCATCTACTTCTCATCTTGCTACTCGGCCGCAACTCCGCGACCACCACCACGTCTAGCTCGATCACCTAAAAATGTTATAAACCAGTGGGGTGAGACACACAGTCCCAGCGAGAAACATACCTCCCCGCCGAAACTACAAAACCATGGAAGGATTAAAGTAATAGCAACAGATAACTGATAAGAGGTATAACAAGAGCAGTTTATAAAGTAAAGCTATTCATATCATCAAGCTTACCAAGATGTTCAGAAGGCATATCACCAAATGTCTCTTTTATGGAACATGATTAACTAGATAAGATTTATAGGATTTCACCATATAACATGGGGAACACATAAGTAACTGCAAGATATAGCAAGACTAACTACACAAGCCAGGCCTCAACCAATGTTCCATGTTTTGCCTTAAACAATAAATACTATCTGGCTGGATTATGTATTATTATGCCCTGAGGAAGGGAGCCGTACCGCTCAAATCCAACCTTCAGTTGCGAAACCCAAGCTGGTGCCATATAAGGTCAATGGAAGAGTCGGACTCCACAACCTCCCACCTCGTGGTCAGTGAACGAGAACCAAAGCAGGACCGCAGTCTCGTGCTTAAGTGGCCTCAGCCACAGGGTCAGCTCCATAGGCTACTCTTCCTCTAGCCCGCCTTGGTACAGGTCTTGGCGCTAGTATATCTGAGCCACGAGCCTGTTCACCGTTCTCTGAGCCATGAACGCATTCATGCTCTACCACTCTGAGCCATGGGCCTGTTCACCATGCTCTCTCTCTCTCTCTCTCTCTCTCTCTCTCTCTCTATATATATATATATATATATATATATATATATATATATATATATATATATATATATATATATATATATATATATCCGAGTCTGCAATTGTAGATGCACTTGATTCCCTCTCTATTTTAGGCTAGGAGAAACCTCACATATTCAACAATATATGCTCCGGGTTAACCCACAGCAAAACTCGTTTCACCATCACCAGTTTCTGACGATGATGGATCTATGGCCAGGGCAAACTACATGATTTGTTCCACTGTGATTAATTAGTATATTTTAAGTGGATTGCAAGATTCAACCAAGTTGTATAACATGAAAACTATAACAAGAATAAATAGTATGAAACTCAATATTATGCTTTTATTGTAATTAACATCATCCTAATCCATCACAAGGATTCAACATTAAATGTTACCACTTGGCCTCTTGCCAATCATCCAGATCCAACTCAAGGATCATCATGGGATCTCAATCCCTTATCACATAGTGTCACTACCTCTCAAGGCTTACATCATCACCATGGGATAGCAATCCCAGCACTAGTCAAACTCAGGTCCTTAGACCATCACATCATGCATGTTACCTCATCATCAAGAGTAACCATCAGAGCAATGTTACTCTAACATAAATACCTCATAGCCCTTTACCTAGCTATGCATCTATATGAAACACCTACATGGTTAGTATACACAATCATCAAGGTTTAGAAAGAGCTTATTATCCAACATAGGGCAGTACGGATGATTATATGCTTTATCATTCATGCCTCAAACTGTGATCATATACATAGGTCATATCATTAAGCCGAGCATCTTATATGCTTACCATTTTCCTTAGCATTATACATGATCATATACACATGAAATGTCGTATTAAGATTCAGGGATGTGATCTACTACATCAAGCATATCCAGGATTACCATCATAAACCAAACGTGATAGTATCCAACAAATCAGTTTTCCATAAGGATCAAGATCCTCACTTAAAGTACCCATTACCCTCACCAAAGGTGGTATCGGGCAGGGCACTCTCCCCTATCGCCCAAAACTCAAACGCATGCCAGTTAGGAGGACCAACATATATCGCCCAAGCACTAGGGTGTCAGGCATCCAAGAAATAACGAGCAACATCATAATGTGCAGCTAGGCTCAAGGGCATGTCGGGCAACACAGCGTCGTGCAACGGTGCATCATGTATCGTGCGCCCATGCATATCAGCCATCCACATGTATCAGGCACTATGGTGTCATGCTATGCCCATTGAGTGTTGTGTTGTCGGCCGACACACATAGAGCTAAAGCCAAAGGGTGACGCCCACCATAGACTAGCTAGCAACGTTCCCACCACAACAAGGCATAAAGATACTAACCCACCTTCTAGGTTATATGTGTCGGGAAGGGTGCTCGGCTAAGTGTGACGCCTGACACAACAAGGCAAGGGACCAGGGAGCATCGCCCAACACAACCACAACATGTGTCATCCAAAGCTCAAGGTCAAGAGGGATATCGGGTAGCACAGACCTCAAGGTCATATCGGTCAAGATGCAACTCCACAAGGTCGTCATCAACCCCAAGCACAAGGGCACCAAAACCCTAATGGATAAAGAAGATGTCTCACCTCTCAACAACTAAGAGAGAGGGGTCTTGTACATCTCTTATCACCAATTGGGCAACCCAAGAAACAACCCTAACAAGGCTCACCTTTCAAGTCCATGGTGAGAGGAGGGTGTTGCTCAAGCAACTAGAACACAAACTCACCTCTCAACTTAAACGAGAGAGGGGTATTGCCCATATTACTAGAACTCAAGCTCACTCCTCTAGACCAAAGAAAGAAAGGAGTATTGCTCACCAAGAAACCCTAGAACATAGGTTCGGCCAACAAAGTGCAACTAAGCAAGAAACTAAACTAACAACATACTTAGCCAATCATGAGCAACATATAAACAAGAACATAGAAGATGGTAATGTATCTAGGGTTAGGCATTATGTAAGCCGCCTCAAGCAAGCTCCAAGCTCCAAGCACCACCAAGGAAGAAGAGCAAGGCATCTAGGGTTCGGCCACCACTAGAGGAAGAAGGAGACTCCAAGAAGGATCAGCCACCAAGCTTACAAAAGAAGAGGGGTGTCGTGCACTAAGGGAGAAGGAGACTAAGGAACTAAAGGGATCCTTAGCAAGGGAAAGGAAACACATATATAGAAGGGGGTGGAAGAGAAACGAAGGAAAGACAAGGGAAGGTGTCTCCCACCTAGGGACACTTGTCCATGTGCAAAGCCACCACTCTTAACATGCCCTAAACACATGTCCACGGTTATTGCCACATGCAAGCACCAAGCACCAAGTGTCCACTAGTGGTGACACACACGAGGTCAAAGAAGGTCAAAGGGGTCCATGGGTGACACACCCCCACAACATGGCCAACACACCCCCACCATGGCCGACACAAACCCTGGGTGACACACCACTGGTCGATACAAGCTCAAGCTGACACACCCAGGCCGACACAAGGCACTCTTGCCCGACACAAGGTCCAAAGAAACAAAGGCAAGGCACCACAAAGCCCAACAAGCTCTACCAATCCCAAAGGAACTCAAGCAACGATCCCAAACGTTCTTCTCAACACTAGAGGAAGCAAGGAGTGGGAGGAACACCTCACAAGGTGTCAATCTGGCCCACAAACCCTAGACTTGGGTTAATTGCAAGTACCACTTCCAGCTCTCAACAAAACACCAACAAACCCTAATCACCATCAAAGGTGATTAGTAAGCAACTAAGCAACAAGGTTAAGCAAAGCAAACAGGATAAGCCCTAAATGGAGGTCAGGGTCCTTATAATGTATGTGACATTCATGCACATGAAGATCCGGTTGAACATCTTGAAGTCTTCAAATACTATCAAGGTGATAGGCACCACAGAAGAAGATTGGTATCTTATTGAATGCCTTGATGAGATTGTGGAGGAGTGCCTACCTTTGCTTATTCAGACTGCCACTCAAGGTAGAAGTTTAGAGCCCATTGTTGAGTTCCCTAATGATGATGATGAAGAGGACGAAGTGAACGAGCTAGCCTTGGTGGCTACAAGTGAGGACCTCCCATCAATTTCTAAGCCATTGAAGAACTCTCTTGGAGAACCTCAAATTCTTTAACTCAAGTCACTCCCCGAAGGATTGAAGTATGTTTTTCTAGGCTCCAATGACACCCTCACAATGATCATTTCTTCCATTTTCTCTCCAGAACAAGAAGAAGCATTGATGAAAGTCCTAAAGAAGAACATTCGGGCCATTGGATGGTCCATTGCTGATTTGAGAGGCATTGACCCCTCCATTTGTGTGCATAGGATCTATTTAGAGGATGATGCAAGGCCAACCTGCCAAATTCAATGGTGGTTGATGTTGGATAAATTGGATATTATGATAAATCCCTTTGTTTCGATGATGACAAACATTTCATTCTTATTAATCTAACGAGCTACTTAAGTGTGCAGGAACAAGGTGATGACAAAGTTCTAGGGAATCCTTACGCTTGAATGTTTATAAATGTCATACAATGTAATCATTTGTAAACTTGTACAAATATATAATGTACAAGTATTTAGACTTCATGTAAATCAAGCGTTAGATCTCCCTAGCTAAACACCACACTTAGTTAGGTCATCTCCTTCTAATAGATCACATAATGCACACTCATGCACATACTTAGTATCTTAATCAAAAGATTGAAAACAGAGTCAATCTCGGTCGACCACACTCCTCGACCGAGACACTCTCGGTCGACAAACTTCTCGACCGAGATTGACCAAAAGTAGCCGTTAGACACAGCAGTTGACAGTTGCAAATCAACGTTAATCCAGAGAGCCTGTCGGTCGACAAATCCTCGACCGACTGGGCATCTCGGTCGACAAGTTCTCGACCGAGATGATCTCTGACAGCAACTGCAGAATTAATTAACTAGCCGTTGCTAATGCGCCTAACTTATTCCTAACGGCTAGTTAAGCACTAGGAACCCCCTAGAAGTTGTCTAGAACGTCCTTAAGCATACTTAGGCCATTCCTATAAATAGGACAAGCCATAGGACACTAAAATACACTTGTTACACTTGAGAATACACTTGAGCACACTTGAGCAATCTTTTGCAAGCAAAATTTGAGCACTGTGATCATTGGCCTACATTCTCCTTAGCTCAATCTCGTGTCCTATAGGCTAGATTCTCCTACCTACAGCAATCACAAGTTCACATACTTGGCTAGGAGATCTTACGCTTGACCTAGGCATATCAAGCCTTGGGCTTAAAGGATAAGTTGTAATTTCTGTTTTCCTTTCTTGTTCCTGTTTATCTTGTGTACTCTCCTTGCTACTCCTAGGGTTGGAGGCTGCGGATTGGAGAGGGTTGACTTCTCAGGTGGAGAAGGGGACTTCAAGCTACTTCAAGAAGGCTATCGCAGGGGAAGCTACTTCAGAAGGCTGGTGCAACGGGAGTTGGTGCATCTACTTCAAGGGAAGGCTGCTTCAAGGTTGGCGATTACTTCTAGGTGAAGGCTGCTTGAAGGGTTTAGGAAAAGAGATTGTATTTTATGTAAATTCCTTGAAGAGGTAATAAAATAAATTTCTTTTCAAATCCCGGTTGGGTAAGCAACCGGGTAGTGGACTGACGGCTATAGTATTTGCTATAGTTGGAACCACTCTAAACCCTGTGTCTCCTTGTCCAATTTTCTCTTTGTGGTTGTTGAAGTGCAATAATTGTTAAATTAACTATAAAACTCTATTCACCCCCCCTCTAGAGGTTTTCAATTGGTATCAGAGCAGGCTTCAAGGAGCCCTAACAAGGTCTTGAAGAGATAAAGGGAGGAGGTGACTACAACCACAAGAAAAGGAACATGGACCAAAGTTCGACAAGTTGCAATTGGTGCTTAGGAACAAAGCACTCTACGTCTAAATGTCCATGGAGGTCAAAGAAAGGAGATGCACATAATGAGTGTTTCGTTGCTACAATAAGTGAGGAAGAAGAAGAAGAGGTAAGCTTGCTTGATTTACCCAAGGAGGAGTTAGTTGCTATTATTGAAGAAACACATAATAAATATGTTGAATGCAAAAAGAAGTTAAAGAAATCCAGTAAAGAAAATGATGATCTAAATGCTAGACTTCTTGCTCTTACATCCGAAAATGACGATTTATATGCTAAATTGAATACTCTTGGTTTTGAAAAAGACAGCATTATGTCTGATAATCGTACCTTGAAATCATCTCTAAGTAACAGTGAAGTAAAGATCTTTACTCTAGAAACAAACTATGATCTTCTATGTCAAGAAAAAGCTGAATTGCTTACAAAATTAAATGATTTTCAAAAACAACCTATATTGTGCACCCATGTAGATTATGACAATATAGTGAAAGAAAGAAATATGTTATCATCCAATCTAGACCAAGCAAAATTAGATATCAAGAAAAGAATGGATGAGATCGTTAAGTTGCAACAAGAAGTTAGTAAGTTAAGCAACAATGGAATCCTTGATAGAATATTAGAAAATTCCTATCATCAAATAGGGAGAAGAGGACTAGGTTATAAGCCTAATGAGAAATCCCATCAACAACCTAGAAGAACACAAGCGAGTCAATCTGCTTATATACCTAGAGGCACAAAAATGTATATACCCAAGAATAACGTAGATCAAAACCATAGAAAAAGGCTTGAGGTTGATTCAATTTGTTGTCATTATTGCTCACGCCTTGGACATTATTCTTTTTCATGCCCATACAAGAAAAAGCATGTCGAGATGGTATGGGTTCCAAAAACCCCAAATTAAATAGGTTCGACTAAGTTGAGATATGACCAAAGACCTTAATTTGTATATCCTTATGTCTATCTCAACTTAACATTTAGGGATAACAAAATCAAAAATTAAAAGATTTAATAGCATCTTGATACACATATGTTTATCTCAAACTGATCTCTGAATAAGATACAACCTATATTGCACTTGAAATATATTTCTGAAACAGTTTCCAGAAACTTGATCGGTCGAGAAGTTGTCGACCGAATAATCCTCGGTCGAGCAATTGTCGACCGAGCATATCACTGTTCTCAGACTGCTGTAAATCTTTACATTGTATGTGAAAATTATTCTTAACTGATCATGCTTACATTTCTATTTAATCATTCCTTTATTGCACATTTATTTTTCAGAAATACTTGCAATGAATAAAATGTTTCAAATAAATTTTTGTGTGCTTTTATATTAAGCATCACTTATTTTAGTCTATCCAAAGTAATCTTAAATTCATGAATGGATATTATTCTTGAATATGCTTCATCATATTTGATGTCCTTATTAAGCTCTCATAATTAGTACACTTTAATGAGTCTCAAATTGATATTTGCAAGCTATCTGCAGAACTTATACTTCGTATTTGAATGATTCATACTGGAAACCTACAGAATATGCCTCTTGGTTAAAATAAAATTTGACCAAGGGGCGCTATGGTCGTAATCAAGGGCGACCTAAAATAAACTTTGATAAAAATTGTTTATATGAACATTATTTTATTGAACTTAATCTTAGCATATTTTTAAATCAAAACGTCAAATCATTTGTGGTAATTAGAAACCTTAAATATTATTACTCCCTTGGAATATACATATACATATGCTCTACAAAAATGTTCTATGATTTGCATTAAAATTCAGTCAAAAAATTTGAACTCAGTAAGTCTGTCAGTCGACGACTTCGTCGACCGAGAATCACTCGGTCAGCCCATCTCACTCGACCGACAAATTCTAAACAGACTCAGTATCGGACGAACTATCGGTCGACGAGTGCTCGACCGAGACAACGTCGGTCGACAAGCGCTCGACCGAGAAATAGCCGTTGGATATGACCGTTACGACCCGACCGTTATGACCGTTTTCTTTACCGTTGGAGGACCAAGTGGCGCGTCTGCAACTCGACCATTGCGGACGCTCGGTCGACGAGTCGTCGACCGACCGGGTCTCTGGAATTCTATAAATAAGTGCAAAAACGAGCCACTTACTCACACTTGCATTTCCTTGCTTCCATAGTCCATCTCTAGTGCAATTTCGTGCAATCCTTCAGCACTCTTACCCTCAAATCTTCCTTGCTTCTTCTCCACTCTCAAGAAACACAATGGCCTCATCATCAACTGTCCGTGGGAAGAAGAAAGTTGCCGGAAGAAAAAGAAGAGAAGATCGGGAAGCCACTCCGCCACTGACGATCATCAATGACATCGCCTTCGTCGACGGAGATGTTGGAGATAGATACTTTCGGCTTTCCTCTAAAGCTCCTCTTCCCCGACGTCCGGTCGAAGTGATGGACTTCATCAACATAGTCGACCTGGAGCATCTCTTTGGAGTACAAAAGCTGAAGGACTTCATCAATCCATCCTTTCCTTCCTATTCTATTAAGGTAGTCAACGAATTCTATGCCAATCTTCTATCCCACACCGAAAATGACACCACATTCTTCTACACCATGGTCAATGGGCATAGTTTTAAATTTTCTGAAGGGGATATTCTTGACATGCTTGAAATTGATATAGATGAATATCAAGATTTCCTTGACCTTTCCACCGGCAATCCAATAAATTTATTTTCCCATGATGACCACACCACTAGTCTTAGTGATATAAAAAGAGCCATATTTCAAGCCAATACCACTTGTCATGAAGATAGGGGAACCTATTATGCAATAAACCTAAAACCGGCATGTAGAATAGTAAACCTCATTGTTTCCACCAACATACATCCACGAGCCAATAAATCCGAGGTTCCTATCTTCCGTATGTGTCTAATTTATGCTATCATAAAAGAAATTCCCATCAACTTCATTCGCATAATACTTAAAAATATGCTTGAGTTTTCTGGCAATCCACCATATGCCGATTTTGTATGCCAGATTACTCAACATTTTCTTAAGTCAAACATTGAAGATATGGGATACATATGGGAGCGTAGACCACCAAAGATAAGTAAGAACACCGTAGAGAAGATGGGAATTGACTTTGGCCATAAAAGGGCAAGAGTAGAAGGAGAGTCATCACATCAGGATATACCACCCCTCCTCCTACTAACCTTTCCATTGATCCCATCCAAAATACCCTTACTTATATTGCTGGCTCCCAATATCATCTTAGTAGACAATTAAACTACAATCACCATGCCATGACATACTTAAATCAAAGAATGCAAAACCTTTCTCCTGGCCAAACCGATGAATATCCACATTCTTTAAACCCTGGCATGCTCAACCCATTTAACCCCTCATACAGCTACTACCAACCTCCATCTTCACCATCAATGGATCTTGCACATACTCAATTTTCTTCCATACAATTGCAAGACATAGCTGCTCACTTCCGATTTGACCGAGTTCCCACTTTCCTGGAAGCATATGTGTTGACTACAACTGGTGCTTTGGATTGGCAAACTCTGGTCCAATACTATGGAGCCGAGCCATTTCTTGGGATAGATCCAGACATCGATGTCATTCTTAAATCTTTCCTGTGAAGTTTTGGAGTTGTAATAGTTGTAATGAAAATGATTAGTCAAATTCTATATGATTGTAATCTTCTTCATGCTCTTGAATGAAATTTGCCATTTTTATTCACATGGTTATTTGTTTGGCATATGAGACATCTTCAAAACATGGATTATAAGTTCATTATTGTAGAGCATAACAAATAAGGGAATAATAATTCAAACAGGCAACTATTACAATCAAAATTAAATTTTCAAATAACAAAACAGTTCTCCAGAAACATTCTCGGTCGAGCAACTAGTCGACCGAGAACATTGTCGGTCGAGCAACTGTCGACCGACTGGGTTTCTGTTTTTCAGATTAACATAAATTGCATACATCTTTGTTAAATCTTGGACATCTTATATATTTGCTTAGTATTCAAACTTTCATCTATCTAAGGGGGAGCAAAGCATAAAAGGGGAGATTATCAAAACTTTGACCATTTGATTAAAGAAGCTTACAAAAATATTATGTGTAGCTGAAAATTTTCAAGAAATTTATGAATTTATTGAAAATGGTATCTTGTATTTACAGGAATTCTCTACCCAAAATAGGGCTTTTAGATGGAGACATTTTTTTATGTAATCTAAGCTTAGAGGATTCTCATTTAATCTAGGGCTTAACATCCTTTGATTCATGAGAAATCAATATACATTCATCATATGCTTAAAGGAATCTCTTATCATTTCAAGGCTTCACATCCTTTGCGAATGATTAAGAAACAAATTGTGGATAAATTAGATAAAAATCCATGTTCCTAATAGGATATCTAATTAAGGGGGAGCATTATATTAAGGGGGAAAAGAAAACTAAAACATTCAACTTGGATATCTTTTTGAAATGACAAAGGGGGAGAAAGAATATAAAAGAGTTTCATCACATCTTGGCCAGCACTCACTTGAAAAACATAAATAGCTACAAAAGGTAAATTTTCAGGTATGAAACTCACATGCTTTATATTTCCTTATTTCATATTTAGGAAATGTTTGTCATCTTCAAAAAGGGGGAGATTGTTGGATAAATTGGATATTATGATAAATCCCTTTGTTTCGATGATGACAAACATTTCATTCTTATTAATCTAACGAGCTACTTAAGTGTGCAGGAACAAGGTGATGACAAAGTTCTAGGGAATCCTTACGCTTGAATGTTTATAAATGTCATACAATGTAATCATTTGTAAACTTGTACAAATATATAATGTACAAGTATTTAGACTTCATGTAAATCAAGCGTTAGATCTCCCTAGCTAAACACCACACTTAGTTAGGTCATCTCCTTCTAATAGATCACATAATGCACACTCATGCACATACTTAGTATCTTAATCAAAAGATTGAAAACAGAGTCAATCTCGGTCGACCACACTCCTCGACCGAGACACTCTCGGTCGACAAACTTCTCGACCGAGATTGACCAAAAGTAGCCGTTAGACACAGCAGTTGACAGTTGCAAATCAACGTTAATCCAGAGAGCCTGTCGGTCGACAAATCCTCGACCGACTGGGCATCTCGGTCGACAAGTTCTCGACCGAGATGATCTCTGACAGCAACTGCAGAATTAATTAACTAGTCGTTGCTAATGCGCCTAACTTATTCCTAACGGCTAGTTAAGCACTAGGAACCCCCTAGAAGTTGTCTAGAACGTCCTTAAGCATACTTAGGCCATTCCTATAAATAGGACAAGCCATAGGACACTAAAATACACTTGTTACACTTGAGAATACACTTGAGCACACTTGAGCAATCTTTTGCAAGCAAAATTTGAGCACTGTGATCATTGGCCTACATTCTCCTTAGCTCAATCTCGTGTCCTATAGGCTAGATTCTCCTACCTACAGCAATCACAAGTTCACATACTTGGCTAGGAGATCTTACGCTTGACCTAGGCATATCAAGCCTTGGGCTTAAAGGATAAGTTGTAATTTCTGTTTTCCTTTCTTGTTCATGTTTATCTTGTGTACTCTCCTTGCTACTCCTAGGGTTGGAGGCTGCGGATTGGAGAGGGTTGACTTCTCAGGTGGAGAAGGGGACTTCAAGCTACTTCAAGAAGGCTATCGCAGGGGAAGCTACTTCAGAAGGCTGGTGCAACGGGAGTTGGTGCATCTACTTCAAGGGAAGGCTGCTTCAAGGTTGGCGATTACTTCTAGGTGAAGGCTTCTTGAAGGGTTTAGGAAAAGAGATTGTATTTTATGTAAATTCCTTGAAGAGGTAATAAAATAAATTTCTTTTCAAATCCCGGTTGGGTAAGCAACCGGGTAGTGGACTGACGGCTATAGTATTTGCTATAGTTGGAACCACTCTAAACCCTGTGTCTCCTTGTCCAATTTTCTCTTTGTGGTTGTTGAAGTGCAATAATTGTTAAATTATCTATAAAACTCTATTCACCCCCCCTCTAGAGGTTTTCAGTTGAATGCAAAATTGAAGGAAGTTGTGTTTCTAGAGGTTGTGAAGTTGTTAGATGCTAGGATTATTTATCTAATTTCTGATAGCACATGGGTGAGTCCCATCCAAGTGCTACCAAAGAAGGGTGGGATCACAGTGGCAGATAATGCTGATGGTAAGATGATGCCTGTTAGAGAACAATCCAAATGGAAAATGTGTGTATATTATCGAAAGATCAACGAGAAGACTAAGAAGGATCACTATCCTCATCCATTTCTTGATCAAATTCTAGAGAGGTTGGCAAGGCAAAGTTTCTATTGATTTCTTGATGGATACTCATGGTACTTCTGGATTTTTGTGCATCCTACAAACCAAGAAAAGATGACATTCACTTCCCTAGTGGTACTTTTTCTTAAAGGAGAATGTCATTTGGATTGTGAAATGCCCCTTCCACTTGATAGAGACATGTGACCTCAATCATCACCGACATGCTTGATTCGTTACTTGAAGTGTTCATGGATGATATCTTAGTTTTTGGTAAACCCTTTGATGAGTGTTTTCTCCAGTTGGCTGTCATTCTTGAGAGATGTGTCAAGGTTCGCCTCATGCTATCTTGGGAAAAGATCCATTTCATGGTACACAAAGGCATAGTTCTGGGCCACCAGGTTTTAAAAGACGGTATTGAGGTTGATAGGGCCAAGGTGGGCCTCATTTCTACTCTTACTGTTCCTTCTACCGTAAGACATGTTCGGTCTTTTTTGGGACATATAGGTTTCTACCGTCATTTCATCAAGGATTTTAGTAAAATCTCAAGACCTCTATGTCATTTGTTGGAAAAAGATGTTGAATTTCACTTTGATGATAAGTGTGTTGAAACCTTCAACCACTTGAAGGAAAAGCTCATTTCTACTCCTATAATGCATCCCCTGGACATCTCTTTGTCATTTGAGATCATGACTGATGCATCCAACATGGCAGTGGGGCTATGTTGGGCCAAAGAGTTGGCCACATTCCACACTCCATCTATTATGCTAGCAAGACTCTAGACAAAGCACAAAGAAACTACACGACTACAGAAAATAGTTTCTTGCAGTTATCTTTACTCTTGACAAGTTTCAATCATATGTTTTGCAAAACAAGGTAGTGATATACATAGACCATGCTTCATTAAAGTATCTCATGGAGAAGAAAGACTCAAAGTCGAGGTTATCCATTAGATCTTGTTGCTTCAAGAGTTTGATATTGAGATTGTGGACAAGAAGAGAGTGGAAAATTATACTTCTGACCATCTCTCCTGAATTGAAGTACCCATTGATGATACAAGTAGAATCAAAGAAACAATGTCACATGAGCAACTCTTCCTACTCTCATCAACTCAAAGGCCATCGTATAAACACATAGCTAATTTCTTATCTAGTGGGAGGATACCAAGCACATGGACAACGGAGGAAAGTAAAAGGTTGTTTTCTATGGTAAAAAATTATGTTTGGGATGATCCTCATCTTTTCAAATATTGCCCTGACCAACTTATTAGGAGATGTGTTCTAGAGATGGAGCAGTAAGAAATTCTATCTATGTGTCAATCTGGGGTATGTGGAGGCCATTTTGGTGGAAAATGCACGGATGCCAAGGTTCTCCAAAATGGATTCTATTGGCCCTCCTTGTTCAAAGATTCTCATGAATTTTGCAAGTGCTGCTTGAAGTACCAAAAGGTGGTCACCATCTCTAAGAGATACATGATTCCTTTATCACCCATTTTTGTGGTAGATGTACTTGATGTTTGAGGGATTTACTTCATGGGTCCTTTTCCTCCTTCCTTCGGATATGTCTATATTTTGGTTGACATTGATTACGTGTAAAAGTGGATTGAGGCTACTGTTATAAGTACAAATGATCACAAAGTGGTGTGTGACTTCTTAAAATCAAATATCTTTAGCCGGTTTGTCATTTCTAGAGCCATGATTAGTGATGGTGGAAGTCACTTCATCCATTGCACTTTTGAAGGCTTTCTTATGAAACACGGAGTATATCATCGTGTGACTACTCCTTACCACCCCCAAAAAAGTGGTCAAGTGTAGTTGGCCAATAAGGAGATAAAGCTCATTCTAGAGAAGATGGTGAGGCTTGACGACAAGGATTGGTCATTACATGTGACGTCCTGATTTTCTAAAACTTAATCTAATGTGTGACGTCCAAATTGAAACCTCACCTCAGTGAGAATCCCAATTTAAACACCCCCCACACTAGGATAAGAAGAAGAAAATCAAGGGAGTCAGAAGGAATAATAGTAGCACATGTACATGAACAATAATAAAAAATACAAGACATGTTCACCATTAAACATATAATTACAAAATTAATTGTTACAACATTTGATATTACACATTTAACAACAAACTTCTACATATACATGTACCACCACTAAACCATAGGATCTAAAAACAACATGTCCACCTATACATCTGCTCGCCACACAACTCTCAACTATCTTGGATCTTCAAGAGCATAACCACAACCTAAACAAAAGATTACATGTGGTACACATCAGCACAGTATTCAAGAATATTGTACTAAGTACGCCTACGTGTCTTTTATATACCTCTCATCATATCTTGGCAATAAGATAAAACTAATACTTGTCAGTTATAATATAAGAAAAATCATATACTTGCACAAAAATGTTCATTAACAAAAGAGAACACATATTTTAAGCACATTTTCCATTATATCATCCATGCATTTGCCACCTGAGGGAATAATGCATCATCTCAGCTACCAAAGAGTATGAGATGTAAGGCCTTATGATCTACTACCAAAGAGTTAGATCATTGTACAATGTGACCTGCTTCCAAAGAGAATGATCACTTTCCAACAGTATCCTACCAAAGAGAATTAGTGCTTTCATATAATGGAATAGACATATTATGTTTCATGTGTTCATATCCATAAGTACGGAAAATCAAGCAACATATCATGCAAGAACAACCATTTCATCCAATATCATATGCCATGTATTTGACTACACATATAACACAAGCATATTGTATAATAAGCCAAGTACGAGGTAATGGCATACCTTCCAAAGAGATATTTTTAATCACATATTCTTCATGTCATCTATATCTTGTTCAAACCCTGATTAAGATAAGATCATGTACTAGCATCAGATTCTCATCATCTCAACCCTAGATATGTCCATTTTAGGGTTTCACTTAGATCATTATGTTATGTAAATCATTACTTGTCTTATCTTCATCCTCATGTGGTATTTATGTTACTGATGTTATTTTTTAGATTAGGACACATAATATGAATATCAGGTTCCATATCATTATTTATACATATTAACCCTATGTTACATGTATTACTCAAATTAGGGTTTCATATCATGTATTATGGGTCATCTTCGTATAACATGAACTTTTTGCATCTAATAGATTTTCAACTTACATCTTAGCTTTAGATTAGTGATATGAACCTACTCTGTAAATTTCACTATTTATTTAGCATGCATGTATTTATTACATTTTCTTTAGGGTTATTAGCCCTAGATAGCCATATGAAGTGAATTACATGATTTTGTGCATCAACATGACTATAACTGACATCATTTGCATTATAAGCATAATTACATGTTTACTGAATTTTTTCCATAATTTTCTATCATCAATTGATATTTAGTACTCAATAACTTAGCATTACACATCTTACATGATATCATTGATATTGAAGCATTAAAAGGCCGATATTATGCTTCCGTATTGTTCTACACATTTTTCTGAGAATTTAGGTACCTTATTTGTATTTTTCTAATAATCGGGCTAATTTCTATGATTTATACAAGATCTGGGAATATATACCTCTTTGGACCTATGGGGATGTGCCACATGTCCGGCAAGTTGGGCGCTTCTCCTCATCTGAGCTGGAGGTCTTCAATACTTGGACTGGGTTGATCCGGTCGATTCTCAGCTCCTAGATCGGTCTGTCTCCCTCTCACTTGTCTCGCGTAATGTGGATGCATGAGTCCGCTGAGACTCTGTTTCACGGGGCCACCGCCACACAGCTCAGCTCCGGTGAGCAAACCTAGAAGCTTCATGGCTCCTCAATGCCTCTTAGGGCCACGGTCAGATTCGGCTACCTCTTCCGAATGACCACAGCTACTCCTCTCCTAGGGTTCACCTTTGGAGCTCCATGTCCATGATCTCACCAGCCACGATGCTAGGAAAGGGGAAAAAAGCTCCCCTGCCTCGAATCTCATAGATGAGGCACTAAAAAGCTTCATTAGAGCTTCAAGGACCTAAAGGGACTCTTGGATCAAGTTGTAGAGCCTTGGATCAACATCCTCAACTCCGAGCTCATCTCCTTCGATCCTTGGCCTCGACAACCATGGAACTCATAGATACAGGGCACGAAAACACCCGCACTCAACTTATCCACGCTACACTATTATCTTCCTCAACTTCCTCCTTTCCCTCTCTTATCTTCCTCCGTCCTCACCTCTAACTCCACACTACATTGTTGGCCACCACTTGTACGTTGCAGTGGGGAGCTAGAGGAAAAGGGGAGCTTGTTCTCCCTCGTCCCTTGGTTGTTCAGACTGAAACTAGGTAAACCCAACTCTTTGGAAAGAGGTGAGTACAACTACTGGGTTGGAATCACGTTAAAGTCCACGATCAGTGTGCAATGCGATGTCGTGGTTGCTGCCTTTGGTCAAGGCAGTAACTGCAAGGTAGGAGAAGGTTTCTCTACCATCAGATGACATCCAAGGATTAATATCAACGTCCATCAAGTTGGATCTGTGGCCGACTCAACTCAAACTTTCCAGCCACTTGATTAGCTTCAAACGGCCAGGATCTATCCATGCTTCCCACCTACAACCAAAGGGGCACGTGACACATGATAAAGTCCTAACTTAGGTCTTTAAACCATCAATTATGCACATTATTTCATCATTTTCAAACCTACATAACTTCCCCTCTAATACTCCAATTGCCACCAAATTTTAACCATATCTTCACTACCTCTGAAGATACATTCTACTCAAATTTGGTGATAATACTCCACCATTTGAACATCCAACTAAAAACTTCAACAAGGCATAGCGTTAAGGAACTTAATCATGATATCAACATCAATCAACACTCAACTTTACAACAAGCACTTGGAACTCTCAAGATGACTAAACATACATAAAACCACTTATGTCCTTGATATTTAAGATTCCAAAAGTCCACTCCATCACATCCTACACACCTTAAAAGAAATTTTGTCCTCAAAATTAAACCAAAAACTAGTCCTTCACATCATATACAACTTAAAAGGAATTTTCATCCTCAAAATTAAGCCAAACTCATATTCCAAGAGTGACATACAAAAGGTCTTAAATCACATGTACAAATCCACTTTAAGTGTAACATGTCCTCCAACAAACATTCCAATACTATATCTAAAAGATTCAAGGGTTAACCACCCCTTCATATACGGTTAAAACTAGGGTTTAGAAACTTTGATTTTATAGGATTTACATCCTCATCTTTACCCTTGCATTAGGGTTTCCACATCATATCACCGTGTTCTAAAGGAGTTCACTAAAGTTAACCCATACATTAAGGCGTTGTCAACATTTTATTGAGCTGATTGTTAGAACATGTTCAACATTAACATATGCCTTTTTGGAGGGAGTTAATTATAATTAACCCACTTTATCCTTATAAATCATATCAAGGTGTCAGAATGATTATGTTGTGCTAACTGTCAAATTATATTTTTAAACTTTATTAAGAACTAAGATTAACACTACGTGTAACATGTTTCATTCATATGATCTTATTTCATTGCTCATAATAAATTACAACATTTACTAGTGGTTTCATCACAAAATGAACCAACAATATCACATTATTATCATTAGTAATGTATATGGTTAACCATCTATGCATTGATATACATTAAACCATCACTAGGATTCCATCATAACATGTCTATATATCACGTCATCGAGATCAGATCACATTCTTATCTATGTTGTATCATGGTTGTACTAAACAAACTTATGTTAGTGGCTTGTTACACATATATAAAAACTTCATCTAGTCCAACTGAGGTTCTTCTGACCCATATCATGAGGATAGTGTCATGCTCAGTCTCTCTAAGCTCACTCATCTCTATGAGTATCATGTACACACTAGCTCTATCTTCCCTCTTTGGTCTAGGGTTATCAGGTTTACATCATTGGCACTAGTGACAGCCTTATAAAATATAGCCACATAAGCACAAACCAATACAAGATATGACATTCTCTTAATTGGTTCTATACCCATGAAACAATATTTCCCAACTCTCTATCTCATATAAACCACTAGAGTCCTACAATGAACCACTAACCCGAGCATGGGGCTTCACAGAAACTAACATAGTTTTACCTCCTGTAGGGTCTTGGGGCTCTCTCTCCCTCACCCAGATAACTTGTTCTCATATTTCCTTATTCACATATGCACATATAACTAGACTCTCTCCAACTTTAGGATTTGTTCCTCCCAAGGACATCTAGGGTTCAAGAAAGGTATATAAGTCATGCATAAAGCAACTCAACTCAATCACTTAATAGTAGTCTAGTTTGGGACATATCATATCGCATATTCTCAAAATTCTTATATCTTGGAGTTTAGGTTCTCTGACATTCTCCCTTTGGGTCTCATTCACTCTGGAGTTAACCCTATAACTTGTCCCAACACTAGAGTTCCTCCTTTTTAAAAGATCTTGAGGATCATGCTGACTCACAACCTCATCTTAACTTAACATACCTTATCTCATAAAATCATAATTACTTGCATCATCCAAACTTATCTGAAATCCTAAAAACTGAACTTAAGTCCTCAAAGACAAACACAAATCATCATAAAAAATCTTATATCATCTATATATAAGACTTACATCATCATCTAAACATATTTCATCTATTCCATCTATCATATATTCCAAACAAGGATCTAAAAATCTAATCTAGAACTACTCTCTCTTCTAAACTGATGTCATTCACTTTTACTCAGGTTCCATGGTCACCTCCTACTCATACATGTGTGGGGACACATTTTTTTAATACTTACATATATAATAAAATTTGATATAGTTTTTCTGTGATAAAACATGCGTCAGAGAAAACAATCATGGTTCAATCTAATTGGAATCTAAACTAAATCTAGAAAATGAGTGCCCCACACATAGTAGAGAGTACAGTGCCATGAAAACTAATGAAAAGGGTGATAACACGGTGTAGACTAGTGTAGCTACTCTAGACAATGAGCGACATATGTCTAGGGTTTCTCTTCCCTTGTTGTATGTCATTTCCAAATAATGCAACGTCCCATACTGCTGCACTACAAGGAAAGAACGACATCTAAGGACTTGCTATACAACAAGCACCAGTCTTGACCTAGTTCTCGGACATCTAGGTGCTAACCTAGAGGCTAGGTTAGAACTAGTCTCTAAATGATGACTATTCTAACCCTAAATATTTTTAAAGTTCAAGGTTCTCTAGTTTTGAGTAGCATAATGCAAATGTCAGGCTTTTCTATTGTTCATGCTTTGATACCACCTGTGACATCCCCATATTTTCTAAAACTTAATCTAATGTGTGACGTCCAAATTGAAACATCACCTCAGTGAGAATCCCAATTTGGACACCCCACACTAGGCTAAGAAGAATAAAATCAAGGGAGTCAGAAGGAACAATAGTAGCACATGTAAATGAACAATAATAAAACCATACAACACATGTTCACCATTCAAAATATAATTACAACATGAATTGTTACAACATTTGATATTACACAATGAACAACAAACTTCTACATATACATGTACCACCACTAAACAACATGATCTAAAGACAATAGGCCCACATGTACATCTGCTCGCCACACAACTCTCAACTATCCTGGATCTTCAAGAGCATAACCACAACCTAAATAAAAGATTACATGTGGTACACGTCAGCGCAATATTCAAGAATATTGTACTGAGTATGCCTAAATTTCTTTTATATACCTCTCATCATATATTGGAAATAAGATAAAACTAATACTTGGCAGTTATAAAGAAATATACAAAAATCATATACTTGCACAAAGATGTTCATTAACAAAAGAGAACACATATTTTAAGCACATTTTCCATTATATCATCCATGAATTTTCCACTTGAGGGAATAATGCATCATCTCAGCTACCAAAGAGTATGAGATGTAAGGCCTTATGATCTACTACCAAAGAGTTAGATCATTGTAAAGTGTGATATGCTACCAAAGAGAATGATCAGTTTCCAACACTATGCTACCAAAGAGAATTAGTTCTTTCATATAATGGAACAGATATATTATGTTTCATGTGTTCATATCCATAAGTATGGAAAATCAAGCAACATATCATGCAAGAACAATCATTTCATCCAATATCATATGCCAAGTATTATACTACACATATAACACAAGCATATTGTATAATAAGCCAAGTAAGAGGTAATGGCATACCATCCAAAGAGATATTTCTAATCACATATTCCTCATGTCATCTATATCTTATTCAAACCTTGATTAAGATAAGGTCATATACTAGCATCAGTTCTCATCATCTCAACCCTAGATATGTCAATTTTAGGGTTTCACTTAGATCATTATGTTATATACATTATTACTTGTCTTATCTTCATCCTCATGTGGGATTTATGTTACGAATGTTATGTTCCAGATTAGGATACATAATCTGAATATCAGGTTCCATATCATTATTTATACATATTAACCCTATGTTACATATATTACTCAAATTAGGGTTTCATCACATGTATTATGGGTCATCTTCATATAACATGAACTTTGTTCATCTAATAGATATCAGACTTACATCTTAGCTTCATATTAGTGATATGAACCTACTCTATAAATTTCACCATTTATTGAGCATTCATGTATTTATTACATTTTCTGTAGGGTTATTAGCCCTAGATAACCATAAGAAGCAAATTACATGATTTCATGCATCAACATGACTATACCTAACATCATATGCATTATAAACATAATTATGGGTTACTGACATTTTTCCATAATTTTCTGTCATCATTTGATATTTATTACTCAAGAACTAAGCATTACACATCTTACATGATATTGCTGATATTGAAGCATCAGAAGGCTGATATTATGCTTCCATATTGTTCTACACAATTTTTTGAGAATTTCAATACCATATTTGTATTTTTCTGATAAGTGGGCTAATTTCTATGATTTATACAAGATCTGGGAATATATACCTTTTAGGACCTATGGGGATGTTCCACATGTCCGGTAAGTTGGGCGCTGCTCCTCATCTTTGCCGACGGTCTTCAGCACTTCACTACTACAGAAATAACATTCAGTGTCGCTTTTCTGGGCATCGGTTGTTTACGGAAACCGACGCCGATACTATTAGACGTCGGTTATTTATAGAAACCGACGTCTATATTTGAAGACCAGCCAGACACGGGTACCGCTTTATATTCAGCGTCGGCTGTTTATAAAAAACCGACGCCTAAAAGCACCCGCGAAATCCAAATTTCGAGCAAAAACATTTTAGGTCATCTTTAGCGTCGGTTTTATAGGTATTCACCGACGCCTATTTAAAATGAAAATTTGTGCAAAAATGTCCCACTTTCAGCGTCGGTTGTGCCAGATAACCGATGCTGATTATGGTTCCCGCCAAAAAATTTAGGGTACAGGTTTTCTAAACGGGCGTCGGTTTTTTACAGACAACCGACGCTAAAGCGTTAGAGGCGTCGGTTTTCTAAATAACCGATGCTGATTACCAAATTAATAGACCCGATCACCCAGCTCTTCCCCCTTTCTTCCTGTTTCATCCTGCTGCTCGCCGCTCGCTCTCTGCCTGACGACTCCAGCTGCTGCTCTCTGCCGCTCGCTCTCCGCTGTTGCTCTCCGCCGCTCGCTCTCCGCCGCTGCTCTCCGCCGACGTCTCTGCCACTACTGCCACTGCCTCTCCGCCGCCGCATCTCCGCCTGATGACCCCCGCGTCTCCGCCGCTGCTGCCACTGCCCTACGCCGCTGCCGCCTCCACTGCCTACACCGCCGCCTCCACTGCTCAACGTCGCCGCCTCCACTGCTCTTCTTCCTTAACGGAGCTCGCTACCGACAGAGCTACTCCTCTTCTTCCTCCACGAGCTTGCTACTTACAGGTTCGATTTTACTCTGTTATAGGATCCTTCAATGTGTGTTCTTTATAAGGTCAGATTGGTTTCTGAGTTGTTGGTCAATCATTTGGTTATGAGTTTTTATACCTAGTTACACAGCTCATTTTTGCTTCAATCATATTCAACATGTTGTTGTTTTTTATTGCAATTTGGTTCATTTTGTCATTTATATTTGCTTGTAATTTTTCAAAGGAGAACGGTTTAATTTTTCAATCATATTTGATTGTGATTGAGAGAACCCCCTCCCCTACCAAACTGCCAGGTCGTCTTTTCCTATGTCGGATTGTGAGATACAAGGATGCTCAAAACGCAAATCTAATTAAAACATTAACTATTAGCAACTGATGGGTCACTTTCCTATACCAAAAAGGAAACCCAAGAAACATATCCTAAACATAAATAAACACTCTCTCTACGAGTACCTATCTATTTGTTCTCCCAAACAAAAAGGAAAACACCGTTTAATCTGTTTGTAATTAGATTTTACAAGTCCTGAAAGTCGCCTCAACGTAGAATCATCCCTACAACATTATTAAATATATTTTTTAAGATGCAAGACGCGCATAATGTATTGAACACAATCATATATGTCTAATTTCGTAAATAATCAAACTAAATTAGTATTACTACTCCGAATTTCACCAAATCAAGACATAACTATTATGTCACAAAGTATCAATATTAAAATCCACTTATTCACCTATATAAGCACCTCAAGGATGGAAATTTCATACCCTCATATATAATATCTTTTTTATCCATCCAAAAATCTTCAAGATCAGATAGAACATTATTATCAAGATCTCAATCAATACTTAATTTTACTTGAACCTCTATAAAGTCATAATGTGGTCATATACGTTCAGCCCTATCCCTCTAACTAAAAAGGGCTTAAAATATGAGTGAAATATATTATAGTTGGGCATGAATTTCTCAATCTCAACCAACAAAAAATTCATCAATGTCATCATCATTCTGATTTTTGCTTTGGCCTTGCCCTGAAAGTTGTTCATGTTCTTCTGATAAGTTGTATTGTGGGTGAACCTAGATGACCGACCTCAAAGATGGACCTTCAACTCAAATTTTTTCATATTCTTCAACTCAAATTTCACAATGTTAATCCTGGGACAAACGACCAACTTCCTTGTTCATTGGCTCATATGGTAGCCAAGGACTGCAAAGATGGACCTTCATCATCCTAAGATGGGGGGTTATGAGGGTTATGAACTTCTAATTTGTACATATATTTGTCATACATTTGTGCTTGCATATATGAACAAATCTTTTGCTTGCATATATTTGTCATATCTATTATTGTGTTTGTTGGCCTAGAAACCCATCCAAGATTTACTCATTAGGAGTAAATCTTGGATAGTCCCCGGTTTGGGACTGTTCTTGAACACCTAATCTCACTTAGTATGTAAGTGTATAATGTGTATTGGGTTTTCGAGAATATTTCGGTAGCATATCCCCGTTTGTTCTCTAAGTACATATGTACTTAGAGAACATCGGGGAAATGCTGCCGAAATTTTCTTGAAAACCAAATACACATTATACACTTACTAGTGAGATTAGGTGTTCAAGGATGGGATAGGTGGTACACATTTATTATATATAAGAATGACATCAAATGTATTTGTTGGCCTAGAAACCCATCCAAGATTGACTCATTAGGAGTAAATCTTGGATAGTCCCCGATTTGGGACTGTTCTTGAACACCTAATCTCACTTAGGATGTAAGTGTATAATGTGTATTGGGTTTTCGAGAAAATTTTGGTAGCATTTCCCCGTTTGTTCTCTAAGTACATATGTACTTAGAGAACAGCGGGGAAATGCTGCCGAAATTTTCTTGAAAACCAAATACACATTATACACTTACTAGTGAGATTAGGTGTTCAAGGATGGGATAGGTGGTACACATTTATTATATATAAGAATGACATCAAATGTATTTGTTGGCCTAGAAACCCATCCAAGATTGACTCATTAGGAGTAAATCTTGGATAGTCCCCGGTTTGGGACTGTTCTTGAACACCTAATCTCACTTAGGATGTAAGTGTATAATGTGTATTGGGTTTTCGAGAAAATTTCGGTAGCATTTCCCCGTTTGTTCTCTAAGTACATATGTACTTAGAGAACAGCGGGGAAATGCTGCCGAAATTTTCTTGAAAACCAAATATACATTATACACTTACTAGTGAGATTAGGTGTTCAAGGATGGGATAGGTGGTACACATTTATTATATATAAGAATGACATCACATTATACGCTTAGGATGTAAGTGTATACCCTAATCGTTTCCTAATATATACTTGTTTCCTAATATATACTTGTTTTCTCTGATCATAGAATGGATAGATCATGGATGTCCATTCGTAATCGTTGCACCCCAGAGTTTATATCTGGTCTTGATCAGTTTATTAGATTTGCCGAGGAACATAGGAAAAAACCTACAGATAGGTTCTACTGTCCATGTAGGCATTGCGGTAACAACTTGAAAGTCAACACTGGTGAGGAAATCAAAAGTCATGTCATGTGCAACGGGATTGTACAAGGCTATACAGAATGGCACTGGCATGGAGAGATTTCAAAATCGAAACCAGTAGATGTCGATAGCAGTGCTTGGGTGGAAGAAGAAATTGCCTCTGATGACGTAAATGTGAATGAACCAGTTCCAGCAGACATCGTTGATGCGATGCTGGATAGTTGTAGGGTAGAGCACACCGATCCACCTCCTATCTTTACAAACATTGTGCATGATGCTGAGATACCGTTATACACAGGTTGTGCTAAGTTTACGAAGCTTAGCACTGTCTTGAGATTGTATAAGTTGAAAGCTAATAATAGATGGAGCGACAAAAGCTTCACTTCATTGTTGACTTTGTTGAAAGAAATGCTTCCTGAAGGAAACGAGCTTCCAATCTCAACATACCAGGTAAAGAAAATGTTGTGCCCAATGGGAATGGAGGCCAAGAAGATACACGCATGCCCGAATGATTGTGTATTATTTCAAAAGGACTATGTAGATTTGAAAGATTGTCCAAAATGTGGTGCATCACGATATAAATTGACGACTTCGGGGGAGTCCAAAACTGGTTCTCCTGCCAAGGTGTTGTGGTATCTACCTATAATATCACGGTTTCAACGCTTGTTTGCAAATCCGAAAGATGCGAGGAATTTGAGGTGGCATGCAGATGTTAAGAAAAATAATGATGGGATCCTACGACATGCGTCTGATTCCCCACAGTGGAAGAAGATTGATCTATTGTACCCTAAATTTGGTGAAGAAGATAGGAATCTAAGACTTGGGCTTTGTACAGATGGGATGAATCCGTACGGGACATTGAGCAGCCAACATAGCACTTGGCCAGTCATGCTTGTTATATACAATCTTCCTCCCTGGATGTGTATGAAAAATAAGTACGTTATGTTGTCATTGTTGATATCGGGTCCTAAACAACCCGGAAATGATATCGATGTTTATCTTGAACCTTTGATTGATGACTTAAAGAAACTTTGGGCTGAAGGTGTGATGACCTATGATGCTTCAGCAAGAGAGACATTTCGTTTGCACGCTATGTTGTTTTGCACTATTAATGACTTTCCAACGTATGGGAATTTGTCTGGATATAGTGTCAAAGGAGCTAAAGCGTGTCCTATATGTGAAGAAAACACTGATTCAATAAGACTAAAACATGGCGGCAAGACTGTATATCTTGGTCATCGAAGGTTTCTTTCAAAATTCCATCCGTATCGTAGGAAGCGCAAAGCATTCAATGGATGGAATGATGAACGAAGTGCACCTAAACCTATACCAGGGGATGTTGTTTATGAAAGAGTAAAAGACATTGTCAATGAATTTGGTAAGAAATCACAATGTAGTATGGCCACACGGAGTGACAATTCTTCATTCAAGAAGAAGTCAATATTTTGGGATCTTCCTTATTGGAGTTCTTTGACAGTCAGGCATTGTATCGATGTAATGCACGTTGAGAAAAATGTATGTGATAGCATCATTGGTACTCTATTAAATATACCAGGTAAGACTAAAGATGGGATAAAATCCAGACTGGACCTACGTGAAATGGGAATAAGGTCAGAATTAACAGAATTACGTGAAATGGGTAATAAAAGAACATACTTACCTCCTGCTTGTTACACGTTGTCTAGAAAGGAGAAGAAAACTTTTTGTGAATGTTTGGTAAATGTTAAGGTGCCACATGGTTACTCATCCAACATCCGTAGATTGGTATCAATGAAAGATCTGAAGTTGATAGGTCTTAAATCTCATGATTGTCACACTCTAATGCAACAAATATTGCCCGTGGCAATTCGATCTATATTGCCGAAGCATGTAAGGTTTGCAATTACCAGACTTTGTTTCTTTTTCAACAGTCTATGCAGCAAAGTTATTGACCCTGATACTCTCGATAATTTGCAAAGAGAAGTGGTTGTTACCCTATGTCAGCTTGAGATGTATTTCCCTCCTTCGTTCTTTGATATCATGGTACATCTTGTTGTCCACTTGACTAGGGAAGTGAAAATGTTGGGACCAGTTTTCTTGCATTGGATGTATCCCTTTGAACGATACATGAGCGTTTTTAAAGGTGATGTTCGAAACCGTTATCGGCCTGAAGGGAGTATTATTGAAGGTTATGTGGCGAGAGAGGTTATGGATTTTTGCAATGACTTTCTCAGTGGTAATGACACTCCTGATAATGACAAGAATATTGAGGAGGGCAAAGGAATTTTGGGATCACGGGTGAAAGTAATCGGCCGTGAGCAGTTGGAACAAGCTCACTTATATATTTTACACAATATGGATGAAGTGAGTGTTTATATCGAGGAACATACCAATTTCATAAAGAGACAACATCCTCGAGCAAGTTCAATGTGGCTTGCTAGAGAGCATAATAAGACTTTTACTAAGTGGTTTGAAGATAAAGTCTTACATCAACTATCTCAAACACCAAATGATATTACAGAAACTATCAAATGCCTCGCCTTTAAACCAAAACCGAATGTTATGTCTTATGAAGGGTTTGACATTAATGGATTCACATATTACACAAAGTGCCAAGATGATAAGAGTGTCGTCCAAAATAGTGGGGTCACTCTTCAAGCGTCGACTATGTACTTTGCAAGTGCAAAGGATAAGAGTCCACGTGAAGCTAAAATGTCATATTACGGTGTCATTGAGGACATTTGGGAGTTTGACTACATAGATTTCAAAATTCCGCTCTTTAAATGTAATTGGGTTGATAACACCAAAGGAGTTATAGTGGATGAATTGGGTTTCACTTTGGTCAACTTTGAAAAGATTGGCGAGAAGGGTGAACCATTCATATTGGCATCACAGGCGAAACAAATATTCTATATCGATGATCCTGCAAATGATAAATGGTCGGTTGTTCTTCATGGTAAAAGACAGTTCATTGAAGATCCTATAGATGAAGAAGAGTACTATGATAAGTATGATGACTCCAGTCCATTCTCAGTTGGGTTGCCAACTCCACAAAATATTGAAGCTAATGATGACTTATATGTGCGCGGAGATCACAATGAAGGATTGTTAATTGATAAAAGATCACAATTTTAGAGACATGTATGTTTATACAAATGCTAAATGTTTGCCTTTTTCTAGTTAATACAAATGCTAAATGTTTGCCTTTTTCTAGTTAATACAAATGCTAAATGTTTGCCTTTTTCTAGTTAATACAAATGCTAAATGTTTGCCTTTTTCTAGTTAATAGAAATGCTAAATGTTTGCCTTTTTAATGACATTTTCAGATGGCTGACCATGATGAGCATGATGTCCATGATGAGCATGAAGTCCATGATGAGCATGCTGTCCATGACGAGCATGGCGAGGATACTAATGTAAGTTCTAAAAACATATCCTGTATTTCTATAAAATTCATTATCTTCTATTTATGTCATATATCCTATATTTCTATATTGGGCTAAGTTAGTGTGTTTTATTTTTGTCAAATTTTAGGTTGATGCACCTGTACCCACTGAAGCACTGGAGCAACTTGATGCGCAACACCAGACACTTAACAAGAAAAGGGGCATCACTCTGTTGAAGAAGTTATTAGCGCTAAGTGGTAGTGGATCTAAATTGGTGGTGGAGTTTGATAATGGAGGAAATCCAATTGGAGTGAACCGCAATAATTTTGTGAACTATCTTGGGTGTACCACTCGGAGCCATTGTGGTGTTAAGTATGACAATTGGCATAAAGTTCCTCAAGGGAAAAAAGACTTGATATGGAAGGATTTATGCGTGAGTTATTATTATTTGCAATTCTATTTTGTAGATTACAAATTCTATTATTTGCAATTCTATTTTGGATACTAGTTAATAACATTTCTATTTTACAGAATCTGTTTGCATTGGATGAGAAGTTGCATCGTAAAAATGTGATGCAACGCGCTGGAAAGATGCTTAGGAATTATAGGACAAATCTGAACAGAGAATACATAAAAGAGGGTGATAAGAAGAAGAAGTCAGCCCTTGAACAATGGAACTTCTTGGACAAAGAAGATTGGGACAATTTTGTTGCTTCAAGAAAATCTGAAGAATTCAAGGTATTAGGTGTCACTCCTAATTTAATTAATATACATTGTATTCACCTATTCAAGATTAGCATTTAGTGCTACTAACCAAATCATTAATGTGCATACTAACTAGGCCCTCAGTGACGCACAAAAAGCAAGGCGTGCACTGAATGTGCATGACCACACTATGGGTCCAAAAGGCTATGCAAGCGTTCTCCAAAGACTACAGGCGGAGTCTGCGGCTACTCAGGAGTCTGCTCCTACTCAGGAGTCTGCCACACCCATGCCTCGCCATGATATCTGGATAGCTGGCAGGCAAAACAAGAAGGGTGAAATAAAGAAGCCTGTAACTGCTGAGGCGGCTGCAAAAATGGTAAAATACAACTCTTAGAGAAATCATTTGAATATTGCTTATTTGTGGTGTTAACTTACCAATTTCTGTTTATGGTGATTAGCGGGAGCTGCACGAGCAGAGGAAACAAGGCACGTTCATCCCTCAGGGCACAAGGGATGAATTGACAGTTGCTCTGGGTAACCCAGAGCATCCTGGACGTGTTAGAGGTGCCGGCGCTGGTGTTGGCATCAATGCATTCTTTGGGCCATCCCAGCGCAAACCCAGAGCGGGATTTTCTCAAGAAGAGGTAACCTATTCTTTTTTTAGAATGTTACTGCAAAAGGAAATTCATTAATAAGAAGCTAATGTTTCTTTTATCCATGTATAGGAGAATAAGAGAGTTGAGGATTTAGTTGCTAAGAAGATCAACGATGTAGTTGCTGAGAAGGTCAAGGAAGAATTTCTGCGGTGGCAGGCATCTCAGGCTTCCAATACGCCTATGGCGACCCACTCTTCTCCTGATGCACAGACTGCGAGTAATCCTGGAGACCCATCGCCTAGCACGTCTGCTGTAAGTATTGTTTATGACATTGTAGTTAGTATTTTCAAGTTGTTATGTTTTCAAGATGATATGTATATATGTATAATATTCTTTACATAAATTTGTAGGCATTGAAGCCATGCCGCTTAAGAATGCAAGACTACGTTGTTGCAGAGGCGCAGGCTTACCCGTCCCTTCCTGGGGCAATGTTTCACGGGACTCCAATGCCACAGGGCTACGTTCATGTGAGCCTGATACGTGTGTTACCTGATTGGAGAGAAGCTACATTGCCATATCCCCACCCGGATATTGATAGACTTGCTGATGCAGAAGGCGGGGTGATATTGTGGCCCAAAGCAGATGTCGTCTACATGACTGAAATTGTAAGATAAATTTACATTGATTTAGACTGTTAATGTGTATATATGATGTCAACTGATCTGAAATTATATGTATAGGTTAAAAAGAAGACACCAGGACCACCTAGGCCTCCACTTCCACTTCCCGCATTACCCGATTGGGTTCCAACTGACCTAACATACCCGTTAGGTCCTGCTTGTAGGGGAATGGCATGTTGGCTACGGGCACATAATGTACATTGCCCTATAATTATTTCTTTAGATGCAGATTATGCAGGTCAATCATACGATAGCTCTTTATTTATACAAGATATTATTGAGCTGTTTATGTATGATTGGCTGAATACATCAATGATAGAGACATGGATAAGGTGAGATCTTGTTTATACATCCATATACCTTGTGTAAGATCCGGTGATCTGGTTTCTTATATATTAATGCATACGCCTATATGTTTTGCAGCTACCTAGTCGAAGATCATTGCAAACAATTTGCATTTGATCATGTGGGATTTTTTATTCCATCATTGATTAGTTTGGTAGCTAAAGACCCTGATAATGTTCAACAATACTGTATAGATGCTTTTACAATTTTTGGTCAGCAAAAGAAGACGATAATAATAGCTCCATTCAATTTCAAGTAAGTTTACTTTATTTATAATTTGGACTTAAGAAAATTCCATTTTTATTTTGCATTTTGAGTTATTAATTGTTAACTTCTTACTTCTAGTGGTAGACATTGGGAGTTACTAGTTATTTTCCCCGGGACATTCACTGTTTATTATCTAGATCCTGCGGGGAGTACATTGAACACTAAAATTGGACACGTAATGAGAATGCCATTATTCTGGTGAGAAATATTTCATTTTTATATCCGTTAACATCTTTTATTACATTACTATTTACTTATGCAATTTATTGTGTTATATTAACATGTAGGGGTTTAGATGCATTCAAAAAGGCTGGAGGAACGGTCCCAAGGAAAAAGAACCAGCCAATAAATTGGCAGAACGTACAAGTAAGTTCCCGACTCGAATATATATATTATTGATGTGAATTGTGCTTAGTTGTATTATTTTGTATGTTTCAATTTATAGTGTGCTACACAAGACAATGGCTGGGCATGCGCATACTATGTGATGTGATTTATGCAGATGATTATCAAATATGCCGCATTGGACATCGATACCATACATGAGGTATTATATATAGTCTCATTAGTTAGTATGCAATATATCAATCTTATATTATTTTTATATTATTACTTATATATATACATCATTCTCTTTGCAGGTGTTTAAAACTGACAACACTACAGGTAAACGTTTAAAAAATATACATGCTCCATATACGATGGAAGCATTAAATGAAGTAAGAGAAGAATGGGCAAAAGCCATACAAGCAGTGGCAACTGTAAGATATAATTGGGATGTTGATAGCGATAATGAATGATACTATGTAAATGAATATTTCTGAATGTTAATACATGTATTTGAATGTTTCTATATGTGTGAATGTGAGAATTGAATTGATGTCTGAATGTATGTACTTGTGTAGAATTTTGCTTGTGACTTTTGCAGGTTTGCGGCCTGTTTGTAGGCTGATATCAATGGATGTCGTAAACCTGCAGTTCAGAAAACTGAACTGCAGGTTCTCATCCTGCTGACCAGCCACAGCAGGCCTGCAAACTGATATGAAAAAAAAAAAATATAAATAGGCGTCGGTTATTTATAGAAAACCGTCAGGAAAGACCTACAGCGTCGGTTTTTTTCAATAAACCGACGCCTGATGTGGCCAAAGCAGTCCTGGAAATGGCGTCGGATATTCATATCAAACCGACGCCTATTTAACCTATAGGCGTCGGCTTTTGGTATATAACCGACGCCAAAAGTGTTCGCGCCACAAAAAATGGCGTCATCTAGGGCACTTTATGCGTCGGTTATCTACTAAAAGACCGACGCTATATTCCATATAGGCGTCGGTTGTTTAGTAAATAACCGACGCAGAAAGTGCCCTAGATGATGCCGTTTTTTGTGGCGCGAACACTTTTGGCGTCGGTTATATACCAAAAGACCGACGCCTATATGGAATATAGGCGTCGGTTAAAAAACCGACGCCGAAGTGTTTGACCTTTAGCGGCGCCCACATAGGCGTCGGTCAGAAACCGACGCCAAATGGGGTTAAACGACCGACGCAAAAGTCCGTTTCTGTAGTAGTGCTTGGACTGGGTTGAGCCGTTGGTTCTCAACTCCTAGATCGGTATGTCTCCCTCTCTCTTGTCTCACGTAACATGGACGCATGAATCCGCTGGGACTCTGTTTCACCAGGCCACCGCCACATGGCTCAGCTCCAGCGAGCAAACCTAGAAGTTTCACAGCTCCTCAATGCCTCCTAGGGCCACAGTCAGATTCGGTTACCTCTTCTGAATGACCACGTCTACTCCTCTGCTAGGATTCGCCTCTGGAGCTCCATGTTCACGAGCTCACCGCCCATGGCTACCACTGTGACGCTAGGAAAGGGGAAAAAGGCTCCCCTACCTCGAATCTCGTGGATGAGGCACTAAAAATATTTATCGAAGCTTCAAGGATCTGAAGGGACTCTTGGATCGAGTTGTAGAGCCTTGGATTGACATCCCCAACACCGAACTCATCTCCTTCGAACCTTGGCCTAGGCAGCCATGGAACTCACATATACAGGGCATGAAAACACCCACATTCAACTTATCCAGACTCCTTCCTCCTTTCCCTTGCTTATCTTCCTCCGTCCTCACCTCTAATTCCATGCTACACCATTGGCTACCACCTGTACGCTGTAGTGGGGAGCTGGAGAAAAAGGGGAGCTTGTTCTCCCTCATCACTTAGTTGTTCAGACTGAAACTGGGGTTAACCCAACACTTTGGAAAGAGGTGAGTACAACTGTTGGGTTGGAATCACATTCAAGTCCACGATCAGCATGCAATGCGATGTCATGGTTGCTACCTTCGATAAAGGCAGTAACTGCAAGGTAGGAGAAGGTTTCTCTACCATTAGATGACATACAAGGGTTAATATCAACGCCCATCAAGGAGGATCTATGGCCGACTCAAGTCAAACGTTCTAGCCACTTGATTAGCTTCAAATGGCCAGGATCTGTCCACGCTGCCCGCCCACAACCAAAGGGGCACGTGACACATGATAAAGTCCTAACTTAGGTCTTTAAACCATCAATTATGCACATTATTTCATCATTTTCAAACCTACATAACTTCCTCTCAAATACTCCAATTGCCAACAAATTTTAACCATAGCTATACAACCTCTGAAGATGCATTCTACTCAAATTTGGTGACAATACTCCACCATTTTAACATCCAACTAAAAACTTCTAAAAGGCATAATGTTAAGGAACTTAATCCTGATATCAACATCAATCAACACTCAACTTTACAACAAGCACTTGGAACTCTCAAGATGACTAAACATACATAAAATCGCTTATGTCCTTGATATTTAAGATTCTAAAAGTCCACTCCATCACATTACATCTCAATGAGGCTTTACGGGATTATAGGATTGCATACAAAGTCCTGATTGGCACCACACCATTTGAGCTTGTGTATGGAAAAAGCTTCCATCCACCGGTTGAGATGCAACAGAAGACATTATGGGCTTTGAAGGCCATGGAATGATGGAGTGAATGCTGGGATGAAGAGAAAGTTTCAACTGAATGAATTAGTGGAGATGTGACAAGAAGCTTATGAAAAGTCCAAGTGCTACTAAGAGAGAACAAAGTTTCTACATGATAAGATGGTCAAGAAGAAAGACTTTGAGCCTGAAAATTGGGTATGGATGTATAAGTCAAGGATGAAGTTTTTTCCCAGAAAATTCCAGTCTAGATGGGAAGGGCCTTATCTAATTAAAAAGGTGTATCCATCTGGAGCTGTGTTGATTTGTGAGATAGAAGGAGATAAAGAATTTATCATCAATGGTCAAAGGCTGAAACCTATTGTTGAAGTAGGTCTAGACAAAGACAATCAACGCTTTGATATCGTGATGCTAGTGGAGTAACATCAAATTGATGAGGAGATGTGCTTGAATTCACATGAGCGAGACAATTACTTCAAAGATGGTTTGGGAATGCCATGAGGATGAATGAAGTCAGGATTTAATAAGCCCAGCTGAAGGCGTAAAATTTAGTGCTAGTGGGAGGCAAACTGACAAATGTTTGGGAACTTTTTCACCCAACCTCCTCTTTTTGATATTGTTACTTTGTTTTCACATGATTTGAAGAACACACACAGACACTTGTGCTTGATAGTTTTGTTTTAGTTTTGATGATTTTTTAGATGAGATAGGTGAAAGTTGAGAGAGGAGGCACATTTCAATGCAAAATGATTGATATAACATTAAGTGGGTCGATTAAAATCATTGAAGAATGAAAGATAGAATGACTTGATGAATTTTGAAGATTTTTGAACTTGGAAGACCCAGCACGACCGTACTGCCATGGAACGGTCATGCTGGCTTTGTGCATTTTCACATAGAATATCTGAGTTTTGGGCACGGGTAGCATGACCGTACTGGCTACCATGACCGTGTTGGCACCCCGCCAGAACAGTTGTACTGGCCCTAGCCCAGTGCTTAAATTGCTCGATTTTTCCCGACCCAACATGACCCGAAGTTCATTTTTGCGATAGAGAATAGCCATTCTGCATGAGTGGCGACTAGGGAAACCTTCATTCACCCCCAAATAACCTCCTCTTCCCCCTAACTCTAGATTTGAGTTCCCCTTGGTCCCCAATCACCTTTCCTAACCTCAAGATCCATTTTCCACCCTCCATTACCATCTATCTCTCCATCTCCAAGGAGAATTTGCAACTACATCCTAGAAGCACGTTTGATGTTGTTCTTGCACATTTTTCACTAAATATCATTGCAAAGATGAATAGTACGGGCAAGGTAATCGGGAAGGGGGTAGAGAAGACAATGGATGTAACGCCCAGGCCCACTTCCCTAGGCTCTAGTGGAGTTTCAGGAATGATGACTGGCCCCACCGACCACCACTAGGCTTAACTGCGTGCTTTTTCATCACTTACGCACAAGCTGAGATCAACTTCCTGACTGTTCACCCATCCTAGTACTACTCCAAGTTGAGCATGCTTAACTATGGAGTTCTTTAGTGATGGGCTCCTGGAAAAGGAGGTGCACCTTGGTGATATGGGTAGTCCAATCATTCTTTTTAAGATCATGTTATCTGAGGCTCAAATCCTGGGATGTTACAATCTCCCCCACTTAGAATCTTGACGTCCTCGTCAAGGCTCAACTGTATGGCCTCATAATCTGACCCTGTTTCAGTGTAGACCCACAATGGCCCATTGACACCCATCTCATGATCACGGAATACCAGCGCAAGGGTGGTGACATCACCATGGATAGCTCTTTCCTACATGCCTGGACCGTGTGACTCAAGTCTAGCGTGCCACATGCCCATGTGGGCCCCACCTACTGGAGGGGTTATGGCTCTGATACCATGTGTAACACCCAGGCCCACTTCCCTAGGCTCTAGTGGAGTTTCAAGAATGATGATTGGCCCCACAGACCACCACTAGCCTTAACTGCGTGCTTTTTCATCACTCACACACAAGCTGGGATCAACTTCCCGACTGGTCACCCATCCTAGTACTACTCCAAGTTGAGCACGCTTAACTATAGAGTTCTTTAGTGATGGGCTCCTAGAAAAGGAGGTGCACCTTGGTGATATGGGTAGTCCAATGATTCCTTTTAAGATCATATTATCCGAGGCTCAAATACTGGGATGTTACAATGGACATCCTCACAGGAGGCAAAATCCGCTCCAAGTGGGCCTCCAATTTGTCACAACAGTCCCACAGTGCATCGTCGCCGTCAAATTCGACCTCACAATCACTGTGTCGGTCGGCATCGATGAGTGCGTCATGCCACCACTCCTCCAATGGCCATACATCAAACCCTAGCTACAACAACCCCGACAATGAAGAGGAGGAGGAAGAAGAAGAGTTGAAAAATATTGTCGATTCGGTGGACGTCGACACACCAACCCGAGAGAGGAGGGCCAAGAAGGCTACTGCTATGACCGTATCTGAGCCTAATTGGTAAGTTAGGGTTTATGTGGATGATTACATGCTTAACTATATTGGTCATTGATTAAGCATGATTAAGGATGGTAGTTCAATTATAATGTGTTAAACTTAATGAGAACTTCAAGTATGTTATCTCTTTGTATAATTAGGATTTGAGAAAATATAAACCCTAGTCGGCTGAAATTAGGGTTTTCACCAAACAAGCTCATGTCAGAAAGGAATGAGTGAGTTAGGCATAGGACAATAGAAATGGTAGTTGGAGGCTTGGATAGCACGGCCGTGGTGGGTAGCACGATCGTGTTAGGTCGTTGGTGGCACGGGCATGCTAGGCCACACAGCTGTTTTGAAAGAATTGAACCGTTGACCAACTTTTGTACTCAAATTAGATCAAACCAATGCACCATGACTTTGGTATGAAGCACGGCCATGCTGGGTCTATCTTAGCATGGACGTGGCAGCTAGCATGGCCGTTCTGTGGTATTTTCTCTTCAATCGACTATTCTGCAGAATTCTGGATAGTAGTGCACTGTTCTATTTTTCATTATTTAATGGTAGCTCATAATGATCTCATATTTTTAATGAAGCTTTATATCTTAATTATACACAATATTCTAAATTTTCATAATTTTTGGAGAAGTTTTGATCTCCAAAATATATGAATTCAATAACTTTTTTATGATAGAAAAATTTGTTGGAATAAGAAAACGTTTAGTGAGGGGTCAATGTGCAATTCACCCCAGCAGCTCAGTTTCTCTATATGGTCAAACTAACACACTAGTAGCTCTCTAAAGTGATGGAGATGCTGACCTAGGGTTTTGTGGTCCGAGGAATGATGAAATCATGTAAGTTTAGCTTCTTTGGATATAGTTTCATAGTGAATCTTCTCTCAGATGTCAATATTCCATCCCTCCCATGATTGGATTTGAAATCATATCAAATCAAGTCCTTTTCCCACTCTTTCTCTCCTAATCATCAATTCTAGGGTTTCTGAGTTGAAAGGAAGAAGAAAGTGGCAATTGCTAGGGTTTTCATATGGATTCGAGATTTTCAGATATGGGATACATTTTTAAGCTATTTTATAGCTTAGAGTGAGTGGGTAAAAGAATATTTTAGTCAACTGTACTCAATTAGATGTTTTTAATTTATATTCTCGATTTCTCCCTAGATGACAATAAATGAAAAGAACTGTTCTTGAATTTAGTTTATAGAATACTTCAATTCATGTTCCAACTATGATATGAAAATGTTTATATGATGACATGTATATAGATATCCATGTATCTTGAATACTAAATAATTAAGAAGTTTGTTGAGAATCTTTTGAAGATCTGAATGTTTAAGTTATTCGGGTGCTTGAACAACATTATAGTTGAAATTCGGATTTATGTTTATACGATCTTACTTATGTTCCTAGTGCATATAATTCTACATGTTTGATCTCTTTGATTTGATATATGGACAAATAGAGTTTCTGATTTTCACAATACATATCGTGTGAATAGCAAGTAATCAATGATGGAAGCCCAATCTAGTATGCTTTTACAAGTATACATATCTAATTTAGTAGTAAATGGCTGATTAAAATGATTCATGTGATATTTTGGGATTTTATTTGAATATTATCTTATATGCATATATGCTTTGTTTATGAGATTTGGATTTTTATAACTCAAATACTTATCATGAAATGCATATGTTGTTATGCTATTGCATGTGGAGATATGACATGCCCTAGATAGGTATGTTATTGATGACATGCATAAATGTTAGAAATATTGAATGAGAATATTTATATTAGTAGACATGATATATGTTTGAATACATGAGAAGTGCTATATGTGCATGAGTAAGTAGAAACCCTAAGAAAGGGGTAAAAAATATGTTAAGCATTCTGTTCAGAATCATCAGTGATTTCAATTCAATAGTCTGAGTAGTCATTAATATATAGAGTTAAAAGAGATCAGTCTAAGAGAAAGATATAATCAAAGTTATAGTAATATTAGTAGCCCAGAACACTATAGATTCCCTATGAGAGGTATGCGCCATAGGGATGAAATGACCTAACCTTGGTAGTGTCCAGTATATAGGGATCAGATCATACTAATAGGTGGTACGGGGGACGAAGCCCTAGTGGAAGTCTGCTTAATAATACAGTATGTAGTGTCCAACATCAACCAGAGATCTTGGTGGCACTAGAGTACAGAAAAGCCAATAGGTGGCTTGACTCTTCACCTGTGTGCTCAGGTTAGAGGAGGAGTCCAGTTTTACGGCCCATAGGTGTGTCGAGGCCAGAGAGCCATTTTCCTGTTGGAGACCAGCGATGTAGTCAGGCTTAGCATCCCGGGTGTGTCAGCTAAGTCTTGTACTGTGAGATCATATTTCGTTACGATTCTTCATATGTAGAGTACACTACATATGATCAAGGTATAAGCTAAAATATGATAATATAAGTTTAAAGAGTTTCTTATAAGTAAGAAGAGTTAAGAAAGATTTGATTTTAGTTTCACAGCAGTTGTTCTTTAAATGTAATATTGAATATAGTGAGGATTATTTTGCCATACTTGTTTATTTGTAATGATGTAGGCTTCAATGTTATTAGTAAGTTTTTAAATATCTAGTCTTTTAATTTGAAATTACTATCTTGTTTTATTTCAATTATCCAAGAATGATAAATATCTGATTCAATACTTTAGACTGCACTATTGTTTTACTCATTCATTGAGCGAGTAGGCTCATCCATCTACTCAAAGTTTGTAGGGAAACCATGTGTAATTGATGAAGGTGAAAGCATCAAAGTAGATCTACCACATGAGTTAAGTATGAGATTAGTTAAGTTCAGTCGGTCCCTATCATTCTAGGTCCTTACATAGATGTGAGAGAGTTGTAAATGATGTTTGTATCTTTGTTTCCTTAATAAGAGAGAATGCATTTGATTATCATGTCGTATGTACATGGAAGTGTGAGAAACAGAATGAATGTATGGATGTGTATCATTAATGTTGAGATCATATTAGAGTAATTGAGGTTTTATTCTCTTGTAATGTTTGTTTATGTGATTCAATGAGAGCAAACAAAGAGTTAAAAAAAGAAAAAAAAGTTGGGAGTGAACTTTGTATTAAGTATAATCCTCAAACGCATGCCCTAATCTCATGATTAGTGGTAGATTTGGTATCATAGCTTAGGCTAAGTTGTCAGGGACCATTAGGATAGAAAGTCAGAGTTATAAGTGTGGCAGTTAAGAGTTGATGTGTCTTTAGCTATGGGAGGTCTGGTTATTTGGATACCCTGGCCAGGTATCTGGATACTTAGATTCACCAATATCAAGCTACTCAGTTTATTCTTCTCTATATGCCCTGGACAGGTATGTAGAGAAAGGATGGGCTAGAGAAAAACCCTATAAATCTTAGGGTTAGGAGACCAGAAAGTAATGAAGGAGTAAGAGATTAAACATAGAATGTGATACAACTCTTTCTTTATATTGCTTCTTGGATTGGAGATCAATGGAAATGCTCTTATATGTATGAGTTCATATTATCAGTTTGTAGAATATGTATGGTTCTTTTAGATTGTTGTGTATCATGAAGTTGATTCAATTATTCTTAGTATATGTAGACTAGAATTTATGTTTAAATGAGTTTTCCATAAGTGGATATTCTTTCCACGTGTTTGAGATTAATAGGAATTGGTTAATCTTGAGTTGCTCTTGGCTTCAGGACTACAGGTTTGGCCTGGTTCAGCTGGCAGGATGCATTACTGGGATCAAATGACTTCTATTGAAAATATAATAAGAGTAGACTCTGGATAAATTAGACCTACATCATAGTGAGAATGTACAAACACTAAGATGTTGAAACATATGGGAAAGTTTAGAATAGCTAATAATTAGTTGGAACTGATATCTGAGATCCAACTTTGGGGCCTCATATGAGAAACTCTTAATTGGAAATAAAGGAACACGACATTAGGTTTAGATTAAGTTTAATGATTAGCATTATATGAACTCTAAATATGAAATATGGAAAAGATATGAGAAGAGTATGTAAGGGCCAATATAGTAAGAATCAATCATGAGGAATAGATCATATAATTGAGTACAATGTTTTTATGTACTCCAAAGAAAAAGGAAAATAGAAGAAAAGATTTAAGTATACAATAAGTACATAGAAGTGAAGAGTCTTCAGGAGAATTAAAGTAAAGAGAATTAGATGAACATGTAAATCATAAGACTAGGATAAAAAACTTAGTTGAAACAAAGAGAAATGTTAGAAATGATGAACTTGATTAAGGAATGAGGGTTATGATATAATCGAGAGCATGGAATGTATACCTTTATTATGAAGTTTAATACATTTATCCTTACTACCTTTGGATTCTAAGTCCCTATAGAACAACAAACTAGTTTTTAAAATAAGAACAAAAATGTAGCTAAACAAATGAATAAGTCATACAAAGGTAGACTATATTTAGGAAGGAAATTCTTGATCGAAAGAGAAACTAAGATTGACCCATGCATGAGTTGTTTGATTTTAAAAATGAAGGATATATAATGTACTAAACATGTGGTGAAACTAGTAGAGAGAATATTGATTTAGAATTTAAACTTCACATTAGTAGAAGGATATAAAGAAATATATGCAACATGGTATACATGATCATACACATAAAAGAAGCAACATGATCATAAGAGAAAATTAGAAGTTAAAGATGACAGGTGGAAGAGTAGTATATGGTAAGATGATTATGGAAAGTAAGGAAGGGTTGGAAACATGATGGAGTAATATAGATTATAAAAGAAAGAGATTTCAAGATTGAAGAAAGTGCTAATTAGTCAAGTACCCTTGTTGATAATTAATTAAACCAACATATGAGAAATGTATTAATGAATGTTTGAAGATAAGAATTCTAAGTCTCAAAATCATCCTCTCTTTCATATTTTCCTTAATGAGAGAAATGTGGGAATGAAGTGATAAGAAAATGAATCATATATGATGCCTAACCACCGTGGTAGAGACATCTACTGAATGTAATAATGACACACAATATGATGACGAAACCCTAGCAAGGTAATTGAGAATGTAATCTATCTGAATGGCCAAGTAAGAGAAAGGAAATTCAATTGATAAGATAAGGAAGACTTTAGTAAAACTTCTGAGATCCAAAGTTTGAATTTCAAATTAAGGGAGCAAAGTCACATCACAATAACATCATGCTACTGATAAGGACAAAGCCCTAGAATGTTTAGAGTTGTAGTAGTTCAAGGGATGTCACTAGTGATTTGACCTTGAATACTAGCATCTCTATAAAATAAGATAATGAGATTTGCACTATGAGAAGTAAACTAGCACTGATAGTAATCCAGGGTTTACATGTAGCTAATTTGAAAGGTAGATAAATAATATGAAAATGATTCAGAGAAAAGGGTAAGAAATAAATTTGAAATGTAACAAGTGTGTTTTGAACAAAAGGAGAAATACAACATGAGTAAAGTGTGATATGATATAAATTCTTGTAGTGATGTCAAGAATGATGAATAATCTATTCTTACGTTGTATGTTTCAATTTTAGTGATGTTTAATCTACATGATTAAAATGAGAATGATAAGTAGCAAAAAGTAAGTAGTAATGAATTAGGAGAGAGATAAGAGAAAACAATGGATTTTAGTAATATGTGAATTTGTTTTTAGAAGTATAATTTGTTGAAGGTATACTAAGGGATGTAAATTTGTTTTACATATGATTTCAGTTGTACATATGCAAGCAATATGTTAATTAAAGGTGTCTGATAATTTAAGTCATTCATACTAGTAATCCATCTTAGTATTGTACAATTGTGGTATGGTGATTGTGGGCTCTGATCTCCAAACCAAGATATAAACATGATTTAAACTTAGCGGAAGCGATTCGATTAGCAGTGGAATACCAAAAATCAGTGGAAATTAAAACTTTTTGAGATAAAGCATTGAAACCATAAAACTTCCTTCATAAAAGGAGATAAACTGTTTACATCTCAGATAATTACTTCTTGAGTAATTATATACAACATGATACAAAATCTCAAGAACTCATAACCAAAATCTCAGACCAAAAGACTCCAAGACCTGAGAGTACAGAGGACACATAGGACTGACTTTAACTACACCACATGGCAGGCTAAATCTCCACCTAAGATTTTACTGCTGCCCCTGGTGGTGCTGCTGCTGGGACTGGTCACCTGTAGACCTGTTCCTCCGTCCTCGACGTCCACCTAAAAAGTTGAAGTCTACGGGGTGAGACAATTTTACATAATTGTCCCAGCGAGAGTTATAACTCTCCTCCAGAAGCTTTATTATAGCACCTCAAAGAATAACTTAAGCAGTAAAAGTTTCAAAGTATTCAACATCAGATTTAATAGTAAGCATGAGTTTAACAATTATGAAACCTGAAGACATTTGCACTATACAGTGTAACATCAATCAATCAACTTGTAGTTATATCTAACAGGTATGCTACGATGTGGATTATGTTTTTCAAACATTACTTTTATGCCCTGTGGAGATGAGGTTTACCACTCATACTCCAACCAATCACTGCTAAGTGCCTCGGTATCATACTAGGTCATCGAAAGAGCCGGATTCTCATGACCTTCACCTTCCTCAGTCAGTAAGAGGATTACTTGTAGGACATCTCGTGCCTCTAATATAATAGCTTACCAGGGTAATCTGGTCCTTCGCTATTTTAGAGTTACAGTGGCGTTCTGTACTCTCTTCGTCATCAGGAGATTTCATGTTTATCTTCCATTGATACAGATATCTGTGCTTTCTTCATCATCAGGAGGTTTCATGTTTACCATCCACTGATACGGTATGGGATTGTAGTGAAGGATTGACGGATTACACATCTACATCAAACACCTACACTAGGATGTAAGGTTCTACACATCCATATACCCCACATACTCAAAAGTATGTGATCTAGGAGTTCCCTTAGGAAAACCTGTTTCACCATCATTTGATCTCTGACAATGATGGACCTATGATCAGGGCTGTACATTACACTTGATTAGTTAGGTACATTCAGTATTCTTTTAACATCATACATTGTTCTTCAAACAATAACATTAGCATAACAACTATGAAATGAGAATACTAAATGTAACAAGCCTAACTCTCATCAATCATCATTTCTCAATACATTCATCACAAGTCATCTCTAAAGCATGACCTTGATGGTATTTATGGCTCTCACAGCCCATTTAATTTATAGGTTGCCATTGACAAGGCATCGAGATATTTTACTATTCATAAAGCTAACAACATGCTTTCAATGAATATAGCATCATCATCCATACCTGGATATGATCATCTTCATATCAAAACCTGCAAGGTTAATTCAACTGATAAAAGCAATGCAAATCAAGAATTATACTTTCCACTCTTGCCATAAGAGCTAAGTTCCCTGATTCTCATCAATTAGGGTTTACTATTCACATTACATGCCATCACCCTAGGATTAGGGTTTATTATTCACATTACAATAAAAATGAACTCATAACATCATCATGTATGAGGAATATCATCAATTATGCTCTCAGATAAGATTAAGATTCATCAATTATCATAAATAGGGTTTTCATGATCTCACATAGGTGGATCATACCCTAATCATGTACATTCATATATATTGAAGGTATTTTACTTGGATTTCAACCATAATTGGGATTTTCTCTCTCCTCTTGCTCATAGGTGATGATTACATCCCTCTTAGAGCATACTAAAGAGATAAGCATAATTGTCTTGCCAAGACTCCAAGACCGGCTAACAATGACACCTTTAACTGTACATTGTCTTGCCTTAAAGAGATAAGCATATCTCTCTTAAAGCATACTAAAGAGTTTAGTTGTGCTCTATCCATGGTTGATGTTGCTGATTTCCTACTCAAGGCATCTACAACAACATTGGCCTTCCCTGGATGGTAATCAATTGTACAATCGTAGTCCTTGATTAACTCCATCCAGCGACGTTGCCTCATATTAAGCTCATGCTGAGAGAAGATATACTTAAGGTTCTTGTGATCTGTGAAAATCTGGAATGTCTCTCCGTAGAGATAATGCCTCCAGATTTTCAATGCATGAACCACGACAGCTAACTCTAGATCGTGTGTTGGATAATTCTCCTCGTGCTTCTTAAGTTGTCGGGAAGCAAAAGAAATCACTTGTTTATCCTGCGTCAACACACATCCATGTCCATTCTTGGAGGCATCACAGAAGACTACATATCCTTTTCCTTGCTCAGGTAGCACAAGCACAGGTGCACTTGTCAACCTCTCCTTCAACAACTGAAAGGACTGTTGACACTTATCACTCCAAGAAAAAGGAGAATCTTTCTGGGTTAACTTGGTCAAAGGTAAGGCTATAGAGCTAAGGTTTTTAATAAACCTTCTATAGTAACCATCTAACCCCAAGAAGCTTCGAATCTCCGTCGGTGTCTTCGGTTGTTCCCATTGTAGAATAGATTCTACCTTTGCAGGGTCAACACGAATTCCCGAGGCAGATATCACATGTCCAAGAAAAGATACCTCCGGCAGCCAGAACTCACACTTGCTAAACTTAGCATACAGCTTATGTTCTCTTAGTAAGGTCAAAGCTTGGCGAAGATGCTGCTCATGTTGCTGAGCATCCTTACTATAGATCAGAATGTCATCTATGAAGATGACAACACATTGATCAAGGAAGGGCGAAAAACTCTATTCATGAGTTCCATAAATGCAGCTGGTGCATTGGTTAGTCCAAACGACATAACCGTGAACTCATAGTGACCATATCTTGTCCTAAAAGCAGACTTGGATATGTCACTATCCTTAATGCGGAGTTGATGATATCTAGATCTCAAATCTATCTTTGAGAAGACTGTTGCACCACACAACTGGTCAAAAAGATCATCAATCCTCGGCAAAGGGTACTTGTTCTTTATTGTTACTTTATTAAGTTGTATGTAGTCAATGCACAACCGCATTGACCCATCTTTCTTTTTAACAATCAAGACCGGAGCACCCCAAGGTGAAGTGCTCGGTCAGATAAAACCCTTCTCAAGTAACTCTTGAAGCTGTTTCTTGAGTTCTGCCATCTCGGCAGGCGCCATCCTATACGGTGTTTGGGCTATGGGTTTCGTATCTGGGACCAAATTGGTCTCAAAATCAATCTCCTGAGGTGGTGGTATACCAGGAAGTTCTTTAGGAAACACATCCTCGAATTCCCTGACTATGGGAACTTCAGCAGGATTGGAACTTTCCTTGGTAACATCTACCACATGGGCCAAGAATGCATAACATCCTTGCCTCAACAACTTATCAGCAACCATAGCTGATACAAGACAGGTGGGCAGAATCTTTCTTTCACCTTGAAAGATCCATGTGTTGCCTTCATCAGCAAACACAGCCAACTTGGATTCACAATCCAAGACAACTCTATACCTTTCTAAGGTATCCATCCCGAGGATTATATCAAATCCTTGCATATCAAGTGGTATAAGGTCCATTTGAATGAGATGATCAGAAAAGAAGAGGATGCAGGGAGAACATACCTCCTGCAAAATGGCAGACCCACTCAACGGAGTCTCCAACAACAAACTATCTGCCCTATGACTAACCGTCATATTGCAGTTACGAATCACTCTCCGAGTGATAAAAGAGTGCGTAGCACCCGGGTCAATCAGAACAGATACAATACAAGATGTAGACATATCAGAATATAAAAGTTCCATATGACCAGCCACTACCCGTGGATTGACCACTGCTTCAGGTGGGTTCATAGCATAAAACCTCGTTGTCGCCTGGGGTTGAGGTGGTGCTGATGATCCAACTTGAGATGCTTTCCCGCGTCCTCGAGCTGCTCCTTGAGGTTGTCGTCTCTGTGATCCCTGTTGAGTCTGTCTCTGAGGTTGTGTCATACTGACAGGTCTAGATTGGCAGTCCTTCATCAAGTGTCCCACCTTCCCACAGTTGTAGCAACTTCTTTCCAGTTGTTGTGGTCTTGGTGGTCCAGTAACTGACATTGATGCAGAACTGTGAGTCTCTTGTTGAGGTAGGCTTCATCCCCTGCCTCTACTTGGTGACCACTGAGTTTGGGAACTTGATTTGGGTGGTGGAGGGTTAGGTGAAGAGAATCATGGTTTCTTGGAATCCCTAGATGAAGAACCCTGGAACTGTGGATATCTTTTCTGGGTTTGCCTCTTCTCAACCAAAGATCTCTCTATCCTTCGGACTGACTCAACGAAGGTAGAGAATCTCTCTCGGTTTTCTAAGGAAGACACAGGGGTTGATATATCACCATTCAAACCCTTCTCGAATCTCCTGATTCTTTCCTCTTCTATGGCAGCCATGAGCGGACAGAACCGTAGCAACTCCATGAACTTAGCTTCATACTCTCTAATGTTCATCATGCCCTGCCTCAATCTCTCAAACTGAGAGATCTTCTCATCTAGGAAGGTCTTTGGAAAATAGCTATTGATAAATTCCCGACAAAACTCTTCCCACGAGAACTCTATCCCAGGTCTCTTCTGCTCTTCCATGTTCCACCAGTGACCAGCACTGCCTTTGAGAAGATAGACAACGTGTCTAACCTTCTCAGCCTCTGGGATATTAAGAATCCTGAAAGCCTTCTCCAACTCTGTTAACCACAGATCAGCATCTGTGGGGTCGGCAGTCCCAAAGTACTCGGTAGCTCCGACACGACGAAGTCACTCGAACGTCTTACCGATACCTTGTCCTTCAGGCTGGGCAGGTGCCCTAGGTGCAGGCATGGGCATCTTGTCAGTTATGTGTGTCATGGCAGTCATAAACTGCCCAAACATCGTCTGAACTGCTGGGTTACCCATATCAGCTGGGTCAAACTGGGGTGGTTCAGGTGCAGGCTGTTCTATTTATGGAACCCTTGCACCGCCTCGAGGTGCAGTAGCACTACTCTCTGCCACGTACTCATCATGTGGCTCTGCCATCCTTATGTATCTTCTTCTCTTGAGGAGCAGAAGATTCTATTAGATAAGGAAGAGATACTAAGGATATACTCGACATCCTAAGTTCTATGCCTCTGTAGACTCAGCAAACCTCGAGCTCTGATACCACTTAATTGTGGGCTCTGATCTCCAAACCACGATATAAACACGATTTAAACTTAGCGGAAGCGATTCGATTAGCAGCGGAATACCAAAAATCAGCGGAAATTAAAACTTTTTGAGATAAAGCATTGAAACCATAAAACTTCCTTCATAAAAGGAGATAAACTGTTTACATCTCAGATAATTACTTCTTGAGTAATTATATACAACATGATACAAAATCTCAAGAACTCATAACCAAAATCTCAGACCAAAAGACTCCAAGACCTGAGAGTACAGAGGACACATAGGACTGACTCTAACTACACCACATGGAAGGCTAAATCTCCACCTGAGATTTTACTGCTGCCCCTGGGGCTGCTGCTGCTGGGACTGGTCACCTGTAGACTTATTCCTTCATCCTCGACGTCCACCTAAAAAGTTGAAGTCTACGGGGTGAGACAATTTTACATAATTGTCCCAGCGAGAGTTATAACTCTCCGCCATAAGCTTTATTATAGCACCTCAAAGAATAACTTAAGCAGTAAAAGCTTCAAAGTATTCAACATCAGATTTAATAGAAAGCAAGAGTTTAATAGTTATGAAACATGAAGACATTTGCACTATGCAGTGTAACATCAATCAATCAACTCGTAGTTATCTCTAACAGGTATGCTACGCTGTGGATTATGTTTTTCAAACATTACATTTATGCCCTGTGGAGATGAGGTTTACCACTCATACTCCAACCAATCACTGCTAAGTGCCTCGGTATCATACTAGCTCATCGAAAGAGTCGGATTCTCATGACCTTCACCTTCCTCAATCAGTAAGAGTATTACTTGTAGGACATCTCGTGCCTCTACTATAATAGCTTACCAGGGTAATCTGGTCCTTCTCTATTTTAGAGTTACAGTGGTGTTCTGTACTCTCTTCGTCATCAGGAGATTTCATGTTTATCTTCCACTGATACGGATATCTATGCTTTCTTCATCATCAGGAGGTTTCATGTTTACCATCCACTGATACGGTATGGGATTGTAGTGAAGGATTGACGGATTACACATCTACATCAAACACCTACACTAGGATGTAAGGTTCTACACATCCATATACCCCACATACTCAAAAGTATGTGATCCAGGATTTCCCTTAGGAAAACCTGTTTCACCATCATTTGATCTCTAACAATGATGGATCTATGATCAGGGCTCTACATTACACTTGATTAGTTAGGTACATTCAGTATTCTTTTAACATCATACATTGTTCTTCAAACAATAACATTAGCATAACAGCTATGAAATGAGAATACTAAATGTAACAAGCCTAACTCTCATCAATCATCATTTCTCAATACATTCATCACAAGTCATCTCTAAAGCATGACCTTGATGGTATTTATGGCTCTCACAGCCCATTTAATTCATAGGTTGCCATTGACAAGGCATCAAGATATTTTACTATTCATAAAGCTAACAACATGCTTTCAATGAATATAGCATCATCATCTATACCTGGATATGATCATCTTCATATCAGAACCTGCAAGGTTAATTCAACAGATAGAAGCAATTCAAATCAAGAATTATACTTTCCACTCTTGCCATAAGAGCTAAGTTCCCTGATTCTCATCAATTAGGGTTTACTATTCACATTACATGCCATCACCCTAGGATTAGGGTTTATTATTCACATTACGATAAAAATGAACTCATAACATCATCATGTATGAGGAATATCATCAATGATGCTCTCAGATAAGATTAAGATTCATCAATTATCATAAATAGGGTTTTCATGATCTCACATAGGTGGATCATACCCTAATCATGTACATTCATATATATTGAAGGTATTTTACTTGGATTTCAACCATAATTGGGATTTTCTCTCTCCTCTTGCTCATAGGTGATGATTACATCCCTCTAGATTGGGTTAGGTCTAATCAACATTGATAAGCCTAGCCAAGTCATCACCATTGTAACCATTGAGGTTTGCATGATAAAAAGGGGTTACCTACTTGAATCCATAAAGGGTATTTTGGTAAAGTTCACCATTGATCATAACATGGGTTAATATACTAACCACTTGACCCTTAATGTCCCTAGGTATCATTAGGGTTTAGGTAGAACAACCATCAAACCATGTAAGCCTTCAAGGCATTAGGCAGACTTATCCTTAAAAGTCCTCAATAGGTTTCACACCTTCAACCTTCAAACGATCCTGAGATCGTTTAAGGTTGTAGACCGTTTATCTTTGGTTGACTTCAAGACCGCATGACACTCAAGACCGTTTACCCTTAAACGATCTTGAGGTCGTTTTCCCAAGATAGGGTGAAGACCGTTTAGTCATAGTTTGACTTCTGAAGTCGTTTGAGCTCATTCGGACCTGAAGTCGTTTGAACTCATTTGGTCCCGAACTCGTATGAACTCATTCGGTCCTGAAGTCGTATGAACTCATTCGGTCCTGAAGTCATATGGTCCTAAAAGCTCAAGATCGCATGGACCTCCAAGGTGATTCAAAGGGTAAACTCGATTAGGGTTTCCTATGTTGAAGCCTTCAATTGGTCTCAAGCTTGCTAACCACTTATCAATTGAGACAATTAGGGTTAGCCTTAACCAATTGGTCACTCAATTGATCCTCAATTGATATCCAAATAGGGTTGGAGTTGGTTCAATTAAGGTCTATAAACATTCAACCATCAACACTCAACAATATGAATCAAATCAAAGTTAATCCCATCAATTGACCTCCAATTGGGCTCAAACTTGGCCCAAACGGTCTTGGGATCGTTTGGATAACCTCCAAACGGTCTTGAGACCGTTTGCCCAAGAATTCATCAAAATATAAGTTGATTTGATAGGGGTTAAACCTTAATTAAGTCACAAATCAGCAATTTGATTATTTCAATAACCCACTGTAATTGGGCCCTCAATTGATCAAATTACCTTAACCCTAGACCTCCAAACGGTCTTGGGTTGACACCAAACGGTCTTCAGATCATTTGGATGAGTTCCAAACGGTCTTGAGACCGTTTTCCCATCCATCCTTTGGACTCTAGTGAAAATTCATCAAGGTTTGATCTATTGAGTTGATCATCACATCAATACTTAATTGCAATATGATTTGGTACCTTTGGACCTTCAATTGGTCAACTATACTTGACCCCAGACCTCTAAAAGGTCTTGGGTGATCCCCAAACGGTCTTGAGACCGTTTGGATGATTCCCCAAACGGTCTTGAGACCGTTTGGGCTAATCAACCCAAAATCACTAATTAACTCATTGGAATTTCAGCACTGATTTCAATTAGGATTTGCCCTATTAATCAACCTTCAACTCATAACTCGTTTGGAATTAATCCATCAAATTTGGTGAGTCATTAATCAACATCATTATGAACAGGAATCCCAAACGGTCAATTCTTGGTCAACCATCTTAAACGGTCTTGAGACCATTTTCCCAAAAAGGGCAAATTAAACAGATTGAAAATCAGAACTTAATTCAATTGGATTTGCTAATTGATTTGCTTATATCTCACGATTCCTTTGGAGTTAACCCCTCAAAATTTGTGGGTGATTAACCTACATAATTATAAACAAGATTCCCATACGGTCATCATTTGGTCAACACGATCAAATGGCCTTGAAGGCCGTTTGCCTTCATACGACCCTGAAACCGTTTGCCCACCAAACGGTTGTGTAAACCGTATGGGCAATTGGTGGAGGTCGTTTGGTAAAGTGGAAATCCGTGGATAAGCATAGGAATTAATGCCCTTATATTCTACCTCAAGAAAAGTAGCAGTTCTTCATGATTTTTCTTGCAAGGATGCAAGGGAAGATAGGTAAGAAGAAGAACTAGCAACTATATGCATAGAAAAAGATGTATAATCAAAGCTTAAGGTTTAGAGTTATAAAACCCGCCTAAAGATTGTTCCTTGAGCTCCAAACTTTCAAGCTCCAAGCTTTAATGGCGTCTTTGAGCTCCACAGGTCGGCCAATGTGTATTCTCCAAGGAATGGCTAGAAAGATAAAGCTAGGTGAGCTAGCCATGAATTCAACCTTGAAAATGAGTTTCCTCCATGAATTCAAGCAAAAGGGATGATCCAAACTTACCTAGGACCCTTGGTCGTCCTTCTCTGCTCCAGAGCTTAGCCGTAGTTGGTTTTGAGCAAGGGGAAAAGAAATGAAAAGAAGAGGATCGTTCCCTTGCTAAGTGGGGAAGGTAGTATATATACTTAGGTGAAATTGCAACATAAGAACATATGCTTTCCTCATTTCTCATCTAAGTCCTTCCTTTCTTCTTTGCACATCCCCAAATCTTATTTATAAGGACAAACTCCTTCTAAGGTCAAGAATTGAGGGCAACGAGGATCAACCCATCACTAAAACATACACATAAAAGGGCTATTATACATACACCTTGACTATTCAATCACAAAGGTGTTCTTTATTATATGATTATTCAAATGAAGTGAACTTTTCATCATTTCTCTTCTAAATGATGCCAAGAGTCAAAAGATATTTTAGATGATGTATTTTACAAGTTGCACCCCTCAAATTGGGTAAATTGCACTTTACACCAATTTAGGGTTTTCAAGTACAGGGGTTGCTTCCACAGCTGCACCTTGGTGCTCAAGCTTGGGAAATCCCTAAAACTTCATCATAAACATCCTCATGATGTCTCAACATCAGAGGAACATCTCAACATGTGCAATTTGCAAGTTAATCCCTTAACTGGGTAATTTGCACATAGATCCCTGTATTATAAAACAATGCTACAACTTTATATATAAAGGAGCAAAATTGAAATATATGGTTTTGAGGAACTTAATTACATGCCCAAAGTTAATCAGAAGGATTTTAATTACATATTTAGGCAAAACACCTAGGGTTAGTTCATAACCCAGGTTAGGGATGTTACAAATTATCCACCCCTTACAAGGATTTCGTCCCCGAAATCGATAAAAACGTATTAAGAGAAAACGGCAGGGTATTTCCTTCTCATCTCATCCTCTAGTTCCCAAGTGGCTTCTTCAACACCACGGTGGTTCCAGAGGACTTTCACAAGGCTTAAATCTTTCTTCTTTAACTTTTTAATTCTGCTATCAAGGATTGACATTGGTCCTTCCTCATAAGATATATCATCATTCAATTCTACCTCCATAGGTTGTAGAACTGACTCAGTGTCTGGGTGACATTTCTTTAGCATAGAAATGTGAAACACGGGATGTAACCACTGTAACTCTGGTGGCAACTCTAGTTTATAGGCTACTTTTCCAATCCGTTCAATGATTGGATAAGGCCCCATAAATCTAGGAGCTAACTTCCCTTTCTTTCCAAAACGAAGGACTCCTTTCCAAGGTGAGACCTTGAGATACACTTTGTCTCCAACCTCGAACTCTAAGGGTCTACGACACTTGTCAGCATAAGATTTCTACCTATCTTGTGCAGTCTTAATCTATTGCTGTATTACCTTAATCTTTTTTGTAGTTTGCTGCACAAGATCAGGTCCTAACAACTAATGCTCACCAGTCTCATACCAACACAAGGGTGATCTACAACGTCTACCATACAAGGATTCATAAGGTGCCATATCAATACTATGCTGATAGCTATTGTTATAGGCAAACTCTATCAAGCTTAGGTGTAGATCCCAACTTCCGGTAAACTGGAGAACACATGTTCTCAACATGTCTTCCAAGGTCTGTATGGTCCTTTCCGACTGTCCATCAGTCTGTGGATGAAAGGTCGTACTAAACCTTAACTGGGTGCCTAAAGCATTATGAAGTCGTTCCCAAAAATGACTTGTAAACTGGGGACCTCTGTCAGAAACTATAGTGACAGGAACTCCGTGCAAACGCACTATCTCTTGAACATACAACTGTGATAACCTTTCAGCAGAATAGGTTGTTTTGACAGGTAAGAAATGTGTTGTCTTAGTTAACCTATCTACAACTACCCAAATGGAATCATGTCCTTTGCTTGTCCTGGGTAGGCCAAAAACAAAGTCCATGGTCACATGGTCCCACTTCCACTGTGGTATGGGTAAAGGTTGCATTGTTCCTACAGGCTTCTGGTGTTCAGCTTTAACTTGCTGACACACAGGACACCTCAGAACAAATTCTACAACATCCTTCTTCATTCCAGGCCACCAATACAGATCTTTTAAATTAAGATACATCTTGGTGCTCCCTAGATGCATAACGTACATTGAAGAATGAGCTTCTTCCAGGACTAACTTCCTCAAGTTATCCACATCCGGCACTATCATCCTCCCATGATAACATGCTACATGATCATCTGAATCATGGAAACTATCTCGCTTCTCATTTCCATACTCTGATCTAATCTGCTGAACTACAGCATCAACATGTTGTGCCTCCTTAATGTGCTCTCTTAGGGTAAGTTTAATATGCATCTCAGCCATCAACCCGGCTAACAATGACACCTTCAACTGTACATTGTCTTGCCTTAAAGAGATAAGCATATCTCTCTTAGAGCATACTAAAGAGTTTAGTTGTACTCTATCCATGGTTGATGTTGTTGATTTCCTACTCAAGGCATATGCAACAACATTGGCCTTCCCTGGATGGTAATCAATTGTACAATCGTAGTCCTTGATTAACTCCATCCAGCGATGTTGCCTCATATTAAGCTCATGCTGAGAGAAGATATACTTAAGGTTCTTATGATCTGTGAAAATCTGGAATGTCTCTCCGTAGAGATAATGCCTCCAGATTTTCAATGCATGAACCACGGCAGCTAACACTAGATCGTGTGTTGGATAATTCTCCTCGTGCTTCTTAAGCTGTCGGGAAGCAAAAGAAATCACTTGTTTATCCTGCGTCAACACACATCCAAGTCCATTCTTGGAGGCATCACAGAAGACTACATATCCTTTTCCTTGCTCAGGTAGCACAAGCACAGGCGCACTTGTCAACCTCTCCTTCAACAAGTGAAAGGACTGTTGACACTTATCACTCCAAGAAAATGGAGCATCTTTCCAGGTTAACTTGGTCAAAGGTAAGGCTATAGAGCTAAAGTTTTTAATAAACCTTCGATAGTAACCAGCTAACCCCAAGAAGCTTTGAATCTCCGTCGGTGTCTTCGGTTGTTCCCATTGTAGAATAGATTCTACCTTTGCAGGGTCAACACGAATTCCCGAGGCAGATATCACATGTCCAAGAAAAGATACCTTTGGCAGCCAGAACTCACACTTGCTAAACTTAGCATACAGCTTATGTTCTCTTAGCAAGGTCAAATCTTGGCGAAGATGCTGCTCATGCTGCTGAGCATCCTTACTATTGATCAGAATGTCATCTATGAAGACGACAACACACTGATCAAGGAAGGGTCGAAAAACTCTATTCATGAGTTCCATAAATGCAGCTGGTGCATTGGTTAGTCCAAACGACATAACCGTGAACTCATAGTGACCATATCTTGTCCTAAAAGCAGACTTGGATATGTCACTATCCTTAATGTGGAGTTGATGATATCCAGATCTCAAATCTATCTTTGAGAAGACTGTTGCACCACGCAACTGGTCAAAAAGATCGTCAATCCTCGGCAAAGGGTACTTGATCTTTATTGTTACTTTATTAAGTTGTCTGTAGTCAATGCACAACTGCATTGACCCATCTTTCTTTTTAACAATCAAGACCGGAGCACCCCAAGGTGAAGTGCTCGGTCGGATAAAACCCTTCTCAAGTAACTCTTGAAGCTGTTTCTTGAGTTCTGCCATCTCGGCAGGCGCCATCCTATACGGTGTGGGGCTATGGGTTTCGTATCTGGGACCAAATTGATCTCAAAATCAATCTCCCTAGGTGGTGGTCTACCAGGAAGTTCTTCAGGAAACACATCCTCGAATTCCCTGACTATGGGAACTTCAGCAGGATTGGAACTTTCCTTGGTAACATCTACCACATGGGCCAAGAATGCATAACATCCTTGCCTCAACAACTTATCAGCAACCATAGCTGATACAAGACAGGTGGGTAGAATCTTTCTTTCACCTTGAAAGATCCATGTGTTGCCTTCATCAGCAAACACAGCCAACTTGGATTCACAATCCAAGACAACTCTATACCTTTCTAAGGTATCCATCCCGAGGATTATATCAAATCCTTGCATATCAAGTGGTATAAGGTCCACTTGAATGAGATGATCAGAAAAGAAGAGGATGCAGGGAGAACATACCTCCTGCAAAATGGCAGACCCACTCAACGGAGTCTCCAACAACAAACTATCTGCCCTATGACTAACCGTCATATTGCAGTTACGAATCACTCTCCGAGTGATAAAAGAGTGCGTAGCACCCGGGTCAATCAGAACAGATACAATACAAGATGTAGACATATTAGAATATAAAAGTTCCATATGACCAGCCACTACCCGTGGATTGACCACTGCTTCAGGTGGGTTCATAGCATAAAACCTCACTGTCGCCTGGGGTTGAGGTGGTGTTGATGATCCAGCTTGAGACGCTTGCCCGCGTCCTCGAGCTGCTCCTTGAGGTTGTCTTCTCTGTGATCCCTATTGACTCTGTCTCTGAGGTTGTGTCATACTGACAAGTCTAGATTGGCAGTCCTTCATCAAGTGTCCCACCTTCCCACAGTTGTAGCAACTTCTTTCCAGTTGTTGTGGTCTTGGTGGTCTAGTAACTGACATTCATGTAGAACTGTGAGTCTCTTGTTGAGGTAGGCTTCGTCCCCTGCCTCTACTTGGTGACCACTGAGTTTGGGAACTTGATCTGGGTGGTGGAGGGTTAGGTGTAGAGAATCTCGGTTTCTTGGAATCCCTAGATGAAGAACCCTGGAACTGTAGATATCTTTTCTGGGTTTGCCTCTTCTCAACCACAGATCTCTCTATCCTTCGGACTGACTCAACGAAGTTAGATAATCTCTCTCGGTTATCTAAGACAGACACAGGGGTTGATATATCAACATTCAAACCCTTCTCGAATCTCCTAATTCTTTCCTCTTCTGTGGCAGCCATGAGCGGACAGAACCGCAACAACTCCATGAACTTAGCTTCATACTCACTAATGTTCATCATGCCCTGCCTCAATCTCTCAAACTGAGAGATCTTCTCATCTAGGAAGGTCTTTGGAAAATATCTATTGATAAATTCCTGACGAAACTCTTCCCACGAGAACTCTATCCCAGGTCTCTTCTGCTCTTCCATGTTCCACCAATGACCAGCACTGCCTTTGAGAAGATAGACAGCATGTCTAACCTTCTCAGCCTCCGGGATATTAAGAATCCTGAAAGCCTTCTCCAACTTTGTTAACCACAGATCATCATCTGTGGGGTCGGTAGTTCCAAAGTACTCGGTAGCTCCGACACGACGAAGTCGCTCGAACGTCTTACCGATACCTTGTCCTTCAGGCTGGGCAGGTGCCCTAGGTGCAGGCATGGGCATCTTGTCAGTTATGTGTGTCATGGCAGTCATAAACTGCCCAAACATCGTCTGAACTGCTGGGTTACCCATATCAGCTGGGTCAAACTGGGGTGGTTCAGGAGTAGGTTGTTCTATTTCTGGAACCCTTGCACCGCCTCGAGGTGCAGTAGCACTACTCTATGCCACGTACGTACTCATCATGTGGCTCTGCCATCCTTATGTATCTTCTTCTCCTGAGGAGCAGAAGATTCTATTAGATAAGGAAGAGATACTAAGGATAGACTCGACATCCTAAGTCCTATGCCTCTGTAGACTCAGCGAACCTAGAGCTCTGATACCACTTAGTTGTGGGCTCTGATCTCCAAACCACGATATAAACACGATTTAAACTTAGCGGAAGTGATTCGATTAGCAGCGGAATACCAAAAATCAGCGGAAATTAAAACTTTTTGAGATAAAGCATTGAAACCATAAAACTTCCTTCATAAAAGGAGATAAACTATTTACATCTCAGATAATTACTTCTTGAGTAATTATATACAACATGATACAAAATCTCAAGAACTCATAACCAAAATCTCAGACTAAAAGACTCCAAGACTTGAGAGTACAGAGGACACATAGGACTGACTCTAACTACACCACATGACAGGCTAAATCTCCACCTGAGATTTTACTGCTGCCCCTGGTGGTGCTGCTGCTGGGACTGGTCACTTGTAGACCTGTTCCTCCGTCCTCGACGTCCACCTAAAAAGTTGAAGTCTACGGGGTGAGACAATTTTACATAATTGTCCCACCGAGAGTTATAACTCTCCGCTAGAAGCTTTATTATAGCACCTCAAAGAATAACTTAAGCAGTAAAAGCTTCAAAGTATTCAACATCAGATTTAATAGTAAGCATGAGCTTAACAGTTATGAAACATGAAGACATTTGCACTATACAGTGTAACATCAATCAATCAACTCGTAGTTATCTCTAACAGGTATGCTACGCTGTGGATTATGTTTTTCAAACATTACTTTTATGCCATGTGGAGATGAGGTTTACCACTCATACTCCAACCAATCACTGCTAAGTGCCTCGGTATCATACTAGGTCATCGAAAGAGCCGGATTCTCATGACCTTCACCTTCCTCAGTCAGTAAGAGGATTACTTGTAGGACATCTCGTGCCTCTACTATAATATCTTACCAGGGTAATCTGGTCCTTCACTATTTTAGAGTTACAATGGCGTTCTGTACTCTCTTCATCATCATGAGATTTCATGTTTATCTTCCACTGATATGGATATCTGTGCTTTCTTCGTCATCAGGAGGTTTCATGTTTACCATCCACTGATACGGTATGGGATTGTAGTGAAGGATTGATGGATTACACATCTACATCAAACACCTACACTAGGATGTAAGGTTCTACACATCCATATACCCCACATACTCAAAAGTATGTGATCCAGGAGTTCCCTTAGGAAAACCTGTTTCACCATCATTTGATCTCTAACAATGATGGATCTATGATCAGGTCTCTACATTACACTTGATTAGTTAGGTACATTCAGTATTCTTTTAACATCATACATTGTTCTTCAAACAATAACATTAGCATAACAGCTATGAAATGAGAATACTAAATGTAACAAGACTAACTCTCATCAATCATCATTTCTCAATACATTCATCACAAGTCATCTCTAAAGCATGACCTTGATGGTATTTATGGCTCTCACAGCCCATTTAATTCATAGGTTGCCATTGACAAGGCATCAAGATATTTTACTATTCATAAGCTAACAACATGCTTTCAATGAATATAGCATCATCATCCATACCTGGATATGATCATCTTCATATCAGAACCTGTAAGGTTAATTCAACTGATAGAAGCAATTCAAATCAAGAATTATACTTTCCACTCTTGCCATAAGAGCTAAGTTCCCTGATTCTCATCAATTAGGGTTTACTATTCACATTACATGCCATCACCCTAGGATTAGGGTTTATTATTCACATTACGATAAAAATGAACTCATAACATCATCATGTATGAGGAATATCATCAATGATGCTCTCAGATGAGATTACGATTCATCAATTATCATAAATAGGGTTTTCATGATCTCACATAGGTGGATCATACCCTAATCATGTACATTCATATATATTGAAGGTATTTTACTTGGATTTCAACCATAATTGGGATTTTCTCTCTCCTCTTGCTCATAGGTGATGATAACATCCCTCTAGATTGGGTTAGGTCTAATAAACATTGATAAGCCTAGCCAAGTCATCACCATTGTAACCATTGGGGTTTGCATGATAAAAAGGGGTTACCTACTTGAATCCATAAAGGGTATTTTGGTAAAGTTCACCATTGATCATAACATGGGTTAATATACTAACCACTTGACCCTTAATGTCCCTAGGTATCATTAGGATTTAGGTTGAACAACCATTAAACCATCTAAGCCTTCAAGGCATTCAGCAGACTTATCCGTAAAAGTCCTCAATAGGTTTCACACCTTCAACCTTCAAACGATCCTAAGATCATTTTAGGTTGTAGACCGTTTAGCTTTGGTTGACTTCAAGACCGCATGACACTCAAGACCGTTTACCCTTAAATGATCTTGAGGTCGTTTGCCCAAGATAGGGTGAAGACCGTTTAGTCATAGTTTGACTTCTGAAGTCGTTTGAGCTCATTCGGACCTGAAGTCGTTTGAACTCATTCGGTCCCGAAGTCGTATGAACTCATTCGGTCCTGAAGTCGTATGAACTCATTCGGTCCTGAAGTCGTATGAACTCATTCAGTCCTGAAGTCGTATGAACTCATTCGGTCCTGAAGTCGTATGAACTCATTCGGTCCTGAAGTCGTATGGTCCTAAAAGCTCAAGATCGCATGGACCTCCAAGGTGATTCAAAGGGTAAACTCGATTAGGGTTTCCTATGTTGAAGCCTTCAATTGGTCTCAAGCTTGCTAACCACTTATCAATTGAGACAATTAGGGTTATCCTTAACTAATTTTTCACTCAATTGATCCTCAATTGATATCCAAATAGGGTTGGAGTTGGTTCAATTAAGGTCTATAAACATTCAACCATCAACACTCAACAATATGAATCAAATCGAAGTTAATCCCATCAATTGACCTCCAATTGGGCTCAAACTTGGCCCAAACGGTCTTGGGATCATTTGTATAACCTCCAAACGGTCTTGAGACCTTTTGCCCAAGAATTCATCAAAATCTAAGTTGATTTGATAGGGGTTGAACCTTAATTAAGTCACAAATCAGCAATTTGATTATTTCAATAACCCACTGTAATTGGGCCCTCAATTGATCAAATTACCTTAAACCTAGACCTCCAAACGGTCTTGGGTTGACACCAAACGGTCTTGAGACCGTTTGGATGAGTTCCAAACGGTCTTGAGACCGTTTTCCCATCCATCCTTTGGACTCTAGTGAAAATTCATCAAGGTTTGATCTATTGAGTTGATCATCACATCAATACTTAATTGCAATATGATTTGGTACCTTTGGACCTTCAATTGGTCAACTATACTTGACCCCAGACCTATAAACGGTCTTGGGTGATCGCCAAACGGTCTTGAGACCGTTTGGATGATTCCCCAAATGGTCTTGAGACCGTTTGGGCTAATCAACCCAAAATCACTAATTAACTCATTGGAATTTCAGCACTGATTTCAATTAGGATTTGCCCTATTAATCATCCTTCAACTCATAAATCGTTTGGAATTAATCCATCAAATTTGGTGAGTCATTAATCAACATCATTATGAACAGTAATCCCAAACGGTCAATGCTTGGCCAACCATATTAAATGGTCTTGAGACCGTTTGCCCAAAAAGGGCAAATTAAACAGATTGAAAATCAGAACTTAATTCAATTGGATTTGCTAATTGATTTGCTTATATCTCACGATTCCTTTGGAGTTAACCCCTAAAATTTTGTGGGTGATTAACCTACATAATTATAAACAAGATTCCCATATGTTCATCGTTTGGTCAACGCGATCAAACGGTTTTGAAGGCCGTTTGCCTTCATACGACCCTGAAACCGTTTGCCCACCAAACGGTTGTGTAAACCGTATGGGCAATTGGTGGAGGTCGTTTGGTAAAGTGGAAATCCATGGATAAGCATAGGAATTAACGCCCTTATCTTCTACCTCAAGAAAAGTAGCAGTTCTTCACGATTTTTCTTGCAAGGATGCAAGGGAAGATAGGGAAGAAGAAGAACTAGCAACTATATGCATAGAAAAATATGTATAATCTAAGCATAAGGTTTAGAGTTATAAAACCCACCTAAAGATTGTTCCTTGAGCTCCAAACTTTCAAGCTCCAAGCCTTTAATGGCGTCTTTGAGCTCCATAGGTCGGCCAAGGTGTATTCTCCAAGGAAAGTTGAAAAGGAATGGCTAGAAAGATAAAGCTAGGTGAGCTAGCCATGAATTCAACCTTGAAAACGAGTTTCCTCCATGAATTCAAGCAAAAGGGATGATCCAAACTTACCTAGGACCCTTGGTCATCCTTCTCTGCTCCAGAGCTTAGCCGTAGTTGGTTTTGAGCAAGGGGAAAAGAAATTAAAAGAAGAGGATTGTTCCCTTGCTAAGTGGGGAAGGTAGTATATATACTTAGGTGAAATTTCAACATAAGAACATATGCTTTCCTCATTTCTCATCTAAGTCCTTCATTTCTTCTTTGCACGTCCCCACATCTTATTTATAAGGACAAACTCCTTCTATCGCTTTGTATAATTAGCATTTGAGAAAATATAAACCCTAGTCAGCTGAAATTAGGGTTTTCACCAAACAAGCTCATGTCAGGAAGGAATGAGTGAGTTAGGCATAGGACAATAAAAATGGTAGTTGGATGCTTGGATAGCACAACCGTGGTTGGTAGCACGGCCGTGTTAGGTCATTAGTGGCATGGGCATGCTAGGCCACATGACTATTTTGAAAGAATTGAACTATTGACCAACTTTTGTACTCAAATCAGATGAAACGAATACACCACGGTCGTGGTATGAAGCACGTCCATGATGGGTCTATCTTAGCACGACCGTGGAAGCTAGCATGGCCGTTCTGGGGTATTTTCTCTTCAACCGATTGTTCTGCAGATTTCTGGATAGCAGTGCATTGTTATATTTTCATTTATTTAATGGTAACACGTAATGATCTCAAATTTTAATTAATGATTTATACCTCAATTTTACACAACATGCTAAATTTTCATAATTTTTAAAGAAGTTTTGATCTCTAAAATATATGAAATATATTAACATTTTTTGAAAGAAAAATCTGTTGAAATAAGAAAAAGTTTAGTGAGGGTTCAATGTGCAATTCACCCAAGCAGCTCCATTGCTCTATATGGTATACCTAACACACTAGTAGCTCTCATAATTCATGATTCGATCCAGAGAAAAAAAATCCTAGAGAGAGGGAGAGTTAGGGTTTGAGAGGAGAAAGTGATGGAGATGCTGACCTAGGGTTTTGCGGTCCGAGGAATGATGAAATCATGTAAGTTTAGCTTCTTTGGAAATAGTTTCATAGTGAATCTTCTATCAGATGTAAAGATTCTATCCATCCCCTGATTGGATTCGAAATCATGTCAAATCAAGTCCTTTTCTCACTCTTCCTCTCCTAATCTTCAATTCTAGGATTTCTGAGTTGAAAGGAAGAAGAAAGTGGCGATTGCTAGGGTTTTGATATGGATTCAAGATTTTCATATATGAGATATGTTTTTAAGCTGTTTTATAGCTTAGGGTGAGTGGGTAAAAGAATATTTTGGTCAAATGTACTAAATTAGATGGTTTTAATTTAAATTCTCGATTTCTCCCTAGATTACAATAAATGAAAAGAATTGTTCTTGAATTCAGTTTATAGAATACTTCAATTCATGTTCCAACTATGATCTAAAAATGTTTATATGATGACATGGATATAGATATCCATGTATCTTGAATACTATAGAATTAAGAAGTTTATTGAGAATCTTCTGAAGATCTAAATTTTTAAGTTATTTGGGTGCTTGAACAAATTTATAGCTGAAATTCAGATTTATGTTTATATGATCTTACTTATGTTCCTAGTGCATATAATTCTACGTTTCATCTCTTTGATTTGATATATGGACAAATAGAGTTTCTGATTTTCACAATACATATCATGTGAATAGCAAGTAATCAAGGATGGAAACCCAATCTAGTATGCTTTTACAAGTATACATATATAACTTAGTACTAAATGGCTGATTGAAATGATTCATGTTATATTGTGGGATTTTATTTGAATATTATATTATATGAATATATGCTTTGTTTATGAGATCTGGATTTTTCTATCTCAAATAATTGTCATGAAATACATATGTTGTTATGCTATTGCAAGTGGAGATATGACATGTCCTAGATAGGTATGTTATCGATGCCATGCATAAATGTGAGAAAAGTTCAACGAGAATATTTATATTTGTAGACATGATATATGTTTGAATACATGAGAAGTGTTATATGTGAATGAGTAAGGAGAAACCATAAGAAAGGGGTAAACAATATGTTAAGCATTCAGTTCAAAATCATCAGTGATTTCAATTCAATAGTCTGAGTAGTCATTAATATATAGAGTTAAAAGAGATCAGTCTAAGAGAAAGATATAATCAAAGTTACAGTAATATTAGTAGCCATGAACACTATAGATTCCCTATGAGAGGTATGCGCTGTAGGGATGAAACGACCTAACCCTAGCAGTGTCCAGTATATGGGGTTCGGATCGTACTAACATGTGGTACAGGGGACGAAGCCCTAGCGGAATTCTCCTTAAAAATGCAGTATGTAGTGTCCAACATAAACCAGAGATCCTGGTGGCACTAGAGTATAGAAAAGCTAATAGGTGGTTTGACTCTCCACCTATGTGCTTAGGTTAGAGGAGAAGTCCAGATTTACGGTCCATAGGTGTGTTGAGGCCAGAGAGCCACTTTCCTGTTGCAGACCAGTGATGTAGTCAGGCTTAGCATCCTGGGTGTGTCAGCTAAGTCTTGTACGGTGAGATCGTCTTTCATTATGATTCTTCATATGTAGAGTACACTACATATGATCAGGGTATAAACTAAAATATGATAATATAAATTAAAAGAGTTTCTTATAAGTATCAAGATTTAAGAAAGATTTGATTTCAGTTTTACAGCAATTGTTCTTTAAATGTAATATTAAATATAGTGAGGATTATATTTCCATACTTGTTTATTTCTAATGATGTAGGCTTCAATGTTATTAGTAAGTTTTTGAATATCTAGTCTTTTAATTTGAAATTACTTTCTTGTTTTATTTCAATTATCCAAGAATATTGATAAATGTCTGATTCAGTACTTTAGACTACATTATTGTTTTACTCATTCACTGAGCGAGTAGGCTCACCCCTCTACTCAATTTTTTTTGGGAAACCACGTGGAATTGATGAAGGTCGAAGCATCATAGTAGATCTACCACATGAGTTAATTATGAGATTATTTAAGTTAAGTCGGTCCCTGTCACTCTAGGTCATTGTATAGATGTGAGAGAGTTGTAAATGATGTTTGTATCTTCGTTTCCTTAATAAGAGACAAAGCATTTGATTATCATGTCATATGTACATTGAAGTGTGAGAAACAGAATGAATGTATGGATATGTATCACTAATGTTGAGATCATATTAGAGGAATCAAGGTTTAATTCTATTGTAAAGTTTGTTTATGTGATTCAATATGAGAAAACAAAGAATTTAAAAAAAAGTTGGGAGTGAAATTTGTATTAAGTATAATCCTCAAACTCATGCCCTAATCTCATGATTAGTGGTAATCGTGGGATGCAGGTGTGACAACTACTGACATGTCATCTTCATGACCTCCATGCCTGACTCCAACTAGATGCTCCACATCATCGGCACAACCACACACCACTCAATAGCCAATTAGGCACCGATTAGTGATTGAGGAAGAGGCTGAAGATGCATTGGTCCAGATGGTGTCCTTTAACTTGGATACTAGTTCAGGGTCACAAACATACGAGGAGGAGGAGGTAGATGATACATAGAGTGAGGAGATGGAAGATGAGCCAGTGGACTCTTTATCCAAACTAGAGGAGGACAGGATGAAGTGGGTTGGGAAGCAACCTGAGGAGAGTTCTTATGGGAGAGGCACAACATGGAAAGTGCTCTCAAGATCCCTCCACCCCGAGTGATTTAGAAGGAGTGTGATGCCTACTAGATATGCATGCATGGCTACCATGCAAGCTCTAGGGATCAACTTTGTGTATTTGGACAGAATCAAATGATGTGGGCTCTTTAAGATCTTGAATGAGATTGAAGAAACCAACATGGAGTTGACTCATGAGTTCTTTGCAACTTTGGAAAAAGTACAGTACCAAGGTGAATATGCCATCAGATGCAAGCTAAATAGCTCAACACATGTGCTCAAAGTTTCCCAAATCAATGATATCTTTGCCCCCACTCAAGAAATGGCAAAGAATTTCAATGAGGGGAGGCTTGACAAGAATGGGAAAGTTGATTACTCCAAGATGTGGAAGGCTATTACTGGTCGAGCAACTTTTTCTACAGGAAAATAAAAGACCAGCAAGATTTACAATCCCTTTATGAGATACCTATAGATGTTCCTAGCAAACACCTTTTTTGACCATTATGACAATCAAGGTTGTTGTTCAAAAAAATATTTGTATGTGATGGACACAGTAGCAAGTAAGGGATTTGTAAACATTGGAGCCATGGTGATTGATGATTTGAAGACAATCCCCTCTAAAAGTAAAAAATCCATGCATCATGGGGGGGGGGGTTATCACCACAATGGAAAAGGCAGTGGGCTAAAATCTAGATGGGCTTACCAAGGTAGAAGGAAGCAAATATGTTGATCTAAACTATCTTGATAGGTCCCAAATGATCTCCCTCAGAGATAGAAAAATCTTTTATGTTCTAAACCCCGGGTACCCTAGAATCACCTTGGAGCTCCCATACCATGCCACACCCCTACTCAAAGATGTGGGGCCATCAGAGAACTTTTCTAAGGTGATAGCATAGTATGAGGAGGAGCATCTAAGAGAGGGATTCAGAACACCAAATGTGGACTTACCTAAAGAAGGAGGAGAGACAAATGTTCTAGAGCAGCAACACATTCTTGAGAAGCCACACCGCACATGACCGAGGTTTGAGAATTTTGATGTGCAACCACCTCAAACGAATGCATAAAACATGTCATCCATTCTTGCACAGTTGGAGGCAATTCAACAGACACGACTGTCCATGTGCGTAGATCAGCAATAGATGCATTATCAGATCAACCACATGTACCACTACCAGCATGTGCAGGTGCAGAGGAACCCTCAATGGGGGGAGGATTTTTGGGGAGGTCTCTCTGGCTACTAGGAGACATACCCACCTCCACAGGCAGACTACTGGGGCTAGTATTACCAGCATCCACCTCCACATTCAGGCCTACCAGAAGGCCCAGACCACCAGAGCAGTGATTTCTACCCTATCATTCCTAAGCTTTATTTTCATGCTGAGGACAACGTGATTCAAAAGTTTGGGTGGTAGGGTGGTATGCCCTCTTTATTAGCTTTATTTTGTTGATGTTTGTCTCATCTGATCCCTATTTAGTTGTTGATTTCCTTTTTAGTTGAGATTTCCTTTTGCTTGCATCCATGCATACATATAGTTCAATTTCATGCATTTTTGCGTAATTTTTCAAAAATTTTGCTTTTTTTGCTTTTCATGTCATGCATTCTCATGTAGATTTTGGTAATTTTTATGTGTTTTTATGTAGGATTTGCTTCTTTATGTTTTAATTTCCCTAAATTTAGGTTTAGATGTGATTGAATGCAAATTGGCACCAATTTGGCCAATTTTTCCCAAATTTGAATGTGCTTGCCTAAAAGCATGTTTTGACTTAATCTCCACTATTTTAAAATGAAAATTTTGGCCTTTGACAAATGCATGTAGTTTTCTTAGATTTTATTACTATATGGTCTTGATTGTTGACTTTTACATGTGCACCACTTCTCTCAAGTTTGTGAATGTTTCAATTGAATTATGAATTGAGCAAGCTATGAACACTTAGTGCCTATGGAATCACTTGATATAAATGTAAATCTCATGTTGTTCAATCATGTGGTGTGATATCATTTGATGAAGTGTTGGATTAGTTTTCATGCAGGAAATCTTATGTTGAGAACTACATTAATGGCCCCCCTTGACCCAACTCTTCTCTCACCATCTTCATACCCCTCCATCTCATGAAAGGATGCCTTAGAGCACATATTCAGCCTTGGCCACCTCCAAAAGTTTGGGGTGGCCATATCTACATTTTCCCAGTTCACTCCATCCACCATGTGCCCTACCTACACCAAGGGCAAAAGAAAAGAAAAGAAGAAAAGAAAAAGCAAAAAGATAATAAAAAGATGCTCTTGTTTAAGATCATCTAAATAAAGGAAAGATGAGTGTGTAAAAGCACTCCAAAATCTTGGCGCAATGCTTTCTTCTATTTTCATACCTATTGAGTAGAAAACATCAAATCTAGCACACTATACCCTTTCTACATCCATGTGGGTCATTTGGTGTGGTTTTAGGCATAAGATTGAATGCATGAAAGTGAAACAACACTCGTAGTCATCTATAATTAACACCAACATGAAATAGTTTACCATGAATGATATGAAGGACATATGGAAAGCTTGTGTTTTCAATACTTTATATTTGAAGTTTGTATGCTCAGTGCTCATTTCATGATTGATATGTGGAAGAGGAGAGGAGAGCAGTGGAACACATGCACTTAGTCTCTTCCAAGACCATTTAGTCAATAATCATCTGTTACTATACATTTGTCATTCTTGTTTATTGAAAGAAAACTAAAGAGAGAGATTAAGTTGTAGTATACTTGAGGACAAGTATGTTTTAAGTTTGGGGTGGTGACGCAACCCTATTTTAGGGCTCCATCTTGTGCCATTGTTTACTTTATTCACATATAAACATAGTAGAATGCAAGTTAAATTCCCTAATATGAGTATTATTATCAAATCCACATATGGACATTCTTTGCATAATTTTCAGGTACTTGGACCATGCTTTGGATGGATGAGAGAGAAGGAAGGAGTTCTAGGGTTCCTCCACTCATGGAGGGGTCCAAAGAAGGCCCCAAAGATCCCTCAACATACCCCTAATGGCCAAGATTCCTGATGCGATGATTTTGAGTCGCATTTCTAGACTTGTTTCACTCGTGTTTTATGCGTTTATTGGTCATTTTTGTGGTTAATATTGCATAATTCATTTACTTTAGTCTATGATCCTTCTCAGTGTCAAATCTCCTTTATTTTATTGTTTTGAGCATAAATGATTACAATAATATGTTTTATTTCGGATTATGTGGTTTTGTGTTGCAATTTCAGGAAAAACACATATCTACAGCTGTCGATACCATCGACAACTGTCGAAACTATCGACACAACCACAGGTTGCCAGCCGTGAGGTGCAGCACAGAGTCGATACCATCGACAGGGAAGTCGATGGTAGTGACATTCCATCAGGTTGCTGGCGAGTAGATAGTCGATACTATCGACCCTAAAGTTGATATTATCGACACGTGGAGTTTCAGTGACAAAAAAGGGATAAAACCGACGCTAAAGGAAGTCGATACCATCGACCATTGTCGATGGTATCGAGTCAGCATCAGGTGCAATGAAGAGAAGAAAAGAAGACTTGCCGATATCGTGCAGTGTCGATACCATCGACCCGCGTCGATGGTATCGACACCGTCAGATGCAAGTTTATTTCAGATCGATCTAAATATGACGGCTGTGATATTTTTGCAACCTAACTCGGTGATTATACCTAGTGACGGCGGCCAAGAGTGAGGTATCACGTCATTAGTTGTTGCACATGTCCCGAGAAGGTGTGCAGAGAAGAACGGAGCTTAGAAGCATGCCCCAATCGTTCCAGAAGCCGAAGAAGACGTTTTCCACCGCCAAAAGGTTGTAGATCGTGAATTCTACATCGAGGAATGCTTGGATCTTCTCCGTTTAGGGGTTTCATTACTTATTCACATTTTTCTCCATGTTTCCCCTTTTCTCTACCATGTTTTTCTCTGAGATGAACATGCAGGGCTAATCCCCTTTGTCTTTAGGATCGGGAGTAGCCCGGGGAAGCATTGTATGACATTTTTATCATAGTAATTCATCATTTATCTCTTAAATCTGTGGTATGATTTCGTTTTCTCCATTACATTGTTATGCTTGATCACCATAATAATAATCTAATACATTTAATTACTTTGAAAGAAGAATTAATAGTTGAAAAGAGACAAAATTCACATTAATTAACAAATCCCTTGAACAAGGTGATGTACGGTTAATGGTGGAAACCCAGAGGTCGATTCTAATGCACCTAGTTTAGGGTATAGGTTACTACGACGGTGGAACTGACCTAGACATAGGTAGTGAATTGTACCATGACAGTGGACAATTCTGACTACAAGCCACTACTGGGATTGAGAGATGAATCTGATTAACTATATGGAAATTCATACAATGAAAACACACGGTGAAACCGCAATCCTAAAGATCTCCACCTGAATTGATTAAACTAAACATTTAATCGATTGCTTTGTTTTCTTTTATTTTCTTTTATTTTTAAAACAACTCTCATAACCTCTTTATCGGTCTAGTTGATCGTGAGTAGTTAGTAGTAGTCTACCGATAATTCAGTATCCATGAGTTCGACTCGGGCCTCATAAGGGCCTATACTACATTGACGCATGCACATGCGTTATACGCACGGTAAAATCGTGTCATGTTTTTGGCGCTGTTGCCGGGGACACGACAAATTGTCGGCACTACGAGTGCTGCTTGCGGCCATTCTAGGCCACTTTTTAATTTTTATTATTCTGAAATCTTTTTTAAAATTGATAGTTTATCTTTCACATTTTGTAATCGTCTAGCACTGTACTGAACTGAAATTACCATTTTGTAGGTACTGGTGCATGGTGAAGACACGTAGTACCGACTACACGCAGCAATCACCAGAGATTCCACTGCCAGGACCAGACGACGAGTAGAACTCTATTCAAGACCAACCAGACGAAATAGATTTCGATTCAGAACCAGAAGCCATGGAAGAAGAGCAGACGATATGGGAGAAGATAAAGGCTTCTTCCTCATTCGCTTCAAAGGGGCCAATAAAGAAGCAGGAGGTCAACATTTCGACTTACAAGATTGATCCTACATTAATAAATCTAGTCAAATCAAATGCATTTCATGGGCTCAAAAATGAAGACCCAGTGACTCACATTAGTCAGTTCTTGGAGAACTACAACATGATCAAGATAGACAGGTTTCCACAGGAGACATTGTACTTGAAGCTGTTTCCCATCTCTCTGGTGGGAAATGCACGGGAATGGCTACACAATCTTTATGATGAGTATGTGGAATCATGGAACCACATGGTGGAAGTGTTCTTTGAAAGGTTCTTTCCTCCCGAGAAGACAAATGATATGATTATAAAAATTCTTAACTTTAGTCAGAAAGCAGGAGAAACTTATTCGGAGACCTGAGAGTGTTTTCAGATTATGCTGAGGAGGTGCCCACACCATGGTTTGGACAAGGATAAATAAGTTAAAATCTTCTATTTTGCTCTTTCAGAACATGATAGAAGTAATCTGGATTCAGAAGGTTCAGGGTTCTTCCTAAACAACAAAGGTACGAGGTGTTGGAAGATTCTGAAAAATATGGCAAAGAAGCAATCTTGGGGCTACAGGGATGCACCAGAACAAGTGAAAGTTGCAGGTGAGTCCAGGGCCATAAAGGAGCTAAATGACAAATTAGACCTTTTAGCCAAGAAATTGCTTGCCAAAGAAGATGCAAAATCCGATGAGGAAGCCCAGGTAAAATTTATGCAACAACAGGGCTATAGAAATAATGATTATGCTTGGAGGAAGGATAAGAAATTCTCATGGAAGGATCCAAACAACTTCCTACAAGATCCAGATGCAAAGCCACAACCAAGGGCTGAAGACAAAAGCACCGAGTTGCTTAGTCAAGTGGTGCAGCAAAATCAGGAGATGATGAGCATGTTTAGTAAGCAGTTGCAGTCCCAAGGTGAGATCTTGACTAAGTTTGGGCAAACATTGCAAAGCCATGGAGCATAGATGAGGGCATTAGAGACGACTGTGACCCAGATTTCCAATGAAGTGGCGGCCATGAAGCATGCCAATCAACAAAGACAGGTTGGGAATGCAGAGGTTGTTCAAGCACATCATCAAGTTAAGTACATATCTGTGATTACTAAGGCAGAGCCCCCGGTGGTGGAAATCCAGGATAAAAGCAAAATGATTTTTGATACGGAGGCTACACCGAAAATACCGTATCCTCACAGTCATTATGGTCTACCAGGCGGATATGTCCCATTCACAAAAACCTGCCAAGAGCCCATCACGGTCGCGCCCGCACCTAGGCAAGAAGAGCATGTGAAGGTCATGCGTCATGGTGAAGCTACATTCCCTGTGAGGGGGGAGCCGCCACAAGTTGCACCTATTGCAAATGATGTACCAAAGCCTACGCCAGAGGGTGACATTGAAGCCAGCTTGGCGGAGGAGACCCCGAAAAGACCATATGTGCCACCTCATAAGTGTCTAAATAAGGCAATCGTGTCTTTTCTGGACAGCCTGAGGCCGAAGAAAGAGCATCGGCACTACAGGAAGTTCTTGGAGATGTTCAGGAAACTCCATATCACTATTCCGTTAGTGGAAATGATAGAGCAAATTCCAGCTTACGAAAGGTTTATTAAAGAAATCATCACCAAGAAAAGGCGGATCAAAGACACAGATGTTTGTCGGGTGAACCAGATGGTGAGCTCAATTATCCATGGGAGTCTACCACAGAAGAGGAAAGATCTAGGAGGTTTCTACATCCCATGTTCTATAGGCGGTCAACATTTTCCACAAGCACAGTGTGACTTAGGGGCCAGTATTAATCTTATGCCACTATCCACGTTTCAAAAGCTTGGGTTGAAGGAACTAAAGAAGTCTAGTATGACTATCGAGCTGGCGGATGGGTCCATTGTGAATCCATACAGAGTGTGCGAGGATGTACTTGTCAAAATAGACAAGTTTATCCTTCCGGTGGATTTCATCATCATGGACATGCCACATATTAAGGGTTGTGAAATGCTCTTAGGAAGGCCGTTCCAAGCGATGGGCGATGTTGTCACTGCCATTGGGAGAGGTACTTTGACGTTGGGGATTGGCCATGATCAAATTGAGTTCAAACTGCCGCATGATCCCCTGGGCACACTCTCCAAAGTTTCAAGTTGATGAGGAGCTTGATTTCGTCTAGCCTAACATGTTAAATAAGGGCGCTTGTTGGGAGGCAACCCAACCATTGGTAGCTTTGCTTAGTTTCTTTCACATTTGTACTTTGGTTTGATTTGATTTTGGTTTCAGTGTAAAAATGATACATTGATCGTTTGTTCAATGTGTAGGACTGAGGCAGTGTCGATACCATCGACCCTTGTGTCGATGGTATCGAGATGGGCACAGTTAGGTGACTGCAACAATCTCTCTGTGTCGATACTATCGACGGCCTCGTCGATGGTATCAACACACCATCAGGTTGATTGCAAAAACGAGGTCGATAGTATCGACATCGGCGTCGATACTCGCGATATCTCTGGAGATATTCAGACAAAAATTGTCTCAGTGAAGTCAATACCATCGATGGACCTATCGATGGTATCGACTCAGTTGCATGCAGAAAGTGGCGGCCGGGCCTCATGAGGGTGTGTGCCCTAAGAAGAGTCGATACTATCGACATGCGTCCATAGTATCGATGTGACACGTCACCGATCCACAAGAGGAAATCAACGGCAATCGCTACATCAAGAGAGTCGATCTGTGGGATGGGTCGATACCATCGACACAAGTCGATGGTATCAACGCGTCATCGATTCAGACCCCCACATCGGGCTATCGACAGCCGTCGATACTAGTAGAAGACCGGATTGTGCTACAGGTGTTCATACCATCGACCCGCATCAATGGTATCGACGGGTACACAATAGTGACAACCACGGTTATAAAAGGGAGGTATTGTTGTTATATGACGTCACACCTTCAGATCCTTTCTCCTCCGCTAGTGTCGTGCATCTTGTTGAGCGACCGGAGCCCAGCTACGAGCATCCAAGGAGCGAGTTCTTCCCTAAGCCTTCACCGAGCGGAGATTGTCTTCTCCGATCTTCACCGAGCTCCGTCTTCTTTTCCTTCTTTCTTTGCGACGATGGTGCGTACAGCCGGTGCTTCTTCTTCACAGGCGGATCCTATCGAGATCCCTAAGTTCATCCCTCTACCTACTGCATCTATTCCTCTCCCACGGATTGTTCATCCTTCCACAGAGGTCAAGAAGGTCTACGAGGAGCTGATGAAGTGCAAGATTGTGCCAACCTGATATGTCAATCAAGACATGATCCGCAATCTTGGGTTCGAGGCCAATATTGCCTACATTCTCAAGGGGAAGGCACGACATACGGGCAGGAGGCCCGATGAGATGGAATTCCACGCCGACGGCCAGCCATTCTTTGGTGAATAGCCCACATACAAGGAGCTAGTGGCAGAGTTCATGGCGTCGCTGGACATATGCGTTGTGCCAAACGACGTCATCGCCACTGATCGGGAATGGATCAAGGGCCACGTTTCTTTCCGGCTGTACAACAACGATTACACTCTCACCCTCAGGCAGTTTAATTCCATCTACAACTGGAATCATGGGAGAGACCAGTATCGGCGGCCAAATAACAGGATGGACTATGATGACATCTTCGCCCAGCTTGTGACTGCGCCACCGGGCAAATCTGTTAGCTACCATAATGCGGCGGTTGCGGATTTTGAGCATCTATTTGTTTGGGTTCTTCACCACATGCTCTGCACCACCTTGTTCGCTCGTGGTGACCTGTCTCTCAGAAAGTTTTAAGAGACATATTTGTTTTTCCTGTACAAGTTGCTGAAGCGAGAAGAGTGTAATTGGGGCGCGTTCTTCTTAATGTGTGTGTTGGTTGTAAAAAGGAGTACGCGGAAGGCTCCAATCCACTTTGGAGGGCTCATCACATTGTTGGCCTCCTATCTTGGGTTAAATTTCTCCTAGATTACTCCCCTCTCCAACAGGAGTAAGGTCAACTTGCAGCATCTGCACCACTCCAACCTCATCCTGCTTCGTGATGGCTTGGCATATGCACACTGCCATGTCAATCAAGCATATCAAGAGTGTTCACTTCTAGATCCCATCTTCCACATCATGGGCGCTCAGCATTTCAGATGGCCTATCATAGCCATTGAAGACTCAGATGAAGACGGCGGCAATGATGACAATGACAATGATGGCGACAAGCTTGAAGAGGAAGAGGAGGATTTCACCCCTCTTCATGTACAAGTGGCACTTAGGAAGCGTCCCCTCATGCATCCGGGTGCATCTTCAACTTCACATCCTACGCCACCTCAGCCCTCTCCTCAAGGAGAGGATGTCTATTCCATGCAGGGGATGTATACAATGATGCAAGAGATCCAGCACACCCAACTGCAGCATACAGCTTCATACGTCGGTATTCAGGATACGACGAACCAGTTGTTAGATAATCAGAGGGCCATTTTTTTAAAATAAGCGCCTCCTCCTCGACAACCAACAACACATCCACGACAGGTTGCATAGGATGGAGATGCAGCAGTAGCCCTTCTACAATCATTACTGGAGCCAGAATTACTTTGGGGGGTATCCACAACGTCCGCCCATGCCCCAGTATTATCCGAGCTTTCAGGGGCAGTACCCATCTTGGGACCCCACGACCCCGCAGTACCCGCCTCCTCCAGAAGAATGATTGGTATCTCTGTTCCACCTTTTTAAGGTTTTTTTTACTATGAGGCCATAGTCGAATTCAAGCTTAGGGGGGAAGTTGGAACAACTCTATCCTTTAGTTTTCTCAATTTTTAAGTTTATTGTTTTGTCTTTTGTCATTTATTTCTTGTAGTTCTTAGTTGTTTGTAGGATCCACACTCTATCTAGTGTAATTGCGGATGTTTTAAGTCATGTGTCATCTCGTTGCTTGTACTTGGGAATTAGGGAAAAATTTTAAAAAATTTAGTCTTTTTGCAAGCTTGTGTTGTTAAACTTTGAGCACATAACTTAAGGAAATAATTGGGTTTGTCAACTCCAAAATAGGAAATTACAACTATACATTCTTATGATTCATGAAAAGTGGACGGAATTGGTTATTTGAGCCTAAACTGACCAAATGATAATGAGACTTTAATTTGAAATAAGAGAGAAAAACCTCTTAATTACTACACAGGCCAGTAACGACGGACACATAATAATTTTCAAAGGTTCAGTCAATTAGTCTTGTGATCTATCCACCCCATTGCTTTCATAATCCACCTTAAGAACTGTAAGTGCAGTACGGTTTTAATCTCTTTGATTGCATTCCATGTAGATAGGTCTTGCATTACAGCTATTTTCTCATATTTTTGAATTAAAAAAAAAAGAAAAAAATAGATAAGTATACATGCACATTATCCTTAGGTGTGTGTCATTTAGTTGCATAATTATCATTTTGTAGCTGCATTCACAATTTTGTGCATATAGTACATCATGCATCTTATGTCTTCTGAAACATAAAAGGTGATGAACTTGTTCCATACCTTATGAATGCTTCAAATGTATAAGTTATGCAGCATTAAGCGAGCCCGACGAACATTTCATTGTCAGCTATGAAAAAAAGGACTTGAAAAAAAAAAAAAGATAATTGAGAAGTAAGTAGTAATGAGAGGGAGAAAGGAACATGTTCTCACTACATACTAAGAAGAATAAGTACATGATGTAGTTCTCCTAGATATTCCATCTCACCTTGAGACGGGATGATAGTGCATGCATCATTCCACCCAAATGTAGGCATTAGGGCATTTACACTTGCATATGCATCATTTAGGTCATTTTTGCTTTGTGCATGTTAAAATCGTATAATACTTCCATTTCTTCCATGAGCTACCCATTCCATCCACCCGTTGCTCGAAATGGTAGGCCACTGTGATTTTCTCCTCACTCATTAATACCAGGAGAATTTCTTTCATGTAGATGGTAGTTAGGGCGAGCAACGTAGAATAGAAGATCACAAGATGCACCGAGTCTAGACCGGAGAATTTCATTATGTTACCTGCCTTATGTGATAGTGTTCATTATTTTTGAGGTAGATGTCTTTTGTGGATGATTACTGTCACCTTTAGGGTAATTATCATTCCATGGTTAGTGAGGGCCGGTTTGTGAATGTCTGGTGGGGATCATGTTGTTATGTTTGTTGTGACGATCTGTTCTTTAGTTGACTCTCGCAATTCTATTCTAAAGTTTTGTTGCTCAAGGACAAGCAATGTTCAAGCTTAGGGGAGTTTGATGCGATGATTTGAGTCACATTTATAGACTTGTTTCGCTCACATTTTATGCATTTATTGGTCATTTTGGTGGTTAATATTGCGTAATTCATTTACTTTAGTCTATGATCCTTCTCAGTGTCAAATCTTCCTTATTTTATTGTTTTGAGCATAAATGATTACAATAAAATGTTTTATTTCGGCTTATGTGGTTTTGTGTTGCAATTTTAGGAAAAACGCATATCTGCAATTGTCGATACCATCAATAGCTATCGATACTATCGACACAGCCACAAGTTGCCAGCCGTGAGGAGCAGCACAGAGTCGATACCATCGATAGGGAAGTCAATGGTAGCGACATTCCATTAGGTTGATGCGAGTAGATAATCGATACTATCGACCCTAAAGTCGATACTATCGACACGTGGAGTTTTAGTGACAGAAAAGGGATAAAACTGACGCTAAAGGAAGTCGATACCATTGACCCTCGTCGATGGTATCGAGTCAGCATCAGGCGCAATGAAGAGAAGAAAAGAAGACTTGTCGATATCGCGCAGTGTCGATATCATCGACCCACATTGATGGTATCGACACCGTCAGATGCAACTTTGTTTCAGATCGATCTAAATCCGATGGCTGTGATATTTTTGCAACCTAACTCAGTGATTATACCTAATGACGGAAACCAAGAGCAGGTATCACGTCATTAGCCACTGCACACGTCCTGAGAAGGTGTGGAGAGAAGAACGGAGCTTAGAAGCACGCCCTAGCCATTTCGGAAGATGAAGAAGACGTTTCCCACCGCCGAAAGGCTGTAGATCACACATTCTACACTGAGGAACGCTTGGATCTTCTCCGTTCAGGGTTTTCATTACTTATTCAGGTTTTTCTCCATGTTTCCCCTTTTCTCTACCATGTTTTGCTCTGAGATGAACATGCAGGGCTAATCCCCTTTGTCTTTAGGACCGGGAGTAGCCCGGGGAAGCATTGTATGACATTTTTATCATAGTAATTCATCATATATCTCTTAAATCTGTGGTATGATTTCGTTTTCTCCATTATATTGTTATGCTTGATCACCATAATAATAATCTAATACCTTTAATTATTTTGAAAGAAGAATTAACGGTAGAAAAGAGACGAAATTCACATTAATTAACAAATCCCTTGAACAAGGTCATGTACGGTTAATGGTGGAAACCTAGAGGTCGATTCTAATACACCTAGTTTAGGGTATAGGTTACTACGATGGTGGAACTGACCTAGACATAGGTAGTGAATTGTACCACGAAAGTGGACAATTCTGACTACAGGCCACTACCCAGATTGAGAGATGAATCTGATTAACTATATGGAAATTCATACAATAAAAACCCGCGGTGAAACCGCAATCCTAAAGATCTCCACCTAAATTGATTAAACTAAACATTTAATCGATTGCTTTATTTTCTTTTATTTTTAAAACAACTCTCATAACCTCTTTATCGGTCTAGATGATCACGAGTAGTTAGTAGTAGTCTACCGATAATTCAATGTCCCTAAGTTCGACTCGGGCCTCACAAGGGCCTATACTACATTGACGAGTGCACTTGCGTTATGCGCATAGTAAAATTGTGTCAATTCCACATCAAGCAAAGAAGTCCATTGATCATGAAGATTGAAGTTAATTTTGGTACTGAAGACCCCATCACGACTGTGGTGCCAAGGAATGGCCGTGCTCGCTAATACACAAGTTATAGAGAACTCCCCAAAAATTGCAACCTACAACAACTCAGCCACCAAGGCCGTGACATGAAGCCCCCAAAACAGTCATGCCACCCAGCACAACCATGCTAGCTGAAGATAGAATGGCCATGCTAAAGGGAACAACCTCCCCTCCAACTCCACCACCATGGTCGTACTACACAGCACGACCGTTCTACCTAGCTTCCACCACGGTCGTGTTGCCCAACACGGCCATGCTACCCGCCTCCATTTCACCACTTCAACATGTGATTTTTTTAGTTTCTTAGAATGACCATTCCATAACAACACAGCCGTTCCCACCTCTACCCACCACGGCCTTACTACCCAGCACAGTTGTGCTACCACCTAAACCCTACCATTTTCTACACTATTTTTTTCCAACAATGCACCTACTTACCCTAGTGCTTCACCACTACCAATATACATGGGTGGCAGCCACAACACTAGGTTAGCTACCATTGCTCCTCTCCACCCACTCTTGAGCATTCATTGCAATTCCTTTTCATTTATGTTCTCCACCCACCATTTCCGCCATAGAAACCTAGTTTTCTAGGTTTTCTTCCGTAACCCTCCATTTTCATGCCCAGCATCCACCTTGGAGGAAGGAGGTCACCCTACAACAACTAGGAGGTGAAGAAGGAAGTTCTACTTCGAACTCCATGGAATCCTATCCCCTTCTTCCCCTTTCGTTTGCCTTTTCATTGATTATGTCTAGCTAAGCCCGTAGTGATGGGTTGTTTGGGGTTAAAATGTGACTTTGATACCATGTTGGGGGAAAATAACTTGTAATGAACATAATTTCATTCTATGATAATTGCCTTTGCTTCAATCTCATTTCCCATTATCTTGCATGTGGATTTTGCTCTAAAACATAAATTGCTTGCTTTGTAATGTTTGATGACACTTAGCTTCTAGGAGATATTTGAATGTATGTAGCAATCTTAGGAATGGCTCCTAGCTCCAATTAATGGATCCCTAGCTAGCCCCCTTTGTTCCTATATACATCTCCCTTATTCTACAAGTGAGTGTGAAATCTAAGTAGCTAGTGTAAGTGTGATTAGTGCAATTTCCTAGAGCTTTCTAAAGGCTAGATGGCTAGTAGCATGAGGTGAAAAACCCTCATCAATACTCCCATTCCTACCGTAGGCTCTGAATGCCCTAATACCAGTTACCTTAGAAATCTAGACTTGACAAATCCTACTAGAATTACACCTAACCCTAGTTCTTCAACTAGCAGTATAGGGTGCATTCTAATAGCACTTGCCTTGTTGTTTGATTTGGTAATCTAGATTGAATTGTGATAATTGCATTCCATGTTGACACCCCCAACTAATATCAAAGCACATTCCCAAATGGCCCACCTACCTAATCCATTACTTGAAACCCACCTTAGCCTTCTTTTTTGTTAATGCTAGTTTAGCTTAATTGTCTTTGTTTCCTATAGCTAATTGCTTAGTCTTGTTAATTAGGTTTAACTTAGATTCTTGCTTGCTTTAGTGTTTAGCTTAGTTCTTAGTTGCTAATTACCTTGCTAGAGTAGTGTATATCATCTTGATGTTGGTTAGTCGATTGCTTCATCTAGTTTCTTAGACCTAACTTCCCTAAGATAATCTAGTTTTTGGTAATCTAGTTTTCATATTGCCTTTAATTGCTTGCTTGCTTTGTGTAATCAAACCAAAACCCCTTTTAAACCCTTCAACCCTAATCTCCGCTTTAGGAATGTAGCAAATGCTAACTTAGCTCTACTTCCCCTCTATCCCTGAGCATCGATCCCTATATCTGCCTATTATCTTTACTACAATAGTACCCCATGTGCTTGTCAGTGACCTGTTCATTATTGTGGTTGAGTCTTTTAAGGGTTTTTATAAATATCAAAAGATCCCAAGTGTGTTCAAATTCCATGGGGCACATCTAATCAAACTTAACTGGTTAGTGTGTGCACCTCAAGCTCAGACACACCAGATAAACTTGAGGTTTGGAGTAAAGTATTAACCATATCTATAAGGGTTCAATTTTTACATTTAGCTATCCCATTAGACTGTGGTGAATACAGAGTGGTAACCTCATGAACTATACCATGCAATTGGCAAAATTTCAAAACTAGTTTGAGGTGTATTCTCCTTCCCATGCAATTGCAATTTGCTAGTTTGAGTTTCCGATTCTTTGTTATAAATTTTAAATTTATCCAATGCCCCATATTTACATCTAATTAAAAAGTCATAACAATATTTACTTGCATCGTCAAATAAAGTTATTCAATAACACTTTTGATTACTTGTAGAAATACCATTAAGTTCATTAATATCAATGTGCACTAAATCCAATATTTCTGAATTCCTATTCACAAAATGAAAAGGTTTCCTAGGTAATTTAGCTTGCACACTAATTTCACATTTATTATTGCTAATGCTGGATTTAGGGATTAAATTTAGATTCATCATAAGTTTCATTGAGTCAACATTAACATGTCCCAAACATGAATTCTAAACATTAGATGATACTAGATTCATGCATAAAGAACTATTATCATTCAAATTTAAAATAGATTTGAAAAATTTTCAACAATAATCTTAAACAAGTTCTCCATATCACATAGATACACCTTTCCAAAAAATAAAGAATCTCAAAAGTGAGTAATAATGTCCTTATTACACTTGCAATCTATTCTAAAACCATCTCTAACTAAAGTTGTCCCACTAAGAATATTCCATCATATTGATGGAACATGTCTGACTCTATGAAGTATAAAAACCTTTTCTGAAGGAAACTTCAAGTCCACCCATCCTTTGCCTTTGATTTCTGCATCGTTGGAATCACCCAAAGTCACAGATCAACCTTTAGAGGCATGGCAAGACACAAATAGGGACTTGCCATTACATACATGCATATTAGCCCCAATGTCTATTATCCAATATAGTGGTTCAAAAATAGAAAGAACTTTAGGTTTTATAGATATGTACCCATTATTAAGGTTCAAGGATGCAGTCATCATGTTGACCACAACATCCTCAATTGCAGATGTGGCAACTTTTTTTGCCTTCTTTGAAGGACAATCCTTTTTCTAGTGTCCAACATGTCCACAAGTCCAATAAGGTTTTACTTCAGTTTCTTCTAGATGTTGGCCTTAGGCTTAAGTTAATTCTTAGATTTCTTATCCTTGTTCTTAGCAGTAGTTAAATTGATAGTAGCATTAAGATCAATGGTTACTTTAATCGTCTTCTCTATATGATGCTCTTTGTGAATATTGATGTCCATCATGAGATCATTCATTGACATGTCTCCTTAGTGATGCTCAAGGGTCATGTGAAATGACTACCAAGACTTTGGGAATTTCTCAATGATTGACATCGCAACAAATTTTTCAGGAAGTACCATGCTTGCATCAGTGAGTTCTTGCACCAAGAGTTGAAAATTGTGTGTTTGATCAAAAATAGATTTACCCTCAGACATATGAAACTTTAAAATTTAGAGACATAATATTTTTTTATTCCTTGATTTTGGTATTGTATATCTTTTCTAATGCCTTACACATAACCTTAGATGTAGTAGCATGTGGTTTTGAGTATGTGTCATACAGTTTTTTGTTTCATACAAACAAAATCAACCCTCGACATATCTTATCACCCTTTTTCCAGGTTGTAATTAAATTAGGATTATTGGGGACAATTTCATCAACTTTGTGTTCATCTTCTTCTAGATATTGATCATACCCTACCATGTTAAGTCAGGTTTGCATACTAATTTGCCAACAAGAAAAATTAGCTCTAGTAAACTGTAACACCCTCCCCAAGCATACACATGCACATAGAGGAAGCAACACTGAGTTATTCATAACTCGTACACTTAAGGGGGCATTACATAAAATTGATATTCATAACAAAAATATAATCAATCACACAAAGTGAAAATATGAAACATTCTCATAATTGTTCTTACAAAAGGAACATAAATGTTATTACATGGAAACTCACTAAACATCTTGAGTTTATACACTAAATTTCTAAGCATTTAAAACATATAGATGAGTCTATAAACTTGAGGATCATCTTATAGTTGGTACCCCACCAGATCTTATCATGTTCTATCCTTGTGCTTGAGTCCTTGGGATCCACTTCACTCTTGCTTCTCACCTGTGGACATCTCCTCCCTAGTCATGCATTGGAAAAATGGTTGTTAGTGTAAGTGGCATGAGTATTCTAATATACATAATACTAGAGATAAAATACTACAAAATATCTTTGAACATCATAAACATGAAACTAACATTAAATTTTATATAAGATATGAAACATAAATATATCTTTCTTCATCTTATTTCTTATCTTTTTACTCTATCTTTCTCTAGAGACTTGTACTCTGGTACCTGGGTCTCATGACCTGCATTAAGGTGTCTGGGTCACATAACCTGCACTCTGGGCCTGGGTTATGTCTCTGAATTGGCATGCACTTTGGTACCTAGGCCACATGACTTGCACAAAGGGCCTGAGTCATGTATCACTTCTCTTACTCTCTTTCATTATACTTATAAATGATTTTATGTACATTCTTTGAACTAAGACATCTTTTATTTATGACTTTTATCTATGTGTCCACCATTATATAATAAGTCCTCCTCTTTTGACAACAAAGTGTTCTCTATGGTTCAATGCACCCTCTGTTGGCACAATGTTCCCTCTGTTGACACCAAAGTGTCCTCTATTGTGCAATACACCCTATGTTGGCACAATGTTCCCTTTGTTGACATTGAAGTGTCCTCAATGGTGCAACACACCTTCTGTTGGCATGACGTGCCCGCTGTGACACCTACAGTGTCTGGCAGAAAGCGCCCACTGAATCGTCTCAGGACTCTCTGGTGAGGACTTATCATATAATGTATTATGTGAAGGTTCTGAATTTATTATCTTAAGTCTAACTTTACAAAATCTGAATATGTACTTATCTGAAATTGAATACTGAGTACTGAACATGTACTGAATTTTGGAACTGAATCTCTACTTGTAAATTCTAAACTGAATCTACTTTTGAAAAGTCTCAATTACATAAATGAGATTGGGTCTAAAACCCTTATCATGTATCTTAATCAAATATACGTCTACCCACATATTAAGTAATCTAAATCTGAATTACAATTCAATGTTCTAATTATCTAGATAAATCTTAATTTGAAACTCTGGTTTGATCGAAAGACTTGATTAAATTCTAATATCATATTTATGACATGTAAGTCTAAAGGCTTAGGAAAATAATCTAAATTGAATATGAGAATATGAAGTATATAAAAGTAACTTGAGTAGTAAATATCTTAAATATGATTTTTGACATGATAACTCAACCTCTTGAAAGTCTCATGAAGTCTTGTCTTAACATGAATCATAATGCATTCATGTGAGCTTAACTCGTAAATCTTAAAACATGAGTCTTATAAAATCTTACCATACAAACTTTATCATAACTTACTGCGTTCTACTCTTATAACCTTATCATGTACTAAATTTTTAGATCTTAACCATTTTTAGAAATCTAAATAACGCTTAGCTCATAGATATTAATCTATCTAAGAAAATCTTAATAGCGTATTTCTACTTGAGATCTTAACACATTCTTATCCCACATTATCATATATGACTATCTTGATTGAATATCTCATCTTGTAGTCTTATTCATCAACATGAATAATTGCAAATAGTTATTATCAAAATATGATCCTTTAAATTTTCTCATGAACCTGGTTCATGATTCTCTATCATTCTTATAAATCTTAATAACATATTTCTTCTCGAGAAGATATTATGTAAGTTTAAGCACATAACCATGAATGTATGAAAATCTTATGTGCATATCTTAACATAAAATCTTAGAACAGTGGATCACATAAAGTATGAAGTCTTTTGAAAATATGTTGAGTGATAAATATGAATAGTCATGGTCATGAACCACTTACTTGTATTAGAGAAAATAGAATATTCATCTTGAATTCCTCTAGTCGGGTCTAAATCCTGAAAAGACACTTCCTATCATTAAAACCCATCTAAATCAATATAATGTTTCTCATAAATTCAACCACTACAACGTAATAATCTATGTAGTTAACTTCTATGTCTTATCTTGATGTATTCTCATATTAACAAGTATTCTTCTAGAGTCACATTTATCCCTTAGTCACACCCTACATAATCTTATGGCATGTATAAAAGTATACCAAAAATGTCTTATAAGAACAATCTCATATCTAAACCATAAATTATCATTGCATCATACCTTTAAAACTTGTGGTATAACACTTCCTTGAAGTTCAATGATGAGGTTCACATCTATCACATCAATTTAACAAAGTATCAACATATATGCACATAATCAACTTATCTAACTTTTCCTTGAATTAAATTACCTTACCTAGATCATTTAAGAGCCTGAAATCTGCTTTAAGATGTTCTTCATATGTTGATCTTTCCAAAGAGCCCTTACACACCCTATTCTGACAATCAGATCAACCAGTATGAATCCCCAAAGTTTATAACAAATTTAAAATTGAATCATACTCATTACATTATTTTCCTACACATTTCTGCCTAATTGGGCCTCATGACTCGTCAACCCAACAAGGAGGGACTCACCCTCTTTGCTCGTAGAGGCGTGATTTGGGCGTCGCACTTCCCCTGTTCTTTCATAGAAATAGGGTGCTGAGATCTAGTCTCCTCTCCAGGGAAGTTTGGCCACCTGGGATCGATCAAGTGACCTTCTTGGGTCTTGCTACCACTGAGCTTCTATCCCGACGATGTGGCATGGATTGAGGTAGTCCCAGGCTTAACTCAGTTGCGACCTCACCCACACAGCCTAACCTTGCCTCCCATATTTCCGTGGCAAGAACAAGGCAGACCGCCCAGGTCTTTCTCGATTCTCCTGTATGTGAGTTCCACGTTGACTGGGACTCTCCTTGACGCCTCAGATCATGGTATCCACAACCTCAACATTTGAGATTCGCTCCTCTTACTTCCTGAGGAGGGTGCAGAGCTGGAAAGGGTTGGGGCGTCAGCCGTCACAATTTTCCTCTTCCTCCCTTTCTTCTCTATGGTTTCTACCTATATCTGTGTTTCTTGTTGAAAACCCTAGGGGACTTCCGAATTCACGATACCAGACTGCTAATTCTTTTATAGGCATTGTCTTCTCGATCTCACAATGACCCAAAGAGATTAGAATCAAACTGGACTCTGATAGTCTCCCTATTTCAGATAAATAGAGGGTCGTGAAACCTTTCTCATATTCCAGCATTCTTTGAATAATTGACTCGGCTCAGATTGAACCAAAGGGTTGGATATGAACCAATGGTTCAGGATTAGTTCACCATTTAAAAGTGCATCAAAATTCTAGATTTCTTCTATAGTTTTCATATGGTACTCTTTACTCTGATTGGTCCCAAAATTTGATCAACACCTCATATAACTATAAGCTTCTTGCACAAAATTATCAAAACATAATTCACTAACTGGACTACACCATTATAGTGTGTGTGATTTTGCATGTCCCATTATTTATATCAACAAATTGAATTATCAATCACCTCAAAACTTCACCAAGACAACACCATATCTTATATGTTTCATAAATAACATAATAGACATCATCTTCTCCAATAATAATGTGCTATCTAGGATTATCCAAATAATCTCAAAATTTATAGCAAGCTAATTGAAGCCCGTACATTACACTAATTATCAATATTTAGGATTCTGAGTCTAATTAGCATAACTTTACTTTCATAAAATCTACATAACATTATTCTATATCATTTATGATATTTTACTTATTTTGATCAATTCAATATGAACTTACATAAAGCACATCAGTTATATTCACCCATGTTAAACATCTAATTATTATCACACTATGTCTATTATTGTCCATATGAAATAATCATTCATATTCATATGCATCCTATTACTAACTTTACATATTTAAGTGATTATGTGTGCATTGGTGAGCAAGGTGACATGTACATCTTTTCTGAGCTCATTTATATATTAAACCATGGTTAGGTTTATTTGGTCCCTTAGTGGACTCTTATTAGGAGAATCACATTAAGGTTTGAATTTACTATGAAATTGGGATGTTACAATTCTACCCACCTTAAAATAATTTCATCCTCAAAATTTCCCTATGTGTAGATTACTATCTGATCTTAGAATCTTTGGGTAACTCCTACATTCCTAGATATGTGGTGATCAGGCACATACTCAGAGATGTGGGATCTTGACATGTTACCTCTCACTAACCTACTAATACATGTATCCCATACCACAGGATTAGTAAGAAAGGAGAGCTCCAACAAAGTCTAATGCTTATGGCATTCCTCTTCAATTCTCAATTGGCTGGCAATAACCATTGAGAATAGAGAGTCTATCCCATTATCTAAAGTTTGGTTGATACTTGTGTTCTAAACTAGATAACATCTAACATCTCTCTATCTTCTAAGGTAAAAAGTCTTAGTCATTCTAGGTCATGGTATCCTTCATTGCAAATCTACTCCTAAACCCTAACTTAAACTTTTGTCTCCTATTTAAAGCTCTACTGAGATTTCTAATATCTTTCACTTACCTCCTTTGTACATAGGGCTACTACTTATCTTTCAAAATGGGTACTCTACTTTAACATAAGTTCTTATAGGGTGATATTAAGTAAGAACATGAGAACTCATCTGGTAGCCAACTATAATGTTTCTCTGATACCATAATGTAACGCCCTCCCCAAGCACACCCATGCACATAGAGGAAGCAATAGTGAGTTATCCATAACTTGTGCACTCAATGAGGCATTACATAAAACTAGAATTCATAACAACAATATAATCAATCACACAAAGTGAAAATATGAAACATTCTCATAATTGTTCTTACAAAAGGAACATAAATGTTATTACATGGAAAAGTCACTAAACATCTTGAGTCTCTACTCTAAAGTTCTAAACATTTAAAACATATAGCTGAGTCTATAAACTTGAGGATCATCTTATAGTTGGCACCCCACCAGATCTTATCATGTTCTATCCTTGTGCTTGAGTCCTTGGAATCCACTTCGCACATGCTTCCCACTTGTAGACATCTCATCCCCAGTCATGCATTAGAAAAATGGTTGTTAGCGTAAGTGGTATGAGTATTATAATATACATAATACTGGAGAGATAAAATACTACAAAATATCTTTGAACATCATAAATATGAAACTAACATTAAACTTTGTATAAGATTTGAACAATAAATATATATTTCTTTATCTTATCTCTTATCTTTTTACTTTATCTTTCTCTAGAGACTTGTACTCTGGTACATGGGTCTCATGACCTGCATTAAGTTGCCTAGGTCACATAACCTGCACTTTGGGCATGGGTTATGTCTCTGAATTGGCCTGCACTCTGGTACCTAGGCCACGTGACTTGCACAAAGGGCCTGAGTCATGTCTCTCTTATCTTTCTCTCTTTCATTATACTTATAAATGAGATTATGTACATTCTCTCAACTAAGACATCTTTTATTTATGACTTTTATCTGATTTTGGCCACCATTATATAATAAGGCCTCATCTGTTGACAACAAAGTGTCCTCTATTGTGCAACACACCCTCTTTTGGCACAACGTGCCCTCTGTTGACACGGAAGTGTCCTCTATGGTGCAATGCACCCTCTGTTGGCACAACGTGCCCTCTATTGACACCAAAGTATCCTCTATGGCGCAACACACCCTCTGTTGGCATAACATGCCCTCTGTGACACCCATAGTGTCTAGCGCAAAGCGCCCTCTGAATTGTCCTAGGACTCTCGTGTGAGGACTTATCATATAATGTATTATGTGAAGGTTCTAAATTTATTATCTTAAGTCTAACTTTACTAAACTCTGAATATGTACTTATCTGAAATTGAATGTTGAGTACTGAACATGTACTGAACTCTGGAACTGAATCTCTACTTGTAAATTCTAAACTGAATCTACTTTTGAAAAATCTCAATTATAAAATTGAGATTGGGTCTAAAACCCTTATCATGTATCTTAATCAAATATATGGCTACCCACATATTGAGTAATATAAATCTGAACTAAAATTCAATATTCTTATTATCTAGATAAATCTTAATTTGAAACTCTGGTTTGATCGAAAGACTTAATTAAATTCTAATATCATATTTATGACATGTAAGTCTAAAGGCTTAGGAAAATAATCCGAATTGAATATGAGAATACTAAGTATATAAAAGTAACTTGAGTAGTAAATATCGTAAATATGATTTTTGACATGATAACTCAACCTCTTGAAAGTCTCATGAAGTCTTATCTTAACATGAATCGTAATGCATTCATGTGAGCTTAACTCTTATATCTTAAAACATGAATCTGATAAAATCTTATCTTACAAACTGTATCATAACTTAATACATTCTACTCTTATAATCTTATCATGTACTAAATTCTTAGATCTTAACCATTTAAGAAATCTAAATAACACTTAGTTCTTAGATATTAATCGATCTAAGAAAATCTTAATAGCATATTTCTACTTGGGATCTTAACACATTCTTATCCCGCATTATCATATATGACTATCTTGATTGCATATCTTATCTTGTAATATTATTCATCTACATGAATCTTTACTAATAGTTCTTATCGAAATATGATCCTTTACATTTTCTCATGAACCTGGTTCATGATTCTCTATCATTCTTATAAATCTTAATAACATATCTCTTCTCGAGAAGATATTGAGTAAGTTTAAGGACATAACCATGAATGTATGAAAATATTATGTGCATATCTTAACATAAAATCTTAGAACAATGGATCACATAAAGTATGAAGTCTTTTGAGAATATGATGAGTGATAAATATGAATACTCATGGGATGAACCACTTACCTATATTAAAGAAAATAGAATCTTCATCTTGGATTCCTCTAGTCAGGTCTAAATCCCGAAAAGACACTTCCTATCATTAAAACCCATCTGAATGAATATAATATTTCTCATAAATCCGACCACTACAACGTAATAATCGATGTAGTTAACTTCTATGATTTATCTTGATGTATTCTCATATTTACAAATATTCTTCTATAGTCATATTTATTCCTTAATCACACCCTACATAATCTTATGGCATGTATAAAAGTATACCAAAAATGTCACATAAGAACAATATCATCTCTAAACCATCAATTCTCATTGCATCATGCCTTTAAAACTTGTGGTGTAACACTTCCTTGAAGTTCAATGATGAGGTTCACATATATCACATCAGTTTAACAAAGTATCAACATATATGCACATAATCAACTTATCTAACTTTTCCTTGAATTAAATTACCTTATCTAAATCATTTGAGATCCTAGAGTCTACTTCAAGATATTCTTCATCTCCCGATCTTTCCAAAGAGCCCTTACACACCCTATTCTGACAATCAGATCAACCTCTATGAATCCCCAAAGTTTATAACAAATTTAAAATCGAATCATACTCATTACCTTATTTTCCTGCACATTTCAGCCTAATTGGGCCTCATGACCCGACAACCCAGCAAGGAGGGACTCACCCTATTCACTCGTAGGGGCGTGACTCGAGGGTCGCACTTCTCCTGTTCATCTACAGAAATAGGGTGTCACCTCCCGATCTCCTCTCCAGTGAAGTTTGGCCATCAGGGATCGATGAAGTGACCTTCTTGCGTCATGCTACCACCAAGCTTCTACCTCGGTGATGTGGCATGGACAAAGTAGTCCCAAACTTGACTCGGTTGTGACCTCACCCACATGGCCTGACCTCGCCTCCCCTATTTCTGCGACAAGAATAGGGAAGGCCGCCAAGGTCTTTCTCGAATCTCATGTATGTGAGTTCCACACCGACTGGGACTCTCCTTGACACCTCGGATCATGGTATCCACAACCTCAACATTCGAGATTCTCTCCTCTTGCTTCCTGAGGAGGGTGCAGAGCTGGAAAGGGCTGGGGCGTCAGCCGTCGTGATTTTCCTCTTACTCCCTTTCTTCTCTATGGTTTCTACATCTATCTCTGTTTCTCATTGAAAACCCTAGGGGACTTCCGACTTCACGATACCAGACTGATAATGCTTTTATAGGCATTGTCTTCTCGATCTCACAACGACCCAAAGAGATCAGACTCAAATTGGAATCTGATAGTCTCCCTATTTCGGATAAATAGAGGGTCGTGAAACCTTTCTCATATTCTAGCATTCTTTGAATTATTGACTCAGCTCAGATTGAACCAAAGGGTTGGATATGAACCAATGGTTCTTGCTTAGTTCACCATTTAAAAGTGCATGAAAATTCTAGATTTCTTCTATAGTTTCTATATGGTACTCTTTACTTCGATTGGTCCCAAAATTTGATCAACACCTCGTATAACTATAAGCTTCTTGCACAAAATTATCACAACCTAATTCACTAACTAGACTACACCATTATAGTGTGTGTGATTTCTCATGTCCCATTATCTAGATCAACAAATTGAATCATCAATCACCTCAAAACTTCACCACGACAACACCATATCTTATATGTTTCATAAATAACATAATACCTAGACATCATCTTCTCCAATAATAATGTGTTATCTAGGATTATCCAAAAAATCTCAAAATTCATAGCAAGCTAATTGAGACCCGTACATTACACTAATTATCAATATTTAGGATTCTGAGTCTAATTAGCATCACTTTACTTTCATAAAATCAACATAACATTATACTATATCATTTATGATATTTTACTCATTATGTCGATCAATTCAATATGAACTTATATCAGTTATCTTCACTCATGTTAAACATCAAATTATTATCACACTATGTCTATTATTGTCCATATGAAACAATCATTCATATTCATATACATCCTATTACTAACTTTACATATTTAAGCTATTATGTGTGCATTGATGAGTAAGGTGACATATACATCTTTTCTGAGCGCATTTATATATTAAACTATGGTTAGGTTTATTTGGTCCCTTAGTGGACTCTTATGAGGAGAATCACATTAAGGTTTGAATTCACTCTTAAATTGGGATGTTACATAAACTTTTCAGGCATACTAGACATATCAATTTTCATGCCAAAATCTTGAGCAGCCATAATTAACAAATGACAGATAATGATTTCTTTAAGATTGTTGTTAATTTTAATTACTTCGTTACATGCAACAATGACAGGTGCAATGAAGTTAACCGTTCAGGCCGATCCAGATAAGAAAGTGTAGAATAATCCAATGCAGGAGAACAGAAAATAAGGTCAGGAATCAAACCAGGTCGGTCATTTAAAAATGATCGTGATATGCTTTAAAAAATCAATGCCTTGCAACCCTTCTAGATAGGCGTTGTTCTCTTAGTCAACCTGATCACGAACCTAGAGAAGAGATCATCTCGCTCATTTAGACGTACGATGTAGACGAAGAACGACTCACACCACCAGTGCAGACCAGCGACCGCAGGAACCACTGTTTGACAGATTGCATTTTTGAAGGGAGAGCATGGACGAACTCGCCACATACATGAGAGGATCTCCACGTAGCAACACGTGAACGATGATGACAGGAGACACTACCTTTAGGGTTTGTCAAATACAAACTTGGGTGTTGACAGTTGTATGTTTGAAAGATGTGTTTAACCCTAATGATCAGAGGCTTATTTATAGCCTTACACGCCCCGTAATCCTATTTGCATTAAGACCCGATTACTCGACCGCTCTTGTACACACTGCGAAAAAATCCACGAAAAAAAACACTTTCCAATTAGGATTAATAAATCCAATTATAAAAGAAATAATGAATTATGTTGTTGTACCCTAGTGTAAAAAAAGATGGAAGATATTCTACACAATCCACATTCTTCAATTCAAGCCAGTTCAGGCCAGGCGTGGTGTGGCACACGTGTCCGTGTGTGTTGTGGTCACCATACCCACCAAAGTGGTGAGCATACCCTCTCTTAAGACCTTTGGCAACTAGTGTCAAATGTGATCCTACATATAATGACTAAAAAAGCTCTTAGAGTGAGCAATGTGGGACAAAACTTTTTCCCATTTATACTAGACACAACTACATATCCTCCTATGTACTCGTTGCACTATATTGGGCTTAACTCATGCTATATATATATATATATATATATATATATATATATATATATATATATATATATATATATATATATATATATATATATATATATATATATATATATATATATATATATGATTGTAGCATCTATATATCTAACAAAAGGTACTCGTGGTTGAGGACAATACGGTGAGTACTGACCGCTCGACGTTCCGGAGGGGGGCCCGTGAGGAGGACGTTGATCTTCGTAGCACTACAAATTAACACATGTTATCAGGCAGCATGGCCCGGAGAGCCAGAGTAGTGTGGACCATTCTCGCACCCTCGGACCCCCGACGCACCAGCGGACCACAGTCTCTCCGCAACACATGCGAAACCAGCATGAACGCCACGTTAAGATTGCGATCCACGTTAAGAGTAGTGTGTGACGACACAGCAAGATGTTAATGGTGACATGTAGCGCAAACACGACCAAGGAACTGTCACACCCTTGATTGGCCCAAGAAGGCAGCTACATTCATTCGTCTTCGGTCTTCCTCACCATGCTGTTGCTGGTATCAACATAAAAATGGCTACGTCATGTTGCACTCTTGCAGACCATCCGTCGTCTTTCATGAATACCACCGTCAACTACATGAATTCCTGCACAAACATATCCCTTGAGCTGCATCTAGAAGTGCCACATGATTTGTCATCACCTCCAGTTTACCATATACAACATCATGCCCCACCCCACAGGTATCGACCGTAATTACCCAACTCCAGCTGTATGAAATTAAAAGTTGAATGTGTTACACTTCACCAGAATAATGTGAGGAGGTTTCTGAGTAATATAAAGACGAACATTTCACAAGGCTGCGAGAGTCAAATAAGTTTTACTAAAATATGAAATTGAAAATGTGCTAACGTTTTGTATTGTTTTCTTGGTGTTTTGATAAAAGGCTAGTCGTGCATTCCTAGAACTCTGAAGACTGAGTAGATTAAATGATCATGAAGGAAACGTTGGTGAATCGTAGGCCACAATTGTTCCCACTGAGTTTTTCTGAAGTCGTGGCTACCGCAAATGCAATCAGGCCTAAGTCATGTCTACCCAGCGGCAGGTAAGTGAGGTGAATCGCAGGAAAACCTGATGTGCAAGGATAGTTTACGTCAAACCGGCGGCAGAGCTACTTTGCATCATATGCATCTCCAACGAGCTAGGGTGTCTTTCCTCTTCAGCATCATTGTAAGGAGTGGGACCCAGAGAGGATCCACTCTCCACTAAAAATTTGAAGAATAAACATACAATCTAATTACACTCATAAGGTATCTTAGAGTGGGTGTAAAATTTTCAAATCTTATTTAATGATAATCAAAACAATCAAAGTATAGTAGTGGAATGAAAATATTGACTATATTTAATTTCTCATGAAGTTATAAAAGAACATCATAATTATTCGGATTTTTTCTCTTATCCTAATTGGATAAGAAATAATATCTAACAATATTAGGAAAGTGCAATTAATGTTAGACTTGGAGTCCAAGACATTATTTTGTTATTCTTTTGTACTGTCATTCCTAATCCCTATAGAATTGTCGTATCATGTCGCATTGTCTAACCGGGAGTCCCTATCTATAAATAGGGATAGACACTGATGGATATTGTGGGCCAAAGAATACCGATGTGTGGGGGTTCTAACGTGTGATAACTTCGGGTGTGCCAACGTAGGACAACATTGTGTGTCAAAACGGGAAGCCACAAAGGATAGCCAAAGAGGGAGAGAACGAGAGTGGGTTACGGGATTCTATTATGGGCATGGGATTGTGAGCGAGCGACAATCCTTGTTATCTTCTTGGATTGCTTAATAAAATTATGTGGTCTTCTTCACCAATCATGTTCTCTACTTGGTTATTTATTTGGTGGTTATTGGCTTTGTCGATGTGGGCGGTCGTGACTTTTATTGTGCATGCTTGGACTATATCTCGTGTGGTATTTTTCTTGGGCTTGAAGCTTCCGCATATCTCTTTCATGCCTAAGTCATGTCTACCAAGCGACAAGTAAGTGAGGGGAATCGTAGGAAAACCTGATGTGCATGGATAGTTTATGTCAAACCGACGACAGAGCTACTTTGTATCATATGCATTTCCAATGAGCTAGGGTGTCTTTCTTCTTCAGCGTCATTGTAAGGAGTGGGACCCATAGAGGATCCACTCTCCCCTAAAAATTTGAGGAATAAACCTCCAGTCCAATCATACTCATAAGGTATTTTAGAGTGGGTGTAAAATTTTCAAATCTTATTTAATGGTAATCAAAACAACCAAAGTATAATAGCGGAATGAAAATATTGACTATATTTAATTTCTCATAAAGTTATAAAAGAACATCATAATCTCCCGCAAAGGGTTTACATAAAAGATATAATATAAAGATCTAAGTATAGGGAAATCTAAACAATAAAAACTTTGTCTCCAAGTTTTTACTCCTTAAGCTAAGTCCAAGACTACATGCCACGTCCTCCATATCCTTCACCTAGGGTTGGAAGCATACCCAACAAGAGGAGAAAAATAGGAGACATATGCAAAGGTTGGTATGTGTATACTAAAAAGGAGTTTGAGCAATATTATGAAATAAAGGACATCAAATATAAAAGGCTTCCCATAGGAAAGTAAAGTACTACCCAAGAATATGTAAAAGAAAAAAAAACTCAATAAAAGAGACAAATAAGAGCAAAGTTTAACAATAAAGCATCAATGTGTTTCACATGTGACAATACTAGACAATATAAATGTGTAGGTAGGAAATAACATGTCTACCATAAATCTGGAGTGAGAGGGAACTATATACATCCACTCTAAATATGGGGTGGCAGGGTCAGTCAACATCTGCCCAAGTAAGAATTTAACATCTGCCCAAATATATATATGCATGAATTTAACATATGCAATTATATGTGGGAATTTAACGTCCACATAAACATACATGCAACATGATACTAGTAGTCACCACATGATGCATAAAAAAGATAAGTAAGAATATAAGAGAATAAGAAAGATGAGAACATCCAACAAAATAAAGCAAGATTAGAGGATCCATGCTATCACATAATGTGCCACATAAACATTTACTACAAAGGTGGGCAAAGAATCTCACATCACAAAATAATGTTCCACGATGGAAAAACATAAGAAAGAGTCCAAAAGAATATCCATGATCACAAGATCAATACCAAATATGGTAGTTCACACGAACCATGATTTTCAAAAGAAAAGGCATTGTGTATAGGCTAATGTCCATATGACCAAGGGAAAGAGATTATAGGTGAATTGATCAACATAGAATAATAGGGTCTGCAAACATACTTCTCTACAGAGTCTAATAGACCAAAGTCACTTCTAGATCCAAATATAGGTCCATCCTAGGTCTTCAAAGAACCTATTAAACATATATGTAGAATTAGGGTTAGGTTTTCATTGATTATGCAAAACCCTAAAAATCTTCTTTTTAATATTAGTGAATTAAGTTATCAAAATTGTGCCAATTTTTAGATTATCTTTTCCTAAGTTTAAAAGATATTTTATTATATTTTTCTAACTTTTAATTGCTTAGGTATGAATTTGGCAAGTTATTACCTATTTAGAAAAATCCATTAAATTCACATATTTACAACATTAGATTTTGTCTACAAAACTATTACCATTAAAAAGCTCATATTTTTATGATTTTAGAACAATTTTTTTTTGAGCTATAAATAATTAGTTAAGAATTTTAAAAACCAGCCAATCAGGAAATTCAAATTAGCATCAGATTCGTGAGAAAACAAGAGATGAAGGTGTGCGTAGAGTTGGCCCAATGGGTGTTGGCCAACTCATAGCCTTAACAAAATAATTAGATGTGAAAAGAAGATATTACCCTTGGAGAGAAATCAAAATAAGAAAGGAGAAAAGAGGGGTAAATTCAAGAAAGTGCATCAGATGTCATCTTCTTCATTCTCTCAACACGCGAGGCTAAGAAAAGACTTTGAGATCTAGGAGAACACCAAGGTGGGAAACAAAAATCAATCTTCTAACCACCAGCGTGAGAAAACATCATCAAAGCACTCCCATCATGCCTCTGATTTCAAACAACCAGAGAATAGGTGACAAGGAATCACCACCCTAGTTCAATGCATCTTGAGCGCAGACCCAGTAGAAAGTGGAAAAACAATTTCACCTACCAAGAGACTAAATTGGCAATGACATTATCTTCACGGGATCACCAAGATGCGCAAAATGTCACCTCAGACGGTCCATAGGGTCCTAGACGTCGGGTTGGCAAACCAGTAGCAGAAGAAAGTAGCTGGAGTAGGGAATCTATATGTGAAGTCTGTAGGGGCCAAACCAGTGAGGGAAAACTAGTCTAGGGACCTCGACGGAGGTTTTAATATCAGTGGGAGCTGGTCTGATGAACTAGAGATGTGAGGTGATGCAAAGGGAAGGAAGGACAGGGGAGAAACAGAGGAGCACCAGGAATGGTTGCGGTAGGGCATATGATCAGAGGAAACTCAGGGTATTTATGGTCTCTCAGTTTGGCTAAAGATAAGGAAAGTGAGGGTTAAGGAAGAGGAGGAAAATGAGGAAGGGAGAGTCCAAAAAATAAGAGAAAGAATTAGAGAGGAAATTTGTGTGTTTGGTTTCCCAAAAGGTGAGATGTGAAGGATGAAGCCGGTTTGCATGAACTGAATGCCAAGCCGCGTGACTAGAAGAGAAAAACTAGAAATAAACTATGTTGTATTCAAATCAGGGTAAATAATCGAATAAACCAAAGTCTGAGTTGCATTGGGAATATGAATAAGGTATTTTCTTCTATAGTCAAATTGAGATAGAAAACATAATCCATTTAAGATGAAACTTTGCACCCAGACTAATTAAAACATGTATAAACCAATTTTAACACTATATTTCACAAATGGAAACTTTTGATGCATCAATTAATCAAATCTTAGTTTCTCTTTCCTCATGCATTAATGACATCGGGATTATCCAAATTTGATGAAACTTCACCCACAATTCAAACTAAGTTCCTTGGATATGAGTTTTATATGTTGGAGTTGTTTGTTCATTTATTAAATATTTTGAAGTTTCTACACACTTTCTCTCTCCTGATTTCATCTTTTATTCAAACTTTTTCCAAATTGAGTGAAAATTCACCCAAAGGCATATTTTGATGTGTAGATTACGAATTTATGATTATTTTCCACTTTTTGAATCATTAAATATTTTATTTCATATTTTGAAGGAAAACTCATATTTTCTTTCCTAAATGAAATTAGAATAGTTATTATAGTGCAAATAATGTTAAAATTGACTCCCAAATTAATTGGGATCCAAGGAACACGAATTTCACATTAGATTTCTCTTTTAGAATCCTCTTTTATGAATTATAGCATTTTTGGTTTGTTATCATTATATTTATAATAATATTATTTCATCATCACTATTATTCATGTAACTGTGTCTCATATCTTTATATTACAGCCAAAAGAATCATATATCATTCTTGTGCACAAATTATTTTGAAATCTCCATTTATATAATGTGACATATTTTATATGTTCATATCGACCTAATCCTAATGTGAGAACATTAGGTTACATTAGGGTGATATATGCATACATCAGCTCATTAGGGTTATACTAAATATCTTTTAGATCTAACATCAACCTTGTTTTTCTTAGCCATAGGGTCAAAGTTCTAGGGTAGGGTCCAAGATCCGGTATGTTACAGTCGTCCACTATGACATGTATGTACTAGACAATGACTCGATCAGGCCAGAGGGGATCTTGCATTGAATTTTACCAAGACAGTCACTAGATTGGATGAAGCCAACGAGGATGCGTCTAGGAGGCCCCAAAACACCATGACAAAGATGTTTAAAGGAGCTTGTTTGATGGAGCTAGTGTTTGAGGAGTCAAGCTTTGCTTATGGGGACCTTTTCACCTTTGAGATCGGTTACATTAACAAACCCTGATGTGCCTTGGAACTCTCTCATCACCAACGTTGGGTTCGTCAATGTGGGAATGTGGTAGAGGTGACCCTCTGGCTGTGGCAATAGTTACCCCACTGGATTCCTGGTGGCATAGAAGCCTCTGGTTGGCTTCATCTAGTGAGGGCAACGACTAGGATCATATATGAGAAAAATAGACATGCATGCTTGCTAACAAATATATAAGAGAACCGATGGAGCAAAAAAATAAACAGAGTGAAGGGAATAGATGAACAAGGATAGAGAATTGGTAGAGGGAAGAGAAAAGGAGTTAGTGAGAGTAGAATAATTGTAGAGAAAGAGTAGAAGAGAGAAAATATAGAAGCAATAGTGCATTATGTGCGTGAATGTTATTGTGCTTTTTTAATATCTGAATTTTAATGTAACGATTAGAAACTTGATTGTAACGGAGGTTGAATACACCTAAGTGTATTCTAGACCTTTCACTCTCTCTCTCTCTATTATATAAGGTAGCGATGTAGTGAGAAACATCCTATGGTGAGAGCATGAGAGGCATTTGAAAAACTAAAAATTTGTACCTACATTTTAAAATCCAACCTATAGATGGGAAAAGCTTCAATTCATTTATCTTCCTACATAAAATCATTGTAATCAGATATTCTTTACATCTCCATATGTATGATATACACTTTCTACATCCAATGATCATCCTAAAATCGATATAGAGCATGGATAAGTATTATGTTGTTGTGAATATTATACACATTTAATGATGATGACATTTTTTAGGAACATAAATATTAAGGTATAACTTTAATCTATACTGTTGGATTGTAAATTATTGATATTTGCAAAGAGTTATTGAAATGGCTCTCATGCTCTCATCAAAATATGGTTCTCACTGGATCATTGTCATATATATATAAATATATATATATATATACATATATATATATATAAATAAATATATATATATATGTGTATATATATGTATATATATGTATATATGTATATGTATGTATATATATGTATACTTGTGTGTGTATGTATGATGAACTATTGGTTCTAAGCCATCTTTGGTGATTGATCAATCATTTGAAGATATATATATATACACTACTACAGAATAGGCCTTTGGCATCAGTTATTTAGAGCCTTTAGCGTCGGTTTCCAAGTGACACCCAAGTGGGTGCTGCTAAAAGTTGACACCTTCAGCGTCGGTTTCTAACCGACTCTATAACCCTTCCCACCACCGAAAATGCGCCAGCAAGGGAACTATAGGCGTCAGTTCTTAACAAAAACTGACACTATATCATGATCAATGACATCGGTTATTAAACAAACACCGACGCCATAACCCTTCCCGCCACCGAAAATGTGCTAGTAAGGAAACTATAAGAGTCGGTTAGTAAAGAAAATTGATACTATATCATGGTCAAACACGTCGGTTATTAAACAATAACTGACGCCATATCCCTACCAGCATGGCCATGCCTGGCCACAATAGGTGTCAGTTCTTACTGATAACTGACGCCATCCATGCAAGAGACATCAGTTTTTTTGCTAATAACTTACACTGTATGTCGTTGGTGTCGGTTTTATACAAACACCGACGTCTATCTTCTCATTTTTTTCTTATCAGATTGCAGGCTTGTTCTATGGTTGGTTAGCAGGATGCAGAACCTATAGTTTAGTTCTAAACTGCAAGTTTACATCATCCATTGATATCAGCCAACAATAGGCCACAAACCTGCAAAGTCATTCACATTCAAACACATGTATTGATCAGATACATGTAGAAACCTACAAAGTCATTTACATTCACATTCGGTTCCATTCATTCCATCTCTTTTCACATTCAGACATTCATGTATTGATCAGAAAAAGTCATTCACATTCACATATATGACAATTCAAAAAAAGTCATTCACATTCACACAAAAATAATTATGAGAACAATGTCTAGAAATATCATTTTTTATTCATCATCATCATCATTGTCATCAGATACCCAATTATATTTAAAAATTCCCACTACTTGTAGGGCTTTTGCCCATTCTTCTCTTACAACATCTACTTCCTCCCTTGTATAGGGAGTATGTACATCTAATAACTATCCACTTGTACTGAAGTCAGTTTTAAAGACCTGCAAAGAGAATTACGTATATATATAATTAATAATATATAATAAGATTGATATATTTCATATTATCTAATGAGACTATATATATTACCTTATGTATAGTATCGATTTCCATTGCGGCATATTTGATGATTAGGTCCATAAATTGCATCACATAGTAGGCACATGCCCAGATGTTATCTTGTATAGAACACTATAAATTGAAACATACAAAATATTCAAAAATACAAATAAGCACAGTTCACATAAATAATATATACATTGGAGTCAATGTATATATAAGCATCATCCTTCTTAAAGATGACACATGTGAGGGTCGAACGTAGGAAACGGGAGACACCACGTCGTTCCAATTCACAGCCATCGACAATGTCAAAGATGTCTCCCAATGTTTGTTCCACTGGGGGGACAAAGGTGGAGGCAACGGAGTATTACTTAGAAATAGAAAAGTCGTCTATCAGACGGTCAGCCCTTGTAGAGAAAGGAAGAAAGGAAGGCTTGCCCAATTAGTCGGCAACCTTGAGCAAGGCTCGGCGGCTAAGCGCGCCATTGACTTCACCAATGACACAGAACCTCCAAATGATACTATGGTCGACGATGATCAATCCGTCGGCCTCCGTGCGGCAATTGTTTGAGTTGCCCACACCCCTTTCTGTCTATTAGTGTTTTATGTTGAACATCCTCTGCTGGAATATTCAAGGTGCTTGTTTCAAGAAGAAAATTCGTCTTCTCAAGGATCTCAGAAGAAGACATAGGCTTCATATTATGTCTATTGTTGCACCACGAATAAGTGGGTCCAAGGCTGAGGCGTCATTAATCAATTGGGTTTCCCTTCTTCTCACCAGGTTGAGGCTGTAGGATTTTCGGGTGGCATATGGGTGTTATGGGATGATGCTTGCTGCTCCATCAAGTTCGTCCTCAACCACAGACAGTTCTTACATTGTTGCATCAATGACTCCTGGCACTTAACGTTCGTCTATGGTGCTCCTAATCCGGGTAGAAGGGACCTTCTGTGGAATCGCTTGCATGACATCTCCAACTCCATTCATGGTGCATGGGTTGTCATCGGTGATTTCAACACTATGTTGGACATCTCTGAAAAACACAACGGGTGTTCCTTTGACCGCCGCTCGAGTAGGAAATTCAATTCTCTTCTCACGCACATGGGCTTAGCAGACATCAAGGCCAATGACCCCTTCTATACCTTCAAGCGACTCCAACTCTTAGAGAGGCTGGATCGAGTCATCGCCAACGATGACTGGTTGTCTATGGCATCCTCTGCATCGATGACTGTCCTTCCTAGGCTTTATAGTGACCATAGTCCGCTGTTCATTCACGACTCCACACAACACCAGGCTCACAATAAGTCTTTCCAAACTAAAGAGTCTTGGTCGCTGGCCCCTGGTTTTAAAGAAGTCATTCTTCAATCTTGGGATCTGACAAAGAATTTCCTCGATGCTCTTCCCGCCTTCCGTGAGGTGGCATCTGCATGGGACTCCAAGCTTCACAATTCCAACAACAAACACAAAAATAAAATCATGCATCGGATAAACAACATCCAGGTATCTTCTACCAACTTGTCTCATACTTCCTCTGACTCCACTTTGGAATATTTGCAAGATGAATACAGCAATATTCTCCTTCAAGAGGAGGCTGATTGGCGGCAGCGAGCTAACATTAACTGGCTCTGTCTTGGCGACACCAAAACAAAATTCTTTCATACATACATCAAGGTGCGCCGCCTCTTCAACAAGATTACAAGGCTCAAGGACAGTGCAGACAATTGGGTGGAAGATCCAGCTTCCCTTAAGTTGCATGTGCGAAACTTCTTTCTTGATTTGATGACTGCCCCGCCACCCAGCGCTCGCAGTGCTGCTACTGTTGCTAGCTTCGTTGGCAACTTCGAGTAGCCTTGCGAGGCCACTAGGCGAAACCTTAGCGTCATCCCTTCTGCTGCTGACATTAAGCGCACCATGTTCATGATGGCACCTAACAAAGCTCCCGGGCCCGACGACATCTGCAATTCATTCGTCCAAAAGCACTGGGACACAGTTGGCTATTCCTTTATTCGCACTGTGCAAGATACCTTCACATCAGGGACCATTGACGACAGGCTTGCTGACTCCTTTATGTGTCTGATTCCGAAGACTAGACAACCCCAAACTTGCAGTGACCTCCGTCTTATTTTGCTGAATAACACGTGCTTCAAGTTGATTTCCAAGATCATTGTGGAACACATCAAGCCTCTACTGCAATGATGGATTTCTGAAACTCAATCTAGTTTCCTACCGGGCCGGCGCATCACTGATAATATTATTCTTGTCCAGGAGGTTATCCATACCATGCGTACGAGGACTACTGGCAAGGCGCTTGCTTGCATCAAGATAGACCTTGCTAAAGCCTTTGATAAGATGAGTTGGGTGTTCATCCACGACACCTTCAAGAGGACTGGTATTCCGGCTGTTTTGGTTAATCTCATTATGCAAATCATCACTAAAGGGTGCACTTTGGTTCTCTGGGAAGGCTGCCCTCTTGAGTCATTCAAAACCTCACAAGGAGTCCGTCAAGGCGACCCAATCAGCCCCTACATATTTGTTCTATGTATGGAGAGACTCAGTCAAGCCATCTTGCAATCCATAAACCAAGGAGCATGGAAGCCTATTCGTCTTTCTAGATAGGGCCCGATGTTATCACATGTCTTCTTTGTCGATGATATACTCTTACTGGCAGAGGCTTCTGAAGGGCAAGCTAAAAGCATTAACAAAGTTCTCCAAGCTTTTGGGCGTGCATCTGGGCAACGGGTGTCTAAGGCCAAGTCACGTTGCTTCTTCTCTCCTAATACCCCACGCCAAGTCCGGGATGCTTTCTGCAGGCGCCTTGGTACTCCACACACCAGTGACTTGGGTCGATACCTTGGTGTTCCCATTCTACATCACCGAATCAACAAATCAACTCATGTTGCAATTGTTGATACTATGAAGGACTGTATGATGAGCTGGTCAGCAAGACAACTATCTCTAGCTGGTAGAATCACTCTTGTAAAATCCACTCTCCAAGCCATTCCCAGCTACACTATGTAATCAGTGCAACTCTCACAAGCGCTTTGTGATGATATTAACAAGCACGTCAAGAACTTTCTCTGGTCTGGCAGCCGATCCCACCACAGTCTCTCTCTGGTCTCGTGGAAGAAGGTTACTATGGCTAAATCCGACGGCGGCCTGGGCATCAAGGATGCACGGTCTCATAATTAAGCTCTAATGCTCAGTAATGTGTGGTGCTTCATAAACAACAGAGATGTTATTTGGGTTCGTGTTTTGCATAGCAAGTACATGTGCAATGACACACCTATAAAGAAACCATGTTCCTCGGTGTGGGCTTTTATTAGGAAGTACATGCCAACCATCCTTCAGGACTCGGTCGTAACTATCAATAACGGTGAATCTGCAAATGTTTGGAGTGACAAATGGCTTCATGGCCTATCTATTAAAGACATTGACCCCTCTCTTGTGCCGCCGCCCGACCTCGCTGATCTTACTGTCTCAGCCATGGGCATGGATGGCAATGGCTGGGACTGAGATTTCATCCATGGCTATCTTTCGAGTAGTTCCTGGCTGCATATTCAGCATGTCTACCCGCCTTCTCCGTCTACTGGCCATGATACTCGCCATTGGCCTAGGTCGCCTACTGGCCTTCTTACCACAAAGTCTGCATACAAATGGCTCCGCACGGACATTGAGTTGCCCCTACCTGGGAAATGGGATACTATTTGGAGATTGCCGATTCTGCCCCGTTGTGATGGAGTGGGTTTTGGAAATCCATAAATCTCCAATAACATATTAGAATCCATATCTTGAGTTACAATGAGAGTTCCAAGTGTTTTGGTAAAGGGGAGATGTTGAATGAGATTTATATAATGATTAAGATCTCTCTTTATATGCCTTCTTGAGGAATTTAATTGGATGACCTAACAGTTGAGTTTTAGAACCAAATTTGAATATAAGGTAGCTTGAGTGGTAGGAAAGTTGTGGTTAAAATTTGGTGGCAATCGGACATTCCTAGAGGAAGTTATGGAGGTTTGATGTTTTGTGAATTGATGTACAATATTAGGGTTGATTAGCCTAAGTTATTGCTTTTAATAAAGTGTCACGCCCCTGGTCTGGGCTGGGCCTGTGTGGCCAAATCCGGGCCATTCATGTCTAATCTTGTGGCTGGGACCGCCTTCTTAAGTGAGCCCGGATCTTGCTTTGGGCAAGTTATTTATAATCGTTAGATGTACCCTTGACGGCTGGATCTTCATCCCCTACCTCCAATCAAACGAGGGATCGTGGGGTTACAGTGAGTGGGAGGAGTTAGCCTCGCCTCACGATGTGGTCGTGGCTCAGTGAAGGGCTTGAAGTGGGCAGTCGTGTTCGGCTCGACTAGAGGAGCGAGAAGACCCCTTAAGGGAGATGTGAGACCATTCCAATAGGTAGAACAAGCCACGCGAATCCCTGGTCTCTCTGCAGCATCGTGCAGGTGGCAGAAAGACAGTGAAGTCAAGAATAGAAGGTCGTTTTGAGGAAGATGAAGAAGGAAGAAGCAAGGCCGAAGCCAGGGGAGACGGATGTGAGCCTTTGTTTCAGTGGTTTCAGGTGGAGGTTCCATGGCGGACGGAGCCAACCTGACCAGAATGAGGGAAGGGCTCGGAGACCTGTGGGGAGAGCTTCTCGCCATGACCAAAGGTTGCAATGAACTCGTGGAGACCCTGCGAAGCTTCGGAAGCTGTAGGTCGGTGCGTGAATGATCAGGGGCAAGACGCCACTTTTGCCCCTCCGCAGTGAGGTCGACGCCGGAGATCCCGCCGATCTAGAATGGCGGAGGCAAAGCTCTGAAGCCGAGTGGCCGTGGAGGTCACTTCAAGGTGCACGAACGTGATGGTGGTGTGAGGAGCTCACGATGAAGACTTGGTCGTTGTGGATTGCTCGCCGGAGCTGGGCCAGACGGCAGCGCCCGCGTGAAACAGAGTCCCGCTGGGACTCAGGAGCGCGTGAGAGAAAGGAGGAGGACCGGTTGGTCCAGCCGGTGAACCAGACCGGCTCAACCAAAGAACCGGCCGGCTCGCAACGAACCAACAAAGAACCGAGCGAACTCAAGCAAAGGGCTAGAGTTGTGCGCCCAAGGACACGTGGCAATGTGCCATTGGACAAAAGGTAAGAAAATGCTCAGATATTTCTCAAATCTTCAATAATTCATAGAAAATAGCTCGATGCTCAGAAAAATACAAATAATATATCGAAATTCTCAGAAAATTGTATAGAACATGATGAGACTATAATATCACTCTTTTTATGCATGTATATCAGCAATATCATGTAAGATGTGTAATTCTTGTTTAATGGATAATAAATAGCAAATGATGACATAAAATCATGGAAAAATATCAATAAGTCTATAATTATGTATAGAATGCATATGATGTCAGTTATGGTCATGTTGATACTCGAAATCATGTATCTTTGCTTAATATGTCTAATTAGGGCTAATAACCCTAAAGAAATGTAGAAAATGCATTAATGATCAATTAAAGATGAAATTTACAGAGTAAGCTCATATCTATATATGGAACCTCAGTATTAATTATGAGATCATAATGATGAACATAATCCATGTTATATGAAGATGAATTGTAATACATGGTTTTAAACCCTAATCTAGGTTAATGATGTAACCTAGGGTTAATTAATGTGTACAAAAATGATATGGAAGATAATGTTTAGATTATGTATCCTAATCTGGAATATAACATCAGTAACATAAAATCTCACATAAGGATGAAGATAACACAAGTAATGATGAGAATATCCTAAAAAGATAAGCTAAACCCTAATTAACACAATTAGGGTTAAGATGAGATATAATAAGATGAGAATCTGATAATAGTACATGGTCTTGTCTTGATCAGGTTTAACCAAGGATATAGATGACATCAGGAAAATGTGATTATGATGTTTCTTTGGAAGGTACGCTATTACCTCTTACTTGGCTTATTATACAATATGCTTGTGTTATAGGAGTAGTAAAATACTTGGCATATGGTATTGATTGAAATGATTGTTCTGGTATGATATGTTGCATGATTTTCCATACTTATTACTATGAACACATGAAACATAAGATATCTGGTCCATCATATGATAGCACTAAACTCTTTGGTAGTACAGTGCATTGAAGTGATCTCAAACTCTTTGGTAGTAGATCACATGTGTTAGATCTTAAACTCTTTGGTAGTAGATCACATGTGTTAGATCTTAAACTCTTTGGTAGTAGATCACACGTAAAATGATCTCAAACTCTTTGGTAGTAGATCATAAGGCCTGAAAAGCATCAAAGCCCAAGGGGCAGATGTACTAGATATATGATGGAAATGTGCTTAAAATATGTGTTCTCTTTTGTTAATGAATATCTTTGTGCAAGTATATGCTTTTCTTATATTCTTCTGTTACTGCCAAGTATTAGTTTTATCTTATTGCCAAGATATGATGAGAGGTAAATAAAAGACACGTAGGCGTACTCAGTACAATATTCATGAAATATTGTTCTGACGTGTACCGCATGTAATCTTTTGTTTAGGTTGTGGATATGCTCTTGAAGATCCAGGATAGTGAGAGTTGTATAGCGAGCTGATGTACAGGTGGACCTGTTGTCTTAAGATCCTGTAGTTTAGATGTAGTACGTGTATATGTAAAGTTTGCTGTTCAATATGTAATATCAAATGTTGTAATAATTCATGTTGTAATTATATGTTGAATGGTGAACATGTGTGTATGGTTTCATTATTGTTCATGTACATGTGCTACTGTGTTTCCTTCTGACTCCCTTGATTTTCTTCTACTTAGCCTAGTGTGGGATGTTTAAATTGGGATTCTCGCTGAGGTGAGGGTTTCAATTTGGACGTCTCACATCAGATTAAGTTTTAGAAAATCCGGGGACGTCACAGGTGGTATCAGAGCATGAACAATAGCAAAGCCTAACATTTGCTCATTATGCAACTCAAAACTAGAAAACCTTGAACTTAATAATCTTTTAGGGTTAGATTAGTCGTCTTTTAGAGACTAGATCTGACCTAGCCTCTAGGTTAGCACCTAGATGTCCGAGAACTAGGCCTAGACTGGTGCTTGTTGTATAGCAAGTCCTTAGATGTCGGTCTTTCCTTGTAGTGCAGCGGTATGGGACGTTGCACTATTTGGAAATGACGTGCATCAAGGGAAGAGAAACCCTAGACATATTGCGCACGTTGTCTAGCGTAGCTACACTAGTCTACCCCTTGTTCTCACCCTTTTCACTAGTTTTCATGACACTGTACTCTCTACTATGTGTGGGACACTCGTTTTCTGGATTTGGTTTTGGATTCCAACCGGATCGATCTATGATAGTTTTCTCTGACGCTTGTTTTATCGGAGAAAAACTATATAATATTTTATTATATATGTGTATTACAAAAATGTGTCCCCACACAGGTACGAGTAGGAGGTGATCATGTAACTTAAGTGAAAGTGAATGACATCAGTCTAGAAGAGAGAGTAGTTCTATATTAGATGTCTAGAGCCTTGTTGGAATATATATGATAGATGGAATAGATGAAATAAGTTCGATGATATGATGTAAGTCTTATATAGAAGACATAAGATGTTTGTGATGATCTATGTTTGTCTTTGAGGATGCAAGTTCAGTCTTGAGGATTTGAGATGAGTTTTGATGATGCAAGTAACTAGGATTTTATGTGATAAGTTATGTTAAGTTGAGACAAGGTTGTGAGTCAGCATGAGCCTCAAGCTCTTTTACGAAGGAGGACCTCTAGTGTTAGGACCAGTTTCGGGGTTAACTCTAGAGAGAGTGAGACCCATTGGGAGAAGGTTAGAGAACCTAAACTCCAAGATATGAGAATTTTGAGATATGTGATATGTCCTAAACTAGACTACTCCTGAGTGATTGAGTTGAGTTTCTTTATGTATGATTCTTATAGTCTTCTTGAACCCTAGATGTCCTTGGGAGGACCAAACCCTAGAGTCAGAGAGAGGCTAGTTATATATGCGAATAAGGAAATATGAGAACCTGCCATCCGGGTGAGGGAGAGAGCCCAAGACCCTGGAGGAGGTAGCTATGTTAGTTCTGTGAAGCCTCATGCTCAGGTTGGTGGTTTCCCACATAGGAATCTAGTGGTATATATAAGAAAGTTTTGGGTAAGATGTTTCATGGGTAGAGACCTATGATGAATATGTCATAGCATGTTCTGGTTTGTGCTTTTGTGGCTAGAGCTTGTAAGGCTATCACTAGTTCCAATGAGGTAACCTGAGAACCCTAGACCGAGAGGGAAGATATAGTTTGTACGTATGAGACACTCATTGAGTTGAGTTGGCTCAGAGGGACTGAGCATGGTGTTACTCTCATGACAAGGGTTAGGACCTCAGTTGGACTAGATGACGTTTTGATATATGTTTAAAGAGCAACTCACATAAGTTTGTGTAGTACAACCATGATATAATAAATGTAAGGATGTGATCGAATCTCGAGATGTGACATACAGATATGATATGAAGGAAACCTAGAGTTGGTTTAATAAATATCAATGCATGCATGGTTAACCACATACATAAATAATGATGATAATGTGAAAATGTTGGTTAATCTTGCTATGAAATCACATGTAAATGTTATAACCTATTATGAGTAATGAAATAAGACTCTATGAATGAACATGTTCCCTGAGGTGTTAATCTTAGTCCTTAACAAAGATGGAAAATATTGTTTGACAGCTAGCACAACATAATGTTTATGACACCTTTATGTGATAAAGATCGATAAAGTGGGTTGACTTTAGTTAACTCCCTCCTAAAAGGAATATGTTAATGTTGAACATGTTCTAACAATTAGCTCAATAAAATGTTGATGATACCTTGATATAATGGCTTAACTTTGGTTAACTCCTTTGGAACATGGAATATCATGTGAAAACCCTAATCCATGGCTAAAGATAAGGAAGCAACTCTAATATATGAGATATGTCATGACATAATCTGAGTTTCAAAACCTTGAGTTCATCCTTGAATGGAGTGTTTGTGCACCCAAGATGGTTGTAAACCCCCTAATAGTGTTATGGATACAGGGTTCTAGGTAACCTTTGTGGATATATTACACATAGAATAGTGCCTACACGCGGATGAAGGAAATATAAGGCTTTTCCCTGGAAGTATGAGTATGGTGTACTTTCGAGGACGAAAGTTCTTTTAAGATGTATATGATGTGAAAGACCGGATTTCTAGTTTAATTTCGAGGACGAAATATCTTTTAAGGTGTGTAGGATGTGATGGAGTGGGTTTTGGAAATCCATAAATCTCCAATAACATATTAGAATCCATATCTTGAGTTACAATGAGAGTTCCAAGTGTTTTGGTAAAGGGGAGATGTTGAATGAGATTTATATAATGATTAAGATCTCTCTTTATATGCCTTCTTGAGGAATTTAATTGGATGACCTAACAGTTGAGTTTTAGCACCAAATTTGAATAGAAGGTAGCTTGAGTGGTAGGAAAGTTGTGGTTAAAATTTGGTGGCAATCGGACATTCCTAGAGGAAGTTATGGAGGTTTGATGTTTTGTGAATTGATGTACAATATTAGGGTTGATTAGCCTAAGTTATTGCTTTTAATAAAGTGTCACGCCCCTGGTCTGGGCTGGGCCTGTGTGGCCAAATCCGGGCCATTCATGTCTAATCCTGTGGCTGGGACCGCCTACTTAAGTGAGCCCGGATCTTGCTTTGGGCAAGTTATTTATAATCGTTAGATGTACCCTTGACGGCTGGATCTTCATCCCCTACCTCCAGTCAAACGAGGGATCGTGGGGTTACAGTGAGTGGGAGGAGTTAGCCTCGCCCCACGATGTGGTCGTGGCTCAGTGAAGGGCTTGAAGTGGGCAGTCGTGTTCGGCTCGACTAGAGGAGCGAGAAGACCCCTTAAGGGAGATGTGATACCATTCCAATAGGTAGAACAAGCCACGCGAATCCCTGGTCTCTCCGCAGCATCGTGCAGGTGGCAGAAAGACAGTGAAGTCAAGAATAGAAGGTCGTTTTGAGGAAGATGAAGAAGGAAGAAGCAAGGCCGAAGCCAGGGGAGACGGATGTGAGCCTTTGTTTCAGTGGTTTCATGTGGAGGTTCCATGGCGGACGGAGCCAACCTGACCAGAATGAGGGAAGGGCTCGGAGACCTGTGGGGAGAGCTTCTCGCCATGACCAAAGGTTGCAATGAACTCGTGGAGACCCTGCGAAGCTTCGGAAGCTGTAGGTCGGTGCGTGAATGATCAGGGGCAAGACGCCACTTTTGCCCCTCCGCAGCGAGGTCGACGCCGGAGATCCCGCCGATCTAGAACGGCGGAGGCATAGCTCTGAAGCCGAGTGGCCGTGGAGGTCACTTCAAGGTGCGCGAACGTGATGGTGGCGTGAGGAGCTCACGATGAAGACTTGGTCGCTGTGGATTGCTCGCCGGAGCTGGGCCAGACGGCAACGCCCGCGTGAAACAGAGTCCCGCTGGGACTCAGGAGCGCGTGAGAGAAAGGAGGAGGACCGGTTGGTCCAGCCGGTGAACCAGACCGGCTCAACCAAAGAACCGGCCGGCTCGCAATGAAACAACAAAGAACCGAGCGAACTCAAGCAAAGGGCTAGAGTTGTGCGCCCAAGGACACGTGGCAATGTGCCATTGGAAAAAAGGTAAGAAAATGCTCAGAAATTCTCAAATCTTCAATAATTCATAGAAAATAGCTCGATGCTCAGAAAAATACAAATAATATATCGAAATTCTCAGAAAATTGTATAGAACATGATGAGACTATAATATCACTCTTTTTATGCACGTATATCAGCAATATCATGTAAGATGTGTAATTCTTGTTTAATGGATAATAAATAGCAAATGATGACATAAAATCATGGAAAAATATCAATAAGTCTATAATTATGTATAGAATGCATATGATGTCAGTTATGGTCATGTTGATACTCGAAATCATGTATCTTTGCTTAATATGTCTAATTAGGGCTAATAACCCTAAAGAAATGTAGAAAATGCATTAATGATCAATTAAAGATGAAATTTACAGAGTAAGCTCATATCTGTATATGGAACCTCAGTATTAATTATGAGATCATAATGATGAACATAATCCATGTTATATGAAGATGAATTGTAATACATGGTTTTAAACCCTAATCTAGGTTAATGATGTAACCTAGGGTTAATTAATGTGTACAAAAATGATATGGAAGATAATGTTCAGATTATGTATCCTAATCTGGAATATAACATCAGTAACATAAAATCTCACATAAGGATGAAGATAACACAAGTAATGATGAGAATATCCTAAAAAGATAAGCTAAACCCTAATGAACACAATTAGGGTTAAGATGAGATATAATAAGATGAGAATCTGATAATAGTACATGGTCTTGTCTTGATCAGGTTTAACCAAGGATATAGATGACATCAGGAAAATGTGATTAGGATGTTTCTTTGGAAGGTACGCTATTACCTCTTACTTGGCTTATTATACAATATGCTTGTGTTATAGGAGTAGTAAAATACTTGGCATATGGTATTGATTGAAATGATTGTTCTGGTATGATATGTTGCATGATTTTCCATACTTATTACTATGAACACATGAAACATAAGATATCTGGTCCATCATATGATAGCACTAAACTCTTTGGTAGTACAGTGCATTGAAGTGATCTCAAACTCTTTGGTAGTATATCACATGTGTTAGATCTCAAACTCTTTGGTAGTAGATCACACGTAAAATGATCTCAAACTCTTTGGTAGTAGATCATAAGGCCTGAAAAGCATCAAAGCCCAAGGGGCAGATGTACGAGATATATGATGGAAATGTGCTTAAAATATGTGTTCTCTTTTGTTAATGAATATCTTTGTGCAAGTATATGCTTTTCTTATATTCTTCTGTTACTACCAAGTATTAGTTTTATCTTATTGCCAAGATATGATGAGAGGTAAATAAAAGACACGTAGGCGTACTCAATACAATATTCATGAAATATTGTGCTGACGTGTACCGCATGTAATCTTTTGTTTAGGTTGTGGATATGCTCTTGAAGATCCAGGATAGTGAGAGTTGTATAGCGAGCTGATGTACAGGTGGACCTGTTGTCTTAAGATCCTCTAGTTTAGATGTAGTATGTGTATATGTAAAGTTTGTTGTTCAATATGTAATATCAAATGTTGTAACAATTCATGTTGTAATTATATGTTGAATGGTGAACATGTGTGTATGGTTTTATTATTGTTCATGTACATGTGCTACTGTGTTTCCTTCTGACTCCCTTGATTTTCTTCTACTTAGCCTAGTGTGGGATGTTTAAATTGGTATTCTCGCTGAGGTGAGGGTTTCAATTTGGACGTCTCACATCAGATTAAGTTTTAGAAAATCCGGGGACGTCACACCCGTGTTTGCACTTTTCTATGGCTTCTGGTCCACAAGGCGTTGCTCACCAATGTGGAGAAGTCCCGCCGCCATATCCCTGCCAACAGCCACTGCCCGGTTTGTGCAAATGCGAGTGACACTCTGGTGCATGCTCTCTGCGACTGCAATTTCAGTAGGGAAGTGTGGGTTGCCTGTCGAATGGACCCATCCTTCTTCCTTCTTCCTGAGGATGAGTGGATTGATGTGATCATCTCTTCTAAAGGCACTAACACTCCATCCATGTTGCCTCTAGTGGCTTGCTGGGCAATCTGGTCACAGAGAAATGAGTTTGTACATAGTAGGAAGCAACAACCTCTCCAAATGCGGGTATCCTTCATCAAGGACCGAGTTCGAGCCATCTTGGCAACCCCGACGCTGTTCTCGACACACATGATGGGATGCAGCCAAGCCAGAATTTCCCCTCCTCTCAGTGACATTATTATTTTTGTTGATGCCTCTCATCACGCTGAATCCTCTCGCACTGGGATTGGTATTCATGCTGTGGACAGCCATGGAGGCTTCCTTCTGGGCCACGGACTGCCCAGCCATGCCACCTCGGCATTGGAGGCAGAGATACAAGGCATCATTTGGGCCTTGGAACTTTGCAAAATTACATGATGGCGTGCACCCACCATTCTATCTGATGCTACCTCTGCGGTATCCATTACCACCAAGGAGGCATCCGCAACAACCATGTTCCTTCCGCACATGTGTCGTCTTCAACAACTCCAGAATGAAGTTGGTCTCACTTCCATAGCTCATGTTCCTAGAGTGCATAATAATGTAGTGAACTGTATTGCTCGCTTCTCAATTTCTGCTACTACTACTTTTACTTTCCAAAATGTGGCACCCCCGTGGCTCACAAGTAACCTAGATGTTAATTTCTCTAACATTTGGCCCGCAGTAGAGAGCGGGATGAATATAATATGATCTCTACGGCTTCCCAAAAAAATATATACATTGGAGTCAGGAAATTACTTTCACATTCTCCCAAATTAGTGGTTGATTCTTTTTCCTGGGGACCTTTCCTCTAGCTTTTTTGAACTCTTGTAAAGCCCTACATGTTAATGTAACACATTAAATTACATAATTAAATAGTAATGTAATAACACATGTTAACAGATATAAAAATATGAAATATTTCTCACAGGAATAATGGCTTTTTCATTGTGTGTCCATATAATGTATTCAATTCGTTCCCCGCAGGATCTAGATAATAGATAGTGAATGTCTTAGGGACAATAACTAGTAACTCCCAATGCCTACCACTACAGGTAAGAAAGTTAAAAATTATTAACTCAAAATCCACAATAAAAATGTAATTTTCTTAAGTCCAAATTATAAGCAAAGTAAACTTACTCGACATTGAATGGAGCTATTATCACCATCTTCTTATTTTTACCAAAATATTTAAAAGCAGCACATCATTATGAAGTAACTGAAGAAGGGTCTCTATCTACAAGACTAATCAAAGATGGAACCAAAAATCCCACATGGGAAAATGCAAAATTTGTACATATCATGTGTAAGTGGCTGCAAAACATGTATTACATATGCATTAATATATAAGAAACCAGATCACCATATATAAAACAAGGTATACAGATGTATAAACAAGATCTCACCATATCCACAGCTCTATCATAGATGTGTTCATCCAATCATAATGAAACAACTCCAAAATATCTTGTATAAATAGCTTGTTATTGTATGATTGACCTGCATTAATACATATACATTAATGCGTATGCAAAACTTATATTATGTGTGCATTAATATGTATGCAAAACTTGTATAAATATTTTGTTATCGTATGATTGACCTGCAACATCCTTCAGAATAATAAGATTTATAGGGCAATTTGAATCATGTTCGCCTATCAATACTGCCATACCCCTACAATTTGGACCTAACGAGGTGTGTAGGTCTCTTGGAAGCCAACTTGGTACTTTAGGAGGTGGAGGTGGAGGCCGAGATGTAGAGGGTGTCTTCCTTTTGACCTGTATATATAATTTCAGATCAATTGACTCATATATACACAATAACAAATTAACATAATGTAAATTTATCATACAATATTAGTATAGACGAAATCCACTTTGGGCCACATTATCACTCTGCCTTCTACCTCACCAAGCGTGTTAGAATCTGCGTGGGCATATGGCAGTGGAAGATCCCTCCAATCGGGGAGTATATGTATCGGGCTTACATGAACCACACCAGCTGGTACTGGAGTCCCATGAAACATCTCCCATGGAAGGGCTAGGTAAGCCTATGCCTTTGCAACGATATATTCTTAACTTTTTAGACGGCATGGCTTCAACCCTTGCAAATTTACGTAAAGAATGTTATATACATATATACATAAACATATCATCTTGAAAAGACTAGATACTATACATGTCATAAAAATACTTACAGCAGATGTGCTAGGTGGTGGGTCTACAGGATTACTCCCAACCTCTACAAAGGAGAAGAGTGAGCCGCCACATGTATTGTCTATGTGGCAGTCTGAGATGCCTGCCACTTGTGAATTGCTTCATTGACTCTCTTATCAAGTGTTTCCTCGACTCTCCTATCAAGTGCTTCCTCGACTCTCCTTTCAATTAACTTATCTACCTATACATGGACAAAAGAAATGCCAGCTTCTTATTATTGAATTCTCTTTTGCAATAACATTTGAAAAAAGAATAAGTTACCTGAGATTGTCAAAGTCCCGCTCTTGGGACTGGTTTGAGTTGTGATGGCCCAAAGAATGCTTTGATGCCCACACCACTGCCTGCATCCCTAACACGTCCAGGATGCTCTAGATTACCCAGAGCAACTATCAATTCATCCCTTGTGCCCTTAGGGATGAACTTGCCTTCTTTCCTCTGCTCGTGCATCTCCCACTAATCAACATCAACAGAAATTAGTAAGTAAACATAATACTAATCAATATGGATCGATTGCTCTTAGAGTTGAATTTTACCATTTTTGCAGCTGCCTCAGTAGTTGCGGGCTTCGTTATATCTCCCTTATTGTTTTGCCTCCCAGCTACTTACATAGCATGGCGAGGCAGAGGTGTGGGACCAATAGTAGAGGACTCTTGAGTAGCAGCAGACTGAGTAGTAAACTCAGTCTATAGTTTTTGGTGAACACCTACATAGCCTCTTGGACCCATTGTGTGGTCATGCACATTCAGTGCACGCCTTGCTCTTTGAGCATCGTTGATATCCTTATTAGTAAGCACATTGATTTGGTTAGTAACACTAAAGGTTAATCTTGAATAGGTGAATACATAAGAACGTATATTAATGAAATTGGGAGTGGTGCTTAATACCTTGAATTCATCCATTTTTTTTGGGTAAAAAACTCCTCCCAGACTTTGGTGTCTAGGTAGTTCTATTGCTCAGTGGTTACCTTCTTCCTAAATTTATTATTTAAAGAGAATACAAACAAAAAATATTAGTGTAGAGTTAATCAAAAAGTGATCAACGTCTAGAATTGGAAATCAATCAAGAACCTCTTCTCAGCATTGCGTATGTAATCTTGGGTGAGATTTGTCTTATAGTTCCTTAGTAGCCTCCCACAACATTGCATCATGCATTAACGATGCAGCTTTTCATCTAGATCAAATATACTGTGCAAAATAGAATTTCTATTAACTAGTATCCTAAAAATTAGTAATCCACAAAAATAGAATTACAAATAATAATAACTCTTGCATAGTTCCTTCCATACTAAGTCTTTCTTCCCCTTAGGAACTCTATGCCAAGATTCAAAAATAGGACTACAATGGCTGCGAGTAAGAACCCCAAGATATGAAATAAATGAGTTGTGGTTCACTCCAACTAAATATCCTTCATGATCGAAATCCACAGCCAGTTTGGGTCCATTGTCCCTTTTCTGTAGTAACTTGTTCATCATTGTGATGCCCCTCACATTCTCAATTTTTTTTGCTTCTCATAAAGTGTCCCAATTTCTTTAGGGGGTACATCACCAACCTAAAATTTAACAAAAAAAACACACATATAGGATATAACTATAAATGAACATATAGATATAAACCTCAAGGATATATTTTTAAAACTTACATTGTGAGGTAGTGCATTGACGTCCTCACCCTCACGGTAATCATCAACACGGTCATCAGAAGAATGCCCATCCATCTAAAAGTTCACATTCACATTGTAAAGTTGTAAAGTTCACATTGTAAAGTTCACATTCACATTGTAAAGTTCAAATTCACATTGTAAAGTTCACATTCAAAAAAATAAACATATAAAAAAATATAAACATGCATGCATGCCTCTAATATTGTGATCTTTTATCAATGAACAATCCTTCATTGTGATCTCCACACACATACAAGTAATCATTAGCTTCAATATTTGGTGGTGTTGGCAACCCAATGGAGAATGGATTGGAGACATCATAATTATCATAATACTCTTCTTCATCTATAGGATCTTCAATGAACTGTCTTTTAACATGAAGAACAACCGACCATTTATCATTTGTAGGATCATCGATATAAAATACTTGTTTCACCTGTGATGCCAATATGAATGGTTCACCCTTCTCGCCAATCTTTTCAAAGTTCACTAATTTGAAACCCAATTCATCCGCTATAAATCCTTTGGTGTTATCAACCCAATTACATTTAAAGAGCACAATTTTGAAATCTACGTAGTCAAACTCCAATATGTCTTCAATGACACTGTAATATGACATTTTAGCTTCATGTGGACTCTTATCCTTTGCACTTGTAAAAAACAATGAAGATGCTTGAAGGGTGACCCCACTATTTTGGATGACACTCTTATCATCTTGACGCTTTGTGTAATATGAGAATCCATTTATGTCAAACCCTTCATAAGACATAACATTCAATTTTGGTTTAAAGGCGAGGCATCTGATAGTTTCAGTATGATTATCTGGTGTTTGAGATAGTTGATTTAAGACTTTATCTTCAAATCACTTAATAAATGTCTCATTATGGTCTCTAGCAAGCCACATTGAATTGGCTCGAGGATATTGTCTCTTGATGAAATTGGTATGTTCCTTGATATAAACACTCACTTCATCGATGTTGTGTAAAATATACAAGTGAGCTTGTTCCAACAACTCACGGCTGATTACTTTCATCCGTGATCCCAAAATTCCTTTGCCAAAATGCTTCTCAATATTCTTGTTATTAATAGGAGCATCATTAACACTCAGAAAGTCATTGCAAAAATTAATAACCTCTCTCACCACATAACCCTCAATAATACTCCCTTCAGGCCGATAACAGTTTCAAACATCACCTTTAAAAATGCTCGTGTATCATTCAAAGGGATACATCCAATGCAAGAAAATTAGTCCCAACATTTTCACTTCCCTAGTCAAGTGGACAACAAGATGTACCATGATATCAAAGAACGAAGGAGAAAAATACATCACAAGATGACATAGGGTAACAACCACTTCTCTTTGCAATTTATCGAGAGTATCAAGGTCAATAACTTTGCTGCACAGACTGTTGAAAAAGAAAAAAAGTCTGGTGTTTTCAAACCTTACATGCTTCGACAATATAGATCGAATTGCCACGGGCAATATTTGTTGCATTAGAGTGTGACAATCATGAGATTTCATACCTATCAACTTCAGATCTTTCATTGATACCAATGTATGAATGTTGGATGAGTAACGTTGTGGGACCTTAACATTTACCAAGCATTCACAAAAAGTTTTCTTCTCCTTTCTCGACAATGTGTAACAAGTGGGAGGTAAGTATGTTCTCCGATCACTACTAACTACTTCTATTAATTTTGTCCTTATTCCCTTTTCACGTAGGGCCATTCTGGATTTTATCCCATCTTTAGTATTACCTGGTATATTCAACAGAGTACTGATGACACTATCACATACATTTTTCTCAACGTGCATGACATCGATACAATCCCTGACTGCCAAAGAAATCCAATAAGGAAGATCCCAAAATATTGACTTCTTCTTGAATAAAGAATTTTCACTCCATGTAGCCATTGTACATTGTGATCTCTTACCAAATTCATTAGCAAAGTCTTTTACTCTTTCATAAACATCCTCCCCTGGTATAGGTTTAGGTGCACTCTGTTCCTCATTCCATCCATTGAATGCTTTGTGCAACCTACGATACGGATGGAATTTTAGAAGAAACCATCAATGACCAAGATATACAGTCTTGCCTCCGTGTTTTAGTCGTATGGAATCAGTATTTTCTTCACATATAGGACACGCTTTAGACCCTTTAACACTATATCCAGACAAATTCCCATATGTTGGAAAGTCATTCATAGTGCAAAACAACATAGCATGTAAATGAAATGTCTCTCTTCGTGAAGCATCATAGGTCATCACAACTTCACCCCAGAGTTTCTGCAAGTCATCAATCAGAGGTTCAAGATAAACATCGATATCATTTCCAGGTTGTTTAGGGCCCGATATCAACAACGACAACATAACGTACTTATTTTTCATATACAACCAGGGAGGAAGATTGTATATAACAAACATAACTGGCCAAGTACTATGTTGTCTGCTCAATGTCCCGTACAGATTCATCCATCTATACAAAGCCCAAGTCTTAGATTCCTGACTTCTTCACCAAATTTAGGGTACAATAAATTGATCTTCTTCCACTGTGGGGAATCAGACACATGTCGTAGGATCCCATCATTATTTTTCTTAACATCTGCATGCCACCTCAAATTCTTCGCATCTATCAGATTGGCAATCAAGCATTGAAACTATGGTATTATAGGTAGATACCACATCACCTTGGAAGGAGAACCAGTTTTGGACTCCCCCGAAGTCATCAATTTATACCTTGAGACACCACATTTGGGACAATCTTTCAAATCCAAATAGTCCTTTTAAAATAATACACAGACATTCTGGCATGCGTGTATCTTCTTGGCCTCCATTCCCATTGGGCACAACAATTTATTTAATCAATATGTTGAGACTGGCAGCTCATTTCCTTCAGGAAGAATTTCTTTCAACAAAGACAACGATGGCGTGAAGCTTTTGTCACTCCATCTATTGTTAGCTTTCAGCTTATACAATCTCAACACAACGCTAAGCTTCGTCAACTTACAACCTATGTATAATGGCATCTCAGCATCATGCACAATGTTTCTAAATATGGGAGGTGGATCGGTGTGCTCTACCCCAAAACTATCCAACATCACATCAACGTTGTCTACTGGAACTGGTTCGTTCACATCTACGTCATCGGAGGCAATTTCTTCTTCCACACAAGCACTGCTATCGACATCCATTGATTTCAGGATTGAAATCTCTCCATGCCAGTGCCATTATGTATAGCCATGTACAATCCCGTTGCACATGACATGACTTTTGATTTCGTCACCAGTGCTGACTTTCAAGTTGTTACCGCAATGACTACATGGACAGTAGAACCTATCTCCAGGTTGTTTCCTATGTTCCTCGACAAATCTAATAAACTGATCAAGACCAAAAATAAACTCTAGGGTGTAGTGATTTGGAATGGACATCCATGATCTATCCATTCTATGATCAAAGAGAAAACAAGTATATATTAGAACAAGATTAGGGTCTAGGGTTAAAAGATTAGGGTTTATGGTTAAAACTTTAGAGTTTAAGGTCTTATATATAATAAATGTGTACCACCTATCCAACTCTTGAACACCTAATCTCACTAGTAAATGTATAATGTGTATTGGGTATTCAAGAAAATTTCGGCAACATTTCCCCGCTGTTCTTCAAGTACATATGTACTTAGAGAACAAACAGGGAAGTGCTACTGAAGTTTTCTTGAAAACCAAATACACATTATACACTTACATCCTAAGTGAGATTAGGTGTTCAAGAACAGTCCCAAACCGGGTACTATCCAAGATTTACTCTTAATGAGTAAATCTTGGATGGGTTTCTAGGCCAACAAAATATAACACCACTCATAAGTAGGCGGGTATGATCACATTAAATTTTTAGGATCGAACCTAAGGACATTTTTTCTTAAGGCCAATTTTGATTTTAGTCCAATTATGAAAATATGATTAACAAGGTTGGATCGAGTTGACTATATTTTTATATAACTAAGTTATGTAAGGAAGTAAATAAAATAAAAGAAAAAATTAAAAATAAGATAAAAGAATTATAAAAGAACATGGACATAAGATTTCACCACCACTACATGTATTTGCCCACTTACATTGCATCACTCACAATTTGGATATTATATCAAGGGTCAAATACATTCCAGATCTTGTTAGAGTATGTAAATCACAAGGACAAAGTTCCCCATTGAATTGAGGTCTCATTACTTATATATCATGAACCTATCACCCCAGAGAATGTCATTCTAATGTCACATCTAGGTTTCATTGATGATTTATTGATGCTATAATTTCATATACATATGTCTCTACTATAGGATTTTAATAGATATGATAAGTACCTAATCTATAGAGCATTATTAAATAATAAATCAAGAATTCAATAATTTCAAACATGCAATAATTCACAATGCAATGTTATAAACTACAGGAAACATGGATAGATGAGACTAGAGTTCATATTAGATTAAAAAATAGCAACTTAGGACTAAGTCCATCACTAAATTGCCAAACTCAACATATATGCACAATTATCATCAAATATAGGACAAAAGGGTAGATTAGAACCCTAATGTACTCAAACATGTATAAAAATTACTAATTTGTATAAAAATTACCATTGATCTAAGATCTAATGTTAGCATCCCTCACCCATTGCCCGCACCCTGAGGGTAGGGGTCGAGCCAATGGTTGTTGGTGGAGGAAAAATGGTACCTTCGCGATAGCAGTGGCGACCAAGAGCAGCAAGTAGGTGGCCGACGGCGAGCAGGAGAAGGTGAGCAGAAGCAGGTGGCAGCAAACAGGAGGAGGTGTCATAGCAACGAATGGCGACAGCTAGAGCAAAAAATGGCAGTGGCTAGAGCAATGACCGGCGGCGGCAGCGAGAAGAGGAGAAGTGAGTGGCGACCGGAGTAGGGAATCGATTTCCAGACCTAAGCGTATAGTCGATGAAATAGAGAAGGGGGAAGAGCCTAGTTTGTGCGGGTTTATTAAGTTAACAATAGCCGTCAGATATGTAAAACAATCGACACTTAAAACAATCTGCGTCGGCTGTCGTAAAAAACCGACATCAAAGGGGGGGGGGATTTTTGCGGGGACAGTGCCCGGAAACACATCAATGTCGATTATTGCAAGAAAATTGATGATAACAATGTGCCCAATTTCTGTCTCACAAAAAATCTTTAGTCTTCGGTGAATTAGTTAATAACCGACGTTGTATGTTAATTTTTGGAGGTAATTTTTTCCCATTGGAAAAGTTAGATTTGGCAGTCGATTTTAGGCGTCGGTTTCTTATTAAGGAATTGACGCTAAATTAAAAGTGATACCCATGTCTGGCCTCTCTTCACGGATAGATGTCAGTTTTTGTATTCAACCGACGTTGTAGGATTTAGGCATCAGTTTCTTGTATACAATCGACGCCTGTAAATGTGACGTTATAAGCCATTTCTATAGTAGTGATATATATATATATATATATATGAGTTTCTTGTATACAATCGATGCCCTTAAATGTGAAGTTATAAGCCATTTCTATAGTAGTGATATATATATATATATATCAATATATATATATAAGAAATACCACCTACAAATCTAGCCAACAAGATTGTGTTAGCTATAATCAACCTCAAATTATCAAGTCCTTGACTAAATGGTTATAAAGGATGAATTAGGATATACAAGAATAACATAATAAAGACATATGGATATTACATTAGTAATATAAATATAATATTGGTGATCATCAATCATAGGAGCTCCTATCATCATGTCACTTGGGGTTGGAAAAAGCAAGAGGTAGAGAGGGCATCACATTGTGGCAAATCAATGTGCCTACCTTGCTTGATAAAATTTTTGAGATGGGATTATTCTCATTAAGGGGTAGATCTACTCCAACATCTTGGTGACTTGGTCTAAGATCTCTATGTTGGATTCTATCACAAGAGATCACAAAAAACTAGCCTTGGTCCACAGAATGGATTTTCTACCAAATGTGTCAGAGTTTCCCTTGAGGCATGCAATTTTGTTGACTTTGTAAATGTTGTTGGGGTCCTATATTTATAGTGGTGGTGGTCATAGGGTTTTGGTATAAGTGTTTCCCAAGTCTTTGATAGATTGAAAGTTGGTTGGATATAAGATAGGTTATTAGGGTCCTTTTAGAGTCTTAACAAAGATATTCGATCAAACTAGTCTAAACAATGAATGTGCATTTCAAATAGGCGATCTACCATTTAGATTCTTATAGGGTGTTCTCCATCGATGCAAACTTTGTTGGTCAATGAGGAAGGGCAATAAATGGAGGGCAATAAATGGGGGCATGTGTCATATCTACACCCTGAATTATGATCTTTTTGGGGCATTTTATGGTGATCCAATGGTAAATGTAGAAGGGTGACAATGGGGATCATGTCAAATATTTACCCCCACATTCCAGAGTCTTCACAGTACATACATGTATTGCTCATGTGGTACTAAGGAGGAAAGGAAAGAGGGGGAATGGGTTAGATTTGATCCCCTCCTTCTAAGGTTCAATTTGACTTGGACTGACTAAGTAGAGGGTCAATCTAAAGTGGGACTTAGCCTAATGGGAATGTATGGGGATGCAATCATAGATATGGGGATCAAGATGTGGGACAATATCAGGTACTGACCATAGAGACAACATCAATTAAGGTGTTTAAAATGAAATTTTCATGAATGAGATGTTCATATCAGTTGGTAGCCTTCTCAATGGGGGAATTTGATATTTGAATCTACAATATTGACTCTTAACTATGAGAGGTATAGTATTATATATTATTAACTCAATTGTGACTTCATCACTTGAGTTGATCGCAAAATCATATCTTAACATTTGATTACAGACTGTCATAATTGACATGGTTGGTTGGATATGTTAAACATTGATTTCAAATCATATTTTTGTATCTTGACAACTCTCAAGCTATTACTAGCAGATTCTAGAAATTTGCACTACTTTCTCTCATTCCAAAGTGACTTTTATGTCTTATGCTCAAATATAGTGTTCATATCTACACATGTAATTCACCAATATGTATGTTTTGACTTTGATCTTGATGGTATATTTTTATATGTTTCATCAATATCTTCAATTACAAATACTTACATTTTTACTCACTAGGAAACCTAAACGGGAACGTTGAATAATCCAGTGTGAACACAAGAGAATATGTATATTGACTAGTTAGGTGCAATTATGATAAATTCTATATTGTAGAGATCTAATATCGCAATGACCCTTTTTAACTTAATGATGTTTATGTAATGTTAAATATTCTTGATCTTAATAGTTTTTGGTAATACTATACAAAATAGATGTAACAAACCCTAATCAAGATAGAAAACCTGGGATGATGATGTGATGAAAACAGAATAAGTTAAATAAGGTGTCTTACATCCAAAGTATGAGTAGGATATGTAGTACCAATATTCAACTAAAGGATGAATTGGATTACCCTAAAATGATAAGAAAATTAATTTGGTATTAGTAACCTAAAGTATGAATATGATATATGTTATGGATTCATGCCTTTGACCAAGTTTTACTAAAGCAAGTGACTTCCATATGGATTAACAACTAGAATCAAGTAAGTGGCGATACTCCTCTTTTATTAATATCTAATCCATTTGGTTTAGATGCATAATAATAGTATGTTGAAATGTATGATAAGTAAAAGTACCTTATTGAAATAATATACTATTTGAAAAATGGTTCCCTATGATTTTTTATATGTACTTTATTCCAAAACCTGATGATTATATAAATTTCTGTTATACAATATCATTTTTTTGTCTACTTATATTGTTTTGCAACACAAATAATGATAACCTTCTAAAGCCTTCCACCCATTGTGTTTAATGTTGATACTTATACTAATACTAGTCATATATTTAACCATTGTAGCAATATCAATAATGATACTAAAAGTATAATGAATGACCTCAAATTTCTTTAGTATTGTAATAATAGTGATAATTGGTTTTGCTTTTTACTTTTACATCCAAGACATATCTATGTCACACAACTATGTTTCCATGATTTTGAACATATATCCTTATGGTCACCATGAACTTAGCATACTTGTGTTGAACCCCTTTACATAATTAATTAGGATTTAGATGCCACATGAATGCATGATGGATATGTTTGTGAGGTGATTAATAGTTAGTTGTATCCTCATAATAGACCATGTAATGTATATGTATAACTCCATATTGCATTTCAATATGTGGTCAAATTTTATAATAAAGCCTTGTGATACCATTATATATGTGCACCTCTATTGTGTGGTGGATTGTAAATATTTTTTTGCAAATTATACTCATTCTTCTACTCTGTGAACTATGAATGCCACTAGGAAGTGGCTTTGGGTCCTAACGAAATCATGTTACATCCTTCATTTATTCTTTTTAGTTTCACTAATATATACACAATATATATTCATATCTTAATGTTGTCTTTTCATATATGAATTCTTATAGGAATTAAGATTATCTTCCAACCTTCAATTATTTTTCAAATTATAATATCTTAGATTATTTTTTTCTTGTAAAATTATTGAACAAGTCACTTAATTCAATTTATTTTTTTTGCATTAGAGTAAAGTGTACTGGTTCGACTAATCACGACATTCAAAATTTTATACACACATGATACAAAATATGGACGCATTGCTATGAAGCCATTCTAATTGCATGCTAGATTATGGAGTAGAGACTCTTCCTCATGACTTAACTTTTTTCCTCCAATGTATTATTAGCCATCACTTAAGTGAGCATATAGTGAACAAGAACAATAAAAATCATTTCATCTATATTTAAGATGACCAGGAAGAAATTTAAATATATTCACAAAGAAAGAATACTACTTAATTATAGCATTGTTAAATTCATATTCACAAAGCAAGAATACTACTCAATTATATCATTGTTAAACCATGATATGAAATAAGTGATAGATTAAGTGATAAATATGTGCAACTATTAACTCTTCCAATTTTACATTTTCCCTTATATAACTTTTCTTCTACTAAACCAAGTAGAAACCACCACATGTTGAACTCCCAAGGGGGGGCTAGAGATAATCTAATTTTTTGCCTTCAAAACATGATATGACTAACATACCTTTCTTAATATGAAAAGTCACAAAAGACACAAGAATTTAGGTGGTTTGTGCTAGAAATCTCATAGATCCACTACCTCATTGTTGTCAACCAGGGTTTCTGACCCTGTAATAGTTGTTAGTTCCTTTTTTAGATCAAGGCCAACCTCCTTTTCTAAACCAAGAATAACTATCACCTCATTTCTGAGACATCAAAAGATCATCCTTTTGAGATAATCACAATTTTTTTCATTTTCTTCTATGTAAAACTCCATGAAAGAAGTAGTTCCAAGAAACTTTAAAGCAACCTTATATCAAGAAGTTGCACCAACACTCTAAACCAAAAAGGAATAAAAGAGAAGAAGGAAAGTGTGATCAGTCTCACAAGATATACAACTTGTGGCACTAGAGGACAAGTGATGAGTGACTCCCAACATATAGACTTACTATAGGTGTTGTGACAACCTTTACCTAGTACAAACAATTTTGACCACTAGATCCATTAGGTTTTTAGTACATACAACCATTAAACCAAAGAACAAAGTGATACTCAACAAAGCAGAAGGGTTGTCGCTTTTTCAACATAGAACCAACTAAGCTATGGCCATCCTTTCCATTTCCATAATCCAACACATTTTGTCAGAATGCATCCTACCTTTTCATCTTTATCATCCTATGCATATACAGTACCATATCCCTAATCATGGCTACTAATAAATTAGACTAGGAAGCAAGTACAACCTCTCTTCAAACCGCCTCTCTGGGCATTTCATCCTTTTTGTGCTAGCATAGAAAGTTCAAAATCCTCTACTTCCTCTCAGTTTCTCCCTGCTCAAGAAAAAGATCATTTGATAACTAATTTAATGGGCTTGTAGAGCCAATTCTCCCCTTGCTTATGCTTGATTTGCTTGGTTTACTAGTTTAGGAGTAGGAAGGTTCTCAATTGTTTTTTTTTTTAAATCTGGTTAGGATACAACTGTTTCAGCTTCAAGACAATAACCTAACTCATGCAAGAGTCTTTGGTGACCATGAAGTCACCAGATGAATTTCCAAGTATAACAATCAGATCTGAATGTTGTAGTTGCTCCGCAAAACCAACCAAGAGACATTCCAATCTCTAGGATTTTTCTAACTTAAGAACTTGACTCCCACCTACAAATAGGTAGAATCAACTCAATCTATCAATACACAAATACCCATTATACCCACACACATATAGCATATAGAGGAGACCTCCCATCAAACAAAAGGGTGATGTTCAAGCATCAGTTTGCATGGGAAGGAAAGAAGAACAAGAAGCAAAGTACCTGTGATGACCTTGAATTTCTGGTTTCTGAAACCTAAGGTAGTATTCGAGGACCATGAAATCTAAGTTTATGGTTGATACCATATTGATGAATTGTCTATCCAATGATGGACTCTTAACACAACTAGGGGTGGATTGAAGATACGATGTATGCTTTTGACATCTAACTGGGTTCATTTGGGATGAACGACTTTTGCTAACTAATTAAGTGCTTATGAGATTAAACATTCATCTAGATATATGTTTGAATTTGAATTATTATATAGTGAACTTTTGGATATAGATAACAACCATACCAATTGCATTGAACTTGTTTGATGAATATTTCGATACATAGGGGATATCTTTTACATATATTATAAGCAATCAACAATTTTCTTGGGGTTTTTATCTGATGTGCAAGGAACAACTGGTCTGTTAGTAATGATTTAGGGGCACATGTTAGCGGATGGGATAGGTTATACCCAGATCTAAGATGAAACAGTCGTCACCTACCTTCATTTCTTACAAATGAGCTGGCACTCGGGAGACTTGGTCCCCTATGCATGCATCTAAAGTAAGGGGAAAAAGATTAGACCTGGAGCAAACCACTAGCCCCGCCAGGCTCAGATCCTTCCAACATCCCCTCTATCATACGACGTGGATGATAGATGAGCGAGTTTAGTTGTGTTCTACACCCTCCCTTCTCCATTTCGTTTTACAGTAGAGACAAGCCCACCACCAGAGTTGACACTGGATGTATTCACATGACCAGTAGGTTGTGGTTTCTTCAGTCACATGACCTGCGAGCCCCCGATCAGAGGACAAAACCTCTTCCAACCCCACCATACTCAGTTGTGTTATCCAAGTGACTGCTGGAGTCTGTAAGCAATGTATTTCTTTGGTATGGCTCCATCTTGGCCATGATCCTCAGGCGGAAGTGGCGTCAGCAGCCAGCAGTCGATCCCCTCATTCCTCCTCGAGGATCTAAGATGCTCCCAGTATGTCAGAAGACAAGGTGAAGTTCTTCGCGTCGGACCTTGAGCTTGTGGCGCCGAAGTTCCTTCAAGGAGCATACTACTTAGGATTGCCCATCGCATCCATGACCACAGAAGTACTGGGAACAAGAAACCCAGGAGCAGTCGCAGCGTAGGGAGCGGTACCTACAGAAGCTTGAGAATCAGTGGAGAAGATGCTAGGTGATCCCTTGATGATGAAGATGGATTTCAGGCCACTGATCAGTCACCATAACCCCTATCCATGGTAGTGCATAGAGGATAGGAGGCGGAGGCTCGTGCTCTTCTTTCTCACCAGAGCCGGCCATGGTGGCGTGGCCTCAACCTGGAGCAGTGGGGGAACCACACCCTCTCTCGTGCGCACGATGTACAGATCGCGATGAAAGAAGGGGGAGGACGGACTGGTGAGCCGCAACTTGTGAGTGGCTGAGCCTGAGAGCAGACAAAGAGGTTTTTTCTCATCAATCCAGTGTGCAGGAGGCCGATCTTGGCGGAGGAGGTAATCATCCGGTGGAAGCGACTGGGTATCGTTGATGCAGATGAGGCATCACATCGCCCTGAAGCATGAGCAGAGAGGGCAGTGACGGGCAACCAAGCACCCTACAATAATCCAAATCAGTCCAAAGTAGCCATCCCGACTGCACAACTCCTAGGAAGCTAGCACGGCACCCTAGACCGGGAGGATGGAAGCCGCTTACAGAGCTGTCGAGCGGAGAACTGACGGAGAAGACATCGCCATCGCACGAGGGAAAAAAGGGAAAGTAGGGAGAGTCCTGAACTAGCCAAATCACACTGAACCAGATCCAGGCCAGTGAACCAGACCGGCCGAGCCAAGGAAGGATTTGTACCACTTCAGGGACACATGTTAAACCTTGATAGGTTGCTAAAGGTAATCTCTATTAATATTCCCAGAACATATCTTGTTCTTAGAAAATGCCTAGTAAATAGCTCCCATGGCCAATAATATGTATAAAATACCCACAGACTCAGAAAAACATTACCTTTAATCCTAGACTCCTAGATCAGACCCTTGAACCGTTATGAATGATGATATTTAATTTAGAGTATGATGCTCCTTTTTAGGGTTCATTAAATTAAATAAATAATATGCAGTTGATATTAATTCTCAGAAAATTGTCCTAGAACCTTAATGATGATATACATCCATATTTAGATTTTGATATGAGTAATATATCTAAATAATAGGTCCTTTTCTATTAATGACTATTTAGATGCTTTTAATCCCATTTTAATTCTAGGAAATGGACGAAGCCTTGGAAAATTATGAAAAATGAACCAGACCCAAATATTGACCTCTAAATCATTATAGAAATACTAGAGACATAGTTTAGATTAGTAACACCTATATTTGACCTAAACCCTAAAATGAACCTAAATACCATTAATAATGATGAACCTTGTATTAATGATGAATATTTGTTATTAACCAGGTGATGACCAGATATCTAGATGACTAAGAATGATTAGAAATCTCTGAACACATGTACGTGGGCTTTATCTAAGTATATGACTAATTTTCTTGTGTGCAATAGCTATGATGTATTGCTTGTCTTTATTTGAGAATATTGCTTGGATGTACTATGATTGTAGTATCTTCGCCATGTTAATAAGAACAACAAAGAGTATAGATGGTTTGTAGCTGCTAAGTGGATATATGCTCTCTCTCTCTCTCCCTCAATCCTCTCTCTCTTCCTCTAAATATAAGGTCAGCACTCGGTCCCCATAGCCCAAGGGGTGGGGAAAAATGAAGTGCGACATCTCTCTCTCTCCCCTCTAAATATAAGGTCGGCACTCGGTCCCCATAGCCCAAGGGGCGGGGAAAAATGAAGTGCGACACCACTTAGTTGTACAAACACATACAAAGACATCTAAAAATATGTTTTTACCTGATTATCGCTTTAGACAATGTTTTCTTTTACTCTTTCCTTCTCAAGTTATTTCAATTATGCAAACACATTAGTATGTATCTTTCTACCCACATATACAACACCTTGTGTGTTGATTCATTGTTTCATGTATGTTTTAGGTTTAGAGCTAGCATGGGATAAAAGAAAGGAAGTGAGCAGTTGTCTAGGTTGTACCTATTGTGTTAAGATCCTATTAGCATACATGTTCATAGACCTGTAGAATTTACATTCAATATGTAAATGTAAATCATTTTGTAATAATTCATTTTATATAAAAATACATGTTGAATGTTGAGTATGTTATGGTTGTATGTTCATGTATGCGTATTACGCTTCCGCATCACTTTCTGATATGATTGGATGATGTTTTCGGATTCTGACATCTCATTCCCAATAGGGTTTGGAGAAGCCAAAATCCGGGGACGTCACAGTTGGTATCAGAGCATGAACAATAGATACACCTAATATTTTCTCACCATGAAACATATAAAGTAAGCCTCACCTTTCACCTTATATCGTAGAAACTTAGTCAGTTGTTCTATAGGAATAAGGTTTGACTTAGCCTCTAGGTCAGAACCTAGATGTTTGAGAACTAGGTTTAGACAAGTGTGTGAAACACTTTCCATATAGAGCTCATATGTATTGGGTAGCTACACTAGCCTACACCATGTTCTCACCATTTCACTAGGTTACATGGCACCAGACTATCTACTGTGTGTTGGACACTCGAGTTTGCTGGTTTGGTTTTGTTTCCCAATCAGCTCGCATCTCGATAGTTTTCTCTGACGCCTTCTTTCTCGGAGAAAAACTATATAATATTTTATTATATATATGTAAATATAAAAATTTGTCCCTCACATAGGAGAGTAGTGGGTGTTCATGCAATCTAAGTGAAAGGGAGTGACATCAGTCTAGAAGAGAGAATAGATCTAGATTAGATGTCTAGAGCCTCATAAGGTTATGTGATAGATAGATAGACAAAAGAAAGACGAAGGAAATAAGCATATAGAATCTTATCTAACTTTGATCTATGATGGTATAAGTTTACTTATTAAGATTTGAGTTGTATATGAGCCGTGATGATGAAAGTACATTCCCTTTGCCTACTTAAGATGAACTAAGTTAAGATAACGTTGAATATGCATGAGCCTCAAGCTCTTTTACAAAGGAGGACCTCTAGTGTTAGGACAACATATGTGGTGAACTCCAGAGAGAGTGAGACCCACAAGGAGAGGGTCATAGGACCTACCCTACAATGTATGAAAATAATGAGATAATGTGAAATGATGTGTCCTAAGCTAAGTTACTCCTGAGTAGATGAGTTGAGTCCTTTTTCATGATTCAATCCTATATGTGTGAGTTGGGTTATAAAAAATTATGGGTAGACGATTAATAATGAGAAAGTCAGTTCTTTTGATTGATTTAGGTCCTAGATTGAGTGACATATGTTTTGAATCTCATCATTAGTTGCAAGTGAGGTGATATATGAACTCTAGTTTTGAGAGTAAAATGTGTTGCACATACCATACTCATAAACATTGCTCCTTCTTCCTCTCTTTCCTAATATATGATGCTAGAAACCTCACTTGAGCTATATGGATTATTTGTATATGAGGAGTCGCTCATAGAAGCTTGACCTATTCTATCATCCCCCCAAAATCATACATGTGATATCCAAGTTTGAAATCATGATATGATGGCTTAGTATATTCTCCTTCCCTCTATACCCTATATGAAAGATACAAGTCTGAAATCATGAGGCAAACATAAGGATATATTTGGATCATAGGTTACATGATCACGAAATATAGTTCTTAGCCTCAATCTTTCTCTATCCATGCTTCTAACTTTGAGGATAACTCTCACACAACTGGATGAATATCCTAACATTAAGTATATAAAGGGGCCCCTTATCTGATAATGAATTCCTAGTATGATGTTGATTATGAATCACAATAATGATGTTGAGTGCAAAAATTTTGTTAATAAATGGCATGCACTCTTGATATCACCTTACATGGGTGAGCATAGTGAAAGATGAAATATGAAGTAATACCTCCTTGACTTCATATGAGCAAAGAAAACCCTTATCCTTAAGGGACTGTAAGGATGTAAATTCTAAAATATAAGAGTTCATGTTTTGACTAAGACATTAAGTGATGTTTCAATTCCTATTAAAAAAATGAGGCTTCAACTTATATAATGTGGGGTGGGTATACTCTACATGCTCAAATATCCTAAGATAACAACTTAGGGTATATCCAGAATTATGATGGCTTTGAAACCTAGAAGTGTTGACTTATTTGAAGTTGAACTCCTTTTTTTTCACCTTAAATATGAGATTAGTTGAATTTCGGGGATGAAATTCCATATACGGTAGGGTGAATGTGATGACCTTGAATTTCAGGTTTCTGAAACCTAAGGTAGTATTCAAGGACCATGAAATCTAAGTTTATGGTTGATACCATATTGATGAATTGGCTATCCAATGATGGACTCTTAACACAGCTAGGGGTGGATTGAAGATACGATGTATGCTTTTGACATCTAACTGGGTTCATTTGGGATGAACGACTTTTGCTAACTAATTAAGTGCTTATGAGATTAAACATTCATCTAGATATATATTTGAATTTGAATGATTATATAGTGAACTTTTGGATATAGATAACAACCATACCAATTGCATTGAACTTGTTTGATGAATATTTGGATACATAGGGGATATCTTTTACATATATTATAAGTAATCAACGATTTTCTTGGGGTTTTTATCTGATGTGCAAGGAACAACCGGTCTGGTAGTAAGGATTTTGGGGCACATGTTAGCGGATGGGATAGGTTATACCCAGATCTGAGATGAAACAGTCGTCACCTACCTCCATTTCTTACAGATGAGCTGGTACTCGGGAGACTTGGTCCCCTATGCATGCATCTAAAGTAAGGGGAAAAAGATTAGACCTGGAGCAAACCACTAGCCCTGCCAGGCTCGGATCCTTCCACTAGCCCCTCTATCATAGGACGTGGATGATAGATGAGGGAGTTTAGTTGTATTCTACACCCACCCTTCTACATTACTTTTTACATTAGAGACAAGCCCACCACCAGAGTTGACACTGGATGTATTCACATGACTAGTAGGTTATGGTTTCTTCAGTCACATGACCTGTGAGCCCCCGACCAGAGGAAGAAACCTCTTCCAACACCACCATACTCAGTCATGTTGTCCAAGTGACTGCTGGAGTCTGTGAGCTATGTATTTCTTTGGTATGGCTCCATCTTGGCCGTGATCCTCAAGCGGAAGTGGCGTCAGCAGCCAGAAGTCGATCCCCTCATTCCTCCTCAAGGATCTAAGATGCTCCTAGTATGTCAGAAGACAAGGTGAAGTTCTTCGCGTCAGACCTTAAGCTTGTGGCGCCGAAGTTCCTTCAAGGCGCATGCTACTTAGGATTGCCCATCACATCCATGACCACAGAAGTGTTGGGAACAAGGAACCCAGGAGCAGTCACAACGTAGGGAGCGGTACCTACAGAAGCTTGAGAATCAGTGGAGAAGATGCTAGGTGATCCCTTGACGATGAAGATGGATTTCAGGCCACCGATCAGTCACCATAACCCCTATCCATGGTAGAGCATAGAGGATAGGAGGTGGAGGCTCGTGCTCTTCTTTCTCACCGGAGCCAGCCATGGTGGTGTGGCCTCAACCTGGAGTAGCGGGGGAACCACACCCTCTCTCGTGCACACGATGCAGAGATCGCGATGAAAGAAGGGCGAGGACAGATTAGTGAGCAACAACTTGTGAGTGGTCGAGCCTGAGAGCAGATAAAGAGGTTTGTTCTCATCAATCCAGCGTGCAGGAGGCCGATCTTGGCGGAGGAGGTAATTGTCCAGCGGAAGCGACTTGGGATCGTTGATGCAGATGAGGCATCACATCGCCCTGAAGCATGAGTAGAGAGGGCAGCGGCGGGCAACCAAGCACCCTACAATAATCCAGATCAGTCCAAAGCAGCCATCCCGATTGCACAACTCCTAGGAAGCTAGGACTACACCCTAGACCGGGAGGATGGAAGCCGCTTACAGAGGTGTCGTGCAGAGAACTGACGGAGAAGACATCGCCATCGCGCGAGGGAGAAAGGGGAAAGTAGGGAGAGCCATGAACCAGCCAAATCACACTGAACCAGATCCTGGCCAGTGAACCAGACCGGCCGAGCCAAGGAAGGATTTATACCACTTCAGGGACACGTGGCGAACCTTAATAGGCTGCCAAAGGTAATCTCTATTAATATTCCCAAAAAATGTCTTGTTCTTAGAAAATGCCTAGTAAATAGCTCCCATGGCCAATAAATATGTATAAAATACCCACAGACTTAGAAAAACATTACCTTTAATCCAAGACTCCTAGATCAGACCCTTGTACCGTTATGAATGATGATATTTAATTTAGAGTATGATGCTCCTTTTTAGGGTTCATGAAATTAAATAAATAGTATGCAATTGATATTAATTCTCAGAAAATTGTCCTCGAACCTTAATGATGATATACATCCATATTTAGACTTTGATTTGAGTAATATATCTAAATAATAGGTCCTTTTCTATTAATGACTATTTAGATGCTTTTAATCCCATTTTAATTCTAGGAAATGGACTAAGCCTCAGAAAATTATGAAAACTGAACCAGACCTAAATAATGACCTCTAAATCATTATAGAAATACTAGAGACATAGTTTAGATTAGTAACACCTATATTTGACCTAAACCCTAAAATGAACCTAAATACCATTAATAATGATGAACCTTGTATTAATGATGAATATTTGTTATTAACCAGGTGATGACCAGATATCTAGATGAGCAAGAATGATTAGAAATCTCTGAACTCAGGTACGTGGGTTTTATCTAAGTATATGACTAGTTTTCTTGTGTGCAATAGCTATGATGTATTGCTTGTCTTTATTTGAGAATATTGCTTGGATGTACTATGATTGTAGTATCTTCGTCATGTTAATAAGAACAACAAAGAGTATAGATGGTTTGTAGATACTAAGTGGATATATGTTCTCTCTCTCTCCCTCAATCCTCTCTCTCTCTTCCTCTAAATATAAGGTCGGCACTCAGTCCCCATAGCCCAAGGGGTGGGGAAAATTGAAGTGCGACATCTCTCTCTCCCCTCTAAATATAAGGTCGGCACTCGGTCCCCATAGCCCAAGGGGTGGGGAAAAATGAAGTGTGACACCACTTAGTAGTACAAACGCATCAAAAGACATCTATAAATATGTTTTTACCTAATTATCACTTTAAACAATGTTTTCTTTTACTCTTTCCTTCTCAAGTTATTTCAATTATGCAAACATATTAGTATGTATCTTTCTACCCATGTACACACACCTTGTGTGTTGATTCATTGTTTCACATATGTTTTAGGTTCAGAGCTAGCATGGGATAAAAGAAAGGAACTGAGCAGTTGTCTAGGTTGTACCTATTATGTTAAGATCCTGTTAGCATACATGTTCATAGACTTGTAGAATTTTCATTCAATATGTAAATGTAAATCATTTTTAATAATTCATTTTGTATAAAAATACATGTTGAATGTTGAGTATGTTATGGTTGTATGTTCATGTATGTGTATTATGCTTCCGCATCGCTTTCTGATATGATTGGATGATGTTTTCGGATTCTGACATCTCATTCCCAATAGGGTTTGGAGAAGACAAAATCTAGGGACGTCACAGTACCAATCACACAAGCACTATATTCGAGTAAATGTTAGAGCTGGAGTAAAAATAGGCCAACTAAAAAAGTAGTTGGAGGTAGAAAACTATAGTTAAAATAACAGAGATATCATGTATAAGAAATTCTCAAGTGTACTTTCTCGTGTCCATATGAAACTTCTATATATAGGATACAATAAAAACTATCTAGGATAGTTGTTAGGAGTGTTTAGGATTAGTTTAGTGGAAAAATAGTAGTTATAGGACAATGGGTGGGATAAAACTACTATTGCAACACGAAACAAAAAGTTGGTATAAGTATAGTTGGTCATAGTTTTAATGCGAATGACTTACATCTTGGTTAAAAAAAATTGACTCATCCTCAGCCCTACCTCCCTTGGTATAACTCTATGTCTCCATTAAACAAACCTCTGGCCAAAATGCATGTTAGTTGAATAACCAAACTATAGTCTATACTTTGGAGTCCTAAATTTTGGAAAATTATTCAAATGAATTTGGAAAAAAATACATGTCTTCTGAATGGGTTCACTAGTATAAAACTTGGTATAGGAATGTCTTCATCCATTTATCACTTGTTCTTTTATAAATTATATCAATTTCTATAGTTGATTCTTCAGAAAGGCATATACTAATTTACAAGCACCCAAACACATATGTTTAGCATATTCTTTGACATCATATTTGTTTTAAGTCCTTTGATCACCTAAAACACATAATTCAAAAATCAATGACAAAAATAGAAATATTTCATAATCTAAATTATCATGATGGGTTCCCAAAAAGAAAATGATACACCCCATTTTAATAATAATTATTATTCTTAATAGTCAAATTTTAGATAACCATTTACAATCATCATACATTTAATTTGTATCAAAATCAAATTTATCACATTATGTTTTCCCTCCTTTGTCAAAGTACAAACAGATGGCATGAACATGAACTCCTCCTTAAGGAATTTCTCACCCTCAAGTAATCAAATAGAGAGGGAACTAAAAATTTGATACCAATTTAAAGCTCTGGAGGGTAGTGAATGAGTTAATCCAATGTTATGCACTTAGAAACATAAGTAGCTTAATGCAAGTTGCCTAAGAAATATTGTGGCAGGTATAATAAACCAAGAAATTCATAATATGAACGACCACAAAATAAAAAAAAGTCATCGTATCACTTCCTCCTTCAAATGTCATATCTTCATTACCTAGTTGTTTCCAACTAGATTTCTCAAGGTGTAATTTGTTATCCTTCGATACTTATATGAATGACAACTATTAGTGTCTTTTGTAGTTCAAGACCATCATCCTTTTCTTGATCAAGAATAACTTACCTTCTTTTTAGGATACCAACAGATGATCCATTAGAGAAAATCACAACCTATCCCATGTGCAATTTGTCATACAATTTTCACAAGAAGTATATCTAAGGGACTAAAATATAACCTTCTCTATAAAGTAGCACTAATGATTTAAATCAAACAAGTATTAAGGTGAAATAGGAAAGTGGAACCAATATCACAATATATAAAGTTTGTAGGACTAAAGAACAAGTTATTAGAAACTTTACAAGGTTTTGGCTAGGATATACTTGGTGGAAATGGATAATATATCTAGCTAAAGTTTAGCCTAACTTGGAAGTAGCTAGTGGTAGAAAACTAGGGTTCACCTTAAAGAGATAACATGTATAAGAAATGCTCAAGTGTACCTTTTTGTGTTCATATGACACTCCTATATAGTAAATAGATAGAAATATCTAAAATATATTTTGGGAATGTTTAGGATGAGTTTAATGGTAAGAAAGTCATTATAGGATAATGGGTGGGAATAATGCCTGGTAATGATGTAATATCCAAAACGTCTATAGAAATGCAACCTATTCAGTAATAGTTTTATTGAGTTTCATCTTGATCGAACAATCATTTGACTGATACCCATTCTAACCTACCTTCCTTGAATAGTTATGTCATAGTTGAACAAAAATTTCACCATCATGTACTTTAGTCAAGTTGACTTTTTACTAAAACCTAGTGCGTACATGATGTCTTAAAATTTAAAAATGCATTAGACTAACTTGGAAAAATGTCTACCTATCCTAATGAGTGTGTAAAAGTATATAACTTGGTTTAAGAAATATTTTTTATTTTATTTTTCAACAATTGTCCTTACATCATGCCAATCAAGTTGTACAATTTCACATGTACAAATCATATATTTAGGAACAACATACAAATAAATTTTAGCACAATCCTACTCCTTGAGTCTTTCCTAAGTTACTTGATCACTTAAAATAATAAAAATCACATGATCAACATATATGAGAACTATTTGCATCATCAAAATTAGTTTGTGGAATATTCATGCCTTGGAGTTCAGTTCACATGCACAACTCACTATCCATGCCTTAAAGTTTAGTCGGCCACCCTAAGAAAACTAACTCAACCCACATTTTATATGGTCCTAGAGAGGATCTTATAGAATATCTAATTGTTAATTCTCATACATTGATATTATGTTATGTCGATCTTTATATTTCACATCTCATATGTCATGTCACATCATGATTTATAAACATTTCACATTTCATAGGATTAAGGTCACTATTCCTCTATTATGGAATTACATACTTCTTTCCTATTTTATATATTAAGATAGTTGATCAAGCCTCACTCACACCTACGTCGATCCCCATAACTTCCCCGACTACTAGAAAAGTAGCTTTTGGTGATAATTAGAATAGACAATTTAAAAATAGTTCCCAACTAACACCTAAGTGGGTGCCACAAGAACTTGAACATTTGACATCTGCTAAAAACGTTCACATTACTCTTTCTGGCTAAATTATGAGATTCAAACCCGCCATGTCAATTTTTCACTATATTTACCCAAAAATTAACATTACAAATTCAATAAAGTGACTGTTCTATATAATATTGACACAAAATATTTTGATTTATGCATGTTATAGAACTTGCAAAAACTACTAAAATTCATAAAAAACTCACTAGATGCTATATGCATGTATATAAAGCATCCATGTTGTACTAATTATAATCATTGGAAAATGTACAACTTATACATACCACAACTCATGCAATGACTCATTAACATCACACTACAATGAATACCAAAAAACACCTTAGTATTTATTTCATTTATAGTTTTTTTCCACTAATTCCCATATCATTTACACCACAAGAAAATAACTATATATGTACGCAATAATTCGACAAAACATGTTTGGAAATAAATAGTAGTGTGGAATCCATTGAGTTCACATTCAAAGAAACAAAATGATACAAGGAAAGTTAAATATAGTATTGATAACATAGTAGATGTGCTTAAATCACAACATAACTAAATGATTCACCCACAAAAAAAATTGTTAGTTGTGTCGTAGGTAGTCGTCTCCTATGAAAAGCCAACAGGGGATCATTTTGTCAAGTTAGCCTTGATCGATATGATGGAATGGGAATTGATTTTCCCTTGGATGGGTCATAAGTATAGCTTGTTTTGGGGATCTTCATATAACACATCCTCAACTTTTATCACATACTATGCTATCTTCTCACTTATGATGGAAAGAAAGGCATCCCATGTGATCTTATGTAGAATATGAACTATGTGATATAGTTGATTAGTTACCTAAAACATATAATTTGTTGAGTGTGTAAGTAATGCCCTAGACCAGTGCCCAAGGCTCTAGTAGATCTTTAGGAATGATGATTGGCTCCACAGACCCCCACTGGCCTTAACTATGAACTTTGTTGTCACTCACACACAAGCCAAAATCAACTTCCTAATTCATCAACCATCCTAATACTATTATAAGATGCGATCCCTCAACATTGGAGTTATTAGTGATGGTTTCCATGAAAAGGGGGTCCACCTTGGTGATATGGATAGTCCAATCACTCCGTTTAAGATAATTTTATCTAAGGTCTTAACATCTTGGGACGTTACTATAAGACCCCTAATCCAGCTTAGTTCTTGATCTTGCTTACTTTGCTTAATAAGATTCTTAAACCTTAATCTAATATGTTTATGCACCTTAATAACATGTGACATGCTTATGTTTTCAGTTCGGCCCAATTTGGTTTATGTTTGAGCTAACTATACTATATGTGGCTCGTTTTGGATCAAGTTGAAATTTACCCATTTTGAGGGTTTATCTTGCAATTTGTCACATTTAGGTTGTGCCTCTTGATCTTTGACATCATGAGAGAGAGTATGGTGAATAGGGGTAGCTTGTTGAGTTTTTGTTGTAGAGGTGACATCATGTGTGAGTTCTACTTTGCATGCTTTTCATGGATGCTTGAATTGTGATAACGACCATGTTTTTGGTCTTTGTGTTAGCACCTATTATGTTTTGGGTGTGATAGCGACCTTTATGTCTTGTGTATGCTTTATGTCGACCATTATGCTCTTTTATTGGATGGTTTATATCAACCTAAGTGATGTTGAGCCTTGTTCTTTGTTTTATATCGACCATTATCTTTTAGAGACACAATAGCTGTCTCTATTGTGTTGTTCGTTGGATGTTGTTTTAGACGAAATGTGGTAGGACCTTAGTTGTCTCTATATTACATTAGTTTTTATGACCCTTATAAATGAGGGATTTCATGGCCACAAATTTGAGGGACATATGCCCTTTTGGTGCTCTTATATCTTGACACCTCATGATATTTACCTCCCTCCTACCCTTGAATATATAAACCCTCTCTTTCACCTGCAAGTATTCCCTTTAGGACTTTTATTTCTCTCTTCTTCCTTATTTATGTACTTGAGCTTGTTGTTTCTTGAGGAGGTTTTCATCTTGGAGAAGGTGGTCATATTACTCTTTCATGTGTTGATCTTGGGCTTGATCATCATCCTTGTGGTGGTTCTTGGTGATCTTCTTTCTTGGTAAGTGGTTTCAAACATTGATCTCAATTTTCTTGAAACCCTCTCCCTTTATTCTTCTCTTGGTCATTGACTATGGTTCTTTCATGGTGTCTATCTTGAGGAACTTCTCTCCATCGAGGTTGAGACTACGGTTTGGCCATGATAGTACTTGACTGAGATGAAGCTTTCCCTCTTTCTTCTATTTTCTTTTAGTCTAGGGTTTCTACCCTCTCTCTTTTGAGCTCCCTTTGACCTTGGTGTGTTTTCTTCTCTTGAAGTGACCTTGTTTGGCCATGGAGGTGGATCCAAGCTTGGTTCTTTCCTTCTTTCTCTTGGAGCTCATGGCTTTGGTGTTGATCTTCTTCAAGGCATATTATATAACTCTCTCCTCTATTATTGTTGCAGCTATATCTTGCTTGCGTGTTACTATTTTATCTCTTTAACATGATCATATCTTGTTAGTTGACATTATCATGATGTAGATTTTAAGATTATGAAGTATTCTTTCATAGATTTCTCTTTCTCCTAAACCCTAAGTTTTGCACCCAAAACTGTTGTGAAGGTGGAGTGGTTGTTCTCACATGCATCTTGTGTATTGGTTTTATCACCATGTTGATGGTGCAGCTGTCAAGTTTTTAATGAAGGATTTGGCCATATATTTCATCTCTCTTAGCATGATTCCTTACTGATTTTGTGGATAATCATTTCTAGGGTTTGTATGCTTATCCTCCCATGGTGTTACTACCTTGGAGATGCTTGAGTTCCCTAATGTTGAGATTCTTGGTGTTATACACCTATTTTGGTCGACATGATTTTTTTGGATCCTTTGCGGTCATTATGATCATGTTGGTGATATGCTTGGGCTCTGATTTGGTCACCATTATCCAAATCCTATCTATCTTGGTCGGTAACTATGATACTTTTGTTGACGATCATTATAATGATAGTTGTGACTATCATTATCATTATTGTTGTGATAGTCATTATCCTTGACCCTATTGTGGTTGCTATCCAAAGTTGTTTTGTGACGATTGTTGTCTCTTGCATGTATGGGCCGCTAATGTAGTTGACCTTATTATTCATTATCTTCGGTAGACCATGTGAGATTGATATACCTTGAGACCATAGTGGTCACTATCCCTCACCAGTGTTGGTCTCTATATGTTGGCTGCCTTGACTCTTGAGTTGTCACTACCCTTTGTGCCTTGGTTGCTAATAGCAACGTTCTGCTTTGGTCGATATGTTGCATGGCTTTAGCAGTCACCATTCTTGATGTAACTCAAATGTTCGACATCCTTGGTGTGCTCTTATAGTCATTATTTCAATTTGAATTAGGTGGTCAACATGTGGTTTGTTCGACGATGATGATATGCATAGTTTGGTCATTATCTACATAATGATGCTAAACCCTAGTATGTTCCCTGAACGTGGGAATGATGTTCCATAGTGTATAATGCTAAATGTCATATGGGAAACCCTAACCCTAACCAGATGTATATGATGTGATGCTCATATTGTTTGAAGATATTAGCATGAGATAATGTTTTCTCTCTCCTATTTGTATAAGCCTAATGTTGTACGTTGAATGCACTTCATAACTCGTGAATCTTGTGATATCCTTATGTTGCATAGGGTTAATGATTATGAGCTTTGATGGGGCTTGATGAGATAATGATGATGTGATCTTGGTTGAGGAGTTGTGCCTAGATTTGACGTGATACCTTCCAATGAGATGTGATGAGGGATTGATATCTTCTTAATGATGTGATTATGTTGATGTCCTTGTATGGTAGTGATATAATATGGCGATATGACAAGTTTATACCTCATACATTTTATATCTTCTTAAGTTGTTTTACAATTATACTTGCTAGAATGAATTATGGTTTGGATGTACACTTGTATGATGCAACCTTAATTCACCCAATTGGCATATCTAATCAAGTGAAACCTTAATCATGTAGTTGCTCAGTGCCATATATCCATATTCAGCACCAGTATTTGCGGGATGGTGAAACGAGCAATTTCTACGGGAAAGTCAGAGTGCATATTGTTGAATATGCGGGGGTGTAAGTCAAGGTATCTTCTTGTGTCCCCAATTGTTATGTAGGGTATCTCCTTGTGTCCACAATTGTTATGTAGGATGACTGTAGTCATACCTCAGATTTTTTGATTTGTCATAGGTTGCAGTTCAACTGTAGGATTACCTCTTTTTGAATGGGCATGTGTGACCTATTATCTAGCATCGTGCCATGTACCAAGGTGGGTTAGTTGTTATCAGCTTGACTATATATCGCTATTGGCAGTTGACTTTTATGTCTTTGTGTTGTTTCTCACACTGATCGGGAGTTGTGTATGAGATCACGGAGTCTGGAACTTTAAGAGATCTTGTATGCACTAATTTTGATTTAGTAGTGGTCAGTTGGATTGGGGTGGTATGACTCAAATCTTCATGGAATAATAAAAGACGTAATATAGTTGTGTAGTATAACTATTTAAGGTTAAACATGATTTACATTAGATGACCCTTGCCTTGTTTCTTATACTAATCAATTGATAATAGTTATTCATGTTCTTCATATTCCTCCTAAAAAGTATTAGATGATCTATTGCTCAGTTGTAGTTACTTTAGCTACTTAATCTGCCTTAAAAGTGTTACTTATATCATTTAGTTGAATGTATTTGTAATGCTTATCTACTCTTATTATTCTTAATGTGCTAACAATAGTTGTTGGATGAGAGTTATATCTCTTACTGGGATGTTGGTCTCACCCTGTTGGCTTCCACATCTTTTAGGTGGTCGTGCACGATGAGGTAGAGATCGTATGGTTGAGGCTGAGCAATAAGAGGAGAAGTAGTTGTTTGAAGGTTAGATATGCTGCTAGTGTTTTGTAGTAGAGTCCTATGTGTCATCCCTATAATCCTAGGTCCTTGAGAGTGTTTTGTAGATGTTGTACATTGATACGAGTTTTTGGAAGTATGCCATGTTTGTATAGATATGGCTTGCATATATGAACATGTTATCATATGTAATAGGTTTGTGGGAAGTTAGCCACTGAACAATGATATCTAATATCTTTTGCAATGTTATATGATACAGGTGGCACAAGGTTGTGGCTTCAGATGTGTTATGCTTCCGGTTGAGATGATGAGTTATGATCGTTTTAATTTATCCTATTTTGTGGTAATGTGGTTGTTAGTCAATAATTTCACACTTTGTTTTTTGTAATCTTGGTTTTGTTTTGATGGGAGTCACAATTTGGTTGATATGAGGCTTTGTGCCTAGATTTGAGGTGATACCCTCTAGTGAGATGTGATGAGGGATTAGTATCCCCTTAATGATGTGATTATGTTGATGGCCTTGTATGGAAGTGATATCATATGGTGATGTGACAAGTTTATACCTCATACCTTTTATATCTTCTAAAGTTGTTTTACAGTTATGCTTGCTAGAATGAATTAGGATTTGTATGTCCACTTGTATGATGCAGCCTTAATTCACCCAATTGGCATAACTAATAAAGTGAAACCCTAATCATGTAGTTGCAATGTTCCATAGATCCATTTTTAGCGTCAGTATTTTGTTGGATGGTGAAATGAGTAATTCCTATGCGAAACTTAGAGCACAAATTGATGAATATGTGGGGGTGTAAGTCAAGGTATCTCCTTGTGTACACAATTGTTACGGAAGATGATTGTGGTCATACCTTGGATTTTGTAATTTTTGATAGGCAGTAGTTCAAATGTACAATTTCCTCTTTTTGAATGGTCATGTGTGACCTATTCTCTAGCATCATGACATGTACCAAGATGGGCTAGTTGTTATCATCTTGATTGTATGTCGTTGTTGGTAGTTGACTTTTATGTCTCTATGTTGTTTCTCACACTGATCGAGAGTTGTGGGTGACATTATGGAGTCTGACACTTCCATAAATCTTGTATTGCATTGATTTTCACTTAGTAGTTGTCAGTTGCATTTGGGTGGTACGACTCAAATCCTCAGGGCATAAAAAAGACGTAATACATCTATGTAATATAATTGTTTAAGGTTCAATGTGATTCACATTGGATGAACCTTGCCTTGTTTCTTATATTGTTCAGTTGATAACAGTTATACATGTTCTTCATATTCCTTCTAAAAAGTATTAGATGATCTATTGCTCAGTTATAGTTGCTTAAAATGCTTAAGCTGCCTTAACAATTTTACTTATATCATTTAGTTAAATTTGTTTGTAGTGCTTATATGATCTATTTTTCCTTGTTGACCTTTCAATATTTGTTGGTTGAGAGTTATATCTCTCGCTGGGATGTTGGTCTCACCTCGTGGGTTTCCACATCTTTTAGGTGGTCGTGCACGATGAGGTAGAGATGGTACGGTTGAGGCTGAGCAATAAGAGGATAAGTAGATATCTGAAGGTTGGATATGCTGCTAGTATTTTGTAGTTGAGTCCTATGTTTCATCCCTATACTCTCAGGTCCTTGAGGGTGCTTTGTAGACATTGTACATCGATACGAGTTTTTGGAAGTATGCCATGTTTGTACATATATGGCTTGTATATGTTGACATCTTATCATATGTAACAGGTTTGTGGCAAGTTAGCCACTAAACAGTGATATGTAATATACTTTGGGATGTTATATGATATAGGTGGCACAAAGTTCTGGCATCATATGTGTTGTATTTCCTCTTGATTTGATGAGTTGAGATCGATTTCTATTTTCCCTAAATTGTGGTAATGTGGTTGTTGGTCGCTAACTCTGCACTTTGTTTTGAGTAATCTTGTTTTTCTGGAAATGGGCGACACAGTTACAATATCTCCCATTTAGATTCTTGATGTCCTCATCAAGGCTCCATTATATGACCTCATTATATTTCCCCATTTCATTGTAGAACTAGAATGGCCCATTTACACCAAGCTTTTGACTATGGCTACCAGCGCAAGGTTGGCTACATCACTCTAAACTACCCTTTCCCACATGCCTAGACCGCACTTCTCAAGACCGCCAATTCCACTTGCCCATGTGGGTCCCACCTACTATAGGGTTTATGGCTTTGATGCCATTTGTAAATCTCGAGCCCACTACCCAGGACTCTAGTGGAGTTTTATAATGATGAATAGCCCCAAAGACCACCAATGGCCTTAACTATGTGCTTTTCCCTCACTCACGCATAAGCAGGGATCAACTTCCTGATTGGTCACTCAACCTAGTACTACTATGGGTTGAGCACAATTAACCAAAGAATTTTTAGTGATAGGATTCATGCAAAGGAGGTGAACCTTGGTGATATGGATAGTCCAATCACTCATTTCAAGATCATTTAATCTGAGGCCTTAAAATCCTGAGATAGTTATACATTTTAGGTATAACTATGTCACTGAATATAGTCACATAGAACGTCACATGGGAGATATTTCATCTCAAAAATGTGAAAAATTTATTGGTCTTAGATAAAATGAGAGGATGGGATGCAAGAGGAAACTAAAAACCAACTAATATTGTGAATCTTCTAGGTTGTAGTATTGGACTCCCATTTTGACATAATTAATGATTAAGCTAAATTGACTTGAAAGACCACTAATCTTTAATGGATTCATAAAAACCTCTAACGAACCTTACATACACTATCAATTCCCTAAAAAGTGTATGGAAATAATTATAAAGAAAAATAATATTTAGAAACTAATATTTTCATTAAAAATATAGTACATATACTTATATTATAACAAGATTAAATTTCGTTTGAAGCACCAAAATTTTGAAACACATCTCTGGTAGTTTCCATACAAGAAACTAATAGAGGTTCATTCCCTTTCAACTCGGGCTGGATTGAACTAGAATGAGTATCACTTCGCAACCTAGAGAAGTACAAAGTGTATTTTATTTTGGGTACTTCATATAACTCATCGTCATCTTCTCTAACATTCTCTTCAATCTTCTAGAGTATGTTGGGGAAAAGTCAATGTATATATTGTTTTCTTCTTCTTCATTTAATTTATTGTTATAATCAACATTGATGAATGATAATGACTCCACTTTTCAACCAAAGTGGCTCCTTTAAAGGCAATTAAAAGTGCCTAAGAAGTGGGTTAGCTTTGTTGTTTAGGAATTCTCCTAATCTTTCTATCATTTACATTATGAGCACTAATATGTCATCTACCTTGTTCATCATTAGCCATCTCTGTACATTATGGTAACATCTTTAAAGACATGTCAACTTGGTGGTTTTTGAAATTTAAAATGGTTTAACAACTAATAATATAAAATGTCCATTAAGGCATTTGCCTCCCATGAAGAGAGTTCCAATGACAAAGAGGGCAGATGATGTTATGATTCTCATAAGTAAAAGGATATAAAGACTAAGGGACATATTAGACAATTGGTTACCACCCACTCCTAACAAGTTTTCAAATGACTACAAGTAAGACCTTCTAATGATTCTTGAACTCAAATCATCCTTTATAACTCTTTTGATGAGGAAGAAGATTTATCTATAACTCTCTGACCACCTAATTTTTTATTATTTATATAATTATTTCCCAAAATAGCATGACACATAAATTTCTTAATTATTTTGTTCATTTTGTGTTTGCTAATCATTTTAGGTCGTTTTTGTGAGGATAGATCATCATTCATCTTCATTGGATCTGGAAACAAAGCTCACAAAGGAGAATATAGCAAATATTGTTTTCCCAACATAACTAAGAGGAGTGGTTTAGAGATAAATGGTGAATATGGGTTGCTAGAAGAACCTTGAACACAGATCCAGATTGAAAGTGGACTCCCATTATGATAAAATTATACATCGATCTTGGAAATTGTGAAGGATCATGAAACATTGATGGATGTATAAAAAATTCTTACCACTGGTCTAGACACTACAAAACACCTAAATAGTTTATTTAAGGTACACATAAATCATACAAAAATTAATTAAACGAAGCACTTACAAAACCAATTTCCTTTACTATCACATACAATTCCTACATTTAGAATAGATTGATAGATTGAAGGCCAGTATTACAGAAATATAATGAAATTCAATTGAAAAAATAAAAAAGACACTACACTTATCATATTATGCCAAATTAGCTTTTTTGTCAAAATTATATTCATTCACACTAACTTGGATCAAGTCAAGGCAGTTGTGCATCGAAAATATGATACACGTTCTCCAAACAATCGTCTACCTTAACAAATACATTGTATTCTATTCAATACAATTTATAAATATCTTCATTATCGTGATTCATTTTTGTCATCTTCTTCAAGTCATTGCATGACCCAGACTGATGCATCCCTCATTTTATAACTTGATGTCAACCTAAAGTGACTCCAAAGTACGTTGTAGACTGATTTCATAGTGAAATAAATGACATAAGTCGTTACCCTATATATAATTGTTATCAGTTGTGATCCACAATCACAACTTATATTAAACAATGTCACAGTTTTATTATCTACTTCCTTGCTCAACAAATTTATACAAATATCCCAGCCATTCACCCAAGAGATTGAGCTTGTATATACATGCATCCTTTGTGTCCACCTGATGTGTAGCTAATTTATCACACTAGAAACTAAAACCATGAGAAGTATCCTTTGCAGTCAGATGCACTACTCAAAAACAATAATGAACTTAATTTGCAAATTCATAAACTAAGATCGATATAGCTAGTGATATGCCTTAAAACATGTGTCTTTTTTGTTATATACTAGTAGTCATAATACAAATAAGTAAGAAACAAACACTAAATAATTCTATCCCTCCTCCTTGGTGTATGTACCACTATCTATTGAGAGTTGAAGCCATTCACATAGATAGTCATGTCTTCTCTTAAGAGTATCAATTTATAATATGGTTTTATATGTGTCTGCTATCGAAGATCATATATAGTCATAGTCGGTTGAAGAATGTTTGCTTTTGCTTCTTTCCTAGTTCATTTTTCTAGTCATTGCATCCCTAAATGCAGTCAATGTGGTCAATGTTTGTTCTAGGTAGTGCATAAATACCATCACACATCATTTTTCTGAAACAACTTTCAGTAAAATGTATAATATGGTGAATGCATATTGTTGCCTTCAAATTGTCCGATAATGATATTGATGGAAACCATGCACACTCTGAATGTGAAGAAAGAACCAATCTGGCATGCATGGATCATGTTATCCATTTCCCAAAACTTTTTTAAAAGGATTAATATATATGTTTTTATAAAGAAAATTACAAACAAAAAAATAATATTAAGATATGAATTGCACAAACCCCAAATGTGTCCAATTATATATTTTGGTTTTGTACAACACATCCATAAGGATTTCAAGGGGGAGGAAGATGGATTAGTCATACATAAACAATTTTTAACCTATTTAGTTGATTATATTTTTCATGGTCATTTTAAATTCTTAAAATAATCTAAGAGAATATACATTAAAAGAAATTCTGATAGTGACTACAGGAGTCCATTCACATGACCATTGACTAACTAGAGCACTCGTCATAAAAAAACTAATTCATTTAACTCAACAGATTTTGCATTATTAATATGATGATACGTTCTTAATGTAAATAATATTCTTATTATAGTATTGTTATAAAAAAATATTTTTGTTTTCATGATTATCTTTCATGTAACTTAGACGTTTCACTTTTTTTTGCATTCAAAGTAGAATATCCACCAACACCGGTACTTACAGTCTCCCTAGAATGACCATCAAAGTACAACTAAATGATTTTCCAAAAATAAGGTTACTAGCATCAAAAGTGACAATTGCTATGGTGAATAGGAATAGGAATGGGTGATGGTGTTGATGGTAGTTGGGTAAGTGAATAGGAATAGTGAACCCAAGGTAGGAATCCATGCCAGGATAGAAAGTAGATGATGGAGACAACAATGGCTGAGAGGGCAACGACGATAATGGTTGAGGAAATTATGGCATATATTAAGGCACAACAAACTACATGAAACAACATTGGGGATGTCTAATGCAAAACATAGAAACAACAAGGAGAGCGGTAGTGGAAATCTAGAGTGAAGTTTCTATAGCACAAAAACCCTATTTTCGATGGATGTAATGATAGGCATAATTGGATGGATCTTTATATGAGGGGTAATATACCTTGACCAAGATGGTTGCTAACTAAAACATCATCAGTGTGATTGTTAAACATGAAAGCCTTTTCATATAGATTGTCAAAAAATTGGTTGACTTTAATGAATAAGGTGTCCCAACAAAGTTGAAGGTTTTATGCATATAGCCCTTTCTTTAACCTATGTTGATATTTTTACATGTAATTATCAGGATAAAATGCACCACTACAAATGATTTTTGGTGTAGTACCCTTAGATTATTACTAATGATCTAATCCATTTTCATGCCTTCTTCTCATGGATTTCAATCCACAACAAGTCTTCTTGTCCCTTCTCAACACAAACATCATAGAACATTCATGGTGTTTAGTGCAACTAACTAAGATGAATTTATACAATGAGTTTATCTTTTAGGTATTGTACTAGTCTTAAGATATCCACATCATCTAATGATGTCATATGATTCATATGCATCATAATAATCATTAACCCTAAATTTGAATGAACTATAACAACGTATGTGAAGAAACATCCATATAATATATCACCAAGGACAACAAAGTAGCTCTTTGACATTTCATATGCTTCATGCCGCATTTCTTCTAGTTCATGCAATTGAAACTTTCTTTTCATTCCGGCTTTCTCTTCGTCGAAGTCCATCTTCTTCAGGGCCCAAAGTGCCTTGTGTTGAATCTCAACCGACAAATGGCAACTCTTACCATAGACAAGCTTGAACAGTGTAGTGCCAATCGGGGCTTTGTATGCAGTCCTATATGCCCATAAAGCTTCATTGAGGCGAAGTGACCAATCCTTGCGGTCCGGTCACACTGTCTTCTCCAAGATGAGCATTATCTCCCGATTTGCCAACTCGACTTGACCACTCGTTTGAGGGTGGTAAGGAGTAGCTACACGATGGTTCACTCCATGTCTCTTTAGCAGTCCTTCAAAGGTGCGGTGGATGAAATGACTCCCGCCATCACTAATCATAGCACTTGGAACACCAAAACGGCTAAAGATGTTGGATTTCACGAAATCACACACCACCTTGTGATCATTTGTCCTTGTTGCCACAGCCTCAATCCATTTTGATACATAGTCTACGGCGACCAAGATGTAGACATGCCCGAAAGAAGGAGGGAAAGGACCCATAAAGTCAATCCCCCAAACATCAAACACTTCTACCACAAGAATAGGTGATAGAGGCATCATGTCCCTCTTTGAGATGGTCCCCACTTTTTGGCACTTGAAGCAACTCTTGCAAAAGTCATGAGCATCTTTGAACAATGTTGGCCAGTAGAAACCACATTGAAGAATTTTGGCGGCCGTGCGTTTCCCTCCAAAATGACCTCCACACACTCTGGAATGGCACATAGATAAGACTTCTTGCTGCTCCAACTCTGGAATGCACCTCCTAATGAGTTGGTCCGGGTAATACTTAAAGAGGTGAGGGTCATCCCAAATGTAGTTCTTCACCATAGCAAACAATCTCTTGCTTTCCTCTCTTGTCCAATCCTCCCACTGGCTAGGAAATTCACTATGTGCTTGTACCATGGCTTTTGGACAGATGAGACTAAGAGGAGTTGTTCATGTGCATTGTCTCTTTTATTGGACTTGTCATATCAAAAGGTCCATCAAGGCGAGATAGATGATCTGCAACACCATTTTCTACTCCTTTCTTATCCACAATTTCTATGTCAAATTCTTAGAGTAACAAAATCCATCGGATCAACCTTGGCTTTGAGTCTTTCTTAGACATGAGATACTTCAACACAGCATGGTCCGTGTAGATTGTCACTTTGTTTTGCAAGAGATATGGTCGGAACTTGTCAAGAGCGAAGATCACCGCAAGAAACTCCTTCTCGGTAGTCGTATAGTTTCTTTGAGCATCGTCTAATGTTGTGCTTGCATAATAGATAGAATGAGGAATTCGTCCAATGCGTTGACCCAGCACAGCCCCCACCGCCATATCGGATGCATCCATCATGATCTCAAATGGTAGAGAGAAATCCAGGGGCTGCATGATAGGAGCAGAGATAAGCATTTCTTTTAAATGATTGAAGGCTTCAACACATTTGTCATCAAACTGAAATTCAACATCTTTCTCAAGTAATCGACAGAGTGGTCTTGAGATTTTGCTAAAGTCCTTGATAAAGCGCCGGTAGAAACCTGCATGTCCCAAGAAATATCGAACATGTCTTACGGTCGAAAGAATGTTGAGTGTAGAAATAAGGCCCACCTTGGCATTGTCAACTTCAATCCCATCTTTTTAAACTCGGTGTCCCAGAACTATACCATCAGGTACCATGAAATGGCTTTTTTCCCAAGATAAAACTAAGCGAACTTTCACACATCTTTCCAGAACAACAGCTAGATGTAGCAAGCACTCATCAAAGGTTTTCCCAAAAACTAAAAAATCATCCATGAAAACTTCAAGTGATCAATCAAGCATGTCAGTAAAGATTGAGGTTACACATCTCTGGAAAGTGGAAGGGGCATTGCACAGTCCAAATGGCATTCTCCGATAGGCAAATGTAACACTTGGACAAGTAAATGTCGTCTTTTCCTGATCCTCCAGATGCACAGTAATCTAGAAATATCCTGAGTATCCGTCAAGAAAATAGTAGAAGCTCTGCCCAGCCAATCTCTCTAAAATCTGATCAAGAAATTGGAGTGGGTAGTGATCCTTCTTTGTCTTTTCATTGAGCTTCCGGTAATCAACGCACATTCTCCACTTGGATTGCTCTCTCACCGGAATAAGCTCACCATCGGCATTTTCTGCAACTGTAACCCCGCCCTTCTTGGGCACAACTTGGATGGGACTCACCCAGGTACTGCCAGAAATAGGATAGATAATCCTTGCATCAAGCAACTTTACAACCTCTTGAGTTACCAAATCCTTCAACTTTGGATTTAGCCTTCTTTGCATTTGGTGGGTCGGTCTCGCATCTTCTTCTAAGTATATCTGATGCACACAAATAAAGGGGTCAATCCCTCTCAAGTCAGCAATAGACCATCCAATGGCTTGGATATTCTTCCTCAAGACTTCCATCAAGGCATCTTCTTGCTCAGGAGACAGAATGGAGGAAATGATCACCGAGAGGGTGTCATTTGAGCCAAGGAAAGCGTACCTCAATCCTTTAGGAAGTGTCTTCAACTCAAGAACGGGGGGTGCTTCAAGGGAGTTCTTCAATGGTGCAGAAATAGAAGGAAGGTCCTCATTTGCAGCCACTAGGGCTAGCTCATCCACTTTACTTTCTTCATCATCATCGTCAGGGAACTCAACAATTGGTTCAAGACCTCTACCTTGGGTGGCAGTCTCAATCCACGTAGGTAGGCACTCTTCAACAATCTCTTCTAGGCACTCCACCAAATAACAATCTTCTTCGGTGGCCCCTATCACTTTAGTTGTAGTAGAAGACTTGAAGATGTTCAACTAGATCTTCATGTGCATGAATGTAACATACATGGTCCCAGTCCTCACATGGATCACGGCATCAGCTGTGGCTAGGAAAGGTCTCCCCAAGATGATTGGCACCTTTCTAGCCTCTTTTTCCATATCAAGAATGATAAAATCGGCTGGGAAAAAGGCAGAAGTATCCTCATCAAGATGAACCAGCACATCATCCACACGCCCTCTAGGCATCTTCATAGATCGATCGGCCAACTGTAGAGTGCAATGGGCTGGCCTCAACTCCCCCATTTGGAGCTCAGCAAACAGATCATACGGCATCAAGTTTACGCTAGACCCCAAGTCAAGAAGAGCCTGGTCTATGCGATGTGCCCCGATGTAGCATGAGATGATGGGAGCACCGGGGTCATTTCTTTTCTGGGGAATGGTGTGTTGGAGAATGGAGCTCACTTGCTCAGTGAGCTTGATCTTCTTAGGTGTCCTCCCTATTGTCTTTCTCTTGAAGGTGCACAACTCTTTAAGGAACTTTGCATAGGAAGGAATTTTCTTGACTGCATCTATAAGAGGTACGTTGATTTTCACTTGCTTGAAGATCTCCAAAATATCTTCTGCATGCTTCTTTTTTTTCTTTGCAGCAGAAGGCTCCTCAAGTGCATCACAATATGGAGGGAGTTGGGACCCCAATCGGTCCAAATCAATAGTATCATCCACTGGTATTACTGGAATCACAGTATCACAGCTCGGTATCATAGTATCAATGCTTGACGTCACGGTATCAACACTGCCTCTTATCACAGTATCATCAATCTACATCTCACTATCACCCTGCTCAGCCTCAGTGTCATCTCTGCCAACAACTGCACCATGGGGCCTCTCCAAAGTCCTACCACTCCTCAACATAGTCATTGCCTTCACATGCTCATGGGTGGTAGGAGAGGGAGCTTGTGGAGGGGGTTGTGGTTGTTGGGGTGGTGGAGGCCTTTGGTGAGGGGAGTTGGGATTTTGAAGAATGAATTGGGGTTGCGGTAGTTGTTGTGGTGGGGGGTGGTATTGTGGAGGTGGTTGTTGGTAGGTGTGAGGTGGAGGTGGAGCATATTGATAATTGAGTGGCCCTTGAGGAGGTGGAGGAGCATAGGGGCTTGGGGGGGCTTGGTAAGATGGTGGAACATAAGCACTCGAAGTGTTCCCTAGAAAAACCCCATCATTGTTTGGATTTGGTAGTGGTTGAGATGGAAGTCTACCTTCTTCCCTTCTAGCCAAAGAGAGAGAAATTTGATCCAACCTCTGCTCAAGACGGTTTATAGACTGCCCATGTGCATTGACATCTTTTTTTACTTCATCTAGGCTCCTTAGCCTTCCTAGTACCTCGTCCTCAAACTTGGAGTTGTAGCGTGGTTTTTTTGCCCCTGTCCTTGCCCATCCTCATTCTGTTGTTTCCAAGAGAAGTTGGGGTGGTTCCTCCACTCGGGAGTGTAGGAGCTAGACATTGGGCCCTGGTTGTTGCGGCCACCAAAGGAATGTATAGTGTTAACTTCCTCGTCTACAGTATCAACAGCCATTGTGGGTTGGCTATAAGAGCCACCCACCTGATTCTTCATCATCCGCATCATATCGGCCATCATCTTCATCATATCGGGGTCGGTGGCATTGTGTGCGCGAGCCACTGAGGAGGGTGGAGGAGTGTAGTTCCGGCTGCAATGCCCCCCTTTAGTTGAAGCTCGGTGGCAAGAATTCTTGGCGAGATGCTCAAACAGTGGCCATGATTCCTCGAGTGTCTTTGCCATGAACGTGCCCCCGCAAGAAGAATCTACATTGTTTTGGCTTTGCTCCTCAAGCCTAGTGTAGAAGGCCTGAACTAGCTACCAAAGAGGAACCTCATGATGAGGGCAGTCACGAAGCAACTTCTGGAACCTCTCCCATGCCTCGTGGAAGGGCTCATTGTCTTTCTGGGAAAACGATGTGATGCACCTTCTCATGTAGGATAACTTGGTGATGGGGAAGAACTTCTTGAGAAAATCATTCTTCATCTCATTCCAAGTGACCAACTCTGGCCTCGAGACGTACCACTCCTTGGCCTTCTCTTTGAGAGAGAAGGGAAAGAGCGTCCTCCTGATTGAGTCTTCGGTGGTGGCTGGCGTGTGGAAGGTAGAGCACGTTTCAAGGAACATGTCTATGTAGTGGTAGGGGTTCTCATTCTCCATACCAAAGTATGTAGGGAGAAGCCCCAAGAGTGCTGGCGGGATGGAGAACTGTTGACCTGGCATCTGGTCAACTAGAGTGGCGATGGGGGAGTTGTAGTTCCCCGGCATGAAGTACTCGTGAAGCGGGCGATGTGGCGGTGGAGGTGTAACATCCGGTGGCGGGTTGTTCTCAGCCATCTCGGCCTCTCAGTGTAGGTTGCGGCGAGCTTGACGACTTCTTCTCCCAATCTCGGGGTCGTAAACCACCAAGTCGGTGCAAGTCAAGCACGTGCTACGCATGCACAGCTATCACCTGCGCAAGTCACAAACAAACAACAAGGAGCCAAGTTAGCGAACCAATATGCAAGAGTAACATAAAGAATAAATAATAGCAATGGTGAGGGCAAAAGGAAAGGCTAAGCTACACTATATAACTAGGTCGAGCGCCTCTATCCCCGACAACAATGCCAGAAAGCTTGGTGCGCTCCCGCTAGAGTATTACAACATCGGCCAACTAGGGTGGCCGAGTGCAATCCATGAGGTCAGGAGCCACGGGAGTGATGGAATCTTTTCTTTCGAAATTTGTATGGTCCCAGATCCAGTTTATCACTAAAACTAAAACAATTCGCCCACAAGCGTACGGGGTACTGTTGTAGTATAGATCAAGGGCAAGATGTGGGGTCGAACCACAGAGATAGAGGGGGCTCTAGAGTTAGAAGGCGTGAGCTACGTTCCTATTGCAGAGAGTAGGGTTTTTAGGGTTTAAAGGTTGGTTGGTTGTTGATTAAGCTAAGTGAGCAAGTAGGAAAAGCAATATGAAACTAAGTTATTAAAAGGATAAATTAGCAATTTAAGTCAACAAACTATCTAAACAAGAGAAAGAACAAACTACACTAGACTAAGCAAGAAACTAGCAATTGAGGGCCTAAGTTAACCACTAATCAAGATCAAAGACCTAAATTAACACTTTGCTAGCAAAACTAGGCAATTAACTAAGTTAACTAAAGCAATTGAACTATACTAGCATTAACAAGCAAACAGAGCAATTAAGGTTTTAAGCAATTAGATGAAGGAGGTGGGTCGTTTGGGAATGTGACCTTGACATTAATTGGGGGATGTCACCATAATAAGCAATTAACATATTTCATTCTAGACTACCAAACCAAACAACAAGGTAGGTGCTATGAGGATGTACCCTATGCTACTAGTTGGAGAACTAGGGCTAGGTGTAATTCTCATAGGACTTACCAAGTCTAGGTCTCTACGATAAGTGGTATTAGTCAGTTGAGGACCAAGGGTAAGGATGGGAGTAGAGATGAGGATATTTGACCTCATGCCACTAGCCACCTCAGCCTTTAGGAAATCCTAGGCAATTGCACTAATCACACTTATACTAGTCACTTAGAACTCACATTTGCATGTAGGAAGAAGTTGATTATGTAGGAAGATAGGGGGCTATCTAGGGATCCGAATTAAGGACCTAGGATCCGATCCTATTATAGCTACATAGAAACCAACACCCTAGAGGCAAATGTCTTCAAGCACCACAAGGCAAGCAATTAATGTAATTAAATAACAATCACATGCACAAGTAATGGGAAATGAGATACAAGCAAAGGCAATCATCATAGAAGTGAAATATGTTCATTACAAATTATATTCCCCCAACATGGTATCAAAGTCACATTTTTGCCCCAAACAGCCCACCCAAGGGGGGCTTAGCTATACATGATCAAAACAGAAACAAAGGAGAAGGGAAAGAGAGTAGGAAACGCCATGGATGCTTGATGAAGCTTGACTTCTTCACCTCCTTGCTTCCAGCCATGATCCTCCTCCTCCAATGGTGCCCAAGAGCATGGAAATGGTGGAATGGATGGATAGAAACCTAGAGAAACTAGGTTTCTATGGTGGAAATGAGTGGAAAGTGGGTGGAAATGGGATTAAATGCAAGGAAGTAGGTGGATGGGAGTAATGGAGGCAAGGGAGCAGCTAGGTTGTGGCTAGGAAGTACTCTCTCCCGAGCCCTAAAAGCAGCTAGTGCTTATATAGGAGCTAGGGCTAAGTGGGGGTAAAATAGGAAAAACAGTGAAAAGTTGTATAGGGTAGGTGATCACCACAGTCGTGGTGGGTGTGCCACAGCCGTGGTGAGGGTAGTGGGGACGGACTTGGGGGGTGAACACGGTCGTGGGGTGAAGGAAGTGGTGAGATGGTGGTGGCCACGGCCGTGGTGGAGTGCCACGGTCGTGGTGGGTAACATGCACCACGGCCGTGTTGGGTAACACGGCCGTTTTGGAGGAGTTGGAGGTGACCGTGGGGAGGGGCCACAGGCGTCTTGATCAGCTTCGGCCACGGTTGTGGTGACTTGGCTGCGGTCATGGCTTTCCGGGCAAATTCCATGTTGGCAACTGACTTTTCGCAATTAATTCCCACGACCGTGGGAGGGTGCCACGGCCGTATTCTCTTCACTGGCCACAGTCATGGCTGGGAGGCCACAGTCGTGGGCGATCTAAGGAATTCCATGTTGCAACCTGTTGGAACTTGGCAATAAACCCACGACCATGGCATTGGGGCCACAGTCGTGGTGAGGCTTGACTTCTTAATTTTGCTTCTTACTTTATCAATTTCAGATGTCTTTGCTTGGGGATGATTCTTGGCCACTACAGGTAGGTTGAGGGAGACTTTGGGGCCTTCTTTGGGCCCCTCCTTAAGTGGGGGAACCCTAGAACTCCCTCTCTCTCTCTCTTCCATCTAAGCATGGTCCAAGTACCTGAAAAACAGTGCAAAGAACATCCATAAGAATATTTGCAAGGATAATCACATTGGGGAGAATAACATGTAATTCTAATGCATTTGAATGTGATAAAGGTACAAAATGACACTAGATACAGCCCTAGAATAGGGTTAGATCACCACCCCAAACTTTAAACATACTTGTCCTCAAGTATGCTCCACCTCAATCTCTTTTCCATTTTCCACAATCAAAAGATATGACAAATGCAATATGATGGGCGAAAAATGCTCAATGGGATCAAAGGTGACTAGGTACATGCAAATCACTTCCCACCTCTTCTACTTTCACAAACCAACCATGAAGAGAGCACAAAGCACATGGACTTTTCATATAATACATGGATTGCACAAGTTATCAATATCTCATTCATAAGGTTCCGGGTAGACCGTTTCATGATGATGTTAATCGCCGATGACTAGGAGTGTTGTTTCACCTTCATGCGTTCAACCGTATGCTTCAAGTTATGCCAAATGACCCACATGGCTGCGGAAAGGGATAAAGTGAGCTAGGTTTAATGTTTCCTAGCTCCATGGGTGTGAAAGAATGAAGAAAGGGTTGTGGTAAGATTCGGAGTGCTATTACACACTCTTCTTTTCTTTATTTGAATGCTCTTAAACATGAGCATCCTTTTATTTTATTTTTGCTTCTCTTTTCTTTTTTTCTTTGCCCTTGGTGTGGGTAGGGCATATGGTGGATAGAGTGAAGTGGGGAGATAGAGATGTGGCCACCCCAAACTTTTGGAGGTGGCCACGACTAATATGTGTACTTTGGCATCTTTTTATGAGGCGGAGAGGTATGAAGATGATGAAAGAGTGGTCGGGTCAAAGAGGGGTCACTTGGCATAATCTTCTACATAAGGTCTCCTGCATGAAAACTAGTATGACACTTCACCATAGATATCACATCACATGAATGAACCAAATGAAATCCATATATCATTCAAGTAACTCCACAAACATTAAACGTTCTTGCTTGCTCGGATCATAATTCAATCAAACGAACACATTCCCAAGGGAGGTGACGAGCATGTAAGAAGTCACTCATTGATACCACATAGCACTTCATCATAGCATATCATCTTGTATTTGTCAAAGATAAGCAATTTCATTCAATATGGTAAAGATTGAGTCAAAACACGCTTTTTGGACAAGAAACATCAAATCTGGGCAAAATTGGCCAAAAAGGTGCCAAATTGCACTAAATCACATTCAAACACAATTTTAGGTAAAAAGCAAATAAAACCTAGCTAAAACATGTACAAATTTTGAAAAATTACTCAAAAATGCAGAAATCAACTACATGTCATTAAAAGATGCAATGAAAAGAACAAAAAAAAACAATAAAACTAAACTAGATGGCAGGGTGATATCAAAATGACAAAAATAGAGAGAAAGAGTGGTTCATACCGCCCTACCCACCCCAAACTTTAGAATCATGTTGTCCTCAGCATGAAACTATAGCTTAGGGGAGATAGGGGAAGTGTCATGGTTGCGGTGGTTGGTCTGGCATGTTCGAAGGATATGGAGGAGGAGCTGAGTCTGGAGCTGAGCTTGACGGAGGATACTGGTAATAGTGCCCCCAGTAGTCATCCTGGGGTGGAGGGTAAGTCTGTGGATACCCAGCTAAACCACCCCAAAAATCTGCACCCCATTCGGGGTTTCTTTCTTCTTGGGCGTGGTGATATTGATACGAGTGGTTGATCTGATAGTGCATTTGCTGCTGATCATACCACATTTGCTGTTGGGCAAGTTGCATGTCACTTTGGATCTTCTGAATGTTCTCAAGGTGTGCCTGGATTGCGGCCATGTCATAGGCATTCCCTGAGGGTGGCTGTAGCTGGGATGTCTCCTCATCCCTCCTTCTTGTTCTTCGGGGTTGCCTTTGTTGTGCATGTTCTTCCTCCTGCCCTTATACATTTGATTTGGCAATGTCATCCTATACAAAAGCGGCTCCCCTAGTATACGTCTCTCTCGGGTGGTCTAGTTGCCATGCCATCAATTTTCCCTTAACCTGTTGCCAGGTCCCAACACAGATATTAGGGGTTTCGTGTGATATGGCAGCTCTAGTTCAAAATCCTGCACACTTGTAGTTAAGTAAATCATTCTTTTATCCGTCATTTTTATGGTGTGCGAGCACGTCAGATAGTTGAGGTCAACACGTTCTGCCTCAATCGCGTCTTGTGCCCCTAAGAGATCATATCCCAATGCTAGTGCAATAGAAGTGATGAACCCTCCCATAACGAACGGCTTTGAGCTCTTGTAGGGTACGCCCTTTAGATGGTCAATCAAAAGAACTCCAAGGTCAATGTACATCTTGTAGTGCCTACCGATCAAGACAGTCATATCCTTTTGGGAAATGTTGTCTTGGTTGTCGTATCTGCCCACAATTGTGTTAGCCAAGACCTTCTGCACGTAGCGCGTCAGCGGGTTACATATAGCAGCAGTTTTTGATCTACCCGCATAGTAGTCCTCTTTGCCTGTGAAGCTCTTCCAGTAATAGGCATAGTCCAGAGTGTCGTCTCTCTCTAACAAGCCGTCATCCAATTTCATGGCTTCTTCAGGACTAGAGGCGAAGATAGCATTCAGCTCAGTGGAAGTGAGGGTGTGCATGTTGCCCATCATGGAAAATCTGAGTGCATCACAACCCCTCACTTTTGTCTTCTCTGGAGTGGCAAAGAATTCTTGGGTCAAAGTGGGATATGTAGGTTGGAGTGTGAAAAGAATATTCCACAACCCAATCCACTTCAAGCCCATTTCCACTATCTCTTTGATTCTAAGATCTTCAATTGTCTTCTCGCAACCGTACCTGGAGGCGATGACTCACCTTGTCATGCACTTGGGGTAAATGAGCTCGACTTTCCTTTTCCTGTGTCCTCTACCATAGGACACCCCCGTCGGTGCTTTGCCCAGGGTTCTTTCTCTATCAGCCTCCAAATGTGCTAAAACATCTTCCCCTTCCAGCTCAAGCTCCACCTCTTCCTCATTGTTATCTTCTTCCTCCTCCATTTTATAGGATTGTGACCCCGAACTGGTATCAAGGTTATACCAATGTGCCGACTGTTCCTCTTCTTTCTGTAGTTGTCGCGAGGGTCGCGGCAGCACATCACGTCTCGCCGCCGCGCTAGATGTCAAGTGGCGGGGTGGTGTGGGCTTTGGAGGCAGCCTGGATGATGACGGTGCCGCTTTAGATTTTTGAGTTCTTCTTGTGGCCTCCAGCTCGATTTCATCTATGAGATTGTCCAAGTCGACCCCCATGAACTCCTCATCTTTTTCGTCCTCCCCCTCATAGGTAGCGTCCGTGATGTGGTGGCTGTCAGATGAGCGGGAGTGTGATCCGCTCACCGATTGTGACCGGCGGAGGGAATGGTGGGCGGAGGTGGTAGGTGAGGGGGTGTGGGATGGAATGGATACATCAGAGGAGGCATTTTTAGAATGTCGTTTCCCTCCGGTGAGGATGTTCGTCCCCTTTGTAATAGCCTTCCCAATCTTTTTCATGGTGGATATGGAGGTGAAGGTGGTGATTTTCATATTTGGGTGGAGAAGGTGATGTGGATGTGGTTTTATGGGTGGAATGGAAGGATAGTGATGTATGGATGGTGGGTATATTATTAGTGGTGGATTTGGGCGAGAATGGAAGGGTTTTTGTGGAGGTTTTGTGTAGGGGAGTTGATGGGTGGAATGGAGATGGAAATGGAGATGGAGAGGCGATTGGGAGAGATTAGACGGTGGAAATGGTAGAGGAATGGCTGGGGATCGATTTGTAATGGATTGGGGATCAAACGGAGGTGGTTTTGGGGGTTAGAAGTGGTGAATGGGGGAGCACGGCGGTGGTTGTCGGCGCCACGGTCATTTTATGGAGGTGGAAGATGATAGAATGAGGAGGGGGGTCGGGTTTGGATGTTTAAAAGAATATTGTTTTTTTCTGAACCGGGTTCGGCCACGGTCGTGACTAGGGTTGGGTAGCACAGCCGTGGTGGGTGCCACGGTCGTTTTGTCAATGAAGAACTCCCCGGTTTGACCTCGCCATGGACGTGGCCCACCTTCTTCAACACGGTCGTGGTGAGGACCACGGTCGTGGGCTGTCTCCTTCACCACGGTTGTGGAAGCTCACCACGGTCGTGGCTATTCTTCAAAACAACCTGTAACTTTGGCCAACTTTGTGCAATAATTCCCACGGCCGTGGCCATGTGCCACGGTCATGTTTGGCCACATGAACCACGGTCTTGGTCGAGCTCCACGTCTGTGGTGTTGTTGTTCTTTCAGCTTTCAAACTTTAAAACTTGAATTTTCGATTTTATTTTTTCTTTTGCCACAAATATGAGTGAATGACCACGATTAACTTCTAGATCCTCTCTCTCTAATGTCTATCACCTGCCATCATCAAAACGCAAACAAAAACTGTAAAGCACAAGTGTGCGTGTGTGTATTGGTGTAAAAGAAAACTAAAGTATAGAAAAGGAGAAGGTTCAAGAATCTCAAACCACGTGGGTTGCCTCCCACTAGTGCTAAATTTAACGCCTTCAGCCAAGCTTATTGATTGTTGGACTTTTTCACTTTTTTGGAATCTTCAAAAGATCCTTGTAGTAAATCCCTTTCTCATCCTCGTCCAAGCATTCTTCTTCATCGAATTCCTCCTCTACTAGCATAACAATATCAAAGTCTTGATTGGCTTTGTCCGGGCCGACTTCAACAACAGATTTCAGCCTTTGCCCATTGACGGCAAATTCCTTAGCCCCTTCTTTTGCACAAATCACCACTGCCCCGGATGGGTATACCATCTTGACAAGGTAAGGACCTTCCCATCTAGACCGAAGCTTTCCGGGAAAGAACTTCATTCTCAAATTGTATAGCCATACCCATCTGTCGGGCTCAAACTCTTTCTTCTTTATGATCTTGTCATGTAGAAACTTGGTTCTTTCCTTATAGCTCTTTGACATTTCATATGCTTCATGCCGCATTTCTTCTAGCTCATGCAATTGAAACTTTCTTTTCATTCTGGCTTTCTCATCGTCGAAGTCCATCTTCTTCAGGGCCCAGAGTGCCTTGTGTTGAATCTCAACTAGCAAATGGCAACTCTTACCATAGACAAGTTTGAACGGTGTAGTGCCAATCGGGGCTTTGTATGCAGTCCTATATGCCCATAAAGCTTCATTGAGGCGAAGTGACCAATCCTTGCGGTCTGATCTCACTGTCTTCTCTAAGATGAGCTTTATCTCCTGATTTGCCAACTCGACTTGACCACTCGTTTGAGGGTGGTAAGGAGTAGCTACATGATGGTTCAATCCATGTCTCTTTAGTAGTCCTTCGAAGGTGCAGTGGATGAAATGACTCCCGCCATCACTAATCATAGCCCTTGGAACACCAAAACGGCTAAAGATGTTGGATTTCACGAAATCACACACCGCCTTGTGATCATTTTTCCTTGTTGCCACAGCCTCAATCCATTTTGATACATAGTCTATGGCGACCAAGATGTAGACATACCCAAAAGAAGGAGGGAAAGGACCCATAAAGTCAATCCCCCAAACATCAAACACTTCTACCACAAGAATAGGTGATAAAGGCATCATGTCCCTCTTTGAGATGGTGTCCACTTTTTGGCACTTGAAGCAACTCTGGCAAAAGTCATGAGCATCTTTTAACAATGTTGTCCAGTAGAAACCACATTGAAGATTTTGGCGGCCGTGCGTTTCCCTCCAAAATGACCACCACACACTCCGGAATGGCACATAGATAAGACTTCTTGCTGCTCCATCTCTGGAATTCACCTCCTAATGATTTGGTTCGGGCAATACTTAAAGAGGTGAGGGTCATCCCAAATGTATTTCTTTACCATAGCAAACAATCTCTTGCTTTCCTCTCTTATCCACATGCTCGGTATCCTCCCACTGGCTAGGAAATTCTCTATGTGCTTGTACCATGGCTTTTGGATAGATGAGACTAAGAGGAGTTGTTCATGTGGCATTGTCTCTTTGATTGGACTTGTCATATCAAAAGGTCCATCAAGGCGGGAGAGATGATCTGCAGCACCATTTTCTACTCCTTTCTTATCCACAATTTCTATGTCAAATTCTTGGAGCAACAAAATCCATCGGATCAACCTTGGCTTGGAGTCTTTCTTGGACAAGAGATACTTCAACGCAGCATGGTCCGTGTAGATTGTCACGTTGTTTGGCAAGAGATACGGTCGGAACTTGTCAAGAGCGAAGATCACCACAAGCAACTCCTTCTCGGTAGTCGTATAGTTTCTTTGAGCATCGTCTAATGTTTTGCTTGCATAATAGATAGCATGAGGAATTCGGCCAATGCGTTGACCCATCACAGCCCCCACCACCATATCAGATGCATCCGTCATGATCTCAAATGGCAGAGAGAAATCCGGGGGCTGCATGATAGGAGCAGAGATAAGCCTTTCTTTTAAATGATTGAAGGCTTCAACACATTTGTCATCAAACTGAAATTCAACATCTTTCTCAAGTAATCGACAGAGTGGTCTTGAGATTTTTCTAAAGTCCTTGATAAATCACAGGTAGAAACATGCATGTCCCAAGAAAGATCAAACATGTCTTACGGTCCAAGGAATGTCGAGTGTAGAAATAAGGCCCACCTTATCCTTGTCAACTTCAATCCCATCTTTTGAAACTCGGTGTCCCAGAACTATAACCTCAGGTACCATGAAATGGCTTTTTTCCCAAGATAAAACTAAGTGAACTTTCACACATCTTTCCAGAATAACAGCTAGATATAGCAAGCACTCATCAAAGGTTTTCCCGAAAACTGAAAAATCATCCATGAAAACTTCAAGTGACGAATCAAGCATGTCAGCGAAGATTGAGGTTACACATCTCTAGAAAGTGAAAGGGGCATTGCACAGTCCAAATGGCATTCTCCGGTAGGAAAATGTACCACTTGGACAAGTAAATGTCGTCTTTTCGTGATCCGTCGGATGCACAGTAATCTGGAAATATCCTGAGTATCTGTCAAGAAAATAGTAGAAGCTCTGCTCAGCCAATCTCTCTAAAATATGATCAAGAAATTGGAGTGGGTAGTGATCCTTCCTTGTCTTTTCATTGAGCTTCCGGTAATCAACGCACATTCTCCACTTGGATTGCTCTCTCACCGGCATAAGCTCACCATCGGCATTTTCTACACCCGTAATCCCGCCCTTCTTGGGCACAACTTGGATGGGACTCACCCACGTACTATCAGAAATGGGATAGATAATCCTTGCATCAAGCATCGTTACAACCTCTTGAGTTACCATGTCCTTCAACTTTGGATTTAGCCTTCTTTGCATTTGGTGGGTCGGTCTCGCATCTTCTTCTAAGTATATCTGATGCACACAAATAGAGGGGTCAATCCCTCTCAAGTCAGTAATAGACCATCCAATGGCTTGGATGTTCTTCCTCAAGACTTCCATCAAGGCATCTTCTTGATCAGGAGAGAGAGAACGGAGGAAATGATCACCGGGAGGGTGTCATTTGAGCCAAGGAAAGTGTACTTCAATCCTTCAGGAAGTGTCTTCAACTCAAGAATGGGGGGTGCTTCAAGGGAGTTCTTCAATGGTGCAGAAATAGAAGGAAGGTCCTCACTTGCAGCCACTAGGGCTAGCTCATCCACTTCACTTTCTTCATCATCATCGTCAGGGAACTCAACAATTAGTTCAAGACCACTACCTTGGGTGGCAGTCTCAATCCACGCAGGTAGGCACTTTTCAACAATCTCTTCTAGGCACTCCACCAAATAACAATCTTCTTCGGTGGCCCCTATCACTTCAACTATAGTAGAAGACTTGAAGATGTTCAACCGGATCTTCATGTGCATGAATGTAACATACATGGTCCCAGTCCTCACATGGATCACGGCATCAACTGTGGCTAGGAAAGGTCTCCCCAAGATGATTGGCACCTTTCTAGCCTCTTTTTCCATATCAAGAATGATAAAATCGGCTGGGAAAAAGGCAGAAGTATCCTCATCAAGACGGACCAGCACATCATCCACACACCCTCTAGGCGTCTTCATAGATCGGTCAGCCAACTGTAGAGTGCAATGGACTGGCCTCAACTCCCCTATTTGGAGCTCAGCAAACAGATCATACGACATCAAGTTTACGCTAGACCCCAAGTCAAGAAGAGCCTGGTCTATGCGATGTGCCCCGATGTAGCATGAGATGATGGGAGCACCAGGGTCTTTTCTTTTCTGGGGAATGGTGTTTTGGAGAATGGAGCTCACTTGCTCAGTGAGCTTGATCTTCTTAGGCATCCTCCCTATTGTCATTCTCTTGAAGGTGCACAATTCTTTAAGGAACTTTGCATAGGACGTAATTTTCTTGACTGCATCTATAAGAGGTATGTTGATTTTCACTTGCTTGAAGATCTCCAAAATATCTTCCACATGCTTCTTCTTTTTCTTTGCAGCAGAAGGCTCCTCAAGTGCATTAGGATATGGAGGGAGTTGGGACCCCAATCGGTCCAAATCAACAGTATCATCCACTGGTATCACTGGAATCACATTATCACGGCTCGGTATCACAGTATCAATGCTCGGCGTCACGGTATCAACACTGCCTCTTATCAATGTATCATCAATCTGCATCTCAGTATCACCCTGCTCAGCCTCAGTGTCATCTCTTCCAACAACTGCACCATGGGGCCTCTCCAAAGTCCTACCACTCCTCAATGTAGTCACCACCTTCACATGCTCATGGGTGGTAGGAGAGGGAGCTTGTGGAGGGGTTGTGGCTGTTGGGGTGGTGGAGGCCTTTTGTGAGGGGAGTTGGGATTTTGAAGAATGAATTGGGGTTGCGGTTGTTGTTGTGGTGGGGGTGGTATTGTGGAGGTGGTTGTTGGTAGGTGTGAGGTGGAGGTCGAGCATATTGATAATTGAGTGGCCCTTGAGGAGGCGGAGGAGCATAGGGGTTTGGTGGGGCTTGGTAAGATGGTGGAACATAAGCACTCAAAGTGTTCCCTAGAAAAACCCCATCATTGTTCAGATTCGGTAGTGGTTGAGATGGAAGTCTACCTTATTCCCTTCTAGCCAAAGAGAGAGAAATTTGATCCAACCTCTGCTCAAGACGGTTTATAGACTGCCAATGTGCATTGACATCTTTTTTTACTTCATCTAGGCTCCTTATCCTTCCTAGTACCTCATCCTCAAACTTGGAGCTGTAGCGTGGCTTTTGCTACCCATGTCCTTGCCCATCCTCGTTTTGTTGTTTCCAAGAGAAGTTGGGGTGGTTCCTCCACTCGGGAGTGTAGGAGCTAGACATTGGGCCCTAGTTGTTGCATCCACCAAAGGAATGTAGAGTGTTAACTTCCTCGTCTATAGTATCAACAGCCATTGCGGGTTGGCTAGAAGAGCCACCCACCTAATTCTTCATCATCTGCATCATATCGGCCATCATCTTCATCATATCGGGGTCGGTGGCATTACATGCAGGAGCCACTGAGGAGGGTGGAGGAGTGTAGTTTCGGCTGCAATGCCCCATTTAGTTGAAGCTCGATGGTGAGAATTCTCAGCGAGATGCTCAAACAGAAGCCATGACTCCTCGGGCGGCTTTGCCATGAACGTGCCCCCGCAAGAAGAATCTACGTTGTTTTGGCTTTGCTCCTCAAGCCCGATGTAGAAGGACTGAACTAGCTGCCAAAGAGGAACCTCATGATGAGGGCAGTCACGAAGCAACTTCTGGAACCTCTCCCATGCCTCGTGGAAGGGCTCGTTGTCTTTCAGGGCAAACGATGTGATGCACCTTCTCATGTAGGATAACTTGGCGATGGGGAAGAACTTTTTGAGAAACACATTCTTCACCTCATTCCAAGTGACCAACTCTGGCCTCGAGACGTACCACTCGTTGGCATTCTCTTTGAGAGAGAAGGGAAAGAGCATCCTTGTGATTGAGTCGTCGGTGGCGGCTGGCGTGCGGAAGGTAGAGCACGTTTCAAGGAACGCGTATATGTGGTGGTAGGGGTTCTCGTTCTCCATACCGAAGTATGTAGGGAGAAGACCCAAGAGTGCTGGCGGGATGGAGAACTATTGACCTGGCATCTGGTCAACTAGAGTGGCGATGGGGGAGTTGTAGTTCCCCGGCGTGAAGTACTCGTGAAGCGGGCGATGTGGTGGTGGAGGTGGAACATCCGGTGGCGAGTTGTTCTCAGCCATCTCGGCCTCTCGGTGTAGGTTGTGGTGAGCTTATGCCTTCTTCTCCCAATCTCAGGGTCATAAACCACCAAGTCGGTGCAAGTCGAGCGTGTTCTACGAATGCACATCTATCACCTACGCAAGTCACAAACAAACAACAAGGAGCCAAGTTAGCGAACCAATATGCAAGAGTAACACAAAGAATAAATCATAGCAATGGTGAGGGAAAAAGGAAAGGCTAAGCTACACTATCTAACTAGGTCGAGCACCTCTATCCCTGGAAACAGCGCCAGAAAGCTTGGTGCACTCCCGCTTGAGTATTACAACACCGGCCAACTAGGGTGGCCGAGTGCAATCCACGAGGTCGGGAGGCATGGGAGTGATGGGATCTTTGCTTTCAAAATTTGTATGGTCCCAAATCGAGTATATCACTAAAACTAAAACAATTCGCCCGCAAGCATATTGGGTACTATTGTAGTATAGATCAAGGGCAAGATGTGGGGTCGAACCACGGAGATAGAGGGGGCGGTAGAGTTAGAAGGCATGAGCTACGTTCCTATTACGGAGAGTAGGGTTTTTAGGGTTTAAAGGTTGGTTGGTTGTTGATTAAGCTAAGTGAGCAAGTAGGAAAAGCAATATGAAACTAAGTTATCAAAAGGATAAATTAGCAATTTAAGTCAACAAACTATCTAAACAAGAGCAAGAACAAACTACACTAGAGTAAGCAAGCAACTAGCAATTGAGGGCCTAAGTTAACCACTAATCAAGATCAAAGACCTAAATTAACACTTTGCTAACAAAACTAGGCAATTAACTAAGTTAACTAGAGCAATTGAACTATACTAGCATTAACAATCAAACAGAGCAATTAAGGTTTTAAGCAAATAGATGAAGAAGGTGGGCCGTTTGGGAATGTGACCTTGACATTAATTGGGGGATGTCACCATAATAAGCAATTAACATATTTCATTCTAGACTGCCAAACCAAACAACAAGGTAGGTGCTATGAGGATGTACCCTATGCTACTAGTTGGAGAACTAGGGCTAGGTGTAATTCTCATAGGACTTACCAAGTCTAGGTCTCTAGGATAAGTGGTATTAGTCAATTGAGGACCACGAGTAAGGATGGGAGTAGAGATGAGGATATTTGACCTCATCCCACTAGCCACCTCAGCCTTTAGGAAATCCTAGGCAATTGCACTAATCACACTTATACTAGTCACTTAGAACTCACATTTGCATGTAGGAAGAAGGTGATTATGTAGGAAGATAGGGGGCTATCTAGGGATCTGAATTAAGGACCTAGGAGCCGATCCTATGATAGCTACATAGAAACCAACACCCTAGAGGCAAATGTCTTCAAGCACCACAAGGCAAGCAATTAATGTAATTAAATAACAATCACATGCACAAGTAATGGGAAATGAGATACAAGCAAAGCCAATCATCATAGAAGTGAAATATGTTCATTACAAATTATATTCCCCCAACATGGTATCAAAGTCACATTTTTGCCCCAAACAGCCCACCTAAGGGGGGCTTAGCTATATATGATCAAAACAGAAACAAAGGAGAAGGGAAAGAGAGTAGGAAACGCCATGGATGCTTGATGAAGCTTGACTTCTTCACCTCCTTGCTTCCAGCCACGATCCTCCTCCTCCAATTGTGCCCAAGAGCATGGAAATGGTGGAATGGATGGATAGAAACCTAGAGAAACTAGGTTTCTATGGTGGAAATGAGTGGAAAGTGGGTGGAAATGGGATTAAATGCAAGGAAGTAGGTGGATGGGAGTAATGGAGGCAAGGGAGCAGCTAGGTTGCGGCTAGGAAGTGCTCTCTCCCGAGCCCTAGAAGCAACTTGTGCTTATATAGGAGCTAGGGCTATGTGGGGGTAAAATAGGAAAAATAGTGAAAAGTTGTATAGGGTAGGTGATCACCACGGTCGTGGTGGGTGTTCCACGGCCGTGGTGAGGGTAGTGGGGAACGGCTGTGGGGGGTGAACACGGTCGTGGGGTGAAGGAAGTGGTGAGATGGTGGTGGCCACGGCCGCGAAGGAGTGCCACGGTTGTGGTGGGTAACATGCACCACGGCCATGTTGGGTAACACGGCCGTTTTGGAGGAGTTGGAGGTGACCGTGGGGAGGGGCCACGGGCATCTTGATCATCTTCGGCCACGGTCGTGGAGACTTGGCCACGGTCGTGGCTTTCTGGGCAAATTCCCTATTGGCAACTGACTTTTCGCAATTAATTCCCATGACCGTGGCAGGGTGCCACGGACGTGTTCTCTTCACTGGCCACGGTCGTGGCTGGAAGGCCACGGTCGTGGGCGATCTAAGGAATTCCCTGTTGCAACCTGTTGGAACTTGGCAATAAACCCACGACCGTGGCATTGGGGCCACATCCGTGGTGAGGCTTGACTTCTTGATTTTGCTTCTTACTTTGTCAATTTCGAATGTCTTTGCTTGGGGATGATTCTTGACCACTGGAGGTAGGTTGAGGGAGACTTTGGGGCCTTCTTTGGGCCCCTCCTTGAGTGGGGGAACCCTAGAACTCCCTCTCTCTCTCTCTTCCATATAAGCATGGTCCAAGTACGTGAAAAATAGTGCAAAGAACATCCATAGGAATATTTGCAAGGATAATCACATTGGGGAGAATAACATGTAATTCTAAAGAATTTGAATGTGATAAAGGTACAAAATGACGCATGATACAGTCCTAGAATAGGGTTGGATCAATCAGTCCAATGCACATCATGATGCACATTGCCAAACATGCACAAACGGAAGCACATAGGAAGATCTTCAACCTAATAGAATATCTACTCAGTGCAACAGTGTCGTTATTGTTGTAAACCACTAAATTATTTATAACATGAGTTTTACTCAATGATATTGGAAAAAAGATCGATTATCTAAGTCTATATCTTAATTATCGACCCAATTGAAAGGCTATAAAGAAAAAGAGGCGATTGAGAGGGTAATTCCTAGAGAAATTTGGGAAAGAACTGGAAGAACATGGGAGGAAAAGAAAACCTAGGAAAGATAGATCAAGGTAATAAGTTTTTTTTAATTTTCTTCTCTATTTCTCTCTATTTTCCTTGGAGATACCAACAACAAGGGTGACTTTTTTGTTTCTCTTCTCCTTCCCTTCTTCTTCATTCACTAGGCTATCATGGTATGTGAAAAATGGACATGAGGTCTGTTAAAGTGTTGTTTGAAATTTTCCAAACATACACAGACCAAGCTAGCTTAGCTTATGTAGTATGACACTTTATGAATTCAATTATTAGTTATACTTAGTTAGTGAACTACATGTAGTATTTATTGTAGAAGTGTAATAGTATTTTTATAGAATAGAGCCTTCCAATATTTTGAAATATACTTATGTTATTCAATTCAATCATAACACATTAGTAAAAGACAAAAGAGTTGTTATATGTCTTTTGCAAATATCATAATCATTCAAAATTCTTTCGATGATTTTAGTAGTACAAGTGTAGTACACAACATAAAAATATAATAGAATAATATTTTAAACACTTAAGATAAGAAAAGTTTTGTAAATCATTTTACAATGAAATCAAACAATCCATAAGACATTTGATGCCATGGAAATCATAGAATCAATTCAAAGGTCTATGATGCTATGGAGGAAATAGGTTACCCACTAGAAAAGTCTAGGAGAGGAAGGAATAGAATGTCAATGGGGCATGGTAGGTTAAGCTCAGTGTTGATAATCTCTCATTTGATTATTTTAGTATCTGAGATTTATCATATATTCTAGTGATAACCAGTGCTACTTAATAGTAACTTGGGATCCAGATGGTATCAAGTTTTATTATAAATATATTATAACATCATAGATTTTCTCTCTCCTCACACATACAATTTGACTCATAATACACTCATTTTCATTCAATCACCTCCCTCATCACTAGTTGGATGATTTGGAATCACATGTTGCTCAATTGATAAGCTTTGATTGATGGTTTGCATTTTCAAATTCATTTGTATAATGTTGAGTGACTTAATCAAAATGGAGTAAGTATTTGAAATTTTGAGAACATCCAACATTCTTATCTTTTTTTTCAATCCTTTTCTATTAGAAAGAGGGTGAAATTTGAGATTTGATGGCAACAATTCACCAAAATTGATGTTTTAATGTCCATGCTAGAGTTAAAACAAATTCTTTGATTTCTAATCTTTAACTCTTTTCTCCATGATGGGCCTCAACTATTGGTCTTTCTTGGTCTCATACCATCTCACACAGGAGCCTAGATAGCTAGAACAATCGACACCCAGAGTGACAATCCAAGGGGCATGGATCTTCTGCACAATATCAGACAGATGTGGGTCATCTTGTTCCTTGTAATTGAACATCATGGCCTGACCAACGTAGGGTCACAGTTCTACAAGTTCTACCATATAAAATTGAGGACACAAAAGTCTCCTCCTCATCCTCCCTAACCTTTTTCCTATGCTTCTAAGAAGAATATTCTTGAAGAGGGACATGTGGCACCCCTCCAGCCATGACCGGTCACCTTGGGTCATTTCCATGGAGGAGTGGGTACCCAACACCAACCCCAAGACTCGTTCTTAAGAACTTTGAGTTCGCCTTCATTTGATTTCCATTTTCCTCTCTTTTTCCACAACATTTGTGCACTCCTTTCCCTTTTTCTTCTTCTTCTTCTTCCAACGTCAGCAGCTACACCATGGAATCAAGCTTCTTGGACGAGCATGTATCGCCTCCTGTGCCCCTTCATCCATGTTTGTTGTTGCCAATGGGTTTGACCAACCTTGCCCAAGGTGGGTACCACCTTTGGAGGCCTCGTAGACACTACTTCACCTCCTCGGCATGGAGACTCAATGAGATGCACCACACATGCCATTGTGCTACTACACATTCACATTAGTTGTGGGTGGTGGCTGGGTAATGCTGGTAGTCATGCAAAGGTGGTGAGTAGTGACAACTGGTGGTGGGAAGTGAATGGAAATGCTCATAGGCCACCACACTCCCTCCTTTTTCATGAGGTTGTCCTGTCAAACACAGATCTACGAGTTGGCATGTGGACCCAATAATAGTCAATCTAGCCATGCCACATCTCATCACCCTTTGAGGTATATGATCTCTCTCCCTCTCTATCTTTAAGATATATGCATAATCTTCCAAAATTCATAAAAAAACATTTGTAAATAAAGATGTGACATATTATATATGAAAATTGATCTATAAAACTAAATCTATCAAATGGACCTAATTTAGATGCTAATTCTACTTGTAGCTCATGTTACTTTGAAAATGACATTTGAATCATCTATTTTGATGTGTTTGTTAATTATTATGTCAAACCATGTTCACGTGATGAACCCTATTTTTCATTTTGACCCTAATGAGTATCATATTTTAACTTTTGATACATGAATCAAACTTGACCATGATTTTCCATTTTGACGGCCCTACATTTTGAAATATGGTTCTAGTGTCACTTAATATGATCTTTTTTGCTAAAATGATGAACTTTGTGAACCAGTATGATCTTATGACCACAAATAATTGTAATCATACTATATCAGTAAGTTTGGATATACTTTTAACTATGAACTAGACTTGGTTACTTCATGCCATGCTATCACATTTATGTCATGAAAAAATCCTTTAAATGTGATGATTGTGGACTAATTTAGTTGGATCCTTTTTCTTTTGCAAATATGGATCAACAATGATCAAAAATCTATATTGACCCTCAATATCAGTAAATGTTTGCATTCATGACCCTATATCAAGACTGATCTCATATATACTCCAATGTTTTGCTAGCTTCAATGAAAAGGACTCAATATGACTTAAATCGATGATATGATGATCAAGTTCTTAATCATATTCAAATCATATGTTGTTCCTATAAACAGCACGCAACCCTGTGTTTTAAATTTCTGATCTTTCTAAGAATGCTTCACCCTAAGTCAAAATGACATATGATGTAGTATGTAGGTTGATGATTAATATTGCATAAATATTGAAGATGTCGAAGCCAAGCATTGTGATAAATGGGATTTAGATTAGGTCAAACTTCCACCTTTGATGAATTTTTTTAAGATGACCTAAATTTTATTGATGTTAATCAAATCACCCTTTCTTGTAATCGTCAGACTATTTTGATGGGCTCTTTTCAAAGATCTAAATCATCTATATCTAATGAAGTTATGAAAATAAATGCTCGTAATCAAGGTACACTTTATCCTCCTACTAGCCAAACTAGTCATATTGAAAATTGCATGTACGTATGTAGTATAAATGCTTGGATTTATATACTTATTTGAGCTACATCTTCTTATGACTACAATATTTTGTTTTTGATTATTTGTGTTAAAAAAACTTGAAAACATAATAATAGATTTCCATTATACAACCTTGTGCACCTTCTTGCATTTTTAAGGTAAGGAAACAAGGTTGGGTGTCCTACTAGAGATGTCAAGATAGGGCAGACCATGTTGATATAAGGGTTAGGTCTTGAAAATGGCCTTGAGGTCCCTTACAGATAGGGTTAAGTTTCTTGATGTTTCATCTTACAGTCCCTCATGTTGAAAAAAGATAGCTAATCTTTAACACCCTCACAAGCCCTTCAAATTGGAAGTTGGTCAAAGGCCTTATGATATTGTTGTTATAATGGAAATGAACTTAAAATACCTTGCATGTTACCAAGAAAGTATTTAATGTTGTTACTTCATTCTTTTTATTACATCATGCGTTTGTCACGCAATGTATGTTCTCTTAAGCTTGTAATTTTATATGCTTGCACATCATACTCAGCAATACTAATAGGTACGCTATGAATCTCTAATGATGATCAATTCTTCTTCACTAAAGATAACAGGTCCTTACTTTGATGATATATAATGACATACAAATGGAATAGTTGACATATGGGACCTAGAATCTTATCCTATACTAGTTTAGCATTCTTTTATACTTTGTTGTCTCATACTTTAGTTGTTGTTTGTGATTATATTCTTACATATGTCATGTGATGCATTCTATGGACGGACTCTTGGGTCCTCTTATCTTTGGATTTTTACCCATTAGGAGTTATTATTTGGGTAACAATGGTTTCGTGACATATATCTAACACCCAACATCAACCAGAGATCTCACTGGTGCTCAATGTAGTTATGACTTAGTGACTTAACCTTAATATAATTGAGTTAGGTAGAGTGATTTTGTATCCTATCTATGTACCCAGGTCTATAGGAGTATTCAAGTTTATTTTCCAACTAATGTATTTGTTGAGGCTAGATGTGGCCAACACCATTGCACAAACTTAGTCAGATGATTTAGAATATAAAGTCAAATCTAATTCTTATATAATGAGGTTGTAGTTTGATGATTGTTTCCCACATATTATGGTAAACTTCATATGGGTATATGGTATTAATAAAGTAAACAACAAATTATGTAAATAAATATAACAATTTATTATCTAGTAGAACTTTGTATTATATCAAATTAATACATCTATAATATGTTTCATCTAGTACATTCCATATTTGTTTGTCATATTTTGTGTCTTGTTGAACTCTACTTAATAAGTAATATATGTATTATTAAGTCTACTTGTTGAACTTTGATTCACTCAGCTAGTATTGCACACTCCACTGAACAAATTTTTAATTGATCATGCTTATCATGCAGTTAGCAACAAATTTAGAACAATACCACCATAGAATGTTGTTAGTGATTCTTTGATGTAGAATTAGTTAGACTTAGTCCTTGCATACACTAGGTCCTTAAGCATTGGAAAGATAAAATGATGACATTCAAGTGTTAAAGTAATGAATATTTCTCCTTATAGTTCAGCGTGTAAATATATGGTTCTTGAATATGTACATGCTAAAAATATTAAGCGATGAATAAGAACATTTTTTTAGGATTCACTTGTAAGTTGATATATATGTGAAAGTATTCCATCTATGTTCTCTAACATGTAAAGGTAAAAGGAATGAAGTTCATATGTGTTTGTGACAACCAAATGTATCACCAAAGATCCTAATCATGTAGTCTAAGTGTAGATTGTGAGGTTTGGGGTTTTTTATTTGCAACGGTCAGACAAATATTATTACTTCTAAAATTTAAAAGTTAAATATTCAAATACACCTTCATATGGACCTGTCAAATGGATGGGTGAGTTAGGTTATTGTGCGTGCAAATCTAGCGGGTGTAGATCATAAAGAACAGATTTCAAATGAGTCGAACAAAAGTAAAACCAAACTCATAGTGTTGAGGGTCGACCCATAAGTGCCCATATAGTATGTGTTCAATTAAAATAAAATTGATAGTTTCTTCTCTTAATGTTAAAAAAAAATAAAAAAGTAACATTATTTTTGTTGATATCAAATATACTTATAATAAAGATGCCAACTATTATGTACGACATCATGAAAAATGAGTTAGTTTGAAATTATTTTTACATGAAAAAAATGACAAAATCTAATCATTGTATTTTGATGAAAAAAAAGGAAAATAACATAGATTTTGAAGTTACAGTTTCACAAAAATGCTATAATTAGTCATCTATCATAGAACATTCTTTTTTTACAAGTAGTTTTGGTTGTCTACCACATTAGATATAATTAAAAATACAAATGCTACAGTTCAATGTAAAACATCAATTTCTACTAAATATCTATCATTTCCTAATAGTAATACATTTATTATATGTATATATTATATCTATATTAACATATATACTTAAGTTATCTAGGTCACCTTGGTAACTAAACTGGTGAATATGAGTTTGAATTAGTTGAAGTGGGTGGCAAGTTTCATCACCCAAATTTGACTTAATGAGTTTGAATAGTGGGTAACTACAGATATTGACCCAATTTTACCAGTCTACTCTTATAAGAACCCTAAACCCTAATATGTTTCTCAACTACTCTCTACTTCTCCTTAATCTTAACAGTACTAGATTTTCCTCTGGATAAGGTCAAGAAATGATTTCCATTCTCATTTTCTTCATCATATAAAATCTAGGTCTTATACTTCACCACTTATTTATTACTAGAGTTTATTAAACAACATAGTTTATCACTATGTGTTTTGTTTCCAAACATATCATTATTTGTACATAAAATGTGTGAATTAAGGTTTCCTTAACAAGAGTCTCCCTATCACAAAGTTTTCTCATATTAGGATTCCATCGCAATGTTGTACTCATACAAGTTCTCTGAGATAGAAATTGGGGTTTTAGATTGCTACATAAGATAGGGATTATAAGGATTCATGTGAGTTGAACAAGAATTAGATTTAACCTGATAATAGGTCATTGTGTTGCCCTTAATGAGGGTTGTGGGAATTTAAGCCTTATTTACAGGGGGAAGAAGAACTAATGCAATCCTTCTTACAATTATCGATAGCCGTCCATGTTCCACTTTTTCTTTTTAGTTAAAATATGCTAGTATTTTAATGTAATTACATGTTTATCAATTATTATTTTCTTTTTCATTGGAATTTATAAATATATTAATAACAAGGTAATAGATGCATCTGAGATTCCTAAATACTTTTTCTAGTTTTTTTGTTACAATTTTTGGATGGGGAGTTCACATCTTGGAAGGAGAATTAAAAACACCTCATTTAAAAGTAATTCTTTCAATCAAGAGATTGAGGCTTTAATGGTGTTTGTGGGGGAAGAGGGGGGAGGTGATGGTCGTGGCATACTGAGGGGGAATGGTGGGGGTCAGGGAGGGGGCACTATCATCACAGAGAGAAGGTTAATGACTGGGTAAAAGGCATTAGAAAGGGAAGCATCAACCTTAAAGGTGGAGAGGCATGGTGACAGCAATGGTGTTAGGGTTACAGTCCCTGAAGTTGACATATCATTCCAATTCAATGGGATGTGTGGATTTTCAAATACTCATCGATGGAAGTAGATAGGGAGGAAGAAATAAGAAAAACATTGTTAATGACAAAGAAGAGTCTAAGGGTAATAGATAGATAACCCATAAGGCAAGGGAACCCATTTTGAAAGTTTGAACACTAACATGGGAGAGGAGGAGGAAAATGATAAAGGGACAAGGCTACCAAACCATCCTTCAACAAGGTAATTGTCAGGGATAACTATGTGGAAACTAGCCCAAAAGCTTTCCATCTTGAATCCTCATTTGAGAGTAAACTAGATTTGGAGGACATTAGACTAGAACGTACAATAGGTACCCCAATAATGTCCATCGGTGAAGAAGCAGAAGAAAAACTCACTTTCCCATGGAAATGAATGGTGGTAATCTGATTGATTGGTGTGAACATTGTCTACATGACTATGAGAGAAAATATAAAACTACAATGAACATTTCTAAAAGATTCAATATGTTCAAACTCAATATGGGATATTATGTAGTTCAATTATCTTGCTAGATGGACTAAAATATGGACATGAATAGTGGATGTTAGAAACTATTTTTTTGTTTCCTAGTTGTGTGGGACTGGTACCCAAGGTTTCAACCCACGATGGAAATGCATCACACATAACTAAGGTAAGGATTATGAATCTACCCCTATACCTTTATGTGGATACAATGTTTGAATATATAGGCCTTCCACTGGATGGCCTATTTGTGGTGGATGAGTACACCCTAAGGATAATGCAAAGTAGGTTCCCTATGCTGGTAATTGAGGTAGATATGAGAAAGGAACCAATTAACTCAATCATCATCAATGATGAGGAATATGAGGTGATATACAAGGTTTTCCCTAAAACTTATGCAGGCTACAGGAATCCTAGACACTCAGCAAAATTGTGTCCCACCTGGAAACCTCAAACTAACAATGAGGATGGTAGAAGTGAAGGCTTGGACAAGACAAATAAGAAGACTGAGGAAATTGGATAGTGGAAAATACAAAAAGGAAGAACCAAAAACATGAGAGGCAAAAGACCACCTCCTAAGACAAACAAATCACATGATCCCAAGCGAGCCATAATAGGTTTGAAAACCTATTAGAAGAGGAAGAATAGGAACAACAAAAGGAAAGGAATGCTCAAAAAGGAAAAGGAGAATGTGAAGCCAGGGAAGGTCTGGAAAAAGAAGAAACTAAACCAAGTCGAGATGATGATTGTAGATGACAAGAGAGAAGTTCTTAATGATATCTTAAACAAAGGTGTCGATTAAAAGAAACAACAGAACTAGATGGAAAAGAAATGAAAAGAGTGCAAAACAAAATCGTTCAAAGGATTCAAAGGACAAGGAAGTAGTAGAGGAGCATACAATAATTGATTCAGATGTTGTTGAAGTCATCATTGAATCTGAGAAAGTTGATGATACAAACTATACCACTACCAAATTACTGATATGGTTGAGCATGAATGGCCTTTGGAAGGCAAAAATACCATGCCTAATCCGCTCCCATCTATAAGAAGGAAGATTGAAGGTAGTAGCTCAAAAATGAAGCCACCAAAGAAGGTCTTCCCTTATGCGCAACACAAAAGGAGCCCGAGACTAAACCAAGAAGGAGAGGAAGAGGTTGTAGCGGAACCACAAGTCGATCAGAAGAAATTGTCTTCATGCTAGGGTCCATGCCTCAATATTGGGGTATAGAAGGCCCACACTATCCTTTCTTCGTTAAATCTATGTTTATGCTAGAATTCCTCTATTGAACGTCAGAGTTATAGACAATGATGGTATTTGTAGAGTCTTGAAAGAACATATGCTTCTACACAAGCCCAAACTTATAGCCATTATGGAACCACATATTAATGGAACCATCACTTTAAATACAATTTGATCCCTCTGTTTCTCGAACTCAAATAGAGTGTAAGCTAGGGACTTCTCTAGGGGAATCTGGCTACACCAAAAGGTTAATGAATCCAAAATAGTAATAGTAAACAATCATAGAGAGTTTGTTACCTACATAGTTAGTGGTATAACTTTGATCACTGTATGTCAATCCTCACATCCTAGTGAGGAAGATCCTCATGAAGCACCTTTTCACAATAGGTAACCATTTCAAAGAGCCATGGATAGCAATTGGAGATTTTAAAACTAGTATCAATCCAGAGGAGAAGAGTGGTGGTAAAACTTACGATTATGCAAAATATACTATCTTTAGTAGAACAATAATTTATGCAGGTCTTACAGACCTTGGATTTTTTGGCATGAGGTACACTTACAATCATGGTTCATTGTAAAAACAGCTTGATAGAGAAGTTGCTAACATATATTTTATCGATGAGCATGCACAATTCTCAGTAACACATCTCCCTCTTGCTTTCTCTGACCTCCACCCTATCTTAGTGAAGTCTAGAAGGAAATCTCATACTAATAGAAGATTTGTTGGTAGAACTTGTTGAAACAAAAATAAGGACTTCCAGGATATGCTTAATCGATACTAGATGGGATCCTTAGATTTCAATAGATCCCTTAAACAAGTCCAACAACACATCGTTCGATGGGATTCACAAATTATGAAGCAAAAATGATGAAACAAAGATAGGTTTTTGAGGAACATAAATACCTTACAGTCCAACTTGGTAGAGTACAATGACAGCATCACATATGATATGTGTAATTCTATGCAATTGGAGTTGGTGTAAGATCCCCGAGAGGAAGAGTGGTGGAAATTGAAAAGTCATGTAATTTAGCTAAAAAATGGAGTCAATAACACTAAATTCTATCAGGACTGTTGAACAAAGAAGACAAGGTACCTTCAACAATACTTTGTTGAACAAAGGAAGGTCAATGGGTAAGTGATGAAGTGGAATTGCAAAACATGGTTTTGGAACATTTCAAGCACATCTTCATGGCCCCCTCACATCAATGGATAGGTGATATTGGTAGAATACATACAAGATTTGTGAACATACATGATGAGGAGAGACAGAGGATGGTAGTAAAGCCAACATCAATTGATGTCCAAAATATCCTAAAAGCAAAGGATCCTCAAAAGGTTGTTGATCCTGTTGGAATCCTGAGACTTTTTATGCTTAAGAACTGGGACAGAATTCAATCATTTGTATTGATAACTATTACAAAGGACATCAGAGGTGAACCCCTCCCTAAAGAGTTATACAATTCCTCCATAGCCCCAATCCCAAAGATTACAAACCTGAAAGATGTGACCAACTCAGACCCATCTCAGTAAATAACTTGGGCATGAAGTTGTGTTCAAAGATGGTAGTAGAAAGACTAAAGAACATTATAGAACATAATACCGCATTAGGTGTCACGGGAATAAAGTAGTTTCATCCCAGGGAGACACACAACAAACATGAGAAGAGGAAATGTGACCAAGCTATTGGAGACTAAGGTCGACCTCTACAAGGCATGTGATATGATGTCATGGCATTTCATTGAAGACATTGTGAACAAAACTGATCTACCGAACAATTTAAAGAAATACATTATGGCCTCCAGTACAACTGGTAACACACCTATTTTCTAGAAAGGCAAAGCCTTATCCACATTCAAAGCCTCTTGAGGCTTGAGGCGAGGAGATCACATGTCCCTGTATCTTTTCATTTTATGTATTGAGAGGCTAAGTTAGATGATTCAAGATAGGGTAGAGTTAGGCCTCTGCAAACCTATTAAGCTCATTGCCAAATGCTCACAACTAGAACATATGTTCTTTACTGATGACCAATAAGAACAACATAAAGGCAATCAAACAATGCTTCCATGAGTTCAAGGGTGCATCAGGTCAAGCGGTTTCCATCTAGAAAACTCACATTTTCTTCACTAGTAGCATCAAGAAGAGAACAAGGAAGGAGATATGTCTTGTCAGCAAAATTGTTGAAACAACTGACTTAGGATGTACCATGGTCTTGTATAAAAATGGGTGGACAAGAACACCTATGTTGAAGTATTAAACAAGTTTTAGCTAGATTTCATCTTGGCCAGCTAGAAGTTCATTAGTTGCATGTAGAGTATGCCTGGCTAAGGTCACTCTATCGGCCATTACAACTTATGTAATTCAAATTATTAGGTTACCAGTGGGATTATGTGACTACATCGATAGAACAATTCAAGGGTTTATCAGGGGAGGAGGTCAAATTTAGATAAGCCAATGTTAGTTGTTGCGTGGAACATAGTAACTAGCAAGAAGATAAATGCAGGACTAGGAATTAAAGCAATGAGAGATTGGAACTAGGCTCTACTATTAAATAACTCTTGGGAACTCTCCACCATTAGGAGCCAGATTTTCTTTAATATGATGTGCAAACGATACAAAAACCACACAAGTGGTTTAACTTATCAAGGCTAAGCAAGGCAACTATGGAAGGCAACTGACTCATTGCTACCAAATCTTTTGTAGTGTGATCAGTGGCAAGCATATCAACTTCTAGCACGACATCTAGTGGAAAAATGGTGTCTATATCCAAGACTTTACACTAAAACTAATCAAAATGTCATCAACAATCTTATGGTACACATTTTGGTTCTTGACAGTGGCAAACCATGACTTCCTCCTGGATTGGCTACCTGGAAATCTAGTTGATGAGATCCTAAAGCTTCAACCACCTAACCACAATGAAGGTTAGGATATGAGAGTATGGTTTCACACAAATACAAGGAACATCAAGAAGAAGACTGTGTACAAACTCATTCGAGAAGCTATAGAGAATATAAGGCAAGGGGAATGGGAAAAGATCTAGAATGATAAAGTGGCGATAGGGGTGAAGATGTTTCTATGGTTTGTAAGTCACAATGCCACCCAAATGATTAAAACAAGGGTTGAGTGACATATGACTACATATAGCCATTATAAATGATACAACCTAGAAGAGGGGGATTGTATCCATGCTCTATGGACTATAGCAAATCCATGGATTTCTGGATGATGATTTTCAAAGATAAGTTCTGTATGAACTACTAGCTAATGCCAACCTAGATGAATGGGTTCATTCCAACCTGATATTATATCTAGAAGTGTAGGAATCTTCAACTCTTTGAAGGTAAGGAACTTACCACAGCCCATCAAACTAACTACATTCAGAATCAAGTTTCACTTAGTAGTATAGCTTGGAAACAAAAAGATCATAGTAGTAGAGAGGAAATATGGGACAATTGGCATCAAATAGATCCATACTGGGTGAAATTGAATTTTGAACATTCATCAAAAGAAAGCAAACAAGTGTAGTGGATGTAGGGAAATACAACATTAGATAGGGAACAGAAGCAAAAAAAATTATTGACATCTTTCCCATTAACTAGAGGATCATGTCAATAACTATGAAATGGAAAGGATTGTTTTAGAAAGATATACCTAGTCTTGGGAGAAGTCCAACAACAATCATCCTCAATGTAGATGTTCACTCTATCTTGGAAGGTGTATGTGCATCTCATGGTTGCACTGGGACTCATCTGACTATTCCTCCATAGAAAGAAGACTCAAAGATCATCGTCTACAACAATTCCTCTCATCACAGACTATTGGTTGACGTTGTCCTCCTTAGCGATGGGAAAAGGCCACATCACATCTAGAGAAGTCCATACTAACCAACTAGAACTCTTTTCATCCTATTAGAATGGACAAGAAGGAGTTGTCCCTCCTATTTCCATACTAGCCACCAACATGCTCTTCCACAACAATAATCTTTAGTTGTTTCTCTCCCTTGCTATCCCTCCCTAGTTTGGTAGGACTTGATTGGGCTCTCTTGGTTACCACAACCCGATAGGATAAAAATTATCAGAGCAACTGATTCTCAATTGTTTGTGTTGTGCTTTGGGAAGCCCCCAATACCCCTATATTTATAGTCAGGGTTAGGGCTAGGGTTCCCTGTCTATGCGGGAGTGGAAGGGACCGAAAATCTTGAATTTTCACAACAATCCTGGAAATTCATAGTTGTGGAAGCCAAAATGGTCAGCTTGTAACTGAGACGATCGTTTCACCATGTTTCCCAATCGCACATCAATTGCCAATCTGAATACAATTAGTGTTCAACATGACGTCAACACTAATCCTTGATGGAACTGAATTTCTCTACAAACTTGGTCGTCTCGCTTTTACAAGTCAGTCGTCTCATGACCATGGGACTATCGTCTCTATTTCTAGTCTAGGTAGAACTCATCCAATTCAGTTATATTTAATATGACACTCCAAATGCTAGTCTCAACCCTAGAATTGATCATTTAGTAGTCCAATCAACTGATTTGTTGTGTGAATCAAGTACCTAAACACATTAGTAATCAATTCAATCATCATTCCAGATCAAACTCCTCTTCTAGATGAGTTCCTATGTGTGTGCCCCTATAGCTCCCATCACTACAAAAAAAAATGATTTAGCTACAATTATTTAAGTTACATTTAATTTATGTGTAGTGAGAGCTATTATTACTTACAAAATATATTTATGTAACCTAAATAACTGTAGCTAGCTTAATAAATAAGAAGTAGCTACAAATATTCTCTCTTTTTAGTTATAACCAGAATAAATGTAATCAGGATAACTTGGAGTGGAAAACTCCCAGCGTTTCTCCTCATTGTCCCTGTGCATATCCCTCTGGTTTCTCAAATAGTTTTGTGAACCATCTTCTTTCCTTCAGGTGCAGGTTTCCCCCCAAGGACCTAACCTTACACCCGACACCCCCCTTATTCCCCTCCTCTCCTCTATCACATCCTTCTCCAAACTCCATCCCATCTCGCATGTGACTCTCTAGTCAGACACCTGACACCCAACTAATGCCCGACGGATACCTGATGCCCAACCAATGCCCAATGCCCAATGCATGACGCCTAACGCCCGTCGACACTTGATGTCCAGCCGACACCTATCGATGCCCGACACCCAGCCAATGCCTAATGGAAGACGCTTGATGCCTGACATCTAATGCACGACACATGATGCCTGCCAATGCCCAGCTGACACACAAGTCATGACGCATGATGTTTGACGCCCTTCGATGCCCAACACCCAACCGACATCTAACACCCAACACCGGAGGCTCTTTCCAGACGCCCCTCCTTTTCACAGCTGCCTCCAACTCCAAAGTCTATCTAAATGCCTTCCTTATCTGTCTCCAAGAGGGATGGCCCTCTGATTTTGCACACCATAGGATTTCTCACCTCACAGTCCATTTTCTTGCCCAACGCCCCTCCTCTCTTGCAGGGCTATCGATCACTTGTTTGCCTCCTCCTTCGGGCAGGATGTGGCTATTAATCACCTATCACCTGCTTGCCTCTTTCTCCAGGATGAGCGCTCTACCCAAAGATTGTCTCCAAAGAGTCAATCCTCCTGTGTTGCTTGAAAGAGTCGCTCCATTGTCTACCATATCCACTAGTATGTCCTCTTTTCTTATTCTCCTCCTAGGCCCATGCTCCCTCTTGATTCTTCACCAATAAAGGGTGTTGTTACCATCCTCCTGTACTCCATCTTCTGGATTTCAGGCGTTCGGTATGTGGTTTGGAATTTTTTTAAAATTCTAATATGCTAATTTGCATCTGTATGAATCACATGTTTCCTTTTTATACACACTTTATAGACATGAAAACATTGAGGCAAAATTCAAAAGTGTATTCTTCTTAGATGCCTTTAATCAATCTATCAATTTTCTATGTCACGTAGGCTTAAAATGAAAATTATGATTAGAGGATTATTTTCTTATTAATGAAAATGTCATAGAAATGAAGGCACATTCTCATCTAATAGTATTTTTTCCTATTAGATGATCTTGTTTTTCTACAATTCCACATCTAGTTAAAACAATGACTTTATGGCTATACAACACATTGAATGAATTTTGTAGTATGAAAGAGTAGTTATGGTTGATTTTTACTAGAAAAGGATAACATATTTTCTAATGTCAAAGTGCATCACCATGATCTCATTTGATTTCTTAATATTTGCATACTGAGCACATGAATATGAGATTATAAAATCCTTTTAGAATTTTTTTTTATATTGATCTATGTTTTTGTATTGTATAGTGATGTGTATGATATACCAACCTCTATATGCAAGTCTTATATAGTCTCATGGTCTAAATGTAATTTTTGTTATATGTAATGGTAGTTTTGTGGATATTATGTCTAAAACTCAGTATCTTAGATGTCACATTCTATCCTATGTTTCTAGTATCTTAGATGTCGCTTACCACATCCTATTATAACCATGCTAAATTTACTTTCTTCATTTCAATTATAATGGATATAGTTAGTCTGTATCTTATTAAATATTTATTTATGATTAGGTGGATGAAATGTCTCAAGATAATAGTATGTCTTTTATCGATGCACTAGGTTTATGAATCTCAATTTCTAATACACACTTGGAACTTTGCCAAGTTTGTTTACAAATTTGATGGTCCATTCTTAGTGAGAAAAATAGTATGAAGCAACAACAGACTCCAAAGTGATATCTAGAAAAAAAACAATGTATGTCGTTCATTAAGCATTGTACAAGCAAGGTATGCATTCTCCATCCAACTTCAATATACATCCCCCTTTCACACATTTTTTTTTACTTGTTCTTTTCAAATTCTACTTGTGCTTTATGATTACCAGTAAAAGAATAGGACAATATCTTGTTTTATTAGAAGGTATGCGAGCTACAACAAACTCAAGCCTTACTCTATGAATCTCTATGTGTAAAAAAGAAGGGTAAAAAGACACAAATTGAGGTGACTACATATTTATTAGACTAAATTACTCCATTGCCATGCTGGACAACTACAATGATCTATGGTTTGTTGAACAATTTTGTATTATAGTGCTTGACTCCCATGTCCCGAGGTCTATTTTAATAGGAAATTTTGTGGAGCTCCTCATCTCAAAATGAACATCATCTGTCTTCTTCTTTATTTCCTACAATATTATGTCTATTAAAAGAATGCCAATGGACACCAGTTCTAACAGCTTGCAAGTTATAAATTTCTTGGGACTTTCAAGTTAGCAAACATGGTGGTGTTTTACTTCTACAACAAGTGACCAATTCTACATGGTAACCCCCTCGTTTATAGACACAACTATACTTTATATCATAATATGCAAGGGAAGTATGTGTTAATACTGAGTGCTTAGTGGAACCTAGATGTGCATGGTATAATTTTCCTAAATGTAATCTAGGCGATCAATAAACAAAAATCTGATGTACATGACACATATACTTTGAGTTACCTATTGGATTAGTAGTTCTTTTTATTCCCCATTTCTTTGAAATTTCTTCATCTATTGCTCATTTCAGGTTGATACACATGTTCCAAGTGTAGAAGGAATTGAATAAAGAGATCAGAATGGATCACTGTAAAGAGTTTGTGTTAGATAGATTATCATGTTATTCATTAGAGTTGAAGGGTTTAGTATATGGGCTCTTGTTTCCATATTCATGCAAACTATTTGTTATGCATATTTTTGTCTATTGAACTGATTTCTTATTAGTTGTAGTCATCTAGCCTTGCTAGGTTTGGCTACTCAAATGTGTTGTTCTTATCCTTTGGGTTTCTTAACCTATGAATCAATTTAGTTGTCAATTGATGATTGCTTTTATTTTCATTTTGTCAGGTTTATTTGTCTGATAAAAGACTTTGTGGATACCTCATTGTAGATCTTAGATATGAAAAGATGAGAGATTTAAATATCAAAAAAATGTTTGGATTTCTTTGTAGGTGTCATTGTAATTTTTTTTTCAAACTTCCTTCAACATGCCACCTGAGCTAACTTCAAGGTGTGCTAGGCCACCAACATGTTGTAAGGGATTCTCCTTTCAACATGTTGTGATAGTTGGGAAACCACATGCATTGATGCATGTGATAGATCTTGTGGGAGGTCCATATTCCTATGAATCCTACACAATTAGGTGTGCTAAGGCTTCCTCTATATATAATAAGAATAGTGCATGTTTTTTTTGCATCAAGGTTACTTTCATTTTTACAACATTGTTGTTGGACCAGATGTACTAATGTTTCTTGCACAATATATTTTCTTTTGGAAATCTTTGATAGGTTCAAGAAGGTTCAAGATTTGTTCTTTCCATATGCCTAGGTACATCATCCCTCCATCAATCTTTTTATGGGGTAATATGTAAAAAGTTCTTGCCATCGACTCAGATAGGCAATTCTTTCATGTAATTAGCTCAAATAGCCACCATAGTGCTTCTCAAGAATGTCATGAAGTTGTTGGTGCTCTATGATTCTGAGATTGAGTTCATCATCTTCACTAATGCGTAGAGAATTCTACCATCCTAGTTATTGGCATGAACTATTGAACTCCTAGCTACAACTTCTAAATTTGTCACTATGTTTGTAGTGATAATATCAGTGAATTAATGTGTAGTTACACAGTGGTATAAGCAAGTTAAATAAATAAACTTTTTGGCATCAATCAGGTCCACTAGTTTAATTATGTCTATTACAAACTTAAACCTCACCTCAATTGGCAATATTAATATCAAATCAAGTACTAGATGTGCTCTTGACAAAAACTAGGTTCATATTCCTTTTTGTGGGAGTAAACCTACTGTGGTATTGAGAGACACTTTGATTGGAGACTCTCGGACTGTTATTATATCATTTATATCTCCTAGTTTTGGTTCTTGTGAGCATACTTTGAACATGTTGCAATGTGCTGACAGGTAGATGAATGGATGTCATAACCTCTCTCTTTAGTACATATCTTATATTAGAAAAAATTTGACATCAGTTTTGAAACTTAAATGCAGAGTCAAGAGTCTATCCAAAGACAACAACCCAAAGAAGGATCAGTCATCAACAATAAACCATAAAGAGTCAACTGTGTTGCCTCTCCCTTCAGTTGCCCCAACTCTTCAAGACATTGTTCCTTATCTCTTATTGGTGAACTTGTCATGTATCTAGAGATAAATATACTTGTCAATGTGTTATACAAACGCTGGATTCCTACTGTCCTTGTCACTAATGCACAGTTCCCTAAAAAGATAAAAATGTTGCATCCAATCACTCAGGTACATTAGCATTTTTTTCTATTTGACTTATAGTCAGGTTCCAATTTATTCCCTTCTTTGTCCTAAGTAGGGCAATATTGATTCATGAGTTATGGACTTGTACCTTTCATGAGCTTCTAGGACATGGATATCATCATCAAGTCCCTTTCATAGGACATTTTCATGGAGCTAGAGATGCTCAATGAGGAATATGTTTACGTACAGATGAATAATAGTACACACTTCTGTAGAGGTGAATAAGTTGGTGTAAGATTGATGAGGTATGTATGCAGAATTCATCATATATTCTTTTTATATTTATCTATTCTTTGTATTGTATAGATTGTATACTCATTTTGCCTAATGTTGAATTTGTTGAATCTTGCATATGGACTTACTCTATTTGCATCGGTGTCTTGGGTCATCGAAAATTTTTAGCTTCAAACTTTTGTTATTAAAGATTGATCGATATATGTGCTCAAAGTTATCTACCTTTAGATGGCCTAAGATATTTGTTCTTCGGGTTAAAGATGTTTCAACTCTACTTATTGCTTTAGTGGTAATCTGGTATGATGATATGAAATTTGAACCTGATTCTGGGGGTCCCAATCCAAATGATATTTGCATCAAGATTTTGATTTCAAGATACTTGAAAATGTTTTGAGAGCTAGGGTACAACATGGGGTGAAACTTTGAGAGTGATATAAACTTGTATTTTCATGGGGGGCATTATATAAGTATATCTTCTTTCCATGTCACAAAATTGGGGAAAGGTTTATGTCTGCCCCATCTGTACTCATGTTTCAATGTAAATAAAAGTATGATTATTGACATCAAAACCACAATTTAATCTGAGTCAATATTGATTTTAACTTTTTTCTAAAAATACTTTGTATTGATAATTTAATGATAGAATACATAATTTAACTACATATGCACACATGTGTCGCACATGATGTCTCTCACTACACACTAACTACAATTACCAGTGTAGTAAGTGCTAATTTTTGCTACACATGAATTACGTATACAATTGTAACATTTGTCATTTTCCCCAACATATAATAAATACAAATACAATTGTAGTCATATATATAGCTACAATTTCAACTAAATTTTAATGTGTAAGGAGAACTTTTACCTACAATTGGGGTTACATATACATTTGTAGCTAGATGAATATCTAACTATAGTTTTAAAAAATATAGCAAAATAATTAGCTACACGTGTATTATCTTCATATTCTAAATGTAATGATAAATGTAACTAAAGCTTTTAGCTACAAAATTTGGGTCTTTTGCTACAATTTCTTTTTGTAGTTAAAGACCATTTTTTGTAGTGCATATTACATTGGCAGTGAATGTCTATAAAAACTTATGCCATCACAAGCAATGAGTGGTTCCTAGTCACACATCATTGCTACCCAAGTAGATGGAAAGTTGTAGAACAACTTATACATATAATTTGTGTATGATGTTACAATGTTTGTATAGTTCCTTTGTCATTGATATCTAGATTGAACTTGAGGCATGGATCTGTCATCCTCTTCAACATTCAATCTATGTTTCTTGCTATAGAAGATTGTATGAGATATGTGTAAACTCAATATCAAATATTGACTCACACGTACATGGTCATGTATTTTTCAGTCTCACTAACTCAAGTGGCCTTGAATATCATACTCCCATAAGAGGGAAAAATCCCATCTCTATCACTCACAATCAATCCCCATGTGCCACAATCACCCCAATCATCACCTTTATAATAAGCCATGTTTCAGGATTGTGTTTGATGATGTCAAAGGCTACCAAATGACATGTGATGAGTGTAGTGATTTCAGGTCTAAGAACCACAAACACCACCATCACTATAAGATGTGATTCTAACTTACCTACTTAAGGTTTCCATGTAGCACTCTTATGGTGGGTCTGTATGATACACTGTTCTCTATCATGTATTTGTGTGCTTGGTTTGATATCACCATATCATGACTAATGAGATTCTATCATCAACCAACTCACACTCTGATCTTATCTGTTATTATTGTCTATTTACCTTCCACAATAACAGCCGATTAGGGACATAACAAGAATGCATATACTATTAACATTTGTATGATCTTATTCTTTAGGTCCTCAACCTAAAGACATATATCATTGAGTAATATCATTCTCTAGACATTTACTATGTTATTTCATTATCTCAAAACTGAACAAACATAATAAATTAGAAACTTGCCTTTATTATCAATCAAATCATTACAAGTTATGCCATTACAATCATCATATGATTGGCTCTCTAGGCATATATGACAATAGACTCCCACTTGTACTTAGAACCAGTCACCCATGAATCTTATTCCCAGTGACCTAACATGACCATCATGCTTCTACTGGGAAAGTGATCAAAAATGTTGTTCTCAGTTGGTACTATGTAAATCTTTACATCTCCTCTATATATGATCTCTCATATGAAATGAAACCGCCTTTGTATATGATTTGAGAACTGATGTGATCTAGGTTCTTTGCTTGTGAAATAGCTATGATGTTGTCAAAATATAACTCAATTGAGTCGTTGATTCTTGGAATGAACCCAAGTACATAATGAACTTCTTGATCCATATAGCCTCCTTTGTTGAATTTGATGCAGCAATATACTCAGCTTCTATTGTTGTTATAACCTTATTTTTTCTAAAGCATGTAATGAGATTTGTGAATCTCCTTTAAAAGATAAATAAGACCAATGTTTGATTTCATGGTTTGATTTGAATGAATTTTGTGTATGATAGCCTTGCATGCTTTCTTGATGGGCCTTATTGGCCATTAAGCCCAATTGAAAGAAAAAGAAAAAAAATGAAAAAGGAATTCAATGGGATAATGGAATATAAAAGAAAATGAATAAAGGATGATTAAAATGGTAAAATATATTTTCCCAAATTAGGATTTTGATTTATAAAGGTTCCTTGGGTTTCAAGTAACTCAGGATAATTAAATAATAGCAAGGGAAATAAATAATATGTGGAAAATGTGAATAAAAAGGTGTTTTCTTGCAACTAAATAAAAGGAACTGTTTCATTTATATAATGACCCCAATTTTTTCAGGATGAAAGATAAAAACATACAAGAGTTTCCCTTAAATTTTGAGGCAAAAAGGAGTTAAGAGTTGAGAGTTATCTATTTTTCAAGATTATCCTCAAAATAGGATTTTCCTTGCAATTTGGGAAATCTTTCCCTTTTTGTTTGAGCGCGAATGATTGTGGTTGTTGGATCTTAATCCAATTGATCTGGCTCATCCTCAAAGTCCCAATGGGACGAGGACTGTAGCACAGTTTACAGGAGGATTTTCTCCATCTTTTTTCTCGTTATCTGATGGATGTGCAATCTTGGAAACACTTCCATTGAGATCAGGAGGGGATCCCGAACCACCGCAGCCCTGGTTTAGTGGTCATTAGAATCTTCTAGGCCAACCACCCAATTGGGCCAAACGTTATGGTGGCAGCAGGTTTAGAAACCCTAGAATAGCCTTCCCTAGTCCTATATAAAGACCCTCTTCCAATACCTCACACCCTAACGCTCTCGAACAACCACCTCTTAGATCCCAGCGCTCCCTCTCTCTCCCAATCGAACTCTCTCCGACAAGAGCTCCGCCTCGCTCTATCGTGGATCATTCAGCAAGGAAGGGAGGAGGATGACATACAACCGTCGTTTGATCAAGGATCACCATGATCCATGAGAGGATCTAACGGTGCTAGGAGGCGACCAGATAAGTAAAGACACTCGCTGACACGGAGCATTAGATCGGGAATCGACGACCGACAGGGGAAGCGTGCACCGCTAGTGGTGACAACTGATGTGGAGTGTTAGATCAAGGCGAGGCCCATTGGCGCACTGATCAAACGGCTCAAGAAATTTGGTAAAATATCCTCTCTGGTCAAATAATCCAGAAAATAGCTTTCCCTTGCTAAAATCACAGAAATAGATAGGAATCTCGTATAAAGGAGCTTTATATATGAAAGTTGGGTAGAAAAATGCAAGGAATCTAATAAAAATGGTTTTATAACCTGATTCTAGTTCTTTTTGTAGAAGTAATTTAATTTTCTAGTAAAATGCATTTCAAGTTAATTAGAAACCCTAATGGTACATAAAGGATGATTCTTTGTAACTTAATAGGTTAATTTGAGGATTATCAACCTGTTAATTGATAACATGGATTTTTCATCCATTTTGAGTACAAAGATGGTTAATTTAGGGTTTATGTCTATAAATGAAAGATAAGGTACATGGAAACCCAAATTTAGGGAAAAGGAAAAAGAAACCCATGTTATTTTTGAATTAAGGAAGTAAATTGCTAAACAATGATCCTAAAACTGTTAGGAATATTAAAAGGAGAGAATTTGAAGATTTTAAGAGGATTTGATGAATTAGGGTCCATAATACCTAAGAATGAAAGCAAAACCCTAATTTTCAAGGAAACCCTAAAATTGGAATAGAAACCCTAAGGAATAAGATGGAATTGGATAAATTTTGATAAAATGAAGTTGGAATGTTTATTTCAGGGTTTCTGTGCAAGTTGCTTTCTTACTTGGATATTCTCTCTCTTCATATTTTATTTTGTATCCGAAACTGCAATAAGAGGTATGTGGTTACGATTATGACTATACCGATTAGTTTTATGAGGATTTTATCGACGTTTCCCTCAATGCTTGAAATTACTATTGGATGTTTTAATTCATGCAACTATAAAGTGACTATGACTATCACTATGAGCATACATGTATAACTAGCTAGATCTGAGTCCACCCCTGTGGCTATGAAAAGGCTAAGGATAACCTAGAGCAAGGTCTAGGGTATCATGAGTTAGAAACTGGGCTACACAGGTGTAGTGCCATGAGACTCTTAGCATACCATGAGTTAAGGAGTGGGCTACCTACGGGTAGTGCCATGTGACTCAGCCCTAGAAATTGATTCACCTATTAGGTGAAGTCATGAGGGGTATAATGGGAATCTACCATAAGGGAGTTAGTATCCAGGTCCACTGCAGGGATAGCGCAGGGGATAGGCTACACATGGATTGCGTAGTTATACTTAAAACATATAATTGTTTTTTAAATGATAATTGAATGCAATATATTTTTATGGATAATTGCATGATTAGTGATTTCCCCCACATACCAGCTTTGGCTGACCGACATTTTGTTTGTCGGCATTTTAGGTACGAAACAAAAAGGACAAACAGTAAAACGTCACATTGTGAAATACACGAATTAAAGTCCAAGGAGGATTAGTTAGTTAGTCCCAGTCATGGATAGAAGTTTAGAAATCCAAAATTTTCAAAGGTATGCAAAAAAAATTATTTACAGCTTTTTCGTATAGTCTAGTAGAATTTAATAATTGTTATCAATTAATTGTTGAACCTTGATCCAGATATTGGATAACGGCACCGACCTCTCGGTCTCCCTTAACTAGGGGTTACCGGAAGGCGGGGACGTTAAATTTGGTATCAGAGCCAAGGTTTTCCACTTAATTGTTAATAATTATTAAATTTTTCAAACTATGTAGAACCCAAGGGAGTTATTAGAGGATTTTCCGAAAGACTGAGGTGTCTAGAAAAGGATCACTTCTGGGGGCTGGAAAAATTTTCCTCCACACCGCTAGTCGGAATATGAGGACTCTCGGAATGTGTGACTTCCTAGCTGATGTCCTAGGAATTGAATTGAAATAAGATACCTTTAGGACTTTCTCATCTTATTCATCCCTTCTCATCACAAATTCTATTAAGGACTTTAAGAGTTAGGGTTTTGTATCTCTTCCCCCCACCCTCATGTGGTATGGGCAAGTAAGTTAAGGATTAAGGAATCATCCATCAAATTAATAAAAGATATGTAATGAGATGTCACTGACATAAGTATAATTAGTTTAATGATAAACTAAAGGTCTGTTTGTTATGCCTATGTAGATGGCTCGTACAAAGACAATTTCTATCCATGAGGGCACTGGGAACCCAACTAGGAGTGCTTGGCCTTCCCGTAAAGGAAAGGGGTCTTCAGAGAAGAGGAAGAGGAACCATGATGGTGAATCCTCTAAGAAGAGAAAGAGGTCAGAAGAGACCACTCAGGAGGTCCCTAACCCTGACCCGATACCCTTCGACAACCTTGATCAAGAGCAAGACCAAGGGTATGAAGAGCAACATGTATGCGAGGAAGTAGACCAGATGGAAGAAGACCAAGCTGGAGGTCCGGAACTGACCATGATGATCCACACCCCTGAAGCTTTGTGGATGGAGCAGCAGAGGAAGCTGACAGAGGCCATTAATGCCTTGGCCCTTCAAGACCTAACCAGAGCTCAGAATGGTGAGCCACTTCCGGTTCGTCCTAGACTGGGGGCCACCATTCGGGACTTCGTCAAGTTGAATATCGAGAAGTTCTGGGGAGAGGACAAGATAGAGGTAGTCGACAAAGCGGAAGCTTGGCTGCTTGCAGTCGATAATGGATTCTGCATGCTTGAGGTACAGCCGAGCAAGAAGGTCCTCTTTGCTGCTCACCTTCTGGAAGGAGCAGCCAAGATATGGTGGGATACCCACATCACCAGCTGGGATATGACAGAGGAACCCATGGCATGGGCTGATTTCAAGACGATCTTCACAGCCAGATTCATCCCAGTCTTAGCTAAGAAGGAAAAGGAAAGGGAGTTCACCAACATGACCCAAGGAAACTTTTCGGTGGCGGACTTCGGGCGCAAGTTCTGAATCCTGGAATGCTTTGGGTACAAGATGGATGAAGAAAGAAGGGTGGATCACATTCTAGAGCGTCTTCACCCTGCCATCAGACCCCATGTGATGGCAAGCAAGCCTAAGACTTTCTCCGAAGCCTACAACACTACTATAGACATGAAGAGGACTGTGATGCCTGCCTAGTTTCCACCCAAGGGGTACTTGGGTTTCACTGAAGGAGCCCAAGGCCTGAGAAACAACCACAAGAAGGGCCCATGGTGTCATCAAGCTAAAGTAAAACATGGAGGAAAAGGTAAACCCCATCACGAGAACAACCGACCTCCTTGCGGCACCTACGGAAAGGGGCAAGCCAGTGAATGCCTCTACAAGAAGAAGACATTCTTTCGATGCCACCAAGAAGGACATCTGTAATCTGTCTGTCTTATGCCAGATCCCAGGGGACCAGGACAAGTGGCAGCTCCACCAGTAGCAGCCCCACCTATAGTTGTAGCCCCACCTACTGGAGAGAGAAGACATGCTCAGTTGTTTGCCATTAACAATGAGGAGGCTCAAGTTAATGCTAATCGGTTGATCGAGGGTAATAACCCTTAGAGTTTTATTTTATGTTTTAAAGTTAAGCATGTAATGATCTAATGCATAATGAACAATAATTTAGGCATGCTTGAAGTCATGGGACATAATGTGAAAGCTTTGTTTGACTCTGGATCTACTAATACTTTCATTTCGAGAAATCTTGCAACTGTGCTATGTTTGGATATCAAGGATTGAGGGTATGTCTTAGATGTTACAACCCCGAGTGGTCGAATCTTTACTTCCCTTTTGAAAACTCTGGTGATACCTATGAAATATCGAGATCATGATTTTCCTACAGATTTTATCCTTCTTGACATGAATGATTTTGATGTGATCATTGGCATGGATTGGCTTTATACCTATAGGGCCAACATTGACTGTAGGGTGAAGAAAGTGATCATTAAAAGACCAGGTCACCCACCTTTTGTCATTAGGAGTAGGAAGGATGCCACAACCAGCCCATATGTGTCATCCGTGAAAGCAGAGCAGATGATGAGTAAAGGGTGTCGAGCTTTCCTAGCATTAGTCACCGAGCCAGAACCCAAGGTGCAACCCTTAGAAGAAATAGAGGTAGTTAGCGGCTATGCAGATGTTTTCCCAGATGATATACCTGGGATTCCTCTCGAAAGAGAGGTAGATTTCTCCATAGAGATAGCCCCTGGTACTAACCCTATTTCCCGAGCACTTTATAGGATGGCCCCTGCTGAGTTGCTTGAGTTAAAGAAGCAATTGCAGGAATTGTTGGATAAGGTTTTTATCCGCCCTAGAACATCACCATGGGGAGCGTCGGTTCATTTTGTAAAGAAAAAGGATGGTTCGCTCCGAATGTACATAGACTACCGGATGATCAACCAGGCTACCATTAAGAACAAATACCCTTTACCATGGATAGATGACTTGTTTGACCAGTTGAAGTCAGCTCGAGTCTTTTCCAAGATCGACTTGAGGTCGGGTTACCACCAGTTGAGGGTCAAGAGTGAGGACATCCCGAAAACAGCTTTTAGAACCCGGTATGGCCACTATGAGTTCGTGGTTATGCCTTTTGGGTTGTCCAATGCACCTAGTGTGTTCATGAACCTTATGAATAGTGTGTTTCAACCCTTCCTTGACTCATTTGTCATAGTGTTCATAGATGACATACTGGTTTATTCGGACAATTTAGATCAACACCGAGACCACCTTAGTAAAGTCCTTGATATCTTAAGAAATCAGAAGTTATATGGGAAGTTCTCTAAATGCGAGTTTTGGATAGACCAAGTCATGTTCCTTGGACACATCATCTCAGGAGGAACGATCGCCGTAGATCCAGCTAAAGTGTCAGTAGTTCGAGACTGGCCAGCACCGAAGAACCCCTCCGAGATACGAAGCTTCTTGGGGTTAACAGGATATTATCGATGCTTCATCGTGGATTTCTCAAAGACCGCCCTGCCTTTGACCATGTTGACTCAGAAAGATGTGAAATTTGTGTGGTCCGATGTTTGTGAGGCTCGTTTCCAGGAGCTAAAAGAGAAGCTGACCACTGCACCAGTTTTGACTCTACCATCAGGCAACGAGGGTTTCATGATTTTCACTAATGCATCAAAGATGGGACTTGGTTGTGTGTTGGAACAGAATCGGCATGTGGTTGCATATGCCTCCGGACAACTCAAGCCCAACGAGGTGAATTACCCGACCCATGACTTGGAGTTAGCCGCTATCATCCATGCCTTGAAGATTTGGCAGCATTACCTGTATGGTGCCACTTTTGAGATCTTCACCGACCATAAGAGCCTGAAGTATCTACTGACACAAAAAGACTTGAACCTACGACAACGATGATGGATGGAGTACATGAAGGATTACGACTTCACCATTGCCTATCATCCAGGGAAGGCGAATGTCATAGTTGATGATTTGAGTCGGAAATAGCTAAGGTGTGCAGCTGTGTTGTCTAGACAGTGGAAGAGCTTAGAAGAGTTGGTGGAATGGTCACCTCAACTGTTAGATGATCGAGTGTGATTGGCCAATATCCAGATCCAGTCTGAGTTATTGAGTGAGATTGTCGCAGCACAGTTGGCCAGTGGAGGACTTGACAAGATGAAAGGCTTGATGTAGAAGCCACAGACCCGTCTTTCATTGGGAATAGACGAAGGAATCTGATTTGAGAATCGCATATGGGTTCCTGAAGATTCACCGTTGAAGGAACGTATCCTACAAGAGGCTCATGGTTCTAAGTACACGGTACACCCAGGAACTACTAAGATGTTTAAGGACATGTAGAGGTTTTTCTGGTGGCCAGGAATGAAGAGAGACATTACAGCTTATGTAGCCAGTTGTCTTACGTGCCAGATGGTGAAGGCTGAACACCAACGACCCGGCGGACTTTTACAGTCTATAGAGATTCCATAGTGGAAATGGGAGCAGATCACCATGGATTTCGTAGTGGGTCTACCCCAGACCAAGAGAGGTCATGATGCGATATGGGTTGTGGTAGATCGCCTTACCAAGTCAGGACACTTCCTTGCCCTAAAAACCACTACCAAAGTATCAGACTTAGCTGAGTCGTATATCAGAGAGTTAGTGTGCTTGCATGGCGTACTCGGTTCCATCATCTCGGAAAGAGACCCAAAGTTTACTTCCAAGTTGTGGAAGTAGGTTCAAGAGGAACTAGGTATAAGGTTGAAGTTCAGTACCGCTTATCACCCCCAAACAGATGGTCAGTCAGAAAGGACGATTCAGACCTTAGAAGATCTGTTGAGAGCTTGTGTGTTCGATTGGGGTGGATCATGGGAGCAGTACCTACCTTTATCTGAGTTTGCCTACAACAATAGTTACCAAGCCAGTATCGAGATGCCTCCATATGAAGCTCTATATGGGAGACTGTTTCGGTCACCACTTCACTGGGATGATGTTGGTGAAAGGACCTTATTGAGGTCAGATGAACTCCAAGTGTATGTTGATAAAGTCACTCTGATCGGGCAAAGGCTAAAGAGAGCCCAGGACCGACAAAAGTCATATGCTGATGTGAAGCAGACTGATGTGCATTTCATTGTGGTAGAACATGTTTTTTCTGAAAATTCGACCGCTCCGAGCTATAGCTAAGAACAGAGGAAAATTGAGTCCCCGATATGTGGGTCTGTTTGAAGTGTTAGAACGGATTGGTGAGGCCGCATATCATTTGGCGTTACCCCCTCAATACAGTATGATGCATGATGTGTTTCATGGGTCAAATCTGAAGCAATATGTGCAAGATCCAAGCCATGTGTTGAGCATTGAACCTATTGAGCTTCAAGGAAAGTTGTCTTATCCTGAGTTGCCTTTGCGGATTCTAGATACCAAGGTAAAAGAGCTCAGAAATAAGAATATAGAGATGGTAAGGGTTCTTTGGAAGCACCATGGAGAGGATGAGGCCTCGTGGGAGCTGAAGACGGACATGGAAAAAGCATATCCTGATTTGTTTTCTTGATTGTTGAATTTTGAGGGCAAAATTCCTATAAGGAGGGGAGAATGTTATAACCTTATTTTTTCTAAAGCATGTAATGAGATTTGTGAATCTCCTTTAAAAGATAAATAAGACCAATGTTTGATTTCATGGTTTGATTTGAATGAATTTCATGTATGATAGCCTTGCATGCTTTCTTGATGGGCCTTATTGGACATTAAGCCCAATTGAAAGAAAAAGAAAAAGAAATGAAAAAGGAATTCAATGGGATAATGGAATATAAAAGAAAATGAATAAAGGATGATTAAAAGGATAAAAGATATTCTCACAAAATAGGATTTCGAGTTATAAAGGTTCCTTGGGGTTCAAGGAACTCGGGATAATTAAATAATAGCAAGGGAAATAAAGAATATGTGGAAAATGTGAATAAAAAGGTGTTTTCTTGCAACTAAAGAAAAGGAACTGTTGAATTGATATAATGATCCCAATTTTTGTAGGATTTAAGATAAAAACATAAAAGAGTTTCCCTTAAAATTTGAGGCAAAAAGGAGTTAAGAGTTGAGAGTTATCAATTTTTCAAGATTATCCTCAAAATAGGATTTTCCTTGCAATTTGGGAAATCTTTCCCTTTTTGTTTGAGCGTGAATGATTGTGGTCGTTGGATCTTAATCCAACCGACCTGGCTCATCGTCAAAGTCCCAATGGGATGAGGACTGTAGCACGGTTTACAGGAGGATTTTCTCCATCTTTTTTCTCGTTATCTGATGGATGTGCAATCTTGGAAACACTTCCATTGAGATCAGGAGGGGATCCCGAACCACCGCAACCCTAGTTTAGTGGTCATTGGAAGCTTCTAGGCCAAACACCCAATTGGGCCAAAAGCTATGGTGGCTGCAGGTTTAGAAACCCTATAATAGCCTCCCCTAGTCCTATATAAAGACCCTCTTCCAATACCTCACACCCGAACGCTCTCGAACGGCCACCTCTTAGATCCCAGCACTCCCTCTCTCTCCCAATCGAACTCTCTCGGGCAAGAGCTTCACCTCACTCTATCATGGATCGTGTAGCAAGGAAGGGAGGAGGATGACATACAGCTGTCCTTCGATCAAGGATCACCGTGATCCACGAGAGGATCTAACAGTTCTAGGAGGCGACCGGATAAGTAAAGACGATCGCTGACCCAGAGCATTAGATCAGGAATCAACGACCAATAGGGGAAGCGCATGCCGCTAGTAGGAACAACTGACGCAGAGCGTCAGATCAAGGCAAGGCCCATCGGCGCACCGATCAAACGGCTCAAGGAATTCGGTAAAATATGCTCTCTGGTCAAATAATCTAGAAAATAGCTTTCCCTTGCTAAAATCATAGAAATAGCTAGGAATCTCGTATAAAGGAACTTTATATATGAAAGTTGGGTAGAAAAATGCAAGGAAACTAATAAAAATGATTTTATAACCTGATTCTAGTTTGTTTTTCAGAAGTACTTTAATTTTCTAGTAAAATGCATTTCAAGTTAATTAGAAACCCTAATGGTACATAAAGGATGATTCTTTGTAACTTAATAGGTTAATTTGAGGATTATCAACCTGCTAATTGAGAACATGGAGTTTTCATCCATTTTGAGTACAAAGATGGTTAATTTAGGGTTTATGTCTATAAATGAAAGATAAGGTACATGGAAACCCTAATTTAGGGAAAAGGAAATAGAAACCCATGTTATTTTTTAATTAAGGAAGTAAATTGCTAAATAATGATCCTAAAACTGTTAGGAATATTAAAAGGATAGAATTTAAAGATTTTAAGTGGATTTGATGAATTAGGGTTCATAATACCTAAGAATGAAAGCAAAACCATAATTTTCAAGGAAATCCTAAAATTGGAATAGAAACCCTAAGGAACAAGATGGAATTGGATAAATTTTCATAAAATGAAGTTGGAATGTTTATTTCAGGGTTTCTGTGCAAGTTGCTTGCTTACTTGGATATTCTCTCTCTTCATATTTTATTTTGTATCCAAAACTGCAATAAGAGGTATGTGGTTACGATTATGACTATACCGATTAGTTTTCTGAGGATTTTATCGACGTTTCCCTCAATGCTTGAAATAACCGTTGGATGTTTTAATTCATGCAACTATAAAGTGATTATGACTATCACTATGAGTATACATGTATAACTAGTGTGGCTATGCAAAGGCTAAGGATAACCTAGAGCAAGGTATAGGGTATCTTGAGTTAGAAACTGGGCTACACAGGTGTAGTGCCATGAGACTCTTAGCATACCATGAGTTAAGGAATGGGCTACCTACGGGTAGTGCCATGTGACTCAGCCCTAGAAATTTATTCACCTATGAGGTGAAGTCATGAGGGGTATAATGGGAATCTACCATAAGGGAGGTAGTATCCAGGTCCACTGTAGGGACGGGACAGGGGATAGGGTACACATGGATCGCGTAGTTATACTTAAAATGTAAAATTGTTTGTTAAATGATAATTGAATGCAATATATTTTTATGGATAATTGCATGATTAGTGATTTCCCCCACATACTATCTTTGGTTGACCGATGTTTTGTTTGTCGGCGTTTTAGGTACGAAACAAAAAGGACAAACAGTAAAATGTCACATTGTGAAATACACGAATTAAATTCCAAGGAGGATTAGTTAGTTAGTCCCAGTCATGGATAGAAGTTTAGAAATCCAAAAATTTCAAAGGTATGCAAAAAAATTTATTTACAGCTTTTCAGTATAGTCTAGTAGAATTTAATAATTGTTATTAATTAATTGTTGAACCTTGATCCTGAAATTAGATAACGGCACCGACCTCTCAGTCTCCCTTAACTAAGGGTTACCGGAAGGCGGGGATGTTACAATTGTAGAATTAGAAAATATCTCTTGCTTAGAACTCTTTTATCTTACAGATCTGTTGTTTAGGTAAAACATGAATCCTGATTGTGATTTGTAATCATCTTTGTTAGTCTGGAAGCTTGCATCAGTGTAACCTTTTACTACCAACTCCTCCTCTCTTTCATAGACCAAGAACTAATCCTTGGTCCTTCTCAATTACTTGAGGATGTTCTTCATGGCTGTCTAGTGAGCATCACCTAGATCTGACTGATATAGGCCCATCATGCTCAAGGCATTCAAGACATCTGGACTATAAGGCCCCTAAACTTGCTTAATGAGTTGAATAAGATTAATTATCATACTTTAATTATTATAACCCTAATATAACCTTTTTATATGCTTTTAAATCATAATATAAGCTTAAGTTTCAAATTTGGTTCAATTTGGACACTGTTTGAGCAAGTTACGAAATTTTATGCACATTTTGGACTTTTCTACAATTTATCCAATTGAGAGGTTTTCTTTGCAACTTATCACTTGCATTATGTTACTTGGATATTCTCTCATCATTATTGAACTTTTTTATCCATGGGGTGCCCATTTATTACTTGGTTTGAAGGTGTTTTCTCCAAGGGTATTTTAGGGTATACCCCTTCACGGATGAGTTGCCTTTAGTAGAGATCAACTAATGAATTATGTGATTGGTTGGGAAATTCGACAAAGGAAAGATAATCATGTTTATATGGATGGTGGGGGAGCTGCTTGTGTGTTTTCTTGTATATTCTTAATAGTTTAAGGCCATAGACACATGCGGAAGCTACTTTTACACCTCATGCTTGATTCCATCCTTATCAATGGGCTATATTTACCTCTTCCTTGCCTAAGTACGAAACTTTCCTTGCTTTCTCCTTCCTCTAACCTGGAAAAATGACTCCATTCTATTTTTCTATGAAACCAAGTGCTCTAAGGTATAAGACAACCTCTTTTTGGAGAAGAAGGTCTCCTAGAGCTCCATTTAGCCCTACCTAGGGTTTCCAAGGTCATCTTCTAGGGATTTCGACCAAGGAAAGTTATTTTATTCCTTCCTTCTCCATTTCTCGTTCTCTTATCCTTCTTTAGACCTTCCTCTAGGTTGGAACCTTGTTGTTCCATGGTATAAATTTCTCTAAATCTCTAAAACCCTACCTTTCTTGCGTCTTGTGCTTAGGGTTTACTCATTTGATGAAGAAAAGTGCTAGATGGACGAGTTCATAGCTTATTATTGGATTTTCTACCCTATCTACTCGAGTTTTCTTCTGTTTGGGGTTTCATATTCTCATTAGAGGCAAGTTTTATAACTTGCTCCACGTTTATTGCTTACCATAAACTTTCTAGATCATGCTCTTGCTTGAAAATGATGATCCATGCACTAAAAAGTTATGCTTGACTTGGATTTCGATTTTTATAATGTTCCCTATTTTGATTTCAGTTCTAGATAAACTTGTTATCATGTTTACATTATTCCAAAGGTATAATATGACTTGGATCAGGTTGGTTTGACAATATATGGTGCTAAGCACCTATCAACCAATAGTAAATTTTAGGGGTTTAAGTTGATTTCTTCTATAAACACATGACCCATTGGTGGTACCATTGCAGCAAACAATGGTGTTATCTTCATGATAACTGATTATGGTGACCAAGGGTGTCAACTAACGTTCACCCATTAGGTCAGGTTTTGGCTTAATTAGAATCTTAATGATCAACAACTAAGTACTCTAATGATGCTATCAATCAATGGTGACATTAGCTTGATATCCGATGGTGATTAACAAATATAGTGATGATCTAACAACCTATGGTGATTTAATGGTCACTTATGATGGGGGATCAGGTCTCCACAACCTATGGGGAGTTAAGCACGTAGTTGAAGCATTAATTAAGCCTTAAACCAAGGGTTTCTTGGGTCATTTGGTGCAATGGTCATACCTATACTAAAATTGATGGGTTTAATATATGAACTTGACCAAATGGTTAAGATTTAATGTTTCTTCATCCAATAAATTGGAAGGATGCCTAATGTAATATGTTGGTCCTAATAAAGTGATTTAGATGTTTTCCTTTCTGAGATCAACTTAAGAAGCTCATTTATTGATTGCTTGTTTTAAATAAACAATTGCTTGTGGTTTTACCCTACTCTCATGGAATTTTTTGTGTTGTTAATCAAGGGATGTCTAGGGTTAGATGGTGACTATTTCTAGAGCACAACTCAAGGACATCATAGTTGATTTATCCAAGGTGTTTACTTATGTAAACAACCAGTGATCTTACCTTTTTAAACACCCAATGATTTTGGGTGACATAATGGTATGGTGATATGGGGTGAAAGATGATGGAACAAATGGAGGATTAACCTTAATAAGGTAGTCTTACCTATTCACTCATATGAATAGAAGGGATGATAATCATATTGTGTTGATATGTAACCCTAATTAGGTATAGCTTGTTATGCCTAGCTTTAATATAACTAAATGATGGTAATTGGGTATGAATAGTCCTTGAATGACTAATATAATCATGGAGTACTCTCTTATTGTTATTGACAGCCTAGTATACTAGCGATGGTTACACCTTGATTTATGTGTGGGTTCATACTTGAGAATTCTATGGAATGTGATGGAGATTCTTCACCTTATGCATCCATGATCCAATGGGGATGTCGTGAGTTAGGGTTTGGGTATAAGTGATGATTAGTAACATTAATGTAATTTATCTTGTTGAACCTAACTCTAATGCAAAGAGATAAAGTTGAGTATTCATGTTTAACATTCTTATATGATGGAATGATGGTGACATAACCTCCTTAGTATTCATATCTAGATTCCTTGTATGTTCATGTAATAAAGGAATGTTGTTAAAGTTAATATAACCCTGCTATGATTGTTTATGAATATCTCCTAGATCATTAATGCAATATTGTGCTGATATGGTGTAGTATATGTAAGTGATGTTGTTGAGCCTTGTTATAAGTCATGAAAAGATAATGATGATCTTATAGGGAATAATATGATGGTCTTAATGACCTTTGGGAATGGTTGATCCTCGAATGAGATGAAATCCTCTTGTGTTGATAAGGGTTGATACCATGTGATATTGTGAAAAGGATTTATATCCTGTGATAATATGATGGTCTTAATGGCCTTTGGGCATTGTTGAGCCCTGAATGAGGTGTAATCCTCTTGTGTTGATAAGGGTTGATACCCTGTGATATTGTGAAAAGGATTTATATCTTGTGATAGTATGATGACTAGTGTAGTCTCATGAATGGAAAGTAAATAGTAACATGTGATGATGAGATGAGAAATTATGTATCATATGTTTTATATGTATTCAAGTTTTGATATTTGTATGCTTGCTAGAAGTGAATTAGGTTGTGTATGTCCACTTGTTTGATGCAGCCTTAATTCACCCAATTGGCATAACTAATCAAGTGCAACTATAATCATGTAGTGCCCTGTATCGTAGAACCATCTTCAGTGTCAGAACTTGCTGGATGTTGAAATGAGTATTCCTAAGGGAAACTCAGAGCGCATACTATTGAGTATGTTGGGGTGGTAGGTTGAGGATATATCCTTGTCATCCACAATGTATATTGTGGAGGTTGGCTATGGTCATGCCTCATACATCTGATGTGATTTGAGAATGATTGTGGTCGTGTCTCGGTGATTATAACATGATGTGATTGAGGACAACTATAGTTGTTCCTCATATTAGAGGGATTTGTATACCTTGGTTTCTAGTGTTGTGACCTTTACCAAGGGTGGACTAGTGGTTAGCAACTTGACTATATGTCCCTGTAGTGGCATCTTTGACTGATATGTCATTGCCTTTTTACTCGTACTAACTGAGGGGAAGAGATCTTAAGATACCAACACTCCTAGATCTTGTATGGAACCAAATTGCCCTTCGTAGGGGTCAGTTGGACTTTGAATGGTACGATTCAAATTCCCCAGAGCATAATAAAGGATGTAAGATAGCCGTGTAGCATATCTGTTTAGGGTTATACACAACGCTTCATATTGGATGATAACCCTTGTTTTCTTTCTTTTCACTGAGATCATGTATATTACAATAAGAGATAATAGATATGCTTATGTTGTAGTTATGCTCATGTTGTAAACATTCTTATGTTGTCAAATATACTGACACTAATGGTTAAGATGTTGTTGCTCGCTATGATTTAATATTGCTATCCATGCCTATGTAATTAGAAATGCTTAAACTACTGATCATGCCTATGTAGTTCATTGTGTTATGATGTTAGTTCTACTTATGATATAGATATGTTCCCTTTATTTGAGATGCCATTATTGATAGCCATGTTATGTTACTGGACATATTCATGATGTCAGGGATGCTTATGCAACTACATTGCTTGTGTTGCTAGCAAGGAATATGATGATAGACAAATTAATGATAATGATTGTTATTAGATGCAATTTGATGATATTTGAGTAGATATCTATCCAAATAAATGGATTTATTTGTATCTATATATGCATTGATGATCATACTTGTTGCTACGATTAATTGCTTAATCTTCTTAGCATACTTGAACTGTTCAATCTATTCAATTGATCATTATATACTCCAATTGCTCAGTTATCTACTATTTAAATTGTTGTAATCAATAAGCGTTGTTGGAGGTTATATCTCTTGCTAGGACTGGGTCTCACCCTTGTGGTTCTCCACATCTTTTTAGGTAATCAGAAATGACGAAAACAAATGTGTGACAGCAAAGAGGAGCTATAGTAATGAATCTTTGAGAAAGTTCATTAGCTGTCTAGTGTGTCCTAGAGTCATCCCTATACTCTCAAGTCTGGGCAGGAAACGTTTGTATATGGTGTTTCAAACGAATTGGACTTTTGTTATCATATTAATGCTTGCTTGTGTGGCATATACAAATATTGTTCTCCTATGTATATATGTTGTGGCTAAGGCAATAGAACAATTTGTATCAAATTGTTGACATAGTATGGATATAAGAAAGATGTTGGGCTCTTATGAAAATGTTTCTAAGTGGGTGCTAACGTTGAAGTCGGTTTTAATTTACCCATATTTTTGGGTATGTGATTAATTAGTGATCGATTGTGCTTTATGTTTTCAGTAATCTCGTATATTGTAACAAGTTCTCACAAGTTGGTATCAGATCTTTAGGTTCACTGAGTCTACAGGGACACTAGGACTTGGGACTAGGATGATGTTTAAGTAAGGAATATGACATAAACGTATGGTGCATACTACCTAATCTCTGTATTTGGGTGCCCTGGCCAGGTATTCAATTATTCAAGAAAAGGTAAGTATGGAACTCTTATATTGTTATCTTTCTGATTACTCTAATCAAGTAGTCATTTTGAGACAATCTAAAGAGCATAATGAATCAGAAATAATGGTGTGAATATCTCAATCCTACCTTAAAAAAGATGAGAATTTGCATCATTATCTATCAAAACTTGAATGTTTGGTAACTATAAGAGAAAGATACAACACCATGAAATCTAAATCTGAATACAAATAAGGAAAAGAGGAGCTCTTGAAGATGTGACTCAAGAACATAATATAGTAAAAGACAAATAAGTCTATGCTTATAAAGTGATTCAAGGTATGAAATCCACATAAGATGGAGAGAACTCCAATGATAAGTATAAAATGAGAAGATAAAGGAGAATAATGACAAAGGAATAAGGTGGAACCTGAGTTAATCTCATACCAACCTATGTGTGTAAGAAAGTGTTAATGTAAAATCATCATGGCTTGTGAAAGAAATTAAGGGAGATGATCCATGTTTAATGAAGAAAATGTGTAATATAAGTATTTACCTATTGATATGTGGTAGAAAAACATAATAAAATAAGGGAACATACCCAAATGTGATAAATAGTCATGAATGAAGGAGTAATGATATATGTTAATCATGATGAATCCTATGCTAATGGCAAGGAACCCAAAATGAAAAAGGTAAAATGATACACAAGAAATTGTAACCTACATAATGAAAATAGAATTGCTTACCTTTTTGCTAGTGCCCCTTGTACTATGTTTCGATGATGTGGGAAGTGTGTTTCCCTTTGTGTCTTTTCTTTCTACAGCACAACTTTCAAGTGAATCATTGTCACTTGGTATGTGTGGATTCATTGTAAACAAGAGGGTGGACAGCTTATTATAGCATAAGGTTGTTTGGACTATGGTTCCAAGATCATAAAGTTTGTGGTGATTTTTCTTTTGATCCTTCCAATAATTAGGAAGAGTCCTCTTATATGTCTTGATATTTATTATCTTGGTAAAAGTAGATGAGATAAGGATGTGAGTTCCTTATACAACATGAGGTGGATACCAAGGTAATGAATCCTAGTATCCAAGATGTATCAATAGTATGGGAAGTATGGAAGGTTGGAGATGTTTATTAAATGAGCATTCCAAGTATTCCTCTCCCTTAAGGGCTATTTTAGGTTAATTTGCGGTGATGAAACAGAGAGATCATAATGGGAGAGATTGTTTCTCGATCGATCGGGGGTTATTAAGTTAACAAAGGTGTCGGTAATTTAAAAACCCGACACCTATTATCCATCAACGTCGGTTGCCAGAAAAAACCGACATCCATTGGACAATCTTAACCCTAAAAAATTTCGTGCGGACGGTGAGCGAAACCTTATCAGCGTCGGTTTTTCCACAAAAACCGATGACTTTTGGAGGTAATTTTTTTAGGGTTATACACAACTCTTCATATTCGATGATAAACCTTGTTTGCATTCTTTTCACTAAGATCATGTATAGTACAATAAGAGATAATAGATATGATTATGTTGTAGTTATGCTCATGTTGTAAACATGCTTATGTTGTCAAATTTACTAACACTGATGGTTAAGATGTTTCTACTAGCTATGATTTAATATTGCTAGCCATGACTATGTAATTAGAAATTCTTAAACTTCTAATCATGCCTATGTAGTCCATTGTGTTATGATGTTAGTTCTACTTATGATATAGATCTGTTCCCTTTATTTGAGATGCCAATATTGATAGCCATGTTATGTTACCTGACATATTCATGATGCCAGGGATGCTTATGCTACTAGATTGCTTATGCTATTAGCAAGGAATATGATGATAGATAGATTAATGATAATGATTGTTATTACATGAAATTTTATGATATTTGAGTAGATATCTATCCAAAGAAATGAATTTATTTGTTATCTATATATGCATTGATGATCATACTTATTGTTAAGATTAATTGCTTAATCTGTTTAGCATAATTGAATTGTTCAATCTATTCAATATATTATTATATACTCCAACTGCTCAGTTATCTACTATTTAAATTATTGTAATCAATAAGCGTTGTTGGAGGTTATATCTCTTGTTGGGATTGGGTCTCACCCTTGTGATTCGCCACATCTTTTTAGGTAATTGAAAGTGATGAAAAAAACTTGTGGCAACAAAGAGGAGATATAGTAATGAATCTTTGATAAAGTTGATTAGATGTCTAGTGTGTCCTAGAGTCATCCCTATACTCTCAGGTCTAGGCAGGAAAAGTTAGTATATGGTGTTTCAAATGAATCGGATTTTTGTTATCATATTAATGCTTGCTTGTGTGACATATATGAATATTGTTCTCATGTGTATATATGTTGTGGCTAAGGCAATAGAACAATTTGTATCAAATTCTTGGCATAGTATGGATATAAGAAAGATGTTGGGCTCTTATGCAAATGTTTCTGAGTTGGTGCTGACATTGAAATCAGTTTAAATTTAGCCATATTTTTGGGTATGTGATTAATTAGTGATTGATTGTTCTTTATGTTTTGAGTAATCTCGTTTAGTGTAATATGTTCTCACATGGATGGGTGCACAACATCGCATACATGATGGATCCAATTGTCAACGCATATGGATCGTACTCATGTGCTCTCTTTCTTCACAAGATTGGGGACATTGAACTTTAGAGATGGTAACTTCATGTAGCATTGAAAGGTTTCCTCTCTTTGAGTTCTCCATGTTGAACTGCTTCAACACTTTGTCAATGTATGTGCTCTGACTTAGTCTAAGGAGCCTTCTTGATCTATATCTATAGACATTTATCCCCAAGATGTAGGATGCTTATCCTAAGTCCTTCATAGAGAATGTATTTCCAAGCCATGTCTTTACCTTTTGTAAAGTAGGGATGTCATTCCCCATCAATAGTATGTCATCCACATATAATGTGAGGAATACAATCATGCTCCCACTAACCTTCTTGTACACACAAGTTTCATCTTCACTTTGAACAAAGCCAAACTCTTTGACTATCCCATCAAAATAAAGATTCCAGCTCTGAGATGCTTTCTTCAATCCATAGATCAACCTTTGTAGCTTACAAACTTTATTTTCAAACCTTGGATTTATGAAACCCACAGGTTGTGTCATATACACATCCTCAACAAGATTTTCGTTAAGGAATGTGGTTTTAACATCCATTTTCCAAATCTAACAGTCATTATAAGCTGCAATAGCAAGCATGATCATGATGGACTTAACCATGGCCACTAGAGAAAAGGTTTCGTCATAGTCAACACCTTGATCTTGTCTGAAACCCTTTACAACCAACCTTCCCTTATAGGTTTGTACTTTTCCATCCATTTTAGTCTTCTTCTTGAAGACCGATTTGCCCCCATGGGTTTTACCCATTCAGGTGGATCTACCAAAGTCCATATTGTAAGGACCCTGACCATGTTTTGGGATAACCCAATTTGTTTTGCTTAAGCACATTTCTTATCACCTTGGTCTAATCATATAAGATGTAATTAGGGCATGTTGGAATCTTGAGTGCCTTGTTTGAGCTTGATGCTTGTGTTTTGTGGGGAGGTTTGGTGCAAATTGCAATTTACCTAGGACAGGGGTTGATGTGCAATTTTTCCACCTCTAGAGTGTTCCTTCTCTCTCTTAACATTGTCTAGATGAAATATAAAGAGATGGGCACCTGGTTTGGACCTTAGTTGTGTGATGGCATCCTTGGTGATGCTTTGGACACATGTTTGAGGTGTGCCTTACACCTAGAAGTGTTGTCTCAGGCTTGAGAGCCTTGGAAAGGCCTTATATCGATTTGTGGGTGTCTTCAAAACATCCTATCAGTTTGTGGTATCTATGGTTTTACCCCCATCGGTTTGTGAGTAGGTGGATATGTGTATCGGCCATGACCATCATAGGTGACCAAGTGGGCAAGACATAGATCGTATCACCTCGTTGCATGGTGTTGCATGTGGCTCTTTCTCATGGACAGGTGTTACCTTAGGTGATGAAACCTTCCCCTAACTCTCTCTCTCATTCCTCTTTTATATATACCTATTTCTTTCCATGCAAGAGAACCCTTTTGGTTATCCTTACATTCTCTCTTTGGTGGATGACCTTGAGCTAGAGGAGCTTCTCTCTTGGAGCTTGGTGGATGAGTCTCAAGCTTGTGGCGTCTCCTTCATCCTCTATCTTAGTAAGCCATGATCCTTAATATCTCCTTCTCTCCTTTCTTCTTCTTGGCCATGAATCTTGGTTACCTTCTTTCTTTCTTATTCGAACTCTCTTAACCATGGTTCCATATTCTTCCTTGGAGATGTTGTGGTGATAAAGCTTGTGAGATCTTCTTCTACCTTGAGCTGGTGAGCTTGGAGCTTGGATCTTGTGGTGATCTTTGGGGTGGGTTATATAACTCTAAACCCTCTTTGATATTATCACCCCTTACTTACTATCTTGTTCTTTATCTTTCACTCATTATCCCTTGCTTGTTAATACTTCCTTCTTGGTGGTTTTGCATTCTATTTTGGAAGAAGAGTCTTAATCAGTCGTTGCCCTTGTGTTGCACCTCTTTTTCCTTCCTTGAAGATGCATGTTATAAGGCTGAAGATGATGAGGCTGATAGGTATGTTAGGCTGATATTCTTTGGGTGGCCATCACGACCTATGATGCCATTGTCCATTACTCCTTGTGACATGTCGTCAAGATCTTGGCAAGGCCTATAATGACATGATTTACTAATGGATGCCACAACCTTGGTGAGGTCTAGGTTGACACGCTTAGGTAACGTTCAGATCGGTATGCCTTGGGTATGAGTAGGCCAATGCATATCCAGATCATTTAGTTCTGTTTAACCTATGTGGTGGGTAATCTATGGATTCAATTACAGAGTCTGATGAGTCTTTTACAGAAATAGTTTTGTGTGCAGATTGGCTCTTTGTTTTTTTGGCATAGTTCTACTGTGTCATGATTCAGCTAGGTTTCCATACATGCTAGTGATTGGTCAGATAACAGTTTTTATAGACACTGACCCATGTATCTTCTTCCCCCTTCCCCAAAAATACAAAAAGACATAGGAGCTTTCGCATAAAAAAACCTATGTGGTGGGTAAGTTTCATTGATGATGGTCGTCATGATCCATGAGTGCCCTAAACTGAGATGAATCTTAAGTGGGATGCTTGCATCTAAGATGCTCTACAATCAAATATGCATTTCCTGTCATGGCTTAGCCATCATGACTTGTGACGCTCTACTTGGGTAGACACCGACACACCTTAGGGAGGCATTGTTGATATGCAATGATGTAGGGATTGAGATGTGTTGCTGAAACCCTAAGGAACATGTTAGTTCATGATATCGATATACGACTGTTGCCCGATACCCTGACACACATCACACCATGTAATGACGTTTCCCAATAGGTTGGGTTAGCCGATACCCTCCCCGTAAGTGTTGTTTCCAGATACACTATCTTTGATGACATATATATACCTTGTTCTCCAAACAAATACACCCTCCTGAGTTGGTAGGCCAACACCTTGATTTCTCACCTAGTATATCCTTAACTGATACCCTACCTTGGGTGGTTGCCCGACACATTTAGGGTTAACCGATATTCTATGTTATAACCCTAATCGATGACTTGTGATGGTGTTTGTGATACATCATGATGGAAGATAGGGTTAAGTGATAATATGTGATACCCTATGGTGTGATTGTATGTATGATAATGCGAACAATGTTTCTATATCTCATAACACACCTCATAATAATGATGGAAGTATTTATCTAAGGGTGGTTCTTGATCCAAACTTGTAAATCCTAATCGAGTATAGAGAAACCCTAACCCTGATAGATATAATGAAACATGTATGGCATTAGTCCTATGAGATGATGGTGTTGATAATGTATGGACTTCTTATTTTCAGTTCCTAACCATGCAGGTCATACCAGATGATATGCATAGCCAGGTATGAGCTATGGTGATTGTAGTGTGTTTGAATAAGCTTTGTGAGGCACATGTGATGTGATAATGCAAAAAGAGGAGGAAATGGTCTTATGACCTGATGATGGTTGATGCCTTGTGTAATGATTTCCTCAGTAATGAGAGGAGGAGTTGTCACCCCCATGATATATGGTCCTTGTGATGGACCCATGTTGAAAAATAGACATGAAGTAATGAAGTGATGAGATCACACCTTATATGTTCCAGTATGTTTTGGTGATGTGTCATGCCTTGTTTATGAAGATCTTGTTTTGAATTTATATGTTGTAACTTTATTGATGATGAAAGATGCTTAAATAACCTAATGAATAACAGTAGAACCTAATCATATAAGTTTTCCATGTGCCATAGATCCATTCAGTGTCAGAACTTGTTGAATAATGAAACGAGTTTAACTCGGAGTGCATATTTTTGAATATGTTGGGTACAAGTTGAGGTATCTCCTTGGATCCTGAATGTATATATATATATATATATATATATATATATATGGGATGGGTTGCGGTCACAGCCCAATAAAAGCATGGTTGTTGTCGTAGCTCAACAATAAGTAAATTAGGATTGGATGTAGTCATACCTTGATAGGAGTGTGGTTGAAATTGTAACTCACTAGTTCCATGACCTGACCGAAGTAGGCTAGATATGTACAGCTGGACTGTATTTCGCTAAAAAACAGTCAGACTTATGATGTCACTACATGTTCTCGTACTGACCAAGGGGTTGAGTTTATGGATTCTATCTCTTCCATTCGCCCTTGTATGGCACTGATTGCAACTTATCAAGTGGTCAGTGGGATTTGGGTGGTAAGACTCAAATCTGTGGTGCATAATAAAATGCATAATCAGTCGTGTAGTATACTTGTGTAGGATCAAAATATAGAAACATTGGATGAGGCCTTGCTTGATCTTTATGCAATGTTTTTGATAGGAATTATCCATGTTATTCATTTTCCATTTAAATTATTAAGATGTTTCATAAATCATGCACTAAATGCTCATCCTGTTAATAATAATTACATGTTTCACATAGTTGTAATTATATTGCGGCTTTATTTACATTATTTATAATAATAATAGAGTTGGTGGAGAGTTATATCTCCCATTGAGATTTGGAATATCACCCGGTGGGTTTACCACACCCTTTCTAGGTGGATGAGAATGAAGAGGTAGAGATCATGCAGTGGAGAATGAGAAACAACAAGAGGAGCAGTAGCTGACAAGGTTGGAAGTGCTACTGGATGTTTTTGTTGATAGAATCCTAGAGTCATCCCTATACACTCGGATCCTTGAGGATGTTTTGTAAATGCTTTTTGGATGTGCTTTCGATACATTTTCGCCTTGTGTGCCCTTTTTGTATACAACTGTAATTGATACATGTATATATATATATGTTCTGGAATAGGTTCTCTGGTAACAGGCTGATAGCGCACATGGTAAGTGCTTTGAGGCATGAAAGCACATGTATGTAAAGGTTCTTGTTGTTTGGTAGTTTACAAAATAGTTTTTAATTTTTAGTATTTTCTAGTAATTTGTTCGTTAATCTTTCTTTTGTGTTACATTTGGTGGTATTATAGGTTTAGGTTCGCTGAGTCTACAGGGACCTAGGACTAGGGTTAATGTCCTCCAGTCTATCTTATAGTCACTTCTTCTTATGTATAAGAAGAAGAGAAATCTTAAAGATGTTTAGAGAACACCAAGAACATGTTACAGAGAGCAGTGTTGCTGTACCAGGTGGTGGTGCAAGGAACCAGGAATGAGAAGATCGGGTGCCTCAGTTTGACCCAGCCATGGTTGAAAACCCTGCCTTTTAATCTCTTTTTGGGCACTTTATGGCAATGATGAATCATATGGTGGACAGAATGCCTGCACCTCATCCTAGGGCACCGGTTCCCCATACTAAATCTTCGGGTACTGGGAAGACTGTCGAGTGGCTTCACCGTGTTGGAGTAGTTGAGTATGCCGGGATAGCTAACCCGATAGATGTGGATATGTGGCTTACCAAGCTTGAGAAGGATTTTAAGATCTTGGGTATCCCTAAAGAGGATAAGGTGAAGCATGCGGTGTACCTTCTAAAAGGGAGTGATGGTCATTGGTGGGCCATAGAGGTGGAGATGAGACCAAGTGTTGTGATCGGTTGGGAGGAGTTCTGACGTGAGTTTGTTAGTCAGTAATTTCCTTAGACATATCATGATGTGAAGATCAGCCAGTTTGAGAGGATTCGACATGGAGCCATGACAATCAACGAGTTTGAGACAAGGTTTATGGAGTTGTTGGCATTCTATCCTCACATGGTTGTGACGGATGATAAGTGGATTCATCATTTTGAGAAGGGTTTGAGTGATGCATTATCTGCCTCGACAGCTTCCCTAGAGAATCGAGAGAGGTTTGCCACGTTTGTGGATTCTATACAGAGGATAGGATGGTATGTTAAGGAGAAGCGGGATACGAGTGCCAAGAAACAGTCTACACAATTCCAAGGATAGTCGTCAGGTGGCTTTAAGAAGTTGAGGTTTTATGCATTTCCAGTACCATAGAGGTTTAGTGCCTCGACACAGTGGTCGCACAGTAAGGGAATAGGTCGTAGTTTTTCACATGTAGGAACTCATAGTACATTACTTATATTAGTAACAGTGTCATCTAGGCCATAGTATGAGATTCGTACTTGCCACAAGTGCGGACAGGTAGGCCATCTGAAGTGGGGATGTACGATGAGAAATGATGAAGTGACCTAACAACTGAGGCAGAGCCAGTAGGGCTTGCAGAGATAGAAACACAGTAGCACAGGAGGATGAGGATGTGGCCAAGTGTCACAAGATGGATCGTCTACTCACGGAAGCTGAGGATGGAGGTGACAACAGGAAATAGATAGATTCTACACTATGAGTCAGCCGAAGGCGGTGGTCACCGGTGAGTGATGGTAGGTCAGATGGAGTTATTTCATTCTAATTTGTCTTATTCTTGCTTTATATCTATTTTGGTTGATCTGGGTGTGGCACACTCTTTTATCACATGTGAAGTGATTAGTAGTTGTCCTTTGCTTGTTAGTCATAACAAGAATAGTTTGTTGCTAGAAACCCCGTTGGTTAGTTTTGTAGTGTTGCAGAATGTGTGTCCTTCTTGTGTTCTTTCCTTTGTGGGACACAACATTCAAGTGGATCTCATACCACTTGACATGCATATATTCGATGTGATTCTTAGAATGGATACCCTAGAGAAGTATAGAGTGGTCTTGGATTGTAGTTCCAAGAAAGTGACATTTGTGGATGGTAGTGAGAATTGGATCTTCCAAGGAGATAGAAAGATTCTTCCGACATGTCTTGTATCATCTATGGTAGAAAAGAAGCTTCTGAGATAGGGTTGTGAGATGTTGTAGGAACACATGTTGGATACAGAGATGAGGAGTCCTAATATTCAGGAGGTGATGATTCTTAGGGAGTGTGAGGATATGTTTCCATAGGAGTTTCTAGGAGAACCTCCACCCTGAGAGATTGACTTTGAGATCAATCTGGTCCCCAACACGCAACTGATAGCTCAGATACCATATAGGATGGTATCAATAGAGATGGAAGAGTTGAAGAGATAGTTGCAAGAAATACTTGACAAAGGTTTCATCAGATCGAGTACATCACCATGGGGTGCTCCAGTGTTGTTTACAAAGAAGAAGTACTGATCTATGAGGCTATGCATAGATTATAGACAATTGAACAAGTCACAATAAAGAAAAAGTATCCTTTGTGAAGGATTTATGATCCATTTGACCAGTTGTGTGTCATGAAAGTGTTCTCAAAGATAGATTTGAGGTCACGATATCAAGTTGAGGAACAAGTAAGATGATGTATCTAAGTCAGCCTTTAGGATGAGGTATGGTCACTATGAGTTTGTGGTAATGCTATTTTGGCTAACCAATGAACCAACAACATTTGTGAATTTGATGAAAAGGGTATTCTAACTATTCCTTGATCAATTCGTGGTGGTCTTTATAGATGACTTCTTGATATATAGTCGTGATAGTCAACAACATGAACAACATCTCCGTCAGGCATTGACAGTGTTGAGACAACACCAACTTTATGCCAAGTTTAATAAGTTTGAGTTTTGGTTGAGGGAGGTAGCTTTCTTGGGATATGTTATATCTTTATAAGGAGTATGTATTGATCCTAAGAAGGTTGAGTCTGTGATAGAGTGGGAACAGCCGAATACGCTGACTGAAGTGTGTAGTTTTCTAGGTTTGGCAGGATATTATTGGAGGTTCATCAAGGACTTCATTTCTATCACCTTACCTCTAACTAAGTTGACGAGAAAGGATGTATCACTCATCTGGAATAATAGATTCCAATGTGCTTTTTAGATGTTGAAGGAGAAGTTGACAAGTGCACCAGTTCTGGTCATGCCTGAGCAAGAAAAAGGATACATAGTCGTTTGTGATGCATCCAAGAATTGTCTGGGTTGTGTGTTGATGTAAGACAAGCAAGTGATTTCTTTTTCTTCTCAACAGCTTAAGAAACACGAGGAGAATTATCCGACCCACGATTTGGATTTAGTTACAGTGGTTCATGCTTTAAAGATTTAGAGGCACTATCTGTATGGGGAGAAGTGTAAGATCTTCAGAGATTACAAGAACCTGAAGTACATCTTTTCACAGTAGGAGTTGAATATGAGGTAGCTTCGTTGGATGGAGTTGATCAAACATTATGACTACACAATTGATAATCACCTGGGAAAGGCGAATGTCGTGGCAGGCACATTGAGTAGGAAGTATTCATCCTCATTCATAGATAGAGGCCAGCTGAGTTCTTTGATGTTCCACAAGTGAGACATGTTGGTCTCCTTGCGTCAAATGAATGTCAGGTTGGAGGTTTCCTTGTTAACTAGTTTTTTGGCACATCTACAGGTGAAGCCTACACTCAGACAGCAGATCAAAGAGGTGCAACATAAGGATGTTGTGGTACAACATATTAGATCAGAGTTTGGTAGCACGAAACGTGATGGTTTTCATGAGTTAGATGATGGGACAGTTTGTTACCATTATAGGATAGTGGTTCCTAAATTTGACAACCTCAGAAAAGATGGTATTGGAGGAGTCACACTCATCCATGTATGATATGCATCCAGGTAGTACCAAGATGTACCACAATTCAAAGGATATGTATTAGTGGTCAGGCTTGAAGAAACATGTAGTTGAGTTCTTCGCAAGATGTGTGGTATGTCAACAAGTCAAAGTTGAGCATCAGAAGCCTACAAGAACATGACAACCATTGCCTATACCACAGTGGAAATGGAATCATGTGGCTATGGACTTTGTGGTTGGTCTGTGTAGGACATCCAAAGGTTATGATTCCATTTGGGTGAGCGTTGACAGGTTGACCAAGTCAGTATTTTTTCTTCTTGTAAAGAAAACGTTCACAACATAGAAGTTTGCCCAAGTATATATTGATGAGATAGTGCATTTGCACGGTGTACCAGCTACTATCGTGTCTGACATATATCCTCAGTTCATGTGTCACTTTTGGGAGAGACTGCACACAGCTTTAGGTACACAGTTAAAGTTTAGCACTGCTTTCCACCTGTAGATAGATAGTCAATCTGAAAGGACCATCCAGACCTTGGAGGATTTGTTGAGGGCATGTGTTCTTCAGTTTTCTTAAAGTTGAGATGTACATCTCAGTTTGATAGAGTTCACCTAGCATTGATATGGCACCTTATGAGGCATTGTATGGGAGACGTAGATCTCCGTTGTATTTGTATGAGACAAGTGAGTATCAACTTCTTGGTCCTGAGCTTGTACAACAGATGACAGAGAAAATCAAAGTGATACAGCAACAGTTGAAAGCAGCACAGGTAGACATAAGTCATATGTGGATAATCGTTGTAGACCCTTAGAGTTATAAGTGGGAGACAATGTATATCTAAAGGTATCTCCTTGGAAGGGTATCTTGAGATTTGGGAAGAAGGGTAAGTTGACTTCTAGGTATATGGGACCTTACCCAATGATGGCACATGTTGGGAAGGTGGCTTATCGGTTAGAGTTTCCACCTAAGTTGCACAGGTTGAATCCAGTATTTCATGTGAGTATGTTGAGGAAGTGTCATCCAGATATAGAGTTAGTGTTACAGCTTGTAGATGTGGAGCTTTATGAGGATGTGACCTATGTGGAGGGTTCGGTGTTGATCGTTGATCGGAGGGTGAAGAAGCTAAAGAGGAAGGACCTTGTGCTTGTGAAGGTTCTTTGTCATCATCATGTTGTTGAGGAAGCCACATGGGATCTCAAGGAGGAGATGAGGAAGAAGTGCCCCTCCCTTTTCTCTTAGGATTTTGGGGGTGAAATCCATGTTAGGGGTTTATGGCTTGTAAGGACCCTGACCCACATTTTGGGATAACCCTATTTGTTTTTCATAAGCATGTTGCTTAGCACCTTGCTTTAATCATATGAGATGTAATTAGGGCATGTTGGAATCTTGAGTGCATTATTTGAGCTTGATGCTTGTGTTTTGTGGAGAGGTTTGGTGCAAATTGCAATTTACCCAGGATAGGGGTTTATCTGCAAGTCTGCCAACTCTAGAGTGTTCCTTCTTTCTCTTGACATCATCTATAGGAAAGAGAAAGAGATGGGAACATTGTTTGGACCTTGGTTGTGTGATGGCATCCTTGGTGATGTCTTGGACGCATGTTTGAGGGGTGTCTTACACCTAGAAGTGTTGTCTAGGGATTGAGAGCCTTGGAGAGGCCTTGTATCAGTTTGTGGGTGTCTTGAGAGACATCCTATCGGTATGTGGTATCTAACATTTTACCCCCATCAGTTTGTGAGTAGGTGGATATGTGTATCGGCCATGACCATCATAGGTGACCTAGTGGGTGAGACATAGATCTTATCACCTTATTTCATGGCGTTGCATGTGGCTCTTTCTCATGGACAAGTGTCACCTTAGGCAATGACACCTTCCTTTTTCTCTCTCTCATCCCTCTTTTATATATGCCTCTTTCTCTTCATGCAAGAGAACCCTTTTGGTTATCCTTGCATTCTCTCTTTGGTGGACAACCTTGAGCTAGAGGAGCTTCTCTCTTGGAGCTTGGTGGATGAGTTTCAAGATTGTGGTGTCTCCTTCATCCTCTATCTTGGTAAGCCATGATCATTAAGCTCTCCTTCTCTCCTTTGTTCTTCTCGGCCATGGATCTTGGGTACCTTCTTTCTTTCTTCTTCAAACCCTCTTAACCATGGTTCCATGTTCTTCCTTGGAGGTGTTGTGGTGATCAAGTTTGGGAGATCTTCTTTTACCTTGAGCTCATGAGCTTGGATCTTGGATCTTGTGGTGATCTTTGAGGTCGGTTATATAACTCTAAACCCTCTTTGTTATTATCACCCCTTACTTACAATCTTGTTCTTTATCTTTGGCTCCTTATCCCTTGCTTGTTAGTACTTCCTTCTTAGTGGTTTTACATTCTATTTTGAAAGAAGAGTCATTCTTAGTTGTTGCCCTTGTGTTTCACCTCTTTTGCCTTTCTTGAAGACGCATGTTCTAAGGTTGAAGATGATGAGGCCAAGAGGTATACTAGGATGATATGCTTTGGGTTGTCGTCATGACCTGTGATGCCACTGGCTGTCACTCCTTGTTATAGGTAGTCACGATCTTGGCAAGGCCTAGAACGACATGTTCTGCTACTAGTCGTCATGACCTTGGGGAGGTCTAGGTCGACACACTTTGGTAATGTTCAGATCGTTATGCCTTGGGCATGAGTAGGCTGATGCATATCAAGATCATTTAGTTCTGTTTAACCTATGTGGTGGGTAAGTTTCTTTGATGATGGTCGTCACAATCCATGAGTGCCCTAAACTAAGATGACTCTTAAGTGGGATGCTTGCATCTAAGATGTGCTACAATCGAAGATGTGTGGCCTGTTATGGCTTAGTCGTCACGACTTGTGACCCTCTGCTTGGGCAGAGACCGACACACCTTATGGAGGCATTGCCGATATGTGATGATGTGGGGATCTGGATGCGTTGTTGAAACCCTAAGTAACTTGTTACCTTATGATACTGGTATACGAGCGTTTCCCAATACCCTTACGCCCATCACACCATGTATTGATGTTTCCCGACAGTTTGCGTTGGTTGATACCCTCCGCCTAAGTGTTTCTGCCTGATACACTATCTTCGATGACAATTCGACATACCTTGTGCTCCAAACAGATACACCCTCCTAAGTTGGTAGGTCGACACCTTGCTTTCTCACCAAGTATATCCTTCATCGATACCCGACATTGGGTGGTTGCCCGACACATTTATGGTTAACTGATATTCTATGTTATAACCCTAATCGATGTCTTGTGATGGTATTTGTGATACATCATGATTGAAGATAGGATTAAGTGATAATATGTGATACCCTATGGTGTGATCCTATGTATGATAATGAGAACTATGTTTCTATATCTCATAACACACCTCATAATAATGATGGAAGTATTGATCTAAGGGTGGTTGTTGATCCAACCTTATAAACCATAATCGAGTACAGAGAAACCCTAAGCCTGATAGATATAATGAAACATGTATGGCATGAGTCCTATGAGATGATGGTTTTGATGATGTATTGCCTTCTTGTTTTTAGTTTCTAACCATATAGGTAATACTAGATGATATCATAGCCAAGTATGAGCTATGGTGATTGTAGTATGTTTAGATAAGCTTTTTGAGGCACATGTGATGTGATAACATAGATAGAGGAGGAAATGGTCTTATGACCTAATGATGGTTGATGCCTTGAATAACGATTTCCTCAGTAATGAGAGGAGGGGTTGTCACCCCAAGATATGCGGTCCTCATGATGGACACATGTTGAAAAATAGAAATGAAGTAATGATGTGATGAGATCACCCCTTATATGTTCCAGTATGTTTTGGTGATGTGTCATGCCTTGTTTATGCAAATTTTGTTTTGAGTTTATATGTTGCAACTTGATTGATGTTGAAAGATTCTTAAATAACCTTATTAATCAAAGTGGATCCTAATCCTATAAGTTTTCCCTATGCCATAGATCCATTAAGTATCAGCACTTGCTAAATGGTGAAATGAGTTTAACACAGAGCACATATTGTTGAATATGTGGGGTACAAGTTGAGGTATCTCCTTGTATCCTGAATGCATATATATGTGAGATTGGTTGCGGTCATACCCCAATAAAAGCACGACTATAGTCGTAGCTCAGAAATAAGTAATAGAAGATTGGGTGTGGTCATACCCTGATAAGATTATGGTTGCGGTCGTAACTCACTAGCATCATCACTTATATCGAGGTGGGCTAGATATATAGAGCTGGACTATATGTCACTGACAACAGTCTGACTTGTGATGTCACTGCATGTTCTCATACTGACCAAAGGGGTGAGGTCATGGATTCCAGATCATCCATTCAACCTTGTATGGCACCAATTTTGACTTATCAAGTGGTCGGTGGGATTTGGGTGGTATGACCTAAATCCTCATGGCATAATAAAATGCATAATCAACCGTGTAGTATACTTTCGTAGGATCAAAATACAAAAACATTGGATGAGGCCTTGCTTGATCTTTATACAATATTGTTGATAATAATTATCCATGTTCTTCATATTCATTTTAAATTATTAAGACGTTTCATAAATCAGACAATAAATGCTCTTGTTGTTAATAATAATTACCTATTTCACATAGTTGTAATTATACTGCTATTTTATTTATCTTATTTGTGATAATAATAGAGTTGGTAGAGAGTTATATCTCCCACTAAGATTTGGAATCTCACCCCATGGGTTTCCCACACCCTTTTTAGGTGGACAAGCACGAAGAGGTAGAGATCGTACAACGGAGGTTGAGCAGCAACAAGAGGAGAAGTAGCTGACAAGGTTGGAAGTGTTGTTAAATGTGTTTTGTTGATAGAGTCCTAGAGTCATCCGTGTACACTCGGGTCCTTGGGGATGGTTTGTAGATTCTTTGTGGATGTGATTTCGATACGTGTTCGGCTTGTGTGCCCTTTTTGTATACAACTATAATGGATACATGTATATAAATGTTCTGGAACAGGGTCTAAGGTAACAAACTGATAGCGCACATGGTAAGTGCTTTGAAACTTGAAAGCACATGTATGTAAAGATTCTTGTTGTTTGGTAGTTCATGAAATAGTTTTAATATTTAGTATTTTCCAGTAATCTATTTGTTCATCTTTCTTTTGTGATTTTGTTTTGAGTAATCTCACTTTGTGTGGCAATGGGTGTTACACATACTTGTTTGGTATACATGGATTCCATCTTAGATCTCATGGCCTCAAGCCATTTCTCAGACTCTGGTCCCTCAATAGCTTCTAGATAGGTTGTTGGCTCATCATTTATGACCAACTCCCTGCCTTCCTGAGTCACAATATATCCAAATCTCTCAGGTTCAAGGCATGTCCAACTAGATCTACAAGGTTCCTGTGTTACTTGAGGAATTTGAGATTCCACAACAATTTGTGAGACTCCGTATTCCTCCTGTACCTCTTAAATGACACTCTCAACACTTGAAATGATCGTTTGGCAGTCTAGTCAGTTGATTTATTGAGTGAATCGAGTACTTAAATATTTTAGTAATCAATTCAATCATCATTCAAGATAAAACTCCTCTTCTAGATGAGTTCTTATGTGTGTGACCGTATACGTCCCATATTATGTTAGCAGCGAATTTCCATAAAAACTTATGACATCACAAGAAATGAACGGTGCCTAGTCACACATCATTACTACCCAAGTAAATGAAAAGTTGGAGAATACTTCAACCTACAATTTGTGTATGGTTTTATAGTGTTTGTATAGTTCCTTTATCACTGACATCCAGATTGAACTCGAGGTATGGATTCATCTTCAACATTCAGTCTATGTTTCTTGCTATGGCAGACTGTATGAGATATGTGTAAGAAAAATATCATATATTGACTCACGCGTACATGGCCATGTATTTTTCAATCTCTCTAACTCAAGTGGACTTGGATATCATACTCTCATAGGAGGGACAAATCCCATCTCTATCACTCACAACCAGTCTCCATGTGTTACAGTCACCCAATTATCACATTTATAACAATTCATGTTTTAGGATTGTGTTTGATGATGTCAAAGCATACCAAACGGCATGTGATGACTGTAGTGATTTTAGGCCTAAGAACCACAAATACCACCATCACTATAAGACGTGATTCTGACTTACCTAGTTAAGATCTCTAGGTATCACTCTTATGGTGGGTCTGTCCAATACACTATTCTCTAACATGTATCTGTGTACTTGGTTTAATATCACATATCATGACTAATGAGATTTTGTCATCAAACAACTCACACTCTGATATGAGATGTTATTGTTGTCTATTTACCATCCACAATAACAACTGATCATGGACATAACAAGCATGCATATACTCTTAACATTTATATGATCTCATTCTTCAGGTCCTCAACCTGAAGACACACATCATTGAGTAATATCATTCTCTAGACATTTATTATGTTATTTCATTATCTCAAAACTGAACAAACATAATAAATTGGAAATTTGTCTTTGTTAATAATCTAATCATTTATAAGTTATGCCATTACAATCATCATATGATTGGATCTCTGGGCATACATACCGGCATCGACAATAGCTCAGGATAGAGAGGGCAAGTGGTTCTTAGGGAAGGGAGACGTGAAAAAAGTCCATGATGTTCTTGAAGGAGAGATCCATGATATTGTGCTTGTGGATGAGACATCATCATATATGAATCTTGACAATATTTCTGTAGAATCAGATTGCAAAATGGTGGTAAAAATTTTGCAATGAGAGGTTAGGAGTAGCCCGAGATTTTCTAGGTTTATTACTCATGTTAAGAAGATGATGAGGAAGGATTGGCAGATGACCTATACTAATTGGAAAAGAAATCAAGTGGTCGACCTTCTGGCCAAGCATCACCAAAAACACCATACTAGTGTGCAACATCATGTTAGACCTCCTGAGGAATTAGCTTAGTCCCTCTTAAAAGATTGTAATGTTTGTACTACTGCCAAGTTTAATTCTGAGAATGGTAATGTATTTTTTAACTTTTTTGAAAATCTATTTGCAAGAGGAGGGCGAGATGAATGAAAACACCTCCCGACTTCCCCAAAAAAAGAAGAGAGACTGAAGCTTGCCATTTAGGCATAACAAGGGAATCATTTTGTACCTTTTCCAATGGCAGCTCTCACCATGAAATTTTAGGTCCATCAAACTTTGGCACTATGAAAAGCCGACAAAAAATACTTACATAGATTGTCTATAGATTTAGATCTCCTTTGGTGAAAGCTTAGTTACGATTGTAACTTTCTTTCCACAATGTAAGGCATGTTCAATCATGATTTTATCCTATATATTTTTTTTTCTAAGATTGGTTTGCCTTGTAATTGACTTTTTTTAGTGTTACACGCCATTTCTAAGGGTTTGCCATTTTTTTGGCATCTTTTCATCAAACAATCGGGGTGAAAATGGTTCTCATGCTTACATCAGGATGAGAATAGCTGGTGGCCAAATCTTAAAATGTTCTAAGAAATTCTTGTTCTAAGACGGGCAATGTGTAAACTGAAAACAATGATATCTAGAAATTCTTCCCCCAATAAGTCCTCTCTTCCGAATTAAAATTATTTGCTCAATTGTTACGATCTTGAATTCCAGATCCCAAAATAAAGTTCTAATAGGTGGTACATCAAGTATAAACAAGTATTGAATTAAGAAAAAAGGACATCAAAATGCAGACTTTTACTTGATTATTTCAGGTAGTAAGACATTTCAATAAATTTAGTATATTCCATTTCCAGAAAGTGTTAACTCATCTTAGTCATTGACCGAGACCTAAACAGTCTATATCTCCCTGCAAGTAATGTATAATAATGATGATATTGGAGCGGAACAAAGCCAAATGACACCACTAAGAAACACCACCACCCCCTAATATGTAAGAGTATTGCTTCTATATAAGCCTAGCATGCAGTTGGAACCAGCACGTATAGAAAGTTGAATTTTGTGAACGTTTATAGATATGATAAGATGGAGGGCATACATTTTTCATCCCATGTTTATATTGATGCTAGTTTATATATCTATAATAGATGTTTGTTCTATTCTGTGCTTCACTATCTCCGTTTTTTATATTACTGCTCTGCCCAGTCATTTATGATGTTGAAGGACAGGATGTGCTAAAGGAGTGTTATTTCCTCCACTTTGAACTTCTGTAAACTAGTACAGCATAGGTGTTCGTCAAGCTTGAATTTAATGATTCTTCTGACGACCACGCTCATGTAAGGCCTTTCCATTTCTTTTGGGCTTAACTTGTGCCTTGTGAGATTCCCATCTTGCAATTGATCTGGGTTACCTTCATCTCGAACTCAAGACTTTAGGATCCTCAGTCTATTCGCATAGACGGAAATTACAACTACAATATCAAGATGAATGTCCGGGTTTCTCCTTTCCAAGATGGGTTCTGTTCTGTTCATTGTTAAGCAGGGATAACTGCAAAAGTGCCACCATTTAGCACTGTCAATTGACCGGATTTAAGCCTTACTAAACAAAACACCCAGGCCCCAGCTGTCTTGAAGCTGCGTGGACTGTTTATTGTCAACCATAGGATTAATCTTATAAGTTTCAAAAAAAGAAAAATCGTTGCAGAGCACTTATCATCGAGTAGCATGTTTGAGGTTGTTTGATGCCTGCGTCAATTACTGATTGTAAAAGAGTAGGTAGACTATTCTGTAAGAAATTTCTACTTCTGTCCTGAAACGTGCTTGTCATGATGGTAAAGAAACTCGATGTCCGCCATCGATAGTAAAATGGAGCTCCAATTGGTATATACTCGTAAACTAACAAGAAGAGTTGATATTAAACATCCACTTATTTCAACAAAATGTCTGTGATTGAGTTGGAAAAGCTTTTGCACTCCTAGTGTTTATTACTTCTCCTGAAGACAGCAATCTCAACATTTTGTTTACCCATTGGTTTTTAACTTATTATTTTATATTTATTGTTTCGTATCCTAGTTCATAAGATAATTTTCCAAAATCTGGTGCTGTAGGTATACATAGGTCACGAATTAAAGGGAAGGGACACCATTGTCGGAAATAAAAACTTTTGAATCAAAAAATGTCAAGCAAGCCAATGAGAAATTATACTTTGTCTGCAACCAGCATACATCACATCCAGCAGTTCTCACGTAATTTTCAATCAATGGACTTACGTTAACACCCCTTTAAACATGACGGAAAGTAAATACATAGGGAAGCTACGCAGTGTGTCAATATTCGGTGAACAAGGAAAATAATGAACCATGAAGTTTCGAAGCATGATACAAACTCAAACCATGCCTCTGGCGAATGTCATCTGTTTGCATATGACACCAGCGTGATTGCATAATCTTAGTTAATTATAAACTTGAGAAACTGACACAAAGAAAGGTCGTTGTTCAAAGATACCCCAAGATGGAGAGTGTGTATCAGTCTTACCATCTTTATTAGCTGAACGTTACCGTTAGTAGTTATACCATGTGTTTGTGCTATTCTGTACTTCAAGATCTTCTCTACTAATCCCGCTAGTAGGATGAGTAGTCCCTGATGTTGAAGGATACGAAGTGCTAAAAGAGTATTCTTTGCTTCCTCCTTGAACTTCATTAGATGGGTACATATTATGTGATTGTATAGCTCGAAGTTTAGCGAGTTCTGAAGCGACCTCCCTCATGGAAGGCCTTTCTGCTCCTTTTGCCCTTAAGCAGATCTTTGTGAGATTGCCAATCGTTAGCAAATGGTCTGCGCTACCTTCATCTCGAACTCGAGGTTCCAAGACTTCAAACAACCTGTTCTTTTCCATTGAATATACAAAATAATTTGCCAGAGTAATCTTCGTATTTGCCTTTACGAAAATATGCATCTCCCCTGTTAGCAGCTCTGCTAGGACGACTCCAAAGCTATAGACATCACTCTGCTCTAATAACTGACCGGTTTCAACACTTTCGGGGTCCAGGTATCCAAATGTTCCTTGAAGCTTTGTGGTTTGTACACTGCCATCCTTTGGGATAATCTTGGAAATTCCAAAATCTGAAACCTTTGCGCAATAATTATCATCAAGTAGTATGTTGGACGATTTGATATCTCTGTGAATTATTGGTCGTAAAGGAAAAGAGTGCATGTAGGCTATTCCATCAGCAATTTCTGTTGCAATCCTCAACCGTGCTTGCCATGATAGTGAAGAAAATCGATCTGGGTCATGGATATGATGAAACAGAGTTCCATTTGGTATATACTCGTAAACAAGCAATGGGACTTTAGATTCTAGGCAACATCCAATGATCTTGACCACATTTCTATGACTAAGTTGGAAAAGAATCACAATTTCATTGATAAACTGCTCAACTTGAATTTTGTCCTCTATTTTCGACTTTTTTATTGCAATAAATGTCTTGTCCCGTAGTACCCCTCTATATACTGTCCCATATGCTCCTTCCCCAAGAACTCTTTTACTACTATAATTGTCAGTCGCCTTCTTAAGATCTCTTTCCGTGAATATCTTTGCAGCGTATGTGTCACCATGGTGTGATAATATTATCTTTTGCATTATCAAACCCCCATTCTGTTCAAAAAAATTCGCCCTCAACCTAGTGAGCTTTCTGAGCTTTAAAAAGTGGTACAACCAAGAGCCACTAAGTAAAAGGAAGAGAGAGCCTAGGCCGCAACCTATTTAAACATAATAATGATGATTGATTCATATTATAGCAAAACAACTAAATAGACAGGGAAACCTTTTGTTAGTATTTATCTTACCCAATATGATCTGTAGCAATGGAAATCTCTTCACGTCCTTGATGCATCCTTTGCCAGACTTTAGACCATCACCGTAGGTACCCTTAGGGCAAGAGCAATTAAAGCTCCCAGGAGTATTTGTGCAAATATGTGAGCAGGAATTCATTCGTGATTCTGAACATTCATTTATATCTGTGAAAATTGTATGTTATAAATTAATAACTCAAACGTCTATTGCTTGTTAGTGTTTGACGAAAATTGCCTACGCAGAGCACATGTTTCAAAATGTTCTATACATGAAATTTTCATGTACCTTGAAAATGCATAAAACAATAAGATAATTGGGCAGAATTGGCCCACTAAATAAGCTAACGAGCCGTCAATGAAGCTGACCCGGGTTCGATACGTGGAACTAAAAATGATTTGTCTCCCGCCACTCATCCTGGAACTAATTGACCCGGGTTCATCCCTTTCTGTATTCGTTTAATTTTTTTCATAGAAAAATAAGATTGTTAGATGGTTTCATAATATTCCAGCCTGTGCACAAAGAGTAAGCAAATATGCACTTAAACCGGTTAGGTTGCTTAAGTCTACTGTGTTAAGATTTGGAACGAGAAAATACAATGAGTTCGGCGGAATAACAAGACGAGAAGAAGCAAACGATCATATAACCAGAGAACCCAGAATTTACGTGGTTCGGTCGGCATGACCTACTCCACGGGAGAGGGCGAGATTTTCACTATGTCAGAGAAAGATTACAAGGAGGATCACTCTCGAAAGGTAGAGTGCACCCTGAGTACGGTGACTGCTGTCTATATAAACTGAAACATGATGATTACAAACCCTAATCAAGGAGCATGTACTTATAGACGTAGAATCGTAATCGAATTCCTATTCAGATCCGTAAAATAGACTGTACCATACCGTGAGGGCGAATCTGGTCAACAAAGATCCATTTAGTTTTGGGACTGGTTCAACATATTTCTTTGAGGCACATAATATACTGCTAGTCGTACTACATTTCATGGGTTCGAAACCCACTGCACTACTCTGAGAGGAATTTGTGTTAACAAGAAAAAGCCATACATCACGATTGTCTGATGGGATTGGACCTCTCCATTTCACACCATTAATGAGAAATTATTTTGTTATAAGAAAAAGTAAGTAGAGATCCAAATAGTGATTATCATTGTAATTATGATACTTAACTAGAATTGGGGAGGGAGACCTCACCTTTACCAGCTAATCTGGTGGAGGTTATCAAATGAGCTACAAGAATCTTCTAACATATCTAATGGATCATTTTAAACAAAATAAGAATGTACAAGGTTTGAACGCTTGGTAGAAGACTATCTAGAGTGAGAGGAGATTGTATTGCATCATGAAGTATATAAATACAATTAAAATCATTTTGTTGGATACATGCTCCACTATCTATGCATGTGAAATGTTGTTAGAAAACTATAGGGTGACACATTGATTGGTTTTCCTTTGTGACTAGGGTCATATCCTTGTTGCATCTCAAAGGCTACTTCAAGAAACTTCATTTTTCATCATTTATACTACTATGGTGGATTATTATCATATAATGATTGTAGGAGGCCCATGGACCACATAAAGGCATAGATATTAATACTTGACATGATATCTTTACATAAAGCATCATAGCATGGTTATCTTAGTAAGATTTGCTAGCATATCAATGATATCATCATAAAGGTATCATGGAGATGTTCTAGGTGGTGAATTTCACAAGATGGACTACAAGACTTATTACAATGTTTAGAGGATCATTGTAAGTATTTCTAAAACATGTAGAATTTCACACAATTATCCTATTTTCATTGAACTTGTTGGATTAATGCTAATCTTTCTAATTATTGGATGATATATTGATTGAACTTTGTTTTAATAGTTGTATTTGGGATCATCTGGAGATAACATTTCAATAAGTTTGCACATTGACCCAAAATTAAAAAGTGTGGATGCATCCACTAGATTTCAAGGTAGAAAAATAAATATCTCCATTAGTATGGTGAATACAATGAGTGGATCTTTGCTGAAGAAATAGATAATTGGTGCCTCACAATGGGGAGAATAATACTATTGAAAGCAGAGTGTTAGAAATTTTCAAAATTTTATTAGTAGTTGGTTATAAACAATAAGAACAACCAACTGTGATATGAAAATCACAGCCTCAAACACTGTTATAGAATTACAATTCCACAACATCCCAAAGTCTCTGAAATGCACTAGTTGATTATTGCTCTCCCCACAATATGTAATATACATACTTACTATGTTCCTTTTCATAAGTAACACAATAGAAAATGTATAGAACCTACATGAGCTAATACAAGTGTACCAAGGTACTAGATGTCATAGTTTATTTATCCAACTTTCATGTTGAAGATCATTGTACTGGTTCCATTTAATAGTAGAACAAAAGATGTGACATAGCTAGCTGGTATGAGAGGTCAAGGTTTGGCTCAGTGTGTATCCATTGTTAAATTATGTTTGGTAGACATGGAAAAAATGACCCATAGTCTTATATGTACAAAAATTGAAATATAGGGTGTGGTGTCCAAGGACCTTCACTAAAGGATTATAAATCTACTTGATGAAAAGACACTCATCCTAACAAATTAAATAATCAACAAGTAATGGAAAAAATATATATACTCTAACACATGAATTGAAGGAAACTATGTTTGTTCTATCTAGGTCTGTGTAAAATTCTTGTGTAGATTTATATTTTTTCTCATGGATTTAGATTATGCATACAATTATCTATATTTGATAGTATATGTTACTAATATCTGAAACAATCAAGGGTCTCAAATGAATGCACATTGTATGCCATTTCATACCTCCTCAAGATATTAAAAGTGGATCGAGGTTCTAGTAACCACCATTTATAGAAACCCAATCTCTCCATGAGCTTCTAGAAAGTCAAAAAATCTAATTTCCCAATAATTTAAATGACATTTTTTAGCCAATAGGAGACGACAATGATATATGGAGGAACTTGTATAAATACGGTGCATATCTCTACTTTGAATTCATTAAAGGATTTTGGTCAGTAATATGTGGGCCATTATGGTTATATGATAAGATGGTAGAGGGGGAATGCTCATGCATAAATTATATAGGCTTGTATGTAATGAGATTGAAAAAAATTCTTTGATATTTTTGTTCCTCGCATTGCAAGGGTATAAAAAATTACTTGTCCTACTTTATCTACATTGAAGAGCTATATGAACATATAATATCATATTTAGATAACATGATTACCTCATCATATAATTTCAAAGCTAGTTAATTAAGTGTGAGTGACTCATTTTCTAGCCAATAGTTTTCTTCAAATCTTGATATTTAACAATGATTTATTTTGTTTGTAATATGTTATAATATAATCATACCTTCAAAAAAAATAAGTGGAGACATATAACTAAGGATCTACATTGTTCAGTTCATATACTTATATTAAGATAACCTACAAGAATACTAAGTTAGGTTATGTTTCAAGATTACTTGTGTAAAGAAAATGGAGGTTACTCGTAAATCATGGTATCAATCATTTGCTTCTTTAATAAGAAAATGATATATAATTATATTTTTAACTATTATAAAAAAGATGAGAAATGGATGTTTGATTCTAAGGTCACTAATTGTTTTTTAGGGTATGTACCATTTTTATAGTGTAGCTAGTGGTTTTCTCTTTCCTACTAAAGGGTTCTTTATTTCATGGTTCATCAAAACATGATCAAGTCAATGTTGCATGTAAGGTACATGTAACCGAAAGTTTCTTTATGAAGTGACTATCTGAAAACTATGTCTTATATAAGCTCTACAAGTATTCAACTAGCCTAACATAATATTGGCAAAAGAACCATACATAACTATTAACTGCAATCCTTTGGTTTTTCTATTCTTTAGTAAAAGTATTCTATGATGCAATTTTATTTACATTGAAGATCAAAATATCAAATTCTGCAATCTTGTAAGGTTGATTACCCAAAACATAATATCATTTAGTTTGAATGGTAAAATTAAAGTATATAGACTAAAATAGATGATGGGTTCTCCAATATTTGTTGCAATTGTAAGAGGCATGGCTAAGACTATTTTATAGTGTTTGAGGTTTTAGACCTCATGTGAGCAAAGAAAGAGAATGTGTACTCTACTCTCCAAGGGAATTGAATAACAATTGTGACATTATGGATTAGTAATCCATTAAAGGATGTTTTTAGTATGTTGCTCTGGATTGATTGATTTATATTCATTCTATTGTATCCTATATAATTACTACATGCTTCTAGTGGCCCAAGGTTTCTTAGGTTTACTATACAATTTTGATGATGACTAAAAAAGTTGAACTTGTGTTTCTGTGTAAGGTACATAATGGAAGCTTCATAATGTTTATTTGTGCAACTAGACTTGGTAAAAGTCATTGTGTTACATTTTCTATGTATAATCATTGGAAGAAAAAACCTTCATCAAAATTGTAATGGAGAACAAAGAAGGTTCCACCATGCAAAATAATAAACTTTGAATAGATGTACTTTTTCTTGTTCTCTACACTAGAGCCAATGCACATGGACTATTTAATTTATGTATCATGTTGTTTATTCTTATAATAGGAATTCATTTTAAGTATTCTTATGATTATATAAATATTCACAAACAAATATTGTCTTGGCTTCATATAAAGATTAGTTGTAGGAGAAGAGAAACATATTCACTATGATGATGAATTGAAGTAAATAAAATAAAAAATAAAGACAATATATATAAATTATAGATGAGAAGTGTCTATGTACAATTAAACATGTACTACATAACTAAACAAGTAGTTCTTAGTTTCACAAAGAGATTGAGTCATTTGGAATCATCTCCTTTATTTTATTTGGATGGGTGGATGTCTTATGATGACATGAAGTATCTACATCATAAAAGCATGGACTGGATGATTATCATGGTCTAAGTATATTCCACTTTTCAGAGAGTTAAAAAAGGGATGTCATCAATTTACACCTTATAAAACAAGTTTCAATAAATGGATAACAATGATGCTCCTAAGATTCCAAGATGACAATGATGGGTAAGGTTGATGTTAGGCTTTGATCACATGATATGTCAGACTCACAACTGAACAATCATGTAAACATCAGGAGAAACAAAATCATATCCACATAGTCAATGATGAAACATGGATTATATGGCTAGGGAAAGATACATACACTAGAGAAGAGGAGAAATTCATTACATTGATAAGAGTAAAATAGAAAAAAAAGACACATAGAAACCCATAAGAATAATTTGGGAGAGAAACCATGGAATATGGATTGTAGACTCAAATTATAAAGACCCAAATCTAGGTTTATTTTAAACCCTTGAACAATTTTCATATTAAACTTATTCTCTAATCATTTGAGCTAACTAGAAACCCTAATTAATGTTAGGAACAATTGGCAATGCTTAAACCTAATTGAACAATTTTGTAAGTGCTTTAAGTAATGAATAAAACCTAGTAAAAAGTGCAGCTCAAATAATGAATAAGATTGCATAATAAACTCTAAAACTTACTTTTCGCATGTTGTGGTTATGTATATAATTATAGAAATGAAATAACCTTGAACTTATTTGTCTAGCATGTTGCTTAAATAAATGTGTAAGAGAGGAACAAAATATATTATGCTTATGTATTAAAGTTCCAATGTATTACTTGTTTGGGGAATCTATATATAGTTATGCTTTGAAATAAGATACAATTGCATGGAATGATAATATAAAAGCTTGTAATTATAAAGGAAGTCATGCCTGGAGTTTAGGCCTTGGTGGGCCTAAAGCCAAGACATGACACGAACCCCAAGAAAAAAGGATGATTTTCATTGTTGATATGGTTTTAGGTTTAATCTAATCATGAGATAGAACCTGTCTTGAATCTGATTTGGCTTATGTGAACCTAACTTGGCTCATGAGGCCTTGTTAGATTGGTAGTTTTTGGAACAATTCTGAATTTTGGTTAAATTAACTCACAAACCATGTTATATTGGTAAACACACATCGAGTTTGCCATTGATTTTAAAATAAAATGATTTTAATAGTTTAAGGAGGTTTAATTATGTTTTGAAATTCAACCATGAACCAGAGGAAGGTGAGAGAACCCAAATGGGTTTGTAAGCCAAAGCTTTTTGGACTTATCCTTATATTTCAATTCCTTACACTTGGTCCATGTGACACATCAAGTTGTGTGGATTGTTATTCAGACATGTATATAAGTGAACCAATACCTTTTTATTTTGTCATTTCTATACTAAGCATCTATTTCATGAGTGTTGCATCTTCAAAGTAGTGACTCGATGATATTACTGGTATTCAAAACCAAAATGAGCCCTTTTGCTAGGCATTCAATCGTTGGAACACTTGATCTTCTTCATTCAGTGCTATTTGCAAGGTTGGTTTCTTGTAGAACCCTATTTCCTCTATTTGCCTTCTTATTCCAACTCATTCTTAAAGGGGAAAATGTTGATCTAAGAATTCTTTCATTCATCTTCGAGTTTGACTGCTAAGCTTGGAAGGATAGTTTGAAGATTATTAAATATAAAATCATGCTAAATTGAGGTCTCTATGGTGGTTTTCTTGACCAAAATTTGTAGAACATCAATCTTCTTCTTCCTTTCCTACAAGAGAGTAGTTATGCATGTAGAAGTCACATGTATATTTTCATATATAATCTTTTGGATCATACACTAACCATGCTAATTGGATTAAAAATCTCTAAAGTTTATCTTTTGTGATAAAATCAAACTCTAGGCAATCTACCATGCTTGTTTTGTTATGCTTGTACATGAACATTTAAGATTTCATATTCTCTTTGTTTTCCAAGCTTAAGCGTGCAAACATTTTGCTTGATTTTTCATAAAAATTGGTAAAATGCATTCACCTCTTATGAAACCAGAATAATGCATGATCTTCTAAGCATGTAATATGCATGAAATGGTATATTACGAATCTAGTTCCTAGCTTTTATACCTTAATCTCATTTATATATGAAACATAAGGTCTTAGTGTGTGAATAAAGGCTGAATATGAAACATTCATGGCTATCTTAGTTCATATAAATAACAATATGTAATGTTCTTACCATTAATAACGAGGAATACTACTTAGAATGTTAATTTGTAAGTCTATCCTAGCTTATGTAATCCTTTGGGGATTTGTTATTATGAATCAGGGTTGTGATTGTGCTCCTGCATTAAAATTGCAAAGTATTCTATGACACAATTTTTATTGTGTTATGTTGGCTTTATTTACTGATCATTGAGATTCTATGATATATAGCTAGGAGAAAATTAACTTAGATCGTCATACTTAGACCTTTATTTCTATCTAGTTAAAAGGGGGAGTATTTTACACTTTAGTTTGGGTAATACTTTACATGATGTATTTATCCCTAACCTTAAGAGTAAGGGATGAATGTAAAATTTTATTATCATGGTAATGAGTTATGTGATAGATCAATGGTCAATCTATAGGATTCAAGACATTGTTAGTCACTTATGCATCTTGTAAAGGTTGAAAACATGCTTCATGGGTAATATGTAACAAAATTCAAGTTGTTTAGCTTGACATTAAAAGTTGATAAGACATTGTTTAAAACTTTATTAGTCATAAGAAGTTGATGATGTAATGGGACAAAGGCCTTGGGAGGCCATAGGTGTTACATGTAATCGGAAGGTAAGGCTTCAGATAGTAATTATTGTTTTGCTTGCTTTTTTATTGGTGACTATATGACATTACTTGTAGAATCTTCCCTTTGTCATAAAACATATCACATTAACACCATACTAACCTATAATTGATATTATGAAATTATGTAAGATAAATTACTATAGACTTGAAATTTCATTTATTTGTTAACAACCTTGAATATTGTTAGTCTTTCCCAACATCCACACTTAGATTGCAAAACTAGTCTATCTCACATAGAATTTCATCCATGTGGAGAAGGCTTGGAGTATATTAGACCTTGGGGCTAATATGTTGAGGCTTAGGGAAGTTCCAAGAAGGATGACGAGAAAACACATCTCTCTTACTTAGTTTTGATGAGGATTAGAGGATGAGACTCATATTCATATTATGTAGGATGATGATATGAATTGCAACATGAAATGAGATCTTTGGCATGAAACCAATATAGTGTGGTGTGTTGAACCCTAGACATTCACCAAATTGGGATCAAACGTAGAGAGGTTGTGGGCCCCTCCCTGACCAGAGGCGGACCTAGGCTTTGTTTCTTGTTTTGGAATGTCTGTATAAAACCTAAGGCATGGACAAAGAGTTGTGAATGTGAAAATATTGTGACTACATCTACTTAGATAGGTATAAGTCAAGTGGCCCATGACATAATTTAAAAGTGTAAAAGCAGATTGTAATGTAACAAATGTTATTGTTGTGTAGAATTTTGTCAATGGTTATGTGGTATGTATAGACATGCTACATTATGACTCTCCACTATTTGTTAAATAAATAATTATTTCACTAATGTTTTTGTGTTCTCACTGTTTAACTATCTTCTCCCAGATCATAAATGTTGTTCTTTCTATGCAAAATGATACTTGGTACCTATATTCTAGTAATATGCTTAAAATTATAAGTACTCATCTAAGAGAGAGTTATATAATGAAATATTTTTTATCACTCTTATGTTGACCGACTCACACATTTGCTAATCGACCAATGACTTTTTTTTATAAAACTTTGGACTGGGAATAAGGATTCTTTATTTTTAGTCAAGTTTTGAGCATCCGAGTAGGTAATACCTTAGTTTTTAGACATGTCTACGAGAAGTTCTTGTTCTAGTGGTTTTGTGTAAATTCTTATAAAGATGTTAGTCTGAAATCATTCACGTGATGGTTCTCTTGTGAATGTAAGCATAGTTTTGATAGTCTCTCTACGCTAGAATATGTAAATATTTAATGACAGGACAACTTTATTATGAAATTGTGAACCTTGGGTATCACGTTTCTCTAGAAATATAATATGTTAGATTAAGCTTTAACAAATGATCATTGCCAATTGTTTGTCAATTTTATATTGATAGGATCAAGTTTTGGTATTATTTTTGGTACAAATACTAAGTTCAATACTTAATAATCACATTGAGGATGATTATTGGAATTTGTTCCCAACAATTATGTATGAGATTAGGTTCATCTAATGAGATGAACCTAGGATGAGTTTAGGACATCTTCCTAACCATGTGAATACTTACCTATTATGATAAGTGGGTAAAAGAAAAGAGATATAACAAATCATGTTCTACAGGGCTGATGAACACACATAAACAAAATGGAAAAAGAAAATGAGGAATGAACTAATTACTTGAGAAATAGAAACCAAAAACTAGATTAGAGATTATTGAATGACTTAATAAGAGGAATGGTGATCCATCCTTACTCCAATACCTTGGGTAGGTATATGAGTACTAGAAGAGATCAATATTAGAAAATTTTGACTAGATTGGATCTGGTTTCCTTGTCTAGGTAAGACCTGAGAAAGTAGTTACACATGAATTGATAAGGTAACAATAAGACACACATAAAAAATGCATGTGATAATTCTAATATTGAATCACAGTCTTCCTATTTTCTTAAACCCTAATTCCATAATGTGGATGCCTTTGGGTTTAGTTTAGAAAAAGATCGACCAAATATGGTAAAAATTATACCCTATTGGACCTCAATAAGATGATAACAAGAATAGTGCTTAGACTATAAGTATTAGTTAATAAACAATAATTGGATGATTTTTCACAATAAACTCAACTCGCTTGGTGTAAATGTTTGTTACTTCTAAATCGTTAAGGGACTAATACAATGCAAAATATAATTGAAGATATATCATAATATATGGCAATTTAGAAATTGATATTTTTATGTAATCTTACTAATTCAATTTATGAGTTAATGATGCTATAAATAATATATAACATCTCCTATTAATAGTAATAATGGACAACACCCTAATAGGCATAAACATTTATAGAATACTAGAGAATTAGTCTATTCTTAATTAATGGTAAATTCATTATATGACTTTGAAGGAAGAAGTTAAAGTAAATAGTGAGAATTATTGTACATACATATAAAGGAAAGTGTGTCTTGATTAGATAATGGAAAAACAAATACTTTCCAAATTATTATAGAAAGATATTGATTAAATAATTCATTAATATGTTTATATGGCATTTCTCTCAATAATTTATCTAATTCAAATAATGAAGATGATAAGATGCATCAATATTAATAACAATTCTTAAAAACACATTATAAGACTTATAAAGAATAATATTTAAGTTAATGATTAGTTTGATGTTATTTTGAATAAAACAACACTAATGACTTAAAAGGAAACTTGAGTAAAATATTTGTCTTGATTGGATATAGGTAATAAAAAAAGTGTTTTATGTCTAGATAAACCTAAAACATACATATTCTCGAATTATTAGAGAAATTTATACATTATAATAACACTATAATTGTAATATTATTAGAACCAAACACAATAAATAACCAGATGGATGATCTCAATAGACAAAACTAACTCCAAATTTGGTTTTACATATATTAGTTAGTCAAAAAAATTAAGTTTTATATTGTTTGGATAGTCAATTTTCATATTTCAAATAGTATTTGTTGTCTCAAATAAAATAGAGAAGAGAAGAATAAGAAATGGAAATAAATAAATTTTATTAGACTAAAGTAAAGAGATTTAGTATAGTTTGGATTCTTACATGTGTCATATGACTATATCCTTTACTTATCAGATTTATACTATTCCTAGACATTTGCAAGATAAAGGATCATATTTAGACGGTGACCCTTCCATCACCTTCCTTGTGATGAAGTCCCTATTTATATCGAACAATGCTATGTTTCTTGTCATGATTTTTCCCATATCTCTCCCTCTCCTAGCATTATCTTCTAACAGATTTCCCCCTTGGCCTTCTTCGTTCCTTTCCACACCTAATGGCCCTAGACCTGAACAACCACTTTTCCATATATTGTAATCCCCAAATCCACTCAGGACATCTTATTCCCTCCATGTTCCAGACTCCTCTTCAATGCCTCCTAAATATACCCATCCACTCGAAAACATCTATGGAACCCATTAAAAACCTTCACAAATGGAAACTGCTCTTGAGGGCCCCTAAGTTTCTTCTTCAAGTCACATTTTTGTTTACGGAAAGAGCATCCCTGCCTCAATGATACTCATCACCTACAATGAAATTCAAGTCTTGGCAAGCTTCTTTCTAAGAACTTCTTCCTTTACCCTAGACACCCGAGCATGGTTTTAAACCCAGTTGTTCTACCTTTTTGAGGTCTCCTCCTTGCCATTGTGGAGTCTTTGTCTCTCAACTTTGGCCACTACAGAGAGCTGGTAATAGGTCTCTATGAATGAGAAGTGACGGGGGACTCTTTGGGATGCTTTGCAGATGCCATGTTTGTAGGATTTTTTACATTGGTTTCTTATGGGATCCTCATTATTGATGGAGAGGTTTTTGGTGAAGAAAAATCAAGGGTTTAGATTACATGGGTTGTCCCTCGACATGATTTTCTTTACTATTTTAGCTTGTCATGTGTTATGTTTGCAAATCATATGCACTGGTATCAACATAATTGACCAGTGATTTGTAGTAGTAAATTAATATTGGTATTAATCTTGCAAAATTCATTGTATTCAACATATAGCTCAAAAATTGTTCTCCATCTAAGTGTGGGTTTTGTAATTGAATTCAACATAATAAATATGTGATTTTTGTTGTCTTTCCAGTTTGTTGCAACTGGTAAAATTCATAATAAATAGATCCTAAATCAGAAAATTATCATATATGCTAATAATATCCATAGAATGAGAGAGTTTTTGACAACATAACTTAGTATATATAAAAAATTTATTTTAGAGTTTACATTCTTGATGAGAATTTAATTGTAGATCTAAAGGTTTAATTGGTGGATCAAGACCTTATTGTTAAATTGCTATTTGACCATGATACTTTTACAATGGTCATTTACTTATGTTGCATTCTTTCATTCATAATTGAGTGAATTTACAAACTTCCTCTCACTTGACCTTTTAAGTGGATTAAAACCTCACTTTATTTAATAAGTCATCATACTCTAGATATATTATCAATCAAATCTCTTTTGAATTATCTAATTGAAAGATCCTTTTTGTTATTTATTTGTCTCTCGCCAAGCACTAAAATTGTTGACTTATTTATGGGGTTTCACCTCATTTATTGTATGTGTGTTCTTCCATCATATTTTAATTGAACTTGCTTGTACTTTTATTATGCATCATGTGGTTACTTACTAGCATAATGTAATATGTGTGCTTTTTGTTTGCATGTGATAAATTTCCACATCTTTAATAGTGGAGAGGTCAAAATTGATACAAATAATTTTTAATAGAGCATATGTATATCATGTCATGCTTAAGGAATATGTATGTCTTTTCTTGATCACCACATATTACAGAGTGGATGTGTAATTTCATGCTCACCCCATATTGCACATCATATGTGTGATTTTCCTGGTCCCCCTTTTTATATAGGAGATATGTATCTTTTCCTGCTCAGAACATATATATGGTAGATGTATTTTTATCTACCTACATGTTTTATATGTTTCTAGTATTGTCACATGAGAAAAACATGGATGCTTTTCTCATGTCTATTATGAAATTAGTTGGAAAGTTTCATTATGAACACTCAATGATGGCTCATATTGTTATTTTTCTTATGCTTGGGATAATTTCTTTTGAGATAAATTTGGATGCTCTCATATCTCTCCTTGATTGGGAGTATTGGTAAGATAATTGTTGATATTTTCCTAAATTACTTCCCAATTATCTATTATATGCACATACCAACTTCAATTAACATCTTCACTTTTCTTCTTTTGTGGGATTTTCTATCATCCACTTAGGTAAAGAGGACTTTGGAATGGTGACTAATTTGACAAGAAGTTGCACACATATAGATTATGTTCCATTGGATATAGCTTTGAAATAGTTGGAATATATATTTTGCCTCATGTATTCACCCATGTGTGTGTACAACCAGACAATCCTATAGAATTGCACAGTCTGAAATATTTTCTTCCACTGCTATCTTTTGTGTTTTGAACATTATAAATTGAATAGATTGGATTATCACCGCTTGTGAAATGTGATTACTCAGATTGGAATTATGGCATGTTTTCCTTTTATTCAATTGAGTAAGGATTGGATCCCTTTTTGAGCTCCTTGCAAGTATGATATTATAGACAAGGCAGTTGGTTCTCTAACTATTACAATTTTATCTCCACAACTTTGTTATTACCATAGGATCCTTATCCTATGTAAAAACTTGAAATGAAATACTGACACTAGAATTTTCCTAGGAGGACCATGTGGATTAAATACATAGAATCAATAGAGGGGTCAATAAGGGTCTTAGTGAACACTAATGTGATGGGAATCAATCTTCGCATACCCTATCATGTAGGTTGCTTGTTAATGTAGTTGTTGTAATGTCATGAGACTTCACTTTGAGGAATAATTAGGCAATTAACATGATAAATTAGTAGTATAAAGATGTTTTTAATATGTAATACTTATGACTATATTCTCATAATTGATTTTGGATCCATATTTTTTCTATCACATATTTGTCATTTTAGAAAATTACTTTTATTGATGTTTTCTTGAACTAAAATCACAATGAAGAAATATAAGAAAATCTGGTAGAGAACTCCAGAACTAGAATTGAAATCTTAAACCCTAGTTTTGGAAAAGGTGTGATTGCTAGGAATATGTGGTTTGTACTAAAGTCTTATTGGACCTACTCTCTTTTACTATTTGGTTGTGGAGAGTTGTACCCTATGACTTACTAGATGCTAGTGTAAGCTTAGGGTTTCTATGAACCATATAAGTTATCCTTGTTTAGTTGATATCTTCTAGTTGGTGGCATGTCATATATAAAACTTAAACATTCCTATCAAGCTCAACTGACAAACTTCTATATAACCCTAATACTTTCAAAGTTGTTTAGCATGACTTATTAGGTTACCCTTTTTTTGTGGGGGGGAGTAGTTGGTTGGTAATATATGGATGGTTATATTTTGAAGGTGAAATTCTCTTCAAGGAGTGATATGTTGTAACATACTAAAACATTGTATTTTTAATCTCTTAAACCCATTGTATAAGCCTTAAGTTTTCATTCAAGAGAAAATTTCAGCATGGTGAAAGTTATACCCTATAGGACCATAATAGGATGATAATGATGATAGTTCTTAGATTATTTATACTAAAAAATAAATAATAATTTAATATTATGTATGATAAAACCTAATTAACTTGATTTAAATGTTTGTTGTTTCTAAATTGGTATAGGAACCAATAAATTGTAAAATCTAATTGTAGATCCATATCATAATGCATCTCATGATGGAAATAAGTTCTATATAAGAGATAACACATGTAGATAATGATGATCATGTAAAATGTAACTAATTCTATTGATGATTGAATAATGCTAAAAGAAAATATGGAACGTATCCCTATCAACAATAATGGCGGGTAACAACCTAATATGAATAAAAGGAATATGTAGAGTAGTGGAGAATTAGTTTTTTCTATGTGGGATGATAATTTCATTAAATGATTTTAAAATGAGAAACAATTGTTAATAGGGATATAGGAAAGTGTGTAATAAGAAGATAATAATAAAAAAATCAATTTCCAAAATATCATGGAAAACTCTTGAATGGAATAATGCATAAATATATCCAAAACTACCCCAATAATATATATAGTTCAAAAAATGGATTTAGTACTGCTAAAAATGATATTCAACATCTCCATTTATATGTTTGAAAATGCATTATTACACATGAAAAGGAATAATATATTTTAGTGGATGTTTATTTTGATCTTCATTGATTTAAAATAACAATAAATGACTTAGAAGGAAAATCGAGTAAAATATTGGTGATAGGTGGGTATTGGTAATAAGGAAAGTGTCTCATGGATAAATAAACCTTAGAAAAACAAATTCTCAAAGTATTAGAGAAAGTTATTTATTATAACAACATGTATAACAATAATAGTATTCAAATCGAAAATAGTAAATATCTGGATGGGTTGTCTCGAATGAAAATGCTAAATACAGAATTAGATTCTACATACATTGATTAGTTTAGCTATCAATTTCATATCTTCTTAGAATAGTTAAGTATATTGCCAAAGAAAAAGGAAGTATAGCTTGGACGCTACATTGTAATAACAAACCATTATGTCTACATGTTGGCTAAATTGGACATTAGCATACCCTTTGTTTTGATGATGACAAACATTTCATTCTTATTGATCTAACATGCTCATACCCTTTGTTTCGATGATGACGAACATTTCATTCTTATTGATCTAACATGATCATACCCTTTATTTTGATGATAACAAACATTTCATTTTTATTGATCTAACATGCTATTTGAGTATTTCAGGATTCAAGAAAATGAGATCATACTAAGTTGATAGTTGGATATCAATGTGCTTAAATGTTTAATATTTTCATGGTTGTACTCAATGTAAAAACTTGTACAAGTATATAATGTATAAGTACTTAGATATCATGTAAATTAAGAGATGGATCTTACCTATCCATCCAAAACCCTTTCTTACACTCACATGAAGACTTTAGGGTTGATAGGTTTCATATGAGTCATTAATAGGATCTCATATACGTTGTAAATGCTTGCAAAAAGTCCTTCTCAAAGTCAATTTCGGTCAACAATATTGTCGATCGATATATAGCCGTTGTAAAAATTTTAAACAACAGAGGAATAGATATATAGCCAGCTGAACCCAGATAGTCCTCCAATCAATAATATTGTGGACCGAGAGTCATCATGTTGACAATATTGTCGATCGAGAAAAGTTCTGGAAACTTCACATTTAACTAACATTTTAGTTGTTGCAACCCAATTACTTTCTACCTAACGGCTAATTAACCACTAAGAACACTTAAGAGACTCCCTAAAATGTTCCAAGACACCTAAACACAAGCTACACTTGAGCATCAATTCTAGAGAGAAACAAAGTTGAGATTCACTTGCTATCTTCTTCCTTGTGGTCTAAAGTAGTGTTTTATAGATACAATCTCCTAGCCACCACATATATCCACGTCCATCTTATGTGGATAGGAGATCTATATGATTGATAAAGGAACAAAGTGTTGTACCTCATTGGTTAAGTATTTCTTTCTTTGAATCTATTTCTATTATATTGTACTTATCTCCTTGACTACTCCTAGGTTTGGAGATTGTTGAAAGGAGGTTGCTTGGTTCTACTTCAAAAAAGTGAAGGCCGCTCCAAGGTGTGCTTGAGGTTACTTTAAGAAGGATGTTTCAGAGGAGGTTGGAGATAATTCTAGGTGAAGGCCATCTCAAGGTGGTGGAGCTACTTCAAGGCGGTGAAGGATGCTCCAAGGTTGCTTGAGGTTACTTCAAGAAGGCTGCTTCAAAGGAGATTGGAGCTACTTCTAGGTGAAGGCTATCTCAAGGTGGTGGAGCTACTTCAACGTGGTGAAGGCTACTCTGAGGTTGCTTGAGGTTACTTTAAGAAGGATGCTTCAAGGAGGTTGAGGCTACTTCAAGGTGAAGGCTACTTTGAGTGGAAGGTGATTGTATTTTGTAGTATTATCTTTGTGAGGTAAATAAAATAAATCACTTTCAAAATCCCAATTGGAAACAATTGGGTAGTGGACTGACAACCTTTGATTCAAAGGTTGGAACTACTCTAAATAGAAGTGTCTTCCTTGTTTACTCCTCCTTCTTTTCTTTAATTTTTTAATTTATTTGAAAAGTACTTAAAGAACTATTCACCCCCCTCTAGATCTTTCACTACATAAAAAAACTATACAAGGGGAGGACTAGCTACGAAATTCCCAATATAACTTTGCTTGGGAAGTGATACCCCTGTATATGCCGTTTTTGGCATCATGACAATATAAATCTCTTTGGTAAACTTATGTATGAGATCAGTTTCACTCCTACGAACCACACTAAGGGATTGTTTGTTCCTATTTTCCCATAAAAAAAACATGGTAATGCATATGCCTCAAAACCTAAGCAAATGATGATGAAACATTAAAATTGTTAATCATCCAGTCCATGCCTTCATTCAGGTTATTTATGCAACTCAAGCCTCAAGTATATTTGATGATAATGGTAGATGGATGCACTTTGTAAGACAACAACCATAGAATAGATGGTTACAAATCTCTTTAACATTCTGCCATAAATTATATATAGGATCAACTTGTATGGCACAACTTCCCATTATATACTTGATGATTCTTCTTACTAAGAATATAAGTGTTTGTGTTTCATGTAAAAATGTCAAAGGAACTCCATATTTGTTTAATCCAACTGACGTCTTCATTTGTATTGTTGTTGATCCAAGATTTTCTATGTTGATTAACTAAGATGATCACATCATAACCATCCAAAGTATACATATGGCTCACCTCACTCCATCTAACATAGAAGTTTCTTCATACCTAGGAAGGTTGAACATTTAAATTAGTAGGGAAGTCACTAAATCTAGCTCTCATGAAGCTATACCAAATATTATCCTGACATATGAGGAACTGATCCAATATTTTAAGCTACCATTTTCTGATGATTTCCTTAGGGTTTTTTATGTTTAATAAACCTTTGTCATAGGATTTATCTATGGTATCCTAGGCCACTCTATGATTGTGGATACCCCAAATGAAGCTTGATGATAACTTCTTCACAACACTAGTAATATGACTAGGTATTTCACATATCTCTCCCCACTAGTGAATCATGCTATGTCGGACGGATCTCACCATCACTAGTATGGATTCTAACAACATCCAAATACCACTTCATACTTCTATCTTGCCTCTAACTTTTGAAAGGCATGCTTTGAAATCTTTGGACGATCATTTTCCATCAGAAATAGGAGGTCCTAAGTTCGTTATTGGCAGAGCCCCTCCATCCATGCCAATCATAGTTTCAAGTTTACCCATTTTGTTGTCAAAGGGTTTAGAGAGAAACACGCTCGAGTCTATTTCAATTATCTATGTCATTTTGACCAATGCTTTCTTGAACTCTTTTTTCTATTTTCACGCCCAACAAAAAATAACATCACATCATCAATGAGATGTAGATTTGAATTGACTTTACGAACATTGCATTTGAATGGTATGACTTTACATATCTCCTCCTCCCTTCTTATAATGTCTATGAGTCCTTCCATAATAATGGTGAATAGAAGAGGGGAGACGAGATTCCCTTATTGTAGCCCATAGTTGGATTAGTAAGGCCCACATGAGCTCCACTAATGAGAATAGAAAAGGATGTTATTTCAATGCATTCTTGTATTTTTAACCTCCTGTGAGAAAACCCCAAAGTTGATATAATATCCCACATGACCTTAGAGTTAGCACAATCATAAGGATTTTTTTGGTCAATCTAAATACAAGCTTTAGCATTGTCATTGATAGTCCCAAGATCAATGAGGAATTCAATAGCAAGGAGTGGTCAATGAGAGATTCTACGCCCCATTATGAAAGTGTACAATTCATGATGTGTTTTAGTACCTCTTGCAATCTTCTCGATAAGAGCTTGACAATAATTTTGAGTTGATTTTCATATTACTCACAAAATGTTATTGCCTAAATAAATAGAGATGAGGAGAAGAAGAAAATGGAAATAAGTGAATTTGATCTGACTTAATTGAAGATATTATAGTTCCAAATTCATATATGTGTCATGCGACTATATCTCCTATTTCCTAGAATTTTACTCTTTAGAGACTTTTAGAAGCCATAAGATCATCATCAGACAGTAACCCCATCATCATCTTCCTTATGACAAAGTCCTTAGTTACGCCAAAGAGTATTGGGTTTATCCTTGTGATTTTCTCGTGTCTCTCTTTCACTTTCCTTGCATTATCTTATCATTGATTTTCTCCTTGGATTTACTCCTTCCTTTCATTACCTAATGACCATACTTGAACTACCTCACTTCCATATATAGTAATCCCCAATCCACTCGCTACTCCTTCTTCCCTTCAAGTTGAATAATGATGTTCATTGCCTCCTAAGTATGCCCATCCACTTAAAAGCCTCAACAAAACCTATAAAAACCTCAACCAATACTCCTGAGGACCCCAAGTTGTTATTGCAAACCATAGTTTTGTTTGCGGCATGAAGATTCACCGCTCTAGCAGACCTCAACACCTACAATGAAATTGAAGTGTCAATAAGGTTTCCTCAAAGACCTTCTTCCTTTTTCCCATCCTCTCGAGTCATGATTGGAACCCAACTGTTCTTCCTCTATGAGCTCTCCTACCTACCATAGAGGAGTTTCATACTTATAGATGAGGCCACCATAGAGAGCCTACAATGCGTCATGTAGCCAGTAGTGATGAGGAACTCTTTATGCCTAGGAACACCGAATTTACATGGTTTTTAACTTTGTATTCTCAATTTTTGGATCCTAGATGTGGATAGTGAGGTTATTGAAGAAGAACTATCGAGAATTTGGAATGAATAGGTTGTCCCTTGCCATGATTTTCATTACCCATGATTTCAAAAATATTGTCATATTTGCAAGAATTCTAATCTAAACTATGCCAATTTTAACCTCCAAAGATTTTAATGTCTTAGCCTTGTAGTAAAATGTGATTGCAAATCATATTTGGGGGTATTAGGGTAGTTGACCTAAAATTTTGAGTAGTAAATTCATAATGATACTAATCATGCAAAATTCATAATAATAAATACATAGGTAAAAAAGTAATTAGTTTTTTAGAATAAAAAGTTATCATTTACATAATGTTGTGGGTTTCATCACCTAATTTAAACATACTAAAGATGTGGTTTTTAAGGTATTTTTAATTGGCTAAAACTTGTAAATTCATTAGAAATAGATTGTAAATAAAAAAAACATATTTTAGAATCTAAATAATGGGATCATTTGTTTACTTAACCCAGTATTTTGGATAATAATGGCATACTTGTTAACTTAATTCAACACTTTACAATTTTCTAATTGGCTACAATTTGTATATTCATATCATAAAAATAAAAACAAACATATTTTGGAATTTAAATATAGTATCAAAATAATAAGATACTTTTTAATCTAGTTTAGTATTCATGAAAAGGTTATCTATTGTGATGCTACGTTAAAAAAGTATTCATGAAAAGGCAATTTTTAGGATTTACATGTTTTATGAGAATTTAACCCTAAATCTATATAAATGTTTAATAGGTGGATCAAGACTTCATTATGGAACTATGATTTGACCAAAGATACTTTTAGATTCTAAATATGTATGTTTCATTCTTTGATACATAGTTAGGTAATTACCAAACTTACTTTCTCTTGATCTATTTGACGACTTGAAACTCTGATTCCTTTAGTAAGGCATGATAATGTAAAATTACTTCTCAATTGTATCTCTTTTGGAAAATCTTATTGAAAGATCACTTTTCTTATTTATATCTCTCTCATTAGGCACTAAAATTCTTCATTTATCTATGGGTGCTTTGACCTCACTTGATGTTATATGCATGTTTCATCCCTCATTTTTGAATTGAACTTGTTTGTCCTTTATTATGCATCATGTGGTGATTTACTAGAATAATATAATTTGTGTTCTCCCATACCTTTTTATTTTCTAGAGGTGATAATTCTTGCAAATGAATCTAAAAGAGCATATTTTTATCCTATTCTACTCAAAGAATATGCATATCTTTTCCATCTCACCCCATGTTATAGTGTGGATGACTTTTTGTCTTGCCCAACCTATTTTATGGAGAATATGTGTATTTTTCCTACATTCCTCCTATTATAATGTGTATCTTTTCTTGATCACCTCATAAATATATTAGACATGATATTTCCTAACAACATAATTTACCTTTTTTTAGTATTATCCCATGTAAAACACATGGATTCTTTTATCATGTTTATTATGTAATCATTTGGTAAGTTTCATTATTAACTCTTTGTGATGGATCATCTTTTTATTATATTTTTCCTTGTGATATTTTCTTTTGACATCTATTTGGATTGTTTCATATATGTCATTTATTGGGAGCCTTGCTAAGTTACTTTTTTGTTTTTCTTAATTATTTCCTAATTTGATTTATGTGCACATATTAGATTTAGTTGGCATCTTCAACTTTTCTTATCTTTTGGGGATTGCCTTCAACTACTTAGGTAAAATAGACTTTAGAAGGATGACTAAGTTGACAAGAACCACCACACATATAGCTAATGTTCCATTGGGGAAAGAGCTAAAGTTTCCATACCCTATGCATTCTGGGATAGTGTGATATCATTTGTGCCATGCATTCACCCATTTGAGTACACAATAATGTAATGTTGTAAAATTGTGTATTCAGAATATTTTCTTCAAGTGCTATCTATTGTGTTTAAATATACTAAATATTATCATTCCTTGTCATAGTTTATTATGTTGTATGACATTATGGGAGTGTTCCTTTATTGAATTGAGTAAGGATTGGATTTCATCTCGATAATTACTCCTTACAAGTATGGTATTAGATCCAAAGGTGGTTGGTTATTTGACTATTTGAATTTTATCTCGTATACGTCTATTATAACTATACGACCCTTACCTTGTGTCAAAACTCATATGGAATGTTGACTCTAGAATTTATGTAGGTGGACCATGTGAGGATGGAATACATACATAGACCTAGTTGTAGTATGCATACAATTCTTGAGTAGTTAACCCTAATTTATTGGAACCTTTTGTTCTCATACCCTATAATGTAGGTTGGGTACCAATATAGATTTGTTGATGTCATGAGACTTGACTTTGGTGTGGAATCCGGTCATTAGGATTGTAGAGTACTACGACAAGGATGTGTTAATTTGTAGTACTTGTGACTTGGTACTCATAGTCATTTTTGCATCAATCTTTTGTTTTGTATCTTATAGTTTTTGTCACTGAAAATTACTTTCCCTCTTCCTACTATATGTACAAAAATGGGACTTTTGAACTCCATTAATGTTTCCTTGAATAAGTCAAAATTAATACATATAAAAAGTTTTGGTAGAGAACTATACAACTAGTTATAATATAAATATCAAGCGCTAGTTTTAACAACAGGGTATTGACTGGGATGATGTAGCTAGAATGAAAAGTTTAGTGAACCTACCCTTTTTCATAGGTTGTGGAGAGTTGTACCCAGTGACTTACTAGATGCAGAAGTAAACTATAGGGTCATTATGACACATGATCCTAGTTAGTTGATATTTTTTAGTTGAAGGCATGACCTATGTACATAATTAAAACATCTAGTAAACACAACAAAAAGTTTTACAACCCTATTACCTTTAGAATTATTTAACTTGACTGATTAGGTTATCCTATTAAAGGGTTTAGGGTAGTTGTTTGGTATTATATGGTTGGTTAGATTTCAAGAACACATTCTCTTTATGGAGTGGAGTGTTGTAACATACCAAAACCTTGACGTCTTAATCTCTTAAACCTTACTTCCATAGTGTGTATGCCTTTGGGTTGAGTTTGGGAAGAAAAACCCAAACATGGTAGAAGTTATACCATAAGGACCTCAATATGATAATAATAATAATAGTTATTAGATGATAATATTAATCAATAAATAATAATTGGAATTTTGCATTTAACACATAATCTCTTGATATGAATGGTTGTTATTTCTAAATTATTTATGAACTAATAATGTGTAAAAAATGTTATTGGAGACCCATATCACAATACATGGCATGGTCACAATTAGTTTTGTATAAGAGATAATACATGTTGATAATTATATCCATATGTAATGTACTTTGTAATGATACCACCAGAAATAAAGAGAAGAAGTGCAAATAGACATAATATTCCTAAAGTTACTACAAATGAGTCCAGACAGACTAATGATATTGATTGTTTTGTAGATATGGAGAACCAGAGTCTGAATAGAAAGGAGAGGGAGGTTATCTGAATACATGTCACTATCTTTTCCTAATAATGTTGAATATTATTTGTTGGAGCATCAGAGGAATAGGAAATGATGACACACATAATGCTAAAAGATTTCATGGCTATGAAATGACCTTCTGTTATACAAATTCTTAAGCCTAGAATCAGTGGTACCCAGTATATGGAGGCTATTAAGAAGTTGGGGGTTCAAAAATTCCCATAGATTGGAAGCGCATATATTCTCTAGGGGCATCGAGAAAGGCTGGGGTAGCAATAAAAAATTTAAAATTATTAACTCCCATTATCAATTCATTACATGTAGAGTTAATGATAGTTGCATCATTACCTTTTGTTTATGTAAATCCACATATCACCATTAGATGTTTTATTTAGAAACATTTGATCATGATGGAAAATATTGTTCAATAAACTGTGGGTCATATAAGGGGGCTTCAATACCATTACTCATCCTACCAACAAGTATGGAAGTGATACTTTCAATTCTAATAAAGCCTAACAATTCAATGACTCCCTAATGGAAACTAGTTTGTCTGACTTAGGATTCTCAGGCATTTGATACACCTTTAAGCATGAAAATATATAAGAAAGATTAGATAGGATGATGACTTGTTCATCAATTAGTTTCCTAAGGTTGAGGTTGAACATTTTCCTAGAATACATTTTGATCATTGTCCTCTCTATCTACATTCTAAAAGGGGAAGTAAGTGCTCTCAAAGATTCATTACCCAAGCTTCGTGGAAAGAGGGTATAGGACTCACAGATTTTTTGAATTGGGTTTTACCTAAGTATATGGACTTCTACGAGGCCTACCATGGTGCTAAAACATCAATATCAAAATGGGATAGAGAGTTATGTCATAAAAAGTGATTGGACAGAGACATTTTGATTCATAATATTACCCATTTTCAAATGAGTATGACTGAATACTATGACGTGATCTCTAACAACATGTGTAATAATATGCAAGTAATGATTAACATTCTCTTACACAAGGAAAAAGAATGCTAGAAATAGAAATCATATATTGATTGGATAAAAACGGGGATATCGACACAAAATTTTACTAGGCATGGGCGAATCAATAGAGAAGTAATACTATAACTTCCTTAACAATTTCTTATGGAAGTTGGGTTATGCAAGACGATGATCTAGAAGTTTAGTTGTAAACTATTTCAAGGGGATCCTATCCTTACAGGTGAAGCTCACCACTTGTTCAATTCGAAGATACCATGTATGTTCAAACTACTGACTGAAGAATATATAAAGAGCATTGTAATGACACCTTCTGAAGAGGAAGTCTCCCAAGTTATGAAATCTATGGACCCGTACAAGGTTGTGGGTCTCGATGGTATATATACCTTGTTCCTGTAAAGAAACTTAAATACTATGGATTACTCAGTATGCACAATCGTGAGTAGTTCTATGAAAGGGGAAACACTTATTGAAGAACTATGTCAAGCCACAACTGTGTTAATCCCGAAGTCAAAAGACCTAAACAATGTGAGCAACTGAGGCCTATATTTCTCAACAACATAATCCTTCAACTTTCTTCTAGGATAGTCATTGAAAGATCCAAAAGCTACCTACCTGACTTGTTAAATCCAATACAAAGATTCTTTGTCTTGGGGAGAAAAATTACAGACAACATCGTGCTAGTGCAAGAGATGGTGAATAATGTGAAGTAGAGAAAGGGTGCCAGGACGATGTAGATTGAAATTTGAAAGGGACCTCACAAAAGCATATGATTTCATGTCCTGGTCATTTATTGAAGAAACATTGAACATGGTAGGTATACCTGGTAGCATGTGCCAATATAGTATACAATCCATCACTGGGGGCTTGATTGTAGTGGTGTGGAATGGAAAACCTTCAAGTATGTTCAATGCAAGTAGGGGTCTCCATCAAGGGGATTTTCTCTACCCGTATCTATTGGTTCTTTGTTTAGAGAGACTAAGTCAGTGAATTCAGGAGAATAATACTGCTAAATGATGGAAACTAGTAAAGCTTGGTGTATCAGAGCCAACTATTTATCATGTGTGTTTCGCCAACGATATAATTATTTTCACACATGCTAGGAAGGAGAAAATTCTAATGATCAAGGAATTCTTTAGTATTTTTAAAAAAAATTTAGGACAGGTGGTGCCTGTCACCAAAACCCATATCTTCTTCTCCAAGAGTGTACCACATCATGTTATCAACAATATATAGGCAGTGAGTGGTTTTCATGTAACACAAGATTTGGCACGGTACATGGGCGTCCCTATAATCCACTATAGAGTGACAAAAGATACATATATCGATATCCTTAATAAAATCACTACTTGAGTGAATGTGTGGTCAACTAGAAGTTTATCATTGTCAAACCATGTTTTATTAAACAAAGCAGCTTTGACAGCTATACCTACATTTGTGACCCAAACAACAAAACTTCCTGTTAAATTATTTGACAAGATTGATAGTGCAATCAGACAATTCATTTCGTGAGGAATCATTAAAGACAATCCAATGTTGTTAGTAGCATGGAACAAAATCACAAGCCCTAAGGAGCAATGGGGGCTTGGACTTAAATCTATGAGAGAGTGAATCAAAGCCTTTCTATTGAATAACTCTTGAGACTTGATGTTTGGCAAGGAAACTTAGTGGTGGAAAGCATTTTAGAAGAAATTCAAGAACTACAATGGTGCTAAATATGTATCTTGCTCCAAACTAGGAAGAAACGTGCTTCAAAGTAAAGATCTAATGATGATTAAATGCTTCTTTTAGTGATTATGGTAACACCACATGTGTCTGGATAGAATGTTGGGTGAATCCTAACATGATTATTTCTGATCATGATAGTAAGTAGATACTAGAGGAGTTTAGTTATTTACAAGTCAGTAGTTTTATCAATATTAACAATGAGTGGGGTGTTTAATTACTTCACAAGTGGTGTACAAAAGAACCTATATACCTGATTCTAAAGGACTTTCCTTTGAAGAGTGATCTAAGTGATATTTGCACAAGATGCATAAAAAAGGGACATTCACGATAAAATATGCTTATGAGTTATTGAGAAGACATAAGAACTTGGAACCCGTGGGAGACTGGTCCAAGATCTGGATACTTAATGCCCCTAGCAAGATGAAAGTATTTTCTTGGATGATCAACAATGTTGCATTACTCAATAATGCAAGGAGAAGGGTGCGGCATTTAACATAGGAGTTTCTCCATAATCACTACAGTATATAAGAGGAGACCACTATTCACACTCCTTGTGATTGAACCATGGGCGAGGATGTTTGGGAAGGATTTTTGGATCCAATGGTACGACAAGCCTTCTTCAGTCTCAAAAACTACCTACATGCCCCAAAGGCCTTAACAGTCACTTTCTTAATAACTTATTAGTACGTTTTGCAATGTCAAAATAACTATATTTTGAAAACCATGTAAGAACAATGAAGCATTAGATATCTTACATAAATAAATCCATCAAGCTAAATGACACTATCTATGGAAAGAAGTACAATGATCCAAATCCTCAAGAACAATGGGGGTCTCCTCCCCATCACAATGTCTTAAGCTTATGTTGATGCAGATATTGGAAATAAGGACACAATTGTTCTTTTAGTAGCTCTTGATAATAAGGGAACCTAGAAAGGAGGTTGTGGGAGAAGAATACATACCAAAAATTTCACTAACGCTGAGTTTGTAGGTTTCTTGTCACCTTTGGAGTATGAGGATGATAGAGATGTTTCTAATATCATTATTGAGTCAGATTGCAACACCACTCTAGAGGCTATTAAAGATAAAATCACTAACTATACTAAACTTTCTTATGGGATAACTAGAATAAAGAAATTCCTCAATGATAATATAGAGGTGAGGAGTGTAAGCAGTACTATGAATAATATTGTGTACACTCTTTCTATGTACCATCTAATTTTTTTTGGATTTTATAATTGTGTTCATCCACCTAGTAAGGTAGTGAGTAGTTTTATAAGAGATGAAGCATGTAATGGTAGTAGTACTACCATGTTTAATTCTTGATAATTTATTGGTGATTGTAACTGTTCTAAGAGTTCAGTTGTAGGAGGAAGGCTAGATGAATAAGAAGGCTTTCAGACTTCTCTCAAAAAAGTAAGATGGAATGTCTCCCTATTAACAATAGTGATTGGAAACATCCAAATAAGTGTAGAAGGAATATTTATTAGTGCATAATTAGTTTCTTTTATTTGTGAGGTAACTCCTCATAGGAAGGCCCCCCTTTGATGGCTTGAACACTAAGGACCAGGAAGCCACAAAGTTGATTGACCTATGCAACTAGAAATTTGTTTCTAAGTGGCACTTATATGAGAATTAAAACCTTAGACCCTTTGTGAGGGGAACCCATGCTACAACCACTTGAGCTACAACTCACCAGCTAATAGAGAATAAATTTTCTCTTAAAGGAATAATAATTTCATTAAATGATGTAAAAAGAGAAGTTGAGTAAATATTGAGAAGAGTTATACATAGGGATAGAGGAAAGTATGTCATGAGAAGATAATGGTAAAACATATTACTTTTCAAATTTTATAGAAAGGTCTTGATACAATAATACATAAATATATTAATATGTCACCACCCCTAATAATATAACTAATTAAAATATTGGATTTTGTAATGGTAAAACTAATTTTGAATGTCTCCATGTTAATAACTATTTGAAAATACATTAGTAGACATCAAAAGGTATAACGTATTTTAGTTGAATATTAGTTTGACCTTTATTGGATTTACGTAACATTAAATGTCTTAGAAGGAATCTTGAGTAAAATATTGATGATAATGGATATAGGGAATAAGGTAAGTATTTCGTTTCTAGATAAATCACAAATTATTCGAGATAGTTATTTTTTATGTTGAACATTAGAGATAGTTATTAATTATAGTAACATATATAACAATAATAGTATTAAACCCCAAGATGGTAAATAATAAAATGGATGACCTCCAAATACATAATTAACTTCAAAATAAATTTCTACATATGTTAATTAATTTAGGTGTCAATTTTTATATTATTTGGATAACGTTTGTCATCTCAAATAAAATGTAGAAAAGAAGAAGAAAAGTGAAATCAATGAATTTTCTTTGATGAAATAAATTAGATTTCAAATTTAGCATATGTGTCATGCAACTATATTTCTTGTTTCTCTGATCTTTACTTTTTGAAGACTTCTACAAGGCATAAGAGAATCAATTAGTGCCTCTTGAGTATACCCATCCAGTCAAAACCTCTTCCAAACTCATAGAAAACCTTCACCAATGAGAATTTCTCCCAAGGGGTCCCGAGTTTCTACCTCCAAACATATTTTTATATTTGGCAAAAAACTCACTCCCTAATAATACTTGCTAGAAATTAAAGTGTCTCCAAGATGCCATAATATCCCTTCCTCCTTCCCCCAAGCTTCATGATCCCTATTTTAAACCCAATCGTTCTTCCTTTTTAAGCTCTCACCTATAATGGTGGAGCAACATTCTTTCAGACTTGACAATCACATGGAGCCTGCATAGGGATTTCTGACCAACAACTTATGGAGGACTCTTGGGTACTTTAAAAACATCGAGTGTGCATAGTTTTTCGCTTTGAGTTCTTGCTTTTGGGATCCTTATTGTGGATGGTGAGGTTGTTGGACAAGAATAATCAAGGATTTGAATTACCTAGGTTCTCCCTCTCCATACTTTTCTTTATCCACATCATTAGGTGTATTGTTGTCTGGCCTAAATATTTCAAACCTAAACTACAAGAGTTTTGTCCTCTGATGATTTTACTATTTTAGCCCTATCAAGCTCTACGATCGCAAATCATATGTGATGGGGGTTATCAAGGTAACTTACCAGTAATTTTTAGTAATGAAAGTAATCTTGAAAAATTCTTATTAATTAACATATATTGTAAAAAATATAATGAAAAAGTTTTTTAGAATCTTAAATTATTCATTCATGTTATGGTATTGATTTCATCACCTAATTTTGATATTAAGTTTGTGATTTTTTCAAGGATTTTTTAGTTGGACATAACTTGTAAATTCATAATAAATAGATTGTAAAAATTCAGGCTCCCCAACCCCTTTTCTCCTTTTCTGTCTTTCTCAGTTTGTTAGTTTCTTTATTTTAGTTGGTGTAGTTTGTAGTGGTAGCTACTCTTCCTTTTTTATTCACTGCTTGTTAGCATTTGTTTGTCCGTGCTTGCTGTGACCTCTCTCAAGGAGAGCGACGAGATTCCTAGCCAATGCTAGATCTCCATTTTGATGTGGCTTGTTTTGTTACTTGACTATATGGCTTCTTTTGAGGTGATGATTTATCACAACACTACACAGATCCAGGATCCCTATCACTACAACACACTCAAGTCGAAGGAATACTTCATGGAAAGCTGCTTAAGATACCATCAAGGAAGAAGAATCAATGTAGAAGCGCTCTACTTTCTTTTTGATATGGGTTGCAGTGATATTAACTCAATCTTTGTTTGCTCTTGCTGTATTTTTGCCTCAAATTGTAGATGTCGTATGGATTATAAGTAATGAATCATTCCATTTTCTCTAAAAAAATCATAAAAATAATATCTACAAAATGGGATAGTTTGGTAACCTAATTAACTATATATAAAATGGTAACTTTTAGGCTTTACATGTGTAATGAGAATTTATCCATAAATCTATATAAATCTTTAATAAGTGGACCAAAACCTTATTGTCGAACTAGGATTTGTCCATGAATTCTTTTAGAAAGGTCAAGTCAGTATTTTGAGTTCTTTAATTCACAATTGGGATTTTTTTAAAATTCCTCTTTTTTGATCTATTTGATGGCCTAAAATCCAACTTTCTTTAATAAGGTATGATACCGTATATTTATTATTAGTAGTCTCTTTTGGAAACTCTTATTGAAAAATCTCTTTTTTATTTTTTCTCTCTCTCTCTCATTGAGAACTGAAAATGTTGGTTTATTGGTGGGTTCTTTAACCGCACTTGATATTACATGGATGTTCTGTGTTTGTCCGTTTTATGCATTATGTGGTGGCTTACTAGCATAATGTAATATTTGTATTTTTTATTTGGATATGATAAATTATCACACCTTATATTTTTGCAAATTCAATTATTCCTAACAATAAATTTAATAGATTGCATGTATATCATGTCCTACTTAGAGAAGACGTATATTTTTTTCTTTCACCCTATATTATAGAGTAGATGTGTATTTTACATAGACTTGTTAAATAGGTGGGTGGATTGCGTTTGGGTTTGGGTTTGAGTTTAGATTGGGTCATTGTGGGTGCGGTTCTGGAGGGTGTGGGTCAAAAGATATACTTCTAAATAGGTGGAAGAAAATCATGCCCAAACCGGACCCAACAGATTGCGGGTTGCCCACGGGTGCCCATATAAAATGTGTCGAATCAACAATAAGTTGATAGTTTGTTTCCTTAACTCTAAAAACAACATTAAAATAGCTTGTAACTATATTTTTATATCAAATATGGTTCAACGAAACCAACTACTATGCTTGACATCAAACCATCCAATTAGTTGTCAACATATGATTATACAAAAAACTAGCATCTAGTTGGTGTATGTCGATGTAAAATGTGAAAACTAATGTAGTTGGCATAGATAAATATCACGAAAAAACAACACATGCTTTTTTCATGTAAGATTAGACATTCCTAAGATTACAAGTACTTGTTGTAGCCTATTGCAAATAGAATAAAGAGAATATAATTGTTGTTTGAAGAAGTAAATATTTAACTTGTGTAAAACACACAAGTAGGTCACCCGTGAAACCCACTAAATAATTGGGTGGGTATGGGTTTGGGTAATTTTTAGTGGTAGCAAATTTTATCACCCAAACTGAACTTATATAGGTCGACCCGTGGGCATCCACATATTTTAACCCAGCTGGTCAGGTCTAATTTTTACCTTCTCTCCCCATATTGTAGAGTGGATGTGTATTTTTTCTTCCTACCTACATTATAGAGAATATGTGTATCTTTTCCTGCTCACTCGATATATATGATAGATCTATTATTTCCTACTTACATGTTTTATATGATTTTGATATTACCATGTTTAAGAGACATGGATGCTTTGGTCATGTTTATTTTACAATGAATTTCCAAGCTGTATTATTAACTCTTAATTATGTCTCATTATTTTATTAGTCTTTTCCTCATGATATTTTCGTCTGATATCATTTGGACAATTTTGTATCTTTATTTCACTAGGAGACTTGATAAGCTACTTGTTGTTCTTTCATTAATTATTGTCCAATTTCCTATCATATGCATATACCAGTTTTAGCTGACATCTTCAACTTTTGTTCTTTTGTGGATTTTGATTCCACCCCCTTAGGTAAAGAGGATTTTGCAAAGGTAAATTATTTGACAAGAACATGCAAACATCTAGTTGATGTGCCATGGGAGATAAAGTTGCAGTAGTTGGATTGCCCTCTACGTCCAAGTCTAGTGTTATTTTTTTTGCCTCATGTATACACCCATGTGGGTGTATACTCATGGAATTTGATAAAGTTGTATAGTCCAATATATTTTATTCTTCTTCTATCTTATATGTTTTAAACATTATAATTTGAATGAATTGGATTATAATCCTTTGAGAAAATATATTGTGTTGTTTTGCTATATGGGATGTTTTGTTTTATTATTTATCTGAGTAAGGAGTAAATCATATCTCGAGTATCACTCCTCAGATGACACATAATTTAGAATGCATGAATTATGAATGATCATGCTACGTGTAAGAATAAGGGAAATAATGTTGTATGAAATATAGTGTAACGGGAAGAGAAAATGGCTCAGGCTAAAAATAGAATTTGATAGAATATCAACATCTAATTATAAGATTACATGTGCATGAAAATATGGAAAACATGAACATATACTTCTCTTTCATTATATATGTGTGCAAATATGATCATGTAGACATAAATGTATAAAGAAATTTTGTATGTATTATTTGATGCTTGTAGTATTTGATTTTAGGTTTTTATCATGGATATGTCTACCATTTCATAGAGTCATAATTTTTACATTATCATGTGAATTAAAGGACACCAATACTAAGAAAAGATTCACTAAGCCATTTCTATGTTATGAAATGAGTGTCACTGACACGTCACCAATGATGACTAATAATGTATAAAAAAGGCATAACATAATGTAATAATGTTAATGCCTTGCGGTAAGAGAATTTATATGAATATACATGAAGTATATATGCATATAATTTACGTGTTAATGAGTTTTTTAATGTAACTGAATAATATGTAAGAGGGTGTTAATGTGAAATAAACATGAACATGAGAAAGATGATGAAGTTATGTGATGACAATGTAAAGAACCATGATCTCTTGTGCCTAGACCTTGACCCTATGTTGATAATCTAGGGTTATAGGATGTCTCACATAGATGGGAGTGACCTCAACCCTAGGTATTTGGGGATGTACCACTAAGTTTGTCATGAGACCCCAATCCTAAGAATCATGTGCTTTTAAGTAACTAAAAGTGGTTTGGGAAGATGTGATGTGAATTTAATGTGAATGAGACACAACTAACAATAATGTCTAAGAAAATGTAATAATGATAAGAGAAATTTTACCTATGAGTTTGTGCTTGTAACAACATCACATGTTGTTTAGTGATGAACAAAGATATACAACGAATACACGTAACTAATATGAGAATGAACATAACAATGATTGGGAGGATGATGATGTTTAGAGACATGAATGATGGTTTATGAATATTTCTTAAGAAAGAGTATGCATATTACATTAGAAGATAACATCATGTGTGCATAATTTGAGGTTCATTCATGATTTTTGGATGAGACAAAAGTTGGTTGCCTTCTATTTACGAATATTTTGTATCCATATCTTGCATTCTTTATATAGTAGAGAACATTGAATACCTTGATATGGGGCAAGCATGAATATGTCGAATATGAAGTATGTAAGGTTTGGGAGATAATTCCTAACCTTTGAAATGAATAGAGTTGAACATTAATTAGTAATTGAAGGAAATGTATTTGAGATATGAACTTATTCCTAAAAATAAGGCTAATACAATAAAAGAAGAAAAGTATGAAAGATATTTTTTGTATGTCTATCGTCTTGCCTGAAGTGTGGCTTATTAGAATTTATAAGATAAGAAAATGATATCATTTTGAACCCACATAAAATATTTTATGTAGAGTAAAGTATAAGAAATGAATAACGTTGATGATTTAGTATCTATTGATAAGCCTATAAAGAAACTATAGGTGAGCATGATAGTGATTAAAGGGAAATGAATTATAAATGATAAACACGATGAGTGCAAGAAATCTTTTCAAATCTGTAATGACTATCATATGAGACTATTTTTTCCTCATGTTTATGCCAATATTCACTCAATCTTATTTCAAAATGCATTGCCTTGTAATGCAGTTATAAATGTTTAGTATGGTGATAACTCACCATGTGAACAAGTAGGGAAGGTGGAAACTTAACACATATATATGGATCTTGCATATTTGTGATGGAACTAAAATGATTACTATTTTTGACAAGAAGAAACTTTGAGTATACCAGTATGGAGAATCTAGCATGAAGTTACTATGCTATCATTCTGATAGTTTTCCTTCTTACTATTAGATGATCACCAAGGGCAAGCGTGTCTCATCTTATAATATAGCTTATAGGATAGTTGAACAGGGTTGAGATGATACACTCATTCATTTTGCTAAAGATATCTTGTTTATGTTGGAATTTTGTTGGGATATCAGTTTCTTAATTGATATAAATATTGTAAGATATAAGGGATAAGATGCTTGTAGAAGTTAAGTTCAAATTTAAAATATTCAAATAAAACCCTCATGTGTTCCTTATTTGACTCGATATGATCAATAAGAAAGATTTATAAATAAGAAAGATTTATAAAGGGGATCCTAGTGATGTTGTTCTTTGTTCAAAGAACATATGCAAAACATGACGACTATGAGATTTTATTTACATTCCTTGGTGATATGTATTTTATTGTTATAGGTAATAAGAATGTTGCATTAAATAATTTTTTACTTTATAAAGATATCTACATAAAGAAATAATAGAGGTACAAAACATTAAAATAAGAATGCATACATGATATAGTGGCATATAAAAGTTAAAATAATAACTTTAAGAAGGAATGACCATATGAAAATGTCTTAATGATATGATCTACTTCAACATGAATGCCACATAAATTGACAAACTTGAAATAAATGCCCCAAGAACCCTGTCATAGATTTTGTAATATATTCACAACATTTGGGAAGCATAAAACCATTGTCTTATCCAATATATTTTCTTGTACGGTAATATAGATGATGCTCGAAGAAATTATTGGAAATATGTGACTAATAAATAAAGATAATGTGTGTAGAAGAAAATGCAATATGGTGGTGTAATGCCAACATGATGTCTCATCAAAATATCATGATAAACGTGGAGTTTTAAATATGGTGAGTAAGGTGAAAATTAAGTTATGAAGTGTCTATATGGAAAATCCTCCTATCCTTCAAGTACTTTTGGGTTCGAAGGATAAAACTTCTTGGGGGGGATTTTATGACATCTAAAATCTAGGTTAATTTTAAATCCAGAATAACTATTATGTTTAGCTTAATTTCTACTCAGTTGAGCTAAACTAAAATCATGATTTATGATAAGAAATACGAAAAATGTTTGACCCAAACTGAAGTTACTATACAAGTTATATAAGTAATGAATAAACCTTACTTAGAATAGAAACTCAATAAATGAATATAAATGTATTGAACTCTAAGACTTACATGTTTCATATACTGGTCAAGTATAGAACTATAGAAATGTAATGACCTTGAACTTATGCATCAATCATATTCTAGAATACGTCTAAGAAAGGAAAAGAATATATAAAGCATACATAATAAAGTTCTAATGCATTGTTTCATGGGAAAATTTTTAGATATGTTTATTTCAAATGAACTACAAGTGCACCAAATGATAATGTGAAACCTTATGACATTAGAGAAAGTTTTGCCTTTGAGTTTGAACCTTGGTAGGCCAAATAACAGGGTGGAAACCTAACAAGGTTCAAGAAACTGGGTCGATTTTCATCATTGATCCAAGTTTGTTATTTAATCCAATTGTGGGTAGGACCCTTCTTGAATCTATACATGCTTAAATGAAATCAATTGGATTCAACTGATCTAGTTAGGTTGATTATTTTTTATATTTGGTTAAGTTCAATCATGAACCATGTGGTAAAGTTAGGTCGGGTTCAACATTAATTTAGACTAAATTTCTTTCCAAGTATTTAAAAAGGATTCAATCATTTTTAATATGATCAAACCTTTCCACTAAGATGTAAAGTGAGCCTAAGCCTGGACTACTAGTAGAGTCAGTCACTCTAGGACCCCAGGGGCAAAGAAAGTGGACCTATCGGGTTGGATACAAATATGAAAAGGTTGGGTGAACTAGGTCAGGTTTGTGAGCCAAATAATGTTTTGACTTTACCATATATTATTCCAACTTGGACTTGATCGATTGTTTGCATTAGGGTGTGAAACCAGGAGGGGTTCATGAACCTGACAAGTGAAAAGTTGTATTTTAGATACACTCAAATATATAAGAGGACTGAGACAATTTATTTCATCATGTCCACACCATCACTTTCAATTTCATTACAATTCGAGCTCCAGAGAAAAAACTTGAGGTGATTTTAGGTGAACAAAGGAAAACAAAGTAATTTTCTATGAGTGTAAGCATAGGAACGTTTGAGCTTCTCCATTCTTTGTTGTTAGAAGGTTGCTTTTTCACATAACTCTATTTACCTCCATTTTTTTCTTCCTCCTCTTCCTTTGTCTTGTTCTTGAAGGGGAAATATGGATCTAAGTTTCTTTCTCTTCATTTTCACCTCCATGTTTGACTTCTATGTTTGGGGAAGCCAACCAAACCTTTTTCTATACCAAATGAAAATTGATTAAGAAAACTCTTACAGATTTGTTGTCTTGATGGAAATTCATCTAAGACAAATTTTATAGATCCATGGTCTTGATGGAGGTTTTATGACAAATCCTCTTTGGAGATTGATCTTCTTCTAGTTTTTCTTCTTGTCTGAGGTGATTCGTTATACACATGTAGATCTAGAATATATCTTTTCATTAACTAAGTTTAATTTTTGATTAAAAACTCATCATGCAAAATGATTCAAAAATCCCTAAAGTTAATCTTTCATGACAAAATTAGACCTAGATAATCGTCCATGCTTGTTTTGTTATGCTTGTATCAAAAAGTTTTATATTTCATGTTCTCTTTTCTATCCAATATTGATAATGCACAAATATTTCTTGATTTTTTGATAAAAAGGACAAAATGTATTTCCCCTTTATAAAATATGAACTGGCAATGATCTTCTAATCCTTTAATCCACATCCAATGGTATTTTACAAAACTAGTTCTTTGGTTTGTACTTAAATCTCATCTATACCTAAAACATGAGTTTTTAATGTGGGAGTTAAGGAAAATACAAAACAATCACGCCTAACATTATAACTATGAACCCTAACATAAATTGTTGTTGACATGATTAATGAATAATATGTGTGAATATGTCTTTGTTTATATAATCCTTTTGTGATTATAATATTATGATTAGGATTTTGATTGTGCCACTTAGACATATGTTATGCCATAATATTGATTTTGTTAGGTTGGCTTTAGTTAATGATCATTGAGCTTCAATGATGTACACCTAGGACTAAATTAGCTTAGATCGTCATACTTTGATAAAATTACATAAGTTTTCACCTATGTGGTTTTAGAGGGGAAACATATTTACCCTTTCCCTTGGTAGTAATTTCTCTCACATTTGTCGAATCCCTAACTTCAAGTGCTAGGAATGAATTTTTAATTTTATTGTCATGGTAATAGCTTGTAAAATAAGTTAAGGATATGCTTAATGAGTGATGCTTCTTATATAGGTCAAAAGCATAACTTGTGAGTAATATGTGGTGAAACAAAGACTCTAGATGTCTTACTCAGTTGTCATATGAGGAGTAGGGGATGAGACCAAATTCAAGTTATGTAGCATAACAAAAAATGAGATTGATAGCATGATGGAAATAAAATATGTTGGCGTGGAACCCCAACCTTAACAAGGTGAGAATCAAGACAGTGAGTTTATTATCTCCTACATGTCTAGATGCAGACCTGGATTTCCATTTGTCTAATGGTTTCATGTTAAACCCTAAGGGAATGACATTAACATGCATGTGGGCATAACATGGCTACATCTAATTGGCTAGGTACAAGTCAAGTGAATTTCAAGAAACAAAATAAAAAGGAACTAATAGTATGGATGATATCACTATGTAGAGATTTGTGATGGTTATTTGAAATCTATAGACTTTCCAAATTGTGACTATGCACTCTTTTCTCTAAAATAATATTGTAGTTCATGTTATAGTGTTCTCATCATTTGACTATATTCTGGTATGTTACCACATGTTTCTTGTATTACATAAAATAATGCTTGATACCTAATATGTAGTTAAAATCCTAACATGTCTACTTGCTCTTATACATACCAACTCACTTAGACATTATTTGGTCAATCAATGACCAAAATTTTAGATTTCAAGTGAAAGTGAGGATTCTTCATTTTGAGACATGCGCTAAGCATCAGAGTAGGTGATGACTTAGTTGTTAGATCTATCTAGTATATCATGTATTGAGGATCTTGAAAAATTCTTGTTCTAGTGCTACTATGAATTTGTTTATGAAATGGTTATGTAGTTTGCCTTTGATAATCTCTTCGTCATGGAACCTATACAGAATTCTTATGATAGTATGACTTTCATTATGAAAATGTGAATCTTGGATATTATGCTGGCTTCAGAAATATAATATATTAAGTTTGTTTTTTCAACAAAATATTCCTCCATTCTTTGTCAGATTGATATCAATAAGACCTGGGTTTGGGATTAAGTTTGGTCTAGATCTTGGGTTCAGTCCTTGATAATAATAAAGAGGATCATTATTGGGATTGAGTCCTGACACGGACATCATTGATCTTTCCAATGTTGGCCTGCATTGTAATGTATGTGTTTCAAAGGTATATGTTATGCTTTGGAATACATAATCCTAGGAGAGGGTACATAAAGGTTAAGAATCATAACTAAATCCATAATCATATATTGAACCAAACTAATCCATACCATGGTGACACATTTTGAGTTGATGTAAGATTCATTTTATTTTCTTTATGGATATAGATAAATTTGTAAGCATGCTGTCTTTAAGGCGCGCGCATCAACAATATACTTCTACATCCCAAAACTCATGCTAAATCCGTTGATACTTGATCTACTTATAACCAAGAGATGAAGAGAAGAACTTATCAATACCACTAAGTCCTACTTTGTCGGGCTGTTATCCAGAATGGTGGCTCCCTAGGAATCGTAAGATGCACCACACAACTATGCTAACAGATGCACCCAAAACGAAACTTCGGAGAGGGAGTCGAGCTAAAAAAAAAAAGAAAAAAATTCTAATTATGCATACTTTGGCTAAAAGTATTCATTCATTGCACCACTCAAAATCTTTTTTCTAAATTAGCACACTTGAGTTAGAAAATGTCTGTTAAGTTATGTGTTTCAAATCCAAGATGAAAAGGCGTCACAACCAATTAGAATACAACATTTTAAAATGCTGCTTCCTCCTTATTCCTCTCTGCTCCCATGTTTTTTCACCATTTTTACATTTTTTAATTCTCTTAATCACTTGCCCCAGTAGGCCACACCCCTCACTAATTACCCTACAGACCTTGCCCTCCACCACCATTATTACCCAAACAGAATCCACAACTCACGTACAGATTTATTTCTCGGCAACTGACGTTGCCTATTAAAACGGCATGTTCTCATAATTGTTCTCAGTGGTCGATACCGTTTGTGATAATAATTCAGTCAACGAAAGGCAATGCTTCATTTCAACCAACAACCCTTCCTCTCTCGACACTATCCCTCTTTCCGATCGGATTGTTTTGGCCATTATCCCACACACTCAATTTTCTTCCTAAAGTAACCGACGTGTGCCATTAAAATTTAAAACGTAATATAACTACCCCACTCTCTCCATACCCACGTCTCTCTACCACACTCACTCAATTTAATAATAACTGGTGTGCGCTATTAAAATTTAAAATGCAAAATAAGCACTCCATTTTTTCCATACCCACTCATAATAACTCAGTCAAACGAAAACCATGCCTCATCTCAATCAACTGCACTCCATTTTCTAATCCCACACTATCCCTCTCCCGTGTCTTTGTTCTTCAAAAATGTTACTCTTTCATTTCCTCTCTCTCCGCTTGTTCTTCCGTTTCTCTTCATCTTTCCTTCCTTTCCCCATTCTTTTCCTCTGGACATTGCCTTCTTTTTCTATGTTCCTTCTGCTGATTTCCATGTTGTTCTTCCCTTCATTAATCTTTATGATTCTCATTTTTTATCTCCTCCCTCGTCTTTTGTGAAATTGGTCGTTGTTAAAAAGGTGAACTTCAATCAACAAGGAGGAAGAATTTTCGTTACTGGACGCAAGACACTTTTAAATAATGGATGTTTTGGAGGTAAGACTGGCCGGTTTGCAACATTGTATTAAATGAAAAATTAATTTTCTCATTCTCTCAATCCTCTGTACTGAAATCAGAAGTCTAGTCAAGATGTGAACTTAAATCAGCGTGAAATAATTTACACTCGGGATAATGTTGGACGTAAAATAATAGTATAAGTTTTGGAGTAAGACCAGGTTAGCAACATAAAAAATAAGTGTCTCATTTATTTTGTCTCCTCCTACACTCTGTAGTGAAATTATTAGCGTGGTCAAGACGTAAACTTCAGTCAGAAGAGTTTATGTTGATTGCAACACTGGACGCAAGGTAATTTACAGTAATGGAAGTTCTGTAGATTAAAACGGATTTACAACATGGAGAGTTAATGATTATCGTATTTGCAACGGAAGAAAATTCTATTCTCTGCCTTTCTTTCTCTTTTTTTGGGTTCATTTTCAGAGAAGTAAATAACATTGCAGATTCGACATGCTCCTTCCACATTAATTACCAATATTAAATATGTGTGTTTTATTTTCTTCTACCAACAAAATTATAAACTCCACTTTTCTTTGCAATGACTAGGACAGGAGTAAAAGGACCATTGAAGAACAAATGATTGGCTTTTCAGATACTATTTCTATTGAGTAAAATAACAGATTGCACCTTCTGCAATATTTACAGATTATCCTGAACTCTTTCTTTTTCTTCTATCCCTATCTCAAGGATTTTATTCCTTGTATTTATATTTTCCCTCCTTCCAACGAGGGGCTCAAACCCTCCAACGAGCGCCTTCAAATCTGCTGTACCGGCCTCCGCTGTTCTGAGTACCGCTCCATCTCCCTCACGGGCCTCACCACTCCTCTCTGTTCCTCTATCCCCGTAACTACTATTATCTTCAACTTTCTCTCTTTCACACAAATCGTATCGCATTAAAATCGTTCCTCAATTTTCTCCAACTTCCCCAACAAACACCGCTAATCCTCACCACTCTATCTCCAGTACCACTGCTTCCGTCCCATTCTCCATAACTCCTCTATTTTCTCTCTCTCACACGCCGTATTACATTAAACCTTTTCGTCTGGTCTCCCCAACTTACAAAACTGGTCTTTCATTTTTAAACTAACAACGAATATTATCTATAAAAGAATCGTAGGCCTACTAAATATCTTCCCTCAACATAATGTACATCCGCACGAGCATTCTCTTCCCGCTCTTATTCTCATATCACCTTGATTATTGTTCCTTTATAGGAACTTTCCTTCTTATCATCTCCCGACTTCATAGACCTTGATATCATGATATTCCTAGATTGTTTTATTATCAAAAAACAAAATGCTAAAATGGTGAGTTTGACTACATGTGCTTCCTTTCCTATTGATTTTATCTTCCTATAATCTCTCCTGAGTTTATTTTATTTCCTAATTATCCTAATAAAATTATCATTCCAATAGTTTTCCAGTTAACCGCGTGAATTCAGTTACCACCCGCATTCCACATCCTGAATTTATCTTCTTTCCTAATCATCTTAACAAAATTACCATTCCAATAGTTCTCCAGTCCTTAAAAACATAGATTCAGGAACCACCCATGTTTCATGTTCCACCATTCGTTCTCCTCTCCTCTTATATCAAACCCTATTTCTTTACTTATCAACCAAATTATTCTTCCGTCTACTTATAATCATTCATGCATGACACCACGCTACTACTAGTGACAATGGTTCACTTTATTAATATTAAAGGTCGTTAATCGTTTTCCATATCATAAGGTTCCATAGAATACCCTTTCAACATTCACTTTGTGAAGGATGTAGCATTAGCTATGAAATGTAAAACAACTTATGGATGATTTAATAAACTTATTTTCACAAATATTTGATATTCAAATTAGCAACTCAATACATGTTTTACCAATATTATGTCAAATAGTAATATACTTCAGATCAAATAACCTGAAGATGAAAAGTTCAATTCACAAGAAGTTAGACCATTTTTGAACTTTTTATTCTTTTTATTAAGTACATTATAGCTATTACAATGATTTTTGTCCAATAATTATTTTGTCAATATTATTCAATGTATGATATTTGCTAATAGTGTTTCATTTTTTAATGTGGAGAAATATATACTACATGAAATTAAAATACATGCCATTGATTAATCATTTTACTTAATAATGTATACAGTGGTATTTGAACGTAGTATAAATCTATGTTAGTTCATTTTTCAACTAATTTTTCATTATCTTATTCTCATTAAGATCTTTGAATTGTCAAACTAGATTAACCACAAAACAATTTTTACTAAAAACTTTAATCATAATGGCATGACCATCACTTGTTTCTCTGCCAACTTTTTTTAATAAATCTAATATAATATCCCATGTGTAATATGACACGTGCATCAGTGCATGTGCACGTGTGTGTTGACTAGTAAATATAAAAACCAGCACAAAAATGAAAAACGTCACTCAGTGTACCATTTTGAATGTGTATATTGGTGTTGAAAATGCATGACGATCATTTGGTTTGTTTGTTTTAAGTGAAAATGCCAATTGAAGTGGCGCCATATGGCCGGGGATCTGAAAAAAGGCCTTCTATGAGGGTTCAACATCACATGTCCTATTTTGAAAATTATTTTCCCCCTGGTGTTATAAATAGAATTATTTTGGTCAAAGAGTGTTGAATTGATATTTTTCCTAAATAAAATTATCGTTAAAGGTGATATTATGATAAATTATCTAAATAACAGTGATGACTGAAGACCTACTTCGGCGAGCGTCAGTGCAAGTTCATACCTTGGCAGCCATCGGCGACATACGGGTTCCCTTCATAGCCGTTGACGCAACTGCAGCGGTAACCAGGAGAGTTGTCTGAATCCACACAGCGAGCATTAGCACCACAGGCGTAATCTGGGGACGTTCTCTTCATGCTGCAGTTACTGTTTCCAATTGCCCAGTCAAGCACCACCGGAACTGTGGAAATTCTTCTGGAGCCCAAGAAGTTTGACAGATCCATTGATCGGAAAATGTACTGTTGTTCTTCCATGATGAAGGCATAACTGCAGGAGCTAATCGCCTGATTCTTAGTGTCGTTCAGGCGCTGGGCCGTGATGGCGAAACTCCGCAATGACTTTGGGATTGTTGCCTGGCAGCATCCTGTCGCCATACTGCACATACCATTGGAGATGGCCGACCTGTCTGCGCAGGTCGATTGGCAAGTTTGGCCTAGCTGGACCTTTCCCTTAGTGATGGCAATCAGTCCAAGGGAATTGCAGCCGAGAACAAAAAACTTGTTTCTAGTGTAGGAGACTGTATAGGGTGAGTCTCCTAGGTCGGCAAACGTAGTGTGGCTTTTCAGGTTTACACCAGTGCAATCCACGATCACACCGAACTGGACGGACAAGGAGTCCAGGGACATGTTGCTGACGTTGAAGATCGTGCTTGGAGCTAGGTTTGTCGCCGGAAGACGTATCACTGGTGAGCTGGATGAGCGGTTGCATTCCACTTCGAATTGCGGATGATAGCACCCGCTCCTGAAACCGAAGGGATAAGGGACGGTGACCGAACCACAATGTGTGGGGCAGCTTTCTAGTGCAGCGGTCGTCGGAGGACCACTAAATGCTTTTGGTGCCTTAGGCCCTAAAGTTGACAGAACTACAAAGAATAGTAGGAAGGAAGAAGGCATGATTTCACTGCTCACGGCCTATCCTCAGATGATCCAAGACACGCCCCTATCCACAGCGTGGCTACGGTATATATATACAGACACATTGATTATTGAGACTTAACTTAGAATTTCTGGTTGCGGTTTCTCGTCAAAACTATGGCTGCCACTCACCTTGTCATCATCAGCGTGATGCAAGAAAAAAAGTCAACTAACGATTTTCAGAGTTGCCAGAACATGCATGGGCGCCCATAGGGACTGGCACACAGCAATAATATGATAGCAGTTTACGTTCGCGCTTGGCAGTAGGGATGAGCATCGGGTTGGGCCGATCCGATCCGACCCGCGACCCAGCCGGTATAATCCGATCCAGACCCAAACCCAATTTATAATATGGGTGGGTCGGGTCTAAAATTTAAACTCATATTTTATTTGGGTTAGGTACGGGCGGAGGTAAACCCAGACCCGAAAACCCAAATGCCCAGATTAGATTTTATGTACATTATATATGTATACATCTATCTTTGTCCTGAAAGAAAAATATGCAAAATTTCTTGATGCAATATGTAGTATGTACCTAACCAATGGCAACATGGATACTATGTAATCAATCAACATGATTAGTGAATTCATACTAGTAAGATAATCATCATTGACATTAATAGACGTACTTGATTTCTTTGTTTTGATCTCATTGTGTCCACATGTAGGAGACAAATGGTCTTTTGCTCAGTGCATAGTAGATTATGCTCATCTTTTTGCTCATATGCCCACATATAGGAGACAAATGATCTTTTGCCCTTCCAAAACCCATTTCATTGCATATACATATATGATGAGGAAGCAAAAATGCACAACATTGTAGACTCCATTGATTTTTTAAGTCTCATACATTCACGTGTATGAGAAAATGATTTGTTACTCTTTCAATATCCTTTCCGTTGTTGTACGGGATCACACAACTAGGGAATACATATTCCAGCTACATATCACAAAGTGTATATACATTCTTTTGAAGGTTTATCACAAAATACATATCATACTAATTCAGTTTTCATGTTAGCAAGTTAGATCTAGTAAAATTTAGTATGTTCATTTGATGTTATATGGGCAAACCCAAATTCGACCCGAAATCCAGCATTCTTATATGGGTCGGGTATGGGTTGACATTTTTCAATTTTATCTGGGCCCAGACCCGACCCGTAGCCCGCTTTAAAATGTAGGTTTGGATTTGGGACAGACAAAACCCGGTATAACCCGGCCCGATGCTCATCCCTACTTGGTAATTTGGCACTCAGTATTTATGTATATCTAAATCCATAGATAAATAAAGAAAATATTGCGAAACATTTAGCTATTCTATGAAATTGAAATCCACAATGTTTAGGCAACTCAAATGGGACAAGATGCGCTACTAGTAGATTAAATTTTGGCTTTCCTTCCATCTCCGTATCTTCAAGTGGATGTTGATGATTCAATGTTCGTTTGGTTAGAAAACTGTATTGTCATTCTCACTTTTTTATTAGACCAGTGCATATCATAAAAAATGATATTTAGCTTATCATTTTAACTTTATATGATAACAATTATTTAATTTGTGGTTGAGCTTTAACTGCTCCAACATTTCTTGAATATATTTGGTGTATCTTCTCATTAGTAGAATGAATGAAATTCAACATTCATAAGTCTCTGGCATACTTATTTGCTCCTCTCACCACAACAAATTCAAACAACGACAAACGAAAATCTATTCTAGGACAATATTTCTACTCATGTTAAAATTTTCCTCGGATCTATTTATGGCCAACACTCCTATCTCATACTTTCCTCCGTTTCCCTTTTATGACCTACTCCAATTCCCATGTGTATCTCCTTCATATAAGATCCCTCTCAACAATGCAAGGAGCCTCTTGGCTCTTGATTTTTACTAGTAATATCTATTTTTTTCCTTTTATTTAATCGGGAAACATTTGGCAAGGACCACATAGGAAACTCTCAATAAATGTTTGCTAGACAAAGTGATGCATGGACCAATGATCATACAATTGAATTTTCCTAGGGTTTCCATGCCTCTAGTTGTTATATTGAAAAAAATGCTAAGAGTGAGATCAAACTATGAAAATAGAGCTCATGGCTTTCTCACACCAAGCTTGTAGTAAGTGGAACCTAAGACGAGATCAACTCATTACTTATAAAGGAATAAAACACATCCAAATCTAAATGTTACAATATGTATGATGGAAAAAATGTGTTTTTTTCTCATATAATCAAATAGAGTTACTTTATAGTAGTGGGAAATAAAACCATTATAGTATATCAGTTAGACTTTATTCCTCACCCATGGGTGGAGTAACAAAGGAAGTTGCAATCCAAACTTATAAAAAGAACCAATTGTAGAAACATGGCAATCTCTATCTACCCTTGAGTCCAAAGTCCTAGTCCATATTTAACCTAAAGTAACACTTCCTATATAAATTACATATGGGTGGCTAAGAAGCCACACAAAGAATATGGGAAAACATTAAGTTTGTTATCCACACACACTGGCTTTACAATTAGTAACCCTGGCCACACATTGTTATTACATAGATCGACAAGCACACATGCTTGAAATATAATATATGAGTGGAAAGTGAAACGTCAAACCTCAGGGACAGAGAAGACACTAGATGTAGGAGGTTCTTTAGGTTCCTAGTGCAGAGAATTACGATTTCAATGGTAGAAATTTGTTTTCTATTAATTATAGTATGAGACAAGAAATTATGAAAAGGCAACATTGAAACCTAATTATCACTAAAAGTAAACATATGTAGTTAACAAAAGAATTAATTATCGATTAACACTAAATATGCAAGACAATAGACTACACTACAATCCTAAATTTAGACTAAGAATGAAATAACCTAACTTTCTCTCTCCTCTAGTGATCATCCTTCTTATATCTTTGTGACCCACATCACTTAATTTGATCTCAATTACATTGTTTGCGTGATTATCCTTAATTGTAGTCATATTACTCTTATGTTCAAAATTGTAACACTAATGTCAATGTTGATCTATATGTATCATGCTTTATTGTTGTTGATCTATATGTATCAGGCTCTATTGTATCACCACCTTGTAACTAAATTGAATCTTTTTAATGTGATCTTCTTGCTCTCTAATGTATATGAAGATGTACCAGATTAAATTTTAAATCCATTGACATAAAAATCACCTCAGTTAACCTTTGAAGATCAAAATATGAATTTCTTAAGTTGTCTTATGTTTTCTCTTATTTTATCTCTTTTTCTTCCTTGTTACCTTGCATGGGACATTCTATGGATTCTTTGGGCCCAACCAATGGCACTCAGCCTAAAAGCTAGCTCATATTATTTCTTACCATCTCCTAACCTCTCTCAATGCACTTCATCTTTGTTCAAATAATCTCGACCACCTGATCTTCAAGCGATGGATTGGGTTGGGATCTGGTGGTGGGGAGGTTATCCCCTACCTTGGTTTGACTATAGTAGCTGTTATAACAAGGCTTCTTTATGATATCCTGCAACCCCCTACTCACCTCATTTCTCTCCAATTCCCCACTTTCTGATTCCCCTTTTCTTCCCCATCATTCCCCTTTGATTTCGTTCCCTATTGTTCCCTAGAACACCCTCATCCATTCCTTAATCTCATACATGTAGCCATGATAGCCATTGAGTTGTGTTGGTTGGGGATTTCTCACACTGTCATTGTTCACCCCAATATTGAGTTATATTATTCTCCACATCTCTCTTCTAGAGTCAACTATTTGTTGGCCTTTGACCGTCTCCCACTACCGCATATACTCCCTTTTCTCCTTTGTGTTGTGAACCTCCTTAATGAGGTAACTGTGGTTCCATCAATAGGCTTCTATGGGGAGAAAAAACCCATTGGGTAGCCACCATGATCCCCTAAGACCTCATAGTGGTGGCTTCCACCTTGGGTCGTACCACCTTGGCATAGGGTCCATCATGGAGGTCATTGGAGGAAGGCCTCAATGTGATGCATAGAGCAGGCACGACTTGCATCTTCATCCATGTGGGTGAGGGGGAAGGAGGATGGGCACCACTACTGGAAGGTCGGATTGTGAAGGTAAACCATACATGAGTTTTTCATGGCCTAACAAGCCGCCTATGGTCCCCTTTGGTGGCTTGAAAAGCCTAGGCATTCCGTAGGGTGGGGCAGGGCAATGTGGCCAATTCCTAACCCTTAATCTAGGATCAAACAATATAGGATGCTCAACGTGGAGGTAAATCTCTCTAAATTCATAGAATATTCTACAAGTATACAAACATAATGATTAGATATACCAAAATGATCCAAAAATGTGATCTACATATTATACATACTCACAACCCCTAAATATAAACATTATCGCACCAATTTTACCATTTTGTGAAGTTTGGACATGAATGGTGCATAATTAATATGTGATCATGATTATATTAGGATGTGTTGCTCAAATATACTTCTTACTTCTCAAATCAGTAACCTTGTTGATCTTTGAGCATATTTATGGCCCTAATTACAATTTTTTTCCTTGTTTAGGCTTTATACATTAAAATTTCTTGTATTTGGACTTTGTTGTATAATATTTATCAAAGATGTAATCTTGACTCAAAATGACGTCAAAGCCTCTCATGACTTGAAATCAATATCCTTGTGGCCTCCATGTGGGTAATATTATCTTATAATCCCCTTTTTTGCTAGGTTTATATCTATGGATTAATTTGTATGAATGCGACCCTTTATGTTGATGTATGGTTATACTTGATTCAAATGATGTGCTTGACCTTGTTGATACATTTAACCCTATTAGACATATAAAATTAGTAATCATAATGATTTTGTAACCCAATTTTGTATGACCCATCCTTCTAGTGGTAAGATCAAATTGTGTCCCTAAGCTTACCCTTTTTAACATCTTATGTGATAGATAAGACTAGAACTATGCTCTTGTGCCCTATTTCTTGATATGGGTCTAAATCTTGTGCTTGCCCTATCAAATCAGTCTTCACTAAAATTCTTGTGAGCAATTTTATGTGGATGTCCCACTTAGGTCACATGTTGAACCCTAATGATATATGTCTTATATGATGGTCATTGAATGTATGTTAATATCTTGATACCATGTTTGTACCTTGATGCATAAATCCTGATGACATTCTCCTAACCATTATATGTGTTTCCTATGACCTAGTCTTGTTTATATAAACCATATTCTATGCTTGGATCTTGTTCCATGATGAATCATGACCTTGTTATCCCTATTACGAGTCATTTGACCCTAAAATGTACATAAGCGGCGTGAATGTATAAATTATGTTACAAAATGAATGGAACATAGAAATGACATGAAAATCAAACCAAACATTCATTATGCACCCTAACTAACTTGAGCCTAGCTTGGCCAAAACCCTAAAAATGGAACTAGTTAGTGTTGATGATCAAAATATTATAAATTCATGTAATCTTGTTCTTAATTAGGTGATGTTGTGACTAGATAATCAAGGATACGTTAAGTTATGAATATCTAAGTCAGGTATGGGTTTTCATAATTGTATGACTATGACATTCTTGCTTGCAACTTGATATGCATGTATACTTGTTACTTGCATATATTTCCATGAAGTATTGTAGTATTGCACTCATTGCTTTGTCTCATCTATTTGATAACTTGAACATATAATATAGAACTCCAATAAAAAACCTTGTGAACCTTCCTATATTCTTGGTACAAGAACACATGCGCGGTATTCCTACTTGATCCTTAAGCACCCTCACAACCTTGTCAATATAGGGTGGACCATGTTGATAATCAGGATTAGTTAAACGGCATTGAGCCTAAAGCACCCACGCCGACCCTTGTAGTGGGAGGATGGCAAAGGTCATATGTCATATGGTGTTTCAAGTATAATTGGAGTAAAATGGACTAAAATATGGTCCCTCATTTTTCTAGGTACTTACCTTGTTTATTTATTTATTTTACTTCTATAATTTTTTAAATTATGCATATCTTATATATATATGCCTTTTACTAAACACCTTGAGTGTTGACCAACTTGTACCATATATGTTTTAGGTCCAGAGATGGCTAGGGATTTGACGTCTTGGTGATCTGTGTTCTAATGCACATGTTGTAAGATCCTAGCTTGTGTACATAGGCAGATTTTATAAATGTACTCTGAATTTGTAATTGGAATATTGTAATATATAATTCTACTATTAATATATTTGTTGAATGTTGATATTATGTTGGTGAATTTATAATATTATTTGTTCATCTATTATACGATTTTTGTCTTCCATATTCACATTATTATATTACCATTATAGGGATGGATGCTTGGGATCTTCAACCATTGACTTTTTGGTAATTAGTTATCCTTCATGGACTAAGTTGACTTTGCCTCTAGGTTAGAACCTAGATGCTCTAGAACTAGGGGTAGAATTGTGTAATCCCTAGAACGTTTCTTTTCTCCTCCTTATGTGTTATAGTGTGTAATGTAGGATCATATGGGTGATAAAAGGGATATCTTATTGAAACCCTAGGCATATGTTTGTGTCATGTGATTAAGGTAGATACACAAGTGTGCGTCATGTTCTTGCTAGTCCTCTAGCTATAATGGTGCTAATATGCCTAACAAGTGTAGTAACTCCTTTTTGTTTTGGACATCACTCGAAAGGAGTATGGTTCTAGTTTTATATTTCTTGTTTCAACGTTAAAGAGAACCAATATCAAGTATTAATATGTATGCACATATGAAAAAAGTCAACACATGTAGAAAGGTAGTGAATATCCATGTAATATAAGGGAAAGATATGTAACATCAATCTATATGAGAGAGTTATATGTTAGATTTAGCCTCTAGAGTTGTCTAGAGTCATGGCAAAGGTTAGGCTAGTAAGTAGACTAGATGATTTAAGTTGATGATGAATGTTTATGTTTATGTATATGTTAATGTTAATGTTGTTGTTGATGATATGCATTTTCTTCATGATGACCTAATTTTGATGATGGAGGATTCAAGTACATTCTTGATATCATGATATGTTTTTTGACCATGTAACCCTAGATAGCTTAGCATCTTCTATGGTATATGTGGTTTGGTTGAGGTGCTACATATAGTTAGGGGGTGGAATGTTTGCTTGTGCCTATTTGTTTATGTTGAGATATGGTTGGAGACCAACACAGTCGTTATTCTCTTAATAAAGAAGGATCTCTAGAATGTGACATACTATAAGGGTGTACTTTTGATATGAGTCAACTTGACATGGGAGAAGATCAGAGTTCCTAACCTCTAAAACATATGAAATGTTGAAAATATGAATGATAAAATGCATGATGATGGATCCCTATCTATACTACTTATTGTTAAATGAGTTCAACAACCTCATATGTGGTTTGCTTGATAATGTTGAACTCTAGATTTCCTATGAAAATATCTAACCGTAGAGAAAGAGCCATTTGTATATATGTATGTTATCCATGTAGGTGAGGGAAATGTCCCAAAACCCTAAGATGGTGAGCCTCATACTCAGGTTAGTGGTTCTATGTGAAGGAACCTAGTGGTTGACCTTGTTTTTGAAATTTGGGTAGAAATTTTGTTATTCGTAGATGGGTGTGGTTAGCATGTCTTGTTCGGTATAGATAAGCATAAGCTTGAGTGTCTCTAGCTTGTGAATCTCTTTCAACCATAAGTGACATAACTTTGAAACCTAAATATAGATGATAATGTTAAACCTCTGGACAGTGTGTGACACATGATATTATGTCACTTGATTTGAAGCTTCATATATGTATGTTAACTTGCTCCTATAAGGTTGACATAATATGAAATTAGACTATAAATTAATGAAGTATGTTTGAAATATGAACTCGAATTTATGATTCCTTTGGTATCCTAGTCAGAAAAATGATGATGTATAATTGCTTAAATTCAGACCCACAATAATAAGTAATGAACTTAATGGGTGATAATTAGTAGAATCTTGGGGTTATTGTGAACCATGCACGAAATTTTTAACTTAATGAAGGAATATAAGAATGATGATAATATTAACTAAAAGTCATAATATTTGACATGTTCATTCAAGAAATTGATAATATAGATTTTGATAACACACCTTGAGCTTGTATGAGTACATGAAGGAAACTCTACTATAGTAGGGATAAGGGTTATGGATTCCTAATGTCATGATGATGCCATAATATGATGGAACAGCAAGTAATATGTATATAATTGGGATGGGTACACCCTTGATGATGACAACCTAAGTGTGCACCCCATAATGGTGGATGACTTGACACCTATGTTTGGCTGTGCAAACATGATGAATATGAACTTTGACCTTCGAATATGATCTTAGAAGAATTTTGAGGAAAGAATTTTACATGGAGGAAATGATGAGATAACCTAACTTTCTCTCTCTCCTCTAATGATCGCCATTCTTCTCTTTTAGTGACCATCTCAGTCAATTTTATCTCAATTGCATAGTTAGAGTGATTTTATGCCTAATTATATTCATATTACTCTTATTTTTAAAAACTTGATAGTGATTTTGATGTTGGTCTAAGTTTCATGCTCTATTGTATCACCTACTTGTAACTAAAATTGAACCTTTCTAATGTGGTCTTCTTTCTCTCTAATGTATTTCAAGATGTAGAGGATTAAATTTTGAATCCATCCACGTACAAATAGCCTCAATATGATATTCTAGTCTCTAGATAAGAATTTGTGAAATTGCCTTATAATTTCCCTTGTTTTATCTCTATATCTTCCTTGTTACCTAGCTTGGGCCAACTTATGGCTTCGTTTAGACCATTTAATGGTGTGCGGCCCAACCACTAGCCCGTGTTCTTTCTTCCCCTCTCCTAACCCCAATCAATTCACCTCACCTTGGCTTGGATAACCTCAATTTCCATATCTTCATGCCACATATTAGGCTCATATCTGACAGTGGGAAGGTCATCCCCTACCTCAATCCATACTATTGTAGTTGGTAAAATAGGGCTGCTTTATATTAGACAATAACCCCCTTCTCGCCTACCTTTCCTCTAATTCACCCCAATTTCCACTTACCTTCTTCTTTCCCCATCTTTCCCCTTTGATTTCATCCCATTTTGTTCCCTAGAACAACCTCACCTACTCCTTCTTCTCTGACCCATAGCCATAGAAGTCGTTGAGTTGTGTTGTTTTCAGGTTTCTCACCCCATCGTTCTTCAATCCAATATTGGGTCACTTTCTTCTCCATGCCACTCTTACAAAGTCGATAGGTATTTTTCATTGACCTTCTTGCACCCCCACCACCTCCTATACACCTTTCCCCTTTGTGCGGTGTACTTGGTGGACGAGCTCACCGTTTCTTCTTGATAGGCTTCAGTGGGAGCACTACTACAGAAACAACATTCAGTGTCGCTTTTCTGGGCGTCGGTTCTTTAGGAAAACCGACACCTACAATATTAGACGTCGGTTATTTAGGCAAACCGACGTCTATATTCGAAGACCAGCCAGACACGGGTACCGCTTTGTATACAGTGTCGGTTGTTAATAACAAACCGACGCCTAAATTCACCCACGAAATCCAATTTTCACACAAAAAAAAAGTGTCACTTTCAGCGTCGGTTATGTAGATAGAAACTGACGCCTATGTGTGATAAAAATTTGTGCGAAAAGTGTCACTTTCAGTGTCGGGTATCCTTTGATAACTGACGCTGAAAGTGGTTCCCGCCAAACAATTTCATGTAAATATTGTCCAATTGGACGTCGGATGTTTCAAACAACCGACGCTAAAGAGGTTCAGGCGTCGGTTGTTTCAAACAACTGAAGCTATTTGGGAACTTAATATACCACGATCACCCGACTCTTCCCCTTTCTTCTGTTTCATCGCGAGCCGATTTCCCTTTTCTTCTCTGCTGTCGCCCGACCACGCCGCCAATTTCTCCTCCACGAAAGCTCCTTCTTCCTCCACGACAGCGCCGCTGCCACGCCCCCTTCTCCGCCGCCACTGCTGCTGCCTTCTTCCCCTTCTCCGCGCCCCCTTCTCCGCCGCCACTGCTGCTCCAGCGCCTGAGATTAGGTGCTCCAGCGCCGCCATGCCTGAGATTACACTACAAAAATTTTGGCCTTTGTTGAAGAACATTTGTGAGGAACCATAGATTGTGAATAATGATGTCTATTTGTGAGGGCTCATCCTTCAAATATGGGATCAAATCCCTCAACCGTGTTTTTTACATCCTTAGACCTTTTATGTGAACACTAATCCCTCACAAATACATTACTCACTAATCACCCCGTGAAAAATATCATGCCAAATATTTCCCTCCATCTCATAACCCTTCCCACCCGGCCAAATTGATGGCGGGCAATTTTCCTATCCAAATGACCATTCCTCCACTGAAGCGCAAACCAATTTTCAACCTAAATGTCTCTGCCTCCCGCAACCCCTCTTCCTCCCGCGGCACCCAGCTTCTATCCTACCGCATGCAATCCCCATCCCGCCGCACACAATTACCAGTCCACGCTGGCGGGACGCGGATTCCGCTCGCTCGGCCTGGGACGGGTAAGTCGTGCCCGCCTATAGATAACACGGCGTGGTGTGATCGACCGTGCTCGCCTTGTGGAGCGGAACGAGAGAGTGGAGGAGAGGCGGATTTGGGATTTTCTCTGCTACGGGCGGCGGCGGCCAAAAGGGGGAAGAGAAGTCTTTGACGCGGAGCGGCGATGGGGGGCGGCAACGCGCAGAAGTCCAAGATGGCCAGGGAGAGGAACCTGGAGAAGCTGAAGAATGCTGGAAAGGGTACCGTACCAACCAATTTTCCCCTCATAGATTGCTTACCTACCCTAGTTTACCACCAATAACCCTCTACCTTCTCCCTTTCCATCTTTTACCTTTCAATTTCCTCATCCGATTCAGGGTTTCTGTCGATTAACATCTCGGATCTGTTGCTATGTGCTTTTGACAGGGAGCCAGCTCGAGACCAACAAGAAGGCCATGTCGATCCAGGTTTGTCCGTCCGACTCCTACCTGCAGACTTGCTTTTTCTTTAGCTGTAGTTTGGTTTTCGTGTGTATATCTCTTTGCTGCTTGGTTACAGCCTCGTTTGTTATTATTACTCATAGTTCGGAGATCTCTTAATTCGGTGCTATTTGCTGATATTCCTGATCCGTTGTCCACTTGCATCCTGATAATCTTCCAGTATGTAGGTTTCTCATTTGATCTACTAAAAAAGTTCTTGGTCAGTTGCCTAGGAAGAATCTAATTCTAGCATATCAAAATCATCCAGCCTGGTAGAAACACTGAATCTGGCTTTCAGCTTGCTTTAAAGCCGTGATTGCTTTCCTGTATCGAATAGTTCTATCCTTGTATATGTTTAGATGCGTTTGGTTTAAATTTTCTTGAATCGCACTGTGTTTCTAATCCTATAACCAGGCCCTTCATTTGTGTTCCAAAAGCTATGCCCGCTTGTTTTATTTGGTCTGTTATAGGGGGAGAAGCTTCGTCAGGGAACATGAAGTAATGGATTTTTTGATTGCCGATCTTATGCATGTAGCTATGTCAGTTTGTTTCATATTGTGACCACTTGGTTATGTTGGTTCAACATGTATAAAATACCTGGCTCATTAATCACTTAACTTTGATGACTGGTTTTGAGGATCCTTTCTTAAACAGATGCCTATGAATGTTTTGACCAATAATCATGTGTTGTTGCCATTATGAATATGGCTTCCTGCATATTTTGATAAGAATTAAATATTTTATTTGATCATAGTCAAAACACATTATATGAACCAACTGCTGAAACCTACTTCCTTGTTAGCAGTCTGGTAAACAACAATTTTTTCTTGCACAGCTTCATCCCTGGTTTCCTTGTTCAACTGCAGCATTCAAAAGTAATTAGAGTATGTACACCTGTAGAAGTAGACACAAACTAGCATAGCCATAATTAGGAGCTTAAAGTCTCAATGCTTGATGAAAAATGAATGTATAGTCATAGAACATGCTGCGAGGTTCTGTTAATTGCAAGATCTCAGAATAATAATATAAATACCAATAGGGAAATAGTGAGTCTAGAATAGTGACCATAGCTTGACCAATCTGGAAATACCTAACATTTTTCTGCCTTGCACGCCAAACTAGGATTCCACCCTATTTGAGGTACCATGATAACATAGAATCACTATCACAATTCTTGACTGGGTTAAACTTAATTGAATTAAAGTTTATAACGATTACTTTCAGGGAAAGGAGCCCCAAAGTTCTTGCAATCAGATTCGTTCATTTTTTTGTGTAAGCAAACTTGGTAGTTGGTACCATCAATCTCCATGGGTATTCTTATATTTTTCAAGTTGTAGCTGATTCATCCTTGCTACAAACTCGGGATTTAGTAGTCATCGTTTAGGGTTTAAGATCAGGTGTTCCCCGCATTCAAACCAACTAAGACAGTCATCTTGAGGTTTGTACTGTCACTGCCACTTTAATTCTTGAAAGTCATTTCTAATGGTATCTTTCTTTGTATTCCCATGCCAATTATTAGAATAAACATCAGGTAATAACTATAGAAGTCGTGATTAGAAAAAGGTTTTATAGGGTGTGAGGCGCATCAAAGCATCTTTGTCTTGGTGAGGTGAGGTGTAAGCCTCAAAAAAGTGTGTGCACCAATACTAAACTACCATTCTACAGTGTTGACCTGCTTAATATTGCTAGGAGAAAAATTGGATTGCATATCAGATCCGAGGGAAGGAAACCAAAATTACCTGCTGTAATTACTGATAAGGAAAAGGAAAAGGCAAAAGCAGTGTTATCCTTGCAGCCAAAATTACTGATAAGGAAACCAAAATTACCTGCTGTAATTACTGATAAGGAATAGGTTTGTATAATTATTACTGAAATGGTTTCTCCCTCTTTTTTACATAGGGTTAAGCAATCTATTTAAATATCCTACTATGATACAACATTGATTAGACTGGATGTCAATATAATTTACTTGATTCTATAGTCTTCATGTAGTTTTCAGATTAGGACTTCCACATAAAATAGATAGGATTGTGCCTATAATCTTTATAGTAGGACCTCATAGAACATATAAGAGCCTGCTTGCATTAACACAGTAGTGTATAAACTATTTTTGGATTTGCAAAAAAATCCAACTTATTTTCATTCTCATTCCACATAAGCCATATCCTCCATAGCAATGTAGAAATTGAAATGAGTGTACATTGAATTTATATCCATAAAGAAAATAATATAGGATAATAAGAGAAAATTTGTGACAGTAACCATTGAGTTTGCATTGAGAGGTGATGAAGAGTATTTTATGTCACTTTATCTTAAAATTGTGTATTGAAACTATCATTATATATTTTTAATGGATGTACTTCCTTTTTTATATTTTTCCATCAATTTACCTAAATCTTTTAGAATTTTCATATCATATTATTTTTTCTCTTTGTCCATGAACCTATAAAGGAAAAGGGTTATAATCTGACCTTAACTCACTTTCCCCAATCTACAATTATTCTATTATCTAGAATATCAACACTAAGCAATAACATTGAAATCGATAACCTAAGTGAACAATTTTTAGGTCATTGCCTTGGTGAGGGTTAAACACTTTGGCAATACATGGAAACGTCTGTGTATAATGTTTATAATCTTCCAACAACAACCTTAATGAATTATTTACTTGTGTCTAAAATTATCATGTCAGACAAACTTCAGCCAATAATTCTATAGGCTAGCAATGTCGATCCTGACATGATTATAAGTATCATAAGAAAATCACGCTAGAAAAATTATACAATTGCATTCATAAATTATGATTTATATTTAGTATCCAACTTACTTGTTATCATTGTGTATATTCAAGGAGTAAGAAGATCTTCCTATTACTTAAAAATGATATTTAGGCACACATCATGACATTTACATTGTGTTTATATCACATCATGTGAGGCATCAAGCTATTTTCAAAGAATTACAGCTGAAAGTTAAAACTTTATTCTTGGTTTATCTAATGTATACCTTAGAAACAACTTCATTGTTGTCCAAAAGGACTTCCTCTAGAATTCTAGTGGGTGTTGCTATGCTGAGGAAGTCATTTTTTCCCCCTAATTTACACATTTAGTTATATCTTCATATCCTAGCTTGTCCAATACAGTCTGACAATTACACTGAATCAAAACTTTCTAAAATAAGTCTTTCAAATCACTGATCTTTTCTAGTAAACTGACTAGATTGTCTAGTCTACTGATTGGGCTGATCTTAGCACAATCGACCAACTAGACTTTCCAGATGATGAATGGCAAGTCCAATCAGTAAATTGGAATTTTCAATCGACCAAGTAGGTTTCCACTCAATCAATCAATCATCTAGTTGATTACCTAAACCTTTTAGTAATGAATTAACATTGTGTGCATGATTATATTCCTCCTCTATATGCATCTTGTGTGTGTTACCCTATAGGCTAATGGAAAAGATAGGAAAATGAAGGGGCGATGAAATGAGCCCCCAAAGTTATACAGCAGCAGCTTTGACAGAGAGGAGGTCTGATATCTGATCTGTGTAAAAGTCAGGTTGTATTTGATTATTAGGGCTCTGAAGTGTCTGCAGACTAGTAACACTTGTCAAAGCAAATCCATATTGGTTTAAGCAGTTCAAGCAACCTTGTATAAAAATGCAAACAACTATCCAGCTTAGAGAACCTGATAGAACGAGAAGAGTTTTGCAGCCACCATTCTGTCTGAATAATATGTCAGTATCTAATCGGTCCCCAACCATGCATATTTGTGATTTGCTTATCCCAAACCTGACAAAAGAGCATCAAACAACTTGGTGAGCTTCCCTAGAATTATTATGCCAATCGCTTAGCAAAACTGCTAGGAAATGTAATACAGTTGAGGACTATGACCCATTATCATATAGATATAATACATGAACCAAAGGTAGCTACCCTGTAAGTCGCTTTGTAAATACCTCTCAATCATTATATAATAATAAAATCTACTTTTAGATTAACTCAATCTTTTTTTTTGATGGTTAAGTAATATCTTCATTGAACCACAAATATTTCTGACACTCTCCTCAGCTCCATATGATTTGTTTTCTCTTCACAAAATAGCATCAGATTGGGTGCTGCAATTTGCTAGAAAGAGCACACATGAAGCAGTGGTAGTGGCAAACAACTCATCCAGGGCCCTTCTTCTGGACCTTTTACTTGTTACAAGTGACAACAGCTAAACAATCCTGACTTTTCCAACAAGTTGCAAGTGCTCCGACAATTTGCAAGTCCAACCGTCAAAAAATGTAGGAATGCCACTAACAACAGATCAGCTGCTCCATCTCACGGGGATAGTGTATTAGCATTAGTCAATCATCCTGATCATTTCAGACCGGTTATGAAGGGATAGTTAAATTACACCTTCATTGAACCACAACTATTTCTGAAACTGTCCTCAGTTGAATAGGATTTGTTTGCTAGAAACTGCACTGATGAGCTGGTGGTAGTGGTAATCAACTGTGAGGAGTCAGGATCCTTCTGTTGGATCTTTCTAGGTTAGTACAAGTAGCACCAGTTAAGCAATAATAAATGCTCCACATATTGCAAGTCCAACTGTCAAACTGTAGAAAGGCCACCGAAAGATTAGATGTTCCATCTCATTGTAGTAGTGTATTCACATTTATAAATTATCCTGATCATTTCCAATCTGTTAGGAAGGGACTTTACCATCATTTATATGCACTAAACATCTGAACCCAGTCATGTCTTTAGCATCAGGCATCTTGGGCAAATCTTTAGCACAGTCATGTCTCTTTAAATATCAATGCACTGTAAGTCTACAGCCAACGATGCACATTGAATTTTGGATCACAAACGGAGCAGGCTATGCCTTCATTGAACCACAACCAATTCTGACACTGCCTTCAGGCCTCAGGTCTCAGCCCCATATAATTTGTTTGCTCTTACAAGAATAACATCATAACTGGTTGCTACTTTTGCTAAAAAATGCACGGATGAGCTGGTGGTAGTGGCAATCAACTGTGACAAACCAGGATCCTTCCGCTGGATCTTGCCAGGTTGCTAAAAGTAACGCCAGTTAAACAATAATAACTGCTCCACATTTTGCTAATCCAACTATCTAAACTGTGGTAAAGCCACCAACAGGTTAGCTGTTCCATCTCATTGGAGTAGTGTGTTCACATTAATAAATTGTCCTGGTCATTTCACATCTGTTAGGAAGGGATTTTACCATCATTAATATGAAATCAGCATCTGAACCCAGTTAGGAATCGACTGATTCCTGCAAAATCTGGAATCTTTTTCACATCCCTAAAATAACACCCCCATTTTGTGCTTATCAGGTCAGCTATGAAATCACAGTGCTGGTCACCGTTTGTCTCAAAAGCAAAAAATGCTCCAGATTGCAGAGCAGAGACGCACTCCTCACAAAGATGCAATAGATGATCCATTCCATCATCCCCTCCATCCAAAGCAAGCTCCGGTTCATGCTTGCCGACTTCAGCTTGCAATCCAGGCAAGTCACGGCGAGGAATGTAGGGAGGGTTGCTGACAATTCCTGTAAGCCGTCCTTTAACATCTTGTAGTGCTTCAAACCAAGACCCTTGAATTACCTCGACTTTATTCTGGAGATTATATCTTTCAACATTACAAGAGGCCACCTCCAGCGCCACTGGGCTCACATCGGTTGCAAGTACCTTTCCTTCATCCCCAAGCGCCCTCGCAATTGCAATTGCAAGGGCTCCGCTTCCTGTCCCTAAATCGGCCCACCACCCACTTTGGAAACCAGGCATGTTGGGCGGTGGCCAATAACTCAATTACAGAGTGTGGGACTAATCCCATATATACAAAGGAATAGAATAAAAGAATAATGCATAATAAATACTTACCATTCTAACAATACCCAAGCGGTATTGTTTGACAAATCGATAAGAAGAATACTGAATTGTGTCTTTGCAACTTTGCTTGCAGTAGTGTGACCTCTTGCATCAGTATAACACATTGCATGTTTCTTAGTCAATATTTTGATCTTGATTGATGAGCCTAATTATATGAAATCTTGATTTTATCAGTGATATTATCTGAATCTGCTGTGATTTTCGGAATGAGGCCACATTGGGGACGGGGTTGAAACCTTTGTCCATATTTGTACAAACTAGTGTATTGTAAGATGGCTGCTGACAATGCAGGTTTGCCGATTTCCTTTTTTTAAGTCACGAGTATCAAAAAAACTGACTGGACTAAATTTGCAGCTAGAACCACTGTTCGCATGCTTGAGAGTTTGATTCGGCTCGCCCAAGGTATGTGGTATCTATTGCCACCTTGTTGCTGCAGTTTTCCTATTACAGATCAATGTCAAAACTTTGTAAGTTATACTGAAAGTTTATCGGTTTGTGATTCCTGGTCATATTTCATCCAGAACATGCTAGGCTCATGTTCAGAAATGAAGTTACTAGGCTGGATGCAATCACAGCTATACTTTGTATTGAATCTTCAATGACGACATCTGCTATAGTGGACAGTGTCAGAAATGCTCTACATTCCAACTTCACAGATAATCCAGACGAGGAATGTATCCTTGTTAACATGGAAGCGTGTTTGAATAGACACTCGATCGGTCGAGTTTTGTGAAGTGGCAACTCGACCGATCAAGTGTCTATTGGGAATTTTAGCAAATTGGATTTGGCTGGTTAAACCATGTATTTTTGTGTCCCAAACATTTTTCTAAGCTTAATTACAAGTCATACATTCATTGCAAGTGATTACAAAAATTGTTATACGTCATTTGGGCCTTGAGTCAACAATATTACATATTTTACTTCGCACTCACTCTGATTCCTTTTTGTATTTATATTGATAGGGTAGAATTGCTTTTAATGATGGATTTCGACCGACAATGCACTTTGGAGTAGAACAGAACCGAAATATAAGGGTAAGTTGTTTGTTGTACTATGATTTATGTATAAACTTTAAATTCTATTAATATAATGATTTGTCATTTTTAGGAGAAGAATACTCAAGTACCCAACTGTATGAGGCCTGGAATTGATGAAGAGCACCACACCATTTGAAGGAATATGGAGACATTACAGATCTTAAGAGTTTCTAGCATGATATGTTGATTGTCATCAATCTCAAATTTTAGAATCATATGTATTCGTTATTTATATCAACGTTGAGCACGCAATGTATGGATAATATTTTGCTTCATTAATAGAAATTTGTTTGAGTTCATTTAATATTTTTATGTGTCATTTTGGTGTTGAAATGTCTTATGATGTCATGTGACTCTTATAAAAATATTGCTTGAGGTTATGTATACAAAGTTTTCATTTAAAATTTGATATTCACTATAGTAACAATTAATTATCATTTAATAAATCATTCAATAATCAATAACCAAATCATTTACAGTAGTCCCTCATAAATATATTGATGAAGGTCCAGATTGACAATCAAAATTGCATTGATGACGACCACATAGCCCCTCAAAAATAATATTAATGAAGGCATTATCCCTTCAAAAATATATTCTCCAGGACCATCCAAGTCCCTCAAAAATGTATTTATGAGAACTAAATAGTCCCTCAAAAATGTATTTATGAAGGCTAAATAGTCCCTTAAAAATGTATTCATGAAGGCTAAATAGTCCCTCAAAAATGTATTTATGAAGGCTAAATAGTCCCTCAATATAACATTCTTGAGGGTCAGTTGGTCCGTGACAATTGTATTCATGAGGGCCACTGGTATTTGTCACGTGAGTTCTCTTCACGGACCATTTGTGAGGGCCAGACCCACAACCGTCCCTATTTCTGAGGGCCTGTAGAGAGGGGTTTGTGACAGGACTCTCCCGTGAATAATGGCCCAATTTTTAGTAGTGTTAGGTGCTCCTCCACCGCCGTCGCGCCGCCGCAACCATCTTCTCCAGCCTCGCTGCTAGCTGCTCCTCCACTGACGTCGCTGCTAGCTACTCCTCCAGCCAGAGCCACCGGAGCCTCTGCCTTCTTCCCTTTGACAAGGTTGGTCCTTCTCTACTTTTTTTCATCGATTATATTCTTGTGATAAAAATGCATTATATGTATTTGATTAGAGTTGGAATTATGTATAAATTCTAATATGTTTTTGTCCCAAATCTAATTATATTATAATGATTGTATGAACATGCATATATATAACTATGTATTTTATTGAAATTGAAAATTATTTGTAAAGAATGACAACATACATGTATTTGTTGGCCTAGAAACCTGTCTAAGATTTAGTCATTAGGAGTAAATCTTGGATAGTCCCCGGTTTGGGACTGTTCTTGAACACCTAATCTCACTTAGGATGTAAGTGTGTAATGTGTATTAGGTTTTCAAGAAAATTTCGGTAGCATTTCCCCGTTTGTTCTCTAAGTACATATGTACTTAGAGAACAGCGGGAAAATGCTGTCGAAATTTTCTTGAAAACCCAATACACATTATACACTTACTAGTGAGATTAGGTGTTCAAGGATGGGATAGGTGGTACACATTTATTATATATAAGAATGACATCAAATGTGTTTGTTGGCCTAGAAACCCATCCAAGATTGACTCATTAGGAGTAAATCTTGGATAGTCCCCTGTTTGGGACTGTTCTTGAACACCTAATCTCACTTAGGATGTAAGTGTATAATGTGTATTGGGTTTTCGAGAAAATTTCGGTAGCATTTCCCCGTAAGCAAAGACCTACATCGTCGGTTTTTTAAACAAAACCGACACCCAATGTGGCCACGGCCGTACTGGAAATGGCGTCGGCTGTTCGTGTAAAACCGACGCCTATAATACATATAGTGTCGGTTGTTTAGTTGATCACCGATGGCAAATGTGTCGCGCCACAGAAAATAGCGTCATCTACGACACTTTCTGCGTCGGTGACCAATTAAACACCGACGCTATATTCCATATAGGCGTCGGTCTTTTAGTAGATAACCGACGCAGAATGTGTCCTGGATGATGCCGTTTTCTGTGGCACGAACCCTTTTGGTGTCGGTTTTCTATAAACAACCGACGCTTGTACGTTAAATAGGTGTCGGTCTTTTAGTAGATAACCGACGCAAAATGTGTCCTAGATGACGCCGTTTTCTGTGGCGCGAACCCTTTTGGCGTCGGTTTTCTATAAACAACCGACGCTTGTACGTTAAATAGGCGTCGGTTAAAAAACCGACGCCGAAGTGTTCGACCTTTAGCGGCTCCCACATAGGCGTCGCTCAGAAACCGACGCCAAAGGGGGTTAAACAACCGACGCTAAAAGGCATTTCTGTAGTAGTGGAGCCATATCATGTTGGGTAGCCTCCATGATCACACAAGACCTCATAGTGGTGCCATACATCCTTGGTCTCACCCCCTTAGCCTAGGGTCCAGTGTGGATCTTGTCAGAGGATGGCCTCATGGTGTGCGCACACTAAGAATGACTTGCATTTTTGTCCATCATGAGCAAGTAGGCAGGACAATGGGGATTTTTGTTGGTGGTCTGAATTATGAATGCAGCCCAGGTGGGAGTTGTCCATGGTCCAACAAACCACCTATGGTCCCCCTTAGGAAGTTGAAGAGCCTAGGGACCCCTAGGGTGAGGAGGCGTGGTCATTTCCTAACCCTTGATATTGGATCCAACGATATTGGACTCTCAACGTGAGGTAAATATATCAAAATTCATAGGATATTCCATGATATCCAAACATAATGATCCAATATACCGAAACAATATATAAAATGAGATCTAAAATTTGAAAATATTTCTAAGCAATAAATATAAAAGGAAACTCATTGTTCCCCCTTTTGTGAAATTTGGACATGAATGGTACATAATTAATGCATAATCATGATGATATAAGATCTTTGTTTCTCAAATCTACTTCTAACTTCTCAATTAGTAATGTTTTTGAACTTTGAGCACTATGATGACCACCATTCATTCTACTTGTTTATTCTTTATGAACTAATATAACTTGTATTTTAACTTTGATGTATACCATTAATAAGAAGTGCAATCATGACTAAAAAAGATATCAAAACCTCTCATGAAACAACGTTGCAAACTCATCCATCAGGCATGTCTACTTCGTTGATGACATAATCCTCTTTGTACAATGTGACATCAATTAAATGAAAACCATCAAGCAATACTTTAAAGCTATCGAAGCCATCTCTAGTCAGACTATATCCAAGGTGAAGACCACGATCTTCTTTTCCAACAATATTCCATGCAAGACTCATTGAAGGATAAGAAGGGCCATCAGTTTTCCTGATAAAGAAGATCTACAAACATACTTGGGTGTGTCAATCCTTCACTAAAGGGTCACCAAGGACACTTACATTGATATCTAGGAGAAAGTTAATTGGAAAATCAACGAATGGTTAGGGCATAACTTATCTCTCAGTGGGTGCATTTGTTTGTCTAAATAAACCCTAACAAAAATCTCTACTTACATCATGCAAACATTCATACTTCTTATGAACCTATGCCACATTGTCAATAACACAATAAGGCGCTTCATCTAGGGAGGCAATAAAAAATATCACCCCTCTCCCTAGTTTCCTGGGACATGATTGTCTACAGTAAGAAGAATGGAGGTATGCACCTTATAGCTATGACAAAGTCAAACACAACCCATTTCTTAAAAAATACCTAGGACCTCAATCTGCAAAGAAACATTCGATGGTGTACACACATTTGCAAAAAGTACAACTTCAATACACCTCAAAACAACTTTTCATCTTCAAGATTGAATCAAGTAATGTTTGAAGGCAATAAATTCATCAATAACAACTCTTTACTATTACCTTTAAGTGGGTATACCAACAACATTTGGGATGACATGTGGTGGGATAATGGACCCTCCCTGAGGAACCTAAACCTAAAACTTGTCCCTGAAGAACTCAACAATCTCAATGTCACAAGTTTGATTGATCTTGATAGAGAATGGGATACAAACTTATTGGAAAAGTACCAACCTAGACGCCTTGTCAAGGATATTATAAAGATTCCCCCCTATCAACAACTCCTAGTACAACAATAGAGTTTGGATTCACACCACCAATGGGTAATATTTCTTGCAATCCACATACTATACATTGAGAGAGGGAAAAGACATCACCACCAATGGCCACTAGAAAGGCATTCGGAAAGAAGAAGTCAATGCCAGAGTAAAGACCTTCTACTAGCTGATGAAGCATGAGGCTATCCTCACAAATCAAAAAAGGTTTAACTACATTTGACACATTATAACTCTTGCACTAGATGCGGCAAGCCAACGGAAAACACCATTCACACTATTCACGACTTCCTAGAAGCCAAGGTGATATGGAGAAGAAGTTTGCGACTATATATCCTGCATAGCTTCTTCTTCTATAGCAACATCCAAGACAAAGTAATCTCTAACGTCACCAGCAATGAACATGAAGTGGATCACTTCATGACGGCATGATTCCATATTTGGACTTGGCAGAATGCTTATGTTTTTGAACAAAATACTATCTCAAACACTCAGCAGATCTAATTTATCCAAGGAGAAACCCAACTCTAATCACAAGCCTTGAGACATAATTATTGCTAGAAGTTAAGGAAGTAAATAAGGTAGCTAAAACAAAAAAATTCTACTTGTATCCCAATCAAGGAGATCACACTAATAACAATGTATATAGGAAAGAGGGTTGTGAGGCATATGTGTGGTCCTAGAAAAAGTCCAATAACAATTCTTACAGCATGGTGCTTTTCAATCTCTCTACACTTGGACGAAAGATGAGGCGACTTCCTGGTGTGACACCATGAACAACAACTGATGTAGTCCTCCTAGCTTGTTGGTGACATATTCCACCCCTCTATCATAGTCCACATGGACCACTAGGAACTCCTCATTGCACTTTACCAGAGGCAATGATAAGGAGTTTATCATGTTGATGTCAATGTGCTAGTGCTGACTTGTTCTCCCTGGTTGTCTCTCCGTTTTACAGGTAAGACTTGTTCTAGCTCTCACATTACCAGATCTATGACAGAACAAATTTTTTCTATGTTAGTTGTATCTAGTGATATCCTTGACTATCCCTCTAATTATAGGAGGGTAGGGGTCAGGGTTTCCTGATCAATTGGGAGTCGAAGAGACAAGTTTTCATGAATTTTTGGCTATTGCGGACCACGAGTTGGTTGGCTCAACACTTGAGTTTGTCGACTCACACCCCAGTCATCGAATGGAACATCCAGTCACCCTATTGTAATGATTTCCTATTTGTAAACATTATTGACTTTCAATGAAACAATCAATGCACCACAGGAAATCAACATCCATCCTTGATTTGGTCATACTGATCGCCCAGTCGGCCATTTAGACATTTGAATTGATGGACTAGACATATGAATTGGTCGACTAAACACTTGAGTCATTCGCCTCACTTCCCCAGTTAGCCAATTTTTAATGAATGTTGTTTAAATTGACTCAACACTTGAGTCAGTCTACTCACATTCCCAGTCAGCCAATTTCCAGCCAATGTTGTTTAAACTGATTACCTAAACACTTTAGTATCAAGTCAAAACTTATTTATGAGTAAACTCTTATTCCAAGTGTGTCCTATGTGTGTGACCCTATAGGTCCCAAGTTACATTGTAATTGAACGTCCATAACTAATTTACGACATCACAAGCAATGAGAAATATCTAGCAACACATCATTGCTACCCATGTAATTGGAAAGTTGGAGAACAACTTCAACCTACAATCCTTGATCAATGTTCCTGTGATCATATAGTTCCTTTGTCTCTGATATCCAGATTGAACTCGAGGCATAGAATCACCATCTTCTCAATATTCAATCCATGTTTCTTATACTAGACCAGGGTGTTGAGATACACGTGATCTCAATATCACATATTGACTCACATGATAATGGCCATGCATTTCTCAATCTTTCTTATCAAGTGTCCAGGATATCAACTCCAATAGGAGAAACAAAACCAATCTACATCATTCATAGTCAATCCCCATGTGTGGCAACCCTTATTTAAGGTCACGTTGGATGGTATCAAAATACATCAAATGACATGTGATGAGTGTACTGACTTCAGGTCTAAGAACCAAAATCACCACTATCACTTTGAGAGCTGATTTTGACTACCATTTAATGGGTCCATGTATCATCCTCAAGGAGGGTCTGTCCAGTACACTATTCTCTAACAAGTACCTATGTGCTTGATCTGATATCTCATATCATGACTAATGAGACTCTGTCATAAGTCAGTACACATTCTAGTCTTATGTATTATTGTCGTCAATTTTTCTTCCATAGTCATATTCGACTAGGGACATAACAAGAATGTATGTATTTTTAGCATACATATGAACTCATTGTCGAGGTCCTAAACCTGAAGGGATCATTGAGTAACATCATTATTTAGACATTTATTATGGCATATCATTATCTCATAAATGAATAAAATAGATAAATAATATTTCCTTTTATTATTATAAAATCAATTACATCACGGCACATTACCATCATCACATGATTGGCTCTCTAGGCATATATACCAACAATTGTTCTTCCCGCAATCAAGTTAGAGATGCCTTTTAGGAAATCCCATCATGAGGATACATCAAACTCAATAATGATAAAACTACGAAAGGAAAGATTGATGTATGGGCTACTATCATTAGAGATGAAATGATAAATTGATGGGGTTGCAACCAATCATGTAGCCACTAATGATGTCATTGAGGTTGAACTTGCAAGAATATCCTTGGATATAGGAACTTGCTACTGAAAACAACTACAAGAAATCCCTCTTTAAAATTGATTGTAATAAAGTTGTTATCATGGTTGAATAATACCATAGAGATGACCCAAATTAAGTGTACTAGCTCCTCAAGATCAACTCCATGAAACGCCCCAGCTGGACTGTTGTCTTTGGCCAAGCACTACCTTAAAAGCCCTAGTAGGTATAAAACCCACCCTTCACCTCCTAATGAGATATGTTAACTCTTATTAAATGAATTATGTAATGGTATAGTACTACCACATTTCCTATTTCTAGCTTAATTAGTGAATGTACTCCTTGTATAATTTTTTTTTGCAAGGGAAGATCAAGATGAATATAAAGCCTCTTGACTTCCCAAAAAAGTAGCCTCTGTTAACTTTACTCCATGAGACGAATAACATCCTCTAATGCCCTATTTTTCTAGGTTTGTCTCTATGTCTTAATTTGCATGGATGTGACCTTTCATGTTGATGTATACTTATGCTTGATCTAATTAATGTGTTTGACCTTTTTAATGCCTCCAACTCTCTTATACCTTTGAAATCAGTAATCCTCAAAAATTTTGTGACCTAAATGCCTTGGACCCATCCCTGATATGATAATATGGGGTTGTGTCCCTAAACCCACCCTTTTCGACATCTTATGTGATATGACACGCTTTTACCGTGCGTAGAACGCAAGTGTACGCGTCAATGTAGTAAAGGCCTTTGTGAGACCCGAGTCGAACTCAGGGACACTGAATTATCGGAGACTACTACTAACTACTCACAATCAGCTAGACCGGTTAAAATGGTTTGAGAGTTGTTGCAAAATTAAAATAAAAGAAAACAAAATAAAACAATCGATTAAAGGTTTAATTTAATCAATTCAAGTGGAGATCTTTAGGATTGTGGTTTCACTGTGGGTTATCATTACATGAATTTCTATATAATTACTCAGATTTATCTCTCTTTCTGGGTAGTGGCCTGTAGTCCGAATTTCCCACTGTCATGGTACAATTCACTACCTATGTCTAGGTTGGTTCCACTGTCGTAGTAACCTATACCCTAAACTAGGTGCATTAGAATCGACCTCTGGGTATCCACCATTAACCTTACACCACCTTGTTCAAGGGATTTGTTAATTAATGTGAATTTCATCTCTTTTCAACTGTTAATTCTTCTTTCAAAGCAATTAAGGGCATTAGATTATGGTGATCAAGCATAACAATATAATTGAGAAAACGAAATCATACCATAGATTTAAGAGATAAAAGATGAATTACTATGATAAAATTGTCATACAATGATTCCCCGGGATACTCCCAATCCTAAAGATAAAGGGGATTAGCCCTGCATGTTCATCTCAGAGTAAAACATGGTAGAGAAAAGGGAAAACATGGAGAAAAACATGATTAAGTAGTGAAACCCCTGAACAGAGAAGATCCAAGCGTTCCTTGGCATAGAATGTGCGATCTCCAGCCTTTCGGCGGTGGAAAACGTCTTCTTCGGCTTCTGAAATGGATGGGGCGTGCTTCTGGGCTCCGTTCTTCTCTCCACACCTTCTCGGGATGTGTGCAATGGCTAATGACGTGATAGATTGCTCTTAGCCTCCGTCATTAGGTATAATCACCGAGTTAGATCGCCAAATTATCATAGTCGTCGGATTTAGATCGATCTGAAGCAAACTTGTATCTGACGGTGTCGATACCATCGACGCGAGTTAATGGTATCGACCCTGCACGGTATCGGCTGGTCTTCTTTTCTTTTCTTTGTCGTGACTGATGCTAACTCGATACCATCGACGAGGGTCGATGGTATCGACATTCTAAGGCGTCGATTTTTGTCCTTTTCTGTCGCTGTAGCTCCACTTGTTGATAGTATCGACTTCTGTGTTGATAGTATCAACTTCTATGTCGATAGTATCGACTATCTTCTCGCCAGCAACTTGATGGTATCTCGATACCATCGACTATCCTATCGATAGTATTGACTCTGCGATGCTCCTTGCAGCTGGCTGCCTGTGGTCTCGTCGATGGTATCGACCACTGTCGGTGGTATCGAAAACAGGAGATATTCATTTTTCCTGAAATTTCAACACAAAACCACATAAGCCGAAATAAAACATAGTATTGTAATCATTTATGCTCAAAATACCAAAATAAAGGAGATTTGACATTGAGAAGGATCATAGGCCAAACTAAATGAATCATGCAATATTAACCACCAAAATGACCAATAAATGCATAAAACACAAGTAAAATATGTCTATAAATGCGACTCAAAATCATCACATCAAACCCCCCTAAGCTTGAACATTGCTCACTCTCGAGCAACTAAACTTTAGAATAGAATTGTGAGGGTCAACTAAAGAACATATCATCACAACAAACATCACCATATGATCCCCACCGGACATTCACATTTCGGCCCTTACTAACCACGGAATGATAATTACCCTAAAGGCGACAATAATCATCCATAAAAGATATCTACCTCAAAATCAATGAACACTATCACATAAAGCAGTTAACATAATAGAATTCTCCGGTTCAGACTCGGTGTGCGCGTCTTGTGATCTCCTATTCTACGTTGCTCGCCCTAGCTACCATCTACATGGAAGCAGCTCTCCTGATATTCACAAGTGAAGAGAAAATCACAGTGGCCTATCAATTCGAACAACGGGTGGATGAAATGGGTGGCTCATGGAAGAAATGGAAGCATTATACGATTATAACTTGCACAAAGCGAGAATGACCTAAATGATGCATATGCAAGTGAAAATGCCCTAATGCCTACATTTGGGTGGAATGATGCATGGACTATCATTCTGTCTCAATGTGAGATGGAATATCTACGAAAAATACATCATGTGATTATTCCTCTTAATTCCCAGGTGAGAACATGTTCCTTTCTCCCTCTCATTACTACTTACTTATCAATTCTCTTTTTTTTAAGACTTTATTTTCACAAATGACAATGAAGTATTTGTCGGGCTCACTTTTTATTGCATAACCTATACATTTGAAACATTCAGAAGGTATGTAACAAGTTCATCACCCTTAATGTTCAGAAGATATACGACGCATGATGTCCTCTATGCACAAAAATGTGAATGCAACTACAAAATGATGATTATGCAACTAAATGACATGCACTTAAGGATGATGTGCATGTACAACTAATCAATTTTTTTTTATTTTCATGCAAAATATGTGGAAATAGTTGCAATGCAAGTCCTATCTACATGAGATGCACTCAAAGAAGTTAAAATCATAATGTACTTCCAGTTCTTAAGGTAGAATATGAAAACAATGGGGGTGGAAAGATCACAAGACTAATTGACTGAACCTTTGCAAATTATTATGCGTCCCTCCTTATTGACCTGTATGGTAATTAAGAGGTTTCTCTCTCATATTTCAAATTAAAGTCTCATTATCATTTGGTCTGTTTAGGCTCAAACAACCAATTCCGTCCACTTTTCATTAATCATTAGGACTGTTCAGTTGTGATTTCCTATTCTAGAGTTGACAAACCCAATCATTTTCTTAAGTTATATGCTCAAAGTTGAACAACACAAGCTTGCAAACACTATTTTTTTTTTAAAGTTTCCCTTGATTCCCATGTACAAGCAAATGAGATGACACAAGACTTAAGACATCCACAATTACACTAAATATAATGTGGATCCTACAAACAAACTAAGATTGCAAGAAATAAATGACAAGAAACAAAATAATAAAAACTAAAAACTGAGAAAACTAAAGGATAGAGTTGTTCCAACTCCCCCCCTAAGCTTTAATTTGACTATGGCCTCATAGTAAAAAACAACCTTAAAGGGTGGAATAGATATACCGATCACTCTTCCGGCAGAGGCGGGTACTGCGGGGCCGTGGGGTCCCAAGATGGGTACTGCCCCTAAAAGCTCGAATCATACTGGGGCATGGGAGGAGGTTGTGGATACCCCCCAAAGTAGTTCTGGATCCAGTAATGATCATAGAAGGGCTGCTGCTGCATCTCCATCCTATGCAACCTGTCGTGAATGTGTTTTTGGTTGTCGAGGAGGAGGCACTCATTTTCAAATATAGCCCGCTGATTATCTAGCAACCGGTTCGTCGTATCCTGAATACCGACATATGAGGCTGTGTGTTGCTGCTGCGTTTGATGAATATCCTGTAACATTACATACATTCCTTGCATGGAGTAGACATCCTCGCTTTGTTGCGAGGGCTGCTGTGGCTATGGTGGCGGAGGCTGGTAAGAAGAAGATGCACCCGGATGCATGCGGGGACGCTTCCTAGGTGCCACTCATGCGTGAAGAGGAGTGAAGCCTCCTCTTCCTCTTCAGCCTCGTCGCTGTCGTTGTCGTCATTGCCACCGTCTTCATCCGAACTCTCGACGTCAATGACAGGCCATCGAAAATGTTGAGCACCCTCGATGTGGAAGATAGGGTCGGGGAGCGAACACTCCTGATATGCTTGATTAACGTGGTAGTGTGCATACGCCAGGCCATCACAAAGTAGGATGAGGTTGGAGCGGTGAAGATGCTGCAAGTTAACCTTGCTCCTATTAGAGAGAGGAGTCAACTGGGAGAAATTCAACCCAAGATAGGAGGCCAGCGGTGTGATGCGCCCTCCAAAGTGAATTGGAGCCTTCCGCGTGATCCTCTTTACAGCCAACACGCGCTGCAAGAAAAACGATCCCCAGTTACACTCTTCCCACTTTAGTAACTTGTGCAGGAAAAATAGGTCTGTCTCCTGGAACTTGCTAAGAGACAGATCACCACGAGCAAAGAGAGTGGTGCACAACATGCGGTGAAGAATTTGCACGAACGGATGCTCGAAATCTGCTACCGCCGCATTGTGGTAGCTCACAGATTTGCCCGGCGGCACAGTCACTAGCTCGACGAAGATAACATCATAATCAGTCCGGTTGTCTGGCCTCCGGTACTGATCTCTCCCGTGATTCTAGTTATAGATTGCATTGAACTGCCTGAGGGTGAGAGTGTAGTCATTATTGTACATCCGGAAAGAAACATGACCCTTGATCCATTCGCGGTCTGTGGCGATGATGTCGTTTGGCACAACACATATGTCCAACGACACCATGAATATTGTGACTAGCTCCTTGTATGTCGGCCATTCACCAAAGAACGGCTGGCCATCGACATGGAATTCCAACTCGTTGGGCCTCCTGCCCGTATGCCTTGCCTGCCCCTTGAGCACGTAGGCCAGATTAGCCTCAAACCCCAGATTACGGATCATGTTGCGGTCGACGTAACGGGTTGGCTCAATCTTTCTTTTCATGATCTCCTCGTAGACCTTCCGAACCTCCGCGGAAGGATGAACGATTCGTGGACGCAGAATAGAAGCTGTTGGTGGAGGAACGAACTCGAGAATCTCCATCGGATTCATGCGTGAAGAGGATGCGCCGACAACATGCACCATTGTCGTAGAAGAAGAAAGATTAGAAGATGGAGCTCGGAGAAGGTCGGAGAAGATTATCTCTGCTCGATGAAGGCTCGGTGAAGAAAGCGTGTCGTGGATGCTCATAGCCGGGCTCTGATTGCTCACAAAGACGTACGGCACAAGTGGAGAAGGATTGCTCTAAAGTTGTGACGTCATATGACGACAATCCATCCCTTATATAACCGTGGTCGGCGCTGCTGTATGCCCGTCGATACCATCGACGCGAGTCGATGGTATCGACTCCTATAGCACAATCCGTCTGCCACTGGTATCGACGGTCATCGATGGCTTGATGTGGGGGACCCGGATCGATGATGTGTCGATAGTATCGACAGGTGTCGATGGTATCGACCCATCCCATGGATCGACTCTCTCAATGCAGCGATCGCCATTGATTTCCTGTCATGGATCGGTGATGTGTCGTGTCGATACTATCGACGCAAGTCGATAGTATCGACTTATGGTTAGGGCAACACCCTCACGAGGCCCGGCCACCGCCTTCTTCCTATAACTTGGTCGATACCATCGACAGGCCTATCGATGGTATCGACTTCACTGAGACAATTTGCGTGTGAATATCTCCAGAGATCTCGATAGTATCGACATGCATGTCGATACTATCGACCTCGACTTTGCGATCAACCTGTTGGTGTGTCGATACCATCGATGAGGCCGTCGATAGTATCGACGCAGAGCGATTCTTGCAGCCGCCAACCTGTACCCAGCTCGATACCATCGACACAAGGGTCGATGGTATCGACTCTGCCTCAGTCCTGCACATTGAGCAAACGATCATGGTACCTTTTCTACACTAAAAACAAAGTCAAATCAAATCAAAGTACAAAATGTGAAAGAAACTAATTACACTAGCGATGGCTGGTTTGCCTCCCAACAAGCGCCCTTATTTAACGTCTTAGGCTAGACGACTTGAAGCTACTCATGCATCCGGAAGCGCAATGAGTTTGACCTCATTCACTTTCCTTATGTAATCTTCACTGAAGTACATTTTCAATCATTGTCCATTGACCAGAAATGTTGTCTCGCCATCACGCACCATGATTGCGCCATGTGGCCTGACCTCCTCTACGATGAACGGTCCACTCCATCGGGATTTCAATTTCCCGGGATGCAGTTTCAACCTGGAGTTGAACAAGAGTACACGGTCTCCTTTCTTGAAGACGTGCATTTGAATATGGCGATTATGCAGCAACTTTGTTCTCTCCTTATAGATCCGCGAGCTTTCATATGCATTCATCCTTAGCTTGTCTAGTTCATTGAGATCAAACAACCTTTTCTTTCCCACTTCATCATAGATCAAATTTAACTTCCTCAGTGCCCAATGCGCTTTATGCTCCAATTCCACCAGAAAATGGCAGGCCCGACCATAAGCCAACCTAAAAGGCGTAGTGCCTATAGGTGTCTTAAATGCCATCCTGTACGCCCACAAAGCATCTGGTAGAAGGGTACTCCAATTCTTTCTCCTGGAAGCCACAGTACGCTCCAAGATCTTCTTAATCTCCCGATTGGAGACCTCCACTTGCCCTTGAGTTTGTGGGTGATACGGGGTACCAATGTTGTGCTTTACCCTGTACTTTCTCAATAGTGCCATGAACTTTTGATTCCGGAAATGCATACCTCCATCACTAATGATCATTCTTGGTACAGCAAACCTGCAGAAAATGTATTCTTTGACAAACCTGCACACTACATTAGCATCATTAGTCCTTGTGGGTATTGCCTCTACCCACTTCGACACATAATCAATAGCTAAAAGAATGTACAAGTTAGAATTTGAGGACACAAAAGGTCCCATAAAATCAATACCCCACAAGTCGAACACCTCAACCTCTTGAAATACATTGAGAGGCATCTCTTGTCTTTTTGAAATGTTACCTGCCCTTTGGCACGAATCACATTGCCGCACAAAATCATAAGCATCCCTCAACAAAGTAGGCCAGTACAGGCCACTTTCAAGTACTTTGGCGGCAGTCCGAGAACTTGCATGGTGGCCACCTGTCGGTAGTGTATGACAATGACGAAGAAAACTTTCATATTCCACCTCCGGTACACACCTGCGTAAGACACCATCCCTGCACTACTTCAATAGAATAGGGTCATCCCAGAAATAATAACGCAAAGAATGGAAAAATTTCTTCTTCTCTTGGTATGTCCAGTCATCCGGGATAATTTTGCAGGCAAGATAGTTAACAATATAAGAAAACCAAGGATCTTTCGATTTCACGGATAAAAGTTGTTCATCATGAAATGTCTCGGTAATGGGTATATGTAAATCCTTCTCATCCACCCTTTCCAACCTAGACAAATGGTCCGCGACCACATTTTCAATGCCCGCCTTATCTTTGATTTCAATATCAAATTCTTGTAAAAGTAAGATCCACCTAATCAGTCTAGGTTTGGCATCCTTTTTCTCCATCAAGGACTTAATGGCGGCGTGGTCCATCCATACCACGATTTTTGATCGAACAAGATATTGCCAAAATTTTTCAAAAGCAAAAACAACGGCGAGAAGTTCTTTTTCAGTTGTCGTGTAATTCAATTGTGCGTCATTTAAGGTTTTGGATGCATAGAAAATCACAACGAGTTTATTATCCACACGTTGTCCCAAAACAGCCCCAACTGCGAAATCGGACGCGTCACACATTAATTCAAACGGCTTAGTCCATTCCGGTGTTTGCACAACCGGTGTAGAAATCAATTTTTGTTTAAGCACGTTGAATGCATGTAAAGACTTGTCATTAAAATCAAACACAACATCCTTTTCCAACAACTCAGATAATGGTTTGGCGATTTTAGAGAAATATTTTATAAATCGGTGATAAAAATCGGCGTGACCTAGAAAACTTCGTACCCCTTTAACCGAATTCGGTGGGGGCAATTTGGAAATAACTTCGATCTTTACTGGGTCTACCTCCAACCCTTTGCTAGACACTTTATGTCCTAGCACAATTACTTCGCTTACCATCATGTGACATTTCTCCCAATTGAGGACCAAATGTGTGTCCTCACAACGTTGCAAAACCTTGTCCAAATTATATAAGCACTTGTCAAAGGACGCACCATAGACGGAGAAATCATCCATAAAAACCTCCAAACAATGTTCAACCATATCGGAAAAGATGGAAAGCATGCAACGCTGAAAGGTTGTCAGTGCGTTACACAACCCAAATGGCATACGGCGGTACACAAATGTTCCATAAGGACAGGTGAAGGTGGACTTCTCTTGGTCCTTAGGATCAATGGAAATCTGATTGTACCCCGAATAACCATCAAGAAAACAAAAATGTGATCGGCCGGCTAAACTCTCTAAAATCTGATCAATGAATGGAAGAGGGAAATGATCCTTAAGTTAGCAGCATTCAATCGACGGTAGTCTATACATACACGCCACCCGGTTACCAATTGGGTCATGATAGGTTCATTTAATAGATTATGTGTGACAGTAATTCCTCCCTTTTTAGGGACTACCTGTGTAGGACTCACCCACGTCGAATCGGATATAGCATAGATGATACCTACAGAAAGGAGCTTGATCACCTCCTTCTTGACGACCTCCATCATGCTTGGATTTAGTCGACGCTGTGGCTGAATCACCGGCTTGGCTCCCTCCTCGAGCCGAATCTTGTGCTGGTATAATGTAGAGGAGATCCCCTTGATGTCTGCAACCGACCACCCGAATGCACCTCAGTGGTTCTTCAACACAATCATCAACTGATCTTCCTCCTCGGCACTCATATATGCCGAAATAATCACGGGCAACTTCTCTTCCTCAGCTAGAAATGCGTACTTCAAGTGCGGTGGCAATGGCTTCAATTCCAAATCTGGCGGGCTGATTAAGGATGACTGAAGCGGTGGTGGGAGTTCGCCAAGGTCTTCATAGTACCTAGCATAAAAGCATGGAAGCACCCGAAGCATCTTGGCAAACTCCTATAGTGACTTGCTTCTCATCCAATCATGTGTTACATTGACCAAGCAGGCTTCAAGTGGTAATTCTGGATATGCATTGAAAATCGAACTCGCTATGGCCTCATCTTCAGTGGAGGGGGAAATGTCCTCTTTTTTTAGTAATGATGTCTTTCAAAAACTTGCCGTAAGAGGGAATTTGCTCTATTGCCTCTAATAATGGGATGTTGATTGAAAGCTTTCTGAAACTGTCCAAAAACTTCTTGAACTGGGCATCCACCTTCTTTGCTTTCACACTATTCGGATATGGGACCGGGACAGCCTGTGCCCTTTGATGCGGTGGCACATGTGGTGTCCTTTTCTATGTCTCCTCCTCAACAACATTGGGGTCCGCAGTGACATCTTCTGCTATTTCCTCTACCGGCTCTGTGACTGAGAATGGCACCTCCTTAGTGGCCTCACCTTTGGGTTCTGACTGGGGTTTTCTTTGTTCATCGGCCCTGGGGTTTAAAAGCTTCTTGCCACTCCTTAGCAAGATTGCCTTCGCTTGTTGGTTTCCTCCTGGAACGTTTGTGTTACCTGGAAAACCTTGTTGCACTGGCTTCTTCAGATTGGCTATCTCAGCTGCCATTTGCGCCATCGACGTCTCGATTGTCCTCATCTGAGCCCCATGGCTCTGCAATGTCTGTCCAAACTGATTCATAAATTCCCCCTGTTGCTTGATCTGCTGACCAAAAGTGTTCATAAGTTCTTGGTTCTTCTTTATCACTTGGTTGAGCAACTCCGTGCTCTTATCCTCCGCCACCGGCTGGGGTTTTGCATCGGGGTCCTGTACAAAGTTATTCGGATCCTTCCATGAGAATTTCTTGTCCTTCCTCCATGAGTAATCGTATTTCTGTACCCCTACTGCTGGCTCATGAATTTGACTTGAGCTTCGTCCTCAGATTCGATATCTTCTTTTGCAAGCAGTTTCTTTGCTAGAAGGTCCATCTTCTCATTCAGCTCTTTGATTGCCTTTGACTCGCCCACAACTCGAACGTGCTCTACAACGTCTCTGTCGCCCCAGGATTGCTTCTTGGCCATGTTATTCAAAATTTCCCAACACCTCCTGTCTGTGTTGTTAAAAAAGAACCCTAAATCGGCGAAATCGAGGTTACTTCTATCATGCTCGGAGAGAGCAAAATAGAAGATTTTTACCTATGTCTCCTTGTCAAGCCCATGATGCGGGCACCGCCTAAGCATGATCTGGAACCTTTCCCAGGTCTCAGAGTAAGTCTCTCCTGCCTTCTGGGTGAAGTTATGAATTTTCCTGATCATGTCATTGGTCTTCTCGGGCGGAAAGAACCTTTCAAAGAATACCTCCAACTTGTGGTTCCATGATTCCACACATTCATCGTCCAGATTGTGCAACCATTCTCGTGCGTTTCCTACCAGAGAACTCGGGAACAACTTTAGGTAGAGCGTCTCCTGTGGAAATCTGTCAATTTTAATCATATCGTAGTTCTCCACGAATTGGATTATATGAGTTACTGGGTCTTCATTCTTTAGCCCATGGAATGCATTTGACTTGACCAAATTAATTAGTGCAGGATCAATCTTGTACGTCAGAATGTTGATCGCCTGCTTCTTGATTGGCCCCTTTGACGCAGATGAGGAAGACGCCTTGATCTTGTCCCATTTCGTCTGTTCCTCTGCCATTTCTTCTTATTCAGATTTGGAATCTGTTTCTTCCAAGTGGTCTTGATTGTAATACTCCTCGTCGTCAGGTCCCGGAAGTGGAACCTCTGGTGCCTATTGCGTGTAGTCGGTCCTACGTGTCAGCACCATGCACAGTACCTACAAAATGAAAATTTGAGTTCAGTACCATGCTAGACGATTACAAAAATTGGAAAGATAGACTATGAATATTTTTGAAGTGATTTCAAACTAATAAAAATAAAAATTGGACTAGAGTGGCCGCTTGCAGCACTCGTAGTGCCGACAATTGCCGTGTCCCTGGCAATGGCGCCAAAAACTTGACACACTTTTACCGTGTATAGAACGCAAGTGTACGCATCAATGTAGTAAAGGCCTTTGTGAGGCCCGAGTCAAACTCAGGGACACTGAATTATCGAAGACTACTACTAACTACTCGCAATCAACTAGACCAGTTAAAATGGTTTGAGAGTTGTTGTAAAATTAAAAGAAAAGAAAACAAAATAAAACAATCGATTAAAGGTTTAATTTAATCAATTCAAGTGGAGATCTTTAGGATTGCGGTTTCACTGCGGGTTATCATTGCATGAATTTCTATATAATTACTCAGATTTACCTCTCTTTCCGTGTAGTGGCCTGTAGTCAGAATTGCCCACTGTCATGGTACAGTTCACTACCTATGTCTAGGTCGGTTCCACCGTCGTAGTAACCTATACCCTAAACTAGGTGCATTAGAATCGACCTCTGGGTATCCACCATTAACCTTACACCACCTTGTTCAAGGGATTTGTTAATTAATATGAATTTATCTCTTTTCAACCGTTAATTCTTCTTTCAAAGCAATTAAGGGCATTAGATTATTATTTTGGTGATCAAGCATAATAATATAATTGAGAAAATGAAATCATACCACAGATTTAAGAGATAAAAGATGAATTATTATGATAAAATTGTCATACAATGATTCCCCGGGCTACTCCCGGTCCTAAAGATAAAGGGGATTAGCCCTGCATGTTCATCTCAGAGCAAAACATGGTAGAGAAAAGGGGAAACATGGAGAAAAACGTGATTAAGTAGTGAAACCCCTGAACAGAGAAGATCCTAGCATTCCTTGGCGTAGAATGAACGATCTCCGGCCTTTCGGCGGTGGAAAACATCTTCTTCGGCTTCCGGAACGGCTGGGGAGTGCTTCTGGGCTCCGTTCTTCTCTCCACACCTTCTCGGGACGTGTGCAACGACTAATGAAGTGATAGATTGCTCTTATCCGTCATCATTAGGTATAATCACTGAGTTAGGTCGCCAAATTATCATAGCCATAGGATTTAGATCGATCTGAAGCAAACGTGTATCTGACGGTGTCGATACCATCGACGCGAGTCGATGGTATTGACCCTGCATGGTATCGGCTGGTCTTCTTTTCTTTTCTTTGTCGCGACTGATGCTAACTCGATACCATCGACGAGGGTCGATGGTATCGACATTCTAAGGCGTTGAGTTTTGTCCTTTTCTGTCGCTGTAGCTCCACTTGTTGATAGTATCGACTTCTGTGTCAATAGTATCGACTATCTTCTTGCCAGCAACCTGATGGTATCTTGATACCGTCAACTATCCTGTCGATAGTATCGACTCTGCGATGCTCCTTGCGGCTGGCTTCCTGTGGTCTCGTCGATGGTATCGACCACTGTTGATGGTATCGACAGCAGTAGATATTCATTTTTCCTGAAATTTCAACACAAAACCATATAAGCCGAAATAAAACATATTATTGTAATCATTTATGCTCAAAATACCAAAATAAAGGAGATTTGACACTGAGAAGGATCATAGGCCAAAGTAAATGAATCATGCAATATTAACCACCAAAATGACCAATAAATGCATAAAACACAAGTAAAATATGTCTATAAATGTGACTCAAAATCATCGCATCATGATATATATGAGTAGAACAATGATCTTGTGCCCAATATCTTGATCTGGATCTAAATCTTCATATCCCCGTATCCAATCAGTTTAGGTTCAAATCCTTATGTCTTTTGATGTGTATGTACCACTTTGGTCATATGTTGGACCATAATTATATAAGTCTTGTATGTTGGATATTGAATGTATGTTGATATGTTGATACCAAGTTTGTACCTTGATGCATAGATCTTGGGGACGTCCACCTAATCTTGATGTGTGTTTCTTATATCCTAATCTTTCTGGTCTCAACCATATTCTATGCTTAGATCTCATGTCTTGATGAATCATGACCTAGTTTTCCCTATTATGAGTCATTTAACCCTAAAATATATAAGAGCCATGAATTTTGGGATGATAATATATAATGAATGCAACATTGAAATTCTTGGTATTCATTCCTAGAGAGACAATCATATGATGATTGTGATGGCATATCATATAAAGGATTTGATTAATAATAACGGAAATCTTCTAATTTATTTTGTTTCACTCAGTTATGACACAATGAGGAAACATAATGAATGTTTAAAGAAATACATAACTCAATGATGTATGTCTTTGGGTTGATGACCTGAACAATGAGATCATACATATGTCAAGAGTATGAACATTCTTGTTATGTCTCTAGTTGGATGTTATTGTGTAAGACTAGTAGACATCAATAACACATAAGAATGGAGTGTGTGTTGGTTGATGATAGAATCTCATCAGTCATGATATGTGATATCAAGACAAGCATATAGATACTTGTTGGAGAATAGTGTATCAGACCGAACTACCTTGAGAGTGACACATGGAAACCATAATTGGTGGTCATGGTCATCTCTTATGTTGAAGGTGGTCATTGTGGTTCTTAGACCTGAGATCACTACACTTATTACATGTCGTTCATTGTACTTTGACATCATCTAATGTAACCTATAATAAAGGTTGCATAAAGATGATGATCAGATGCATTGTGACAATGGGGATGACTATGAGTTATGAAGATGGGATTTGTCCCTCCTACAAGAGTTTGATATCTTATCCACTTGATAAGTGAGACTGAGAAAAGCATGTGCATGCACATGTGAACCAATATATGATATTGATTTCACATATATCTTCGAGGGTCTGCTTTGGTTCAAGGAACATGGATTAAACATTGAGAGGATGATGATTCCATGCCTTGAGTTCAATCCTGGTATAAGTGATAAAGGAATTAGAAAATTGCTATGACACCAATCATAAATTGTAGGCTGAAGTTGTTCTCCAATTTTCCGATTACTTGGGTTGAAATGATGTGTTACTACATGCCTCTCTTTGATTATGATGTCATAAATGGGTTATGGACATACACTGCCAACTTGACTTGGAACCTATAGTGTCACACACATAAGATACACTTGGAATAGGAGTCCATTCATGAATATATTGTTTAAACTTGATTACTAAAAAGTCAGGTATTCAATTTAAACAATGTTGGTTGAATATTGACTGGTTCAAGGGTTGAACCGATCATCTACATTCCAACTCATCAGTTCACCTGTGAACTGACCATTTTTCCACTCGTAGATTGCAAAAATTCATGAAATTTTGATCCCTTCCGCTCCCACTCAGACTAGAAACCATGACCCTAACCCTGCTATAAATAGAGGGTTATTGGGGGCTTCTCATACACAACTTGATTGCGCCTGAAAATTGTTTGTCTTCTCTAGTTGTGGTAACCAAGATAACTATTATAACCTCATTTTCCAAAACATGTAATGAGATTTGTGAATCTCCTTAAAAGATAAATAAGATCAATGTTTGATTTCATGGTTTGTTTTGAATGATTTTTCGTGAATAATAGTCTTGCATGCTCTTTGATCGGACTTATTGGCCATTAAGCCCAATTGAAAGAAAAAGAAAAAGAAAGGAAAAAGGAATTCAATGGGATAATGGAAATATAAGAAAATGGATAAAGGATGATTAAAAGGCTAAAGATAATTTCCCAAAATAGAATTTTGAGTTATAAAGGTTCCTTGGGGTTCAAGGAATTCAGGATAATTATATCGTAGCAAGGGAAATAAAGAATAAATGGAAAATATGAATAAAAGAGGTGTTTTCTTGCAACCAAAGAAAAGGGACATTTTAATTGATATAATGATCCCAATTTTTGTAGGATGAAATATAAAAATATAAAAGAGTTTCCCTCAAAATTTGAATAAAAACGGAGTTAAGAATTGGGAGTTATAGTTTTTCCAAGTTATCTTTAAATTGGGAAGATAATTTGGATTTAGGAAATCAATTTTCCTTTTTGCAAGATCAGACGCGATGAGGGCCGTTGGATTTTAATCCAACGCCTGCTGCTCATTGCCATTATCCTAAATAGAACACGGACTTGGATGAGTTACAGGGGGATTTTCTCCTTGTGATTTCGATCGTTTTAGTGCATGTGCATACATGGGAAGAGTCCCATCGAGTTCGGGATTAAGGAGACGAATCTTCCAGACCCTAGTTTGATGACCTTCCAGTGTGTCTTTACAAAACGCCCAATTGGGACAAAAGCTTGGGCGACGGCATGTATTGAAACCCTAAGGGACCCCCCCCGAGTCCTATATAAAGACCATCGCTCGGGTCCTAGAACCCTAGCGATCTCGAGCGGCTGGCTATTAGGTCCCATACCTTCCTCTCTCTCTCTCAATCCAACTTTCTCTGGCAAGAGATCCTCCTTGATCTGCCACGGCGCGAGCAGTAAGAAAAGGATGAAGATGACGTGCATACATCATTCGATTTGGGATCATCGTGATCCTAGGCGGGGATCTAACGGCGTCAGGGAGCGGCCGGTTAAGTGGAGTCGCTCGCGACTCTGAGCGTTAGATTAAAATCCAACGACCACAGTTAGGAGCAACATCCACTCGCGGGGTTACTGGTGGAAATAGATGAAGAGCATCAGATCAAGACGTGGACCAGCGGCGCATTGATCGTGCGGTCGACAATTTTCGGTAATTAGTCCTCTTTATTTGAATAATCAAGAAAATTTCTTTTCCTTGCAAAATTAATAGAAAACGCTAGGATTATCCAATGAAGAAACTTTATATATGAAAGTTGGGTAGAAAAATGCAAGGAATCTGATAAAAATGATTTAAGAACCTGATTCTAGTTCGTTTTGCAAAATTACTTTAATTTGCTAGTAAAATGCATTTCAAGTTTATTAGAAACCCTAATGTTACATAAAGGATGATTCTTTGTAACTTAATGGGTTAATTTGAGGATTATCAACCTGTTAATTGATAACATGGAGTTTTCATCCATTTTGAGTACAAAGATGATTAATTTAGGGTTTATGACTATAAATGAATGATAAGGTACATGGAAACCCTAATTTAGGGAAAAATAAAAAGAAACCCATGTTATTTGTGAATTAAGGAAGTAAATTGCTAGATAATGATCCTAAAACTGTTAGGAATTTTAAAAGGAGAGAATTTCAATATTTTAAGTGAATTTGATAAATTAGGGTTCATATTACCTAAGAATGAAAACAAAACCCTAATTTTCAAGGAAACCCTAAAATTGGAATAGGAACCCTAAGGAATAAGATGGAATTGGATAAATTTTGATAAAATGAAGTTGGAATGTTTATTTTAGGGTTTCTGTGCAATTTGCTTGCTTGCTTGGACATTCTCTCTCTTCATATTTAATTCTGTAACCAAATCTGCAATAAGAGGTATGTGGTTACGCTTATGACTATACTGATTAGTTTTCTGAGGATTTTATCGACGTTTCCCTCAATGCTTGAAATAACTGTTGGATGTTTCAACTCATGCAACTATAAAGTGACTATGACTATCACTATGAGTATACATGTATAACTAGCTAGATCTGAGTCCACCCTTGTGGCTATGCAAAGGCTAAGGATAACCTAGAGAAAGGTCTAGGGTATCAAGAGTTAGAAACTAGACTACCCATGTGTAGTGCCATGAGACGCTTAGCATACCATGAGTTAAGGAGTGGGCTACCTATGGGTAGTGCCATGTGACTCTGCCCTAGAAATTGATTCAACTGTTAGGTGAAGTCATGAGGGGTATAATAGGAACAGGGTATACATGGATCACTTAGTTATACTTAAAATGAAAGATTGTTTGTTAAATGATAATTGAATGCAATACATTGTTATAGATAATTGCATGATTAGTGAATCCCCCACATTCCAGCTTTGGCTGACCGACGTTTTGTTTGTCGGCATTTTAGGTACAAAAAGGAAAAATAGTAAACTGTCATATTGTGAAGTACACGAATTAAAATCCAAAGGAGGATTAGTTAGTTAGTCCCAGTTCTGGATAGAAGTTTGGAAATACAAAATTTTCAAAGGTATGCAAAAATTTTATTTATGACAACTTTTCAGTTAAGTCTAGTAGAATTTAATAATGAAAACTACTAGAGGGGGGGGGGGTGAATAGAGTTTTATAACAATTTTAAAAATTATTTAACTCAAACAAAACAACCACAAAGATATTGGACAAGAAGACAAGAGTTTAGAGTGGTTCCAACCTTAGCAAACACTAAGGAAGTCAGTCCACTACCCGGTTGCTTACCCAACCGGGATTTGAAAAGAAATTTATTTTATTACCTCGCAAGGATTTTACATAAAATACAATTTCTTTTCCTAAACCCTTCAAGCAGCCTTCACCTAGAAGTAATCGCCCAACCTTGAAGCAGCCTTCACCTAGAAGTAATTGCACCACCTTGAAGCAGCCTTCCTCTTGAAGTAGCTCCCCGTTGCAATAGCCTTCTTGAAGTAGCTTCCCGTGCGATAGCCTTCTTGAAGTAGCTTGAAGTCCCCTTCTCCACCTGAGAAGTCAAACTCTCTCCAATCCGCAACCTCCAACCCTAGGAGTAGCAAGGAGAATACAAAGGATAAAAAGGAACAAGAAAGGAAATAGAAATTACAACTTATCCTTTTAAGCACAAGGCTTGATTTGCCTATATCAAGCGTATTGATCTCCTAACCAATGAGTGTAGAAGTGTAAGTGCTGTAGTAAGGAGATGCTAGCCTATAGGACACGAATTTGAGCTAAGGAGAAAGTAGGCCAATGATCACAATGCTCAAATTGCTTGCAACAGATTGCTCAGGTATGCTCAAGTATTTCTCAAGTGTAACAAGTAAGTTTTGAGTGTCCTATGGCTTGTCCTATTTATAGGAATGGCCTAAGGATGCTTAAGGACATTCTAGACAACTTCTAGGGGTTTCTAAGTGCTTAACTAGCCGTTAGGTACAAAGTTGTTGCTTTAACAACGGCTAATTAATTTATTCTGCAGTTGCTGTCAGAGACCATCTCGGTCGACAAATGGTCGACCGAGACACCTACTCGGTCGAACTTTTGTCGACCGACAGGCTCTCTGGAACAAGTGATTTGCAACGTCTTTCTTCAACTGCCAACTAACTTGTCTGTTGTGTCTAACGGCTACTTTGGATCTTTCTCGGTCGAGAAGATTGTCGACCGAGAGTGTCTCGGTCGAGGGGTTTGTCGACCGAGATTGATCCTGTTTCAAGGTTTCAATTTAGGCACTAATTATGTGTGTGAGTGTGCAAAAATAATCCTATTTGAATGGGATGACTTGTCTAACTGTGGTGTTTAGCTAGGGAGAATCTAACGCTTGATTTACATGCAATTCTAAGTACTTGTACATTATATTTTTGTACAAGTTTTTACAATAGTGATTACATTGCATGAAAATGTAAATATGTAAGCTTGTAGATTTTCCCTTGTTGCTTTGTCATCCTGCACACTCAAGTAGCTCGTTAGATTAATAAGAATGAAATGTTTGTCATAATCAAAACAAAGGGATTTTATAGATGTCCATTTAGCCAACAATCTCCCCCTTTTTGAAGATGACAAACATTTCCAAAATATAAATAAAGGAAATATAAAACATATGAGTTTCATACCTTTAGATTACCTTTTGTAGCTTTTTCTCTTATGTATAAAATGTGTGCTTATTATTCCCCATGAATTATGGAACATGAAATCCAGATCATTTGGGAATATAGCAACTTTCAATGTAAAGCCAAGAGTTTATTTATGAAACTCATTAATTGAGTTTGACATAATTACTAAATATTAATTTTATATTTATCTCTCCCCCTTTGTCATTTCAAAAAGATAACCGTTAAGAATAAAAACTCCCCCTTAATTAGATATCCCATCAAATCTAATGAAAAAGATGTCCATTTAAAAGCCAAAAATGTAAACAAGAGTTTTTGTTTAAGTAGCACAAATATCAAAGAAAACATCCTCCAAAGGAGTGATAAGCAATTGCTTCCTAATGTTGTTAAATTGATCTAGTGGAAGCGGTTTTGTAAAAATATCAGCCAATTGATCTTCCGTATCAATATGATGAAGGGAAACATGATTCTTGGAGATATGATCCCTTAAGAAGTGATGACGGATTTCAATATGTTTAGCCCGGCTGTGTAAAATAGGATTGTGTGCTAAGTTTATGGCGCTCGTGTTGTCACAAAAAATAGGTGTAGATGACAGATTAAAACCATAATCGCTTAACACCTGTTGCATATAAAGCACTTGAGCACAACAAGACCCGGCTGCCATATATTCAGCTTCAGTTGTAGATAGGGCAACCGTATTTTGTTTCTTGCTAAACCAAGATACTAAAGCTCTCCCTAATAAGAAACAACCACCACTAGTACTCTTGCGATCAAGTTGACAACCAGCATAATCTGCATCAGTATAAGCTTTAAAATCTAAGGATTGTCCTTTTAGATACCATAAACCAAAGCAAGTAGTACCGGCTAGATAACGAAGAATTCGTTTAACTGCTAGAAAATGAGAGTGCATAGGTTGTGATTGAAATCGAGCACAAAGACCGACGGAAAACATAATGTCCGGTCGAGAAGCAGTTAAATATAGCAAACTACCAATCATGGCTCTATATAAGGAATCATCAATAGGTTCCCCATTTTCATCCTTATCAATTTTGATAGAAGTAGCCATAGGAGTAGTAGCATGTTTGCATTGATCCATCCCAAAACGTTTTAAGAGCTCTTTAGTATATTTTTCTTGGCTTATGAAAATTCCTGCAGGTGTTTGCTTAATTTGAAAACAAGGAAAGAATGTTAGTTCACCCATGAGGCTCATTTCAAATTCTTTTTGCATAATGTCACTGAATTGTGTGCATAAGGAATCATTAGAAGCTCCAAAAATAATGTCATCAACATATATTTGCACAACTAGGAAATCAGAGGCATATGTTTTGAAAAATAAAGTGGAATCTGAATTTCCAATAGAAAAACTATTATCAAAAAGATATGTCTTGAGCCTTTCATACCAATTTCTAGGTGCTTGTTTTAAACCATAAAGTGCTTTCTTAAGTTTATAAACATAGTCACCTTTTTCCGGTATTTCAAAGCCAGGTGGTTGGGCAACATAAACTTCTTCTTGAATGATGCCATTTAGAAAAGCACTTTTGACATCCATTTGATAGAGCTTAATGTTTTTATGGGCAGCAATAGCTAGTAACATCCTAATAGCTTCAAGTCTAGCTACGGGTGCATATGTTTCATCAAAATCTATTCCTTCTTGTTGATTATAACCTTGTGCTACTAACCGAGCTTTATTCCTTATGACTTCTCCTGCCTCATTAAGTTTATTCCTAAAAACCCATTTAGTTCCTATGATAGTTTTATCTTGTGGTTTAGGAACTAAATCCCATACATCATTTTTAGTGAATTGATTCAATTCTTCTTGCATGGCTATTATCCAATAATCATCCTTAAGAGCTTCGGATATCTTCTTAGGTTCAATGATAGAAACAAAAGCCATGTTTGCAACATCTTTGAAGGAAGACCGAGTTTTGACTTTATCATTTGGATCTCCAATAATCAGTTCTTGGGGATGATCCTTGATAAGCCTAGGTGTAGGTTGTGTTTCAACTTGGGGATTGGATGTAGTAACTTTCTCACTATCATTTGGTATGGTTAAATTTTCGAATTGATTAGTGAGATCAGTGATTTCTAGATTTTCAGATTTGGACTCCTCATGAAAAGAAACATGAATGGATTCCTCAACTTTTCTAGAGATAGTGTTATATACTCTAAAAGCTTTGCTAGAAGTGGAATATCCCAAAAAGAATGCTTTGTGTGATTTAGAATCAAACTTGTCTCTATCATCTTTGGTATTTAAAATGTAGCATGTGGAGCCAAAGGTATGAAAATAGTCAACTCTAGGTTTCTTAGAATGTATGAGTTCATATGGGGTTTTCTTTAAATAAGAGTGAACAATTACTCTGTTTAGCACATAGCATGCAGTGTTTACAGCTTCAGCCCAAAAGGTTTTGGGTGTGTTATGTTCAAGCATCATAGTTCTAGCCATTTCTTGTAGTGATCGATTTTTCCTTTCAACTATACCATTTTGCTGTGGGGTGCGTGGAGCAGAAAAATTATGAGTGTATCCTTGAGATGTACAAAACTCTTCAAATGTATGATTTTCAAATTCCCCACCATGATCACTTCTAATGGTACATATTTTATTTTGTAAGAGATTTTCAATCTTTGAACAAAATTGCATTAAAACATGAATAGTATCATCTTTAGTTGCAATAAAAGGTACCCATGTATATCTACTATAATCATCAACAATAACAAAACAGTATCTCTTACCACCGATTGATTGTGTCCTCATTGGTCCAAATAAATCCATATGAATTAATTCTAATGATCTACTGGTGCTAAGTACATGTTTTGATTTGAAAGATGTTTTGGTTTGCTTTCCCATTGTGCATGGTTCACAGTTTTCAACTTGATCAAAAGATAAAGTAGGCAATCCACGAACAAGATCATATTTCACTAACTTTTTGATAACATGTGAACTAGCATGTCCTAGCTTTTTATGCCATATTTGTAAGGTATTGTCATTTGCAAGCAAGCATTTTCCCACTACTATTTTCATAGAGTTAGGTTTAAGAATATAAAGATTTCCAACTCTATTTCCTTCATAAACAACATTTGTAGTATTTTCTATTAATAATTTGCAGCAGGTTTTGTTAAATAACACATCATAACCACTATCGCATAATTGACTAACACTTATCAAGTTATGGTGCAAACCATCAACAAGTAGAACATTCTTAATTTCGAGGTTTGTACCAACATTACCTATTCCAACGATTTTTCCCTTACCATTGTCTCCAAAAGTGACTGTTCCACTTTTCTTTTCTTCAAAAGTTTGGAATGCATCCTTGTTTCTGGTCATATGTTTGGAACATCCACTGTCAACCACCCATTCCTGCATTAAAATGTAGATTTTGGTACCCATGTGATGGTTCGATATGGTTAGAATCATTTAAATATAGATTTGTATAAAAGTTCTGAAACAGAAGTCTAGTCGGTCGACAATTGTTCGACCGACATATGTCTCGGTCGACAATTTGTCGATCGAGAAGGTTACTGTATTACAATCAAAGATACGCAGAACTTTGCTCGGTTGACCAATTTTCGACCGAAATAGGTGCTGTAAATTTTGATTTGTTAAAGTCATCCAGTCGGTCGACAATACTTCGACCGATCTAAAGCTCAGTCGACAATACTTCGACCGACAAGGTTTCGGTTTCAGTACAACAATACAGAAAAATAATAACAATATGCATGACACCTTTTGTTTAGTTGAGATAAGACAATGTAAATAGCAAAATAAAGCATTTGGTCATATCTCAACTACATTCCACTCTACTAAGTTTGGGGTTTTGGGATCCAAACTAAGTCGGACTCCTTAGTCTTGTAGGGGCATGAAAAGGAATAGTGTCCAAGACGTAAGCAGAAATGGCAAGTAATAGAATCAACTTCATTTCTCTTTCTAGCCATTGTGTTCTTAGGTACAAACCTAGTTTGAGTTCTTTTGGGTTGATTTTTCTTTGGAGCATATCCCACACCTTTTCTTCCATTGTAAACAGTGCCAACTTTTAGTATGTTATCAACTATATCTTTTCTTCTTAACTCATACAGTTCTCTTTGTAACATAGCAATGTCATTCATTTTCTTGTGTAGATCTTTTCTTGCTTGATCTAAATCAGAAAATAATGAGTCCTTTTCCTTTACAAGATTATCATAGTCCGAATGGTTACACAAAATAGGCTGAGTTTGAAAATCTTGTAGTTTAGCTAACAATTCAATCTTTTCTTTAGAAAGAAGATCAACATTTGTTTCTAAAGTGAGTAGCTTTCTAGTACAATCATCTAAAGATGTTTTTAAAGATAGATTCTCAAGATCAGTGTTGTTCTTTTCAGAAGAAAGTTCATCTAATTTGGCAATGAGCTCATCATTTGATTTTATAGCCTTCTTTAGTTTCTTCTTGGCATCAATATATTTATCATGAGTTTCTTGTAAATTAGTAACTAGCTCTTCTTTAGGAAGATCAATTAGGCTTACCTCTTGAGAGTCTTCATTGTCTTCTCTTGCCATTAGACATTCCACCTCTTCTCCGCTTTCACTCTCACTTGACTCATCCCATGCAGCTTTATAGGCTTTTTCTCCTTTCTTCTTGTGTGAGCTTTTCTTTCCCTTCTTTTCTTTGGGACATTCATTTTTGAAATGCCCTTTCTTCCCACATTCAAAGCACCTAGGAGGGGTAGAAGAACTAGAAATTTTGTTAGTTTTAAACCTTTTGTATTTCTTACCGTTGACGATCAAGGCTTCTTATCCTTCTTCTTCACTTGACTCCTCACTTTCTTGTGTGACGACTTTTGAAGCTTTGAGAGCCACATCCTTCTTCTTCCCATTTTGACGTTCACGTTCTCTTCTTTCTTCCTCTTCTAGATCTGCTTCATGAGCTTCTAAATTGCCGATGAGTTGCTCCATTTTGAGTTGAGTGAGGTCGTTTGCTTCTTCAATGGCTGTCACCTTTGGCTTGTATTTTGGAGGAAGTGATCGAAGGATTTTTGATACTTGATCTTCCTCAAGGATAGGTTTTCCTAGGGCACTTAAACCATTAACAATGATAGAGAATTTTGAAAACATTTCACTAATAGATTCATTAGGATCCATACGAAAATGTTCAAGCTTCGTTTTAAGCAAGCTAATTTTGGAATTTTTGACTTGGACTGTACCCTCATAGGTTATGGACAGTCTATGCCAAATATCATAAGCTGTATCACAATTTTATATTCTATTAAATTCTCCTACCGAAATAGAACAATATAAGATACTTACAGCTTTTGCATTCATTTGGGCTAGTTTTACCGTGTTTGCATCCCATTCCGCAAATTCATTTTGAGGGAGCATGTATGGAGTAGACACCATTCTCCATAGATCCCAGTTGATTCCTTGGAAATAGAATTGCATCCTTCTCTTCCAATATTGGTAGTTTGTCCCATCGAACGCTGGGGGCCTAGCAACAAGTGTCCCTTCAATGTTGAGGTTGTTGAGTACTCCATCACCCATTTCTTCAAGACCTTGTTAGGGTTCCTTGAAGCCTCGCTCTGATACCAACTGAAAACTACTAGAGGGGGGGGGTGAATAGAGTTTTATAACAATTTTAACAATTATTTAACTCAAACAAAACAACCACAAAGATATTGGACAAGAAGACAAGAGTTTAGAGTGGTTCCAACCTTCGCAAACACTAAGGAAGTCAGTCCACTACCCGGTTGCTTACCCAACCGGGATTTGAAAAGAAATTTATTTTATTACCTCGCAAGGATTTTACATAAAATACAATTTCTTTTCCTAAACCCTTCAAGCAGCCTTCACCTAGAAGTAATCGTCCAACCTTGAAGCAGCCTTCACCTAGAAGTAATTGCACCACCTTGAAGCAGCCTTCCTCTTGAAGTAGCTCCCCGTTGCAATAGCCTTCTTGAAGTAGCTTCCCGTGCGATAGCCTTCTTGAAGTAGCTTGAAGTCCCCTTCTCCACCTGAGAAGTTAAACTCTCTCCAATCCGCAGCCTCCAACCCTAGGAGTAGCAAGGAGAATACAAAGGATAAAAAGGAACAAGAAAGGAAATAGAAATTACAACTTATCCTTTTAAGCACAAGGCTTGATTTGCCTATATCAAGCGTATTGATCTCCTAACCAATGAGTGTAGAAGTGTAAGTGCTGTAGTAAGGAGATGCTAGCCTATAGGACACGAATTTGAGCTAAGGAGAAAGTAGGCCAATGATCACAATGCTCAAATTGCTTGCAACAGATTGCTCAGGTATGCTCAAGTATTTCTCAAGTGTAACAAGTAAGTTTTGAGTGTCCTATGGCTTGTCCTATTTATAGGAATGGCCTAAGGATGCTTAAGGACATTCTAGACAACTTCTAGGGGTTTCTAAGTGCTTAACTAGCCGTTAGGTACAAAGTTGTTGCTTTAACAACGGCTAATTAATTTATTCTGCAGTTGCTGTCAGAGACCATCTCGGTCGACAAATGGTCGACCGAGACACCTACTCGGTCGAACTTTTGTCGACCGACAGGCTCTCTGGAACAAGTGATTTGCAACGTCTTTCTTCAACTGCCAACTAACTTGTCTGTTGTGTCTAACGGCTACTTTGGATCTTTCTCGGTCGAGAAGATTGTCGACCGAGAGTGTCTCGGTCGAGGGGTTTGTCGACCGAGATTGATCCTGTTTCAAGGTTTCAATTTAGGCACTAATTATGTGTGTGAGTGTGCAAAAATAATCCTATTTGAATGGGATGACTTGTCTAACTGTGGTGTTTAGCTAGGGAGAATCTAACGCTTGATTTACATGCAATTCTAAGTACTTGTACATTATATTTTTGTACAAGTTTTTACAATAGTGATTACATTGCATGAAAATGTAAATATGTAAGCTTGTAGATTTTCCCTTGTTGCTTTGTCATCCTGCACACTCAAGTAGCTCGTTAGATTAATAAGAATGAAATGTTTGTCATAATCAAAACAAAGGGATTTTATAGATGTCCATTTAGCCAACAAATAATTGCTATCAATTAATTGCTGAACCTTGATCCAGAAATTGATAACGGCACCAACCTCTCAGTCTCCCTTAATTAGGGGTTACCGGAAGGTGGGGTCGTTACAATAACCCAATCATTTCCTATCCGATAAAGGGAGGGATAGCAAGGGAGAACAATTGTGGGTGAGCAATTTGGTGCTAGTATACCAATGGAGAGGGACAAGTCCTTCCTAATTGTTCTACTAGAACAACAAGAGTTCCTAGTTTTCAGTGTGACTACCATGAAGGTGAAGATATTTGCTTGCTAGGAGGACATCATCGAGCTATTGTCTATGGTGATCAACTAGGAGCTATCACAAACGTGTTCGAGTGCAACTTGAAGAAAGCCACATCTGCAATGAGGGAATAGTTTCACGAATTACTACCTCATAAGGGTGTTGACACCATAGCATGTTACACAAAAGTACCACTTTGGACTTTCTCCAGGTCCAAGTATGATCTCATAAACAATCCTTCCCATTACATAGTTTTTGATGCAATCCACTGGTTCATGGGGAATATGACAATAAAAAGTTTTGTTTATGTTGCCTGCTCTATCACCATATTTCCCTACATTAGTATCACAGCCACGTCAATTTACTGTGTTTTGGGGTTTAATCGATAAGATCAGATTTTGGTTTTCTCCTTTTATTTATTGCATACAATGCAAATATTTAAAATGATTAATGTGCATATCCAATTAAATACCACATACAATCACAAACCAATATATATATGATATGATATATATGCAATTTTCATGTGTCGTCCTAAAATTGGTTTTGGAGGATGTATAGCATGGTTATGGCCAATAAACTGAATATCCTTGTATGGTTCAGTGGTTTGTTTTCCTATTTATATCTCAGTTTTTATATCGAGCCTCTACCTTCTTCTTTCCATTGTAAAAGTATTATTCTTTCTTTCTTTTCCTCCCCTCGAATGTAACTTGAAGTTTCTCATTACCATGTATAACTTTAATAGCAATAGGATAGTTTCTTTTCTTGTTATAAGGATGAAGACGCTCATCATTAGGTGAGCCGACCATTTCAAAGATAATCCAACCATTTGGAGGACCAAGGAGGACAACCAAAGGAGATGAACTGATTGGTTGGTGGCCCAACTGACCTTTTGGAGGCGTCCAAACATCGGTTGGACATGAGGCCAGATGACCGATCTGACAGACCAAACAACAAACATGGAGGCAAGCCGACCAGTTCAAGGATTGAACTAATCAACCTGGATTTTTCAAGCACAGATCTATACCAACCGTAGGTTTATGCATGACATGTAGACCTAGGTTGTTATAATTCCTTGTGGCTCCAAGGAATTACATTACTATGGCTATAACCATTGCTAATTCTTTATATTGCATTTTATGTTTGTGGGATATTGACACGAGTTTACCATGCGTAGTACACAAGTGAACGTATCGAAGTAATAAGGCCTTGTTAGGCCCTATTTGAACACGGGGAAGCATTTCTCCATTAGACTACTACTAACTATAGTCAAATTAGCTAAGCCGATTGTAAATGGTTGAATTGGGTTGAGCAAAATAAAAAAGGTAGAACTAAAATGAATTAAAGGTTGATTGATCAGAGATGGGGTGAATTCCTTAGGACAATGGTTTCACTATGGATAACACTAACAATTGATGTCACATACACTAACATCTATTATCTCATTTCCTAGATAAGGAGCCTATAGCCATAAATACCTGCTCCCACAATGTAATTCACTACCTAATCTAATTCCAATCCCACTTCTGTAGTTATTGGTTGATTAGTTAGATTCTTCATGACTATTCTTGTGGTTTCCTCCTCCCATTTACACTCTACTTTACCCAAAGGGCACAATACACAAGTAAATCTATGCTCTCCGACCCTCAACCTCACTCCAGAGATGACTAAGAATCTATCAATCCACTCATGGTGATCAAGCACAAGTAGAACACAAAACTTTCATACATTTATATCCAGTAGAAAGAGATAAAAGTAATATTAATGCATGGAAATCAATTGCAGTGTATATCCAGGCTACTCCCGGATCCTAAGGAATAAAGGTTTTTAGCATTGCATGGTTTTCATCAATGAATACATGCAAAGGAAGAAGAAAAATGTGGGAAACATGAAGAAACTAACATAACCCATGAATCTCTGCCCGTCTGGAAGATCCCCTCTGTCGTATGAGCGTTCTTCTATCTTTCAGTTGCAAAATTTTCCTTCGGAGGTGCCCATATGTCCTCAGTTGAAGTTTTTGGTCCTCAGTTCTTCTTTTCTCTCTCTAAAATGGTTGTGCAATGAAAATAGTTGCCCCCCTTTTTGTGGTTGTGATCCCCCTAAGACATAGAAGACACTTAGGTACGAAATAACGCCCACTGTTGGATTAGATTGAAATCTACAACTAGCATGATTGGGCAAACTCGGTAGTACCGACAAGGTGAGTCAGTTGTATCGACTTACTTAGGTTTGGTTGCACGATACCAATCTTGTCATTACTATTGACCGGACTCGATAGCATCGAGTTTTGTGGTTTTTGAGCTTCCTCTCTAATGTCTACTCGGTAGCACCGAGTTTTTTCAATTCATGTCTGGGCTTACTGATGCTAATTCGGTACCACCAACTTTAGTTGTCAGTAGCACTAACTTTGAGCAAGTTTCTGGGTCCATCACTGATGTCAAGTCGGTACCACCGACTATTGCTAGGTCAGTAACATCGAGTTTGTGGCTCCTCCTTGCACCTAAAAATGCACAAAATGTCATAAGCACTTGGGATACAGAAAATATTACACAGAACAGTAAGAATCATTTAATTTGATGTTTTAATAGAAACAAGTAGTCTATGTCATTTCATGCATAATAAATCAAATAAATGACTAATCTACACATGAAATCAAGGAAAAATGTTCCTGAAATAATAACTAAAAATACATGCATCAAACTCCCCTAAGCGTAAATGTTGCTCGTCCTCAAGAAACACTCTCTAGAATCTGTTTGACAAGAGACAGCAAAAGGACATAAATACATTCATTTCTTAATCAAATCCATCATTCAAGCCCTAAATCGGCCTTCACTAACCATTGAACCGATAACTGCTCTAAAGTGACTAAAAACTTCCATAAAAGATGTCCACCTTCAGTCAATGACACTATCAAGAAAGTAGTTAACATCATAATTACTCAGACATTTTCTTGGTGTATTGTGTGATTCCCTATACTAAATTGCTCTTTCCTAACTACCAACTATTTGGAAGCATATCTCAATATAAGCATGAATGAGGAGATAAAGCATTAGATTGGCCTACCAATAAGAGCACTTAATGGTTCAAGATGAGTGCAAATTAAATTTCAAAAGTAAATCCAACCTATTTATGCATAGAGAATTATGAACCTAGATGGATGAAAAGAATGTCATGCATGAATCCTAATGCCAAAAAAAATCTTTTTATGGAATGATGCATGTATGAACGAGTAGAGTTTGTTTGACAACTCAGAGGAATGCATGTGTGGATTAAATAATCACTAAAACAAACATGTCGGATATAATTTCTCCTTGTTTCTCTTAAACAATAATTTTTTTCTCTTTTTTTCAAAAGGCTAATTTTTATGATTCTTGCCTTTATAATTCTTCTCCTTCCTTTTTTTCCTTATTTTTTTCTTGGAGGTATATCCCTGCACTTTAGCTTCATAACTCCAAATTAAAATCCACATGTTTAAGAAAATATGCATGCGATGTTGAAATGTATGCAACTACATGAACTGTGTTATGCAAGCTAAGATGGTATGCACTAAAGTTAATGCATACAAATGCAATATTTTTCTTTCTTTTCTAAATTCAACCAAACTAAATAATATGTTCCTAACGTGCCATGCAATGCAATCAAGGAAAATAGCTTGGGGTACTCATGAATTTTTAAGGTGGTGAGTCAAAAATGAATGGAAAAGAAATGGAATCACACAAGTAAGAGACAATGTCTTTCATTATATTATGATGTGTCCCTCTTAATTGACCTATGTTTAGGGTGATCTAAAGGTTTATTTCTTATATTTTCATTTAAGGTCTCATTATGGTTTGGTCAGTTTAGGCTCAACATCTTCATCGTTCACATTCCCATGTTGATTCAGACTTTCATGTATGTCCTAAGTCCTAATGCAGACTAGTCCAAACACTTCCTCAAGTGGTGTTATAGAAATATTTTGCAGTTAAAGCTTTTAAGGATATGACCATTTTCATAAAACAACATAGAGAGTACAATCTATTCAAAAACAAAACCATGCATTTACTATTGTACAATTACACTAGACAGATGTGGATCCTACACTTGCACAACTAAAAATAAAACAAACAACTAAAGAAAAAATAATAAAAACAAAGATACGATGTTGTTCCAGCACCCCCAAGCTTGAATATGACTATATGCCCACATAGTCAATACTCGCACCCAAGAGGTGGAATAGTTGTACCAGGGCTCAAAATGGAAGAGGTGGCATGTTGGGGTCATGTGGAGAGAACATCTCCTGGAATGAGAGGTTTGTAGGTGGCAGATGTTGGTACTCCCCGAATTATCCACGGTTCTAGTAGTTGTCGAAGAAAGGCTGCTGGTACTGCTCCATCCTCTATAGGCACAGGTGAACATTCTCTTGGTTGGCCAAGAGAAGACATTCATTCTCATAAACTACCTACTGGTTCTGGTACAGTCTTCCTTGAATATCATGCACGCCGGCCAATGTCGTCTGATGTTCTTGCTATCCCGTTTGGATCTCCTACATCATGGTGTATATACCCACCATGTTGTACGGGTCTTGCTCCTCCTGGGAAGGTGGTGGGGCCGAGGAAGTTGAGGTAGCATATGTGCGAGCCCGTTTGTGTGGGACCACTCTCCTGGTGATGGGAATGGTGGGCTCCACCTCCTCAACTCCGTCATCACTGTCACCATTGTGCTCGTCGTCATCGCCCTGAGCTGCTACCCTGGGCGGATCTTCTACATCCCCCTCAATCAATGGCCACCGAAGATGATTCACTCTATGTAGGTTGAAGATAGAGTGGGGGAGGCTTCACTCCCAAAATATTCCTCAACAGGTGCAATGTGCATAGAGTACATCATGGTGGTATTAGAGAAGATGCGCCTTGTAGAAGTGAAGGAGGTCCAACTTTTTGTATCCTCCAATGGCTCAAAGGTGGATAAGTCAAGGAACAAATGAAGAGCAATAGGGGTGGTGAGACCCCCAAATAAAATTGGTGCCTTCCTTGTCACATTCTGACTCACAGAAATCATATGTAGCAGAAGGAAAGCTCCAAAGTAGACAATCTCCAACTCCAGCAGCTTATAGAGAAAGTAGAGGTCTGCCTTCTGGACCTTCCCTTAATCTTGACTGGATCGAGCGAAAATAGTATTGGTGCAGAGACATTGAAGCATACGAGAAAAACGATGCTCAATATCAGTTACATAACTAATATGCTAGTTTATACAAAATTCCACCAGCACCTCAGTCAACTGCTCCCAGGCCAAGTAGTAGTCAAAGTCAGATGGAGCCGAGCATTTTAGGACATGAGCCCAATTGAAGATATGGTTGAACGCCCTCAGCATGAGAGAATATTTGTTGTTGAAGAGGTGGAAGTTGACCTTTCCTTCCCACCATTCACCTCCTATCTTCTTCCCGGGGTGACAAGAACATCAAGTAATGCCATGAACTCCAAGATGAGATCTGAGTAGGTTTGACAGTCATTGAAGAAAGGATTATCTCCCTCCATTGCTTTCTTATTACATACCCAACTCATGTTTTCAGTAAAGCCCACCCTCTCGATCAATGTGTGATCACCATATCACGTTGGGATGATCTGCCTTGTCTTCAACTCCTCATAGAGCTTTCTTATCTCTAAGGATGGGTGTTGAATGTGGGTTGGCCAGGGGACCAACTCTCCCTTCAGGGAAACAACTTCTCTCCTAGGATCCATGTTGTTGATGTAAGAAGGAGGTTAAGAGAATGGAAGCTCAGGGAAGACCGTTAGCGCCTGGTGCAGCCTTGCTCTGGAATGTAGGAGGAGTGGATGTTCAGGGTGTAAAGAAAATGGCTCCACTACCCCTCCTTATATAGTTGAACATGGCAGAGTCTTTACTACCAACTTTTGAGTCAGTGGCACCGAGTTGGCTAGTACAATCCATGGTTGGTTGCATCAACAACCTACGATTGGCTGATGTAGATGGCATGGATTGCCCTAAGTCAGTGGCACTGACAACATGTCGGTAGTACCGACTTGTGTTGCAGATCGGTATCATCGACCACTCGATGAAGGGAGTCATGGATGTTGGATTGTGAAAATCTAGATTGCTGATGTGGCGAGTCGATAGTACCGACTTCAGAGTCGATAGTACTGAGTTGTGTAATTTTTCAGTACTTTTGAATTTGTAGACTCGGTATACTGCACCTGAGTGTATCCAAAAGTCGGTGTACTGATTGAAAAAGTCAATAGTATGGAGTCCTTATCAGTGAATGCTCGACAGATCTTCAGAGACTCAGTGGTACCGACTAATGGAGTTGGTGGTACTGAGTCTGTTTTGTTGTTGTGGATAAAACATTGGCCTCATTTCAGTGCCACCGACTGCTAAACTCGGTGTACCGACTTTAAAGCCTTGCACAGTCCAAAACGAGTCAAGGTACCATTTTTACATAAATTTAATTATAGTGACAACTAAAAATGGAAATTGAAGATAAAAACAAAGAAATAAATATTGGGTTGCCTCCCAACAAACATCATTGTTTAACATCCTAGACTAGATGGTCTATAGAGAAAGAATCTATGAAATGGTGCAAAGTTGCACCTCCTCTATCCGTGGCTCTACCTCTCCTCCAAAATAGTGCTTTAATCTTTGGCCATTTCAAGGAACAACCTATATCCGACTACAATGTTCACATCACCATGGGGAAAGGCTTTTTCAATCACAAACGGTCCATTCCACTTAGACATTAGTTTACTCGGATGCAGCCTAAGCCTAGAATTGAAAAGGAGGACTTTCTCATCTGGGATAAATACCCTATTTAGAATGTGTCTATCATGAATTTTCTTAGTTCTTTCCTTATATATCCTAGAGCTTTCATAAGAATCCATCCTAAGCGCATCTAATTCATTAAGCTCCAAAAGCCTCTTTCTAACCACTTCATCTATGTTGAAATTTAGCTTCTTCATGGCCCACTTAGCCTTATGCTCAAGGTCTACGGGTAGATGACATGCACGTCCATAGACCATCCTAAAAGGTGTTGTTCCTATTGGGGTTTTGTAGGCTGTTCTGTAAGCCCAAAGAGCATCACCTAGCACATAACTCTAGTTTTTCCTATTTATTGAGACCGTCCTTTCCAAGATTTTCTTCACCTCTCTATTGGACACCTCAACCTGTCCTTGAGTCTGTGGGTGATAAGGAGTACCCACTCGATGCTTCACCCCGTATTTGCTCAATAAAGCACCAAACTGCCTATTATTGAAATGAGAACCACCATCACTAATAATTATGCGGGGGACACCAAACCTGTAGAAAATGTATTCCTTCACAAACTTGCATACTACCTACACATCATTAGTGTGGGTTGGAATTGCTTCCACTGGATCCACTTCCATGCCCTTGCCAGACCCTTGAGTCCAAGAATGATCCCTTCAATTACCATCATGTGACACTTCTTGCAGTTTAGAACTAGGTGAGTGTCCTCACATCTCTGTATCACCCTATGAAGTTTATATAGACAATAATTGAAAGATACCCCGTACATAGAAAAATCATCCATAAAAAACTCTAAGTACCACTCTACCATGTCATAAAAAATGGCAAGCATGTAGTGTTGAAATGTAGCAGGGGAGTTACAAAGACCATAAAGCATTCTTTGGTATGTGAACATACCATATGGGCAGGTGAAAGTAGATTTCTCCTTATCTGTAGGCTCTATGAAAATTTGATTACACCTAGAATACCCATCAAGAAAACAAAAGTTCAAACAGTCAACTAATCATTCCAAGATCTGATCAATAAAGGGTAAAGGGAAATGATTTTTAAGAGTGGCTGTATTTAAACAACGATAATCCATGAACACTCACCATCCCATCACTAGCCTAGTAGAAATCAATTCATTATCTGCATTAGTAGTAACCGCGATCCCTCTTTCTTAGGAACTACCTAGGTAGGACTAACCCACATTGAATCATAGATTGCATAGATTATACCTTCCGACAACAACTTGACGACTTCCTTTTTCACCACCTCAGTCATAATCAGATTGAGACGCCTCTGAGGTTGGACAATTTCCTTGGCTCCTTTTTTGAGCCGGATCTTGTATTGGCACAAGGTTGGAGAGGTCCCTTTAATATCATCTATGGACCACCCTAATGCAGCTCGGTGGTTTTCTAACACGGTTAGTAACTTTCCTTCATATTCACGACTCAAAGAAGATGATATGATCACTGGGAGCTTTTCCTCTATAGCTAAGAAGAAGTACTTCAGGTGTGGTGATAATGGATTCAACTCCATGTCTGGTGGGTCCAATAGAGATGGGACCAATGGTGGGGGTGGTGATCCAAGGTCTTCAAAGTGCCTTGCATAGTATCAAGGTACATGATACACGTCGTCAAGCACACAAATTCAAATGGAAGTTAATTCTAGAGTTTAATCTTTTTTATGATAAAACTTACCAGTCAAGGTTTGTTTATTAGCATAGAAAAGGGTCGGTCCAAGGGAACAACATTTTTAAGATTATTTTTATTCAAATGACTTCTTTTGAAGAGTTTTAATTAGAACAAAATGAAATGTCCAAGGTTAGGTCTGAATTAATCTAAAACAATAAAGAAACATCCACACAATGCAAAAGGAAGAAAATTACAGCTATTGCATGGAAAGAAAGTTGCTGAAATAAAATTGCAAGAATTAAATAACATAATTAAAAGTACTAAATTAAATGACATGTATGAGAGAGCGGTGGAAATGAGGTTGAATGATAAAAAACATCAAGCATGGGGTTTTACACCCATAGCTCTCGTCAAACAAAGACTGGAAAACTCAAAAATAATAAGTTAGATAGCGGGATCACAAAATGACGAATGATTTTACATTGGGACAATACATCCCCACAAACCCGATGATCATGTCATTTAGAGATCATAGTCGATTTCTCCCAGACAAACTCCCTCCGCGATCACATTGGGGTTCATTGCATTATGATTGATGTTCTTAATGTTGGGGTCTAAGATCTCATCACCCAACACCGAATGGGCGGTAAAAATGAACGATCAAAACATTTAAACCGATATTATAACAATCATAACACCTATCTAACATATATTGCAAGAGAAAATCCAATCAAAGAAAAATGAGGCTATGGGGCTAGTCTACTCATTATTCATACTAAAAGAAAAGGGTGCAAAAAGAGAAAGAGGTGCATCCATAGACCGGTGACTGACAAATCCAAAGATTCCAATCCGGTTACAATGAAACAACTACGATTTTTTTTCCTCCATCTAGCACAAACACCAAGGAAGAAGAAGAAGAAGAAGAAAGTGGAGTTTATTTATAGATGAAGTGGCTATTACAAGTGCTAATGCATGAATTAAAAGAAGCAATTACAATGTTGCTGAAATAAACTAAGAGCCTAAACTCGAACTAAAAGGAAATTCAGAATGCCTCCTCTTGTGGAGTCCGTCCCTCCTTTTATTGGAGAAGGAGGGGAAGAAGCCCTACAATAATACAAAGAGTTTGAGGCTATTGGAAAGACTTAATTAAAAGAATAATGTTTGTCAATCCTTGATTTCTCTCTCTAGTATGTTTTGCAAATTTCTATAATTGGACTTGAGAACATATTTCTCCTTTGTAAAATGCTCAGAAGAGGTCTAAAAATATATTTTTCCTGTAGCACTTGCAATTATATTTCCAAAATAAATTTATATTCCAAATTTGGATTTATATGTGGAAGTTATGACTATTTTGGTGAGAGGTATATCAGACTCTATGTGAAAATGAGAGGCAACATTCACGAGTTAATTGCACAGTCAATTAAATGCCAAAATCACTACAAAATATACCTTTTCTATAGATAATAAAATTCTCATTTCATTCCATACTTGATCTTAAAATGTTGCCTTTATATGCAAAAGATATGGCTATTTTGGTGATGGGTATCTTAGGTACTAGGGGAATATTTGGAAAGCCTCATATCTTCATCTTTTATTATCTTGATTTAAATAATTAGATAATTCCTGAAAATTAAGAAAAATCTCATAAGAATTCAGGAAGAGAATATCAAGAAGATGAAAGTGTTATTTATTTCTGAATTAAGCTAAAATTAACAAAAAAGTCTTAATTAATTATTATAAATGAAGCAAAAATAAGAGATGAATATGCATTCATCAAAATACCCCAAACTTAAACATTGCTCGTCCCGAACAACATTAAAATTAAGAAATACTTCCAAGAAATACTCTCAACCTATCATCCTCACTCTCTTAACAATCACTTGATTCCTTCCACCAAAATATGAACAAGCGACCTTAACTTCCTAAATTCACAAAAAGTGACTTTTACATTTCTTACTTCACAAACTTGCATTTATTCAAGATCTGCAATAAAACATATTTTCATTTCACCTTTACATTTGGTACTCCCTAATGTTTTTAAGTTTTAAACAAGAACAAGATTGATTTTAGATGGTTGGGGTTTTTGTAGTTTTCCCCTGGGTAGAAAATTGGAGTAAAGGAGGTATGGAGGAAGAACTGTCTCTACTCTATTCGACTCTAGACCTTTTTTATTTACTGGACATGCAATTACATTGACCACATTTTTTTCTTTGATTTTTGGTGATACACCCAATTGCGTGGGTATGGAAGAAGCGGAAGAGGGGAAAGGGGTCCCACCCAAAACTTAGCATTTTAGGAACTATTGGCTTTTTATTTTCTTTTTGACGAATGGAAAGATTTATAAGTGGTGGAAGAAGAGTAGAAGAGGTTGTTCTTGTGCAACTCTTTTTTTTATTGTCATGTTTTTTTAGAGTACCATGCATTGGTTCAACTATTACCGAATCATGTGAAAAATCAAGAAAATTTATACAAATTGTACATGATAAGAAAGCATCACTCTTGAATCATATTAGTCCTGTATGGCTTGCCATCTTTTCCAAGGAGTGATTATTATTTGAGGTCCTATGTGAGAGGTGGATTTCTAGTCATGAAAGTTTCAAAATTTTGGTTGCAAGGCAGTCACATCATTAAGGGGAGTAGATATGGGCCAATTATACTATGAAATTAAAAAAAAATTAACTACATGCAACATTTAAAACAAATAAAAGATACTAAAAGGGAAAGAAAAAGGGTGTGGAAACGTACCACACATCCCCACCCCAAACTTAAGACTTTGCTCGTGCCGAGAAAAATCAAAATCTGAGATGGGAGAAAAGAATCGTTGTGGTGGAGGATGAAGGACGATGGCAACAACTCCCCAAAAGAGAAGAACAACAAAATATAACAAGGGTGATGATGTTAGAAAAAAAACATAAATGCAAAAATTATTTGGGTTGCCTTCCAAAAAGTGCCTAGTTTTACGCCATGGCCCGATAAGAGATGGATCAGTATATTGGGATTCTGGGGAAGTTGTGGGGTCGAATAGGTTCATGTCTTTCAAAGATGAAAAATTGTTTGAATCTTAAGTGACAAGGTCTTCAATGGTGATGTATCTTTTGAGTCCGTGCCCATTAACTTTAAATTCTCCTAGAACTTTATCCCAAAGAAGAAACATACCATATGGATAGGTGCATTTGACAATGTAAGGCCCATACCATCTTGACTTGAGTTTTCCAGCAAAAGTCTTAATCTTGAATTAAAAACTAAAACATATTCCCCTTCTCTAATGTCCTTACGCTTGATGTGACCATCATGCCACATTTTGGTTCGGCCTTTGTAGATTCTAGCATTTTCGTAGGCACTCATTCTAAGTTCATCAAGCTCATTCATTTGGAGAAGGCATTTTTCTCCCACAGCATAAAGGTCAAAATTTAAGCTTTTGATTGCCCAGTTGGCCTTATGTTCTAATTCTATTGGCAAGTGACATGACTTGTCGTAGATCAGTCTGAAGGGGGTAGTACCAATGGGTGTTTTGTAAGCTGCTTTGTATGCCCATAGAGCGTCATTGATCTTTAACACCCAATATTTCCTAATGAGACCCACTATTATTTTAGAATGGATTTGATTTGTCTATTGGATACTTCAACATGTCCACTAGTCTGAGGATGGTACGGGGTGGCGACTTTGTGGTAGACTCCATATTTTTTCAATAATGCCTCAAAACGTTTTTCTAAAAAGTGGGATCCCCCGTCAGAAATGACGGTGTGTGGGACTCCAAATCTAGGGAAGATAATATCTTTGAAAAGTCTTTTAATAGGCTTGGAATCACAAGTTTTAGTGGGAATAGCTTCAACCCATTTGGATACGTAATCGACTGCAACTAGAATGTAAGCAAACCCATAGGAAGAAGGAAATGGGCCCATGTAGTCGATTACCCAGACATCAAAAATCTCTAATTCTTGACAAGAGGTTAGGGGCATTTGGTCACATTTGGAAATGTTTCCTATCCTTTGGCATTGATCACAAGAAAGCACATAATCACAAGATTCCTTGAAGATGGTGGGCCAATAGAATTTGCATTGCATGACCTTTCTAGATGTTTTTTGGGAACTCATATGTCCACCATAGGAGCCAGAGTGACATTGTTTCAGAATGTCAATGCTTTCTTCTTAGGATACACAACGATGATACAAATTCAGCACAAAGTCTGAAAAGATAAGTTTCATCCCAATAATAATTTTTGACGTCATGTAAAAATTTAGCTTTAGAGTGTCCCTTATATTTAGGGTGCAATACACCTACAACAAAATAGTTCACAAAATCGGAAAACTAAGGGAATTGGGAGTCTACCTTGAGTAATTGGTCATCGATTAGAGATTCATTTATGGGGTTTTCATCGATGGGGCTATATCTAAGTCTACTTAGGTGGTCATCCACGGCATTTTCAGACCCCTTCTTATCTAGAATTTCTAGATCAAACTCCTGCAATAAAAAAATCCATCTTATGAGTCTAGGCTTGGCATTCTTCTTAGTCATGAGATAGAGAATGGCTGCATGATCAGTGTAAATAATAACTTTTGAACCAAGAAGGTATGAGTGAAATTTATCGAATGCATAGACAATGACTAGCATTTCTTTTTCAGTGACAGTGTAATTTCACTGAACCTCATCTAAGGTCTTGGATGCATAATAAATTCCATGGTGTTTCTTGTCAATTCTTTGTCCTAAAATGGAACCTACTGCAAAGTCGCTAGCATTGCACATGACTTCAAAGGGTAAGGCCCAGTCGGGTGCAAAAATAATAGGAGTAGTGGTAAGAGCATCCTTCAAGAACACAGAGTTATCCATGCAAACTTTGTTGAATTTGAAGGGGATATCCTTTTGAAAAAGGTTGGCGACAGGTTTGGTGATTTTAGAGAAGTCATGAATGAAATGCCGATATAACCCAGTGTGTCCAAGAAAAGCCTGAATGTCTTTGACTGAGGTTTGGGGAGGAAGCTTGGTGATGACATCAATCTTAGCTTTGTCCACTTCAATGCCTTGGTTTCTCACCTTATGGCCTATACCCTACTTAACCATGAAGTGACACTTCTCCCAATTTAGGACTAAGTGTGAATCAATACATCTATCAAGGACAAGGGAGAGGTTTTTAAGGCAAGAATCAAAATTGTCTCCATAGATGGAGAAATTGTCCATGAACACTTCCATGAATGTTTCAGTTAATCCTAAAAAAATGGTAGACATACATCTTTGGAAAGTGGCCAATGCATTGCACAAGCCAAAAGGCATTTGTCTAAAAGCATATGTACCAAAAGGGCATACAAAAGTAGTTTTCTCTTAGTCTTCAAGATGAATGGGGATCTGATAAAATCCTGAGTTGCCATCTAGATAACAAAAGTATTGTTGATGAGCTAAATGTTCAAGAACTTGATCTAGGAAGGGAAGTGGGAAGTGGTCTTTCCTAGTTTCCTTGTTGAGTTCCCTATAGTCAATGCACATCCTCCACCCTTTCAATGACGGTGTGGGTGGGGATGAGCTCATTCTTTTCATTCCTAATGATAGTGGTTCCACACTTTTTGGGGATGACCTAGACTAGGCTGACCCAAGGAGAGTTATAGATGGGATAGATGATTCCTGCAGTCAAAAGTTTAATCACCTCTAGACGGACAACTTCCTTCATGTTTGGATTGAGTTTCCTTTATGGGTCTCGTGAAGGTTTGTTGTTTTTGATCGTTGGGATTTTGTGGATGCAAATGGATTGATCTATCCCAACTAAATCTATCATTTTGTATCCTAAAGCCATTTTTCTTTTCCTAAGTTCTCTCATAAGCATGTTTTCCTATTCAATGGTGAGGTCAGAATTGATGATGACAGGGCATAATTGTTGTTCATTAAGAAAGACATATTTCAGCCATACGGGGAGAGTCTTCATCTCTGGAGCCTTAGGTGCTTCATGTTTTTCTTCTAATGTGGAGATCATCTTAAGGTCCTCGAATTCAGCATTAGGGATTTCCTCAAAACTATATACACGAGCATTGCATTGGTCTAATTGTTCATTGTGAAAGTTGCATTCAAGAGGGTTATTGAGAGATGTGTGCAGAGGATCATCAATTAACCCTCATTCTTACCTTAGTTGAGATAGTTTGTCCATGCAGTCCAGGAGATAGACCTCTTCTTGGAAACTAGGTCCTTTTATGCATTCAAAGACCCTAAACTCCAGAGTTTGCTTTCCTAATCTTAAGAGAATGGTTCTAGCCTCAACATTAATCAAGGCATGTGGCTAAGAAGGGACGGTCAAAGATGAGTGGATAAAGTAAATCTTCCTTGATGTCCATGATCACAAAATCACACAGAACATAAGCATCTTTCCCAACTTTGACTGGAATGTCTGATATGATTCACATAGGTTTGGTCACAGAGGAATCCACCAATTGGATGGTCATGGTTGTTGGTAGCATGTCATGGAATCCTAATCTTTGGTATAAACTGTAAGGCGTGATGGATATACTGGCTCCTAGATCGGTTAGGCCTTTCCTACAATCAATGTCCCCTAAGTAACATCCTATTCCAAAGGAACCAGGATCTTTCTATTTTTTAGGCATTTTGCTTTGGATTATGTATGAGGAGGTCCTAGCAAGTTTTACAGTTTCATATTTTTCAGTGGCATACTTCCTAGTCAAAAGAGATTTCATGTATTTGGACCAGACAAGCATGTCCGCTAAGGCATCAAGGAAAGGAATGTCGACATGTAGTTTTTTCATGGAATCCCTGAAATTCATGAAACGAGCGTCTAGCCTTATTTGCTTAAGGCGGGCTTGGTAGGGAGGTTGTGGTTTATAGATTGGTTCCTCAACTTCTATCGGGGGAGTTTCAGGGATGGTTGGTTCTAGGATGGGTTCGGGTTCAACAATAACCAAATCATTATCCTCAATTTCTGGAGGTGTATTAGGAGTTGTTTCTGGGGGGGGGGAGTTGATAACCTCCAAATTTGGATAATTATCTTAGCCTTTTCTTTAGTTTTCCACACTCTTTCTTAATTAGAATTAGATATAATACCTAAAATTTCCCTCTCATTGTAAATACACCATCAGACTAACTTTTCCCCTTTATATCTGCAGAAAAAGACACAAAAAAAATCATAAAAGACTAAATCAGCCTCAAGACCGCATGGACTCAAACGGTCCCAAGACCGTTTGAAGTCAAACGGTCCTGAGACCGCATTGAGTTCAAACGGTCCCAAGACCGCATGAAGCCAAATGGTCCCAAGACCGCATGGAGTTCAAACGGTCCCGAGACCGCATGAAGTCAAACGGTCCCGAGACCGCATGAATCCAAACGGTCCCGAGACCGCATGGAGTTCAAACGGTCCCGAGACCACATGAAGTCAAACGACCCCGAGACCGCATGAAGCCAAACGGTCCCGAGACCGCATGAAGCCAAACGGTCTCGAGACCGCATGAAGTCAAATGGTCCCGAGACCGAATGGAGTTCAAACGGTCCCAAGACCGCATGAAGCCAAACGGTCCCGAGACCGCATGAAGCCAAACGGTCCCCAGACCGCATGGAGTTCAAACGGTCCCAAGAACGCATGAAGCCAAATGGTCCCGAGACCGCATGAGTCCAAACGGTCTTGAGGTCCAAACGGTCTCAAGATCCAAACGGTCTCAAGATCCAAACGGTCTTGAGGCCTATAAATAAGACCCCAAGGGTCCTCCACCAGGCATCAAGTTTTCAGACGTCCAAAGGATGCCTCAATCACTCCAGAGCAAATTCGACTTCCATCCTCCGCCCAGGGGCTGCCGGTCTGAGACCCACACTCCATCTTGAAGCTACTTTCTCTCTCTCCGCCAAAGAAGGAGGGAAGAGGGAGATCTCATCATCAAGCAACCTGTGAATCTGGTGGATCGTTTCTCTCTCTCCAAGGGGTTGACTTTCCTCCCTCCTTTGTGGGGATGATGCTCTCTCTCTCTCTTCTTGACTCCTTCTTTGTCCTAGTTATGAGCGAGTAGACTCTCTCACTAGGGTGCGGGGAGTAGCCGCGCTACCCATGTTTTCATATCATGTAAATGTAATCCATAATTTGTAATATAGAGTTCTTATCTTTTCAGTTTGACATCAAACGTTTAATGAATTCATGTTGCTTGATCTCCAACTTGTGTTATCCTTTATCTTTTAGTATGAATTGTCTACGTTTGTACTATTAGATTTGAAACTCATTTGTATGTTGGCTCCTGGTTCATGTATCCACCATGCATCTGTTTCGGTATCTAGAAGTGTATCTCAAGAAGTGGAGTAAACTCACTATCATTTGTTGCACTTTCATACTATGAAATGGAATCAGTTGACGTATGAAAGTGCAACCTTAGTAAGTCGAGGAACACACTTCGCGAAGGGAATGATGCAAAGTAAGTGACCATTTGTTCGGGAATGGCTGGCGTTGCAACATTCCCACACTTCTCGTAGTTAGTTCTCCGAAAGGAAGCTAAGTCTACAAAGATACTAACTGACTAGACTCTTTTTGCAGGTTATGTTTTGCTTTGCATGTGTTGATCCATGTGTAGTGGCGGTGAAAAACCGATCACACCCTACTGACTTTTATCATAGTTTAACTCCTTAAATTTACTTGCTTTCTTTACTTTACTTGCACTTAGCTTAAAAACAACCAAATCAACCTTTTGATCTAAATACCAACTACTAAATAGATTAAGTGAAATTATTACGTTTTCCATCTTATTGGCAACAACAAGACCGCTGTCTCGAGGATTCGACCCTTAACTATACTACGATAAGACTTCCACGTATCTTAGCATACGTGGGTGGAGTTCTCTATCTAGTATAAACAAGGCTAAACCTAAAGACTTACCATCTTTAGGATTTTTAGTTGGTGCACGCAATTCCACGTAAGTGGAAGCTCCATCCAAAATTGGCGCCGTTGCCGGGGACAACGGAACGTTTTAATTTCATTTAGTACCTTGTTAGTTGGGTAGGATTTTACACTTTCTCTTAATCATTAGTCCATATCTACTTGAATTCATTTTATTTCTACTATCATCTAAAAGGTGTTTTGTTCTCTCTACTCAGGTAGAAATCGTGTATGCAACCTGCACATAACCTCGAATTCTCCCCTGATCCAGAGTTTGACTCTGAGGTAGAGAGAAGTTTCCATCGCCGCATTCGTCTTAATCGCCAAAGAGCTAGGCAGATGGCTGAAGACCAACGCCAGGCTACTTTGATGATGGAAAGGGTAAACTCCGCCATCACCGCTCAACGGGCACAACTCATTGCAGACACTCGTGCCCAAATCCAAGCGGAGATTTGTGTAGAAGAGCAAGCTCGCATCAGAGCTGAAACTGAGGCAGCAACCCAAGCTGCTCAGTTGGAGTTAAGGAACAAGCAACTGAGAGATTATGTTGTCCCAAAGAACTATGAGGATAACCACCCGGTCCGACCTCCGATTATTAATATTCCCATTTTCGAGATTCGGACCCAGTGGATCTAGATCATGCAAGGCATCTCTTTCTCCGGAGGTTCTGGAGATGATTGCATGGATCATCTGAAAAGGTTTAAGGCATTGTGCCGCCTGGTTCCGCAAGCCGGAGTCGCTTTTGATGTGATAATGCTTCATCTGTTCCATTTCACTCTGTCTGGGAGGGCTCTGAGTTGGTACAACTCACTTGACAGGGAACCCATAATAACAACCTGGGCTCCCCTAGAGGAGAAGTTCTTAGAGAAGTTCTTTCCCCCCTCACTGACTTATGAGATCAGAGGGCAGATCAATCACTTCTCTCAACTTCCTGGAGAATCCCTTGCTGAAGCATGGGAAAGGTTTAAAGAACTTTTGTGGAAGTGCCCCCATCATGGAATTTCCCAGAACCAATTGATAGAAACTTTCTATCGGGGAGTAAGTGACGATATCAAATAGTTTTTAGATTCCTCATTTGGAGGAAACTTCATGAGAAAGAATTATGAGGACGCCTGGAAAATCGTTACACTCAGAGCTAAAAACCAGTCTAGCTGGGGACGGTCATCCGGTAAAGGTGTCCTCAAGGTCTACAAAGCTGAAGAATCAATAGAGATGAAAGAAATAGCTAAAGTCCTGAAAACCATAGTTCATAAACAACAAGCTCTCGAGACTTCTCTCAGAGAATTTGATAAGAAGAAAAACCCTTTAGTTCAACAAGTCAAGGCTGCCACAGGAACCTGTGAGGCCTGTCATGCTTCTGACCATCCAACCCTTTCCTGCGGTATGCTTTATAATGTAATGATGGATCTGCATCCACCACCACAACAATATGAACCTATTACTGATCAATCTGAAGAACAACTACCTGAACAGGTCAACTCTGTCCACTCTATCCCTGGACAAGTCTATTACAATCCCAATCAGCTGTGAAACCATCCAGGATTTCAGTATGGAAACCCCGCTAGGACCGCTAATCCACAACATCAGACGCAGGGGGGATCCTCTAGTAGGCTACCACCTGGATTCCCAAACAATTTCAACCAAAATCAAGGGAACTCTAGGAATAACTTCCCTAGGGCTACCTACCCCAGGAACCAATCGACCTACTATCAGTAAACTCATCCCCCGCTCCATCCACAGCTACATACTCAGCAACCTCAGCTGGCGCTACCACCACAACAATCTCAACAAGCCCAACAACAAAGTCCTCTAAAAACACTCCTTCTCAACCGAAAGATGAAATATCCTTGATAAGGTAGATGCTGCAATCTCAACAGACTATGCTCGCTAATCAGCAAGCACAGCAAAAAGCAGTAGAAGCCCAGCTTGCCCAGATCGCTGCACAATTGAAGCCTCCGGCAGGCACATTTGCAGGGCAGCCCGAATCAAATCCTAAGCATGGGAAGAACAGACATGAACAGTTGAATGCTGTCACCACAAGATCGGGACGCACTCTTAATGAGACTACAAAGATCACCCCGGATAATGATGATACCCCTGTTTTTATGATGAATGAGAGCCTGCAACAAGGAATAGGAAAGACCTCAGAGGACACAAAAGGAAAAGATAAAGACCAAGTGTCCGCAGAACCTGAAGTCCTGCAATATAAACCAAGAATCCAGTATCCAGGAAGACTGCGGGAAACGAAGATGGACACCAGGTTTCAAAATTTCAAAGTGGCAATGAAGAAACTATACATTGATATTCCACTCCTTGATGCTCTTTCCGAGGTGCTAGCCTGGGAAAAATACCTCAAAACCTTACTATCAAGAAAGTACATCACCGAGGAGCAAGAAACTATTAAGCTTGCTCAAACCACTTCTGACATCATCTTAAACAAGATGCCCAAAAAGAAGAAGGACCCAGGATCCTTTGGAATCCAATGTTGCATTGGAAATGCATCCACTAAAAAGGATTAGATGACTTAGGGGCCAGTATATCCATCATGCCTTACTCCATGTGCAAACGTCTAGGTTTTACCGAATTGCTGCCTACATCAATGACTATTCAATTAGCTGATTCCACCATAACCGCACCTCTGGGGATCATTGAAGATATCCCACTAAGGATAGGCAAGGATGCCTACGTCCCATGCAGCTTCATTATCATGGATATTAAAGAAGACTTGAGATACCCAATTATTTTCAGCAGACCTTTCCTCACTATTGCCAGGGTGCTTATTGACGTCGAAGCTGGCACCATCATCCTTAGGCTCGAGAAAGAAGCAATTCAATTCCGAGTCCTTAATAGCATGAAAGGCCCTAGTATCCAAGAGGAGGTTTTTCTTCTTGACGCAATACAACAAATGTCTCAGTTAGAAATATCCGAGCCAACTGACAAACTAGAAAATGTCCTAATCAATCCGGATGTTGAATTCTCTATGAACGAACTAGTTCAACAGTGTCTGCAACATTTAGAAAAGGCCGAAGAAGCATCAACGGCCACTTTTGAAGAACTTAAAGTTGTTACCATTATAGAAGCAGCTGAGCCACTAAACGCACCTGAAATGAAGACCTTACCCACAGGGCTTAAACATACTTTCTTAGATAAGGAAAAACTATGCCCAGTCATCATCAGGTCTACCCTTATAGAAGATCAGGAAGAAAAGCTTCTGGATGAGTTGAAGAAGCATAAAAAGGTCATTGGATATAAGATAATTGACCTGACGGGCATAAATCCAGCCCTATGTATGCACAAACTTCTAATGGTTGAAGAATTCAAGCAAACCCGCGAACATCAAAGAAAACTGAATCCTAATATCAAGGAGGTGGTTCGCCTGGAGGTCCTCAAGTTACTCAAAGCTGGCATAATCTACCCTATCTCTGACTCCCAGTGGGTCAGCCCTGTCCAGGTTGTTCCAAAAAAGGGAGGCACTATAGTAGTGCTCAATGACAAAAATGAGCTAGTACCCACCAGGACTGTAACAGGGTGGCGGATGTGTATTGACTATAGGAAGCTGAATAAAGCCACGAGGAAAGATCACTACCCTCTACCCTTCCTCGATGAATTCCTGGAGCATTTAGCTCATCAGAAATATTTTTGCTATCTTGACGGTTACTCCGGGTTCTATTAAATACCCATACACCCGGAGGACCAGGAAAAAACTACCTTCACCTGTCCTTTTGGGACATATGCCTTAAGAAGAATTCCATTCGGGTTGTGTAACGCACCCGCTACGTTCCAACGGTGTATGCCCACCATCTTCGCCGGACTAACTGAATCCATTATGGAAGTGTTTATGGACGATTTCTCAGTTTATGGAGACTCCTTCGATAGCTGCTTAATCAATCTCGGACAAGTTCTACAGTGCTGTGAGGAAACCAACCTTATCCTGAATTGGGAGAAATGCCATTTCATAGTAACGGAAGGGGTCGTCCTTGGACACAGGGTAAGTGACAGAGGAATCGAGGTATATAAAGCAAAAATCGATGTTATCTCAAAACTGTCGCCTCCAAAGGACATAAGAGGAGTTCGAGCTTGCCTGGGTCATGCAAGATTTTACAGAAGATTCATTAAGGATTTCTCTAAGATAGCCAAACCCATGACCCAACTCTTGACTAAAGATACCGAGTTCATATTCAATCAAGAATGTATGCAAAGTTTCTCTATCCTCAAGAATGCTTTAATTTCTGCACCTATCTTGAGAGCCCCAGATTGGTCGCAGCCCTTTGAAATCATGTGTGACGCAAGTGACTACGCCATAGGGGCTGTTCTAGGATAGCGGATTGATAAAAAACCCTATGTTATCTGTTGGTATGTATGCCCTGAGAGCCAATCATGGGATGATTGGTGGGATACATTAAATTTGATTTGATAAACATCAAAGGCAAGCTTCCAATTCATTCTGGTTCAGTCATATGAGATAGTGATAGAATAGATTGAATGTCTGGAGAATGACAATACTCAATGACGTATGCTTTCAGGTTGAGGACCTGAACGATGAGATCATACAGATGCTAAGAGTTTGTACATTCTTGATATGTCCCTAGTCGGATGTCATTGTGGAAGGTAGATAGACAGCAATGACACACAAGACTAGATTGTGGTGTTGGTTGATGACAAAATCTCATTAGTCATGATATAGAGATATCAAACCAAACACATAGGTACTTGTTAGAGAACAAGGTACCAGACAGACCCACCGTGAGTTTGACACATGGAACCATGAGATGGTGGTCACAGTCAGTACTCACAGTGATGGTGGTGAGTGTGATTCTTAGACCTGAAATCACTACACTCAACACATGTCGTTGGGCACACTTTGACATCATCAAACGCAGTCCTAAAACATGGGTTGTTATAAAGGTGATGATTGGGTGGCTTTGACACATGGGGCTTTTGAGGGGTGAGTGATAGATATGGGATTTGTCCCTCCTGAGGGAGTTTGATATCCAAGGCCACTTGATGAGTAGGATTGAGATAGGCGTGCACACACATGTGTGAATCAGTATGTGATATTGATGTCATACATATCTCCTTCAATCTGCTCTGAGATCAAGAAAGTGAATGAACGTTGACAGGATGACTATTCCATGCCTTGAGTTCATTCGGGATATCAGTGACAAAGGAATTATACATTCACTGTAACACCATTCACGGATTGTAGGATGAAAGTTGTTCTCCAACTTTCTACTTTCACTTGGGTAGCAATGATGTGTGACTAGGCACCACTCTTTGCTTGTGAAGTCATAAGTGTTATGGACTTTCACTGCCAACGTGAAATGGACCTGTAGGGTCACACACATAGGATTTAACCTGGAAGAGGAGTTTTGTCCACAAAGCAATGTTTAGATTGATTACTAAAGGAGTTTAGTAGTTCAATTAAACACTCAATCAGTCGATAGCTCAATATCATATGGTTCAAGGTGTTGGACGCATTGATTGGAGTATCGGATTGATTGAAATCACAATTGACTGATTTTGCCCAACCTGTGCTCCCAACCGATCGGCTCATGTGATGAACCGGTCGGCTGAGGTGCTGAACCGGTCGGCTGGAGTGTCCAGGCCGATCGGCTCATGCCCAGGTTGAAACGACCGATTCAAGAGTTGAACCGATCGGCTCAACTGGTGCAACCGACTAGTTGGGAAAGTCATGTCGGCAAGAATTTTCCTTTGGTTTCAAATCGCCCAATTCGATTGGGAATAACATTGGTATACGATACCAATTGAGAACGAAACAAGGAAAGTTTTTTTGAGCCGAATTAGGACCATGAACCGATTGGTTCAGGGCACCAACCGATCGGTTGGAGTGCCCCAAACGATCGGCTCAGTTCCAACCGATCGGCTCAATGGCCGAACCGATCAGTTCATTTGTGAACCGATCATTTCAAGTTGCGAACCGGTTGCTTTTTGTGGAAAATTCTCGAACCCTTCTACTCCTGCTTTAGTCCCGTATTGCCGGGCACAGAGAACCCTGTCCCATGACCCGCCTATATATATAGGGGTATTGGGGGCTTCTCAAAGTACAACTCAATGCAAGACGGTTGCTTTGCGAAGTTGTCGTTCTCTCTGGTTTTGGTAACCGTGAGAGATCCCGAGCAAGTGCTTCCCGCAAAAGGGAGGTGCAGCAAGGGAAGGACAACTACAGTTGCAACTGGTAGCAGGAGAGTGTGTTGGCGACTAGTACGTCAACAGGAGGGTGCGACTCCTTCCACTTCCTTGTGGGACAAGGAGAGTGGAGTTCCAGGTGGTCCGTGTGGACTACTACAGAGGCGGGAGGACACTGCCGCTTAGGAGGACAACTGTCATCCGACAGTCCGGTAGGAGGAGGAGTCGTCAGTCCCGGTGCAACCAGGAGCTGCACAGACACCATCCAAGATCGGAGTTGAAGACCGCGCATTGCGCGAGGTATTGCCGCCGAGCAAGCATCGGGACAAGGTATGATTCCACAAACCATCATTTCCTATTATATAGACGTTGACGCGTTTCCTCGGTATGGGTTTGGGGAGAAATTTTTTTTGTTTCCGCTGCCTTCTCTGTCTCCCCTAAAACCCAACATTATCTACTACGCATCCAAAATGCTAGACGAAGCATAGAAAAACTACACCACCACGGAGAAAGAGTTTTTGGCTATCATCTACGCGTTTGAAAAATTCCGCTCTTATCTGATTGGTTCTAAAGTCATCGTTTATACCGACCATTCCGCCATTCGATACCTGATTTAGAGACAGGATGCCAAACCCAGGCTTATCCGCTGGGTGCTAATGCTTCAAGAATTCGACTTGGAAATTAAGGATAAAAGTTGAGTGGAGAACGTTGTAGCTGATTATCTCAGCCGTATCGAGGTTGAAGAGGAAGATAAAATCCCTATCCGGGATTCTCTTCCAGACGACCAACTCATGAAGGCCACCCATGGATTCCCTTGGTACGCGAATATCGTCAATTATCTAGCCACAGGGATTATCCACCCCTCTGCTTCCTATCATGATAAAAGGAAGTTCCTTCATGACATAAAACAATATTATTGGGATGAACCCTACCTGTTTCACCTTTACGCTGATAGACTTTTCCGTCGTTGTTTGCCAGAAGAGGAAATAACCCTGGTCCTAGAGCATTGCCATTCAGGACCTACGGGGGGACACATGAGTGCTAAGAAAACAACCATAAAAGTTTTACAATCCGGTTTCTTCTGGCCCACCATATCAAAGGATTCGTACGATTTTGTGAAAGCCTGTAACAAATGCCAATTTTCTGGCAACATATCAAAAAGAGACAAAATGCCCCTCACTATGTGGCAGGAAATTGAGCTTTTTGATGTGTGGGGGGTAGACTACATGGGCCCTTTCCCCCCATCCTATGGCTTCTCTTACATCTTGGTCGTAGTGGACTACGTCTCAAAATGGGTCAAAGATGTACCCATTGTGTCCAGCGATTCCAAGCCTGTTATTAAATTGTTCAAAGATATTATTTTCCCAAGATTTGGAGTTCCAAGAACTGTCATATGAGATGGCAGGACCCATTTCCTGGAACGAAGTTTTGAGGCCTTACTGAAAAAATATGGGGTCAATCACAAAGTTGCCACGCCCTACCACCCACAGACTAGTGGTCAGGTGGAAATATCAAATAGACAATTAAAGGCGATTCTTGAAAAAACAGTGAACAAAAACCGCACTGATTGGTCCACCAAACTTCCTGATGCCCTTTGGGCATACCGAACTGCATATAAAACACCAATCGGGACAACTCCGTTCCGTTTGGTGTACAGGAAGTCTTGTCATCTTCCAGTAGAGCTGGAACACAAAGCCTGGTGGGCCATCAAACAACTAAATTTCGATCTTAAAAGTGTAGGAGAGAATAGACAACTTCAACTACTAGAGCTAGAAGAGCTCCGTATGACCGCCTATCAGAGTGCCTGAATTTATAAAGAGCAGACAAAAATGTGGCATGATGGTCATCTCAAGAGAAAAGATATCGCCGTTGGCAACAAAGTACTACTTTTCAACTCCAAGCTCAAGTTATTTCCCGGAAAACTTAGAACAAAATGGTCCGGGCCCTTCACTATAAAACATATTTACCCAACTGGAGCTGCCATTATTATAGACAACAACGGAGGAGAAAGGATGGTCAACGGTCACCGTTTAAAAAGATACTACACTCCAGAAGACAAAATACCAAAACAACCCATAGAAATTAAAGACGCCACGCCGTCAGCATAACAACCTCACCTTCATCGAGCCAGTGACGTAAAACCCAGGCGCTACTTGGGAGGCAACCCAAGATTTTAGTTTCTTTCTTTATTTCCTATTCTTTTATTTACCTTAGGTTCATCTTAAGAAAATACAAAAAAAATTCATATAACTAAAACAAACATAAAAATTTAAAAATCTGTTCGACCTTAACCCTCCCAAACGGTCTTGGAACCGTTTGGAACCAAACGGTCCTGAAACCGTTTGGAGCCAAACGGCCTTCAAACCGTTTGGAACCAAACGGTCCTGAAACCGTTTGGAGCCAAACGGTCTTCAAACCGTTTGGAACCAAACGGTATCGAAACCGTTTGGGCCCAAACGGTCTCGAAACCGTTTGGATCCAAACGGTTCTGAAACCGTTTGGAGCCAAACAGTCTCGAAACCATTTGGAGTCCAAACGGTCGCTAAACCATTTGACTTAGGTTTTTTGTCCGGTCAACCCCCCGTTTCCTATATATATAAACCCTACCCCCTCGTCTTTCTTTCCTTCGACTCTCGAGCCTTCTAAAATTCTCGCGCAGTGCTGTTCCATTGCTTTCGCCTCCCAGTTCCCATGCGACTCGCTGACGAACTCTGCTTCCTCTGTTCCGCGCGACCTCCATCTCCAACGCTCTCTTCACCGTCGACACTACCAGGTGCTGTAAGGTAGTCCAGCAATGCTACCATCCTTCACTTCCGCAGCCCTCCGCACCACCATTTTTGTTTTCGACGCCACCACGGCATTCCCTCTTCTCCAACGCCGGCGCCACCTTCGTTTCCATCACCGTCGGTTCCGCCGCTATCATTTTCATCTTCGTTTTTATAACCGGCAGCTCCACTTTCACGATCGGAGCCTTCACCTCTATCGCCATCGGCTCCACCTTTTCCATCGCCGGCGCTTTCGCCGCCGCTTTCGCCTTCGACGTTGGCACTTCAGCTTTCCCCTTGCCGACAGTTGCTTGACGCTTCGCCTTCCAAACGGTCCCCAAACCGTTTGGGACCAAACGGTCTTGAAACCGTTTGGAACCAAATGGTCTTCAAACCCTTTGTGACCAAACGATCTCCAAACCATTTGGGACCAAACGGTCTCCAAACCGTTTGGCCTTCCACACTCTTTTAACTTTCATAAATTTACAAAAACACATAAATACAAATAAAATCCTTTTTCTCTAATATGTTATTCTAACTCTTGATCTCCCATTTTTCAGCCATGGCATCACCAGTAATGGAGGCTGCCAGCTTTGAAGACACTGCAATCTGGACAATGGAGCAACTGATGATAGAACAATCTAAGCTCCAGAAGATCAGAGATGACTTCAACAGGACCGGAAAGGCACCACCAAATGTCAAGATGATGCAAGTCCTATGCGACCTTGACCGTATCAAAAAGTGCCTAGCAGAGGCACCTAAAGAAGAAGTGGAAGAAATCTCTTCCTCTGATGATGAAGGCTTGGAGTACAATCCTAACTCCGAGGAGGAATCCCCTGCCAAAGAACAAAAGGGGAAACGCAAGGTCCTGGAGACCGCAACTGGGCAGCCCTCCAAGAAACATGCAAGAAAACAAGTTCGACCTGCCTCTGCCATGGATCAACCCTTTGCAAAACCTACCACCACCATCCATGCTACTACCACCACCATCCCTGCTACTACCACCACCATCCCTGTTACCACCCCCACCTTCACTCCTATCACCACCACAACACCGCCACCAGAAAATATTTTCATCCAAACCAACCTCTCCATTTACAAAACTTTAAAACCCACCAAGTATGTTTGCTCTAGCATTCTGCTCAAGATGGGGATTTTCGACCGCATCTTCAACATACTAGAAAAAGCCAACCTCGCCAGGTTGTGTCTAGTACCTGAAGAATCCTACTCTGAACCCACTACAGAGTTTTTCACTTTTCTGACCAAGGAGCCCGTCGACATTATGGATAGGTCACGGGACGGAGGTGACAGACGGCTCGTCACCCAAATCTTCGGCAGCAAGGTTGTCTTAACGGAAAACACGCTGAATACATCCTTTATTGACAACCAGGAACAGCTGCGGAAAGCCATGGCAGTGGGAACCGATCATCCAGAGTTCAACAGACACACATTCTGGAAATCTCTAACCGGGATCCCCACCTATGATGCGAAGATGTGCAAAGCATCAAACATACACTCTGGATTTGTGCGCACCCTGCACAAAATCCTTGCTAGCGCACTCTTCCCCAGGAAAGAAGGGGGGAACGTTACAATATCAGATCTCTTTGTTCTCTGGTCAATTCTCAACGACAAGCCAGTTAACATCGGATGACAAATGATCCAGAAATTCTCAGCTTTCGCCCTGGGGAAGGAAATCTGCATGGGGGGTCATGTCACATCCATTATAGAATACCTCAAGATGGACATACCCCTACCTTGCTGCACACAACTAAAGGGTGACATCCTTACCAATGAACAAACTCTGAAGAACTCTTTCATCATCAAGGAAAAGGATGGGAAACTACATTATGTCTTCTGCCCTACAGTCAAGTCATCCAGAACACTCCTCCCGCTCCCGGAGCTAGCAAACTACGACACAGAAAAACTCCTCTTCTCTGATGAGGAGCTTACACAACTCCTAGCTTCAGTTAAAACAACCGAAAAGAAAGCAACAGCGGGACAGACGGAGCTGAGCATCACAGCCCTGACAGCTCGTCCATCCAAAATACCTATCAAACGACCTTCCAGAAGGCAGTTGCAGGCACAACAGTTGTCGGGGACACCAACATCAAAGCCAAATCCAGATGCAGAGACCCTCCATGAAGATATCTTAACCACCTATTCAATCGACTCTTTCATTCAGAGTCTACATGATCATCTAAACTCCACCACTTATCCACCTTCCACCTTTCCAACATTTACCACTCCTCCCTTCTTCCCCACATCCACGCAACCTTTCACATCTTCTTCTTCACCCATTTTTACTTCAGGCTTTCCCTTCTCCATCCCTATGCCCAACTTTACCACTTTCCCTTTCACCTCCGCAGTTTCCACCCCATCACTATCGCTACCACCGCTTTCACCACTTTTCACTTCCACCACCACCCCGACACCGTTGGTGACTACATCCACAGTCACTACACAGCTCGGGGCATCATCAGTGTCTCCTCCACAAGACACTAGTACCATCCCATGCAGACCCCAACTATCCCACCCTTCTGCTCCTGGGGTCCCTTTTGCACATATTGGTGAGGAATTCAGCCGTCAATTCGACACTGTCCGAAACCTCCTCACCGATCCCTCTAATATCTTACATTCTATTTTTTCTTATGTGAAGGGTTTATCACGACAGGTGGCCATGATCGACGAACAACACCGTGCCTTGCCCACCATCCTCCAAGGTCTCCAACAACGACAAGATGAGGTGGCTAAGCAAGTTGAGCACATCAACACCTTGCCAGACCTGGTCCTTGGAGCAAAGCGTCAGCAAGAAGCAACGACGAAGCAAGTCGATGAGATCTCCACACAGACTCAGCCTCTGGTAGAGACTCTCTGCAAGCTCCAGCAACAACAAGCAGTTCTGAGCACGTACTTGGACACCATCAACAACAAGCTCACACAGCTACAACATCGCCAAGAGGAGTTCAATAATGATGAAATCCAACAGTTATGTGCTCACGTTACAAATCTTATAGCACGTCTCCTCTCTGCCGAGGGCAGATATACCGACCTCAAAGAATCTCATGATGCACTGCTCGAAACACACGAGCATCTGCAAGTGGCTTTCGATGAGTTACAAGCCACCCATCGGCATTGCAAAATGTCTGCGAGTAAAAAGCAAGCAGACAAGGCAACAGACGACAAGGATGGAGATGATGACGAAGAAGACGACTCCGACTCATCTGCTGATTTGAAAAATGATACCACCTCTTCTGGTGGCAAACCAAATGACGGAGAGGGCCCAGGCAATACATCCGAACCTTCTCACAAAGGCTCCGACAAAGATCAGCATAACAATGAGCATCACCCCAAGTCCCCACATAATGATAATGTTAACATGTCATATGGGGATCAATTCATTAATTATTCCGCTCTAGGTCAATCGGGGAAACCGCTAAAGACGCAGCTTTCGCTGAGCTCCAACAATGTCTATTAGGAACCAGCATAGCCCACCCACAACATCCGCCCCACCTCTCTCCGCACCTGGCACATCTATGCCCTTCCCCCATGACCACGATGAGGTAGAGCGAGTGCGTTTAGATACTGATGAAGAACTCGACTCTGCTTCTGATTCCGATGACGATCTGCACACATATACTGAAATCCTGGATCACCCTTCTTCCCCCACTCCTCAGGAACTTCCCCCGCCACCACATCTACCACATAAAATGCATGACCTGGACATGGCGGCCATCTCCACACTAGATGCTCAGGACTTTTTTATACTGAACACTATTGTGGATGATGTGAAGGCAGGGGAAGACATCATATATAATAACACCAAAACCAGACGCAAGATGACACGAGAAGATTTATGTACCATCCTGCGACCTCGGTCCACGATACCTATGGAGATCTTCTGTGTCCTTCTCACCAATAGCATCGAAATATATAGAAGTCATAAGAGGAAACAACCGGTTTTCAATGCCTCGCCTACTCTGTCTATTGGCCTTTTATACAAAGACATAAGAGCAAAGTCGCTCGAGAGGCTGCGTGCTGGTTTAGCACGTCGGGCACATTTTCTTACCGTGCCCTTCCACGTTTCAGACCACTGGCTTTTTATGATCGTGGATACCGAGGCTCGGGATGCCAAGGTGTATAATTTATGTGGCACCGAGCTACCATTCGGCATAATAAACTTCGCTGGTGAAGCAGCAGGAGAAGCAAGGTGTATACCCTTCCGGCTGCTTAAGTTAATTTGGGCTGCACGCCCATCTCTCCACAAAGATTGGAGCCAGCCTTGGTTCAAAATCATAAATCCTCAAGTTCAAGCCGCCGAGGGATCTAGGGATTGCTCTTTCTGCACCATATGCCACATCCAAGTGCTGAACTAGGAAATCCCATTTACTGATCTGGTTGCTGAAGATTTTCATTCCTTGCGGGGGCGTTATGCCATGGAGCTCATATGTGATAGACGTTTCTTCAAGGACCCAACTATGGCACCAGATGACGTCCCTCACTACCTCTTCTCAGCTATCTAGCGACCGCAGCGGCGACCCTTCTGACAAACTCTGAAGGAGTCGGAAAAAACCACAGTGCCAGTCGCAGCTACCGAGCAAAGTAAAGGAGACATCGATCCTTTGTATGCCATAGAACCAACTTTTCCTGACTTCGATCATAGTGCTTGCAAAGGTCTCTCCGACATCGAACTACGTCTCATTATGTCGCGGCTCTCAGCCGAGAAGGATGAACTCATATTCATGTCTAGAGACATTTTAGTTATGGCAGACACACTCTAAGAAACCTTATAGGTTAAAGGATCCCTCTCTGTAAGCCTTATGGCCGCTTACCAGTTCCTACTCAGCCAAGATAACCCAACCACATACATGGCGTCCCCATATATGAAAGATGATCTTCTAAAGCTCAAGAACTTCGGCACAACTGACGCACTGATCTCCTATCTCCAGCACACAACACTGACGTTCATCATGCTACCTTTCCTCTATCACGAGCATTGGATGCTCCTGGCAACAAACCTCCCAGAAGGAACAACCACAATATATAACAGTTCTGATAGCCAGTACAACGCACGACAAAGAAAATACGTCGTGACACCAAAGACGCCAACAGAAGTAGTGGCAAAGGAGTGCGCCGACAAGTTAATCGATTTTCTGAGTCAGCATACAAGGGCGTACGACAAAGAGCATTTTCACCGCCCTTCTTTCTACCACAAATGCCCCCAGAAAATTCGACAATCAAATGACTGCGACTTCCACATCCTCTACTGGATGTACACCATCATCGTTCTCCAAAGACCAGTAGAAGAGATGACTGACGTGGATTACCACGCTCTACGAGGATAGTTCACATCCAATCTACTTCATTCCCCGGGGGCAAATGAAGCGTTAACTTAGCCTGAAGCCCTTGTCCTGATTACTTCTCAACCTATCACTTTGACACTCTGAGGACAGAGTGAGTGATAAGTTGGGGGGGGGTACATCAGACAAGGGTGAGGTACCATTCTCTCCAACCCTCTTTTTCTCCCTTCTCTATTTGTACATATTTTCATTTCTTCTTTTTAACTTTCTTTTTAAAATAACCCTCTTAACTTTAGAATCATGCTAGTCCCCAAAAGTAAATAGCACTTAGACATTTTATGGCAATTTAATAATGTCCCTCTACTATTGATTTTCATGCTTTTGTTACACTTCTTCATCTGACTCTCCACATGTCAATATCAAGGCAGAAATAAGCCAGGCTCTCAAGGGTGAGAGGGGCATCAGGCAACTTCCAAATCAAGAAGCTCTGCAAGTGGACCACAAACCAAATAAATGCATGTTGAAAAACTCTAAGAACAACTTTCCTCTCTTCAAAATAAAAGAGGCTTGGCCGCCCAAAATAAATTCCCAAACAAAACCCCAAAACCCAAGACTGCGATTCTTTGAATAAAAGCTAGAGAGTCGAATAAAATTTTGAGAGTTGTGCCAAAAATAAGGATCTATATAAATAACCAATGAAGGTCTCACCCGATCAGCACATTCAGCTGCCCTCACAAAGGCAGATGTGTCGTGTCCGGTAGTAAAACCCTAAGGTATTTGAAAGGCTTATAAAGGACTCACCCGGCCGGTACATTCAGCTGCCCTCACAAAGGCAGATGTGTTGTGCCCGGTAGTGAGATCCTAAAAGCATAGATGACCCCTCCCCTACTTGAAGGGGGAGTTACACTTCAAGCCTTTAGCCAACCCTCATACCCTCTCTAGTTTCCAGTAGGTCCTCCAGAGAGGTATAAAGCTGATTAGAGTTAACAACATGCACAGAATAAAGGTGGTCCCGATGCGAGCTACAAGATACGGAAGACACCTGAAGCCCAAGCAACTCTCTAAACCTGAAAGAGTCATAGCAAGCAATAAGACCTGATATGACCTTAGGAGAACTCAGGTTAAGAATTGAGCCAAGAGTATGGAAACCATAACTAAATAAAATCGCCTCGCCATTACATGTCTCAGCTCTATCTAACTTGAGGACAAGCTAGACTCTAAGTTAGGGGGGATGATAACCTCCAAATTTGGATAATTATCTTATCCTTTTCTTTAGTTTTCCACACTCTTTCTTAATTAGAATTAGCTATAATACCTAAAATTTCCCTCTTATTGTAAATACACCATCAGATTAACTTTTCCCCTTTATATCTGCAGAAAAACACACAAAAAAATCATAAAAGACTAAATCAGCCTCAAGACCGCATGGACTCAAATGGTCCCAAGACCGTTTGAAGTCAAACGGTCCCGAGACCGCATGGAGTTCAAACGGTCCCAAGACCGCATGAAGCCAAACGGTCCCGAGACCGCATGGAGTTCAAACGGTCCCGAGACCGCATGGAGTTCAAACGATCCTGAGACCGCATGAAGTGAAACGGTCCCGAGACCGCATGAAGCCAAACGGTCCCGAGACCGCATGGAGTTCAAACGGTCCCGAGACCACATGAAGTCAAACGGTTCCGAGACCGCATGAAGCCAAACGGTCCCAAGACCACATGAAGCCAAACGGTCCTGAGACCGCATGAAGTCAAACGGTCCTGAGACCGAATGGAGTTCAAACGGTCCCGAGACCGCATGAAGCCAAACGGTCCCGAGACCGCATGAAGCCAAACGGTCCCGAGACCGCATGGAGTTCAAACGGTCCTAAGACCGCATGAAGCCAAACGGTCCCGAGACCGCATGAGTCCAAACGGTCTTGAGGTCCAAACGGTCTCAAGATCCAAATGGTCTCAAGATCCAAACGGTCTTGAGGCCCAAATGGTCTTCACGCCCAAATGGTCTCCAAACCGTTTGGACTTCACTTAAGGCCTATAAATAAGACCCCAAGGGTCCTCCACCAGGCATCAAGTTTTCAGACGTCCAAAGGCTGCCTCAATCACTCCAGAGAAAATCCGACTTCCATCCTCCGCCCAGGGGCTGCCGGTCTGAGACCCACACTCTATCTTGAAGCTGCTTTCTCTCTCTCCGCCAAAGAAGGAGGGAAGAGGGAGATCTCATCATCAAGCAACCTGTGAAGCTGGTGGATCGTTTCTCTCTCTCCAAGGGGTTGACTTTCCTCCCTCCTTTGTGGGGATGACGCTCTCTCTCTCTTCTTGCCTCCTTCTTTGTCCTAGTTATGAGCGAGTAGACTCTCTCACTAGGGTGCGGGGAGTAGCCCTGCTACCCATGTTTTCATATCATGTAAATGTAATCCATAATTTGTAATATAGAGTTCTTATCTTTTCAGTTCGACATCAAACGTTTAATGAATGTATGTTGCTTGATCTCCAACTTGTGTTATCCTTTATCTTTTAGTATGAATTGTCTACGTTTGTACTATTATATTTGAAACTCATTTGTATGTTGGCTCCTGGTGCATGTATCCACCATGCATCTGTTTTGGTATCTAGAAGTGTATCTCAAGAAGTGGAGTAAACTCACTATCATTTGTTGCACTTTCATACTATGAAATGGAATCAGTTGACGTATGAAAGTGCAACCTTGGTAAGTCGAGGAACACACTTCGTGAAGGGAATGATTCAAAGTAAGTGACCATTTGTTCGGGAATGGTTGGCGTTGCAACATTCCCGCACTTCTCGTAGTTAGTTCTCCGAAAGGAAGCTAAGTCTACAAAGATACTAACTGACTAGACTCTTTTTGCAGGTTATGTTTTTTTTTTGCATGTGTTGATCCATGTGTAGTGGCGGTGAAAAACCGATCACACCCTAGTGACTTTTATCATAGTTTAACTCCTTAAATTTACTTGCTTTCTTTACTTTACTTGCACTTAGCTTAAAAACAACCAAATCAACCTTTTGATCTAAATACCAACTACTAAAGAGATTAAGTGAAATTATTACGTTTTCCATCTTGTTGGCAACAACAAGACCGTTGTCTCGAGGATTCGACCCTTAACTATACTACAATAAGACTTCCACGTATCTTAGCATACGTGGGTGGAGTTCTCTATCTAGTATAAGAAAGGCTAAACCTAAAGACTTACCATCTTTAGGATTTTTAGTTGGTGCATGCAATTCCACGTAAGTGGAAGCTCCATCAGGAGTGCACCTTTACCGAACAAGTAGAGACAAGTTTGAGTTGTTCAGGGTGCTTGGGATTGTTTTCAGGCTGCCCTGTAAAAGTTTTGGTAGGGGACTTTTGTTGGGTGAACAAACAAGCTAGTTGGGCGTCAGTCGCCTTTTGATGAGATTTTTGGGAAATGATGATTTGTTCCAAAATAGCTATCCTTTCGTCAGTTGAGGGGGTGGGAGTAGGAACACTTGGTGGCAGTTGAGGAGGTGGCTGATTGAGATTTTGAGGGGGAAGGTTTAAGTTTTGGGATTGTTGTCCTTGATATGGTGGTTGGTTTGGGTGATTTCATCGGTAGTTTCCTTGGGTTCCAAAGTTCCTTTGGTTTTTGTATGGGAATCTAGGTGGTGGTTGATTGTTGCCTTGATGGTAGGGAGGCCTTTGTTGGGATTGGAGTTGGCAAGAGTTTTCGGCACCGGCAAGGTTCCCATATTGGAAACCAGGGTGGTTTCTAGTCTGGTTGGGGTTGTAGTAACCTTGGCCTGGTTTGGTATGGATTGAATTGAGGTCTTCTAGTTGTTGTCCCATTTCTAGCTGCAAGGGGGGGTTGTAGAGGTATTGACAGTGCATGGTGGTGTGATTGTATCCTTGGCAAATGCCACAAAGAGAGTCCACAACTTTTATTTGTAGGGGTGACTCCCTAAGGGTGCCTAGGGATGACTAGCCGATCCTATTTTAGGGAGATTAATTTGAGGGTTTCTGTTATGCTTTGGATATCAGGATTAAATTCTACATTGGCTACCTTAAGGATTCCACCAATTCCCCTTCTAGCCCTTGTTTCAGAAGCCTGTTTGACCACCTCCCATGCACTAGTCAGACTTTGGTGCATGAAATTTCTTCCAGATGAGGAACCAAGAAAGAACTTGGTATCATCATCAATACCACGATAGAAGATCTCTATGATATGGGCTTGAGAGATATCATGGTGAGGGCACTTCCTAAGTAAGTCTTTGAACCTTTTCCAGGCTTCTCTAAAAGATTCTCCTGGGGACATGGAAAAGTGAGTGATTTGTCACCTAAGTTCATAGGTGAGAGAAGGGGGGTAAAATTTCTCAAGAAACATACTTTGTATAACTTCCCAAGTTGTGACATGTTCTTCACTCTCCATGCTGTTGTACTAGCTACTAGCTTGGCCGGAGAGGGAATACTTGAACAATCTAAGGAGGATGGCATCTTTAGAGACACCTGGGAGTTTGTTCAGAGAACAAAGGTCAATGAACATTTGAAGGTGATCTTGGCAACTTTCCCCATTGTTTCCTGAGAAAGGATTGGCTTTCATCATGGTGATCTATTGGGTTTGAATCTTGAATTGGGGGGCAATGATGTCAGGAGGCATGACTGGGTGTTGGGCATAGGCACATTTGGGAACAAAAAAATGTTTTAATTATTTTTGCCTGTTGGGTTCCCTCCTATTGGTTTCTAAGGTTTCTTGTTCAGACATGTAGGCTTCTTGGAAAGCTGCTTCTCTAGCCACTTGGTTGGCTACGATGTGCTCTCTTTAAGCTGCTAAATCCTGGTTTATCCTACGGGTGACTTCTTCCTTGTCCAACATATTTCGATTTTGATTTTGGCAGTTTAGATGGTGGAAAGTTCTTTGTATTTCCGGATCAAACGTTCAAAAATCAGTGTTCGAGCATCACATGCACAAATTAAATAGTTATTTTTGTGCAGAAAAAACATATTGTCGGAATGAAAACTCGGCCGAAGGAGGAGTAGCACTTTGGGAATGTTACTCAGAAGACATAAAAAAGGAAAAAAAATTGCAAAAGTTTTGGGGTTTGAAAAAAACAAATATGTTGTCCCCAACAACGACGTCAAAATTGATATGTGTCATCAAGCACACCAATTGAAAAGGAAGTTAATCCTAGAGTTTAATCCTTTTTATGATAAAACTTACCAGTTAAGGTTTGTTTATTAGCATAGAAAAGGGTCGGTCCCAAGGAACAATATTTTTAAGATTATTTTTGTTCAAAACACTTCTTTTGAAGAGTTTTAATTAGAACAGAAATGAAATGTCCAAGGTTAGGTCTGAATTAATCTAAAACAATAAAGAAACATCCACACAATGCAAAAGGAAGAAAATTACAGCCATTGCATGAAAAGAAAGTTGCTGAAATAAAATTGCAAGAATTAAATAAAAAAGTTAAAAGTGTTGAATTAAATGACAAGTATGAGAGAGTGGTGGAAATGAGGTTGAATGATAAAAAGCATCGAGTATGGGGTTTCACACCCATAGCTCTCATCAAATAAAGACCAAAAAACTCGAATACAATAAGTTAGATAGCGGGATCGCAAAATGATGAATGCTTTGACATTGGGACCATACATCCCCGCAAACCCGATTATCACAGTGTTCACATATCATAGTCGGTTTCTCCCGGATGAATTCCCTCTATGATCACATTAGGGTTCATTGTGTATTATTGGTGTTCTTAGTGTTGGGGTCTGAGATCTCATCACCCAACACCGAATGGGCAGTAAAAATGAGCGATCAAAATGTTTAAATCGGTATTTTAACAATCATAACACCTATCTAACATATTTTGCAAGAGAAAATCCAATTAAAGAAAAATGAGGCTATGGAGATACTCCCCGTGCCCGATATAGAAAACTCCTTGTTATTCATACTGAAAGAAAAGGGTGCAAGAAGAGAAAGAGTCGCAGCCATAGACCGGTGACTGATGAATCCAAGGATTCTGATCTAGTTACAATGAAACGGCTATGCTTCTTTCTCCTCCATCTAGCACAAACACCAAGGAAGAAGAAGAAGAAAGTGGAGTTGTTATGACCCATAACTAAGTTAACTAATAAGTACCTCAAATTACGTGAAAAACACCTCAATTAGTGTTGAGTATCAAATTAAATATCATGGTTAATCAAGATAAGTTACGTCGTGAATCAATAGTTGAGTTTGAGTCATCACAGGTAATTAATGATAATAGCAACGTTGATCATTAAGTTAATAAAGTTGAATTAAGTATTCAAATACAATTAGTGTTTTGGTTAAGTGTTCCTAGTTGATTAGCATGTTTTCTCGCTTCGAGGTTGTAGTGGTTTTTGTGCTTGAGAATTTGCAAAAGAAATCTTTTCAATCGGACTCCCGAGGTCGTAGTTATGATATTTATAAGTTCTTTGGGTCAATTTTTGTAAATTTCCCATTTCTATTTGGCCCCTTTGCTTTATCTCCTTCTTCTCTGATTCGATAAAACAGGAGTCGGCCGCTTGAGCAAGCGCCGACCTGTTTCCGATTTCCAGTAGCCGCAAGGAGTCTTGGGCGATTTCCTGGAGTCTTAGCTCCGTTTCTCAGCAGGCGTATTCCCACCTTCCTTCCTCCACTCTTCATCTTCCCCCTACCTCGCTCCATCCAAGCAGCTGCGCTGCTAGGGCGTCGCCCAGCAGGGGCTTCCCAAGCCACAGAGCAACGCCCGATAGAGCAACAAAGTTACCAACCGCGACCAGGGTGAGCTAGGGCTGGCTATTCTCGACCCCTTCAGCTCCGGAATGGCCGCGCCCACCTTCCTCGACCTTCCCTTCCTCTACCTCGGCCAAGCAGCAACACCAGACTAGCCATGGTGTCGGCCGTCCAAGCAAGCACATCAGTAATTGCAGCAATGGCCAGGAGGCCGTTTGGGTGTGAGCGACAAACACAAGGAATGTCAGCCAACTTCGGCCGTGAAGCCAGACCACAAATCCGCAACCTCCCAAGCCTCGAGCAGCTCCTAGCTGAGCTCTCCTCCTAGCTGGTCGTTCCAGCATTGAGCTGCAGTAAGCGGCAGATTCAATTGGGTTTTTTCCGAGGTTGAAGACAACCCTGTGGACGTGTCTCCGGACGAATCCGGACATCACAAACCTATGTGAGTAGGATTTTACTTTTTTTTATCAGTAATAAACTCAGGTCCGTTTTAGTTTCACAGTCAGTGCGTCGTTCGGCTGAATTGCGTATGATTCGGCCGAGTTCCTTAATTAGATTTGACGATCAGTGTTTTGATCGGCCGAATTGGGCATGATTCGGCCGAGTTTCCCTTTATAGGAAATCGACCAGGGTTTGGATCGGCCGAGTTGCGGGTGGATCGGCCGAGTTGTCAGCCGATCGGAAGAGTTTCCAGTTTGGTCGGCCAAGTTCCAGAATGTGAGTAGGAGTTCATTTAGTTATCACCATTTAACTCCTTAGTTGGAATTTTTCGGTAAACTGTGCATTCTTCGCTGATACTTGGCTTTTGGACAGTATTTGGCGTTACTCGAATTTTATTTCATAAACTGCTTCCTTATGCCGTTACATGATTTAGTTTAGCATATGATCAGTGTGGATTGAATTAATGAATTTATATGGTTCATTGGAACTTGAAATACGTAATATGATTGATGAAAATGATAGAATTTCCTGTATTACAACTGCAATGTATACGTTGAACATAAAATGGACGTTTAGCATCGAAACTGGATAAGTTGATACTGAGTCATGTTTATAGATGACAAATGATGTTTATGTGTATATGTGGGTAATAGAGATTACCCGGATGCTGAGCATAGTTAGCATCCTTAGACTTTTAATTTGCATAGTTCAAACGAAATGAAATGATTAGTAAAATAAATGTGTATGCTTTACGAGTAATTTCAGTAAGATGCAAATAAATGTGATAAAATATTTCAGGTTGAGTATTCCTTTCAATACAGTATATTTGAATGTTCAGTAATATGAAATCAGTATAGAGACGTGGAATAGATATGAAATCTATTTACAGTGAACGAATCTGTTTGCATGAAAGCATAGCTGAGTTATGAGTTATTGCGATATAAGAGAATAGTTGTTGCACTATATATAGAAATGTTATGAAAGTTGAACTTCTGGTTTCAGCTAGTGAATTGCAGAATTACAATATATTCCAGTAGTCGAATATGTGCGAGAGAGACACAATGTTATAAGAGTTTTCTTGTTATAATAAAATGTGTTAGACTTAGATGCCCTGACACCGTAGAACCCCTTTTGGAGGTCTGTGCCTTAGGGGTGAAACGACCTACCTAGCGTGTGTCTAGATGGTCGGTGGCTCGTGTTCAACAATAATCCGTGCGTGTGTCACGGTGGCACGAGGACAGAGAGGAAGTGTTCAACAATAATTCGTGTGTGTGTCACGGTGGCACTGGAGTAAATAGGGGTTATTCAACAATAATCTGTGTGTGTGTCACAGTGGTAACCCAGACTCTCCGCCTGTGAGCTCAGGTTAGAGGAGGAGTCTAGAGTACACTCTTTGAGAGTGCAGTGAGGCCGTGTGATCCTGAGAGTCCTGACGCAGACCAGGACGGCAGTCAGACTTAGCATTTCCCCGGGTGTGTCGCTAAGTCTTGTACGGTGGGGCCGTAGCATGAACTTGCTGCGGATCTTTATATGCAGAGTACACTGCATATATTTAGGGCATAATAATAATATGAATAAATAATCAAGTAGGTTCACAGTAAATTTATATAACTGTCCATTTATCTGAATTACCTATTGATGCTTGGAAATGTGCTTATATTCTGTAAATCTGTTATGTTATTAGAACTGCCTTGCCTAGTTCTGCATATATGTTTATTTTCAGTTTATAAACCTGATGAGTTGTTTAGTGATAGCTAAGTGAAATGCTATTCACTGAGCGAGTAGGCTCATACCTCTACTCAAAAAAATTTCAGGTTATCATCAGCAGCAGGAAATCTGAAGAATCGTTTCATCCTAACGCCTAGTCAATAGAAGGTTTGTAGCTAGTAGTTAGAGGTCTCTTAGTCCTTTCCCCTCGATCTGTGGGACAAGGTGTGAGAGAGAGAGAGAGAGAATGTGTATAAGATGTAAATTAACTGTTATGCTTTATTTATGTCAAACAATGTAAAATGTTGTAGACTCTGTTTATATTGCTAGTCAGTTTATAAAGATGCTTCCGCAGTTTGTTTAGTTTCATTTTACAGCATTAAACAGATTATCTTTTCAATCTCTTTAAAATGTTTTAAAAAGTAATGAGTGGTTGGCTTTTGTGTAAATCCCATCCTGTCGCGTCCTAATCTCATGGTTTGTGGTTAATGTGAGATTGGGGCGTCACAGGAGTTTATTGATAGATGAAGTGGCTATTACAAGTGCTAATGCTTGAATTAAAAGAAGCACTTACAATGCTGCAGAAATAAACTAAGAGCCTAAACTCAAACTTAAAGGAAATCTGGAATGCCCCCTCTTATAGAGCCCCCCCTCATTTTATAGGAGAAGGAGGGGAGGAAGATCTAAGAGAATACAAAGACTTTTAGGCTATTGGAAAGACTTAATTAAAAGAATAATGATTGTCAATCCTTGATTGCTCTCTAGCATGTTCTGTAGATTTCCATAATTAGATTTTAGAACATATTTCTCCTTTGTAAAATGCACAGAAGAGGTCTAAAAATATATTTTTCCTGTAGGACTTGCAATTTTCTTTCCAAAACATAATTATATTCGAATTTTGGAATTTATATGTGGAAGTTATGACTATTTTGGTGAGAGGTATATCAGACTCTGAGCGAAAATGAGAGGCTACATTCACTGGTTAATTGTGCAGTCAATTAAATGCCAAAATCACAGAAAAATATACCTTTTCTATAGCCAATACAATTCTTTTTTCAGTCCATGCTTGATGTTGAAATTTCACCTTTATATTCCAAAGATATGGCTATTTTGGTGATGAGTATCTCAGGCACTACAGGAATATTTAGAAAGCCTCATATCTTTATCTTTTATTATCTTGATTTAAATACTTAGATAATTCCTAAAAATTAAGAGAAATCTCATAAGAATTCTAGAAGAGAATATTGAGAATATGAAAGTACTATTTATTTCCGAATTAAGCTAAAATTAATAAAAAAGTCCAAATTAATTATTCAAAATGAAGCAAAACCAAGAGATGAATATGCATTCATCAATACAGTCTTCAGCATCAAAACATACTCCTCTAGATGGTTGTTGCAGATGTTGTCCTCCATTTTGTTCATCAAGAAAGCTTCTAAGGGTAGCTTGGGTGATGAATGTATAACAAAATCAGCTATGACTTCTTCTTCGGCAGTAGGGTTGTAGTCGTCTCCTTCATCATCTGGGTAGCACATTGCTTGAGTTAGTGAGATCACTTTTATATTTTCCAAGATATCCACTGCTAGAGTTTCTCTTTCTACTTTAGTCATAACATGGGCCATATCCAGGAATGTATTCCCTAGAAATAGAGAAAAAATTCTATCCACGTGTTGAAGCATGTTGCATTGCAGCTTATCTCCTGTGGCCTGAAAATGCTCCAGCATCTTGATCTTGAACCTGTCATCTTGAATTCCCATAGTTAGACATCCTTTGCCCATATCAAGTATCATGTATATAGTGTCTTGAAATGGTCTTCCAAGTAGAAGCTCATTGCCATGGTCATCCTACATTTCCATCACAATAAAATCTATAGGAATGACGAACCTATCCACTTTCACCAGGACATCCTTGCATATACCATATGGCTTAACCACTGAGTTGTCTGCCAATTGGATTGTCATGCAACTCTTCCTAGATTCCTCAAGTCCTAGCTTCTTAAAGGTAGATAGAGGCATCATATTTATACTTGCCCCTGAATCACATACAACCTCTCCAAATTTTGTCTTTCCTATGAAGCACGTGATATTAAAACATCCTGGATCCTATCTTTTAGGAGACAGTGTCCCCAAGATGAAGGCACTAACCTGCTCTTTCATAAACACAACATTAGACTCTGGTATCTTTATCTTCTTTGTAATTATATCCTTCAAAAACTTCCCATTGGATGGTATCTTCTCAACAGCATCTATCAAGGGAATGTTCACATATAACTTTTGAAAATTTTGTAGAACTTTCTTGAACTACATGTCCATCTTGGTTGCTTTCAAACTGTTTGGAAAGGGCACAAGAACTATAGGTTCCCTTTAGTGAGGTGGGATATAAGTCTGAGTTTTATTACCCCAACCTCATCAACTTTCTCCCCTGCCATCTTCTCCTATGGTGCCATGTCAGGTTCTTCAGCATCCACTGGTATAGTTTGATTTGTAGCTTTTTCAATAATTTCCACGTCTGACACATCATTTAGTAGTTTCTTGCCACTGTGTAGAAGAACAACCTTCAAATATTTATTCTCATAAGATACAATGGTGTTCTCTAGAAATCCTTGTAGGGTTGGTTGCTTTAACACACTCACATTTTCCGCCATCTGAGAAATTTGTGTCTCTATGCTACGAATATTCCTTGATTTTGAAGATCCCTTTGAGTTTGTACAATCTGCAGCTCATTTTGACTCAACAACTTGCCCAACATTTCTTCAATCTTCTCAATTTTCTACTGCGCTGGTTCATACTGTGCTTTTCCACCTAACTGATGTGTCTTAGGATGCTACAGCTTCCCCTGTGATGGATCCTGTTGGAAGTTGTTAGGATCCTTCCAAGAAAATTTGGGGTCCTTCCTCTAAGAATAATCATTGTTCCTGTATTTCCCTTGACGCACATACTTGCACTCTTCTTCTTCTTCCTCAGCATGAACTCTGTCAGTAGCACATAGCTTCTTAGTAATGAGATCTAACTTCTCGTTTAAAGTAGATATCACCTTGGATTCCCCGACACTCTTGATGGTTTTCAGTGGCTCTCTTTCTTCTCCCCATGATTAGTTTTTTGACATGTTCTTGAGGATTTCATGGCAGCGAGCAGGCATGTTATTGAGGAAGAAGCCTCCTCCTACATTGTCAAGAGTTATTCTTTCCCCCTTGTGTAGGCCATAATAGAAAATCTTAGCATGCCCCAGTATATCAATGCCATAATGAGGCACCTTTCTCAACATATTCTGAAACCTTTCCCATGCCTCTGAATATGACTCATCTGCTTGTTGTTTGAAGTTGTGAATCTTCTTCACTAGATCATTCGCCTTTTACGGAGGGAAATAGCACTAGAAGAATGCATCTATTGTAACATCCCAGGATTTGAGGCCTCAGATAAGTTGATCTTAAAAGGAATGATTGGACTACCCATATCACCAAGGTGCATCTCCTTTTCCAGGATCCCATCACTAAATAACTCCATAGTTAAGTGTGCTCAGCTTGGAGTAGTACTAGGATGGGTGACCAGTCGGGAAGTTGGCCCCGGCTTGCGCATGAGTGTGGAAATGCACACATTTAAGGCTAGTGGTGGTCTGTGGGGCTAGTCATCATTCCTGAAACTCTACTAGAGCCTAGAGCAGTGGGCCGAGGCGTTACAAGTGGTATCAGAGCCATAACCCCTCCAGTAGGTGGGGCCCACATGGGCATGTGACATACCAGTCTTGAGATGTGCAGTCCAGACATGTAGGAAAGGGATGTCCATGGTTGATGTAGCCACCCTTGCGTTGGTATTCCATGATCGGGAGCTGGGTGACCATGGGCCATTGTGGGTCTGCACTGAAATGGGGTCAGATTATGAGGCCATATAGTTGAGACTTGATGAGGACGTCAAGAGTCTAAGTGGGGGAGATTGTAACATCCCAGGATTTGAGGCCTCGGATAAGTTGATCTTAAAAGAAATGATTGGACTACCCATATCACCAAGGTGCATCTCCTTTTCCGGGAGCCCATCACTAAAAAACTCCATAGTTAAGTGCGCTCAGCTTGGAGTAGTACTAGGATGGGTGACCAGTCAGGAAGTTGACCCCGGCTTGCGCATGAGCACTAGGCTAGTGGTGGTCTGTGGGGCCAGTCATCATTCCTGAAACTCTACTAGAGCCTAGGGCAGTGGGCCCGGGCATTACATCTATCATCTGATCCCATGTCTCAATAATCTCATCATAAAGATTGTTGAACCATGATTTTGCACTATCTTCCAGTGAAGATGAGAATAACTTAAGATATATTGTAGTCACTAGGATCATATCTATCTTGACCATGTCACAGTTCTCCACAAAATTGTTGATATGTGTCATTGGATCTTGAGAAGGATGGCCATGGAACACTTGAGATTTGACTAAGGCAACAAGTCCAGGATCTATTTTGTAACTACCCACATTGATGGCTTGCCTTTTGATGGGACCTTTAGGGTTCGTAGTTGATGAATCCTTTATCCTTTCACATACTGACATTTCTTCTTCTCCCTCCATTTCTACTGCCATTGGTTCTTGTGGTGTCTCAGGTCTCTCAGGTGGAGGTGCTAGTGAAGGGGTTCAGTTGAACCTGTCTATAGATCCGCCAGACTCCCTTTCTCCTTGTAAGAGCTCTACTTGTCCAAATCTTGGTGAGGACAGTTCTCTGTATTCTATGGATCTGGTACGCACCATGCACTAGTTTCCCCAAATAGTAGAAAGTAGGTATTAGTACTAGAAATTTATGATGTATCAGAAAGATCTTATGATTCATCTTTAAAAAAATGATAAAATGAAATAAAAATTGACCTAGAGTGGCCGACCACAACACTCGTAGAGTTGGATGTTGCCGCTTCCTCGACAACGATACCAAAAACTTAACACGAGTTTACTGTGCATAGTACGCAAGTGAATGTATTTAAGTAATAAGGCCTTATGAGGATTGAGTCCAACACGGGGGAGCATTTCTATAGTAGACTACTACTAACTGCAGTCAAATCAGCTAAGTTGGTTGTAAATGGTTGAATTGGGTTGATAGAAAGAACAAAGATAGAAATAAAACAAATTAAAGGTTGAATTGATTAGAGATGGGGTGAATTCTTTAATACAGTCGTTTCACCACGGATAACACTAATAATTGACCTCACATACACTAACATCTATTATCTTAATTCCTAAATAAGGAGCATGTAGCCAGAATTACCTGCTCCCGCAGTGTAATTTACTACCTAATATAATGCCAATCCCACTTCCACAGTTATTGGTTGATTATTTAGATGCTTTATGCTTATTCTCTGGGTTTCTCCTCCCCTTTACACTCCACTTTTCCCAAAGGGCACAGTACACGGGTAAATCTATGCTCTCTGACCCTCAACCTCTCTCCTGAGATGATTAAGCATCTATCAATCCACTCATGGTGATCAAGCACAAGTAGAACACAAAGCTTTCATAGATTGATATCCAGTAGAAAGAGATAAAACTGATATTAATGCATGGAAATCAATCACAGTGTATATATGGGCTACTCCCGGATCATAAGAAATAAAGGTTTTAATCCTTGCATGGTTTTCATCAACGAATACATGGAAAGGAAGAAGAAAAATGTGGGAAACATGAAGAAACTAAGGTAACCCCTAAATCTCCACCTGTCTGGAAGATCCCCTCCGTCGTACATGCGTTCTACTGTCTTCTAGCTGCAGAATCGTCCTCCGTAGGTGCCTAGATCTCCTCAGTTGAAGCTTTCAATCCTCAGCTCTTCTTTTCTCTCTCTCTGATCATTGTGTAATGAAAACGGTTGTCCCCCTTTTTTTGGCCATCAATCCCTATAAGTCATAGAAGGCACTTAGGATACGAAATAACGTCCACCGTTGGATTAGAGTGAAATTTGTGGCTGGTCTGATCGGGAAGACTCAGTAGTACTGACTAGGTGAGTTGGTAGTACTGAGTTACATAGGTTTGGTTGTGCGATCCCGATCCTATTGGTACTAACAACTGGACTTGATAGCACCTACTTTTGTAGTTTTTGAGTTGCCTCTCAGACATCAACTCGGTAGCACTGAGTTGGAAACTAGGTAGCACCAAGTTTTCTCAATTCATGTTGGGGCTTACTGATGCTAATTCAGTACCACCGACTTCAATTGTCGGTAGCACCGACTCTGGGTGAGCTTTCGGTTCCATCACTAACATCAAGTCGGTACCACCGAGTGTTGACAGGTCGGTAGCACCCAGTTTGTGGCTCTTCCTTGCACCTAAAAAATGCACAAAAATGTCATAAGCACTTGGGATGCATAAAATATTACATAAAAAAGTAAGAATCATATAATTTTATGCATTTAATAAAAACAGGCAGTCTATGTCATTTCATGCATAATAAATCAATTAAATGACTAATCTACACATGAAATCAAGGAAAAATGTTCCTAAAAAAAGACTAAAAACACATGCATCAGATATAGCAAGTATATGAAACGTACTATAGTATGTGGTGATTGGGTATATATATATAGATATATATAATATAAAATCCCTCATTCAAACATATTAATTCTAAGATATTTTATATTACCAACACACATGAAAAGCTTAATGGATTATGCTTAGGCATGCCAAGCGTGGTGCATTATTTATCTCATGGAAGTGTGATGATAGTTATGTCTTCCTACCAAGAGGGGTGCATTTCTATCATGTTATCTTTTGGGTCAGGATTAACTGGGTGTCCTTATTGAGATTAAGCACCTAGAGGCATGCAAATGACTATGGCAAGGAGTTGTGCATACCATCTTTCCAAGAATTGCATAAAAATGTGATTGGAAAATGTTGCCTACCTTAATGATTGATTATGGACGTTGGCATTGGCCGGGTAATATTTGAATTATTTTGGATCTTGACTCATTAGAAGTTTGTGCACTGCAATCTTCTAAATTGATAATTGAGGGTTATCAATTTGAAAAAATAATTAGAGTGACATTTAATTAAATGTCTAATTTGATATCGTTAAATTTTGTAAAAATAAAATCAAATAAATAATGGTGTTTTGACAAAATTGCAAAATTCTTTTGTAGAATCAAATGGCAACAACAACAACTTTTCTCTACGATCAATCCTTGAGAAGGAAAATTTAAATGGGAATAACTTCCACAACTAGTTCATGTCACTGAGAATCTTTCTCACACATGAGCACAAGATCTATGTCCCAGAGACACCAGATCTATATGAACCTCTTTCCAATGCCCCAAAGGATGATCTTACTAGAAGCACCCCGAAGATGGTGTTGATGTCAAATGCCTAATTTTGTGCTCCATGAACTATGAATTGTAGAGATAGTATGATAACATATATGTCAATGAGATGGTCTCACATCTTAAGAACATGCTCCAAGATCAGGCAAGACAAGAGAGATATGATGTCTATAAGGTGTTGTTCAAATGCAACATGGAAGAAGAAGATTCAGTAGGTCCTCATGTGCTCAAGCTTATTGGGTATGTGGAGAACCTTTCAATACTAGGATCACCATTAGGTAAAGAGTTGGGAATTGATGTAATTCTACAGTCTTTTCCAGAGTCATACAGTCAGTTTGTCATGAACTACAACATGAATGAATTTGACAAGTTGTTGACAGAGGTACTTGGCATATTGAGAATAGCTGAGGCACAAATGAAAAAATACAAACCTAAATTTGTGATGATGATAAGCAAACCAAAGAGAAAGTATAAAGTAAAAGGAAAAGCTAAGAAGAGTTCTAAAGCTGACTAGAAGCCCAAGTCTTCAGTACATAAGGAAAAGGGAGGAGTGAATAAATGAGGCAAGTGTCACCACTATCACCGGGATGGATACTAGAAGAGGAATTGCTTCCTATACTTGGAGGAACTAAAGAATAAGAAGGATGAGATAGACATATCCACCTAAAGTATACACATTATAAGATAACTCTAATTAATTCTTCATCTTGGGTATGTGATACTGAATGTAGATCTGACATGTGATTGATATGCAGGATCTGATAAGAAGTAAGCTTTATGAAAGGGCAAGGATGGACTATGTGAAGCAAGATTTGCTACAACTATAGTGTACATTTATAATTTATCTTAGCCCGTAGGGCATCTCATAGAGTTAGATGAACTGCTATTTCATTATGGCAATAATAGAAACATTTTACTTTATGCATATTGTAAGGACAAGATTATAATGAATAAAGAGTTGTTAATGGTTCTATTTGAAAGATGTGTTCTTGTATGCAAATGCCCCAAATGTGATAAAGTGAATTTGTAGATTATGATTTTCTCTCTCTTACAATTTAATTATATAAATGAGTTCTCAATATATTGCCTAAAATTCCATGAATCACCTCCCTCTACTAGTTTGACTATATGGATACACAAATTTTAAAACAGTACAAACCCTAATGCACTTTATTGGTGATTTATGTATATTAGAAACCTAGTGAAATTAATATAATTAGTATTCAAATTTGAATCTAATTCTCAACCATAGTTAGATAACTTCATCATGAAGATTCACCTAAAAGACCATTTCATTTGGACATACAATTGGGAGATATGAACATTTCAATTTATAAGCTTAATATACTAGGATTAATTTGAGCCCTTGAGCCAGTAGGATTCGACAGTTGATCCAGGTAAGCCACTTTCGTTTTTTAATTACTAAAAATACTAGGAAATACATTATCTTAGAAAAATCATAATAAATTCTAGGAATATCAGATGATAATGAACCTATAAACCATTTTCATTAGAAAAATGCAACCTATCTAAATAAAATACTATCCCAACCTAGATCCAATCCATGTTACAAAAATCATAGCATAAGCCTATTTAATTATAGTCACCTTTTCTTATCAAGAAATAGAAATGATCAAATATTAGTTAAGTTTGATTCTATACCCTAGATCCATCTCTGATATTGTTAGATTGTATAAACCTTAAAGAGGTAATGAATGATGATCTAAACCTTATGGAAACCTTAATCTTCAATGCTCCTCTCTAAAATATAAAAGGTATTTATGATCTAAGTGTAACCCTAACCCTAGATCTAACCTTATGACTCTAAAACAAGATGGACTTAACAACAATCTATGTTCTAATCATAATGAATTTGTTTTCACCAAAACCTTAGTATGGGGTAACATGGACTCATAGGAATAATGTACCCTTAGGTCCAGTCACTTTATTCTCTAGAATCTTTGGAATCAAGATCTGATAAATCAGGTATGTGGGATTATAACTATATGACTAGTTTCATGTGTGCATTAAGTATGAATTATTGGATGCTTTATTTGTGTATAGTTCTTGGATGCATATTATTTGTATTATGTCCTCGCCATAACATTAAGAACATAAATAAATAAATAGATGGGTTGTAGCTATTGAGTGAAATATACACTCTCTCCCTCTTCTAAAACTAAGTTCCACACATCCCCATAGCCCTAGGGGTGGGGATCCCTATAGCCCAAGGGGCGGGGAGGGCTCAGTATAAAAGTATTGTAGGTGTTGACACACTTAGTAGTAAAACTGAATCAAAGACAATTTAAAAGAAATGGTTTATGTAATTTTCACTCTAAATATTTTTTTCTTTTTTTTCTTCCTTTTCTAATATGTCATGTATGCAAACTAATATGTATGAATGTTTCACCCACGTACAAACATTTTATGCTAACCTGATGTTTCACATATTTTCTAGGTGCAAAAAATACTTAATTGAAGTCAATGTACCAGAAAGTGTGTAAAAAGATCCTTGGAGGATAATAGAGTAGATGGACATTCCTTTCTATTCATTATATCTAGATTTGCATTTTGTTTTCTTAGATTTTGTGCAGGATGCAATATCCTATGTACTTCCCTATTTCTCATTATTAGTCGTTTCTTATATGCAGATTATGTAAACATTACTATTGATCTCTTTTTATGGATGATGTTTTATGTGGAAATATTATGCTATTATGGGCATGATCTGGCTTCCGTGTATTATAGATGATAACCACAATTCGTTGTATTTTACCTCTTGACATCTTATTGATATGAGTGCACACATATCAATGGAATCTCAACTTGGAAATAATGTAGGAATTTTGGTCATCACAGTTGGTATCAGATCCAGGTTCACACATCATAGCTAGATGAAACCCCATTCACCCTATTATTAGTCTAGGGTATTCTTTGAGTTAAGTATGTAAGGCGTGGATGTGTCTAGGTTATCATCTTCCATGGATCTGGCAAAAGTCTCTGAGCTATTTTTCTTAGTTCACAAGGCAACCTTATGGAAGTATAAGTCTACCAGGACAAAACCCTATGTGTCCCCTACATTTGGGCATACCTTAATTAAGGGAACTTCTCATATATAGATATTCCCTCTCATCCCTCTCTATTCTATAGATAATTTTCTCTCATCTCTCTCTACCTATATAGGTTAGTAATGAACCACTCAATTTAGAGTTCTAAGGATTTCTGATTCTAGACTAAGGATATTAGGGTATCCTCCACGAATCATAACAAAAATATTATGAAATATATTTAAAAAAAGGGGGAACAAAAGTATCTAAGTTACTTCACCTAATATTCAGGATGCCTCCAAAAAACTTGGCACTAAGGCCTCAAAAAAGTCGTCCTCTCACAAGAGAAAAGATCATGAAACTTCTGAACCTGATTCTGAGAATATAGCCAAGGGTAGGTTGGAAGAATAGAAGAAAATCCTTTTAGACTTCATGGAGACAGTTTCCCTAAAAGGAAGCTCTAAACCTAGTTCTTCTAAGAAGAAGGTGACAGTGCTAGACTTTGTCAAACTGAACCCTAATACCTTTTGGGGGGAAGAGCAACCTGAGGTGATAAAAAAAGCCAAAGCATGGACCCTATAGTAGTGAATGCCTTTCATACCCTAGAAGTGCCCCAGGAGAAGAAATTTAAGTTCTCCACACACACCTACTTAAGGGAGGAGAAAAAATCTAGTGGGAAAAATTTTGTGGGAATAAGGAAGAAGAGGTTAGTACCATGGAATGGGAAGCCTTCAAAACCCTTTTGACTGGCTGTTTTATACCCATAGATGAGAGGAATAGGAAGGAGAGGATGTACATTAAGCTTAAGCAAGGCAAGCTCTGGATGGTTGACTACACTCGGAAATTTAGACTTCTGGAGCGTTATGCACACATTAAAACCAAATAACACCTCTTGGAGCACTATATTGATTGTCTAGCCACCATCTTGTGAACCCTAGTTATGACTTCCCATCCTAAGAGCTTTAATGAAGCCCTAGATATGGCCCTTAATCTAGGAAGGGATCATGGTATGAAGAGACCTTCAAGCATAGGATACCTAGGGTTAACCACTATTGATGAAGACAAGTCTAGAAAGTTTCACATTGGCCATAATAAGGGATTAGGAAAAGAATGTTCAGGTAAAGGAGTTCATAGGAATAACCAAAATCAGATGAAGACTTACCGAAGCAAATGTGAGACTTGTGGATGAGGACATGATGGACCTTGTCGCTCAGCCAAGATAGTTTGCTACAACTTCTAGAAGCAGGGACATTTCATTGGCAAGTGCCCTACTCTATCTATCTTTGGCAACCCTTTAGCAAGTAATCCACCTCCTCAGGGGCACTACAATGCTAGAGTGTTTGCAATTACCGTAGCAGAGGCTATGGAAAACCCAAACAAACTGATTGAAGGTAACATTTAATTCCTTTCTCATTTATCTAAATATCATGTCCAATGCCTTCAAATATTTATTAAAAAACATTGTGTAGGAATTTTATTTCTTAATGATCATCCTATTAAAGACTTTATTGATTCTGGATCTACAAATACCTTCATATCACAAAATTTGGCATCTACGTTACATTTTCATATAAAAGATCTAGAATATATTCTTGGGGTGTCAACTCTTAGTGACAAAATATGCACTACACTATAGAAAACTGATATCCTACATGTAAATTTAAAAATCATGATATGCCCTTCGAATTTATCCTCTAGCATAAGGAATATTTTGATATTAAACTTGGTATGTATTGGATGTACACGTATTATGCACATATTGATTGTATGGAGAAGAGGGTAGTCACCTCTTCACCTAATTCTAATCATGTGGTACCCTAGGGGGAGAACATTCTATGATAATGTTATAATATTCTCTCTTAAAACTAAATAATTTATTTCTAAAGGTTGTAAAGACTTCCTCACATTAGTCTTAGAGATCAGTCCTAGTACCACACCCATAGAAAAACTAGGAGTGGTACACTATTATCTTGACATATTTTTGAAGGAGCTTGTTGGGCTGCCTCTAGACTGATACATTGAGTTCTCTATAGATATTCTTCTTAGAACCACTCCGATTTCTAGGGACCCATATAGGATGGCCCATGTTGAGATTTTGGAGTTGAAGAAACAACCGCAAGAACTTCTTGATTAAGGCTTCATTCATTCTAGTGTTTTCCCTTGGGGTGCGCATGTTCTCTTTGTAAAGAAGAAATACAGTTCTATGTGCATGTGCATTGACTATGCATGTTGAACCAAGCCACTACTAAAAATAAGTGTCCCCTTCCCCACATTGATAACCTCTTTGATAAACTTCACATTGTTAAGGTTTTCTCCAAAATTAACCTTTGTTCTGGATATCATCATCTCAAAGTCAAAGATAGTGATATTTCTAAGACGAATTTTTCAACTCATTATGGGCATTATGAATCTCTAGTGATGTCATTCTGGTTAACCAACACACCTGGCATATTCATGAATCTTATGAACAAGGTCTTGAACCCTATCTTGATGAATTTGGGGTCATTTTCATTGGTGATATTCTGATCTATTCTAATTCTATGGAGAAAAATTGTGAGCACTTAAAGGAAGTTCTTGACATCCTTTGTGTAAAGACCATGTCTCTACTATAAACCATGGCAACCAAAATCATCAATTGTGTAGCAGTGGAAATTTAAAACTTGAATTTTTCAAAATGTATAAAGGGTACATTATAAATTTTTTCCCAAATGGGGTACATCTTTATACAAGAACAAGGATCTAGGTAGAGGAAGACTTAGACTAACCCAATATTGTCTCCAAACAAAACAACTTAATACATAAAAGCAACTATGATCATGCAAGCTATATATTCCCTTTCTTCTTGTCTTATCCTTAGCCTTAGGTTCACCACGCTTCCATGCGCACTCTGATCCTAGCCTGGATGGTTGGGGTCATCCAGCAAGAGAAAGATAAAAGGTATGTGTTAATAAAAGGATAAAGGCAATCATAAAGCTAAGCATTTCATAACAAAAGATTCCACTAAGGAATTTCAAGAAGAGAGAGGCAATTGAGTAAATAAGATTATAGAAAACTGCCACATTTAAATATCAACAAATATCACATTTGCATGAATATAAATTATGACTAAAAATCATCTCAATGTAGGGTGAGGCACCTATCGGACCTCACCAATGGCAGGGGGACTAAAACCCCAATGCCTAAAAAGTGACAGGGGGACTAAAACCCTAGTGCCTAATAAATAAAATGGCAGGGGGACTAAAACCCCAATGCCCGATAAGGGGACTAAAACCCCAGTGCCCTATGGGTGGTTTGTACTCATGTATACTACATTGTCAATTGGCCAATAACTATATCATGCATAAACATTCACTTTGCAGTAGAGTGAAAAGTATAATAAGATTGCAACATAGCATTGGGAATAAAACCCAAGAAATAAATAAATAGGCCATCATAGGCAACAACAATATCCAAGAACTCCAAGAAATAAAGGAGCCAAAAAAGCAACAACATTATACAATGTTTCCAAATATTTCAAAAGGATGAGCCAACACTGGCCAAGATAAGATTAAATATTTCACATAAGTGAGCCACAAGTGCAATTGATTCATCAAAGAAGTAAAAGAGCCAAAAATGCATTTAGGAGAATAACAATGCTAGCACAATAATGATTGTGGGGTTGGAAAAGACCCAACTGAGATATTAGGATTGTTTGCACAATAATCATTCACATTCATCCATAGAGATCACATATATGAATAGGGTCCACATAATAGTAGTCACATACATAAATATGGTTCACATACCTATTTTAATTAATTACCATCATATTCACCAATATGATTGCATCCCTTCCATTTTTCTCTAGTTACATTATTACACATGTATTAATATATATAAAGACATAAAGCATAGGAAAAACCCTAATTTTCCAAAAGCACGATTTAGGGTTTAAAACATAGTCTAATAGATTGGTCATATTCTCCTAAATAATAAAACATATTTTGTTTTCCAATTTGGAGTTAAAATGAATTAATTATGTATTTTAGAACATTTAAATCATAAAAAGAGTATCTTAGGGAAACTTCGAACCATGAATCCAAATCATGACTCAAAAACCATAAAATCAAATTCTACATTAAAAATCCTTTCCATTGGCTATTTATTTTCATTTTTCTGACCTGGGAATGATTTATTATGAATTAAATCATCTCAGCCACTCAGAATGCAAGAAAACCATAGCGTGATAGTTACTTAAATCAAAATGTATAATTGATGTAAATAACAGGTGAAATGACCAAAATACCCTTGCTCGTCAAATCAAATCAATTAAAACGATGAGGGCAGTATGGTCATTCGTATGTAACCAAATCTTGCAAGCGAGAAACAAAACTCAGGGTGCAATTACGAGATTGACCCTGCATTGCAAATCGTTACATTGCCTGTGGGTGACCCTCTTGGTCATTCCATGACCTGGCTTCTTCCAGCCAAGGTCATGGCGCGAGCAGGCTCACATGAGCTCGAGCTCCTTTGCTTCAACTCGCCATCAGGGCGTTCCAACTCGATACGAAACTGGGGAATGGTTCTCTGACCTTTCCCAAACTCAAGGATCATAAGATCCAGCTCACGCGCACCTCAAAGACTACGGAAAGAGGCTCGACTTGGCCGAAAAATAGGGGAACCGCTCAGAGATCAAAACCAAAAGGAAACTGCGGGAGCCTGGAAACTGAGGTCGGGAAAAGCTTTGTGGATGGGTTGCGAGTCGAATCCAAGCTTCGACGAGTGCAGAGGTGCACTGAAGCTCAGAAAAGCTTGGCACCGGAGGCTGCTTTACAGCGGCTATAGGACATGGCGATCGGGGCCTTCGCGAGACAAACAGGGAGTACGAAAAGGAAGAGCGGAGGTCGAGGATGGTTATTGTGCTTTTGATTAGGCTGAGGAGGTCGGAGGTGCGAGCAGCAGGTCGAGGTCACCAGAGATGAAGAGTGGCCAAGTCTGGGCAGACGAGGGTGATGGGGAGCTAATTGAAGGAGGAGATAGAAAATAGAAAGCCCGAGGGTCATCTCTATAGCCTTATATAGGCGTGAGGAGGGCTCTAGCCCCTTCTGTAACTTCATGACATGGAAGAGGAGGAGGCCCCGATTGGGCGTTTCGCAGAGAGTGAAGGGGACGAAATGAGCTTTGGCTCATCAGAACCGTCGTGGAGAGACAGACGCAAAGAGAGAAGAATCGCGCTACAAGGCGCAGAGGAGAGGGAGAACGGGTCGAGGGACCCCGACTGCTCAGCTGCACGAACGGTCTCGAGGAGGAAGATGACCTCCTGATCGTCGGATCAACCCGTGTGCAAAAAGAGGCCGTCGGATGGCACTGAAGGTGAAAGGGGGCGCGTGACAGATGCATTGAAGCCAAATCATAGTGTTACATAATCATTTAAATGAAATCGATTAAATGTTAAAGTTACTCTTTATTAAGAGCTTATAAAATGGATTTGAAGGGTCAAATGAAGTCCAAATGACACCAAATTTTAACCACATGGTCGCATTAAAGTGTAGCATCATGCTATATAATTAGATTTCGTATTTAAGCTCACTAAGGCTCATAACTCATATGTTGTCCATTATTACATGTATTAATATATTAAAAGAGGTGAAATAATATGGAAAACTAATTAATTGAAATATGGGAGTACTATTTTTCGGCAGTCATATCCTAATTATTTCAAGAAAAATAACTCACCATATTATCCCATTTTCACACATTTTATCCACTTAAGAGGAGAGAGAAAATAAAGAGGTTAATATACTCATAATTAATTCAAATGCACATTATTACTAATATATTTATCCAAAAGCTCCAAATTAATATTATCTATTACATTTCCATCCTTAATGACCAAAATACATTATTAACCTTAACTTATCTCCTTAATTGGGTTATTTGTGCAAACACCCCTTCATTAACATAAATGAGGGAAAAAGATAATTTTAAAAATTGAATTGTTCTCAAATTGCACAAGGGGTCCAAAAAGAATATAAAACAAGGGAAATTTATGAAAAAGGTCCAAATGGACTAGAAGGCCAAGAAAAGTTCAAAAGTGGGTAAATTGTAGGAAAGACCATGAGATTTAGTATGTTACACTTTGAGCTTAGAATTTTTATAGAAAACTGTCTAAATGTAAATTTTGAATTGATAAAGTCATGTTCATTTGTCATGTTATTTCTAGGGGTATTATATCTGTTGATCATGTAGAAGTGTCAGTTGTTCTCAATTGGAAACCTCCCAGGAACCCTTCTAAAAGTTAGAATTTCTTGGGGTTAGTCGGATATTATCGTCACTTTATCCCTAATTTCTTTGAAGTTGCACTTCCACTTACTAAGCTTACTTGGAAGGATGAGCGTTCTGTATGGTCAGTTGATTGTGAATCCAGTTTACAAGAGTTAAAAGTAGAAATTGACATCAACATTGTTCTGGTTTTACCCTCAGGCAATGAAGGGTTTGTGATCTTCACCGATGCTTCAAGGAATGGTTTAGGTTGTGTCCTACAGAAGAATAGGAATGTAGTGGCTTTAGCATCCAAACAACTAAAACCCAATCAACTTAATTATCCCACCCATGATTTGGAATTAGCTACAATAATACATGCTCTCAAAATCTGGAGGCACTACCTGTATGGGGCAACTTTTGATATCTTCACTAACCACAAGAGTCTGAAGTAAATTCTGACCCAGAAAGACTTGAACCTACATCAACATCGATGGATTGAGTCTTGAAAGGACTACAATTTTACCATTGCCTACCATTCTAGTAAGGCTAATGTAGTGGTTGATGCCCTTAGTAGAAAAAGGGTCGTGTGTGCATCTCTTTTTGTTCAGGAGTGGAGGAAAATGGATAATTTGGTAGATTGGAAGCTGTAATTTTTGCATGACTGTGTCCATTTCCACAATATTTATATCATTCCTAGGATACAGTATGAAATTCTTCAGGCACGAAAGGCTAGTCATGATCTTTAAGAGCTCTCTTATCTCCTGTCTAAACCTCAAACACTCTTGTCTATGGGTCTCGATTGTGATATTTGATATAAGAACCGTATGTGGGTTCATACGGGTCAAAGTACACAGCTCATGTAGGCACAACAAAAATGTACAAAGACCTGCAATGACTTCTCTGGTCGAGGGGCATGAAGTGTGATATTTTTGAATATGTGTCCAGATGTCTGATGTGCCAAAGAATCAAGGCTGAGCACCAGAGACTAGGAAGCCTACTACAACCCCTTGAAATTCCAGAATGGAAATGGCAACACATCACCATATATTTTGGTGTGTCTTCCTGTGATGAGAAAGGGATATGATGTTGCATGGGTTATAGTGGATTGTCTCACAAATCAACTCACTTTCAACCTGTTAAGACAACTGCAAAGTTTCTAAGCTTTTCGACCTCTATTCATGGGAGATAGTACTTCTACATGGATTTCTAGAGTCCATTATTTTGTACAAGGATCCAAAGTTCACTTCTAAGCTATGGAAATAGGTTCAAGAGAAACTGGGTACAAAATTGAACTTCCACACTGCATATAATCCATAGACTGATGGCCAGTCCAAATGTACATTCTCAATTCTGGAGGATCTCCTATGGGCTTGTATTCTCAATTGGGAAGGCTCGTGGGAACATTATGTTCCTTTGTCTATGTTCACATATAATAATAGCTATCATACGAGTATTGGGATGCCTCAATATGAAGATATCTATGGTAGACAATGTAGATCTCTGCTACACTAGGATAATGTCGGGGAGCACACCTTAATGAAATATGAGGAGATGCAACTTTACATAGACAAGTTTGCACTGATTAGATAGATAATGAAGCAAGCACAAAACAAGAATAACTCTTATATATATACTCACCGTCAGGAACGTCAGTTTGAAGAAGGTGATCATGTTTTTTAGAAGATCAGGCCTATCTGAGATTTGGCCAAGATCAGAGGGAAGCTCGGTCCTCACTTCATGGGACCCTTTGAGATCTTGGAAAGGGTTGGTCAATGTTCATATCATCTTTCTCTTCTACCTTGGTATAAAGCAATGTACAATGTGTTTCATTTATCTAATTTGAAGCCTTATGTCAATGATCCTAGCCACATTTTAAATCACGAGCCTCTAGAACTAAAAGATGATCTATCTAATGTTGAATCCCCAGTCAAAATCCTTGATTCTAAGAAAAAGGAGCTTCACAATAATCATCTCATTGTTATGGTGAAAGTTTTTTGAAGCCAATGTGACCAAACTCGCACCACCTGGGAGCTCAAGAGTGAGATTGAGTAGAAGTATCCACATCTCTTTCAAGTTTCTTGTATTTCAGGGACAAAATTCTTAAAAGAAGGGGAGAATGTGATAAAGTGAGTTTTTACATTATTATTTTCTCTCTCCTACAATTCAGTGTTATAAATGAGTTCTCAATTTATTGCCTAAAAACCCTCAATCATCTCCCTCTACTATTTTGACTATATGGATACACAAATTTCAAAATAATGCAAAACCTAAAGCATTGCACATGTGATTTATGTATATTAGCAACCTAGTGAAATTAATATAATTAACATTCAAATTTGAATATCATTTTCCACCATTATTTGATAACTTCACCATGAAGCTCCACCTAAAATTTCATTTCATTTGGACATACCAATTGGGAGATATGAGCATTTCAATTTACAAGAATATTTTTTATTCATTTTAACCTATGCCCTAAGATGTTTGAATTAATTGATCCAATGTCTATCACATGGCTGTTTGGAGGCCTGGATACAAATAGCAATCTGTGGGACCCTGATCTTGGCCGTCCAGGAAGGATGCGATGACTATCGAGTCATCTTCTACCTCCACATCTCATCAGATTCCCGTACGACTATTACAAGATGACTATCATGCCTGATTTAACCAAGGAGACCTTAACTCATGAGATCTTTTGGAGGATAAATTCCTCTCTCCAAAATGAATTCAACGACCTCCTCGTCAAATGCCCCCCTTGGCAATACCCCCTCATCCTCTGATTCGGGAGAATCGACTCCCTTTTCCCCATGCCTAACAACTGGCCACAAGACAACATTAGGGATTCTTCACCCTAAGCCCATCACACCTATTTAAGACCTCCAACACCTCTACCACACTTCCTTTATTTATTCCTTACCTTTAATTGGTTGCGAGCTAGTCCATTTAACCCTTTGGGATCCAACCTTCCCCTTCATCTCCACCTGACCTTGACCACTTTGGTGCCCACCTCTGCATGTCAATTGAACACCTCTCCACCTTTGTGGGATCTCCACAAGGCTCAGTGGCACCCCCTTCCTATGCCCCTAAGCTCCTCCTCCTTGTCCCCCTCCCTCCAGTGACCCCTCCACCCTCATAGTGATAAGGATCTCTATAGGGAGCCATAGTGCATAGCCTAGACGACCCTGTATGGAGAGGCCTCGTGAAGGTGTGGGCACCTTCATCCCATCACTAATGTCCTTCTCACGAGCGGGAACCTCACAAAAGTTGAGACCAATAGCTCGAGTACACTACCACAGAGGGAGAAGGAGGGGAAGATGTGGTGCCAGTAGGGAGTTGAGGTGGTCCTGTCTCGAGAAGCCAACTCAACTGAGAGGAATCGTGAATTAGCAAGGAAACATGAGAGGGTTTCACGTAACCTAGACCAGACTTGGACCAACCCAGATTGACCATATCAATGACACAACATGTGCATTTGAGCTACTGGGATCAATCTGAGGCCTTGATCCATTTGGATCAGGATTTTGATCTAGGTAAGCCACTTTCATTTTTAATTACTAAAAGTACTAGAATATCCATTATCTAAGAAAAATTATAATAAATGGTAGGAATATCGAGTGATAATGAACCTATATATCATTTTCATCATAAAAATGCAAGATGTCTAAAAAAAACACTATCCCAATCTAGATCTGAGTCATGTTAAAAAAATGATAGCATAAAGCATATTTAATTAATGATCTAATCTCAGTTAAGCTTGATTCCAAACCCTAGATCCATGTGTGATATCGTTAGATCATATGAACCCTAAAGAGGTAATGAATGCTAACCTAAACCTTATGGAAACCATAATCTTTAATTCTCCTATCTAAAATATAAAAGGTATTTATGATCCAAGTGTAACTCTAACCCTAGATCTAACCTTATGGCTCTAAAATGAGATGGAGTTAACAACAATCTCTAATCTAACGATAAAGAACACATTTTCACCAAAGCCCTAGTCTTTGGTCACATTAACTCATTGTAATAATACACTTAATTTCAATTTAGGGTGATCCATTCACTTTATTCTCTATACTCTTTGGAATCAAGATCTTATAGATCAGGTATGTGGGATTATAAGTATATGACTAGTTTTCCTATGTGCATTAAGTATGAAATATTGGATGCTTTATTTGTGTATAGTTCTTGGATGCATATTATTTTTATTATGCCCTCGCCATAACATCAAGAACATAAATATAGAGATGGGTTGTAGCTACACAGTAAGATATACAATCTCTCTCCCTATTCTAAAATTAAAGTCAACACATCCCCATAGCTCTAGCGGTGGGGATCCCCATAGCCCAAGGGGTGGGAAGGGCCCAACTTTAAACTATTATAGGCTGTGACACACTTAGTAGTACAACTACATCAAAGACATATTCAAAAGAAATGGTTACTTAAATTTTGTTATAAATAATGTTTTATTTTTATTTTCTTCCTTTGAAATTCTTTCAAGTATGCAAACTAATATGTATGTATCTTTCACCAATGTACACAACTTTTTATGTTGACCCTCTATTTCACGTATTTTCTAGGTGTGAAGAATGCTTAATTGAAGTAAACATACCAGAAAGCATGTATTAAATCTCCTTGAAGTATATTAGAATAGATGGATATTCCTTATATCTAGATTTGCATTTCCTTTTCCTAGATTTTTTGTAGGATTAAGTATCCTATGTACTTCCCTATTTCTCATAGTTTGTCATTTCTTCTAATCAAATAATGTAAGTATCTATCATGGAACCTTTCTTACCCCAATCCCAATCCCACTGCCTAGACAATGGTAAAGGGATTGAAGCATCCTTCCCTGAGTGGCTCGAAAGGTTCTAACACACTGCATATATAATAAGAAATAAAACTCAAAAACTGGAGATATAAAGAAAAAACTAACCCAAAATGGAGATTTTTCCAATATATCCTTGTCATCAGAGTATGTAGAGTGCGGAAGCGATCCTAATCAGTGTTCCATTTGCATTGCCTAAAATCAAGAATATCGAGACACAGCCATGCAATTACACGGTACGCTATCAAAATCAAGTAAAACAGATTATAAGAAAATAGGTGTACTTGGCAAGACTTATATTTCGAAAGTATAACAAGCAATTTAAAAGAACCAAAAGTTATTCGACAAGTTTTTCAAACAATTTAATTTTTATTACAAGTTCCCATTATGCTGTAATTTGAGAAGCATGCTTATATATTTTTGTGTGACTTTATTTCCCAACACGATGGGGGAAGTCACTGGGCTCCTTCTCTCCATATGAGGTAGCATGCCAATGTACAAGTCCCATCTCTGAATGAGGGGGGTTGCTTGCACCCAATATAACTTTATAAACATCATCATTGTTATCAATATATGGGCAATCATAATGGGCATGCAATTTATGTTTTCATGTTTTCAAAATATAGTATAGAAAAATGTAAGACTAATCATAGGGAACAATAGCTCATCCAAGTAAGTATCCAAGTATACAGTCAAGAGATACAAAAAAGTATCTTCAATATGACCAAGGAAGAGTTATATAATAGCGTACCTTTCACCGAATATTTTGAGTATAATTAATATCCGAATCAATAGGTGAACCCTTCGAGTCAGATCCAAAATTGTCAAGTTTGGATCAACAGTTAATATCATGATGTTTAGAATATCATGTTTCAATATTTGAGATTTGGGTTACACTTTTCCTATGTCAACCTTAGGGTTGGGTCATTCACTTATAAACAACCATGTTTCCAAAAGTACAACTTTATTCAAGTATCAAGTATGTTTCAAGAGTGAATGACCTACCTAGGTATTTTTAGGATCCTATGTGTTAACCCTAATTTATGTTCATTATCAAAGTCATCATCAAATTTGTAGATCATCATCATGATACTTAGCATAATTGGAACTCAAGATCAGATTGATGGATCAAAAGTATATCAAGGGTATTGCAAGATTAAGATCAATATCAAGATTAATCATTATTCATAAAGATTAAAATGAAGATTGAATCAACTCAACAAATATATATCTTGATCTTAATTAGTCAATTCTGATTTTATAGTCTCAAAATAGATATCAGAGTCATCTATAAGGTTTCCAATGTCTAATAAAAAATAGAGTCATTAGACCAATTACATAAGAAAGAGATGAAGATTTAGGTATATCAGTGAAAAACATTTGGAATCTAGTCTCAAATTATTTTAATAGATTCTCTAGATTTTTGTGATCAAAATGGGCTATTTGTTCATAATTTTTGGAGCTAGGATGTGTTTTCTACGATTAAAACAAGATCTAGCATTTAATTGAATTTTTTAGCAGAGAGGGGAACAAAATGCCTTAATTTAGGGAAATGGGGATTGTCATATCACCCGATTGGGTGGATGACACCGTGCCACATATGCGCATAGCATGCTTAGATCAGGGTTTGGTTCAACCTTCAATTGACCGGTTCAATCTTCAATTTAGTTGTTCCTCTAGACCGGTTGGTTATTACTTGGATAGGCGGTTTGCGAGACTATATTTCTCTCACATAGCACACCCTCGTGAGCCCAGAAATGGGGTGGCTGGGCTCGCCGGAGTGGAGGAGATGTTACATCCTTGAAATTCGTGGATTTCAAGCCTAAATAAAATTAGGGAACATATAGTAATGAAGAGTTTTGAGGGGTCTTGGTTGATGAATCCAAACCTTAGACTCATAATAAATGATCAATATAAGTCAATAATGTGCTTTTGAACATAAGTGTTTATACAAGGCTAATGTAAGGTGTAATGATGATACGAGCCTTAGATTGACAACAAAGGAATGTGATTTAGATCATGGAGCCTTTGGAAGACCCAAGATGTGGTTCATTGGCCTTAGAGTCACTGCTTAGCCCAATTGGATAATCGAAGTGTGCATATGGGCCCATGAAACATGATTTTGGATAATGTGGATATTTGTGATCATATTAGGTATAAAAAAAGTCATGGATGATGGATAATCTGAATATAAGATAATGAGAGGATAATTGGAAAGAAATTCATGAAGTGCCTATCCTCTTCACATATTGCTTGTACCTAAAGGAAGAATTTGGAATAAAAAGGAAAAGGAATCCAATTATATTCGGGAAGGTGTTTGATGATTTTCCATGAGATGATGACGATTGGTTTATAGGATATATCAAAATAAAGAGATTGAGGATATGGCCACAAGTTACGGGATCATTGAATCATCTTGGTGAGAGAAATATATATAAACACGTAGGGTTGCACCCTCATGGGGAGATACTCCCTTCCAGTCATCATCTTTTCCCCTAACCCTAGGATCCCTCTTGTAAGGACTGCCTTCGAAGCAGTCTCCCACAACTCTCCAGACCTGCTTAGAGAACCCACCCTCTACAGCTGAAGCATGTCATCATTGTTCCTATTATTATGACCTTCATGGTGGGAAACACCAAGCTCAGAAATGGAGAAGATCCTTAGACGCAGTGAGCAGTTGTTGAACCCCCAAAGAAGACCAATACCTCAACCTCATGTACACAGGGGTTCAGAACAACCAATACCACAAGGTGTCCTTGCTATCAGCTCTTCTTCCAGTTTCAGGGATCCGAGGTTCATCCTCCTCATCCTCATCCATGGAGGATCTCCGGCGGGTCGAGCTGGGATAGTATGGGTAGCGCAGAGGTGGTCTAATGCCTGCCACACCCACCGCGTGGCCAGCAGGGAACTACCCGCTCACTGGATGACCGTAGCACTGGAGCACGAGAGGAAGCGGAGGAGGGGGATGACTACCAGCAGGGGAGAAGTGTGGGGAGAGATGTTATCTGGGGTGAAGCTTGGTGCCGTGGCTCGGTGGAGTGGGCACAAAGCCTTGGCACAATGGGGCACATCGGCGCCTACATCGAAGCATCTCGCAAGGGACGCCCATCGTGAGTTTGAAGACGGGCTACAATTGTTGGACGATTATACCCTACAAGCACAACAGCCTGAGCCATCAAGGAATGGGAAAAACCCTCCATTCATTATGTGTTAATCCCCCTGCTTCACTGGAGCAAAGGACCGGTTGGCCGCAGGCACACACTAGGATGATGTGGCGTCACCTGATTGGTCGGTAAGTGCATTAACTTGAAATAATTATAGTTAATTATTTGTGACTCTGATGTGGACATATAATATATGAAAGTTGCTTAGAAAAACGAGAGGAATCGAAATAAAATAATATCAGAACCTGATTATGCTTCCTATTTCAAAAGTGTGTGCAATACATGTGTTAATGTGATTAGTATAAAGGAAATCCTAGATTTAGGTTAACATGATGCTTAATTGATTAGAATTGGTTATGTTATGTTCATAACTGATCTAGATATATATAATGAGCAAAATCTTGATAATGGTGAATAATGGATGATTCTATATTAGTAATCTTATATATGTTGTTTTAGGGTATTAAAACCAATGTAAACATCTGGGTATAATCTTAATGTGGATAATGTGATCTAGGTATCATGAGTAGTCTTTTATGTTGGTGATGATGATTAGGGTTCCACCTAATATGCATAATGGAATTGGTAATCATCGAAACCATAATGTGAGGAGTTAGGGTTTGTAACCCTAATCCCTAGTCCAAACATGAGATATATAGTCCTAAACCCTAGTTTAGGAGCACATCTAGATCTAAATAATATAATATGAATACATGGTGACACATATGTAGTATGCTTTGTTTCAGGTACTTGTTGATTACATGTTTTGTTACCTGGATGTTTGGATGCACTGTTAAAGTATATGATGTTCTTCATGATTTATACAATGGCATAAGGTATGTGGTTGCGCTTATGAATACATGTATCGAATTCTGAGATTGCTGATGTTTCTTGACGAGAATGAACGAAAAATAAATTGTTTGCTTGTTTATTTACTTCTTACATATTATAAAGTTCTTATGAGTATCATGTAAATTAAATAACAATATTTTGAACCCTGAATTAGACTAATCTTAAGGGTAATGCACACGAGCCCCAGAGGGACAGTGACTACACCTGAGGTAGTTGACTAGATATGGGTTAGAATATGAAAACAAGTTTACGTTCTTATATGCACATGAAAATTGTTGAATATATGCTTACTTGTGATTATTGGTTGAACCCACGTACCAGTATAGAAATATATTGACTGTGTACTTGTTTGCCGGCATTTTAGGTATTAGATATACTTGATTCGTGGACATGAGGGTACCGATAAAGATGTTGAAGACACTCAAAAGTGTGGGTCATTATAGGAGCTCGGGGAGCAAGAGGGGGCAAGAGAGAGCACAAGTAGGCCGGTCGTGCATGCCTTGGCCTTGCAGACTTGATGGGGGGCAGAGAAAGGGGAGAGGAGGCGAGGAGGAAGGACGCCCAACCGGGTCTAGGTGGCGGTGGCACTGCTACAACATGTATTCGGAAGAGCAAAGAGGGGCACTCGAGGCTAAGGGGGTGAGAAAGGGTCGGGCTCTGAGCATGGTGTAGTGTATGTGATTTTTGGGAGGGGTTTATATAGTATTAGGACTTATTTTTAGGGCTATTTCGAGGTTGGGGTGGCGGCTATGCTCGCCGAAGTGAGAGGGGAGAGCAAGGGATGCTTATTAGCGGCACAACAGAGCCCGGACTGTGGTCAAAGTAGGGCTAGTTGTGTTCAAAATTGCAAGAGGAAGATTTACATTTTCTTAGATTTTCAAAACATGGTCGTGAGCGGGAGATTGGCCATTAAGGCCACTATGTCTCTTCCCCGCAATTAGCGGGAGGTAGGAGATGACTCCCCAACCACTCGATTAGCTCCCTGATCTATGGGAGCCTGATATGAGGGTCAAGATTCCTCCCTTCAAGCAACCCACGGATCATTGACTTGGAATAGCCAACAAAAGGGCAAATAAAAAGGCAATAAAAAGGGTTTTTAGATGTAAAATTTCAAAAATTTGTAGATAGATGTAGGAATCTCCAAAGGAGATGAAATTTGTACTATAGGTTCAAAATAATGTGGAGAATGTCTAGAAAATGTTTAATAACTAAATAATGAATTTTAATTGAACAATTTTCTTCTTTGGACAAATTATAGATTGAATATAATTTGTGGTGTTATAATGTGTATAAAGTCCACATTGATCACCATATTTCTATTTTGAGTATCAATATTGATTATGAAGCCAAGAAAAATTATTTGGCACCATGAGTGCGCATAAGGAGGGTGTGTTTGGAATTAGTTCGTATTAATGCTAATTTTTTTTTTATGAACAATGCTAAATTTCATGTGGATGTGGGCATGATCTGGATGTGCGTTTTTTTATGAACAATGCTCCATGTCGTTAAAATGCTAAATTTCACTTTGTCACAACATTACTATTGATCTCTTTTAATGGATGATGTTTTATGTGGCACGTGGGCATGATCTGGATTCCATGTATTATATAGGATAACCACAATTCCTTGTATTTTCCTACTTGACATCTTATTCATATGAGTGCATGCATATCAATGGAATGTCAACATGGAAAGTATGCAGGAACTGGGGCCGTCACACAAAATGTCTTATGATCTTTATATGAAAGGATCTAAATGTGAATTTTATTATGTAAATTCCTAAATTATTACAATTGATAACTAAATCAATCTATAACATTGTCACATAGAGCACATATGTGAGAAATGCACTTCTAAAATACATATTGATGTTTATCTAGACTCTTTTGATTATTGAACCAATTAGAAACATGCAACTTATATATGAGCAACATGACAAAATACCTCTCGCTAGGTGTAGTGGGAGAGAAATCATGCGAATAGGACTTGTGAAAAAACCTTCAGAATAAATTCTAGAAGTAGTTATTGTACTTAATTATATTTATTGATGATTTCAATAGATATGGGGTTTGTATTTGGTTAAATACAAACATGAATATCTTGAAGTATTCAAAACAATTATAAATGAGGTATAACTTTCATAAATGTATTAAGAAACATTGATATGATCAAGTGTTGAAATACTTTACATTAATAGTTTGAGGACCTTTTGAAGAGACTGTGATAATGTATCACAATGAAATATACCTGGAACATGATGATGTATCAGAAAGAATGAGTCATAACCTGATGAATCATGATGTGATTATTATTTAATCTAATCTTCTAATTTACTTTTTAGGCATATGTGTAGCACTAAAATAATGTACAATCTAAAATGGTTTAAAAGACATCATATGAGATATGACACGAGAATTTCCCAATATGTATTTATAAGGATTTAATCTTACACAAGAAAAGAGTTTCTTGAAGGATTAATCCTCAAGACCATATAAATGTTAATAGGTTGAGTACTACTTTTAATCCCAATCCAACAACAAAATGTTTGTTATTAGGATAATTGAGTTCCAAAAGAATTAGTGAGAGTAAAACTAGAACTCAAAAAGTTTGAGATAAGCAAGAAAACATTTCAACCCAAGATAGGAATTTGTATGTCTTGTTGTTATGAACACATGAGTTAGTATTGTATGGATCTAGAAGATCATATAGATGAACTTACAAGATGTTCTAACCATTTATGACACAATAGAAATACTATGACAATAATGGAGATATTAGTTATGCAAGGAATATCAGATAGAATACTATGCCAATTCCATGTTGTATGAGATTTCATACAACAAAGAGATGTCAAACATGCAATACACCGACTAAATGCAAAATGTTGCTAACTCGTTGGATTAGCACTGACACAGCAGAAACATGGTGGACATGTTTAGATCACTAAGAATAAGATTAATGGGTGATTGGCTCTAAGTGGAAGTGGGAGTTTGTTGGTGTGTATGCCTAGATAGCAATTCATATGATGATTGTAATGGCATATCATATGAAGGATTTGACTAATAATATGGGCAATTTTCCAATTTATTTTGTTTCACTCAGTTATGAGATAATTTGAAACATAAGGAATGTCTAAATAATGACATAACATAATGATGTGTGTCTTCAGGTTAATGACCTGAGCAATGAGATCATACAGATGTCAATAGTATGTACGTTCTTGTTATGTCCCTAGTCAGATGTTATTGTGGAAGGCTAATAGATAGTAATAACACATAAGACTAGAGTGTGTGTTGGTTAATGATAGAAGCTCACCAGTCATGCTATGTGATATCAAGCTAAGAACATAGATACTTGTTGAAGAACAACATATCAGAGAGACCCACCTTGAGAGTGATACATGGAAACCATAATTTGTGGTCATAGTCATCTCTTATAGTGAAGGTGGTGATTTTAGTTCTTAGACCTTAGATCACTACACTTATCGCATGTCAATCAGTGTACTTTGATATCATCTACCGTGACCCTGATGAGGGTTTACATAAAGGCGATGATCGGATGCACTGTGACACATGGGGATGACAATGAGTGATTTAGATGGCATTTTTCCCTCCTATAGGAGTTTGATATCCTGGCCACTTGATAAGTGAAACTAAGAAAAGCATGCACAAACACATGTGAATCACTATATGATATTGAGGTCACATATATCTTACAAAGTCTACTCCGACTCAAGGAACATGGAATGAATATTGAGAGGATGACAATTCCATGCCCTGAGTTCATTTCTGGATATCAGTGACAAAGGAATTAGACAATCACTATAACACTAATCATAGATTGTAGGTTGAAGCCATTCTCCAACTATTCAATTACTTTGGTAGAAATGACATGTTACTAGACGTTGCTCTTTGCTTGTGATGTCATAAATGGGTTATGCACCTACATTGCCAATGTAATTTGGAGCTTATAGGGTCACAGACATAGGATACACTTGTAATACGAGTTCATTCATGAATATATAGTTTAAACTTGATTACTAAAGAGTTAGGTATTCAATTTAAACAACATTGGTTGAATATTGACTAACTGGACAATGAACAAAATAGTTCAAGTGTTGGACTGGTTGTTTCAGTGTGTCAGATCAATTTAACAAAGTTTGGCAATTCTGGACCAAGAACCGACCAATTCTGAAAGTGAACAATCGGCCCAGGTCCATGAACCGACTGGCTCAGATTGTAAACCAAGCAGTTGGTGGATCAATTTGGTTGATTCAAGGATTTTTTTGACATCATGTTGTGCATTAAAATGGATATTAGTTTCCAAGACAATTTTGATTGTGAAACAAGATGAAACAACTAGTTCAAGGGTTGAACTGATCGACTCATATGCCAAACAATCAGTTCCCCTATGAACTGACCATTTCTCCACTCGTATCTTGCAAAAATTTGTGAAATTTTGGTCCCTTCCACTGCCACCCAACTAGTAACCTTGACCCTAGCCCTCATGTAAATAGAGGTATATTGGGGTCTTCTCAGACACAACTCAATTGCCGCTAAAAATTGTTTGTCTTCTCTATTTTTTGTAACCCAGAGAACTCAAACAACTCCTACCCAATAAAGGGAGAAATAGTAAGGGAGAACAATTATTGGAGAGCAAGTTGGTGCTAGTACACCAACAGAGAGGGACAACTCCTTCCTAGTAGTTCTACTTGAACAACTTGAGTTCTTGGTTGTCCATGTGGACTACCACAGAGGCAAGGAACTTTTCCCACTAGGAGGACAACATCATGTTGTTGTTTGTGATGATCAATTAGGAGTTGTTGCAGATGTGTTCGAGTGTGACTTGAAGAAAGTTTTGTACTACAATGAGGAAATAGTCCTCGGGCATGCTCTAGGACAAGGTATGACCTTGTGAACCATCATTCCCATCACATAGTGGTTGAAGTGATCCACTGGTTCATGGGGAATATGATAGTAAAAAAATTATTTATGTTGCCTGCTCTATTGCCATATTTCCCTACAAAAATGACATAAAACTCAAAGTACACATTCATGATGAACCCTTAGGAAATAAAGATCATCAAAGATTTAATCAAACAACTTTGAACCTAGCTTGGCAAAAATCTAAAAATGAAACTTTATAGGCTTTATAAGGAGAATCTAATACAAGCATGTAACATTGCTCTTAATTAGGTGATGCTTGGTACTAAATGATTAGGGATGAGTTAAGTTAAGAATATATGAATTAAGTACACACTTTAATAATTATATGAATATGGATTTCTTAGTTGTAACTTGATATGTATGTATGTTTATTTACTTGCACATAATGCCATGTAGTATTGTAGTCTTTTATACTGTACTAGTTTCTTTGTCACATTGATTTTGTAACTTGAAAACATAAAATAGAACTTCATTATTAAAACATTTTGCACCTTCTTATATTCTCGAGGCTTGTACACAAGGTCGGTCATCCTACTTGAGTTGTTAATATAGGGAGGACCATGTTGGTAAACATGGTTAGATAATAACATTGAGCCTTAAGCACCGTCAAGAGCCTTCTAATGGGAAGCTAATCAAAGTCCTTATGACATATGAAGTTGTTAGTATAATTGGATTAAAATGGACCAAAATATGGGACCTTATTTTTCTATGTACTTAATTTGTTTAATCTTGTTTTTTTACTTTTGCAATCTTTTCAAACTATCCAAAGATTATATATGTGTATGTTTCTACCATGTACTCAACACCTTCTTTGTTGAACCACTTGTTTCACGTATGTGTTAGGTTCATATAGGTAGTTGATGGCTTGGTGAGATGTTTTCTGGTATACTTGTTGTAAGATCCTAGGTAGTTTACATGAGTAGACTTGTATGAATGTACTCTCAATTTGTAATTCAAATCTTGTAATAAAGAATGTTGTTATTAATACACTTAGTGCATATTGAGATTGTGTCGGTGCCTTTATCATGTTATATGTTTATGTATGCTAAGATTTTATGCTTCCACATTTGCATTTTGATATTAACATTCTAGGGATAGACACTCAATCCTTCATCCATTGACTTCCTTATCATTTGGGGGCTGGATTTGAGTAAGCGTGGCTCTCTAACAACCATTGACTAAAAGATAAAGGTCGGGTTACAAGAAGATATTAACCAAAGAACCAAGCATGAATAACCACAACTAAGATCTATGTATCCTAACATGGGAAACATACCATCAACATTTGACTATACTAGTAAGTAAGAAAAAAACTAAGCAAGAAAACACTCAGCAAGTTAGGGTTTTCCCAATTGATTAGAGGAGTGAGATTATTAGTGGATATAGGAGAATCATCCTAGCATTTGTAAATATTCAATCATGATATTCAATACTAATACTACCAAACCAAGCAACAAGGGAGATGTTTGTTAGGATCCCTAGCCTAGTAGTGGGCCATGGGCTCCATAGAGTGTATTTAGGGGAACTAGTCATGGAATCATACTCTATCAAACAATATTAGGTTCAAATGACTAGGGGATAGGTGAACCCAAATCCCTATCAATATTATTCTACGTTTTTTTATTTTTGGTTCACATAGTGAACTTATTGGAAATGGTTGGTATATGGCGTAGGAGAATGAGTTTCACCTCTAGGACACCCTATCCAACCTTTACCTTGATCTTTTTGAAGTGTAGAAGGGAGACATGTCAATAGTATACCTTGACATCTAGTCATGTAATTATTTTAATGGTAAACTTTGTAAATTATATGATTATTGATAAATGTATTTCTAATTATTATGTTTGGTTCAATATGAGATAATGAATATGTATTATAATGTCTTGAAAATATATGACTCAATGAAATGTGATTTAGGTTGAGGACATTTGCATCAGATGATGTGTATGTAAGAGAATCTATCTTTTCTAGGTCCCTAGTCAGACTATGTTGTGTAAATTAGGACAAAAATATACATTATGACTAGTAAGTGTGTTGATTGATAACTATGGATCATTAGTCTTAATATTGGATATCAAGTCAAACATACATGTTCTTGTTATGAGCAAGTGCATTAGATACACCAAACTATAGAATGATACATTGAAGCTAGGAAGAACATTCACCATCATATATTTATGTGACATTGGAAATTGCGGTCCTAAGACCTGAAGTCACTACAATGATCACATATTGTTCTTTGTAATTTAACACTACTCAACATGAAGTTGAATAAGGGTTGTCATACAAGTAGTGATTGGGTGCAATGGGACACGTGTGGGTTATTATGAGTGATGTAGACAAAATTTCCCCTTCCTATTTGAGTTTTATCTCATCCACTTGATGACTAAGACTACAAAATGATTGGAAATTCTCATCTGAGTTAACACATGATGTTGAGAAGGTTTACATAATCAATTAAAACATTTATGGATTAAATGGAATCCATTCGGCTAAGTAGAAAGTCTAGTCACCCCATCAAATAGTGTGGTCAATGAACTTGAAGGGCAAGTTGATTGAATAGGATAAGATTGACCCAAATGGTTGACTGGATAGCCCATCCACCTAGTTGGATAAGATCAGTCAATCAATCCATTGGTTTGTCTAGTTGTCCAACTAATCCTAATTATGAATCAATGGATTGGTTGTTCAAGTCACTCGTCTAGAGTGGATTAGTGAATCAATTGATTAGATCTAGAATATTCTATCCCACCCTAGTTTTCAAACTAGACTTGCTACTCACTTGACTGGTTGTCTAAATTAGGTCGTTGAAAGGTATCTTAACCCATCTCATTCAACCGATTTGCCTAAACCAATCACCTAACTGGTTGTCTGCAAGGGGATTTCACAAAAGTAGACACTACCTTTTTGTATCACATGATCTACTAGAAACCATACTTCATTGCATCTCCTATATAAAGGAGCATGATGATCAGATTTTTGGTTACATTTTTGGACATGTTAGCCATCATTACTCATAACAAGAGAGAAATAATGGAGGGAGTGTACAATGCTAGCACGTAGCCAACAGAAAGGCCACACCTTCTCCACTAGCTCTAGGAGTGATAAATGGAGTTCTTGTTCATCCATGTGGAGTATATAGAGACGTAGATGCCTTGGTGAGTATGTTGGGAGAATGTCATTAAAATTATCTTTCATCTATATTGTCTGTGATAAAAATCTCTAGATCTATTCGGATACATGGTATATCTTACATCCCTTTCCTTTCAGATATATTGTTTTTGAGAAGCCTCCATTGTTCCTTTCACCTCTAAGATTCACTACAGTAGAAATAGAGCCATATCAATTTAAAATATATCATGATTGATATTCAATATTATTGTATTTGGTGTTTGTGTTGCTTGCATCATTACATGTGATGTGAATGGTTAAATGTTAATATCCATATCCTATTGGCATCATATGTGATGCGTCATGCATTTTTGACATGGTGGATGGGGTCGACAATGAAAAAGTATATATTTTTCTAGTGCAAAAAAGTGAAACTCCATATACTTATTCAGGAATGTTTAACCTAAAACCCCATGAGGGACATCATGCCCTCGACTCCCACCTACTGACTAGGAAACGAGTTCCCCACGCAGAGGCACATCCCCAATGTACCCCTCTTAGTTTGCATAGATGTCAAATATTTATTAACGGGCATTGTCCCATGGTAAAATGACATAATCTTCAATATATATATATATATATATATATATATATATATATATATATATATATACATATACACACACACACACACATATATATATATATATATATATATATATATATATAATATGACATATCGATAAATAATATACATCACCATTGAATATGTTCTCTTTGGTGGATTTGTGCATGCTTATGTCCAAAGACTCCTTTGTGTGTGCATGACGTGGATGTAAATGGAGCCTTTTTGAATGACCAATATTCATGTTGAATGTTGGGCCTCATCTTTTACTCCATATGTAATGATTTCTATTCCTTCTTATTCCCCTAAAATATTACTTGAAGATTTCTACATATCATGTAAAATTAGTGTGACGTCCCCGGATTTTCTAAAACTTAATCTAATGTGTGACATCCAAATTGAAACCTCACCTCAGTGAGACTACAATTCATACACCCCACACTAGGCTAAGAAGAAGAAAATCATACAAAAGAAGGAAACACAGTAGCACATGTGCATGAACAATAACAAAACCATACAACACATGTTCACCATTCAACATATAATTAAATAATTAATTGTTACAACATTTGATATTACACATTGAATAGAAAAATTCTATATATACATGTACTACCACTAAACTATGAGATCTTAAGACAACAAGTCCACCAATACATCTGCTCGTCACTCAACTCACAACTATCCAAGTTCTTCAAAAGCACATGTCCACAACCTAAACAAAAGATTACATGTGGTACACATCAGCACAATATTCAAGAACATTGTATTGTGTACACCTACATGTCATTTTATATACCTCTCATTACTAATCTTGGCAATAAGATAAAACTAACTTGGAAATAAGATAAAACTAATACTTGGCAGCATTAAACAATATAAAAAGTGTATACTTGCACAAAGATATTCATTAACAAAAGAGAACACATATTTTAAGATCATTTTCCATTATATGCTCATGCATATGCCTACCAATGGGATAGATGGATTCAGGCCTTATGATATGCTTACCAAATAGATAGATCATTGTACATGTGATCTGATTACCAAAGAGATAGATCACTCACTAGCACTATGCTTACCAAAGAGATGTAGCACTTTCATATAACGGAATAGATATATTATGTTTCATGTGTTTATAACAATAAGTATGGTAAATCAAGAAACATATCATACAAGAACAATCATTTCATCAAATATCATATGCCAAGTATTTTACTACACATATAATGCAAGCATACTGGATAATAAGCCAAGAAAGAGGTAATTTTGTACCTTGATCAAGAACAAACCTAATCATCATATATCCCTCATGTCAACTATAACTCTTGGTCAAACCCTAATCAAGATAAGATCATGTAGGCCATCATTAGACTCTCATTACCATTAACCCTAGTTATGTTTCATTAGGGTTTCACTTAGTCTTATTAGGTTTGTGCATCATTATTTGTATCCATCTCTTGGAATCAGATTACTGATGTGATAATCAAGTTATTTTCCAGAATTAGGCCTCATTAACTGATAATTATATTTCACATAATGATGTGCACGTATTAACCCTAAGTTACATGTATTATTCATATTAGGGTTACAACGCATGTATTAAGGGTCATCTTCATATAATGTGAATTATGTTTTTCATCATAACATTAGAATTAAACATGGTGTTCCATATACTGACATGAGATGATAATGAATATTCCAACATTTAATGAGCATATATGTATTATCTACATTTTATTTAGGGTTATTAGCCCTAAATAGACCTTTTAAGCAAATTTCATGATTTTGTGCATCAACAGTACAAATACTAACATCATATGGATTATAAGTCACATATGGAAGTTACGGATGCATTCTCATAATTTTGGGTCACTATTTGATACTTATTACTCATGAAACAAGTATTTCACAACTTACATGATATCACTTATATTAGTTCATCAAAAGCCAGATATTATAGTTCCATTTGCTCTATTCATTTTTCTGATAATTCAGATATATTATTTGTAATTTTCTGTTCATCGAGCTAATTTTTATGAATTATTTAAGATCTGGTCATTTAAGGAACATTCACCTTTTTCTGTCCAATCAGGTGTCGCCACGTGTCTCTAAAGGTGCGGCCCTCATCTCTAGTACTCGTGCTGAGTCGCCCAGTTTCTTGGCATAGACCTGGTTCAAGGTTGGTCAAGCTGGAGTGAGTTGGTCACTAGCCTGAGCCGTCGGGTTGGCTAGCACAGACTCGGTATCCCTCTTTTCTTCATCGCATGCCCATTCGAGTCCTGAGTGGGACTCTATTTTGAGAGCCATCATTGTAGGGCTTCATTTTGGTGAGCAATCTACAGAGATGAGGTGCTTCTCACTGGATTCTAGGACTACTACTAGCTTCAGTGAGATCTTCTGAATACCCATGACTTCTCATGTCCTAGTCTTCAACTGTGGAGCTCATTCTCCACTAGGGCACCGCCGCCTAGGCTTGACTACGACAGGACAAGAGGCAAACGGCCTCTTCTCACCTTCGTGCTAGAATGAAGCTTCAAAAATCTTCGTAACGTCTTCACAAACTCTGTGAGACCCTCCAACATCGATGAGAAGGCCTATCCTATGATCCCCAAACTCTTGTTGGACGTTGTGACGGAGTAGAATTCGGAAAAAGGGGTGTTTGTGCTATGACCCTCCTTGCATCCTTTTGTTGGACTTGCAATCTATGCCATATCTCACTGGATGTGACTACATCCTTCAATTGTAGGTAGGGAAACCTGAAGAAAGCTAACCCAGATCCTGGCTTTTCTCTAGCAAGATTGTCTCTGTTAGGAGGCACCTACACAACAATGAGACTGGAGAACAACCCTACACAACTCAATTGATCCAGACCTTCCTTCCCTCCTACTAATATCCCTCTAGTATCCTATTTTTTCTACTTCACCCTTTGTATCTTTAACCTCCAACCTATAAAAAGTTGTGAATAGGTACAAGGAGCGATGGGTTTGAGTCCTTCTCTTCTTTCACTCTCACACCTTGAGTAGTGGTTCATTTGAAAGCTTGTATCACTCCAAATCCAACTCATGGGTCAAAACGGCCTTTGATAGCATGTTGGGCAAGATAAATGTTGTGGGAGGTCGTGTACCTGACTTTGTGTTAACTGTTGTGTAGACGACAACTTTGTCCCCATTCGATCAAACAGATCCAAGGGTTGTGAAAAGCCTTGCATATAGTCAATATGTGGAATTGCTTATGTGTAAGACCACCTAGCACAGGAATCTCTAGCTCAAAAGAGGCCACACAACCCATCACTTAGAAAGGGTGTGTGACACAGCCAACCTGGGGTAGGAACATTAAACTTTGTTCCATCAAACACCAAATAAAATGCATCAATTCACAAACTTCAAACCTAAATAACTTCTTTTAGGATACTCCAATTCCCACAAAATGTTAACCATAGATTTACTTCCTCTCAAGAAACATTCTACTCAAATTTGATGACAAACTCAAGTATTTGACTTGCCAAATAAATTCCTCAAAAGTCATTAAATATAGGGATCTTAATCATGATATCAACCTGAATCAACACTCAAACTTTAACAAAATACTTAGGACTCTCAAGATAACTCAACATATGAATTCACTCATGTCATTGAACATTTAAGGATCCCAAAAGTCCACTCCATCACATCCTACACACCTTAAAAGATATTTCGTCCTCAAAGTTAAGTTAAAATCTAGTTTTTCACATCATATTCATCTTAAAAGAAATTTCGTCCTCGAAATTAAGCCATTCCTTACTCTCTGGAAAAACTAAAAGGTCTTCATCCAATGTAGGACACCACTCTATGTGCAACATATCTAAAAACAAAGCCCCATAATCATATCCAAACCACTATTAGGAGGTTTCAAAACATCTAAGGTAAATCACTCCTTCACAAAAGATTGAAACAACGGCTTAGGAATTCTAGTTATGTCATGACATATTTCATCAATTAGGGTTGCATCCTTATCTTTACCCATGCATTAGGGTTCCCGTATCTTATTACCATGTTATAAAGGATTTAACTAAAGCTAACCCATACATCAAGGTATCATCAACATTTTATTGAGCTAATTGTTAGAACATGTTCAACATTAACATATGCCTTTTAGGAGGGAGTTAAATATAGTTAATCCACTTTATGAATCTAGATCACATCAAGGTGTCATAATCATTATGTTGTGCTAACTTTCAAACTATATTAACATCTTTATTAATCACTAAAATTAACACCACATTCATAGTCTAACATTAATATGGCCTCATTCAATATTCACATTAGGTCACAAACTTTATTATTGATTTCATCACTAGATTCATTAACCATATTATCTCATCATTATTCATGTATATGATTAAACATATATACATAGGAACTATTAAACCATCTCTAAGTTTTTCACCATGTCATATTCACTATCATATCTCAAGATTGGATCACATATTATGATCAGATATACATATATTATATCATGGTTGTTCAACACAAACTTATGTGAGTGGCTTATTAAACATATATCAAAGATTTATCTAGCCCAATTGAGGTTCTCCTCACCCATATCATGAGGGAAGTGCCATGCTCAATCTATCTGAACTCACTCAACTCTATGAGTATCTCATATCCATCTATTTTATCCTTCCTCTCTTAGTCTAGGTTTCTTGGATTACCTCATTAGCACTAGTGATAGACTTACGAGATCTAGCCACGTAAGCACAAACCAAAACATGCTATGCCATTCTCTTCAAGGGTTCTCTACCCATGAGACATGCTTACCCAAAACCCTCTTATATAAGCAACCACTAGATTCCTACAAGGAACCACCAACCTAACCTTGAGGCTTCACAGAAACTAAAACATAATTACCTCCTCCATGGTCTTGGGACTCTCTCTCCCTCATATTCATGTTCACATATTCATGTTCTCCTATTCATGTTCACATATGCAGATATAACCAACCTCTCTTTGACTCTAGGGTTTGGTCCCCTCAAGGACATCTAGGATTCAACAGGTCTATAGGAATCATGCATAAAGCAACTCGTCTCAATCACTCAGGAGTATTCTAGTTTAGGACATATCATATCACATATTTCTCATAATTCTCATATCTTGGAGTTTAGGTTCTCTAACCTTCTCCCTCTCAGTCTCACTCTCTCTAGAGTTAACCCTCTAATTGATCCCAATACTAGAGATCCCCCTTCGTGAAAAAACTTGAGGCTCTTGCGGATTCACAACCTTATCTTAACTTAACATATCTTATCTCATAAGAGCCTAGTTACTTGTATCATCAAAACTCATCTTGCATCCACAAAATTGAACTTAAGTCCTCAAAGAAAAACATATATCATCATAAAAAATCTTATATCATCTTTATACATCTTAGATCATCATCTAATCATTTTCCATGTATTCCACCTATCACATATTCCAACAAGGATCTAGACATCTAATCTAGAACTACTCTATCTTTTATATCAATGTCACTCACTTTCACTTAGGTTGCATGATCACCTCCTACTCGTACATGTGTGGGGATACATTTTTGTAATACTTACATATATAATTAAATATTATATAGTTTTCTTTCATAAAATAAGCATCAGAGAAAACTATTGAGTCTCGATCCGATTAGAATCAAAAACCAAATCCACATAACGAGTGTCCCACACATAGTGGAGAGTATAGTGCCACAAAAACTAGTGAAAAGGGTGAGAACATGGTGTAGACTGTTGTAGCTACCCAAAACATAGATGCATCTTATGTCAAAGGTTTCTCTTCCTGTGTTCTACATCATTTCCAAATAATGCAACGTCCCATACCGCTACACTATAAGGAAATAACGACACCTAAGGACATGCTATACAAAAAGCACAAGTCTATACCTAGTTCTCAGATATCTAGGTGCTAACCTAGAGGCTAAGTCAGATCTAGTCTCTAAAAGACAACTAATCTGACCCAAAATATTTGTTTTAAGTTCAAGGTTCTTTAGTTTCAAGTTGTATAAATGAGAAAATGTCAGGCTTTGCTATTGTTCATGCTCTGATACCACCTATGGCATCCCTTGATTTTCTAAAACTTAATCTGATGTGTGTCATCCAAATTGAAATCTCACCTCAGTGAGACCACAATTCAAACACCCCACACTACGCTAAGAAGAAGAAAATCATAGGAAGTAAGAAGGAAACATAGTAGCACATGCACATAAACAATCATAAAACCATACAACACATGTTCACCACTCAACATATAATTACATAATGAATTATTACTACATTTGATTTTACGCATTGAACAACAAACTTCTACATATACATGTACTACCACTAAACTACGAGATCTTAAGACAATAGGTCCCTCTGTACATCATCTTTCCACACAACTCACAACTATCCACGTTCTTCAAAAGAATACGTCTACAACCTAAACAAAAGATTACATGTTGTACACGTCAGCACAATATTCAATAATATTGTACTGAATACGCCTATGTGTCTTTTAATATACCTCTCAATACTAAGCTTGGAAATAAGATAAAAATAATACTTGGCAGCATTAAACAATATAAGATAAAGTGTATACTTGCACAAAGATATTCATTAACAAAAGAGAACACATATTTTAAACTCATTTTCCATTATATGCTTGTGCATTTGCCTACCAATGGGATAGATGCATTCAGGCCTTATGATCTACTTACCAAAGAGATAGATCATTGTACATGTGATCTACTTACCAAAGAGATAGATCACTCACTAGCACTATGCTTACCAAAGTGATATAGTGATTACATATAATGGAACATATATGTTATGTTTCATGTGTTCAAAACAATAAGCATGGTAAATCAAGAAACATATCATACAAAAACAATCATTTCATCCAATATCATATGCCAAGTATTTTACTACACATATAATGCAAGAATAATGGATAATAATCCAAGAAAGAGGTAATGGCATACCTTGATCAAGAACAAACCTAATCATCATATATCCCTCATGTCAACTATAACTCTTGGTCAAACCCTAATCAAGACAAGATCATGTTTTCCATCATTAGATTCTCATCACCATTAACCCTAGTTATGTTTCATTAGGATTTCACTTAGTCTTATTAGGTTTGTGCTTCATTATTTGTATTGATCTCTTATAATTAGATTACTGATGTGATATTCTAGTTATGTTCTAAAAGTAGGAATCATTAATTGATAATTATATTTCACATAATGATGTGCACATATTAACCCTAAGTTACATGTATTATTCATATTAGGGTTATATCCCATGTATTAAGGATCATCTTCATATAACGTGAATTATGTGTGTCACCATAATCTCAAAATTAAATATGGTGTTCTATATATTGACATGAGCTTATAATGAATACTCCAATATTTATTAATCATATATGTATTTTCTATATTTTATTTATGGTTATTATCCCTAGATAGACATTCTAAGAAAATTTCATGATTTTGTGCATGAATATCAAATGGATTATAAGTCACATATGGGAGTTACTGGAGCATTCTCATGATTTTGGATCATTATTTGATACTTATTACTCATGAAACAAGTATTTTATAACTTACATGATATCACTGATATTAGTGCATCAAAAGTCATATATTATAGTTCCATGTTGTTCTACTCATTTTTTTGAATATGTTGATATATTACTTGTAATTTTTTGATCATTAAGCTATTTTTTATGAATTATCTAAGGTATGGTCATTTACTAAAGATTTACCTTTTTCCGTCCAATCAGGTGTCGTCACATGTCTCTGAAGGTGCGACCCTCATCTCTAGTACTCACGCTAAGCCACCCAGTTCCTTGGCTTAGACCCAGTTCAAGGTTGGTCTGGCTAGAGTGTGTTGGTCACTGGCCTGAGCCGTCCAGTTGGCTAGCGCAGACCCGATCTCCCTCTTTTCTTCATCACGTGCCCGTTCGAGTCCTGAGCATGATTCTATTAGTGAGTAATCGATAGAGACGAGGTGCTTATCACTAGCTTCTAGGTCTACCATTAGCTTCGCTGAGATCTTATGGATGCCCATGACTTCTCATCTCCTAGTCTTCGACTGTGGAGCTCATTCTCCACTAGGGCGTCGCCGCCTAGCCTTGACTGTAGTAGGACAAGAGGCAAACAACCTCTTCCCATCTTGGCGCTAGAATGAATCCTCAAAAAGCTTCGTAACACCTTCACAAACTTTGTGAGACCCTCCAACATCGACGAGAAGGCCTATCCTAGGATCTTCGAACTCCTACTAGACGTTGTGACGGAGTAGCATCAAGAAAAAGGGGTGTTCACGCTATAACCCTCCTCGCATCCTTCTATTGGACTTGCAAGCTATGCCCATACCCCACTGGTTGTGACTACATCCTTCAATTGCAGACAGGGAAACCTAAAGAAAGCTAACCCAGAGCCTGGTTTTTCTCCAGTAGGATTGTCTCCGTCAGCAGGCACCTACACCACGATGAGACTGGAGAACAACCCTACATGACTCAATTGATCCATACCTTCCTTCCTTCCTGCTCATCTTTCTCTAGTATCCTCTTTTCTCTACTTCGCCCTTTGTATCTTTAACCTCAAACCTGTAAAAATGATGTGAGGAGGTACAAGGAGCGATGAGTTTGACTGTTGCTCTTCTTTCACTCTCACACCTTGAGTAGTGGTTCATTTGAAAGCTTGTATCACCCCGAAGACAACCAATAGGTCAAAACTTCCTATGGTACCACGTTGGGTGAGATCAACATTTTAGGAGCTCGTGTACCTTACTTTGCATTAACAATTGTGTAGAAGATGACTCTGTCCCCCTTTGATCAAATAGATCCAAGGGTTGTGAAAAGCCTTGCATAGAGCCAATCTATGGCACTACTTATGTGTAAGACCACCCAACATGGGAATCTCAGGCATACAATAGGCCATGCAATCCGTCACTTAGAAAAGGCACATGACATAGCCAACCTAGGGTAGGAACATTAAACTTTGGTCCATCAAACACCAAATAAAACACACCATTTCACAAACTTCAAACCTAAATAACTTCTTTTAGGATACTTCAATTGCCACCAAATTTTAACCATAGATTTACTACCTCTCAAGAAAAATTCTACTCAAATTTGGTGACAAACCCAACTACTTGACTTGCCAACTAAATTCCACAAAAGACATTAAATATAGGGATCTTAATCATGATATCAACCTCTATCAACACTCAAACTTTACCAAAACACTTAGGACTCTCAACATAGCTCAACATATGAATTCTCTTATGTCATTGGACATTTAAGGATCCCAAAAATCCACTCCATCACTATTATATAGGAATAAATTATGTAATGGGGGAGTTGGTGTGACCAGACAACCATGAATATTTAAGGAGTTTCCATTTATCTATTGATGTGGTGCAACAAAATAGTAGGTTCACGTAGGAGTTCATAGATTGATGAAGCATGAGATGAAGTAGACTATAGTTGTACAATAACATTTTGTGGCTCCAGAGGACTACATTGGTATGGCCATAACCAATCTTGTATGTTTGTGGATTATGTTTGTAGTTTGTTAATATAATGTGTATATGATACATATTATAAATATGTGGTGTTCGTATATGCATATGTATATACAAAACCCCACCAATAAAATTACAAGTTTATGATGGCTTATAATTTGCAACACACATGAAAACCTTAAATGAGTAAGTGTGGAAATGTTAAAGGGTGATGCACTATGTGAGAATACTATGTGGGTTTCCAAAGCAGGGTATGTATTCCATTGTGTTGACCTTTGTGTCAAACTGATCTAGGTTATCTTGATAGGATTAAGAACATACAGACATATATATGTTTATGACAAAGGGTTGTTCATACATCTATCAATATTTTCATTACATTCAATTCGCAAATGATGCCTACCTACATATCTAGGTTATGGGTCCTTAGCCAATGTGGACTCATTGCTTGATGAAATAAAAGTCTTGTCTCACAAGAAGATCATACAATGCAAATCTTCTGAATTAATAGAGGGGGATATTAATTTGAAATAAAATAGTGGGTGCAATATTTAATTAAAGAACAAATGTGCATCAATAAACATTTTCAAAATAAAATGCTAACTCATACAAATGATTCTTGTAGATCAAATGGAATCCAAGAACAATAACTTTTCACTATGAAGGAAACAATTGATGGTGATAAATATTATAAATGATTTGGGACATGAGAATTGTTCTCACACATGAGCTTAAGCTCTATCTCTTGGATACACTAGTACCAACTTAACCAGCTCTTAGTGCAACTAAGTTTCAAAGGGAGGCTTATCATAAGCACTCATCATGATCATGTAGCTTATGCTATGCTCCATGAATCATGATATTCAAAAGAAAAATGAGAACATTCGATTATTTGAGATGATAACAGACCTCAAGAACATGTACCAAGAACAAGCAAGGTACTAGAGGTATGGTGTATTCATGGCACCATCTGAGTCCAAAATGGCAGAAGGTGGTCCAGTTGGACCCCATGTACTCAAGTTAATTACATATTTGCAAAGTATGAGAGATTGGCATTTGCTTTAGTCTAAGACATGGCCACATATATGATCATGTTGTCATTTTCGGATCCATATAAACAATTTTCATGAAATACAACATTATTTTTTAAGATGTTGAAAAAACTACAGGGCGTGTTGTGAACAACTAAGGGTCCAATGAAAGACAAACTAGAATTAGTTGTGATCGTTAACAGTGGAAAATGAAATTACACGATAAATGGAAAATTCAAGAAAGGTTTTAAGGATGGCCAAAAGTTTGTGTTCTATAGTTGAGTCAAAAGGAGTGGTTAAAGAAGGAAATTGTCACTATTGACATCTGACTAGACATTAGAAGAGAAATTGTCATCTCTACCAAGAGGAACTAAAGAACAAGAATCAACAAAAGAAGATCTCCATGTTAGGTATATATGTTACAAAACTAAACTTATCTACTACTCTAGCATGGGCGTTGGATGCAAGATGTGGATATCACATATGTTCAAATATGTATGAGAAGTAGAGCCTTTAATAAAGATAAAGTGGAGATACATGTTACAAATGGAGCAAGAGTTGTAGCCACTATTATAAGCACCTACTATTTATCTATACCTAGTGTACATGTAATAGAGTTAGAGAACTACTATTATGTACCTTCCATAAATAGCAACATTATTTGTGTTTCATGTTTGGACAAGATTGGTTTTGAATTTCATACTAAGAATGATCTATGTTCTATTTCTATTGATGTAATATTTTATGGCAGTGTCCTATGTAGTATGGTCTTTATTTGTTTGACCTTGAGATAGATTTTGTAACATATATACATTAAGAAAGTTAAACATAATGACTCAAACAAGACTTATATGTAGCATTGTCGTCTAGGCCACATAAATACATTTATAGACTCCATAAAGATGAACTTATAGACTCATTTGATTTTGAATTAACTGAGACATGCAAAAAAAATTATTTGGCAAGATTAAAAAAGAACCCTTCACTGGAAATAGTGATATGGAAAGTGATTTATTTGGCTTCATGCATATTGATGTATGACCTTTTAGAAAAAATGTTGGAGGTGGGTATCCATACTTCACCATATTTATTGATGACCTCACAAGATATGGCAATTTCTATTTAATGAAACCAAAGTCAGAATCTATTGAAATAATGAAGGAGTGTCTAAATGAAGTACAAAATCAACTAGATAATAGTATTGAAGTGCTTCAGTCAAATGGAGGTAGTAAATACTTAAGCTAAGAGTTTGAGGCCCTTTTGAGGGATAGTAGTTATTTTATCGCAATGAACTCCATTTGGAACACCACAACATAATGGTGTATAATAAAAAAGAATCACAACATGTTGGATATTGAATGATCTATGACAAGTGTTGTTGATATTTCAACTTCTTTTTGGGGATTTTATCTAGAAGCCATAACATTTACACTTAGCGACATACCTTATGAATTGGTTCAAAGACTCCATATAACATATGTACTGGGAACATCCCAATATGCCATATATGAATACTTTGGGATGTAAATCTTATGTCAAGATACAATTTTTGGAAAAAGCTTGGAACCAAATTTTAAAATTGTCATTTTTTTGGATATCTAGAGGAAACCAATGGATATTATTTATAAATTATATCTGACAACAAAGTGTTTGTTTCTAGAACTATTCTGTTCCTTGAAAAGGAATGCATTTCCAGAAGAAGTAGTGGGAAGAAAATAGAACTCAATGATGTTTGAGACCAGCAAGACAACATTTAGCGTGTGGAATTCTATGAGGACCACGATTAATCAGAATTTGTTATGGAATCTCAAGTTCCTCATGTAAGAAAATAATCTCAAAGGTATAGTAGGGGACATCTTTATCCAAAAAGTTATGGATTTGTTGTGATTCAAGAAGATGATGTGTTGGTCATTGATTATGATGCAACAACCTACAATAAGGCCATTGAGGGACCATATTCTATGAAGTGGCTAGAAGCCATGAGATCTAAGATGAACTCTAGGTATGCCAAAATAGTATGTACCGTAGTAGATCTACCTAAAGGGATAAAATCCATAGGGTGAAAAGGGGTCTTCAAGAAGAAGAATGACATGGATGTAACGTAAAAATCTACAAAGGACAACTAGTTGTAGAGAAATTCAAACAAACTTAAGGTGTTGACTATGATGAGACTTTTTCACCAATTGAGATTGTTAAATCCATTAGGGCCATGCTTGTCATTACAAATTATCATGACTACGAAAATTAGAATGTGGATGTTAAAACCACACTTCTTCATTGGAACATCCTTAAAGATGTTTACATGACACATCCCAAAGGTTTTATCCATCCAATTGAAGTCATGAAGTTCTTTAAGCTACAAAGGTTATTCTATGGACTAAAGAAAGCATCCTTAAGATGGAATCTTCATTTTGATGAGGTAAACAAATAGTTTTGCTTTATCTAATATTAAAATGAACATTATGGTTGTGTTTGTTGTGCAATTCTGGTAGCGGTAAGGTATCCAAATCTGAATGGATATTTTAACTGGCATTTTTTATGCCGATTAAAAGATAAATGAATTTCCGCATGGGTAGGTTAAGCAGAAAATTTTCTAATAACCTGCCGCACTGAATCCTTACGGCAGGAAATTGGTTTATTTGCCATGGTTGTCAATTTTCCACAGTACACCTTTAACTGATTGATCAATACATACACTGATATCTTTGTATAGGGCATAATAGACTTTATCTAAATAAACGTAGCCCGCGTACACGTGTACCAAATAGTGGACATCTTTTCCACAAATTTATTTGTCGTCTCTCCAAACAATAGTCATCTTACACAAGGATAAGATATCACCAATTAATTTACCTATGGCAAATAAACCTTTCATGACTGAATACCAAACACAGCCTATGTTTACAAAAAGTTAATGGGAGCACAATTTTATTTCTTATATTGTATATCGATGATATACTATTATGGAGGATGATATCCCTATTGTATGTTGGTTAAAACATGGTTGGTAACACCTTCTCCATCAAGGACTTAGCAAAAGGTTCTTATAAATAAGGAATAACGATCTATACATATATGTAGAAGGCTTCTTTGTCTAAGTCAAAGTACATACATTAACAAAGTGATTAAAATGTTAAGAATGCAAGAGTATAAAATAAGAAACTTGTACATGCCTCTTGGAATAAGTTTCTCTAGAGCTTAATGTCCTGAAGAGAGGGAACACATGAATAATATTCCATATGCATCAATAATTTGACCTATCATGTATGCAATATTTTGTACACGTCCATCCTTACATACTTTAGAAGAACTAAGGACCAGTTCCTTATTTATGATGGTGAAGAAGAATGTATTGTCAATAGTTACACCAAAATAATCATCCAAACCAACAAGGACGATCACTGATGACAATGAAGTTTGTGTTTTTCCTCGATGATGGATCTATGAGAAAAGTTCCAAGAAAGAGATAGTGATTGTAGTATATGAACCAAGTACATTGCTTCCTCCAACACAAAAAAGAAAGATATATAAATCCAAAAGTTCATTGGTGAAATATGGGTGGTTCCATCCATTAGTGATGCAACTTGAGCTATACTGCAACAACAATGGAGCCATTGCATAAGATAAGGAACCCAAATCACATCGATGTTTGAAGAATATACTATAGTGATACCATCTCATACGAGAGATCATACAATAAGGAGGTGTGAATATTTTTAGAGTAGCAACCGAAAGCAATGTTGCTAACCCTTTGATGAATACACTTTCATGACAGAAGACCGATGCTTATGTTAGATGTCATGGACTTAAATCCATGAGTGGATTTCTATAGATCTAGTGGGAAACTATTTGTGGTATTCCTTCATAGCTATTGAGATGATGATTGTAATGGAACAATTCATAATTTGTTTGATTATTAATAAAGGAAAATCAAATTATTATGTATTCTTCAAGATGAAATGTGAATAAATATAATAATGTCCTAAGAATGTATGACTCAATGACATCTGATTCTGGGTTGAGGACCTGAACGTGAAATCATCTATATGGTAAGAGTATTCATACTTGTATAAGTTCCTAGTCAGATATTATTGTGGAAATTAGGGCAACTATAATACACTAAGACCAATTACTATATTGAATAATGACTACATCTCATTAGTCATGATATTGGATATCAAGCCAAACACATAGGTACTTGTTATGAACATGTACATTAGATAGACCCAACTTGAGTATGACCACATGGAAGCCATAAATGGTGGTTAGAATCATTTGTATGTGATAGTGGTTGTTGTGGTCCTTAGACCTGAAGTCACTACGATGACCGCATGTTGGTGGTGTACTTCAACACTAATCAATGTGACCTTGTATAAGAATTTCTATTCAAATACTTCTTCGATTCACTACATGTGAACTATTGTGAATGATGTAGACAAAACTTGTTCCTCCTATTTGAGTGACATCCTAGAAACTTTATGAGTGAGACTATGAAACTCATGGCCATGCGCATGTGAGTAAACATGTGATGTTGATCTCATATGTATCTCAAATATTCTACTCTACATCAAGAAAGAAAGATTGAATATGCATCTCATTAATGGTAACACTAAATATTTCCAAAAACTAATCACTTATCTCCTATTATTGAATCTAGGATTTCCCCAAGTATCATCTAATTATGATAAAACTTGATTGACAAACCAAAATCTATTAAGGTATGTATACATATATGCTCCACATTAGATAATTGATGTTTTAAACCACAATGAAAGTCTTAATGAGTTACAATTCTAGGATTTCCGTTATTTCCCTCTTATTATTTTACTATAAATAGTAACAAAAAATATGTACGATTAATATCCTTTCTTAGTCTCCAAGTCACTCTTGCATTAAATTCAAGGAAAGTATCCAGAAAATCTCATATAGTACCATAAACTTCACAAAATGTGCATGTTAATTTCCAAAGCAATAATATTGTCAAAAAGGATCTCGATAAATATATTTCACAAAAGTGAATCACAAGTAGTTTAATTAGTGTCGCAAAGGACTAAAAACAGTTATATATGCTTGCAATATTTATCTAGAGGATTATGTTTCCATAATCCTCTTTCAATTTCTAATTCTACAAAAGTATAAGAAGAGAAATTTCAAAGTTCTCACATCCTTCCACCCTTCAATTAATGTTTTCAACAAAATTTAGCTCATCCCATAAAAGTTGTTGGGTGATCCTTTAAGATTTCACCTTTTAGCTCATATGTAGTTTCATCCCTATATAGTGATTCTACCCTAATTCTAGAGATCCTTCACCATGGAATCTAAGATCATCATAGGTGTCTCTGGGTAGATTTAAGTACCTAGGAGAATGTAAAGGTTCGTTAATTAACACATGAGCATGAACCATTACATTGTTCTCTAAGTCAAATACTTATAACTTATTACTCATATAGTTATATTAGGGTTGATGGGCAGAAAATTGAACAATACCATTAACCTATTCCAAGATTTCACAATACTCTCTTTCCTGGGGTTCAACTTCTTCAATTCTTCAAAATGGCACGGATGTATTAGACTCTTCAAAAAATATGAATTTCCTTGTAGATGGGTAAGTCTATTTATCATGCATTTCCACAAGATTTTGGGCATTCAAATTTATCCAAAGTATATCCAAGGTGGATGAAAGATCATTAGTATTGCATACACTATTTCATTTCACATCATTGTGTTAAGACGATACTATAAAGTGATTGTTTACTCATCAATCAGGCTAGCTCAAATGTGGCTTCTATATTATTCTTATTATGTGTGAGGAATGTAATCCTCTTCAGCGTGTATTGTTTTGGGGTTGACCTTAATAGAATACTAGGATTAGATCTCACGAATCAAATCATTCAAGCATGGGTCTACTAAAGTCAAATCTTCTACTCATGGTAATGATCCTACTCTCTTGTATTACAACCCCTAAATTCCTATACATGGACTATTAGCCTACGTACAAGGATTTATCAACATATATCCTTCCTAGTCCAAACGTACAATTCACTATAAATGCCTCTTCTATGTTCTAAGGGGTTGCCCTCACCCAAATACAAGGCCCATCAGGCATAATTACCATAGCCTCTTATAGAAATGCATATATAGATGTTAGGTCCCCTCAGGAAATCTAGGGTTTCATATAGCATTCCTTTTAACATGGCATGATCTAACTTTTATATTTTTAAAGTAGCTTAATTTTGGACTTTCATCATGGGTCGTATTATAATTTGAAGTTAGGCTCCTCTTTGTTCACTAACTATGTGGCATCCTTATATTTTCAATGCCTTGACCGCATGTGTCACGTCCAAATTGAAACCCTCACCTCAGTGAGAATCCCAATTCAAACTCACACACTAGTCCAAGAAGAAGACAATCAAGGGAGTCAGAAGGAAACATAGTAGCACATGCTCTTAAATAATAAACAAATCAAATAACCACAAAGTCACCATAGAACATATAATTACAAGATGAATTATTACAACCTCTGATATTGTGCATTGAATAGTAAAATTTTACATATGCACGTACTACATTCTAAAACATGATCTTTAGACAATAGGTCCATCTTTACATATGATCGCCACATAACTCCCAACTATCAAGAGTCTTCAAGATCACATGTCCACAACATAAACAAGAGATTACAAGTGGTACACATCAGCACAATATGCTAAAGTATTTTCTTGAGTACACTTATGTGATTCATATACTTATTTCATACTTTAACTTGTCAATATCATACTTGAACAAAGATATTCATTTACCAAAAATTGAAGTCATGTTTTAAGGACATTTTACATTATATCATTCATGCATTTTCCACCTGAGGGAATAATGCATCATCTTGGCTACCAACATCTCAAGACGCAAGGCCTTATGATCTACTACTAAAGAGTTAGATCATTCTACATTGTGATCTACTACCAAAGACAAAGATAACTTCCAACACTATGCTACCAAAGAGAATTAGTGCTTTCATATAATGGAACATATATTTCATGTTTTCATGTGCTCAAATCTATATATACAAAAATCCAAGAAAGGTAACATACAAGAACATTTATTTCATCTAATATCATATGCCAAATAATTTGTAAACATATATTACAAGCATACTATATATAATAATCCAATTAAGAGGTAAATCGTACCTTGATCCGAGATAATCTATACCACATATTCATCATGTAAACTACCACTCTTGGTCAAACTCTAGTTAAGACAAGATCACATATCACTATTAGGTTCTCATCATTAACCCTAGTCATGCTCATTAGGGTTTTAATTTGCTCGTTTGGGTATTCCCATTTTTTCTTATATCCTTGTTTAGAATTATCTTAATGATTCCACATCACTAATAATGGTTCATTAACTTATAATCATGTTTCACATCATTATATGAACAAATTAACCTTATGATACATCCATTAATTCAATTAGGGTTTCAAACCAATATATTATGAGGTGCATCATATTAACATGGATTACATGTGTCAAACCATTATTAGGATTACATATGGTTCCAAGTACTAATATGAGGTTATACTGATATTTCCATCATTTATTGATTATCAACTTATTTATAACATTTTATTTAGTGTTGCAATCCCAAAATAGCTACAAGAAGCAATTTATATGACATCATGCATCAACATTATAATCTCTAACATCAGATGGATTATAAGCATGATTATGGATTTATAACATGTCATCATAATTTTAGGCCATCACTTGATATTTATCATTCATTAAACAAGCATAAAACATCACACATGATATCATTGGGATTTAAGCATTAAAAGATTGATATTATACTTCCTTGTTGTTCTACTAATTTTTTTTTCTGAGAATTTTGGTAGTTTATTTGTAATTTTCAGATAAACATGGTGTTTAATGTGATTTATCTAAGATATAAGAAATTACTCATATTTTAAGGGTTATTTACCTTTTAGAGCCAATCGAACACCACCACATGGCCATTCTCTATTATGAACCTGACCGCCGTAGGTAGCTTCTCTATTCCAGCAAGCAATCAACAACCACACGACTCCTCAAAGATTTCTCTATATGACGCCCTCACCTTTGAGGTTGTATTTAGGATTTGAATAAACAAGGATAGGCCACCCACTAGAAACGTATCACCTCTCCTTCCTCCAAGACCGCCTCTGCTGGCTGTTTCTGTAGAGGAGAAGAAGTAGCTTCTAAAAACTCGATTACACCTCCAAGACATGGTGTGAAACACTCATTATATGCCCACAAACCTCCTCTTTGGCAATGGAAAGCTCCAACACATCCAACGACAGCACCTATAATCCTCTCATGCACTTTCCTTCTCTTCCTCGAAGTTCACCATGATATCTGACCACCATCACTTCTTAGTGGTGGTGAGAGCGTCGGTTTGTGGATATGTTTCACCTAGAGAGGTTCCTACATGTGATGAAGTGTTGAAATCTGGGGACGTCAAAAGTGGTATCAAAACTTGAACACTAGAAAAGTCTGGCATTTTCTCATCATGAAACTTGAAACTAATAAAAACCTTGAACTTGAAAACCTTTAGAGTTATATTAGTTGTGTTTTAGAGACTAGATGTGACCTAGCCTCTAGGTTAGAACCTAGATGTTTGAGAACTACGTCTAGACCAGTGCTTGTTGTATAGTAGGTCCTGAGGTATCATTCATTTCTTATAATGTGGTAGTGTGGGACGTTGCAATATTTGTCAATTATGTGCATCATGGGATGATAAACCCTTATAATATGACAAATTTATGTTTTTGGTAGCTACACCATTCTACACCTTATTCTCACCCCTTCCATTAGGTTACATGGCACTAGACTCTCTACTATGTGTTGGACACTTGATTTGTTGACTAGGTTTTGTTTCCAATCAGCTCGAGTCCTGTTTTCTATAATGCTTGTTTTATCAGAGAAAAACTAAGTAAATACAAATATGTGTGCCCACACATGTATGAGTAGGAGGTGTTTATGTGACCTAGGTGTAAGTGTAAGAAGTCTAGAAGAGAGAGAAGTTCTAGATTACATGTCTAAATCTTTGTTAGAATACATGATAGGTGGAATAGATTAAATAAGTTTAGATGATATACTCTAAGATTTATATAATATTGTAAGTTGGTTCATAATGACCAATGTTTGTCTTTGAGAACATGAGTTCCGATTTGAGGTTTTGAATTATGTTTTGATGATGTAAGTATATATACTTTTCTAAGGTATGAAAAGCTAAGATAAGATAAGGATGTGTATTATCAAGGGCCTCAAGGTCTTTTACAAAAGAGGACCTCCAGTGTTAGGATAAGTTATAGGGTTAAAACTAGAGAGAGTGAGACCCATAGGGAGAAGGTTAGAGTACCTAAAGTCTAACATATCATAATTATGAGAAATATTCATTGTGATATATCCTAAACTAGACTACTCTTAAGTGAACGAGTTTAGTTGCTTTATGCATGATTCCTATAGTCTTGTTTTATCATAGATGTCCTTGGGAAGACTGATAACACTGAAATTCAGTTATTTATGCTAAGCATTTATTTATGGTTTTGTGTCATTATAGCCTTAATATGCCCAAAATAACCCTAGATTCTTATCTTTTAGTAATTTATATCTCTTCATAGTAAAATTGCTCAACTAGACAATTTTGGGACTTGGAGGCACCGAACCTAAAAAGACATCAATTCTCTAAGATTCTCCCCAACATATGGTTTTTACAGCAGCTAAGATTCCATCTGTCATGACCATGATACCTGACGCGATCGAGATGCTCGACACGGCCGTGCCGAGGACAAGGGTCATTTTCACATGTCTCGACCGAGGCACCTACCTCGACTGTGACACATGCCCCGACTGCGGCACCTTCCATGACCGCGAAACCTACCTTGATCGTGTCACCTTCCACGACCATGAACAAATCTTGTATGTCATGATTGAGACGCTCGGCACGGCCATGCCGAGCCCAGAACGGCCGTGCCGAGAAAAAGGGTCAGTTGTACCTGTCTCGCCCACGACACGTGCCTCGACCGCAACATCTGCCTCGATAGAACCACCTACCGCAACTGTAACACCTACCTCAACTATGACACCTGCCGTGATGGTAAACAAATCTTGTCTGTCATGCTGGCATGGCCATGCCGAGGAAAAGGGTCAGTTGTACATGTCTCGCCCATGACACCTGCCTCGACCGCGATGTCTGCCATGACCGCCATGCCTGCCTCGATCGTGATGTCTATCTCAACCATGATGTCTACCTCGACTGTGACATTCATTTGACTGTGACCCCCAACATGACTATGTTGAGCCCGGCACAGCCATTCTGAGACAAGTGTCGTGACCAGCACAGGTGTCGTGACTACTCATTGCATACACTTTGCCTTCACCTATAAATACCCACCCCTTGTGCTCTGGAGAGGAGTTCCAAATTTTTGGAGTATCCATATTTTAATTGTGACCTATTTTGGTTCCCAGAGCCCTGTGGGAGATTTTAAATGTCTAAAAAGGCTGAAGTGCCCATCCTACATCCATCCCTCCAATTTGCTTCCATCCACCGTCATTTTCCACCACCATTCACCCATATCCTCCATTCTCAACCATCTCCCACCTCCATACATCCACCAAGTTGTTGTTCTGGGAGGAATCAAAGAGAAAGGATTCCAAGGAGTCCATAAGACTAAGGAGGATGACCCAAAGATGAGATCCGACCTATATGAAGGCTAAGGAGCGAGATCCACCTCTCCTCTACGGGATAAATCTCTTCTTCTTCACCTTTCTTCTACTATTCTCCTTTGTTTTTGTATAAAATGATGTTCTTCCATCTTTATTCGGTGCCAACTATGCTTGTCCATGTCTATGAGCTTCTTCTTGGCTATGTAGCCCGTTTTCGGAATGTTTATGTACTTTTAGATTAATCAAGTAGTTTATTTCAAATCTAGTTCGTTTACTGTTCTATCTTCTCTTTCTAATTATGATTGCTAGTTTGGTTGATCTCTTTCTTGCTTGAAATTCTATTTCTATCTATATCGAGAGATTCATTATAGAAATAGATAAGAGAAGGTAGTTTGGATTGGAATCTGAAAGAAGGACGGTTCAAGGTGATCTATGTAGAACCATAGACATGGGCACGGCCGGGCCCAGCCCGGCATGGTTGGGCCCACTACCTGGCTCTGCCCAGATCATACATGTTCCTGTCATCTCGAAGTATTCTAGACCTAAAAGGGTATCTAGAATATTATAGGGTGTTGACTTGTCATCCTTGAGAGAGGTTTCATATCATTGATGGGTTTTACTCACGCTACGCGAAAGTGAGTGGGATGACACCACATGAACATATATCATAGTACGTTCTATGTTTGGATATAGGTTATTTTCTAAGGTGTCAGCGGGTTGTCTACACCTGAGAATGGGTGCATAGACTACCCAACTTGTGATTACATAGCCAAAACTCCTTCTCTTTGATTAGTTGAATCTGATATACTTTGTTTTGTTTTCTTTTCTTTATTTTGGTTTACTTCGTGACAATCTGCTAGACTAGTTCTAGCTCCATATTTTTATCCACTATAGGATTGGCTTAATTGACTTAAGAGTGAGATATTAAGCGTCCTAAATGTCCCCATGTCCCTGTGTTCAACCTTGTATATCTACTTCGACCCCATAATAAAGTTGTGGGGGTCCTTGAAGGTTTCAGGTTACAAATTTGAAGTTTGATTCCTTCTGAGTCTGCCTCTTTCAGACATGAGATTCGGGCAGCATCAGAGACCAAACCTTAGAGTTAGAGAGAGACTTCTTTATACATGTGAATATAAATATGAGAACCTACCATATAGGTGAGGGAGAGAGAGTCCCAAAATCCTAGAGGGGGTAAATTGTGTTAGTTTATGTAAAGCCTCATGCTCGGGTTGGTGGTTCATTGGTGGATAGTGGTTGTGTATATAATAGAGAGTTTGGAAATAGTGTTTCATGGGTAGAGATTTATTTAGAGAATCCCATATCATGTTTTAGTTGGTTCTAATATGGCTAGATCTTGTAAAGCTATTAATTGGCTCCAATTAGGTACACCCAAAAACCCTTGACCAAAGAGGGAAGATAAAGCTTTTTGCTTGTGAGATACTCATAGATATGAGTCTACTTAGAGATACTAAGCACGAAACCACCCTCATTATAAGGATTAGGGAACCTACATTGCACTAGATAAAGTTTTAATATATGTTTGACAAGCCATTTGTAGAAGATTGTTTGGACAACCATGGTATAATATATGTGTTATGATCTAATCTTGAAATTTTATATATGGGTATGACATGATGTAAACCTAGTGATGGTTTGATAACTCTTTATGTATAGATTGTAATCCATACACATGAATATTTATGACATACTATGGTTGATGAATCTAGTGATGAATTCACCAGTAAAGTTTGTAACTTAATACAAAAGTGAAATCATACCATATTAATGATAAACATTGAATGTGGTTAATGTTAGTATTTAATGAGATATTGAATATATTTGAAAAATAGCACAATATAATGTTGATGTTGCCTTGATTTTATGTATATGGGTAAAGTGGGTTAATGATAATTAACTCCTTAATAAAATGTATAAGTTGATATTAGAATTCTAGTGTTTGGGTCAAATGTGGATGTAAATATTAATATATAAAATATATCATGACATAACCAAAGTTCTAATACCATTTCTTCAACCTTGTGTGAAGGGGGTGGTTAACCTATCTTTTTCTTAAATCTCCTAGAAAAATATGCATATAGATATGCATATTTTGTTTGTAGATATGGTTCACCTATATAGGTTCCTACATGTGGTCAAGGCGTTGAAAATCTAGGTATGTCACAACCTCCAATTTCCTATGCTTGAAGTTTCCCTTCTAAAGGTTTATCCCCTCTTTGAGGATAAATAACACAAGTTCTAATACTACATGACCTCCTCTATAAAAAAAAGTTCATCTCTCAAGTGATTTTTCCATTTTGTTTAGCTCAGTATCATTCTAGTTACATATCTACTAGACATGTCAAGTTACCACCAAGACTAGATCCTCAAGATGATATCATACATATTTCCTATTATACAAGGGTATCAACCAAAATAAGGGTTTCTCTGAGTACTATTGGGTTTAACAACCCTTTTGTAGATAGGTTATTATATGAACCATAATCAAACTTCATTAGAGTGATCATATAAATGTACTAGGGTCAAAATTGAGAGTTTCATAGGCTACATTCTTATTCATCATAATGTTGTCACACAATGTTAATATTCTTCTCGTTAAATATTTACCTTTTAACTCAACTTATAATTGGTGAGGTAAAACCTCCATACTGATCATATTTTTTATTTTGTCCTAAGACATATGTGCAACTTATGTGTATTAGGGGTAGCTACCCTATCTCTTACACCTATAGTGAGGAGTAGTTTGGATGTAGATCCAATCTAACTACAATTTTTTGCCTCATTTCAGGTGTAGATATTGTGAATCCACATGTCATCTTTTATTCTTAAATTTTAGGATTCATGTTTGATGAGTGAATTTGTGTCAACTTGACTTTCTCTATCCTCGATTGTACTCTTCCTCTCTCATCAAGTGACCTTCTTACTCCATTTAATATAAATTCACAGTTGGAGTGTTGTTATACACCAACTTGATCACATCAATGCTTAATTTTACAATACATGACTTCAATTTTCATATTAAGCATGTACCATTTCTTAATATGTCACCAGCTTGCAAGATAAACAGAACCTGATAAATGTTTTCACCTAGATCCCTAATGTATTTTATATTGTAGAGATTTCAATTATGAACCCAATGATGCAAAATCATTTCATTCGTAGCTATAAATCACAATATATGGCTATCTAAACATCTTCATTTAATGTGCTATTTTAGAGCTTTATTGGGCCCAAAGTTAGGGTGCATCCCAACAAGGTGGGTGACCCCTCCCTCTATGATTGTCAAGTTAGAAAGTTGGGCTTTTGCACATGTTCCATATACTTTGGGCCCTTATATCATGCGCAAGGATCCACCCCCTTTGATCCAAGGAATGGAAGGTCTTCTTCAACCCACATACAACCCTTGTGCTTGAGCAAGGAAGAGAAGTTGGGTGCCAATTTTGACTTTCATTTTGGTGTTTTGAACCCCAACCTACCTATTGAAACTCCCTCTTATTTTTCCAACTATTTTATTTTAATTTTATGAACCCTAGAACCCCTATCTCTTCTTCTTCTACCTCCCAAACCCTAGCCACCACCCATGCTCGACACCTTAGAAATCCCTCCCTTACCTCTAAGCATCTCAACATTTTGGCCTTTGGACTCGTGCAATGGAGACGAGTGCAGGCCGCATTCCTTTTGAGACATATGAGCACTCTTGACCCGATGCCATTGGTGTCATGAAGCACCAATTGTTGTTGTGTACACAGAGTGAGTGATACAACAAGAGAGCAGCAAACCCCATCCTCTGGAATATGCTAGGACCCAACCTGGCCTCCACATGAGTAGACATGGTGCAGGGTAGTCCTTGCTCGGCTGCCACGAGGGCCACCATGGGCGCAAGGTGGCCTGGCTTAACTTCCACATAGGCAACCCTCAGAGCGCAGAGGGGGTGAGGATTGTGGGCGTCTGATCTCCCATCTAGCTTTGAGATCAAGCATCAAATAATACAGTAACATTTTCTTTCTTCCTCTATAGTGTTTCATTGAGATCTTTAAAAATTGATATCTTTCACATACTAAGGCCAAAATAGGCAAATTTGTATCAAATTGATCAATTTGACAATACCTACAATTTGAGAATGGTTTAAGACCCTAATTCCATTGTTTTCTCCATGATGTTCTAAAATATGTTGACTTTAGTTGTACTACACAAATTTATTATATTATTTTGACCAAACTTGGACCTTTAACGATCATCCATCCTCCTAATCCTGAAATCTATATCTTTGTGTACTTATGACCCTAGTGAAGATCATAATCATCAATTTTTCTCATAAATAACTCTAGTTTCTTTTATGTTAAAAGTTTTAGCTAATAATGATGGCTCTTACCCTAAATTGATAATGTTGCATATTAACACAAACTAATGTTGGATTAACCTTGAAATCAATGTTACATTCCTCTTTGTGACACCATATCAACCCATGGACCCTTTTTTACTATGCTTGTTCTACATGTCACTAAATGCATGAGTGTCACCACTTTATGGTGATGTATAACTATACCCTGATTAGACGTGAATTTTAGTGTCCTTATAAATAAAGCCCCATTCATTTTCTTGAAATAAGTATCCTATGAATTTTGGAGATACAAATGTTCATGATATCCTTCTTTTATGTTATGATGTTACATGTGACTCTAAGTCAACTAGTGGTGACCCAAAATGACACATATGACTTGTATGCTTTAATTTTGCCTTAATCTTCTTCTCCCCTATTAAATCAGGGGTGACTCTAGTATTCTTGACATCTTTGATTTGGATGTCCCACATAATTCCAATGTTGACCATTCATAATTATGAACAATGTGGATTATAGTATGCATGCTTGAGGGGTTGATATCAACATTGGATTGCGATGTCTAGATTCTAGGGGACATCCACCTATATTTTAATATGTTTTATATAACCCAGTCTTGCTAATCTAAGCCACCTTTTACATTTTTTCCTCATGTTTTAATGACCCTTGATCTTGATCGCCCTACTATGAGACTTTCAACCCTAAAATGCAAGTAAGTGACTCAAATAATGAAATGTACATAGAAAATTAGTCGAATGTTGAAATGACTTCAAACTTGAAAGCAACTTTATAATGAAGCCTATATAAGTAAAATAATATATGAAATTGTTGGGTAGGAGTGGTTCAGGTGGTTCGGCACGATGTCCCCTCATGAAGGGACTTGGGTTCGAAACCCAGCGGCCACCTCTGAAATGGTACTGCCGTGTAAGTCGGCCGACTGTGCGCTTTAACCGGTTCCCGAGTGTGAGGGGTGCTCGGGGCCCGAGCGTTTTACACTTTTTGGGGGGATCACAAAAGTGGAACTTCTACGGGGTCAGTTCTCTCGATAATCAAAAAATATGTATATATATATATGAAATTAACCAACTACTAAACTAACTTGGCTAGCAAAAATGGAACTAGTTAGGGTTAATGATGAGAAACTAATGCATACGTGTAATATATCTCTTAGTTAGTTTTTTCTTGTGTCTAGATGGTCAAGTATAAGTTAATTTATGAATTCTTTGAATATGTTACATTCTCTAATACTTATATGATAATGGATTTCTTCATTGAACCTTGACATGTATGTGTACTTGTTTACTTGCTCAAATATTGGCATGTAGTATTCTTGTATTGTACTTGATGTGTGTCTCTTCAATTTTATAACTTTAACACATAATATAGAACTCCATTATATAAACCTTGTGCACCTACCTATATTTTTGGGGTAAGAACACAAGGTTGAAATCCTACTTGAGTGTCCATATAGGGAAATTTAGCTATTGGCGTCAAACCTTAAGCACCCTCACAGACCCTCCCAATGGGAAGCTGGTCAAAAGGCCTTATGATATAGGATGTTGTTAGTATAATTGGATTAAGATGACAAAAATAATGGATTCTCATTTTAGTAAGTACTAAACTTGTTATTCTTGTTCATTTCTTATGCAACTATTCTTCAAAATATGAAAAGCTTATACATTGGTGTCTTTTTGCCTTGTACTCAAACCATGTGTGTTAACCCACTTGTTTCACATGTGTTTTAGGTTCAAAGATGGCTTGGTGAGTTGTGTTTAGGCATACTTGTTGTAAATCCTAGCTAGTATACCTCAAAATATTTGTAAATGTGCCCTCTCAATTTGTAATTGAAACCATGTAGTAAACAATGTTGTAATATTTATTGAATGATAATCTTAAGTTGTTACATTTATTTGTCCATGTGTGCTAAGAATTTAGACTTCCTCGTTCACTCTTTGATATTACCATGCTAGAAACAGATGAGGTGGTCCTTCATCCTTTGACTTTCTAGTCATATAGAAGTTGGATTTGAGTAATGGTTCCCAGACAGAATCCTCATATGTAAACATTCCCCTAACTTGAAAGAGTATTCCAAAATCAAAACCATTACTCCAAGGGAAAATTTGTTTTACTTAGGTCCCTTTAGTTTGGGAACAATCTTCCTTAGTGTTTCATTATTACATAAGTACTTTTATTCTTTATATATATTCCTCATGCAATGTTGGTCTTAGTCATTCCCTCAGATTTCCTAGGGATGTAGGCACCCATGAAGTGATATTATCATAACACCTCGAGCCTTATGGAGTGAGACTTCCTTATGACCCCTTAGACGTTATGTGCCTATATGTTCCACCTGCATGACCCTAGGGTTGACTTAAGGCTTCATCATACATAGGATTAATTGGAGTGTTATAGGTTCTATTATGATTCATGATCCTTCTATGACAAATAGTATTTTGTTTAACTCTTTATATTCACTTGTTATTTCCAGATTCTATGAGGACTATATGTACTTGTTCTTTCTATGAGTATATGGGGTACACACATTGTGCACCCTAACCCTTACAGGAAAATTAAGATGGTACCAGAGCAGGCTTACTAGCCACCACCCACCCTTGTACTGTCATCTATCTTTCTCTCTCTCTCTCTCTTTCTTTCTCTCTCTCTCTCTCTCTCTCTCTTCCTGCCATTGCCCCCCACTTGCCGCCCTATAGCCGGCGCCCTACGGTTGTTGCCCCCGTCGTTGTTGTGGCCGACTGCTACTACTGTCACTGACGGCTCATTCCCATGTGGGCACTGGATTGCTTGTTGTAGCTAGCCCTACTGCCTACCATAGTCAGTCATCCATCTTGAGGGTCTTCAGAGCCCTCTTCATCTCTACTTGTGTTGGACTTTGAGCCACAAGATTATCTAATGTGCCTCGGTGTAGTTTTCATGTAAACTAGTCCTTCTAGTTCCTTCTTTACCTATTGCCACCTAGCCAGAGGATCTAGGCGGTTCTGTCTTTCTTGGTTGCTATTTTCTACTATAGGACTCGATATAGGTCATGGCTTCCTCCCGTGATGATTTCAGTCATAAAGTAACTACCGTGAAGTTGGATGGGTGCAATTATCAACACTGGTCCATGGAGATCTTTGTAAAATCCCAAAGCAAGCACTTCCATCTGAGTAAGGATCTGCCTCTTGTTCCGCCCAGTACTACTGAGTCCGAGGATAAAAAGATAAACGATGCTTGGGTCAAGGATGATTTGACTTTGATGGCATGGATTCTGAATAGTAGTGAAACTTGCATTAGTTGTACTCTTCTTCGTCTCCCGACTACAAAGGAGATGTGGGATCAATTGGCTAGTACCTACTCTCATAGAAAGAATATGAAGAAGGTGTTTGACTTGAACAAATAGATGACCCGCCTACATTTCTCTAGGCCTGATATCACTGACCATTTTTTGACTTTCAAAGGATTATAGCTGGAACTTGAGAACCTTCATTCGCTCTCTACTGACTTAGCCACTATGCAATGACAATGGAAGGAACTTCAAGTTGTCCAGTTCTTATGTGAACTTCCTGACTCATATGCTGGAGTAGTTGATCAGATCCTTTCCAGTGATCCACTACTGATGTTGGAGAGTGCATTTCAGCATCTTCGACATTTGTTGGATTCTTCCTCTGATCAAACTTCTGACACTGGTGACACTACAGCTCTTGTTGCCATGGTTGGCCAAGGTCATGGTAGGGGTCGAGGTCAACCTCAGGACTATCATCCTCCTACTTCGGGCCTAGGACATGGATCACTTGGTTGTGGCTCCCTTGGTCATGGTTCATCTGTTGATGTCTCTAGAGGTACTATAGCTCAGTAGTACTGTGACTTTTATGGTCACACCAACCACACTGAGAACAGATGTTGGAAGAAACATGGCACACCTACATGGGACAATACTACATCTGGGGATGCTTCTCATACTTTACCTATTGCTACCTTGAGTTCCTTCACTACTGAGTTCATTCACTCAGAGGTGGAACGTCTCCTGCTAGTAAAGACTTGTACTTCCTCTTCTTTCGTTGCTAAATTTGGAGCTCACGTTGCAACTTACACTGGTTGTGGTTCTACCTTTCTGGGTGCTCCCTCTTCTAGTGTTGCTAATACCAAATGGGTGATTCATTTTGGAGCTTCTTCACATATCTCTGGAAATCATTCTCTTTTTCTTAAAATCAATAAAACATTGTCCTAAATCTTCTATTATGCTTGCTGACAGATCTAAATCTGTTGTGTTTGGGATTGGTGATATTTATGCTCAAGTTCTTCTAAGATCTTCTCTATATGTGCCCAATTTTCTGCTAAATATGTCATCTGTCAGTAAAATTGTATGTAACCTGAACTACAATCTTATCTTTGTACCGGGTACTTGTGTTTTTCAGGACCTTCGCACGAGGATGAAGATTGGTGGGGGGACCGACTCTACTATTTTGATGCTTTGTAAAGGATCGGCACTACAGCTCTAGCTTTAGCATTGTCTTCTATTTCTGCATTACAGTGGCACTATAGACTTGGACATCCATTGGCTGATAAACTAAAACATGTTATTTTTGGCGTAGGAATGCAAAATTTTTAGTGTGATTCATGACAATTAGGCAAATAGTCCAGAACTGTATTTCCCAAAAAAATCTCAGATTGGTAGCAAAAACATTTTTTATTTAGTTCATGTTGATGTATGGGGTCCTTATCATATTCCAAGTTTGTTAGGGAATAAATACTTTATTTTGTTTACTGATGATTACTCCCGTGCCACTTGGTTGTTTTTTTATGAAATACTGATCACAAGTCTTGCCTACTATTAATTTCTTATTTGTTGAAATTAAAACCCAATTTTCTATACCCATTCAAATTCTACGTACTGATAATGCCTTAGAATTTGTTCAAAAAAAGTTGAATTATTTTGTCGTTCTGTGGGTACCATTCATCAGACATCTTGTGCTTACAAACCCCAACAAAATAGTGTTGCTGAAAGGAAAAATAGGCATTTACTTGAAGTTACTAGAACTCTCATGTTGCATTCTAATGTTCTAAGACATTTTGGGCCGAAAGAGGTTCTCACTTCCTATTTTCTAATAAATCGCATGCCCTCATCTGTTATTGGGAATAAAATTCTAGCCCAAGTACTACAACTTCACCTTCCTCTTTTGTCTGTCCCTCCAAGGATTTTTGGGTCAACTTGTTTTGTTTGTTTGCTTGGACCAACTCAAGACAACTTGTCTCCTTGAGCTGAAAATGTATTTTTCTGGGATATTCACAAACTTAGAAAGGATATCGTTGCTATAATCATGTTACTAAGAAGTGGTTCACGAGCAGTGATGTATTTTTCTTTGAGGACACTCTGTACTACTCTACTAAAGGGAACATCCTGAGTTCAGATCTCATTTCAGTGCCTCTGCCTATTATTAGTGATTCCCCTTCTGCTTTGCAGCCAGTTGAGACTACATCTCCTCTTATTGTTTACCAATGTAGGAATCGGCCGCCGCAGTCTACTCCTGCCCAAGACCCCCCACAGAAAACCAATCTTCTCCTTCATAAGGTCCTACACCTGCCAAGGTAAATTCTGATCTAGATTTACCTATTTCTCTTAGGAAAGGCACTCTCTCATGTACCTCTCATAATATTTCTAACTATTTATCTACTGCACACCTTAGTGTCCATGTAAGTAATTTTGTTGATGATCCTCCTATTGTTTCTGTCTCCAAAAAGTTCATGATGATTTAAAAGGCACGGCCTGGACACATTCCATGACTGAGGAGATGACTGCTCTTACTGACAGAGCTACCTGGGATTTAGTTGATCCTCCATTTGATTGCAAGCATGTTGGATGTACACTATCAATTATCATCCTGATGGAACTATTGAACGTCTGAAGGTCCACCTAGTGGCCAAAGGGTACACTCAAACTTATGGTATTGATTACTTTTAAACTTTTTCTCTTGTTTCCATGCTAAATTTTGTGATGGTTCTTCTCTCTATGGCAATCAATCTGGATTGGCCCCTTATCCAGCTAGATGTCAATAATGCCTTTCTTTATGGTGATCTCCAAGAGGAAGTCTATATGGAGAAACCACCTGAGTTTGTTGCTCAGGGGGAGTCACACAAAGTATGTCACCTCAAAAAAGTCTATTTATGAACTCAAGCAGAGTCCACGTGTCTGGTTTGATAAATTGAGCAAGATTTTTTCTACCTATGGCTTCCTCTGATCTCATGTTGATCACTCTATCTTTATTAAAAAAAACTTCCCTGGTATTGTGGTTATAGTTGTGTATGTTGATGATATTATTTTATATAGCATTGATTATTCTGAAATTCATGTTATTAAAGCCTACTTATGCAAGCACTTTGTCACTAAAGATTTGGGAAAGCTAAGATACTTTCTGGGAATTGAAGTTTCCATGACTACTAATTCTCTTGTAATATCTCAAAGAAAGTATGGTCTAGATCTTCTATAGGAGACTTGTAATGACCCCACCTCCCGGTAACCCCCAATTAAGGGAGACCCAAAGGTCAGAGCCGTTATTCAATTAACAGGATCAAAGGTTTGACAAATAATCAATAATAATTATGAAATTCTACTACTAACTGAAAATTAGTACAAAATAAAAACTTTACTTACCTTTTAAAAGCTGGGATTTCTAAACTTCTATCCATGAAGATACTAATCTAACTAATCCTCCAGTGTACGTTATTTATCATTTAGTTCCAAATATGCCACTTTACTGTTTGACCTTTTCATTGAACCTAAAACGCCGACAAACAAAATGTCGGCCAGCAAGAAGCTGGTATGTGGGGGAAACAATAATCATGTAAATAGTTTAACAATATAATCATTCAATTACTCATATAACAACCAAGATTACATTTTAAGCCGCACTACTCAATCCTTACCTATCCCCTAACTCCGTGCTAACCCTGTAGTGGATTTATATGCTACCTCTCGTTAGGTAGATTCTTACCCCCATGGACCTACCTTACAAGTAGCCAATACCTAGGGTAATAGAGTCGCATGGCACTACCCGAAGGTAGCCCAATATCTAACTCATGATGACTTGATGGTCCTACCCCATTGGTAGCCATTTACTAAGTCATGTAATGAACTGATGGACCTACCCCATTGGTAGCCATTTACTAGGTCAATCTATAAAGCTAAGAGGGGACTAGGATCTAAGCTAGTAGGCACATCTCTTATGTGATAGTCATATTCACATTATAATTTGCATGAATTAAATGCAACCAACATTTTAATTTAAGTCATCGATAAAAACATCGAAAATCCTCAAGAAACTATTTCGAGATATTCATAGGCGTAACCACATACCTATACATGTAGATTCAGGTGCAGGAATAATCCAAACAACAATGAGCATGCAAGCATTCAATAAAATCCTGAAACAATTATACAATTCCCTTTTATTACTCATGTCATCAAGATCCATTAAATCTAACTCGCTTCCTAGGGTTTCTAGTCCACTTTTAGGATTTACGTTATAATTAGGTTTTCCCTTCATCTTTTATTATTTTAAACCCTAATTTAACGCAATTGATTACAAACCCTAATTATCTCAACATCTAATCCTCAATTTCAGATTAAAGGCATAATTAACCATTAAATAAGTCCATTAAGCCTCTTTTACATTAAATCTACTTTTTTATGTGATTAGAGAGTGGCGATGGTAAACCCTAGGATGTCTGGCGAGAGCGGCGATCAAGAAGGCGGCGTCCTTCTGGATGACGACGGGGATGGAAGGCCTCCGTCACGCAGGTCCACGGTTTCGCTGGGCAACACTGGGTTGAGTCTGAACTTTGCAAGCTATGCACGGAACCAAGAACAGGTTGCGGAACCCCCTAACTAGGCCATGGACGTCGATGCCGGCAAGAACAATGAACAACAATATCCAGAACTCTCAGGCTCTGACCCTCAATCTGCTGGACTGGTTAACACTCAACGCTCAAAGCCTTCGTATCGGGATAAAGTGGGGAAAGGTACTACGGATGATCATGGATATATCCATATTGATGTAGACGACTGCGGTATCACCCTGAAGCCCAAAGACATAATCATATCATCTGATAATGGCATCCTGGCTTTCAACTTGAAGAAGGACGCCAGGGATTGTCTGTTAAAGCCGTGGCAATATATTGTAATCGTGAAACTGCTTTCAAAGGAAATTGGATTCCTAACTCTCCAGGACCGAATAAAATCTATGTGGAAACCAACATGAGGCTTTAATCTTATCAATTTAGCTAATGACTTCTTTGTTGTCCAACTCCAGCGAGAAGACGATTTTATGCACGCCCTGACGGGAGGACCTTGGCCGCTCTTCAGATCGTATCTGACTATACAACGTTGGCAGCCAGACTTCTCGCCAGATACATCATCCCCACCCAAGTTAGTCGCTTGGCTATGCATCCCTAATCTGCCAATTCATCTATACCGGGAGGTGCTACTAGCGGAGATTGGAGACCATATAGGGAAGACGATCAAAGTTGATCTTAACACGATCTCACAGCGTCGTGGACGTTTTGCAAGAATTGCAGTGGAACTGGACATGGCCAAACCCCTCACACCTCAAGTGATGATCGAGGGCAATCACTACCGCATTGAGTACGAGAACATCCCATGCATCTGTATGTACTGCGGTCGGGCTGGACATCTTGAAAAAGATTGCTCAAAACGTGTTACTGAAGAGAACGCGGCGAGGAACGCCACTGCGGCAGCAGGCTCATCAACACCATCCCTTCCTACCCCTACAAGGATTCACAGATTACATCCATGCACGCCCCATCCAGCGTTAGCAAAGGCCCGCTCAAAAGAAGGACCAATCCAGATCCACTAACAGGTTCTTGAACCTGGAGAACCAGGAAGAGGAAGATGGAGATACGGGGGTAATTGGTGTTGATACTGTGGCTGAAAAAGTAACTAATGGGATCGACTAGAGCACCCGGAAGAAAAACTTCAAACATACCAAGAAAAGCAATGAATCCCCCCCAACAGGTCCCCTTACAACAACTGAATCATGCAACACAACAAGTTCAAACAACCGAGTGGCCCCACCCATCTCACTCGGCAGTAAATCCTACAGGCGATTCCATAATCCCGGGAAGAACAAGCACAGCCCACCCTTTCGTCACCATGCTCTTTTCCTTTGGAAAAGATGTCCCGTCTCATCCTTATAGGAGTCCAAGTCACAACTCGGTCGGGATTCATCTACGCAATAGGAAAATTGTAAGCTCTGGAGAAGGTAGCAAGTCATCCACCAAGAAACGCGGAAAAACCTCGCTTCTTCAAGATTTGGAGGAGGAGGCAAGATCGATGGGAAACTCCACCCTTACTGACCCTAGTCAATGAAGATTATCACATGGAACGTACAAGGTGTCTGTGATAAGGACACCCAAAATGCAGCTAAAGAACTTTCGAGGAAATACAGAGCTTCGATCCTTGGTATCCTTGAACCAAGGTGCAATGGTGATCGAGCTCTGAGCATCATCAAAAGGATGGGATTCGCACAGTCACATAGAGTCGAGGTTGTTGGTTTCTCCAGAGGAATATGGATTCTTTGGAGGAATGACATCCCGCTGGAAATCATTGTGTCGCACAAACAATTTGTTCATTGCCGAATTCATCAATCCTTCTTCACCTTCGTCTACGCAAGCACGCTAAGGAGTGGGAGGAAACTCCTCTGTAATCAGCTCACTATGTTGGCACCCTCCATCATTGATCCATGGGTGGTGGTGGGGGACTTCAACGTGGTCATGTATCCATCGAAAAAGTTTGGAAGCAATACCTTTGATAGTGCTAACAGTCGAGATTTCATCAAATCCACTGAGGCATGCTTTCTTTATGACCTGGGAGCTAGCGGAGCCCACACCACCTTCAGGAGGGGCCTCCTCCATGAGCGTCTAGATAGAGTGTTGGGGAATAGACATTGGATCGATCAATCTTCCAGCAACTCGGTCCAGGTCCTAGAAAAGAATCACTCAGATCACACACCTATCCTGGTGTCGTCCGCGGCACTATCCATGGCGAATCGGAGGCATGTTACTTGCACCTCTATGAGATGGTATACCACACCTGGGTTTGATGAGCTTCTGAAGTGGTCATGGCCCAGGGACCAGGACCTCTTGGCTGCCAACGCACAGTTCCTCGCCCAGGCCTCTAGCTGGGACACTGCGAGCCACAAAGCTGATAGACAAACAAAGGAACAAATCTCTAATAAAATCAAATGGTACCAAATGAACCTCGCCCTCCAGTTTGATCATGAGATGGCTCAAGAAACGGTTGCTCTACAGGCTCAATTAGACTCCATTCTCCAACGAGAAGAGGCGGAGAGCCAACAGCGAGCCCGGTGTGAATGGATAAAGCTTGGGGATAACAACACTCACTTTTTCCACTCTCTTACTAAAGCACGGAGACAACGCAACAGAGTTACACGTCTGAAGGATGGATCGGGCGCCTGGCAAGATGATGAACATGAAATGAGACTCCTTATACTTAACTTTTTTTCTTCTATCTATCAGGAGAACAATGAGGAGCTTAGGAAGACGAAAAACCCCAGCTTCGCGGGTTCCTTCCTACCTCTGACTTCGGCGCAGCGTGAGAAGATGTCAGCAACCCCTTTGACAGATGAGATCTGGTCTGCCCTCAGCTCCATGTCGCCGGTGAAGGCGCCGGGGCCAGATGGAGTGGATGTTGCCTTCTATCAGAAAAACTGGTCGCACTTGAAAGCTCAGCTTTGTAAATTTATACAACAGCCATTCGTAAGCCCCACTCTCCCTCCTACTTCAACGGACTCCATTATTATTCTTATACAGAAGGTTACCTCACCGGAACAATGCTCTCAGTTCAGACCCATCTCTCTAAATAATGTTTGTACCAAGCTTTTATCCAAGGTCATTGCGACAAGGATCAAACCATATCTGTAGGACTGGATTTCACCCTTCTAGTCAATCTTTTTGCCAAGAAGGAAGATAGGAGATAACACATCTCTTGTCCAAGAGATCGTCCACTCTATGGAGTCCAAAACAAGTTCTAAAAAGTTCCTTGCTCTCAAACTCGACCTGGTCAAGGCGTTTGATAAGCTCAGCTGGAAATTCATCCATGACCCTCTAGTTCGCACCTCTATTCCCAGGAACATCATTGATATTATTATGCAGATAATTTGCTCTGGAAATTCATATATTCTCTGGAATGGGGAGATAGCAGGCTCCTTCCATACTTCTTGTGGTGTTAAACAGGGAGACCCCCTCTCGCCATACATCTTTGTCCTCTGTCTCGAACGCTTCAGCCATCTTATTGAGATGGAAGCAACTACAGGAAACTGGAGACCTGTTATAATTTCAAAAGATAAAGTGCCGATCACGCATGTCAGCTTCAGTGATGACATTATCCTGTTTGGAGAAGCCTCTCTACACCAAGCCAAGGTTATGGGTCGATGTCTCCGGAAATTTAGCGACGCCTCTGGATTGTTTTTATCCTATGAAAATCCACTGTGTTCTTCTCCCATAACACGCCCAGAAGTTCTAGAAACCAAATCTATAGGAAACTGGGGATTCAAGAAACCAGCAACCTGGGCAGACATTTGGGCATTCCCATCATCCATAGAAGGAAGAGTAAAGAATTGTTCCTTTCCCTATTGGAGAAATTCCATAAGCATATCAACTCTTGGAAGAATAATCTTTTATCCCTCGCAGGAAGGATAACACTAGCCAGATCGGTGCTCCAATCCCAGGCATGCTATATCATGCAATCTATACAACTCCCGATCTCTACCTGTGACAAGATCGACCAGATCGTGAGGAATTTCATCTAGAACGGATCCTCAACTGCGGGGCACCTGAATTTAGTCGCATGGAAGCGTATCTCCCTACCTAAAAAGCTGGGAGGTTTGGGCATCAAAAAGACCAGAAACTTCAACGTTGCACTGATTATGAAGCTAGCATGGGAGTTTATCCAGAGGCGTTGGATACCATGGGTGGAAGTCATGATGGGTAAATACGTCTCAAGAGGGCAGTACAAGTCTACTGGTTCACATCTCTGGAAGAGCATACAGAGTCACATCCCCTTTATCTTGCAACATTCCAGCCGCATTGCCATATATGGTCTACAAACTCTTGTGTGGTCTGACGAATGGATCGGACATGGGCAAGCACCATCCTTAAAAGTTGATCTATCTCCCCCTGATGACCTATTGGATTTCAAGGTTTCCAGTCTAGTAAAAGACGATGGATCGTGGGACCTGGATTTCCTGAACTCATGGTTCACTTCTGAATCTATTAACCTAATCACAGCCATGTCGACCCCCAGACCTTCCTATGGGGAAGACGTCCGCATTTGGAAATTGGAGGCCCATGGTAGGTTCACTGCAAGATCAGCATATATTCTTATCAATCAAACTCAGGTCGATACAGATCAGGCGCCTTTCCAAACCGTCTGGTCACTATCCCTTCCTCATCGCATCAAAACCCATCTTTGGCTGCTGCTACACAATCGCCTTCTCACAAATTCTCTCCGCGTCCAAAGGAAGATGACAGATGATGTCAGGTGCTCGCGATGTGATGCATTAGTTGAGGATTGCATTCATGTCCTCCGGGACTGCAAGGAAGCCAAGACGGTCTAGTCCATTTACTGCCACCCGAAGCTATTCATTTCTACTCAAGCACTGTTGTCAACAATTGGCTGGATTATAACCTCCAATCACTACGCAATATGAGGGGTTGGAGCATTCTGTTCGCGGTTACATGCTGGAAGCTATGGAAGAATAGGAATTCTCTCATCTTTGAGCACAGGGCCACTCCACACCATGTTCTGGTAGTGCGATGCTATGCGGAAGCCAACTCTATATGACAGGCGTTCTGTCAGACGTCCAGGCCACCCAATGAAGCTCAGGTTTCAAACAGAGTTCTGAATATTCAAAGGACGTCTTCTATCATCACTGTGGATGTGGCCACTTCCTCGATTGCTAATCAACCTTGCGCTTGTACGATTGCTAGGATTACATCTGGAGACTGGATTACCGTGTCGGCATTGCTGATAGCAGGCATAGATGCCATGCAAGGGGAACTGAAAGCTATCTTACATGGGACGGAGATGGCTTTGAAGAACCATATACAGTCTGGGATCATTATCTCGGACTCTTGGAATGCAGTCCAGTGGATCAAGGGCATCTCTGAACCTCCATCGAAGTACTTCACGATTACAATGAGGACTCGTGAGCTCTTCCAGATTGTGAAGATTCAAGACATCGTGCACCTAAAGAGGGATCAAAACAAGCTCACCGATATGCTAGCCAAGTTCTGCCTAAAACAGCCAGCGCTGCCTACAGACTGGAGTAGATGCCCTACCAGTGCTCTTCATATTTATATCTCGGATAAACCTCTCTTTCATCGTTTATTCTCTAGTTCAGATAACTGATGTAACTGATCCTAACCGGTTTTGACAAAAAAAATCTACTATTTTTATCCTTTTAATATATGACAAGATCATTATGCTCATTTATCGTCAATTCATAGTTCATTATGATTGAATTCACATACGAACTTTATTCGTCATTAACTCTATCTTGATTCATTCAAAAACCCTAATTTTTATATTAAGGTTATTTATTCACAAATTAGGAACTTTAATGCTCGAAATAGCTTTTAACCATGAAAACTTAGTTCTATACATGAAATCAAATAATTAAAGCCATTAGTAGTCTTAATTACCAACATTAGGGTTTCAAGGCCCATTAAAGTATATTCATGCACATGAAACTCTAAATTAACTAATTTCATGCAAAATTCATCTTTTTCGATATTAATGTATCTCTTTATGATTAATAGGTTAATATCAACTTTAACCATCAATTAAACCCTACTGACTACATTAATCATATCCAAATAGGGTTTCTTAATCACTATTACACTAAAGTTAATAACTTCCACTAATTTTCGAATTGCAAGCATAATCAGACTCCAATTATAATTTTAATCGATTCCCCTCATTTTTCTAAGCAACTTTCATGTATAATGCGCATCTATCCGAGCTACGGTTATTGAGATACAAATTTAATAAGAATCACTTACTTTGGGCCAATAGACGGCTGCCACGTAGGCCTTGCCATGCAATCGTTGCTTGGTTGCTTGGAAACATTTTGAAAAGACAATTGTGCCCCTGGTTAAGTTGGCCGACTCTTTAGCCCACGAAGGGAAAAATGGTCCAAATCCGCCTCCACCTCCTTCTTCCTCACGCAGATCTGCTGTGTTGCCCTAGTGGTCGACTGCAGCATGACGCGGGCTCCATTCTGCCCTCCTCAGGGCTCGGGGGTGGCCACCCATGGCCGCCCCAACTCTGCCCCATCCTGGCGACCTCGAGACACAAGCAAAATGCGGACAAGACGGCCGGAAGCAAGCTCCGTAGGTTTGTGACCTGGTCAACCTGCTGCCCACCTACAGGCATCGTGCAGATGAAAAGAGTCAATCAAATGATCGTCAAGGCTCTCCCTGACGATGTCAGAGCGTCGCAACCCTTCATACTACTCTCCTTAGTTTTGGGATCGCCCCACCCCCTCGGGTTAGGATTAGAATGGATGCAAGGTTGAAGAAGAAGAAGAAGAAGATGAGGAAGAGAGTGGGAGACATGGGATCTATCTAAAACTCGATCCAGGGGGTCTACCCCTTTATATATAGGGGTACCCAGGCCCATGAACGTTTGTCCGCAAAGAAAACGATGCTTTTCCTAATAGGAAAGGAATTCCTTCATCAATAAGCTAGTTCTCTCTCTTTCTCTCATATTCCTTTTTCTTTTGATATTACAATTTCGAGAATTATCCCACTTATTCTCTTTGTTTCTTGCTCTTCAAACCATAGGCACGAAATCCTATTTTCCTTTAATAGAAATTACTTTCTTTTTAGCAATACCACATAATACATTAATTATATACTCACATTATCTTCTTATTTTCTGTTATGGGTATTTTCGCTTTCCTCTTTTTATTCATTGAGCTCCTTGGACCCTAAGGAATTATAATAATTCGAAATTCCTTTTTATTGAATACTCATTATCCTTCTAGATGCATCTAATTGCATTATTCTTCATTATTTCTCATTATCTTGTTTATTTCTTATAAAAATATTTCTTTTTGACAATTTCTCTTTATTTTCCTCATTGGTATTTCTTTTATCATTAGGAATCCTTGGGACATGAAATTCCACCAAGGATTACTCCATTATACCTCTTTTCACTTATTTTCCACATTTTATCAATATTTTCAATTTCTTTCTTAATAAAGAAATACTTAATTGATCTTCTCTTTTATTATTGCTCTCTTTATGCAACTTTGGACTCCTTGGAACCCAAGGAACCCAAGAGGCACGAAATCCCTCTTTGGATTTGCCTTTTAGAGGTTTCCACAATTTTCTTTTCTCAAATATTCAATTATTCATTCACTAATTGAATTTTCTTGTTATTTGGGCCCAATAGCCAATAAAGCCCACAACACAACATCAAGGCTATTGTAAATGAAAACTCATTTATTCAAAACAAAATATATCATTATTTGTTCCAATATCCTTAATATGAGAAATTACATTTCTCACTAAAAGAACCCAAAAATTGGGATTGTAACATCCTTCCCCTCTTATAAGAATTTTGTCCCCAAAATTCCATCAAGCAAGAAAACAAACCGGATAAGTCTTTCTTATGTCCATCAGGGCTACCATGTGGCTTCACCCTTTCCATGGTGCTTCCAAGAACCTTCATCATCTCATATTCTTCCATCTGAGTTCTTTTTTACCTTGGTATATCGTACCCTCATAGGTGACTCAGGATATTCCAACATCTCAAAAGCTGAATAGGTTCAAGGCTCAACACATGGCTTGGGTACCTCACATAGTGCTCTAGATTGGACTCATGTAATACATTATACATCATGTTATCTTGAGGGGTAAGGTTAAACATGACCTTTTCCACCAATCCATCTCAAATGGACCCATATATCGGGGACTCAGCTTTCTCAGTTGTAGCCTAGAGGGGTTGGATTTTCACATCACATATTCTCCCACAGTGAACTGCATGTCAGTCTGCTTTGCATCAGCTCATGACTCATGTCACCCTTGGTCTCTCTCTCAGCCATTGCATGATCAAGCGACTTCATCTGCACACTTTGTGGTTCTATTCTGACCTTCGCGAGGCCTCCTCTACCAACATCATATTAATGAAGTGGTAACTGACACAACCACCTTGTAGAACTTCTTACATCCCGGCTATGGTGGTTAACATCACATCTTAAGAATTGTCTCTTTGTATCACCCTGAACAAGTACACCGGCTCTCATCAGACCCTCTAGTCTGGATTATACTAACCATTAGTTAGGGGTGATAAACTATACTATCGTCAAGCTTGTCATGTATCTACTTCCACCTCATGGAAGTGAACCTTGGTCATATCCAAGAACTTTTGAACTCGCATCATGGTGTGGTTGAATCATCTTCTCTCTCTGTCTCGTGACAGTACTCTTCCTTTCTCATGTCATCTAGGTAAGGCGATCTACCATAACCCATATTGCACCTTGACCCTCCTTGGTCTAGGGGAGTCATACCACAAAATCCATAGTAATGAACTCCCATTCTCTCTTGGGGACTCTCTATACTTTATATCCATGCACTAGGTTACTGGTGTTCATCCTTCACTCTTGGCTTGCATGATCGCATGCTACATGCAACTTCACATCAAGAAACCAACGTGCTACTATCACTTACTATCTTTGTAGTATCACGGTGTTTGGTGATCCATGATCTCCATTATGTCATGATTCCTCAATATCGACTCCTCGAAAATCCTAAACCACTTTTAATACGGTTTTATTACCTTCCTATCCAAAGAAGTGTGTCTAGGGTTCCACTGCCATTCTTCTGGCTATCCAAACAACCACTAATCTTATTCAACATATCTCATTATATCTGAGTGTTAGCCAAACTTATCTCTTTTTCTCAACTTAAGGTTAGCCTGACAACCTCAACTTCTTCTAGATTCCAGCTAAACTAGGCACTATATCTCAACCAGAACATTCATCACCACTTCTTGTTACGACCCCATCTGAGCTTAATTGGTAAACTAGGGTTTACCTAGACAATTGCAAAGATTAATTGGAATAATCATTCTTGAAATTTAATTAATGACGATAACACAATTAGGATGTTTTAACTATGATAAGAAGTTTAAGTGTTTGTTTTCCTTGAGAATTAGGGTTTGAGAAACATAAACCCTAATCGGCCCAAAATAGGGTTTTGATGATACATGAACACAAAATTTGATAAGTATAGTTTCTCAGTAAATGATTTTTAGTATTTTATGTGTAACTCTGATTTACTTCAAATTTGGATATGATTTGGATATATAAAATTTGAACAACATTGGTAAATATCAGAATTTTTGAAGAATGTTCTGACCTGTTTATCGGTCGAGTTTCAAACTCGACCGATCATATTTCCAGATTTATATAGCAGTGTGGTAATTGAATTTTATATTTTTATTGGTATATCCAATTGATCTCAAATTTTAACTGTGCTTGAAAAACATAGTTTTAGACACTCTGTTAAATTTGCATAATTTTTGGATGACTGTTGATCTCTACAGTGAGGGTGTCGGTCGAGTTATGTGCAGGACAAACTCGACCGAATCTGCTGCAGACTGCAATATAGCAGTACACTGTTCTATTTTTAATTATTTATTGGTAATTCCAAATGATCTCAAATTTTAACAGAAGCTTTATAAATCAAGTATACACAACGTGATAAATTCCCATAATTGTTGGAGAAGGTTTGATCTATGAAATAAACGAATTACAGTAACTTTGTGTAACTGAATATTCAGCCAATATAATAAAAGTTGAGTGTTGGGTCAATATGCAATTGACCCAAGCAGCTCAAATTGACTTATATGATCGACCACACACACACACAGCTCTCATTCTTAGTCATCCACCCCAGAGAAACGAAAATCTAGAGAGAGAGGGAGAGTTAGGGCTTGAGTGGAGAAAGAGGAGGAATTGCTGACCTAGGGTTTTGCGGTCCGAGGAATGGTGAAATCAAGTAAGTTTGGATCCTTTGCATAGACTTTTATGGTGAATCTTCTCTCTCATGTCAAGATTCCATCCATGCTCTGATTTGATCCAAGATGATGTCGAAATTCCCTCTTTTCTCACCCTTTTTTCATAATCCCTCATTTTCAAGGTTTCCGAGTTGAATGGAAGAAGAATTGGGAGATTTGCTAGGGATTTGATATGAGTTCGAGATCCCCTGAGTTGAGCTGCAGTTTTGAGGTGTTTTCACACCTTGGGGTGAGTGAGTTCTTCCTTTAAACAATATAATGCACGAAATTTGATTATAGCATCCAAATCCCTAATTGCTTGGTATGTGATTCTAAACCTTGAAATGTCCGTTTAATTTAAGTTGTTGCAAATTGATATGATATGGATTCCTTCTCTGTTTGAATGACTCTTTGATGGTAGATTCACATCAGAAACGTATACAACACATCCTAGTAAGAATGCTTTTCAGATTTATACCATATGATGTAATTAGGGTTTAACTGAATTGAGATATCACTAGAGTTTCAACCTTATTGAAGAGGACTAGTAATCTTATAAGTGGTTAGGATGTACCTCATGGGTTACCTTATTTGAATTTTATTCTTGGTGCATGATATCTCAGTGAATAGCATGGAAACCTAAATTTAGTTCAATTTCCATGGGTTCATACATATATTGACTGTATATAATTGTTGAAAGCAGTCTTTAATTTGTGAATGTTTATATCGTGTGAAATCCTTATGAGAGCCATGTGATAAGTGAATGAGGCAAATGAAACCCTAAGAGCAGGGTGTTGCTATGTGATAAGAGAATAAGGAAAGGAAACCCTAAGGATAGGGTGTTCTATGAATTAAGTTATGGTGATATGAAAGGTTTCCATATGAGATGTGGTGATGCTTAACTGTTGAATTGTATGTTGTTTGTGCATTTAACTTTACATGCTTGTTCTCTTTGAGTTGGTATATATATACTACAGGGTTTCTTATTTTCACAATACATATCTCGTGAATTGCAGGTGATGAGATATGACATGCCCTAGAAAGGGATGTTATTGAGATCATGCAAATATGTATGAAATGTTAGAATGAGAATACTTGTTGGGTAGACATGATATATGTTTGAATACATGAGCTATGATGTTTTATATGATATGATATGGCAGGCCGTGTGAGCCTTGTGAGAAATGTAAAATGAGTTATGATTTCTATTTAAAATGTATCTATAACGTTAATGTTAGACTTAGGTGCCCTGAACACCGTAGAACCCCTTTGGGAGGTCTGCGCCTTAGGGGTGAAACTCGTGTCCAACATCAACCGGTTGAGTAATTCTGGTGGCACGAGGGTTGATAGGGGTTATTCAACAATAATCCGTACGTGTGTCACGGTGGTAACCCAGTGTAGACTCTCCGCCTGTGTGCTCAGGTTAGAGGAGGAGTCTAGAGCACTCAGAGTTAGTGCAATGAGGCCGGAGAGCCTGTGGGACGGAGAGCCTGTGGGTCCTGTAGTAGAACAGGACTGGAAGTCAGACTTAGCATTTCCCGGGTGTGTTGTTACGTCTTGTACGGTGTGGCCGTAGTGCACTGCGAGTCTCTTATGCAGAGTACACTACATAAGATCAGGGCATAAGCTAAAATATGATCATATAGGTTCACAGAGTTCCTTATAAATGAAAGAGTTAAGGAAGACTAGAGCATAGTCTTCTAGTAGTTATTCTTTGGATGTAATATTTACATTCTTTGTTATTTCAATTATATTGTTTTAGAACTGCTCAGTGTAGTATTTATTGTTGTTAAATTTCATAACGTTTATTCAAAGTTATACTTGTAATCACATTAGTGCCTTAGACTGTTTCTTTTAAGTACTCATTCACTGAGCGAGTAGGCTCACCCCTCTACTCAAACATTTTAGGGTTAACTACGTGGACTTGAAGATGGTCAGAGCATCTGCGTAGATCTTCCACAAGAGTTAAGTAAAAGATTAGTTGAGTCAGTCGGTCCTTGTCACTCTAGGTCCTTAGTAAGAGATAAGAGAGAGAGTTGTAATTATGATGTGTAATATTATTCCTCTTTTGAAATTGTATGCTATTAGTAGGTCTTATGTGCATAAGGTGTGAGAGACATCATGAATGTTTATATATGTATCTTTACTATTAAAGTCTGATTAGTAAAAGAAATGTTCAGATTCCCTTGTTAAAATGATTTATGTGGTTCAATGCGAAGAAACAAGAGTTTTAACAGAAAAGTAAAGAAAAGAAAAAAAAAGTTAAGGGTGTTCTTTGTATTACATATAAGTCCTATCTTATGCCCTAATCTCATGATTTGAGGAAATTGTGAGATCGGGGTGTAACAGCTTGGTATCAGAGCTTAGGGTGAGTTGTCAAGGACCACTAAGTTAGTAAGTTAGAGTCCTATGTGTGGAAAATAGGAGATGTTTGATGTTAGCTTTGGGGATTTGAGTATTTGGATATCCTGGCCCAATATCTGAGTACTTGGATCAACCAGTACAAGCTACTCTGTCTATTCTTTCACGTATACCCTGGCCAGGTATACAGTGGAAGAATGGGCTAGAGAGGAACCCTAGAAATGTTAGGGTTGGAAAACGAGAAAAGAAACAAGAATTAAGAGCATAAATGTAAAAAGAGATAGAACTTACATTTCATAATGTTGTTTTTGTTGGAAATGTATAGAAATGCTCTTATATGTTTGAATTGAAATATTCAATACTTTGAAATATGGGTCTTTAATATCTATTGTAAACTATGTAGTTGTAGCATTTATTGATTTCATTCTTTGTAACAAGTAGACTAGAATTGACCTTTGAATGAGCTTTTGTTAGTGGATAAGTTTTCTTCCACACTTCTGAGATGAATAGGAGTTGAGTAATCCTTTGTAGTTCTTGGCTTCAGGACTTCAGGTTTGGCCTGGTCCGGCTGGTAGGATGCGTTACTGGGATCTAATGACTCCTATTAATAGTATAATAAGAATAGACTCTGGATAATTAGACCCACATTAGAGTGAGAATGTACATACAGTAAGATGTTGAAACAGATGGGCAAGATCAGAACAACTAAGAATCAGTTGAAACTGGTATCTGAGGTTCAATTTTGGGGCCTCATATGAGAAACCCTTAATTGGGAATAATAGAACATGATATGAAGTTCATAATCAGTTTATTGATTAATATTATATGAACTATACATATGAAATATAGAAAAGATATGTGAAATGTATGTATGGTTCAAGATAGCAAGAATCAATCATGAAGAATGAATCATATAATAGAGTATAATGCTTTTATGAACTCTAAAGCAAAGGCTAAGTAGAGAATAGGGTTGAGCATTCAATAGGTCCATAGAAGTAAAGAGTCTTCAAAAGAGTAAAAGTAAAGAGAATTGTATGAACGTGTAATTCATAAGACTAGAACAACAAACTAGTTTCTAAGTAAAGAACATAGGTGCAGTTTAACGAATGAATAAGTCATACAAAGGTAGACTGTATTCAGGAGAGAAAAACTTGATTGAAAGAGAAACTATGTTTGACCCATGCATGATCCACTTGATTTAAAAATGAAGAATATGTAATGTATTCAACATGAGGAAAAACTAATAGAAGGACTATTAATTTAGAACGTTAACTTCGCAATAGTATAAAGATAAAGGAGAAAATATGTGCAACATGGTATACATGATCATACATATGAATAAGCAACATGGTCATAAGAGAAAAATTTAGAATTAAAGATGACGGGTTAAAGAGTAGTATATGGTAAGAGGACTATGAAACGTAAGATAGGGTTTGAAATATGATGGAGAAGTTATAAAATAAAGAGGTTGTGAGATTCAAGCAAGTGCTAATTAATCAAATATCTCTGTTGATAACTAAGTAAATCTACATACGAGAATGTATTAAGGGAATGTTTGAATACAAGTATTCCAAGTCTTAAAATCATCTTCTCTTTCATATATTCCTTAACAATAGCAAGGTGGGAATGAAATGATAAGAAAATGAATCATATATGATGCATAACTACCTTGGTAGGGTCATCTAGTGAATGTAATAGTGACATACAATATGATGAAGTGCGATAAGAAATAAATTCTTGTGTGATAGCAAGAATGATGAATAATCTATTCCTATCTTAAATGCTTCAATGTTAATGATGTTTATTGTATATAATCATATGAAAAGGATAGGTAGAAAAAAGTAAAGAAGTAATGAATGAGAAGAGAGATATGGGAAAACACTAGCTTTGTGTAATATGTGAATTTGTTTTTACATGTATGATTTGTTGAAGGCATATTAAGGTATGAAAGTTGGTTCTACATATGATTTCAGGGTATTTGTGTAAGCTATATGTTAAATTAAAGGTGTATGATAGTTGTAGTAATTCATACCTGATATGCATCTTACTATTGTGTATTTGTGATATGGTGATACGGTTTGGATGATGTCAGAACACATGGAGAGATACCCTGAACAAGGTAGTCATACTTATCCACTCATATTAATAGAAAGGGATGATAATCAGATTGTCTGGACAAATAACCCTAATGAGGTGTAGCTTGTTATACCTAGCTCTAATATAACTGAGTGATGGTAATTGAGTATGATTAATGCTTGAATGACTGATACAATTGTGGATTACTTTATTACTGTGGTTGAAACCCTAAAATGATATAATACGATGGTTACACTTTGAATTGTGTGTGTGCCCATAACCCACAGGTCCCAGGATCGAAACAGGATAGTATGGAATGAGGTGGTAATGCTTCACCTCATGCATCCATGACCCAATGGGGATGCCAAGAGTAGTATGGTGCAATTGATTGTTGAATCTAGCCTTTTAATTCAAGACTGTTTTGCTATTTGAATAGCACTTTATTAAAGTTTAAAACAGAATGGTGAACTCGCTTTTGTCACTTAAAGGTGATACAGAACAATAAATCTTTCTGAGCCGCATAAGTTGAGATAGTTGTATCAGAGTATCAGAGTTGCGCAGAGAAAGTGTGGTGGTTTATCTTTGCATTCTATGTTTGACTGTGGCATAAAGAATTTGCTTGATATCATTGAGAACTATTTGAAATATGTTGTGATTTAGTAAAGAATTAAAAGATCTAATGTTGAAAACTACATTCAGGTATGAAATACAAGAATATAATTACATGGAAGGCTTTAGAAGCTTAAAATAACCTTGAATGTATCTTTCTTGTGGGTTTATGTTTCGAGGACGAAACATTCTAAGGGGGGAAAGAGTTGTTACGACCCCATCTGAGCTTAATTGGTAAACTAGGGTTTACCTAGACAATTGCAAAGATTAATTGGAATAATCACTCTTGAAATCTAATTAATGACGATAACACAATTAGGATGTTTTAACTATGATAAGAAGTTTAAGTGTTCGTTTGCCTTGAGAATTAGGGTTTGAGAAACATAAACCCTAATCGGCCCAAAATAGGGTTTTGATGATACATGAACACAAAATTTGATAAGTATAGTGTCTCAGTAAATGATTTTTAGTATTTTATGTGTAACTCTTATTTACTTCAAATTTGGATATGATTTGGATATATAAAATATGAACAACATTGGTAAATATCAGAATTTTTGAAGAATGCTCTGACCTGTTTATCGGTCGTGTTTCAAACTCGACCGATCATATTTCCAGATTTATATAGCAGTGTGGTAATTGAATTTTATCATTTTATTAGAATATCCAATTGATCTCACATTTTAACTGTGCTTCAAAAACACAGTTTGAGACACTCTGTTAAATTGACATAATTTTTGGATGACTTTTGATCTCTACAGTGAGGGTGTCGGTCGAGTTCTGTGCAGGACTTTTAATTATTTATTGGTAACTCTAAATGATCTCAAATTTTAAATGAATCTTTATAAATCAATTATAAACACCTTTATAAATTCCCATAATTGTTGGAGAAGGTTTGATCTCTTAAATAAACGAATTACAGTAACTTTGTGTAACTGAATATTCAGCCAATATAATAAAAGTTGAGTGTTGGGTCAATATGCAATTGACCCAAGCAGCTCAAATTGACTTATATGATCGACCACACACACACACAGCTCTCATTCTTCGTCATCCACCCCAGAGAAACGAAAATCTAGAGAGAGAGGGAGAGTTAGGGCTTGAGTGGAGAAAGAGGAGGAATTACTGACCTAGGGTTTTGCGGTCCGAGGAATGGTGAAATCAAGTAAGTTTGGATCCTTTGCATAGACTTTTATGGTGAATCTTCTCTCTCATGTCAAGATTCCGCCCATGCTCTGATTTGATCCAAGATGATGTCAAAATTCCCTCTTTTCTCACCCTTTCTTCATAATCCCTCATTTTCAAGGTTTTCGAGTTGAATGGAAGAAGAATTGGGAGATTTGCTAGGGATTTGATATGAGTTTGAGATCCCCTGAGTTGAGCTGCAGTTTTGAGGTGTTTTCACACCTTGGGGTGAGTGGGTTCTTCCTTTAAACAGTATAATGCACGAAATTTGATTATAGCATCCAAATCCCTAATTGCTTGGTATGTGATTCTAAACCCTGAAATGTCCGTTTAATTTAAGTTGTTGCAAATTTATATGATATGGATTCCTTCTCTATTTGAATGACTCTTTGATGGTAGATTCACATCAGAAACGTATACAACACATCCTAGTAAGAATGCTTTTCAGATTTATACCATATGATGTAATTAGGGTTTAACCTAATTGAGATATCACTAGAGTTTCAACCTTATTGAAGAGGACTAGTAATCTTATAAGTGGTTAGGATGTACCTCATGGGTTACCTTATTTGAATTTTATTCTTGGTGCATGATATCTCAGTGAATAGCATGGAAACCTAAATTTAGTTCAATTTCCATGGGTTCATACATATATTGACTGTATATAATTGTTGAAAGCAGTATTTAATTTGTGAATGTTTATATCGTGTGAAATCCTTATGAGAGCCATGTGATAAGTGAATGAGGCAAATGAAACCCTAAGAGCAGGGTGTTGCTATGTGATAAGAGAATAAGGAAAGGAAACCCTAAGGACAGGGTGTTCTCTGAATTAAGTTATGGTGATATGAAAGGTTTCCATATGAGATGCGGTGATGCTTAACTATTGAATTGTATGTTGTTTGTGCATTTAACTTTATATGCTTGTTCTCTTTGATTTGGTATATATATACTACAGGGTTTCTTATTTTCACAATACATATCTCGTGAATTGCAGGTGATGAGATATGACATGCCCTAGAAAGGGATGTTACTGAGATCATGCAGATATGTATGAAATGTTAGAATGAGAATACTTGTTGGGCAGACATGATATATGTTTGAATACATGAGCTATGATGTTTTATATGATATGATATGGCAGGCCGTGTGAGCCTTGTGAGAAATGTAAAATGAGTTATGATTTCTATTTAAAATGTATCTATAATGTTAATGTTAGACTTAGGTGCCCTGAACACCGTAGAACCCCTTTGGGAGGTCTGCGCCTTAGGGGTGAAACTCGTGTCCAACATCAACCGGTTGAGTAATTCTGGTGGCACGAGGGTTGATAGGGGTTATTCAACAATAATCCGTGCATGTGTCACGGTGGTAACCCAGTGTAGACTCTCCGCCTGTGTGCTCAGGTTAGAGGAGGAGTCTAGAGCACTCGGAGTTAGTGTAATGAGGCCGGAGAGCCTGTGGGCCGGAGAGCCTGTGGGTCCTGTAGCAGAACAGGACTGGCAGTCAGACTTAGCATTTCCCTGGTGTGTTGCTAAGTCTTGTACGGTGTGGCCGTAGTGCACTGCGAGTCTCTTATGCAGAGTACACTGCATAAGATCAGGGCATAAGCTAAAATATGATCATATAGGTTCACAGAGTTCCTTATAAATGAAAGAGTTAAGGAAGACTAGAGCATAGTCTTCTAGTAGTTATTCTTTGGATGCAATATTTACATTCTTTGTTATTTCAATTATATTGTTTTAGAACTGCTCAGTGTAGTATTTATTGTTGTTAAATTTCATAACGTTTATTCAAAGTTATACATGTAATCACATTAGTGCCTTAGACTATTTCTTTGAAGTACTCATTCACTGAGCGAGTAGGCTCACCCCTCTACTCAAACATTTTAGGGTTAACCGCGTGGACTTGAAGATGGTCAGAGCATCAGCATAGATCTTCTACAAGAGTTAAGTACAAGATTAGTTGAGTCAGTCGGTCCTTGTCACTCTAGGTCCTTAGTAAGAGATAAGAGAGAGAGTTGTAATTATGATGTGTAATATTATTCCTCTTTTGAAATTTTATGCTATTAGTAGGTCTTATGTGCATAAGGTGTGAGAGACATCATGAATGTTTATACATGTATCTTTACTATTAAAGTCTGATTAGTAAAAGAAATGTTCAGATTCCCTTGTTAAAATGATTTATGTGGTTCAATGCGAAGAAACAAGAGTTTTAACAGAAAAGTAAAGAAAAGAAAAAAAAAGTTAAGGGTGTTCTTTGTATTACATATAAGTCCTATCTTATGCCCTAATCTCATGATTTGAGGAAATTGTGAGATCGGGGTGTAACACTTCTTATCCTTAAGTATTAGGTATCATACACCTCCATGTATTATACTTATCATCTCATCTCAAACTCTAAGTTGGTCTTCCTCGAGAAGCTTTGAGCTCATCCTCATGGTGATCAAACTCAATCTTGGTTAACTTGCAAATTTCCACATAGCTCCTGATAAAATATCCTCATAATCTGATTACACTACTTCTCTGGGTGTTTGTAAACCATCCATGTATCAACTTCTCCACTAAGGTATGTTATCCTTTCTGTAGCAACATCTCAACTCACACCATCTTTATCCTTGGTGTATGGCATGCGTATTGTCCTATCTCTCACTCCCATAACAAGAGGAAATAAGCATTTGGCTGCAGTCCAAATATAGAGTTCTTCCTGTTCCAAGAGTAGAGATGGTACATCCCACCTTGCCAGTACACCTTTAAAGCTAAGTTGAAATGTGCCACACCTGTCTCTACATCACAAACATCATGATATCAAGGTTGCTTCCATGGAAAACTGGTCTCTACTTGGGTTACTATACAATCCTTGGTCATCTCCTCTAGGTCTATAGGGTGCCGACACTTTTGGGGTCATCCCTCTTCCCTCATGCATCAGAGAGTGCCCTACTCATCTGCCCTTTGGGTCCCATGAATTTATGAAGGTGATCAATCTCCTAACCCATGGCCCTCAAACAATGATAGTTGTTTCCTCCCGATCCTATGGTCATGTGCAACTAGGGAATTAGGTAACTCCTACTTCCATCGGTCTTATCCCCACATGACCCTAGGATAGACTTAGGATTATATCATAGTACATGTCCGAATTAGAACCTTACCCAAGCCTTCATCACCTCTCTCTCTGCATTCTTGGGTTGTCTTTCATCTATTCTCAGGGATCATGGCGACCTGCCTACCCTGGTCAGGCCCCATATTGGTTACCTCCTTGGTAACATATTCACATGCACGTAGAGATGGTTATCTATGGGTCTGCAGGTTCATTCTCATACCATGTACTCTTCACTTAGCTCCTCAGATCTTATGAAACTTCTTTAGGTTACTTCAAAGCCAACAAAACTGGTATACATCCTACAAAAGGGCCCCTCTCCCAGGATGGGAGAAAACTACACCTTGATAACAAAGGTCACAACCATCCTTAGGGTTTATATTCCCAGTAGCTACTAAGGCACAAGAAGACCACCTACTAAGTCATGCTAAGTCATACTTGTTCTCTTTCCTCAATGCTGGATCAAGATTATACCCTCCCATGTCATCAACTTAGTTGTGAGGGATTCATCAACCATACCCTTAACTTAAGGGGTTTCCTTTACCTCTACACATGAGGAGTACCATGCTCGAAACTATAGAGACTCAAAACTCATCATGAGCAACGGGTACACCACTTCCCCTCTTAGGCCTAGGTTCACCTTTGGGTGTCCAACTACATGTTCAATCTCTTAACCAAGAATCAAGTATGTATAAGGCATGGCATACTCTCCATGTCATCCTCCTGCTCGAGTAACGCATCAGGGTTGAGTCCCCCTCAAGGACAACCAACCAGGTACCAGGCCTCACAACTCATTACTTAAACCTCCTCAGGGTATAAGGCACTCTTTGTCTCCACTTAGTAGGTAAACACCTATACCATAGGCACATAGGTACCAGAAGCATCACTTTCTCTTTAGGGTTTGGTTCCTTTAAAGGACACCAAGATATCATCAGCCTCCAGGGATCAGGCATGAGGCAACCACTATCATCCACTTAGGTCACATCATCCTCAACCCCCACTATTCCTCAAGTTTCAGGGTTTTAGGCTTCCAACCTCCTTGTTGGGGTCTTGCTTTCTCTCTCTAGAGCTAACTCCACCTCCAGCCATACTACTAGAGGTCCCTTCTCTATGAAGGCTCAAGTTCACAAGCATACCCCTATGTGGGTGAAGCCTATGCTCAACTCATGTTTGGCTCAAGATTATCCATAACTCCCTTATGCTTATATCATAAGACATCCATTATGATTCCTTATTTAGGGTTTCATCCTACTGTCAGCACTACTGACGTACTCTGGGTGCAAGCTATACCCTACTTGCACAAGCCCATAGGGTTCTATAGGTTCTTCTCTAACCTCATCCATGAAGGAGTTATCCTTCGCTCAAACATGCACGACCCTCTCCAGGGTTGGGTCACCAAAGGTACTAGGTCATCTACCCTCTTATGGCATCCCAAAGGCGTGACCAACCAAACACTCGGTCAACCCTGACATCTAACTCATCATGTCATCTCTCTCTCTAACCTTCACTTAGGGTTAGGGTTAACATCATCCTCAAAGGATGTGCTAGGTCTCTACTTTTAATGGAGGTCTCTACCTCTAAGACTAACTCTCTCTACTCATCCTCCTACCAAGGAGGTCTATCCTCAGGTCTCTCCTGAGGCAATGACAACTCGTGTCATACGACCTAGGCATGTATCTAATCCTTTACGCTTACTCTATTAAGCTTATGTCCATGACATCTTATTTACATGTTTTTTATTAATTTGGTGGAGGATTCCTTAATCCTTATCAACCTTACCCATACCTCAAGAGGGTGAGGAGAAGAGAGGAAACCCTAATCCTTAAGGTCCTTATCAGCATTTGAGTTGAGAATGGATGAACAAGATGAGAGAGTCCTAAAGGTATCTTATTTCGATTCATACCCTAAGACTTTGGCCAGGCAGTCACACAGATCCGGGAGTCCTCGTATTCCGACTAGCAGTGCAGAGGAAAATATTGCCAGCCCCCGGTCGTGATCCTTTTCTATACACCTCCGTCTTTCGGATAATCCTCTAATAACTCCCTTGGGTTCTATAGAGTTTGTAAAATTTAACAATTATTAAAGATTAGATGAGGAACCTATGCTCTGATACCAATTGTAATGACCCCGCCTCCCGGTAACCCCCAATTAAGGAAGACCCAAAGGTCAGAGCCGTTATTCAATTAACAGGATCAAAGGTTCGACAAATAATCAATAATAATTATGAAATTCTATTACTAACTAAAAACTGGTATAAAATAAAAACTTTACTTACCTTTTAAAAGCTGGGATTTCGAAACTTCTATCCATGAAGATACTAATCTAACTAATCCTCCAGTGTATGTTATTTATCATTTAGTTCCACATATGCCACTTTACTATTTATTCTTTTCATTGAACCTAAAATGCCGGAAAAAAAACGTCGGTCGGCAAGAAGCTAGTATGTGGGGGAAACAATAATCATGTAAATAGGTTAACAATGTAATCATTCAATTACTCATTTAACAACCAAGATTACATTTTAAGCCACACTACTCAATCCTTACATATACCCTAACTCTGTGCTAACCCTGCAGTGGATTTATATGCTACCTCTCGTTAGGTAGATTATTACCCCCATGGACCTACCTTACAGGTAGCCAATACCTAGGGTAATAGAGTCACATGGCACTACCCGAAGGTAGCCCAATATCTAACTCATGATGACTTGATGGTCCTACCCCATTGGTAGCCATTTACTAAGTCATGTAATGACCTGATGGACCTACCCCATTGGTAGCCATTTACTAGGTCAATCTATAAAGCTACAGAGGGGACTAGGATCTGAGCTAGTAGGCACATCTCTTATGTGATAGTAATATTCACATTATAATTTGCATGAATTAAATGCAACCAAAAATTTAATTTAAGTCATCGATAAAACATCAAAAATCCTCGAGAAACTAATTCAGGATATTCATAGGCGTAACCACATACCTGTACATGTAGATTCAGGTGCAGGAATAATCCAAACAACAATGAGCATGCAAGCATTCAATAAATCCTGAAACAATTATACAATTCCCTTTTATTACTCATGTCATCAAGATCCATTAAATGTAACTCGCTTCCTAGGGTTTCTAGTCCACTTTTAGGATTTCTGTTATAATTAGGGTTCCCTTCATCTTTTATTATTTTAAACCCTAATTTAACGCAATTGATTAGAAACCCTAATTATCTCAACATCTAATCCTCAATTGCAGATTAAAGGCATAATTAACCATTAAATAAGTCCATTAAGCCTCTTTTACATTAAATCTACTATTTTTATCTTTTTAATATATGACAAGATCATTATGCTTATTTATCGTCAATTCATAGTTCATTATGATTGAATTCACATACGAACTTTATTTGTCATTAATTCTATCTTGATTCATTCAAAAACCCTAATTTCTATATTAAGGTTATTTATCCACAAATTAGGAACTTTAATGCTCGAAATAGCTTTTAACCATGAAAACTCAGTTCTATACATGAAATCGAATAATTAAAGCCATTAGTAGTCTTAATTACCAACATTAGGGTTTCAAGGCCCATTAAAGTATATTCATGCACATGAAACTCTAAATTAACTAATTTCGTGCAAAATTCATCTTTTTCGATCTTAATGTATCTCTTTATGATTAACAGGTTAATATCAACTTTAACCATCAATTATACCCTACTAACTACATTAATCATATCCAAATAGGGTTTCTTAATCACTATTAAACTAAAGTTAATAACTTCCATTAATTTTCGAATTTCAAGCATAATCAGACTCCAATTATATTTTTATTGGTTTCCCCTCCTTTTTCTAAGCAACTTTCATGTATAATGCGCATCTATCCGAGCTACAGTTATTGAGATACAAATTTAATAAGAATCACTTACTTTGGGCCAATAGAAGGTTGCCACGTAGGCATTACCATGCAATCGTTGCTTGGTTGCTTGGAAACATTTCGAAAAGACAATTGTGCGCCTGGTTAAGTTGGATGAATCTTTAGCCCGCGTAGGGCAAAATGGTCCAAAGCCACCTCTGTCTCCTTCTTCCTCACGCCGATCTGTTGCGTTTCCCTAGCGGTCGACTGTAGCACGACACGGGCTCCATTCTTCCCTCCTCAGGGCTCGGGGGTGGCCGCCCCAGCTCCGCCCCATCCTGGCATCCTCGAGACACAAGCAAAACCCGGCCAAGACGGTCGGAAGAAAGCTCCACAGGTTTGCGACCTAGTCAACCTGTTGCCCACCTACAGGCATCGTGCAGATGAAAAGAGCCGATCAGATGATCGTCAAGGCTCTCCCCGACGACGTCGGAGCGTCGCAACCCTTCATACTACTCTCCTTGGTTCTGGGATCGCCCCACCCCCTCGGGTTAGGTTTAGAATGGATGCAAGGTTGAAGAAGAAGAAGAAGATGATGAGGAAGTGAGTGGGAGACGTGGGATCTATCTGAAACTCGATCCAGGGGGTCTACCCCTTTATATATAGGGGTACCCATGCCCATGAACGTTTGTCCGCAAAGAAAACAATGCTTTTCCTAATAGGAAAGGAATTCCTTCATCAAGAAGCTAGTTCTCTCTCTTTCTCTCATATTCCTTTTTCTTTTGATATTACGATTTCGAGAATTATCCCACTTATTCTCTTTGTTTCTTTCTCTTCAAACCATAGGCACGAAATCATATTTTCCTTTAATAGAAATTACTTTCTTCTTAGCAATACCACATAATATATTAATTGTATACTCACATTATCTTCTTATTTTCTATTATGGGTATTTTCTCTTTCCTCTTTTTATTCATTGGGCTCCTTGGACCCTAAGGAATTATAATAATTCGAAATTACTTTTTATTGAATACTCATTATCCTTCCAGGTGCATCTAATTGCATTATTCTTCATTATTTCTCAGTATCTTGTTTATTTCTTATTAAAATAGTTCTTTTTGAGGATTTCTCTTTATTTCTCCTTTATTTTCCTCATTGGTATTTCTTTTAGCATTAAGAATCCTTGGGACACGAAATTCCACCAAGGATTACTCCATTATACCTCTTTTCACTTATTTTCCACATTTTATCAATATTTTCAATTTCTTTCTTAATAAAGAAATACTTAATTGATCTTCTCTTTTCTTATATCTCTCTTTATGCAACTTTGGACTCCTTGGAACCCAAGGAACCCAAGAGGCACGAAATCCCTCTTTGGATTTGCCTTCTAGAGGTTTCCCCATTTTTCTTTTCTCAAATATTCAATTATTCATTCACTAATTGAATTTTCTTGTTATTTGGGCCCAATAGCCAATAAAGCCCACAACACAACATCAAGGTTGTTGTAAATGAAAACTCATTTATTCAAAAAAAAATATATCATTATTTGTTCCAATATCCTTAATATGAGAAATTACATTTCTCACCAAAAGAACCCAAAAATTGGGATTGTAACAAGATTAGAATGCTTGGAGCTCAGACCACTGAAATGCCCCTAGATCCTAATGTAAATTGGGATGATGATGTATCTCACATGTATCTTGACAGTAAAAGATATAGAAGAATGGTTGGCAAACTGATCTATTTCACTATTACTAGAGATGATATTTCTACCATTGTTGGTCTTATTATCAGGTACCTTGACAAGCCTAGCTAGTGTCACTAAGAAGCAATGTGTCATATCCTAAGGTATCTGAAGAAATCCCATGGTAAAGGCCTTTTCTATAGAAAACATGGTCATTTCTCTCTTAAAGGCTACTCTGATTCTAACTATGTTGGAAGTAAGTGTGACAACCTTGATTTTCTCTCTCCTATATTGTACTCCTCTCTCATCAAGTGTCTCGCTTACTCTTTTTGATATTAATTTCATAATTGGATACTTGTTCCAATTTGGCGACTACCATGATCAATTTTGCAATGTGCAACTTTAATTTGTACTTTTAACTAAGTATCTTGCTATACCCTGTCACCTTCTTGTATCTAATTTGGAATCTCAACACCATGATCTTTTGTCTTTCTAATATGTACCACATTGTAGTGGATTCAATTACAAATATAACAGAACAAAAATCAACCCAATCAGACCTTTGTAGCATGAGTTATGAAATCTTGAAGGTGCTTTGATTTACTTTGATTTTAAGTGATTTGGTACTCTTATTTGCTTGTTGGGTCGGCCTATCCATGGGCCCAGCCGATGTAATGCCCTTACATGCCCCCACCCCCTTTCTCCTTCGGGAAAGCATAGAAGGTATCGAGCCGCCCTCCTTCTTCCTTTCCAAAACAGACAACGGAAGGATGCTCAGGATTGTTGGGATCTAAACCCTAGCATTCATGATGCTTTATAAACTCCCCCTGGTAAAACCCTAGTTCCACTTCTCCTTTGCTTCATTCTCCTTGTGCCACTGCCCCTCCCTCTTCCTTCTTCATCTCGTTCTATTATGCCTCTTTTCCTACTGCTCCAACGCCCCCCTTCCGGCCTTCCCCCATACGTGACAATTGATAGTGTTGCTTCTCGACAGCAGCAAAGGGCACCCCACTACCTACAGATCTACACCACACGCATAGCTATTGGTTGGATGATTGCATCCACCATGATGCTGGAAAAAGGGAAGGGGTGAAGCTGCCCCATTCTTCCCCTATTTTGGTCCTAGGAACAGAGGACCATGGTGAGTACATGTAGAGAGGACATTTTAGGAACCGGATGCTACCTAGTGAACTGAGCGTCCGTGAGGCCAGGGTAGGGCGGCCAGCCGTCTCCCTTGAGTTGCGAGATCTAGTGTACTGGTGTCATGAGTGGCCGACGCACTGCTCCGACACCGGCAGTCTGGAGCGAACGGGCTCGGGGGTGAGTGCCCAGCGTTGGAGTTTGGCAGGGGAGCGGTCAAGTTTGGTGACGAACGGACGGGAAAAGCGGAGCAGGGACACTGGCGAATCAAACAAGGCCACACATCCAGGGAGAACCCAACGCACATGTACTTGGGTCGTGGTGTGCAGGTACCATTGGATCGCCCATCCACGACTAGAGTTAATCAATAAATATGAAGGTAACACCCAATCTGAAATCCATATAGTTTCGATGTAGAATTTATAAAAATCATAACTTCCTCATTTTAAGGCCAAATATAGAAAAATTATATATCAAACTGATCCTCTCGAAAAGACCTATAACATGAGCTTATTTTCAGACCCTGAATCTTCTTCTAGTTTCCTTATATTTCTAAAGATGTAACCTTTGACTACTTTCAATATGATTAACACATGATTATGATTAATGATTGGATCATGATGCTCAATCTACCCCTGATCCTTAAATTAGTACTTGTGATATATACTTGAACTAAATGAAGGTCCTACTCTCCCTATTGTTCATCATGACCCTTTTTGTACATATGTGCTTAGTTTGGACTTTAATGATGAACGTTACCCCAAATTGCTAATCTTGTTTCTAATGGACATCCACTTAATCTTGTTATATGTTTCTAATGACTTAATATTGTTGATCTAAATCATATTTTAGATCTAGACCTCTTGAATCGATGAATAATGATCTAGGATGCCCTACTGTGAATCTTTTGACCCTAGAATGCATGTAAATGCCTTAAACCTTGATATGATCATAGAAAGTGCATGGAATGTCATAATGGCCTGAAACTTGAACCACCCCCACATGATGGACTCTAACTCAGTATAAGTTCATCAAATATACTAATAAGTAACTTGTAACCTAACTTTGCCAAAACCCTAAAATGCATCTAATTAGGGTTAATGATGAGAATCTAATGCATATATGTAATCTTATTGTTAATCAGGTTTGGCATATGGTAGATGATGAAGGATATGTTAGGTTGTAAAATCTCTAAATCAGGTATGGGCCTTATCTAGTTATATGAATATGGCTTTCTTGTTTGAAAAGACATATATTGTATGCTTGTTTGTCTATTTGCTCAAATATTACCATGTAGTATTGTTGTCTTACTCGATGTTTGCCTCGTCAGTTTTATAACTTGAACACATATATATAGAACTCCATTATAATATTTATGATAAAGGTTTAACTCTTGGTTACGTCCTTGAGTTCCCTCTCATATAAAAGGGTTAGCTAAGCTTGAGCACCCTTACGGACCCTTCCGATGGGAAGATGGTCAAGGGCCTTAAACATGCTTGATATTGTTGGTATAATGGAGTGAAATGACATAAAATATGGTTTCACATTTTTTAAGTAGTTAACATATTTATTCTTGTTCATTTAGTCTTGAAATATTTTCAAATTTATGGAAAGCTTATATATATATTTATATATATATATATATATATATGTGTGTGTGTGTGTGTGTGTGTGTATCTTTCTGCCCCATACTCAACACCTCGTGTGTTGACCCATTTCTCGTATGTTGTTTTTAGGTTCAGAGATGGCTAGAAAGATGATGGGCTTGGTGAGTTGTGCTAGGTGTTCTTTTTGTAAGATCTAGATATAGTATACATGAGCAGACTTGTACAAAGTGACTCTTGAATATGTAATTCAAATCATGTAATTTAATAATGTTGCTTAATATATCTTGTTGATTGTTGAGATTATGTTGGTGCTTGTATCTTTTTATTTGTTCATATGTGCTAAGCTTTACGCTTCCGCATGTCGCCATTGGTATATGTTTGTTTCATGGGACTAGGATTTCAGTTTCGTGATAGATGGTATCAGAGCATGAACAATAACTACACCAAACATTGCTCACATGAAACAAAAACTAAACTCACACTACATCTCAACCCTATAAACTTTATAAGATGTCCTTTGTGGATTAGGTAGACTTAGTCTCTAGGTTAGAACATAGATGTTCTACAACTATGTGTAGACTTGTGTAAATTACCTCCCTTGACATGATTCATGACATGTTCTTAGGATGTCTACACAAGTGTGTACCATGTTCTTTCTAGTTCTCTAGGTGTCATGATAATAGACTGCCTAATGAGTGTGGTAACTCATTTTGGTTTTGGTTTTATTCGGATGGAGTATGGTGGTTTTCATCGCCTGTTTAAATGTTGCAGAAAACATATTTCAAGTATTATTATATGTACATATGAAAAATGTTACCACACGCAGAAAGGTAGCGAGTTTCCATGCAACCTAGGAGAAAGAGATGTAACATCAAGTCTAGATGAGAGAGTTTAGATGATAGTGATAGTCTCTAGAGTTGTCTATAGCCATGATATATGTTAGTCCACTGAGTAACCTACATAACCTAAGATGATGATGATGATGATATTGATGATGATGTTGATGTTGATAAGACCCAAGTTTGTCCTTGAGAGGGCCAAGTAGTTGATGTTATGAAATGAGTTTGACCATGCAGCCCTAGCTAGACCTAGCACCTTGTTGATACATATGACTTGGTTGATGTGCTAATAAACATAGCTAGCGGGTTGACATGCTTGCTTGTACCTAGTCCTGTACATGTGGGGATATGATATGTGATATATAGTTTGAGACCAACATGGGCCTCAATCTCTTTACAAAGGAGGACATCTAGCATGGGACATATGAATAGGGTGACCTATTGATATGATTTGTCCCGTATCGGGAGAAGGTTAGAGTACCTAAACTCCAAAATATTTGAAATGTTGAAAAAAATACGAATGATCAAATACTTGATGACGAGACCCTAGCTAGAATACTTCTAAGTATATGAGTTGAGTGACCTAGTGTGTGGTTTCCTTGAAAGTGTTGAACCCTAGATTTCCTATGAAAATATCTAACCCTAGAGAAAGGGGCAATTGAATATTTGATGCTTGATATATAGGTGAGGGAGATTTCCCAAGACCCAAGATGATGTATATGATGTGTGATATCCATGATGAGCCTCATACTCGGGTTATAATTGTATATAAAGGGATCTAGTGGTTACCCTTGTTTCTCGAAAGGTGGGTAAAAAAAATTGTTATGGGTAGATGGTTGTGGTTAGCAGGTCTAGTTGGACATATATGAGTCTTAGCTTGAGCGGCTTGAGCTTGAGGATATCCTTCTTGATACAAGTGAGAAAGTTACAAAACATTGGCATTGATGATAATGTTGTTCCTCAAATGATGCTCCATACATGAAAGAATCTCACTTAAGTTCAAATTTTGATAAATGTGCAATAGCCACTCTCATAAGATAGAACTAGTATGAAATCATACTATACATAAAAGATGTAGCCTTGAAATCATGAACTAGATATGATGATGTCATAAGATCTTAGCTTGAACAATCAGGGGTAACATGCCTAATCTCGTACCCAAAAAAAAAGATTAATTGGATATGTCAATGCTCTTGGGGTCATAACTCGAATGAACATGATGAATAAATTGTTTAATTTTAATTTTGAAACGAAAGATAATGAACATAATTGATTATAATTGGTAGAAATTTTGGGGAAATAAAAAACATGCATGAAATCTAGAGTAAAGATTGGATACACACTCGATGATAGTCTCATTTGAAGTCATGACCATGAACATGTTCGATTGAGAATTGATAACTTGGTTTTGATAATACACCTTGATCTCGTATGAACCCTAATGTATAGATATTAGGCAATGGGAAAATCCCAATGCCATGATGATGTTATAGTATGATGGAACCATAGGTAAATGTGTCTATCGTCGATATGAGTACACTGTTGATGATGATAGCCTAAGTTTGCACCCCATTGTGGGGAATGCCTTGACAACCATGGTTGAATAACCAGACCTGATGGATCCTGACTAGACTCTAAACTACAATCATGGATGAATTTCGAGGACGAAATTTCTTATAAGGAGGGAAGGATGTGACAACCTTGATTTTCTCTCTCCTATATTGTACTCCTCTCTCATCAAGTGTCTCACTTACTCATTTTGATATTAATTTCATAATTGGATAGTTGTTCCGATTTGGCGACTACCATGATCAATTTTGCAATGTGCAACTTTAATTTGTACTTTTAACTAAGTATCTTGCTATACCATGTCACCTTCTTGTATCTAATTTGGAATCTCAACACCATGATCTTTTGTATTTCTAATATGTACCACGTTGTAATGGATTCAATTACAAATATAACAGAACAAAAATCAACCCAATCAGACCTTTGTAGCATGAGTTATGAAAGCTTGAAGGTGCTTTGATTTACTTTGATTTTAAGTGCTTTGGTACTCTTGTTTGCTTGTTGGGCCAGCCTATCCATGGGCCCAGCCGATGTAATGCCCTTACATGCCCCCACCCCCTTTCTCCTTCGGGAAAGCATCGAAGGTAACAAGCTGCCCTCCTTCTTCCTTTCCAAAACGGACAACAGAAGGATGCTCAGGATTGTTGGGATCTAAACCCTAGCATTCATGATGCTTTATAAACTCCCCCTGGTCATACCCTAGTTCCACTTCTCCTTTGCTTCATTCTCCTTGCACCGCTGCCCCTCCCTCTTCCTTCTTCATCCCGTTCTGGTATGCCTATTTTCCTACTGCTCCAACGCCCCCCTTCCGGCCTTCCCCCTTACGTGACAATTTCTAGTGTTGCTTCTCGGCAGCACCAAAGGACACCCCACTACCTGTGGAGCTACAACACATGCATAGTTGTTCGTAGGATGATTGCAGCCACCATAACGCTAGAAAAAGGGCAGGGGTGAAGCTGCCCCGTTCTTCCCATGTTCGTGTCCTAGGAACAGAGGACCATGGTGAGTACGTGTAGAGAGGACCTTTTAGGAACCGGATGCTACCTAGTGAACCCAGCGTCCGTGAGGCCAGGGTAGGGTGCCCAGCCCTCTCCCTTGAGTTGTAAGATCTAGTGTACCAGTGTCATGGGTGGCCGAAGCACTGCTCCGACACTAGCAGTCTGGAGCGAACGGGCTCGGGGATGAGCGCCCAACGTTGGAGTTTGGTAGTGGCGAGCGGTGTGACACCACAGGGGAGAGGTCAAGTTTGGTGACAAGCGGCCGGGCAAAGCTGAGTAGGGACACTGGCGAATCAAATGAGGCCACATGTCCAGGGATAACCCAACGCACAGGCACTTGGATCGTGGTGTGCAGGTACCATTAGATCGCCCATCCACGACTGGAGTTAATCAATAAATATGAAGGTAACACCCAATCTGAAATCCATATAGTTTTGATGTAGAATTTACAAAAATCATAACTCCCTCATTTTAAGGCCAAATATAGCAAAATTATATATCAAAATGATCCTCTCAAAAAGACCTATAAACATGAGCTTATTTCCAGACCCTGAATCTTCTTCTAGTTTCCTTATATTGCTAAAGATGTCACCTTTGACTACTTTGAATATGCTTAACACATGATTATGATTAATAATTGGATCTTGATCCTCAATCTACCCCCGATCCTTAAATCAGTACTTGTGATATATACTTGAACTAAATGAAGGTCCTACTCTCCCTATTGTTCATCATGACCCTTTTTGTACATATGTGCTTAGTTTGGACTTTAATGATGAACGTTACCCCAATTTGACATCCACTTAATCTTGTTATAAGTTTCTAATGACTTAATATTTCTAATCTAAATCATGTTTTAGATCTATACCTCTTGACTCAATGAATCATGATCTAGAGTGCCCTATTGTGAGTCTTTTGACCCTAGAATGCATGTAAATGCCTTAAACCTTGATATGATCATAGAAAGTGCATGGAACGTCATAATGGCATGAAACTTGAACCACCCCCACATGATGGACTATAAATCAGTATAAGGTCATCAAATATACTAATAAGTAACTTGTAACCTAACTTGGACAAAACCCTAAAATGCATCTAATTAGGGTTAATGATGAGAATCTAATGCATATATGTAATCTTGTTGTTAATCAGGTTTGGCATATGGCTAGATGACGAAGGATATGTTAGGTTGTGAAATCTCTAAATCAAGTATGGGCCTTATCTAGTTATATGACTACCACTTTCTTGCTTGAAAAGACATATATTGTATGCTTGTTTATCTATTTGCTCAAATATTGCCATGTAGTATTGCTATGTCTTACTCAATGTTTGCCTCGTCAGTTTTATAACTTGAACACATATATATAGAACTCCATTATAATATTGATGATAAAGGGTTAACTCTTGGTTATGTCCTTGAGGTCCCTCTCATATAAATGGGTTAGCTAAGCTTGAGCACCCTTACGGACCCTTCTGATGGGAAGATGGTCAAAGGCCTTAAACATGCTTGATATTGTTGGTATAATGGAGTGAAATGACATAAAATATGGTTTCACATTTGTTAAGCAGTTAACATATTTATTCTTGTTCGTTTAGTCTTGAAATCTTTTCCAATTTATGCAAAGCTTATATATATGTATCTTTCTGTCGCATACTCAACACCTCGTGTGTTGACCCATTTCTTGTATGTTGTTTTTAGGTTCAGATATGGCTAGAAAGATGATGGGCTTGGTGAGCTGTGCTAGGTGTTCTTATTGTAAGATCTAGATATAGTATACATGAGCAGACTTGTACAAAGTGACTCTTGAATATGTAATTCAAATCCTATAATTTAATAATGTTGCTTAATATATATTGTTGATTGTTGAGATTATGTTGGTTCTTGTATCTTGTTATTTGTTCATGTGTGCTAAGCTTTACGCTTCCGCATGTCTCCTTTGGTATACATTTGTTTCATGGGACTGGGATTCCGGTTCTGTGACAGTAAGGTAGATGGAAAATCTAGTTTTGGTTATTGTACTTTTGTTGGTGGAAATCTTGGTACTTGGAGGAATAAAAAGTAGAATGTTTTTGCTAGATCTAGCATTGAGGCCAAGTATCGGGCTATGGCTCACACAGCTTATGAACTTCTGTGGTTCAACCTCTTCTAAAAGAACTTGATGTGGGGTCTTCTACTGCTATTCCCATGCAATGTGATAACAAAGTAGCTATTTTTATTGCAAATAATCTTATTTTTCATGAGCGGACCAAGCACATTGAAGTTGACTTTCACTTCATCAGAGAAGCTATTCTTAATGGTCATATATGCACTCCTTTTACTCGCTTAGAGGATTAAGTTATTGATATCTTCACAAAGTTGTTGGTAAGAAACATTTCAGCTCTCTTATGGACAAGTTGGGCATTATTGATATCTATGCCCCAACATGAGGGGGGTGTTAAATAGTGGTTTTTAAATAACTCTTTATATTAACTTATTATTTACCTATTCTATGAGGATCTATATGTAACTGTTCTTTCTATAAATATATGGGGTACAAAAATTGTGCACCCTAACCCTGAAAATCAAGAATTATTACATAAGTACTTTTATTCTTTATATACATTCCTCATGCATTGTTGATCTTAGTCATTCCCTCAAATTTCTTAGGGATGTAGGCACCCATGAAGTGATATTATCATAACACCTTGGGACTTATGGAGTGAGACTTCCTTATGACCCCTTGAACCTTGTGTACCTCTATGTTCCCCCTACATGACCCTAAGGTTGACATAAGGCTTCATCATACATAGGCTTGATTGGAGTGTTATAGGTTTTATCGTGATTCATGATTTATTTCAAAACAAGGGTTTTCTTGTCTGTATCAGGATCTAATGTCCCAAAGACTCCTCCTGAACGAGGCATGCTTTCTTTTAATCTATGAAAATTCTAAAAAAAATAACATCTAAAATTTCATTAAGTTAACAATAAAAGTGTGGTTGCAACGTTTTCCAACTCATCTTGATGAGAAAAATATTTTCAACAAATTTATTTGGTTATTTACATGTCTTGTATATTTGGACACTAGGTTATAATAAATTCTATCTTAGGGTTCATGTCCTTCCAAGACAGTCAAAATTTACCTGAAATCAATTGAATGACATGGTGTTTCAGCCTATCTTTGGAGGAGTCTAGTCTAGGAAGTCAAGGGATTTTATCCATATATTACCAACGATCTAGATTTAAGAAAATAACAATTAACCATCAATTATTCCAAAAATAGGTATTTTTTATGAACTAAAAATAAATGTTCCTCAAAATAATGACATATGTTCATAGGGAAAGAACTACATGATACAAAACAATGTCTCTTTACATCTATGCAATCCTTCTTGTGACATTGATTTCATGATCTTCAATGTATTCATTTAAAAACTTCATATCTTAAACCTTTAATGTATATCAGCTACCTAAAACACCAACAAACAAAACACAATCAGTATATTGATATATTATGTATGTGGGTGCATATTAAATTAGTCAGAGATGTGTAACAACATGTCAAGCATATCTAAAAATACTAATAATATATAAATAATTCATTTTATGTATAATACCTCAACCGTTTTGACTCCATCTCTTAAGGTGTACTAATTTACCTTTTTCTTCCTACATGGGACTCTTAGGCTCCACAAGTTTTCCCTTTCATTCCTATGCTAGACTCTTAGGGAATCATGGTGGTTACTCCAACATGGACTTATGCCTCATGATTCTCAGTGTATTCTAGTTATGTTTCCATGGTCTTACCAATGTTTTTGAAGTTCTCATGAGAGAGAGTGTTGGTTTTTTAAGGAAATGTTCTCAATACATGTGATACACATAGGTATTATCTTCAACTAGAAGTAACAAAGTCTACAATAAGTTTATCATGATATCAAACATCATGAAACCAAATATAATCATTTAGTGTTGATATGAGAGAGTAACCATAAGATAACCACGCACCTTTAATGGATACATCATGTAGTATTGTACATGTCTTTAAGTTGCACTCAATACAAACAATCATAATGCAGATGCAAGTAATCAATCTAAAAATACATAATATTAAGGTGTCACCATTATATTCATATTATTTACAACAAGATCTAGTATAGGTCTACATCTTATATCCTTGCCTTAGGGTTAGATCTCAAAATTTCAATTCTCATGGATATGACCAAAAAAACCTAAAAGGGATATCATTATCTTCCTTATCCTAACAAGATATTAAGAATCCATTGTTATTCAACATATAAGGTTATATCAAAAATTAATCTTATATAACATGTTCAACGACATGTCAATCAAAACTAGGGTTTTCATATCTTTATTACCTTACATATAAGCATAATGCCTACTTTTTGAACTAGTCTCAAAATTATAAATTAAAGATAGGTTTATTATATTTCTATTGTTCTCTTGAATGATTTGATATATCATATTACTATATTCAGATCATATTAGAAATTATTATGATATTTACATGATAAGGATATATATGTCTTAGTATTATTTGGTAAAAATGTTGTTGCAAAATATGGGCATTTTCTCATAAGATGTATAATTTGTGTTATTCTAAACATTATTCGTTCATAAGATCTTGATCCTTAGGGCTGCTTGTATGTATTTTTGCAATCAATTTATTGGTCCATTGTCAATGGTGGCATATTAATGTCCACTGCATGACAATTATGATTTGGAATAAATTGGATATGTATTTTCTTTTCTCTTTATACAACCACTACATTTGATTCCCACATGAGGTCTGTCATTATTTTGAGATGTATAATTAGTATTTCTAGAATCAAAAATCTAAATCTACTTTTCCAATCTTTTGTATACAAAATTGATTAACTTCCTTGTATCAAGAAGCATTGAAAAGAGTAGATTTAAATTGTATACGATGATATTTATATTACTTATAACAATAGGCTCTTTTGATTCTAATGAAATTCCTTTCTAGTAGTGGGTGTATGAGATTTTTGATTATGTTCATCCTACCTAGGTAGAAGGGATGAATGAAAAAGTATTGTGCCAACATGTCATTGATGGTGTCAAGAGGCTATTTTGATCAACTAAGATAACAATTGTTATCTCATTTCTAGCATTTTGGACTTCACTTCTTCTAAATGTGTATGTCCCTTGATTTACTCGTATTTTATTGATTCAAATCTTTTGGTCAATCGTTCTTGCAAGTGAGGTTACATCCTTTGCACACTTTCTAATAAGCAGAAGGATGCAAGGGTCAGTAGACCTTGTTCATACTTTTGTCCTTGGGTCACCATTTAGTCTCCTTGTTTTCTACATGCAGCAACTTTCTCTACATGGGTTTAGGAAAGTGAGGCACCACTATTTGGGAAGATTCTGGGTACCTAACGACCCATAGACAGACATGATAGACTTCATAATGGTAGATCCAAATGATCTGTTTTGAGCATCCCATACAAGACTATTCTTCTTGGTATACAAGATTCTTGAAGTGATGTGTTCTATTTGAAGTTCTTCACAACATTATATTTCTTCCTAATGTGGTGATTGATGATTTTTTTAATGTGTTACTCATTCATGTGCTTATTTAATAGTCCTAAAAATAATGATGCAATTGAGGGGTTATTAAAAAATGTGTGTCACCCCCTAGGGTTTGCGTCGTGCTCTGGTGACATCAGAGACAATTTTCGACCTCGCAGGAGAGGGGAGTCCCTCCCCTCTCTACGATTGTCATGATGGACGGGTCTGATGCCTCCCAACCTAGGCCCTTCACTAGGAAGGCCTGGAATCAGATCCTGGGCGGCACTAGTTCCTTCAAAAAACACTGCTATGACCCACCGGAGAAGGTTGATGGGAAACGGTTTGTCACCATCGACGATCCAACCTATGAGGCCATGGAAAAGTGTTGGGAACACTCTGCTATCTTATACGTTATGGGGAAACAACCTTACTACTTTCATCTTCTAGCTTGGATCCGTCAGATATGGAAACCTAAGGGCGGGTTTGATCTTTACTCCAAGCCCGACAAGTTCTTCCTGCTCAGGTTTAACTCAGACGAAGATAAGCAAAGTGTCATCAACAGCGGACCGCGATGGTTCGATAATCGGCTCATGGTTGTCAAGGATTACAAGACGGGAGACGACCTACATAAGGATTTCTTCAGTTCCATTCCTCTTTGGATTGGTAGTCCAAGCATGGGCAGGAATTGGTCACCCAGGGCAGTCGGGATTGTGGCCAGTGGTGTGGGTAAACTATTGAGGATTGATTACAAGTCAATTGGCATGGAATCCCTTGGTGAGGTGTGAGAACTCGTGGAGGTGGAAGCTGACGAGGAACCCCCTACGGAGATCTGGGTTAACATGCCGCATCGAGAACTTGTTGTTGTCAAGATCCATTATGAATATCTTCCCAAAAGATGCACAGAGTTCAAGGTCTTTGGGCATGATGATTGTGATTTCCTGATCAACCCCAAGGTCGTTGTTGACGAACCTACTCTGAAACCATCTCAGGTGTGGCAGATCATGAACAGGAAGGGCAAGGCGGTTGCGACAGATGGTGCGGTGACAGGGGATGAGGTTCATAACGATGTGGCTCGCTCAAGAAATAGGTTTGCAGCATTTACTAACTTCGGTGGTGAAGCTTCCTCCTCGGGCAGCGGTTCTGCGGGTGGTGAAGGTGCCTCTGCTGTCGACCTAGGCGTCAGTAATGGTGCTGATTCGACCGAAGGTGTGACTCCTATTGTATGCAATTTGGGTGGGGGTGAGGCTGCTTCTACCTCAGGCGATGGTGTTGTACCTCCGATGGTTGCCGCTAGGGGTGGTGCTACTGACAAGGGCATCGTGACTTCTCTCACTGGTGGTGCAGAGGCTGTTGCTGGGGAGGGGGCTGGCACCTCCGCAGAGACATCCAATGTTGTTGTCTCAGATGCTAGAGGATCGTCGCTTAGCAATGGTGCTAGTGCTACAGGTGGGGCATCTAGTGGTGTTGTTGGTGTTGCTGAGTGCAACAATGATGGTGGTGGTTCAAAGGCAAGCTCTGATGCTGCTACCCCATCTAAGTCGAATAATTCTTCTTCGTCCAAAAATCTGAAGGCTTCTAAAGGTGACGGGTCTCACAGGACCCGATCCTCTTCTAGGGGTCTTTAATGACCTTCCTCATGACCAATGTTTGTGGCTTGGGGAAGCCACGTAAAAATAAGGAAGTAAGAAGGACTATCCTGGATAATAAAGCTACTGTGCTGGTCCTCATTGAAACTAAAATAAAAAATCATATGATCCATACTTCTGACCGCATGTTCCCTAAAGGGTGGCGTTAGGTCTCTAACCATCTGCATGATCCTAATTGGCGTATATATATTGGTTGGAATCCCAACTGTTGGGATACTTGTATGACCGATATGGATGATCAGCAGATCACAATGAAGTGCACAAACAAAGGTGGTCTTCACATATATATTACAGGCATCTATGCTAGGAATTCTTTTGTTGAACGCTCGACTTTGTGGGATACTTTGGTTAGAATTGGTTGTACCATTGACGAAGCTTGGCTTTTCACTAGTGACTTCAATAACATCAGGAAACAAGAAGAAAAAGTGGGAGGTCGGGAGGTTCCCTCCTCCATCATTAGCTCGTTCAATGCTGCCCTAGATAATGCAGGTGTCACGGAATTACCTATCATTGGTAAATAGGTGTACACGTAGCATAACAAACAAGGCGTTGCTAAAAGAGTTGCTTGTAAACTTGATAGAGCCTTTGTCAACGATGAATGGATTACTAAATTCACTGGTTCCAAAACTAAGTTCATCACTTGCTTCTATTCTGATCATTGTGCCTTGAACATCAATATGAAGTCTATCTCTTTCAAGAAGAAACCTTTTCAATTTCTCAACTTCTGGATGGATTGGGAGGGTTGTTGGGACATCATTAAACACACCTGGGCTATTGAAGTCAATGGAAATCCTCTATATCAATTCTATCATAAGATCAAACTTGTCAAAGACAAGCTGAAGACATGGTCCAAAAAATATGTCAATCTAAAAAATGTGATTGCTAGGGAAAGAATGGAGCTTGATGGTATCTCTGTTGTTTTACGTAGAAGTCCTCTTGACTCTGATCTTATTCTTGGTGAAAAACAAACTCTTGCAAGATTGGATGTTCTTCTTAAAGCTGAAGAGGTCTATTTTTGGCAACACAGTAGGATGGAGTGGCTTTCCAACGGTGATAGGAATACCAAAGTTTATCATGCCATTGTTAAGAAGAGGGATGCTATTAATTCTATCACTGAGCTCTTTGATTCACAAGGTAATCTTTTACAGGATAGTGATGCCATTGCGAATGATACTGTCAACTTTTTTGAGCAGCTCTATAATCAACCTCAAGTTGCAACAAGTTCTTGTATCCCAGACTGGATTCCTCTTGTCTCCGATAATGACAATGACATGCTTTGTTCTACACCAAGTTTGAATGAGGTTCGTGATGCTGTGTGGAGCATAGGGCCTAGTAAAATCATGGGCCCGGATGGTTTCAATGGTTATTTCTATAAACATAACTGGGATATTATTTGTGATGATCTCCATAAAGCCACCAAGTGGATTTTTGAAGGTGGTGACATGGTGAGGCAAGTCAACCATGTATTCCTTGCTCTCATTCCTAAGAAGGACATGGTCTCTTCTCCCACTGACTACATGCCTATTTCTTGCTGCTCGATGTTGTACAAAGTCATTGTCAAAGTCATATCCAAAAGGATAGCCACTCTTTTGATGAATATTGTCTCTCCTTTCCAGTGTGCTTTTGTTAAAGGAAGAAGCATTGAGGATTGCTCTCTCCTTGCGGCTGAGTTTACTCTTAAATTCAACCACAAAATTAGCCCTCCTGCTGCTTGCATTAAGTTGGATATCACAAAGGCTTTTGACTCCGTTCGTTGGTCTTATTTATGGGAATGTCTTGTTGGTCTTGGCTTCAATGATAAGTTCATCTCCATTCTTAAGAAATGTGTGGAAACTCCTTCATTCTATCTCTTGTTGAATGGTTCTTCTGTGGGGTTTTTCAAAAGCTCCAATGGGCTTAGGCAAGGGGATCCTTTGTCTCCTTTACTCTTTGCGCTGGCTATGGAAGGATTCAGTAGCTGCATTGAGGTGGCTTATGACAACAAGCTTATTTGCAGCTATCCTATCAATAAAACCAAAGATCTTAGCCATCTTCTGTTTGTGGATGACGTTCTTATTTTTTCTGAAGGTCGTATGCGTAGCCTTGTCAACCTCAAGAAAATTCTACATGACTTTGGAACCACCTCTGGCATGAAATGTAATCCAAATAAAACCCACATTTTTCTATCTTCTTCATGTCGTAACAAAGATGCCTTGATGAATTTCATGGGTATGCAGCATGGTTCATGGCTAACGAAGTACCTTGGGTTCCCTATTGCAAGTGGTAATCTTAAGATGCGTCACTATCATGAATGCTTGGACAAACTGAGAGACATGATACAAAGATGGTCGGGTTCTAAAATTTCTATGGCGGGACGCATTGTTCTCATCAAACATTGTGCTATGGGTTTGATTAGCTATTGGCTTCATATGGGTGATATTCCTCCGGCTGTGCTACGTAGGATGGAGTTCTTATGGGGTAGTTCCAAGCATCCCTCATGTTGGGCTCGTCTAGCTTACCCTTTATCTGAAGGTGGTCTTGGTTTCAAAAGACTGGACGAACTAGTTGATTTCTACACTATGTGTCACATTAAAAGGTTCACTCAAATGCAGTGCATATGGAGCGCATGGATGTCTAGAAGATATGGCAATTCTCTAGTTGTAACATCTAGTTGTGGCTCTACTTGTCATAAATGCATGGTTGCACTTTGGCTTTCTTTTTCCTTGTGGGCGGACAGGGATCTCTGGGACACTTGTAGATAACGTAGACCATCGAACAAGGTTTTTGAGAATATATGGTCCTCCAAGCACTATCCAAGGTGGAGTCTAACTTGCTTTAGATCTCTTGCCAATATCCTTCCCAATTTAGAAAAAATCAGCTCTTGGTCGGGCGCTCTTGTCCCTGCTTGCTTATTGTGTGATTTACACAATGACTAGGTCTCACATTTGTTTGATGGCTGCAAATTTTGGAGATATATTTGGGGTCGAGCACAGCTTAAACTTAACATCATATCTTCTTATTCTCTTTATGAATGCCTTGATGATATCAGCAACAGATCCAGACATGCTAAAATCATTGAAATTTGAGCTATCACTGGAGTTGTACACCTTGTTTGGGCTGAACGCAACAATAGGCTGCATAATGGTGGCATCTCAGACTTCATTGTCGTCTTCAATCGCCTTGCTCTAGAAATCAAGAGAATGTATTTTACTTTTAAATCAAGTTTTGATTTGCCACCTTTAATTGCTAGGAATTGGGATCTGTTGTAACCAATTCCTAGGAGCTTGTAGTTACATGTTAGGGTGTGACTTGTAACTTTGTCCCCCTTTTGGGGGTTTTTGGAATATACTTACCCATTTTTCCAAAAAAATGATGCAATTGAGGATTTAACATCAAGCTGAGATTCAACATCAACTAATTTTGTACTCTTATCCATGATCAATTGCAATTCATAGCTCCATGCTTTTAGATCTAGATATAATGGATGTATAAGGAACCAACTCTAAAGGGAATTAGAATGCCATTTATAATTATTCAAACTTTCTAAAAAGCCCCACTTCTTTCGATGTAGGTGTTGAATCTTGTACTTAGTTTTCATTTAGAAAAAATCTTGCAATCTTGTTTTTTTCTCTACTATAGTACTACATAATTTTGATTTTCCATACAATAGATGTCTTGATTTTATTCCCAAACATTTTTTCCTCCTACAAACAATTTAAAAGATTCCTTGTAATATTCTTAAATTGGTGACAATGTGGTTTTTTCTTAAGGAAACCAAAATGCTTGATCTTTGACATCTTAACTAACTTAGTAAATGTTCAGTTTTCCTATCACACTCATAGTCCTTCACTCTACCTAAACTCCAAAAGGATTTCAATAGACCCACCATGCACAACATTTCCAATACCAAATGTGCCTTATTCCATTCATCACCGTATATTTTTTGCCTTCTAATATTTTACTTATATATTGAACTCAGAATACCTTGCCAACATATACAAACCAATACAGACCATAATATGATCTATAAATTAGAAAAAGTCATAAGAGTTAAAAGATGCTAGTGAGTGAGAGATATTAGTGTTGATGCATTTGTTATAGCAGAAGACCATGTTGCCCTCAACCTTCTGTGAGTCATCCAGATGGTATATTTCAATACAATTTCGTTTAGGGCCTCACTTGGGTATGCATCTTTGCATGTCACCTCAATGTTTAGTGGATCTGGTTCTTTGACTTTGATAGTACTAGAAGAACTAGGTGGGGCGCATAATATTCTTGATGGGGTTGGGGATGCTACTATGAATGGATTGGCATATGAATATTTTTAGGGATGCTCCTTAGGTTATTGTCCCTTCACTGGGCTCCTTAGGGATGCTCCTTAGGTTCTATGGCATATGAATGGGATTGTTGATTTCTTTGGAGCTTACTATTGTTTTAGTTGATTTGGCTATGGTGCTACTCAAGGTGGCTCTTAAGTTGTTGTAGTGGTATAATGAGGGATGAAACTAAATGTTGAGAAGTTGCATGCTCTGGTTAAGGCTATGGTGTTTTTCGAGTAGTGTGAGATATTAAGGGATGTGATTGTGAAAAAAAACTACAACATGTCATAGAACCTTGTCTAAGCATACATCACAACCTTCCTTAAATAATCAACTGCTATATTCTAGGCACACGTTCTTAGATCAAGCAAGCTCCTGCCTATTTCCATTTTGTTATTGGCAATGTAAGGTTGAAAATGGTATCATACACAAAGGTTGTCCACCTTGTTCTAGGATACCAAATATAGACATTGAACACCAACTTCGATTCACAACACATTGGCAACCATGAAATACATGTATCACCAAATTTTTCAGATACGGTAAACAATGCAACTAAAATCCAATGTTTCACCAACATTATAGCTGCTCAATTTTATTAGTATGGTATAATTATCCCATAGATTTTTACTTTTAATTGTTCTCCTTGATATATTTTAGGCATGGATAACCTTTCCTTTAGTTACTAATGCAACATGGGCTCAATCAAGAGATTGTTGCAATTATTGCTCTCTTTCTTGTTATCTTCGGTTTAAATAATTTTTTTATCATATGAATGGCACTTGTACATGCTCAAATGTCCTAGTCAATTAATTTGTAATTTAGTGTTCTTGGTTTACTTTGATATTTTTTTGTGTTGATAGTATCTTTGCATATAAATTTAAGAAGTTTTGTGTCTCTATAAGACATGAATCCCTCCTCCATGACAAGAATCAAAGTTGTTGGGACTAAATTTACTCAAAGTTGTACCTCAATAATTCTCAAGAAAATATTATGTAAGTTGTGTTTCTCTTAGTGTAAAAAAGCGTATACTTTTTTATGATGGATGCATATTAACTAAACAGTTTCATTTTGTTTCTTTGTAGACTAAAATATGTGAAACCTATCACATACAATAATGTTTTAGTCAATTGATGACTAGGTTAGATGCCAAAATAAGTACAAGATGGTCTGGTCTTTTCCCTTTTTTGTTAAAAATGATCCCAAGTTCGGGAAATAGAAATGTAGGATTTGTGAAGATTATTCCCACCAAGCATAAGTTCTTACTGTCAAGTCAATGGTCAACAATAAGAGAATCTGAGAACATATATTCATATGAGTCTGCCTATTGATTATATCAATGATTAAAGGATGTTGAAGCAATTATATTGATTTACAAATCTTGTTTAAAAGAGTTTCATGTGTGTGTTGTATTTAATAAAATGGGAAAGGTAAAATGTCCTCCACATGTAATTTATATTCGATTATAATAAAATAGATTGATATTTAGAATCTATACTTTTGAAAATGTGTGCTCAAATTGCAATGGGAATTCACTTAGTAATCCAAGAAATAAACTATAAACTAAATCTTAAAAGCCATGAAAGTGTCGTCGTACACAAAAGTGTGCCATTATAGTGGCATTTTTATATGCCACTATACTCAGTAACAATAGTTTCATACAACATCCTAATACACAATAGTGGCATGTGTATAAAAGCAAATTGATGCAATTGAAATTTCTGTAAAAGCCAGATGATGTTTTAGTGTCATCTATTTGGCATTTATTAAAAGTCGTTAAAACTGAATGTTTAGTGTCATTTACAAATTATGCCACTATCTCTCTGTGGCTTTGGTACTAGAGGCATGCTTTTAAATGTCAAGAAAATCCACTAAACACTTTGTGGCATTTAAATTTTAATTGACATTTGTCAAATGCCATCATTGGGTATGTTTGTTGTAGTGCTTCACGACTGGTCACCCATCTTAGTACTACAGTGGGATGAGCATGCTTAACCATAGAGTTCTTTAGTGATGGGCTCCCTGAAAAGGAGGTGCACCATGGTGATATGAGTAGTCCAATCATGCCTTTTAATATCATTTTATCTGAAGCCTTAAATCCTGGGACATTACAATTCTCCCCCGCTTAGACTCTTGACGTCCCCGTCAAGGATAAACTATATGGTCTTATAATATTTCTCCATTTCTGTGTAGACCCAGAATGGTCCATGGACACCCAAATCACAATCACAAAATACCAGTGCAAGGGTGGCTATATCATCATAGATAGCCCTTTCCAACATGTATGGACCGTATGACTCAAGACTGACATGCCACATGCCCATATAGGTCCCACCTTCTAGTTATGCTCTGATACCATTTGTAACACCCGGGCCCACTACCCAAGGCTCTAGTAAGAGTTTGATGAATGATGAATGGCCCCACATGCCACCACTAGCCTTAACTGCACACTTTATCCTTACTCACAAGCAAGCTAGAATAAACTTCCTGACTGGTCACCATCCTAATACTACTTTGGACTGAGCACGCTTAACTAGAGCATTCTTTAGTGATGGGCTCCCTAAAAATGAGGTGCATCTTGATGATATGGGTAGTCCAATCATTCCTTTTTAAGATCATTTTATTTGAGGCATCAAATCTTGGTACGTTACAAAATCTCTAGATTGTAAGAGGAGATTTCATGATAAAAATGGTAAATAATATTACCATCTATATTTTAAGTTATGTGTTCCTTCACAAGAAAATTTAGGATCACATGTTCAGACATAGGTGCCATTATGAGGTGTCTCAAATTATAGTTGTAGGGGAGTGAAATGGAGGTTACAATTTCACCCATTAGGAATGGCGCAATGCTCTTGACAGGGTTTGTCTTCAAGTGATCAAGTAGCATCTTCCCAAATTTCACTTCCAATTTCCATATCATCCAAAGAATGATAAATACTTCATTCAAAAGGCAACAACCTTGTGTATCATTAGATACAAATTTTATTTTCCAAGATTTTTCAATGCACCTCGAAATATGATTGGTTGTTTTGATAGTCATGCACATTCTAGGTGTATAACATTGATTCTTGGTGAATGTTTTCCATACCATGTTTCTGTCATGATTTGTAGTTGTTTTATTTTTAACACCTTCCTAAAAGTTTTATATCCACTCTGGTGTAGGTGCACATGTAACATACCTGATCTTGGATCCTACCCTAGAAGTTTGACCTTTTGGTCTTAGCCAAACAAGGGTGAGGGTAGATCTAGAAGATGTTTTGTATAACCCTAATCAGCTAAAGCATGTATAAATCACCTTAATGTAACCTAATGTTCTCACATTAATCTTAGGCCAAAAATGACACATAAAATTTGTCACATGATGTAAATGGATATTTCATAATAACTTGTGCCCAATAATGGTGTATAATTTGTTTGGTTGTAATATAAAGATATGGATGAATAATAAAGATGATGGAATAATATCAAAATAAATATAGTGAAAATAAGCCAAAAGTGTTATAATTCATAATAGGAGATTCCAAAAATATATATAATGTGAAATTAGGATTCCTTGGGTCCCAGTTGCCTTGGGAGTCGAGTTTCACATTATTTACCTTATAGTAATTAATTAAATTCAATTTGGAAAACAAGACATGAGTTTTTCTCAAAATATAAAATAAAATATTAAATGACCCCTAAAGAGGAAAATAATCTTAGATTCATAATATACATAAAAAATAAAGCCTTTGGGTGAATTTTCATCCAATTTGGAAGATGTTTGATTAAAAGATGAAATCAGGAGAGAGAAAGTGAGTAGAACCTTCAAAATATTAATTAAAATAATGAACGACATAAAAAATGGAAATAGTAGAAAATTCGTGTCTAATGTACTTACAATGACTTGTGGGTGAAGTTTCATCAATTTTGGATAATTTTATACGACTCTAATGCATTAAGAAAGAGAAAAGGTGATGTCATTTAAAAGAATTAAATAATATAGCAAAAGTCTCCAAAAGGAAAAACTAATGCTAAAATAAGATTCTACATGTCCTAATTAGGCTAGATAATAAATTTCATTTAATTTGGACCTTGTTTGTACCTTCAATTGAAGAGAGACAAAAAGGAAAATATTTTAATCAACACTTTACAAAATTCAGATTAGGAAACACCAGCCTGCATAAACATTAACCGCAGACCAATGTTCGGTATTATGGGCATAACTCCCTCATTTATTAATGAAATTTCACAAAATAACTTGTTTTGGATTGCAAATTTAGTTTCTCATCTATCCATACCATATTCATAGCCAAACATTGAGGATTCGAGAAATTCCTCAACTTTTTCTTCAAGTCTTCTAAAACAACTTCTCACACACCCACACTTATAAATACATCTATCTCGATTTTTTTTTATTGTTTTTTAAACCTCCTCTCATCCCAATTTTATCCTTTCTTGAGTGTGTAGTTGTTGGTATTCATTCTTTGATTTTTTCTTGCATCGTTGTTTCACCCAAAAGTCGAACGTGGTTCATGGTTAGTTTGCGGCACTGATCCCCGACGTCATATTTATTTTTAGAGCATATGTAACGACCCCGTCTCATGGTAACCCCCACTTAAGGGAGACCAAGAGATCAAAGTCATTATCCATTAACCCGGATCAAAGGTTTGACAAATAATCAATAATAGTTATGAAATTCTACTAACTAAACTGAAAAGTTGTAAGAAAATAAACTTTTTCATACCTTTTAAGCTTTGGAAATCTATTTATCCAAGCTTGAATCTATTCTATCTAATCCTCCTTGCACTTTATGTTTTATTTTCACAATGTGTCACTTTATTGTTTGTTCATTTCAGGGTTGTACCTAAAACACCGACAAACAAAACGTCGATCAGCATATCGAAATATATTGGTATGTGGGGACAACCAAAAGTATGCACATATGGATAACAATCTAATTATCACAATTAAGTTAATTAACAAGTCAATTTACGCTTTTTAGTATGACATTCTCCATCGCTTTTGCCATAACCCTGGCATACCCACCTTAGGGTTTCTTTCGCCAATAACTTAAGGCCACCTTCTCAATCCTGAGCTTGGTGCCTGGGGTCACCCTTCATAGTGCACGTTAGTCATTCAATATCATAGGCCACCTTCTCATTCTCGAGCTTGGTGCCTGGGGTCACCACTCATGGTTCCCATTGGTCTACCCATCTGGGCCTGACCTTTGGCATCATCCATCAGGGTGGCATGTAGGTGCGATAATACATAATTCTATTATTAATGTAATAATCATAGTGACTTTATGATTTGCAAATATGAACATCCAAACTGATAATTTGCATTCAATGAGATTAACCATCCAGAAAATCCTCGGGAAACTGAGACGGTTATTCATAATTAACCACATACCTATTAAACAGACTTGAATGCAGAAATAACTCAACCAATCAAGAAATCAAGCAAGTACACACAGATTGATCCTGAAAAAGGCATCCAATATATTTCTATCATGTATCATGGTATTCAAATCTAATAGGCCTAATTGTTCCCTAGGGTTACTAGCCCTTTTTAGGGTTTTTGTGATCCAAATCTGATCTTTAAGGTTATGTGACCTTAATAACTTTTGTGAAGGATAGATGAGAAAATCAGGGTTTAAAAAGAGTAAAGGGAAGTAAAACCCTAATTGCAAAGTAAACCCTAAAAAGAGGAAGAAACCCTATAAGGGAATAGAAACCATAAGTAGTAAGATGGTTTGGATAGATTTTTATAAAATGGAATTGGATGTATATTTCAGAATTGAACTGTGTACTTGCTTGATTCTAGATTACTTGCTTGTTCGAACTATTCATGCATCTGAGTCTGCCTGACAGGTATGTGGTTAATTATGGTTAATCGCATTAGTTTCCCGAGGTTTTTCAGGATGTTTCCTCGTATTGAATGCAATCTAAACAGTTGGATGTTCATACTTGCAAAATTATAAAGTCACTATGGTTATCACAATTATTAAGAAGTGTGTATTCTCGCACCTACATGCCACCATGATTGAAGATGCCATAAAGGTCAGGCCCAAGAGGGTAGACCCATGGGCAACATGAGAGGTGACCCCAGACACCAAGCTCGGGAATGAGAAGGTGGTCTATGATGCATGACTATGGAGCACCATGAGAGGTGACTCCCAGGCACCAAGCTCGGGATTGAGAAGGTGGCCTTAAGTCAATGGAAAAAGAGAAACCCTAGAGGGGTATGCCAAGGTTAGGGAAAAAGCGGTGGAGAATGACACATTGAAAATGTAAATTGTCTTGTTAAATAATTTGATTGTGATTATTAAATTGTTAGCCATATCTGTGAAATTTTGGAGTCCCCACATACTAGCATATTCCTATATGCTGACCGACTTTTTGTTTGTCGGCGTTTTAGATACAAGCTTGAAAAGGACAAATAGTAAAGTGGCATATGTGAAATTAATTAAGAGTTAAAGTATAAAGGAGGATTAGTTAGAGTAGACTCCTGATGTGGATAGATGTAGATATCCCAGTTTTGAAAAAGGTATGCAAAGTTTTATTTTGTACTAGTTTCCAATTTAGTTAGTAAATTTTGTTAATTGTTATTGATTATTTGTCGAACCTTTGATCCAAGTTATTGGTTAATGGCTTTGATCTCTTGGTCTCCCTTAAGTGTGGGTTACCGAGAGACGGGGTCGTTACAGCATAATTGGACCTCAGATAAACAACTCTAACACATGTTCTTCATGATCGGTTAGTTAGTTTCACGAACTAATGACAAACAAAGTTTTTCCCAAAACTCTCAGATAATTTTCTCCTTGCCCATCCGACCTATGTTCCTCTCTCACAAATTCCCTACTGATTTGACTTTTTCTAAATTTTTGATTGGTTCATCTTACAATATTCATATCTTTTATAATTCGCTTGTCCAAAAAATAAAATAGTATATGTCTTGGAATTGAAAAAAATGTGTTCTTTCTAATAAAAATAGTTTCAAAGCCTGATTTCCATGTTTTAAATGATGGATTTTGAAGGTTCTAATTAATTAATATAAAAGCCCTAAAATTGGTAAGTAATTCATATAAACTCCAAATTTAGTAAATAAATATATTTTCTTAATCATGAAAACCTAATAAGTCGATTGGTCTAGGGTTGGAGTCCAAAATTTGATGTTTTGTAGAAAGGTTTAGAATTAGGGTTTCATTACATATATATGAATCGCAAACCCTAATACATGTGAACACTTTGTATTAAGCAAGGTTGATCTTAGAAATAATTAGTTTGGTGAAGAGAGTTTCTAGAACCTTGGTTTAAGGTATGATTGCATCCCATATTATTTCTATATTGAGCAATTTCTTATTTATCTCTTTTAATGTATGTTTGCGTCGTGGATTATTTCTTTTTAAGCAATTAACCTATCTTTATCATTCTCTTGGTCCTATGGACATTAGCCTATACATAATGTCTTTTCTTTTGAAAATTATGGTTCATGTGAACTACCTTATTTGATATGGATCTTGTGATCATGGATATTCTTTTGGACTCTTATCTTATGATTGGTTCATGGTGGAACTTTATATGATGACATGTGTTGTCTTTTTCTCATTTATGAGGTGGATGTATATGTTGGTCACTTATGTGGTGACAAGTTTGTGTAATCGGACTATACTTTCTTCTTGCCTCTACATTAAACATGTTATGTGATTCAATAGCACTAGAGTAGTATAATTGCATTGGTTTTGGGTTATGTGCCCTTATTATATTTTTGGGATGGAGGTGGCCCCATACCCGAGTTTCAAATTTATGAGGTTTGGACCACTTTATATATATTTGGGAGTTTGGTTATGTGCCATTCTCTATCAGGTTTCAAGTTTATGAGACTTGGTTGACTTTGTATTTATATTTTTCTAGGGATATTCTTATCTCACATGTATTCCTATTGACATTATGGATGATGGGTTATGTGCTCTAATCTCATGATATGTGCTTATGTGGCACAAGTTTATTGTTTTATTTATGGCAAGTATTGTTTTGTTATTATTAGTTTGCAAATCATTTCTCTTGATACCCACTTTGGTTGTCCTTGTCTTTTCTATGGGAAGCTTTCATAATTTGTTGTCCTTTATTCTATATATTGCTCAATTTTCTATTTAGTATGCACATACCAGCCTTTGTTGATGTCTTCTATTTTTCTCTTCCTACTGGGGTATGCTTCCAACCCTAGGTGAAGGATATAGAGGATATGGCATAAAGATAAGGACTTAGCTTAAGATGTTAAAGCTTGGAGACAATCTTGATGTGGCTTAGATTTCCCTCTACATGGATCCTTATAATGTACCTTTACATATAAGTATAAGATGTTCTTTTGTAACCTTATGAGAAATTGAATATAGTCAATGTTTTTATTCCGTTGCTACACTTTGGTTGTTTTAAATACCATTAATATGATTTGAAAATTTTACACCCACTCCAAGATACTTATGGGTGTGTTTGGACTGGAGATTTGATTCTTCAGAATTTTTAGTAGGGAGTGGATCCCCTATCAGGTCCCACTCCTTAAAGTACTAATCTTATTGAGTTGTGAAACTATCATGTAATGCAACTTTCTGAATAGTAAAAATAAAATGGATATTGATTGTCCAAATTGCCTTTACATATGTATATTTGTCACCAAGAGCAAATTTTCCATCCCTATGTCTTGCATGTGTTCTTTCAAGATAATATCTTGATAAATACCTTCAAAGTTACTTCAAATTATACCAGGTTTCTATTACCTTCCTTGTAATTTTATGAGGGCATGTGTCTATTATTTTATTTTTTAATCATATAATGATGAAGATGTTCGCATTATCCCTACTTCCTCTTTCCCCTCAGCCCATAGTTGAGAAGCTTTGTTTCCCTCATCTTCTAGATCTACCTCCTCAAGGTCTGGATCCTCTAGTTCATCCTCACTATAATCTAACATTAAAATTTTGTCTAAGTTGATTGATTCCTTCTTTACAAAATAATAGGAAGTAACTAGGACATGGTAGGTAACATGTTCATTGTCCTCCTCTCCTTCAATAATCAACCACTTTTTTTTGTTTGAGGTTGGGGTTGCAACTGTGGATGCAATAGAGCTCTTGTAGAAGAGGCATTTTACATCCATGTATTGGTTGGTGTAGTTTGAGTCATAGGACATGAGAATGTGGATCTTTCCTCCTTCTCCTTGGTCATCTTCTTTACCTACATGAAGTCAATTAACAATTTAAGATCATCATTTAACATATGTTCTCATCTCATATAGTAATTAGGATTAGCTGTGTCACGATCATTGGGGGAGGAGGATGGCAAAGTTGGTGTGTGGAAAAATCAGACATGTATCTTAAGCCATGTTTCCTAACCCATGTCTCTAAAGCCATGTGTCCTAAGCCATTTGTCTTGTTATATGTGTTGTTAATTAAATGGATTTATAAAAATAATTGAGCCTCCTAAGCCATGTGTCCTCTTAATTATATCTCATGTCACTTATATAGATATTATAGAAATCATTGAGGCTCCAAAGCCATGTGTCATGTTAATTTATTTGTCATGTTAACTATATAGTATAACTCATGTCATTATTAGTATGTACACATTTTTACAAGTGGATGGAGATGTTTTATATACAAATGTCAATCCCCACTTCATATATTACACCATTACATCATACAAACATTATATTAAAATATCACATCATACCAACATAATGTCATAAATTTATTACTGTCCTAATCATAATTAGGGTTGATCAATAATTAGGGTTACTCAATAATTAGGGGTTATCAATAAGTAGGGTCAATTAATAATTAGGGTTGCTCAGTAATTAGGGGTGATCACTAAGCAGGGTTGAACAATAATTAGGATTGAATGAAATTAGGGTTGATGTAAATATCAGGGTTGATCAATAATAGGGTTAATTGACATTAGGGTTGATAAATAATTAGGGTTGATCAATAAATAATTGGGGCTTATCAAAATTAGGGTTGATCAAAAGTAGGGTTTGTCAACATAAAGGTTATGTAAAATAGGGTTGTCATAATTTGTATTCAGTAAGAAACAAGTTGTCATTTGGGTAGACTAGGAGATAATTTCCAAAAGCACTTTCAATGTGTATTGTGCAGGACAAACTGATTACATAATAAACATAGAAGCATTAGGGACATTCATGCAAACATAGGGAATAATGAGTGCTTACTCGGCCTAAGTACATTTTATTATCTATGCCTTATGAGGAATCCAGTTGTTTGCAAGGAAATCAGACCGTCTACAATCTTTGCAGGGTACAATAATAGAGAAGATTTTATAAGCCTAATGCTTAGCTAGTATTCCACATCAATAGAAAATATGGAAGAAGGTAAACAAATTGAGGATGGGTCTAGAGAAATATGAATTCATGATGAAGTTTTTACTATTGCTTTTATATAACTATTGTTTCCTTATAGAGTGTACGTTTGGAGAAAGAGAATCAATGGCATTATATTGAGAGAGCCTATATCATGGTTAAATGAGGCATGTTTTAATTCAATTTCATATTGGATCCATATACAAAAAAAAATATTTAATGGAAAATGCATTGCAGAACTTGGATTTAGAATCTCAAATATATTTCAAAAGATTCAAGAAAGGGGATAATAAAATTTGTATCTTGTACGGTACCATGTGTTGAATCCCACACTTTATATTTAAAAATAAAAATAAGCATTTTAGCTATAATATAAAGAGCAAGGGTAATGATACTCTTTTATTATATTGAAATCTTTCTTTTTGGTTTGATCCTACAAAAAGAGCACGTATTGATTTCATTATTATCCATACAAGGATTGCAATCACTATCAAGTACATTTTTCTTATATTGACAACGTCAATTAATGTCACATGATATTCAAATGGCAATGCATATGATTGCCATACCATCAACAACAAATAGGCTTAAAGCAGAGGAAGAAAATCACTGTCGGAACAATTTCCATTTCAAAATCAATAGACATTGTCTCTAAAAATCATTGTCTCAACACATTTAACTACATCAATAACATTTTCACAAGTATGATAGACGTACATTGCAATTGTTTCACTATGTGGGAAACTAATTTGGAGGAAATAGTGGGAGGGAATAACTGGGATTGTAGAAACTTATCCAAATTCTCCAAGAAGCATCTAGATCGAGTATGAGAAAGAACATAACCAAAAAATATGCATACAAGTTAATATGATTCTATGATCAGAAGAAAGAATGCAACAACAATGAATATATTGGACAAGTCGGCCTACCTAAGTAGTGAGGAGAGATCACCCGAGGAAAAATCTAAAGTTGTCACATCTACAATGGGGCAGAGAATGATGTGCAACTACAAGGGTAGCAGTCCCACTAATACTGCCCCTAATTTTTAGCAGCATGAGGACCCAGACGCAAGCTAGGGTTTCTCTCTCACCTCTTCCTTGAAAACATGCCCAACTATGGTCAAAAGATGGGGAAACGAGATTAGACCAATGGAAAACATACCTTATCTTTCAACTTTGTGCCTGGTAGTAGTTGTTCCACCCGTGATGTAGTTGTTGGTCATAGAGTCGGACAGTAAAGCGGAGGCTAGGGCTCGCATCTTGCTGTCGGGACAAATTACAGATGACACGGTGGTTTCACTGCTAGCAGTAGACATCTTGTCACATCTAATAGTAGCAATCAAGCCTCCTTGGCTTTTGTCTTCCTCAGGAGTAGCTAGTTTGTGTAGAGATGGAGTAAAGTCAGTGGTGGGGGGAGTTGGGGGTGAGAGAGACTCATGGGTGAGAGGGAGGAAAGTTGGGGCTAAGGAAGGGTAATCTAGACTGGAATTTGCAATCCCACTCATCGAGAGACCAACTTGGTACTTATTTCAGGATAATGTAACCTCAAAACGGGATCATTCGGGTAACCAACCAAACATCAATTCCAGTAAACCCATACCAGATTAAGCTGACATGGCATAAAACGATGGGCTAAAATCCGAATTAGATAGCAAACCAAACTTGGGCTTATGATATGTGGAGTTTCCTAGTAACTCTGTCCCCTTCTCTCCTTGGTTCTTTCCAACCCTACTTCACTATTACCTGAGGTAAGAAATTCTTTTTTAGTCCTTTATGTGCTCCACCGTACCTAGTATTTCTATGGACCCGTCTGGCCTAAGCTTTTAGCTAACTCCCTCACTTTCTTGGTATAGCTGGGCTAAGCTTTTAACCAACTTCCTCACTTTCTTGGTATAGTTGTATTCTCTTCCATGAGCTAAGGGCAATCCTGGTCTAGATGACCTATTCTTCCACAATGGTAGTGAAAAAAAGTTTTTTGTCCAAAACCCCCTCGCTTTTAATTAAATTCCATAAAACCCCCTCACTTATACCAAATCCTAATAACCCCCTCCTTGTTTAACAAAATATCATCCACCCCCACCAGTCACTTTTTCATCCACCGTTGTTAACCTCTGTTATCATTCTTTTTTTGTTTCTTTCGATTCACTTTCTTCCTCAATATAATGTGTATGGTGTACTCTATATTATTACATTGTCAATATATTATAAGATATAATTATTATATGAAGAAAATAATACTAATTATCATCTTAGTAGTATATGAATATTAAACTTTTATTTGACAAATTCTATGCATCTTACTAATTCAAAAAGCCTGGGCTATTAGGCCTAGGAGTCAGTCGAGTTTTTGATTAGATTTCGTATCGCACCCACATCCCATGATTACCACAAATCATGAGATTAGGGCATAAGTTTGAGTATTATACTTAATACAATTTCACTCCTTATTTTTTTTCCTTTTATTTCAAACTCTTTGTTTTCTCGCATCCAATCACATAAACAAATTTTATAAGAGAATTAAACTTCGATCACTCTAATATGATCTCAACATTAATGATACACATCCATACATTCATTTTGTTTACACTTACATGTACATATGACATGATAATCAGATATATTCTCTCTTATTAAGGAAACAAAGATACAAAACATCATTTACAACTCTCTCACATCTACACAAGGACCTAGAGTGATAGGGACTAACTGAATTTAACTAATCTCATACTTAACTCATGTGGTAGATCTACTCTATTGCTTTTACCTTCTTCAAGTCCACGTGGTTTTCCTAAAAATTGTGAGTAGAGGGGTGGGCCTACTCGCTCAGTGAATGAGTACTTCAAAGAAATAGTTTAAAGCACTTATATAATTACAGATATATTGTCCAGAAACTAATATCAATTATAAAAATAGTAAGCTTCAAAGAGTCTAATCATTGACAATCATAAATATGGCAGGATACTCTAGATATCTAAAAAATGAATCAATATATGAACATGCTTGATTGATCATAAAGAAAACTAATAACTCAGAAAAATACAAAGAATAATTCAATAACTGCACACACTTATTTAACCTCTCATTCATCTTGTTATTCCCTGAACCCACATGACGTGTACCACAACATGTGAAAGAATCACATCAAGCTATGATTTCACTGTACAAGGCTTAGAAGCATGCTCGGGTTCCTAAGCCTATCTCTTGAGTAAGACCCCGTATACATCGGGCCTCGGCACGTCAGCCTCTCGGCGACTAATGGGAGTGGCCAGATATCTTAGACTCCACCTCTCAACCTGGAAACTAAGGTGGTGAGTCAAAGCCCTCAGGATTATTGTGCATTAGTGGACCTACTGACCACTGATCACTCAACATGTAATACAGGTACCACCGACATCCCCAGTTGGTGTTGGGTACCACACAACTGTAAGGAGTCAGCCCTACTGGTCAAGACCTCCACACCCTACTAGTACGCTCTAGCTTACCTCGATCTGGACTACCTTCAGTTGGGAAACTATTTCCTCCTCACAGCGCAGGCCTCATCCTATGAGAATTCTACACTGTTCAGGGCATCTACATGTCTAATTCACTCTTTAAATTCACAATTCAATCATTGCATCAACATATCTTTGTTCATCTTTGTAAACCATTCACTTCATAAACCATCTGATAACATTTACCACAACTAAACTGTTAAGCATCACCACATCTCAAACTAAGAAACATTGATATCACAATACTTGTTTCACTGAACACCCAATCATTAGGGTTTCATTTACCTCCTTCACTTATCACATAACTCGCATAAGGATTGAATACATCATTCAATAAGGATTGCTCTCAACATTTCACATATAATCGAATATATATGAAACTCTGTAATGAACTGAACTAGGGTTTCCACCCTCCTTATTGATATATCAAGAAAACATTGATATCATCGAATGAAATGCAAGATCTTATTTGACATATATGTAATACACATACAAATAAAACAATCATTCGTAAGCAGGGAGATTCAACTAGGCAAACTTCTTTATTCAATTGTACAACAATTTTAGTCATAGTCGAAAATCCTACTTTTCAGTATAATCATGTAACCTCTACAATTAGTTTAATAATTCTCATTTAGATGTATTGTGATCATTTCTAATCTGATTTCATAATTTGAAATTCATCACAATAGAGAAATAATCCATTTCATATCATCTTGCAAAAACTAGATCAAAAGGGAAACTTAGTGTTTTTACTCGCATACCAAGCAGTTGAAATTTATTGATAATTTTACTCATTTTCATGCAATCTACTGTTTAAAGGAAGTACCCACTCACCCTAAGGTGTGAGAACACCTTAAAGCACGACCCATCTCTGAAAATCTCAAATCCATAGCAAGACCCTAGCAAATTAGCAGTTTCTTCTTCTTTTCAGCCCTAAAGCAGATCTGTTGTAGGTAGAAGACAAAGATCAGAGGTTAAGACAAACCTCAAATTCATTGGACCAGGGATTCTGAGCAAGGGGAAATGAGGAGGAGGAAGAATCCACAAATAAAACTACTTACCATATCAAATCTATACCAACCCTTTTGGGTTTCTACCGTTCTTCATGTTCTTCCCCAAATAATGACCCAAAAACCATCTTTCAGATTTCCCTCTCATTGAGAAAGATGTTTGGGATGATAGAGGATTGAACCAACGCACTTTGTTTCATTGAAAACGGATATGTATAGCTCGAGATAAGATCGTTTTACGATTTACTATCTTGGGTGGCGTAGGTCGCAGTTGGTGTCGACGCAGCGTCGCGGGTCGCGGTGTCAACGCAACATCGTGGGTTGCGGTGTTGACGTAGCATTGCGGGTTGCAGTGTTGACGCTGTGTCATGGGTCGTGGTGTAGACCACGGTCACAGTGTCGACGCAGTGTCGGTCGCAGTGCTCTATATATGTTTACTAAAAAGGGCATAACTCTCTCATTTTAACTCTGATTTGGTTCATTATTTTTTGTTGAATTCGTAATTGAATTCTTTAAAATTCAGTAATATTATTTTGATAAAATTCTCAGAAGAAAAATTATTTATTAATTATTTCCTTCAATGTCATTAACTCTCTTCTTACATACATATATGGGTTAATGTTATATTAACCCCAACTCAAATCTTTATAATATGCTTAAATTATGATTATGAGCTTTCCAAATAAGTATTTAAGGTTAACAAAGTTAATACAAAGCAAAATATAGAATATTACTAACAAAAGTCTGCCAAGCATTAAGATTATCTTTAAACTCTAGGATTACCAGCAAAGCTAGGAACGGGTTGTAACAATCCTCCCCCTCTAATAAAAATTTCGTCTCAAAATTTCTAAAAGAGGAAAGGATACTTGTTGAACATATCCATCTCTACTTCCCAAGTAGCTTCTTCTATACATGATTCCTCCAGATAACCTTTACTAGGGGTATCTCTCTCTTTTTAGACTTTCAAATACTACGGTCTAGAGTTTTATTTTCAACATGGATTCATATGTTCATCTTCAAATCACATTTTTTTAAAAGATATATATAAAATGCATGAAACATAATTTATCATCTCATCATTATTTGGTACTATTCACTTTCTATTCATGAGACCACACTAGTCATCATACTATCACAAGATATAAATCCTTTTCACAATATCACAGGGTATCAACCCTTATCAACACAAGAGGATTACACCTCATTCAGGGCTCAACCATGCCCAAAGGTCATTAAGACCATCATATTATTCCCTGCAAGATCATCGTTATCTTTACATGTCTTATAACAAGGCTCAACATCATCACTTACATATAATACACCAGATCAACACAATATTGCATTAATGAGCTAGGAGATATCCATAAACAATCATAGCAGGGTTATATTAACATTAAGAACATTCTTTTATTACATCAACATGCAAGGAATTTAGATATGATTAACCCTCATCATATTCATAATGCACATGTTTAGTATAAGAAAGTATCAACCATGTGGCTATGATAACCACAAATTAACATATTAAGGTTATGATCATATTAAGGAGGTTATTCCACCATCAGTCCATCATATAAGAATGTTAAACATGAATACTTATATTTATCTATTTGTATTAGAGTTAGGTTTAATAAGATAAACTATATTAATGTTACTAATCAGCACTTATACCCAAACCCTTACTCACAGCATCCCCATTGGATCATGGATGCATAAGGTGAAGCATCACCATCACATTCCATACTATTCTCAAGTATGAACTCACACATAAATCAAGGTGTAACCATCAGGTTATAACATACTAGGGCTTCAACAACAGTAACAGAGTACTCCATGATTGTATTAGTCATTCAAGGACTATTAATACCTAATTACCATGACCTAGCTATATTAAATCTAGGTAGAAGAAGCTATAACTCATTACGGTTACATATCAATTCAATATGGTTATCTTCCCTTATATCCATATGAGTGAATAGGTAAGACTACCTTATTCAGGGTAACCCTTCATTTTTTCCATCATCATTCAACCCATATCACCATACCACAATTATACAATACTAATATGGATTACTGGTATGAATGACTACAGCTATCAAACACCTATAATTAACATATTGCTTACACATGTACACTGAAATCATACATAGAACCAATTTACATCCCTCATTATACCTTCAACAAATTACACTTCTAAAAACAAATTCATGTGTTACTGAAAGCCATTGTTTTCTCTTATCTCCTCCTTCATTACTACTTAATTTTTGTTACTTATCCTTCTCATTTTGATCGTATATAATAAACATCACTAAAATTGAAACATACAAGATAAGAATAGATTATTCATCATTCTTGATATCACTACAAGAATTTGTTTTATATTACACTTTGCTCATCTTGAACTTCTCCTTTTGTTCAAATTACACCTCTTATATTTTAAATTTATTTCTTACCCTTTGTTTTGAATCATTTCCATATTGTTTATCAACATTTCAGATTATCTACCTTTAAACCCCAGATTACTATCAGTGCTAGTTTACTTCTCATAGTGCAAGTCCCATGATCTTATTTAATAGAGATGCTAGTATTCAAGGTCACATCACTAGTGACATCCCTTGAACTACTAAAACTCTAAACTGTAACATCCCTGACCTGGGTTATGTTCTAACCCCAGGAGTTTTGCTTAACAAAGTTGATTATATGCTTGTACTTATCCTGTGAAAAGTAATTAGGGCTCATGAGGAACTTATGTTTCAATTTTGGTCCTGTTTGAACAATGTTAAAGCAATGATTGCTTGTTTTGGACTAAAGTGCAAATTACCCAAGTTGAGGGGTTAACTTGCAAATTGCATATGATAAGATGTTCCTCTGATGTTGAGACATCATAAGGATGAATATGATCTAGTAGTATGGTTTCCACAAGCCTAGACACCAAGATAGAGCTTGTTGGACAATGTTGTGCATTAAAACCTAGTTTTGGAGTAAAGTGCAATTTACCCAAAATCTAGGGTTCAATATGCAAATTACCACTTCAACAAGGTCCCTAATGTTTCTTGGCATCATGTAGAGCAAATAAAATGAGAGGGGTGCTTCATTTGAATTAAGTTGGAGGAGAGCGAATCTTGATATTAAAATAATCAAGATTAATGCCTAATTGAAAACCCTAATTCGATTTAGGGCAAAAATGAATAAAAACAATTGAAGGGCTTTTAACCAAAATGTTTTGGGTTGATTTTGAATTAGGATGGACGTTCCTTTGCCAAGATAAGGAATGAAAATATCCTAAGTAGGTGAAATTCCACTCACCATTATTATAAGGAAAAGAAAACCCACTCACATATGGATATTAATATAATAAGCATTAAGGTGCTTAATTTGATTTTCTTTAAATCATGGATAATGGAGAGGAATAAGAGGAAATGAAGATAGCGTCATCCTTAAGGATTTTGAGGAGAATTTGAGGGGGAAGAGGCGGCACCAATTTTGGAATTAAATGCATTTTAATAATGCATTTTCTCTTTCATTGAATTTTTATAAAAAGGCCTTTTCCTAGCCAAATGAAAGGCTATTTCGACCCCACTTCTTCTCTTAGCTTGGAAACCGACCAAGGAAGCTAGGGAGGACCAGGAGGACGAACCCCAACCTGTGGGTAAGCTCTTGACCTTCGTTCTTCTTGATTTCATGGTGGAAATCGAAAATAAATTATGGATTCCTTCTTATTTTGATCTCCTCTTCAACCCTAGCCAACTTTTGCAATCAAAAGCTTGAGGACGAGCCTAGGGGGAGTTGCAAGAGCTTCATCCACCATTAATGGCGTGAGCTTGGAGCTTTGGATCACAGTTGGAGGTGGTTTTTATAACTCAAACCCTTAAACATTGCTATTGCATCAATTCTCTATGCTTTGTTGATTGATTTCTTCAATTTGATACACTCTTGTTTCTTTGCTGCAATTTCCATCAAGAACGGTTGCTGTTCTTGGTTGTTCGAAGGAAGGGGATGATGACATCATCCTAGATGCTTATCCAAAGAAAATTACCAAGCAAAACCGTTTTTATAGCTACTCCAAATCGTTTTAATTTGATTGGCTATGCGGTTTCAGAAAACCATTTAAGGGAAAACGGTTTGAAACCGTTTGGGAGCAAACGGTTTCAAGACCGTTTGAAATGGTTGAACAAGCGTTGACCATTTGAGAATTTTGTTCCTAATTATGTAGGATGATAACCCTCAAAATATGAGGGATTAACTCCAAAGGAATCGAGAGTTGAAGGCCAATCAATTAGGCAATCGGATTGCATTATGTGCTTATTTTCAACCTGATTAACTTGACCGGGTTGAGAAACCGGTTTCAAGACCGTTTGAGATGGTTGACCAAGCATTGACCGTTTGGGAATTTTGTTACTAATTATGTAGGATGATAACCCTCCAAATTTGAGGGATTAACTCCAAAGGAATCGACAGTTGAAGGCCAATCAATTAGGAAATTGGATTGAATTATGTGCTGATTTTCAACCTGATTAACTTGACCTGGTTGAGAAAACGGTTTCAAGACCGTTTGATATGGTTGAACAAGAGTTGACCGTTTGATATTCCTGTTCCTAATGATGTTGTTTAATAACCCTACAAATTTGAGGGGTTAACTCAAAAGGAATCGTGAGTTGAAGCCTAATCAATTAGGGAAACCTAATTGGATTAAGTGCTGATTTTCAACCTGATTAACTTGGCCTTTTTGGGCAAACGGTTTCAAGACCGTTTGGTGGAGTTGACCAAGCGTTTACAGTTTAAGATTACTGTTCCTAATGATGTTGGTTAATGATCCTCCAAATTTTAGGGGTTAACTCCAAAAGAATCATGAGTTGAAGGCTAATCAATTAGGTAAACCCTAATTGAAAACAGTGCTGAAATTCCAATGAGTTAAGTTGAGATTTTGGGTTGATTAGCCCAAACGGTTTCAAGACCGTTTGGGGATCACCCAAACGGGCTCAAGACCGTTTGGGGATCACCCCAAGACCGTTTTGAGGTCTGGGGTCAAGTATAGTTGACCAATTGAAGGTCCAAAGGTATTAATCATATTGCAATGTAGTGCTGATCTGTTGATCAACTCGATAGACCAATCCATGATGATTTTTCACTAGAATCCAAAGGTTGGATGGGCCAAACGGTCTCAATACCGTATGGAGCTCATCCAAACGGTCTCAAGACCGTTTGGTGGTCACCCAAGACCGTTTGGAGGTCTAGGGTTGAGTATGGTTAGGTGTTTGAAGGTCTAAAGGTACCAAGCTGTTATACAATGCAATGTTGATTTGGTGATCAATCCAATGATCCAAACCTTAATTGGATGACTTGGATTATGATGATATGATGGGAAAACGGTCTCAAGACCGTTTGGAGGTCATCCAAACGACCTCAAGACCGTTTGGGGTCAGGTCATACCCAATTTGGATAATGGTTCAATAGTTTCAAAGTAACCAATCTTGCATTGATGAGTGTTGTTGGATCTTCGATTCCAAACCCTAATTCAATTGAATCAAGCCCTAATTGATGACCAATTGAGGGTCAATTGAGGGTCAAATTAGTTGAAGGTTGACCTATTAAACTCAATTGAAGTATGAGCATAGGTCCAATTGATGATTGGTTCCATGAATTCAATGGTTGAAGGTCCAATGCAATCAATTGAAACACAATTAGTAGCATGATTGATGATCAACTTGAAAGCTCTAATTGGTGTTTATAAACCCTAATCCCATTGAGATCAGACCATAATTGAAGTCCCAATTGAGGGGTGAGCCATGATTCAAATGATGATTGAGTTGATGATCCAATTGGTTGAAGTTCCATTGATTAGAATTGAGTGTGGTTCAATTTGGTTAATTCAATTGGATACCTCATGTTATTGAAGGTCTAATTGATCAAACCTTTTTGAAAACCTAATGTGATTAGGTGGGAGATACCTTTAATGGTACTAGTCATTAATGCATAACAAATGCATGGACCCAATACATGATGTAAACCCTAATTGAGGCTGATTCAATGTATAACCTTAATAAGAGGTTGTCTACATGTGAAATCACTAATTAAGATGTTAGTAAACCCTAGTTGAGGGTGTATCCTTGTGAAACCCTAGTGGAGGGTGTATCATTGTGAACCCTGGTTGAGGGTGTATCCTTGTGAAACCCTAGTGGAGGGTGTATCATTGTGAACCCTGGTTGAGGGTGTAACCTTGTGAAACCCTAGTGGAGGGTGTATCATTGTGAACCCTGGTTGAGGGTGTATCCTTGTGAAACCCTAGTTGAGGGTGTATCATTGCGATTGTTTATAGGCAACTTTATAATAAAGTTATGCCTTAAACAAAGATAAGTCCATATCATGTGAGATAGCTGGACAATTCTAATGTGTGGCCTATTCATTATATGCTCAGGGTGAGTATTCTGTGATGGAATGTATTAAGAGGGGAAATACCTTAATACAAGATAAAGTTGGTTAACTCAAGAGGGTCTGAATTAATGAGAAATGGGAAACCCTAACCCTGGTAAGGGAATAGTGGTGTTACCCTTGAATAATGATGTTATATATTGTTTTGCATGGTGCTGATATGGAATTGATGTATTATCATCTGTACTAAGCATGCAGGTATGATGTGATGATGAACATAGCCAGGTATGAGCTATGACATTTTATGTATTGACATTGTTTATTGGGCCTTATGTGCCATGCTATACCTTATTGCCTAGTATGAGGTAATAAGAGAAGTAATGGGCCTTAAGTGCCATGATAAGATGTTTATGTAATAAGCATCATATTTACCTTGGTCATGTGACCTGAAGGTGATAATTACCTGAAAAAGTGGTAATAATGCTCAATGATGAGCTAAGGGTTTGAATACCCAGAACCATATGATTATGGCATTGGGTTGCAAAGGAATGAAAATTCCCAGTATTGAAATGAGGGACTGAGATCCCCATGTCTTATAAAGACTGAGAAGTGATTAATGGAAATAGTACATGTTTTCTTTATAGCATTTGTCTTATTAAGTTATGTTTGGAAACTTGGCTGATGCTAAAAGAATATGATAATGTACTTAATTAATCAAGTGATACCATATAATGTAGTTGCCCTGATCACAGATCCATCAGCGTCAGAATTAGCTGAATGGTGAAACGAGTTTACTCGGAACGCATATTTTTTAATATGTGGGGGTAATTGGGCAATTATATCCTTATGCCCCATAGGCATTGCTACGGGCTATGTCCTATGAACGGGATTGGTTATGAACCATACCCCAATAAGAGCATGGCTACGGGCCATGACTCCACAAAATAATACCGGGCATTGGCTACGGGCCATATCCTGAAGAGAGTATATGCTATGGGCTATAACTCTAATAGAGATGTTGCCAGTATACCCTGGAAAGCTATCTAGCAGAGACACAAGATGTCCTGCATGTTATCTCGTACTGACCGAGATAGTTGAGGTCATGGGAATCCGGCTCTTCCAATGACCTATGTGTGGTACCGATGCTTTACGTAACTGTGGTTGGTTGGAGTATGAGCGTTATACCTCATCTCCTCAGGGCATAAGTATGATTTTAAAACGTAATCAGCCGTGTAGCATATTTGCTTAGGGTTGAATTGCGAGAATCAATGGTTGATGATACATGGTCTATTATATCATAGTTGGATAAATGATATACATGTTCTTCATATTCCTTCTTAAATGAATGACTTGCTGCTTAATCAAGTTATAATTGAAATGATTGCATAGAGAATACTGCTCTGCATATCTTATTCAATGATTTACCTGTTGTTGAGTAAATATAATTCTACTGCTCAGTGTTATTCTATTATCAGCAGTAACAATGTTTCTGGCGGAGAGTTATATCTCTCGCTGGGACACTTTTTATAATTGTCTCACCCCCGTGGGATTAAATTTTTAGGTAATCGCCGAAGAAGAGGAAGAAACCTTTCAGTGGGTGAGCAACAGCAGCAGCAGTCATTGGGACAGTAGTGATCCAACAGGTGGAGACATTGGCTATCTGGTTTTGTGTAGATAGTCCTATGAGTCGTCTCTGTACTCTCAGGTCCTAGGAGTTAGTGTTTTGATTCTCCGATCTGATATTTTGTGCAAAGAGGCATGATATGTATATATATGAACCAGGATGTAATGTTTTACTTTGGTTCTAAATGAAAGAGTTTTCCTATGAATGGATCTCTTGATAAATGGTTTTAATTTTTAGTGATTTTCAGTAATCCGCTGCTAACGATCGCTTCCGCATGTTTTATTATTGTTAATGACACTTGTTATCTTAAATGATGGCGGGTGTCGTCACATAAACATTCTAGGGTTTGGTCCTTATCAGTAGCATGGTGTTATTGTGATGTGACTTTGCTCTCTTAATTTAAAATTCAAACTTTGGATCTCACAAGTTTTACTAAAGTCTTCCTTATCTTATTAATTGAATTTCTTTTCTCTTACTTGGCCATTCAGATAGATTACATTCTCAATTTAGTTTGCTAGGGTTTCATCATCATATTGTGTGTCATTATTACATTCACTAGATGTCTCTACCATGGTGGTTATGCATCACATATGATTCATTTTCTTATCACTGCATTCCCACATTGCTCTCATTAAGGAGATATGAAAGAGAAGATGACTCTGAGACTTAGAAGTCTTATCTTCAAACATTCCCTTAATAAATTTCTTGTATGTACGTTTAATTGGTTATCAACAAGGACACTTGACTAATTAGCACTTGCTTGAATTTCCTAACCTCTTTCTTTTATAATCTATATTACTCCATCAAGTTTCAAACCCTTCCTTACTTTCCATAATCCTCTTACCATATACTACTCTTCCACCTGTCATCTTTAACTTCTACTTTTCTCTTACACTACTACAGAAAATACTTTTTACAACAGTTCCTTTTCTCAATTTACAACAGGTGTTAACCGTTGTATTAGATCGCGTGGTCTTATGGGGGGTGCTTTATACAACATGTGATCACATGTTGTAATAGATGTATTTTATACAATAGTTGAAACATGTTGTATTTTAAGGAATGGCCTGTTGTAATATGAGTATTTTACACAACATGTGGTGCACCTGTTGTAATATATATTATACAACAGTTGAACGACGTTTTCTTTCGCGAAACACACCCGTTGTAATATATATTATACAACAGTCGAAGCATGTTGTCTTTCACTAAACACACCCGTTATAATAGGTAGGTCTATTACAACATGCAGTGCACCTGTAGTAATATACATGTTTATACAACAGTTGGAGTATGTTGTCTTTCCATACATTTAACCGTTGTAATAAGATTGTTTAGACAACATGGTGTGTGTCTGTTGTAATATACACAATTTATACAACAGGTTATGCATGTTGTAGTTCACTAGAAACACCTATTGTAATAGGTGTATTTTTTTTCTGACAAACCTGTTGTAATAGGTGTGGATAACACAACATGTGTTGTTTGTTGTAGAATCATACATTTTACAACATATTATTAACTGTTGTCTTTGATTAGAGTTTGAAAGGTCATATATCGAACCAATTGTATTGATCAAATTAACCATATTATTAATAAATTATAATAAATATGAAATTATACTTTTTCATTTCACAAACAAACACATAGTTGAACAAAATTTCCATCAAACCTTGAAAGAAACCCATACTAAATTTAATTAATATTAAATCATCCATACAACGATTCAATAATACAAAGTACTGAGTATCCACTCTAGAATCGAACTGAAAACTAACTAAAAAAGTTTCACACATTGGTCTATGGTAAAGAACAAATGTCTCCCCCACATGTCACATAATCTTATGTGTGCTCAAGAACACATGTCGCCCACTCATTTCGGACCTCATCGATTTCTTCTTGGTTGAAGCAACGACCAATATACTTTGAATAATACTGCAAGCATATGACAAATATATCAACATATTATGATACTTTCAATTTATTTAGAAATTTGAACAAACTAAAAGAATATAATGTTAAGTAGCTTACACATTCAGGAATATTTCTATTTCTCGCATCAAATATGTCTTTCATATACTTCAGCACATAATACCCACAATCTGTATTGTTTGGTTGCTTTGGACACTATACAAAATAAATATTAATTTGTTATCCAAATAATTGTGAGAACTTGTTAGCAAATAAGAGGATGGAAAGGTATAAATAGCCAGAAAACTTAATAAAAGGTATGTGTAAACAGAATCAAAAATGCTATAAGAGTGAAAAAGGCATGGTTTATTGCTGAAGAAGGTGTGGTTTATATGCCATATTGGATTATGCAAAACTTACTCTTGCAAGAGGGGGATTTTGTAAGAGTGAAGAATGCCACCCTTCCAAAAGGAACCTCTGTTAAAATGCAGCCTCACACGAAAGATTTTTTAGATATATCAAACCCCAAAGCTATTTTGGAAACAACTCTCAGGAACTACTCGTGTTTGACAACTGGCGACAGTATCATGGTAGCTTATAACAATAAAAAATAGGGTAAATTTCAGAGAAATACATTACGTTTCCTTATCTTAACAAATCTATCACCACGTTATGATAATTGCATCCATATCACTTGTGGGTATATTATTTTTCATTTCTACCAAACTATTAACTCCGTTACTCTACCGGTCAATAGGCCACTCAATCCTTTCTACATTTTTCCGGTTGAACATGTGACCCACCTTCTCTCCCCTCCCCACGTTTTATTTCTGGTCATCATTGTCCTGCCACGGCATGACAAGTATGATCGTGCTGCTACGGAAGATCTTATGATCGCTTGTAGGTCATTGCTAGATTTTTTTATCGCAATGCCATCAGCCACATCTTTCCAGGAACATAATTTGGTACTACTTTAAGGTCACATGCAACTGCAAGGTAGAGATTTCTCCTTCTCTAACTAGATACAATGCCACTAAATAACTCATGGCAGAAAGTAATGGAGCCCATCTTTGTGCAAGCCTTGTCGTGGGAAAAATTGTGGCAAGTCACTACAGTAGGATTTCCTCAAAGATCACATCAAGAGAGGGATTGCATCATCTCTATTTAGGTGTGTTAGTGTGGAGAACTAAATATGGCAAATGCATCATCTTTGTCTAAGCATGAAGAAAATTGACAGGCACCCCATCTCCGTCAAAGTCTCCATGTATAAAAGGCAAATGAGACCTAGTTCTGTCCAGACTCCAAGGCATGAGGAAAGATGTGACAATATATAGGTATAGTTGTTGCTCCAGACGCCAAAGACAGTGTGCAAAATTTCTTTGTATAGCCAACTCCCTCATTAAGAGAAGGTGGTTGTGGAAGCCTACCTCGTTGCATCTTCAATGAATGTAAAAACATCCTATCTATAGCTTTAAAATCAATAGAAAGTATAAATCATGCATCAACACTCCAAATGAATACAAGAAGACCTAGCATTAACAAAGACCACCTACCATATATAGAAAGTTAGAAATAGAGCACTTCAATAACTATTCTTCAAGGAGCTCCATCTGCCACATTTGACACGATACTACCCATTATATCTCCTAGACATGGACTTGCATCTTGCATCAACCAAAAGATGTTAATTTCATAGTTGGGAAGATCAATATTTGTGAACTTAGACATGCAGTAGCTATATTTTCTATCTAAACTAGTACATAATAGTTCTTAAGTCAATTAAGGATAATATGAATTACTTATGTTGAGTCAATAACATGACTAGTACATTAATTACCTAGTCCAATTTCCTTGCAAAATGATGTCTCCATGATAATTATGGCTACTTCTTTTCATCTTTTTTGTTTGTGGTGGATATTTGATTTTAGATCTGAATTTGGATTTTCATTTTTGTAAACTAGAGTCATGGAGGGCTGAGTTTTAGATTTTTTTTCCTTACAGTAACAAATATTTTTGTCTTGTCTATATTTAGTTGGACAGTGAAGTATTGTTTCTATAGTTCCGGTTGAATACATGTCATTCTCTTTGGAGATTTACTTTGTACATATATATCTATAGTTTTAGAACTTTTTGTTGTTCTATGCTGATACAGAGCGATTTATAGAAGTTAATTGAATTGGGAAGGTTGTCAATATAGAGTTTTATGTTGATACAGGTTGTTGAGTCTTGTTGTTCACTTTCTACAATGATTATTCCTCACTATGTTTGGAAATTATTCATTCATGCATGACAAAGCTAGCCAAGAGGATGAAAGTATGATGCCTCATGAATTTCCATTATGCCATTTTACCTTTGGCTGATGTTTATATTCTTGTGGAAAATCCACTTGCTTCTCGTACAATGCCTTTTCTATCAAAAATCTATTAGAAACCCTTTAGTTGGACCTTCCTTTTTTAGTTTATATGTTGGCTCCTCTACTTTGGATCACCGTCAGTTTCTACAAATATTTCATCTAAACTATTCTTTCATACATGACTGTACTCTTTTCCTATGAGGAGCCCATGTATTCAGCGCTAATGACTAAAAGACTGATTTTGTTTTCTAAAATATTTGAAGCTTTTGTTCTGAAGTTTGTTTCACTATAACAAGCAATATATAAACCTATAATGACTAAAAGACTGATTTTGTTTTCTAAAATATGTGAACAGCAGTTTAGATATTGACAGCAGCTAGCAGCCACGGTTGTCACCTATAATGCTATCATCAGTGGATGTGAACAACCTAGGAAGTGCTGCTTTTGAGTGGTTTTATCACATAAATTTAAGAATGTACGTCCAAATCAGATTACATATGAGATGCTCGTTGAATCTTTCCCAAACTTGCTTATGATATGTGTGTGCGAGCTAACAATGAAGACTTACAAGCTTGCCATCTTGTGATTTGCTTACATTGAAAAACAGAGAGCTTATGTTGTACGCCTATACATTGTACTAAAGTAGGGTGTCCTACTTTTCTAAGGGGAACAAGGAGAATGAAAAGAGAACAACAGGGAAAAGGCTAAGGGAACAGGGAGAAAGGAAGAAAAAAAGGGAACGTACAGTAGGGAAGAGGCTAAGGGAATAGGAAGAAAGGAAGAAGGATTCTGGAGTGTATAAGGGAAGAGATTAATAGAATTTGGAGAAGGGAAGAAAGAAAAGGGAGAGTGCGCTCACAGAACAGGGAGAAAGGAACAGGGAGAAGGGGCAGTATTAGAAAATGATGCTAATTGAACATCAAGTCAGTTGATGGTGATGAGTAAATCAAAGTTGATGTTATGCACATTATTGACCTAAAAATGATGTTAGTTAGAAAATCTAGAATAATATTGAGTATGTAATCAGTTGCTATCAAATAGCTCTATAACCAGGTAGGTTGATGCTGCTAACCACGTCCGCAAACAAACACATTTTTAATATGGTAGCATTGAAGAAAAAATAAAGACTTGGTGTAACAAAAATGAGGTCTTGTTTTATTGAGTGCAAACGATGACACTGCCAATAGAATAGTACGATGACAGTGAATATAAAAAGACAAATACACTCATGTATGTGCCCCTATCACAGTGACCAGACCCATACAAACACAAATATGACATAGATTGTTAGAGTTCTCCATCTCCATAGCCTGCTATGTTTTTGTGCCTACACATGGCAAGGTTCCTAGTTCCTCTAGTTAATATGTGGAATGATTCTTCCTGGGATCAATGGTTTTGTGAGAGATGTCCATCATATATTTGATTGTAGGTAATTTGGTTCTGGATAGGTAGTTCAAATAGGCATTATGCATCTTAATTACAAAATTGTTTCAATCTGTTCTGATCTCAGATTGGTTTCTATGGTTTCTATGACTCTTTTCAAATGAAGATTCAAATGATCATTGATAAACTAAATCTAAAATGTTACAGGAAATTGTAATTCTTTTAAGTTGGCCATTAGAAAGTGACCACAACATCTAAAACATGTCTTCTTTAAATGAAACGGAAGCTTGTGTAATAAGTGGTCCTCCTTACAAAATCTTTTAGTTCTCATTAACTAGATCGACTTGTTTGCTAAGTTGGTAGCTTTTGTTGAATGTTATCAACTTTTCTCTACAAGTGGGCCTCCTTACATAATAGTCTAGTTCTCATTAGTGTGCAGGATTTCTCTTTATTGTTGTGAGGGTTGAGTAGCCTTGATGTTAGTTACTTGGCTTGGAAACAATTCTGTCTATTTTTATGTCTGATGCATCTTTAAAGTAGATTAATCTATTATGCGCTTTCCTTCTATGCATACTTGAGTTACTTCCTACAAACATAACAAGATTTTCATTATTGACATTAGTTACTTGGCTTGGATTTCTCTTTATTGTTCAAGGCTAGAAGATGGCCATAAGATAAATGTTTGATTGTACAATTTCCTGGACTCACTAATAAAATTGATGAGTTTAAAAGCTACCTTTATTAGTAACCTTACTATTAAGTTTTACTTCATTACCTTCAAACAAATGACATAAATGATTGGTTATGGTTATGTAATTGTAGATAGGTTGGTATCTATTGGTGTGATAGTGGTGATGTTGTATTTAAATAATTTGAATATGATATGTGTATTACTGTGTTATCTTTTGGTGATTATTCCACCAGAGTGTTTTGTGTTATGGTTCTCTCTTATTATTTTTTACTTCAAACAAACCAAGTTGCATCATCAGACCACAACAACAGCCGTCAGAAATAAGAGTGAGCTCTGCCACTCCTTGATGGATAAGCTCCACCACTCAAGAACAACTTTTCATATCCGAGCAAGAGAGATCTCAACTCTGCAGATTCCAAGAAAAGGTCAAGGGCAGACTCCAGAAAAGATTCGCAGCTCTGCCACTCCATGAATGCAGCTCTGCAGACTCCAAGAAAAGATCGACAGCAAAACTAAACACAAAGCAAGCTTCATGCTGAACCTTGGAAGAACCCAACCACTCCAATCAAAGGAAGAGATAGACCACTCAACGAACTATAGGAACTCAGCCACTCAAGCAACGCAGGTATAACCAGAAAAGATCAGAAGAAACTCTATACAAAGGCCAACCAGACAAACCACCAGATGAAACATCTGCCCAACTAGGAAAGAGACTGATTTCAAGGCAGACTAGCTCAGACACAGAATTTCAGACGGACCAAGAAGAACATATCAAACTAGGAAATAGAAGAAAGATCAAGAAATCGATTTCAGTACCCATAAAAGTCAAAAAGGATTTTCTTGTAAATAACCTCAACAGAAGATATACGATTCATGTGCACTCTAGAATTTCTCTCTAACCAAGAATGGTACAAGCACATAGAAGAATGAATTTTAGGTTATCTTGGATTGAAGGGAGCTCAAAGTAGAGGCAGTGGAGTCGAGTCGTCGTCCGTCTCTCCAGGGCAGCGGAGTCGAGTCGTCGTCCGTCTGGCGAAGAGCAGAGGGCAGCGACACGTCTGGCGAAGAGCAGAGGGCAGCGACGCTTTCCGATAGGGATGGCAATGGATCGGTTTTTACTCAAACCGACCCAAACCCAGCCCGAACAGAGACAAGCAGAATCCAAACCGAACCGAACCAAAATTAATTCCATTTTTAAAAAGTGATCACACTAGTGGATGTATACTTATTTCTTAACATGTAAGGTAGGTCCTATCCCATTTTTAAACATGTGATCACACTAGTGGATGCATACTTATTTCTTAATTCTGACGAAAATCCGACAGCATTTCCCCTTAGTTCTCTGAATACACCGATGTAGAATTACGAATAATTCTATATATGTATCCAGAGAACGTTAAGGGAAATACTACTAGATCTCGTTAGAACTAAGAAATAAGTATACATTCACTACCTAAGTGCATAATCACAATATACTCCGTTTTTTTTCAAAAAAACGCATTTAAAACGTGTATTATTCACCTGCCGTATATGATGGCCGTTTTAAACTCCAAAACAAAATACGTTTTAAACGCGTTTAATTCACGTTTTATTCACGTATTGCGTTTTAAACGTGTTCAATACGTTTTTTTGCCATTTTATACAGTTCTGTACTTTTGCTTCACATTTGTTTTTTCCACGTCATTTTTTACTTGTAGCAGGGTTCCACTAAACCATCCAACCTTCCTCCTCTATCCAGACACACCCTGAGCCAAGAGTAACCCTCGACATTCTACATGTACACTCCATCTTCCTCCATTCTCCCCCCTTCTTCCCTTATTTGTGCCTGCTGCTTGCTGCTCCCACTTCTTCCCCTTCTTCCAATATTAGGGTAATCAGTTTGAGTTTAGTCATTTTAAATCATTATATGTGTGGGTGTATGCATATGTTTGTATGTATTTATGTATATGTATATGTATATGTGTGTGTCTATATATATATATATATATATATGTATATATATATGGGCGTTCACTCATTGCCCGCGCGGGTAGCCTGGATTTTCGATACCCGGTAGCCAAAAAAGTAACTCTCCTGGCCAAAAAAGTAACTTTGTTGTCAAAAAAATAACTATGGTGATCAGAAAGTAACTACACAAATAAAAGAGTAACTCTGTACAAAATATACAGCATATATATTTAAGGACGGGTTTTTTTATTTTGGAGGGACAAATGATATTATTTTTGGCTAAAATTTTTTGGAGAGCTAGACAAAATAGTGCTCTACAATTGCGAAAAAAATTGAAAAAAGTGGTCGGAAGGGTGGGCGGGTAGCTACCCGCGCGGGCAATAATGATGGGCCTTATATATATATAAATATATATATATATATATAATCCGTTTTCTTGCCGACTTTTTTCCAAATAGTTGACCAAGCTTTTACTGTACATTGACCAATTTTTATCTGAATTTTCCGCATAATTCTCGATTTCCGAATTTTTCAACTTGGTCGTATGTATCCCGAATACCGAATTTGTGACTATGCCTAAGTGTGCTCATATGTTTAAAAACAGTCCCAAACAGTGGGGACTATTCAAGATATAATCCCTATTGATTATATCTTGAATGGGTATACTATTGGCAGACAACTATTATCTCAAATGCAAGGTAGGTTCTAACCCATTTTTAAACATGTGATCACACTAATGGATGCATACTTATTTCTTAATTCTAACGAAATTCCGGCAGCATTTCTCCTTAGTTCTCCGAATACACCGATGTAGAATTATGAATAATTATACATATGTATCCAGAGAACGTTAAGGGAAATACTACTAGATCTCATTAGAACTAAAAAATATGTATACATTCACTACCTAAGTGTGATCATATGTTTAAAAATAGTCCCAAATAGTGGGGACTATTCAGGATATAATCCTATTGATTATATCTTGAATGGGTATACTATAGGTATGTGTATATGTCATTTCAATTTAATCATCTATTGAAGACAGGAAGAATCTGAAGTCCATTCAGACCACATATTTAGTGTCTTGATCATCTGACACGAAATGATAGAAAAGTACAACAGTACTGATTACTAAATAACTGAATTAATATACTGAATTACTACACAGTTCCTACAGTACTCAATAATTCAATAAATTTCTACTGAAACTAAATTTCTCAATCTTATAAGAGATATTGTTCACTAAATGTATATGATCCAAAAGAGCTAGGCATGTGTCTACGTAAACTAGTCAGAGAAAGACTAGTGTTCATCTCATGTATATAATTCAAATAAGAGAGAGATAAATGTTCAAACTCACCTAGAAAACTGAGAAAGAGAGAAATTGTTCACTGAATGCCAACTGAGTTCGTATATATCTCCAGCTACACACTCTAATCACTGAAAAATGACCACGAATAACTATTAGTAACATTATTATAGTTCCATGAAATAGTACCAATGTACACTAGTAGCTCAGACGCAGAAAGAAGTTTTCAAAAGTAGACTACAGAAAATGAGCGGCTCAATCACAGAGCAGTTTTGTGCATTCGTTACAGTCTGCAGCAGCGCCCCCACTTCCCCCACTTATTTCTTTGCACGACTTCTTCGCTGGAATAAAACTTCCACGCCTGGTACCTTCCCTCACACCACCACGCCGGTATCCAAGTACCCACCGTCACCAGACAAAAACAAATAGCTACTACTACTGCGAGGTAGTGTGGGAGGAAATCCAGTACTGATAGAGACTTCCAAAGCAGACAATATGATACATACAGGAAAAAGGCACCATCATCATCATCATCAGCATATGCGTAAACCCTAACACAAGCGGAGAGACCAAACGCTGACCGACTGGTTGGGCAGGGGTGGGAGCCGGCTGATCGATTGATCGCTTGCTATCGGCGGTGTGTGTTGAGGGGAGGTGAGAAGGGTGCGGCCGATATGGGAGGTCATGGATCTGCGAGCCATTGTGCGGGACGGGATAGGGAGCATCTCGAGGTGGGGGATCGAGTCGTGGTGGAGGGACCGGAAGAAGGGGCGGGCGTCGGTGTCGGCTGACTCCGCGGAGGTAGGTGGGTGCGGTGGGGAAGGTAACGACCACCGTTGTCTTTGGGGGTGGGGGTCGCTTCCGCCGGAGCTGCTACGAGAGGTCGTGAGACGGGTTGAGGAGAGCGAGAGTGAATGGCCAGGGAGGCGCAGCGTCGTCGCCTTTGCGTCGGTCTGCAGGTCCTGGAGAAGGGTCGAACCGGCCATTCTAAATAATGTTCTGTTTTTTTCCCAGAACCGAAAACAGAGGAAAACGACCTCATTGTTAAGCGGGAGTAGCTAGTAGGGAAGCATTATACCTGGAGTTTGGAGACGAACGTCCCGCAGTAGCACCAGTCCTGACGTGCGCCTTCCAATCGGCAGTCGTAGCGGCGAATCTCCTCCTCTCCCGATGAACGCACGGTGTGGTAGCCTCCGAAACCTCCTCCTGGCCTCGCGATGACCACGCGATGACCTTCAGAGTTCGGTATTGGAGATAACAGCACAGCCTGATGTCCTCGAACTTCTTACGTCGCCAAACCTCGAGACCTCGAGGTTAAGGATGATGGCGAGTACCCAAATCAGGAGAGGCCGAGATAGATGAGAGGGTGGCGAGACTTGGGATGAAGAGGCTGAGAGAGAGTAGAAGGTGGAGACGGTTGAGAAAACCTCTCGCCCAAAACTCTTGCGGAGAAACTGCTGAAGCTAGTAATTTGGGGGAAACGGCGCGCGGAGGAAAAAGAGGAAGCGCGGGTGTTAGAAATTTTTTTTTGTGACACATATATTTATTAATTAGATCTAAACATGTATTATACATATATGCAATGTATATGATTCATGTAGGTTAATAATTATTCTGTAATAATATCACATAAGGGTGTTAAATAATTGTTAGTTCTGGGTAAAAAAAATGAACCGGCGCAGTCAATCTCGGACCCAATCTAAAATTGAATTTTTTTTAGCAAAATAATTCAAAGACTATTTTGTATGTAAAATAGTAGATATATATGTATAACATGTAAATATAGAGGTTGATTAGTTACTCTGTTATAATATCACACATGGTGTTAAAAATTGGTTTTGAGTCAGTCAATTTTGGGACAAAACATGGCCCAGCTAGAGAGTTCAATTGTCAGTGTCGGACCGAAATGCAAAACTAAATTTTAATTGTTCGAATGGTGTCTCAATTGATGAGAACGACCCAGATTGAAAATATTAGATTCGAAAGAAAATTCTGAGCCAGATTTGACAATGAATATAAAAAAAATCTCTGATTAGATGTTCATGATTATATTTCGTGTGATATAATATTGGGTGGTCGATTCCGGGTCAAAATATCTACCCAGAGTGAAAAAATTGTCATTCTCATGATCACACAAAATTAAATTTTGTTCAATCGACCTCTCAAACTGAAACCAACCCATATTAAAAAAATTAAAGCCCAAAAAGAACTCGGACCCATATTTGACAATAATTTTATATGAAAAAATAATTATTTGGTTACATGTTCATGATAAAATTCTCTAATAAAAAAATTGGGTTTAGCTCGGTTCCAGGTATATAAAACAAGTCAGAGTCTATTATATAATATGGGCATATAACAATGGATTATAGCGTATTGTATGACTATGGTCTATTACAACATGTAGCTATTACAACGGGAGACCAGACAGAAGAAGACTTGCAGCGGCACAAGGAGAGGGAGTGCTTGTTCTGGTTTTGGAGGCGGGACTTTGGTGTCGTCCTATTTCCAGAGCGGGAGTGAGAGCGAGAGCGAGGGTTTGGCGTCGTTGTTTTATTTTCAGAGCGATAGATATAGAATGGAAGGGAGGCATGTATTGGAAAGTAATCCACTGTCTAAATGAATTAGGATTCAACAAGTTACAAAAAAGGAAACTGCAATTGTTGTTTAAAATCAACGGCTGATCCATTTAAACAATTATGATTATCTAAAAAGAAAAGGATTAATGTCCACAATCAAATGGATCCTCTTCACGGAAGTAAAAGAGATAATGGTTGGTTTAATATAGTTAATATTGGTTAGGAAAAAAGTTAATGAGGGTCAGGAGCAATCCTTGGGTAAATTAAATAATAGTATGGGATACATTTCCATAAGGTCAGGGATAAGCCTTTAGGAAAATTTAATATACGCATCAAGGACAACATTAGAAGGGTCAGGGATAAGTCTTCGGAAAAATGAATACACTTGTCAGGGATTATGTCCTTGAGGAAAAATCCTTCGGCCTTGTTGAGTTTTGTAGTAGTGATTGAGGGGAAATAGTCTTTAGAAAATATTAAAACATGAAACAATGCTAAGTGAGTATTTTTTTAAACAATTCGGAAATAAATTGTTTTGTTCGGGATAATACGTGAAAATGCATAAATGACGAATAAAACATGAATAATTCGTAAAATTCGGGGAAAATACAGTTTTAATACGAAATTCAGGTGTACCATACATCTAATAAAAAATTTGTATATTATACGCGAATAAATGAAAAATTCAGAGAATTATGTGAATATGACGTGTTATTTAACTATGGTCTTTTACAATATGTATCTATTACAACAGGTGATACCATGTTGTGTAATTGTAGTATATTACAATGGTTTAGTTTACGTTGTGTAATGGAGGTCTATTACAACGATGTTTTATGTGTGGATATTACAACAGGTTACAACTTGTTGTGTAATTATAATATATAACAACAGGTTGGAGTCTATTGTCTCATGTTGGGATATAACAACGAGTTTTAATATGTTGTATTATGGTGGTCTATTACAACATGTACCAAATACAACATGTAAAGACATGTTGTATAATTAATACATACTACAACGGGTGAGTCTGCGTTGTGTAATGATGGTCTATTACAACATGTGACTATTACAACAGGTCAAAATATGTTGTGTAAATAACATCTTTTACAATGGTTTTGAATATGTTGTGATACTACAACCTATTACAACACTTTAGCAGTTGTTGTAGTATCCCCCTATACTACAACATGTTTGGCATGTTGTAAATGACTTGTGTTGTATAAAATATATAATATACAACACAAAAATGGACTTGTTGTGATAAGTATGCTAACTACAACACAATCATCAGAATTGTTGTCTATCTCCCATTGTAAAAAGCATTTTCTGTAGTAGTGTTATGATCATGTTATTTATTCATGTGTATGATCATGTATACCATGTTGCACATATTTCTTTTTATCCTTCTACTAATGTGAAGTTGAAATTCTAAATCAATAATCTCTCTACTAGTTTCACCTCATGTTTAATACATTACATATCCTTCATTTTAAAATCAAACAGCTCATGCATGGGTCAAACTTATTTTCTCTTTCAATCAAGTTTTTCCTATCTGAATATAGTCTACCTTTGTATGACTTATTCATTTGTTTAGCTACTCTTTTGTTCTTCCTTTCAGAACTAGTTCCATTATATCACTAGAAGGCTAATGAATCCATCAGATGGAAACTAGGTTGTTGTTCTATAGAGACTTAGAATCCAAAGGTAGTAAGGATGAATGTATTAAACTTCATAATAAAGGTATACATTCCATGCTCTCAATTATGTCATGTAACCCTCATTGCTTAATCAAGCTCATCATTTCCAACATTTTTCTTTGTGTCAACTTAGTTTCTTATCCTAGTCTTATGATTTACATGTTCACCTAATTCTCTTTATTTTATCTCTTCTGAAGACTCTTTAATTCTATGTAATTATTGTATACATAACTCTTTTCTTCTATTTTCCCTTTGCTTTGGAGTACATAAAGCATTTTACTCAATTATATGATCCATTCCTCATGATTGATTCTTACTATCTTGGCCCTTACATACTTTTCTCATATCCTTTCCATATTTCATACTTAGAGTTCATATAATACTAATCATTAAACTTAATATGAACCTTATGTCATGTTCCTTTATTTCCAATTAAGGGTTTCTCATATGAGGCCCCTAAACTTGGATCTCAGATATCAGTTCCAACTGATTCTTAGTTATTCTAATATTTCCCATATGTTTCAACATCTTAGTATATGTACATTCTCACTATGATGTGGGATTAAATTATCCAGAGTCTACTCTTATTATATTATTAATAGGAGTCATTAGATCCCAGTAACGCATCTTGCCAGCTGGACCAGGCCGAACCTGCAGTCCTGAAGCCAAGAGCTACTCAAGATTAACCAACTCCTATTAATCTCAAACATGTGGAAAGAATATCGACTTAGGGAAAACTCATTTAAACATAACTTATGGTCTAGATACAAAGAATGCAAACAATAACTGAATTAATTTCATAGTGTACACAAATCTTAAAGGACCACATATATTTCTAGAAACAGAATATCAGAATTCAAATATATAAGAGAATTTCCATTGATATCCCATCAAAGCAACAATATAAAACAAGAGTTACATCACATTCTATGTTTAATCTCTTACTCCTTCACTACTTTCTGGTCTCCTAACCCTAAGATTTCTAGGGTTTCTCTCTAGCCCATCCTTTCTCTGCATACCTGGCCAGGACATCCAGAGAAGAATAGACAAAGTAGCTTGATAGTGGTCAACCTAAGTTATTCAGATACGGGGCCAGTGTATTCAAATACCCAGACTTCCCAGAGCTATAGACACATCACATCCTATCTGCCACACTTATAACTCTAACTTTCTATCCTACTGGTCCCTGGCGACTCAGCCTAAGCTCTGATACCAAAGCATGTCACACCCACATCCCACGATTACCACAAATTATGAGATTAGGGCATAACTTTGAGGATTATACTTAATACAAGTTCACTCCTGGTTTTTTTTCCTTTTATATCAAACTCTTTATTTTCTCGCATCCAATCACATAAATAAACTTTATAAGAGAATTAAACTTGGATCACTCTAATATGATCTCAACATTAATGATACACATCCATACATTCATTCTATTTCTCACACTTCCATGTACATACGACATGATAATCAGATACATTCTCTCTTATTATGGAAAAAAGATACAAAACATCATTTACAACTCTCTTCCATCTATACAAGGACAAAGAGTGACAGGGACCGACTGAACTTAACTAATCACATACTTAACTCATATGGTAGATCTACTATGATGCTTAGACCTTCTTCAAGTCTACGTGGTTTCCTTAAAAATTGTGAGTACAGGGGTGAGCCTACTCGCTCAGTGAATGAGTACTTCAAATAAATAGTTTAAAGCACTTATATAATTACAGATTTGTTGTTGAGCAATTGATATCAATTATAACAACAGTAAGCTTCAAAGAGTCTAATCATTGACAATCATAAATATGGCAGGATACTTTAGATATCTACAAAAATGAATCAATATATAAACATGCTTGATTGATCATAAATAAAACTAATAACTCAGAAACATACAAAGAATAATTCAATAACTACACACACTTATTTAACCTCTCATTCATCTTGTTATGCCTTGAACCCACATGAGGTATACCACAACATGTGAAAGAATCGCAGCAAGCTACGATCTCACTGTACAAGGCTTAGAAGCATATACTGGTTCCTAAGCCGATCTCTTGAGTAAGACCTCGTTTGCATCGGGCCTCGACACGTCTACCTCTTGGCAGCTAATGGGAGCGACCGGATATCTCAGACTCCACATCTCAACCTGGGTACTCAGGCGGTGAGTCAAAGCCCTCAGGCTTATTGTGCATCAGTGGACCTACTGACCACTGATCACTCAATATGTAACACGAGTACCACCGGCATCCCCAGTTAGTGTTGGGTACCACACAACTATAAGGTGTCTACCCTGTTAGTCAAGACCACCGCACCCTACTGGTGCGCTCCGGCTTACCTCAATCTAGACTACCTCCAATCAGGAAACTATTTTCTCCTCACAGCGCAGGCCTCATCCTATGAGGATTCTACAGTGTTCAAGGCATCTACATGTCTAATTTACTCTTTAAACTCACAATTCAATCATCACATCAACATATATTTGTTTAGCTTTGTAAATCGTTCTTTTCATAAACCATCTGATAACATTTACCACAACTAAATGGTTAAGCATCACCACATCTCAAACTGAGAAACATTGATATCACAATACTTGTTTCACTGAACATCCTATCATTAGGGTTTCATTTACATCATTCACTTATCACATAACTCGCATAAGGATTGAATACATCATAACATCATTCAATAAGGATTGCTCTCAGTAGTTCACATATAATCGAATATATATATATATATATATATATATATATATATATATATATATATATATGAAACCTGTAATGAACTGAACTAGGGTTTCCACCCTCCTTTATGATATATCAAGAAAACATTAATATCATCAAATGAAATGCAAGATCTTATCTGACATATATGTAATAGACATACAAATAGAACAATCATTAGTAAATAGGGAGATTCAACTAGGCAAACTTCTTTATTCAATTGTACAACAATTTCAGTCATAGTCGAAAATCCTACTTTTCAATATAATAATGTAACCTCTACAATTAATTTAGTAATTCTCATTTAGATGGATTGCGACCATTTCTAATGTGATTTCATAATTTGAAATTCATCACAATAGAGAAATAATCCATTTCATATCATCTTACAAAAAAAATCAAAAGGGCAACTTAGTGCTTGTACTCGCATACCAAGCAATTGAAGATTATCGATAATTTAACTCATTTTAATGCAATCTACTATTTAAAGGAAGTACCCACTCACCCTAAGGTGTGAAAACACCTTAAAAACGCAGCCCATCTCTAAAAATCTCGAATCTATAGCAAGACCCTATTAAATTAGCAATTTCTTCTTCTTTTCATCCCTAAAGAAGGTCTACTGTAGGTAGAAGACGAATATCAGAGGTTAAACCAAACCTCAAATTCGTTGGACCAGGGATTCTGAGCAAGGGGAAATGAGGAGGAGGAAGAATCGACGGATATAACTACTTACCAAATCGAATCTATAGAAACCCTTTTGGGTTTCTATCATTCTTCACATTCTTTCCCAAAAATCACCTTCTAGATCACCCTCTCATTGAGCAAGATATCTGGGATGATAGAGGATTGAATCGCGATTCCAACACACTTCGTTTCATTAAAAAAATAAGTATAGATCGAGATAAGATCGTTTTACGATTTGCTATTCTGGACGACATCAGTCACGGTCGCGGTGTCGATGCAGCATCGCGGGTCGCGGTGTCAACACAGCTTCGTAGGTCACGGTGTAGACTACGGTCGCGGTGTCGACGCAGCGTCGCGGGTCGCAATGTCGACCGCGGTCGCGGTGCTCTGTATATGTTTACTAAAAAAGGCATAACTTTCTCATTTTAACTCTGATTTGGTTCATTCTTTTTTTTTGGATTCATAATTAAATTCTATACAATCCTAAAATATTATTTTGATAAAATTATCAGAGAAAAAAATTATTTATTAATTGTTTTCTTCAATATCATTAACTCTCTTCTTGCATACATGTATGGGTTAATGCTATATTAACCCCAACTCAGATCTTTATAGTATGCTTAAATTATGATTACCAGTTTCCCAAATAAGTATTTATGCTTACCAAAGTTAAGACAAAGCACCACATAGAATATTACTAACAATAGTATACCAAGCTTTAAGATTATCTTAAAACTCTAGGATTATCAGCAAAGCTAGGAACAGGTTGTAACATTTCGGGTCGACTCAGGCCGTGGTTGATTATTTCAAGTTAGATCTTGATCTTGTCATATTTTTATTTTATTTTAACTAATATCCATAATAAAAGTTTATAATATTTGAGTACGGTTGTACATATATCGGTCTAGACTGGTAGACTGGAGGGGACTGGTTATTCGGCCAGGTCTTAGACCGATTTGATTTTCAGTCTGGTCCTTGGTCCACACCTTTTTCTAAATTTGGTTGTCCGTCCAATCTAGTCCAAGACCAAAAGAAACATGTCTGGTCCAAGACCGGACCCGTTGGACAGGAAAAAATAAAAACTTACACAATGATTTTCACAATTAGATTTTTCCAGTTTGATGTGATACGTCTTTTGAGAACGTTATTAATATAATACTTACACATATTAAAACATTCGAGACAAACTGTAAATTTATATAAAACATAAAAAGTGATGGTTACAATTATTATAAAAACTAATTACATAATAGTGAATATGTAAAAATGTATTTCTGAAATACTTAATATACTAATTTATTAACAATTCAATTAAACATTTAATATCCTTCCAATTCTTTGTATTTTAATTTATAAACAATTAAATTAAACATTTAATATCCTTTCAATTTTTCATTGCCGCAATATATTGTAATATTCAAATTTATTAAATGGATACTCGATGCTTTTATAAACGCAATGGTCAATTTTATTGATATAATGACACATCACCGCACCACGACATTAATGTATTTATTAGTAATTCTAGAATTATTAGTAATATAGTCCACATCTCTACAACCCTTCATAAATATTAATTTAATTAAAATATATAAAGTTTTTTATATTCTCTGGTCCAATAAGTCAGACCAGTTTCTTCTAGTCTTGGACCAGACCGGAGTCACCGGACCAAAAGGACCGAATTTGAGAAAATGTACATATCAAGGACCGGATCGAAAATCAAATTGGTCCATGACCGGACCGAATAACCAATCCAGTCCGACCCACCGGTCTAGACTGATATATTCATAAAGCACCATAAACTTTTCTTATTAATACCAGTTAAAATAAAATAAAAATATAAAAAGATTAAAATTTAACCTGAAATAATCAAACACGACCTGAGTCGACCCCGATATCAGACTAAAAACTGAACTGACTCTTAACAACCCAAACTTTCTGAATTAGTCGGACAGGGTGTGCAGAGTTTGTTGGATAAAATTTTAATATATCATTACTACTAAGATAATAATTACTTTCTTAATATAATAATTAAATAATATAATGCATTAACAATGTAATAATGTAGAATATGCAATTATATTGAGAAAGAAAGTGAATTAAAAGAAAGAAAAAAAAATGACACGAAGGTTAACGACGGTAGATGGAATGGTGAGTGGAGGGGGTGGAGAATTTTCTCAAACAAGGAGGGGATATTTAATATTTGGTATAAGTGAGGGGGTTTTCTGAATTTTAAACAAAAGTGTGGGATTTTTAGGAAAAACAAAGTAGGGAGTTTCACCCCGGTCCCAAGGTAGAGGAGATATAAAACTGCCAATAGCAAACGCCGATAGCTTTAGTCCCTCCCTCTTGTGCCCAACGGATTCACTTCGATTCAGCTTCACAAGCATGTAAGGGCACGTTTGATCTACCTGCGAAAAAATTATATTTGATTTACTGGACTGGATAAAAGAGTATTCTCCTATATTTTTGGTCAGTATCTCAAAGTGACGGGGGCCGATATCCAGCTGGCTGCTCCTCACTTTTCGCTGCCGCTCTATGCAAATTAGCGGCATCCGTTCTGCTTCTGATCAAAATCATACCACTGAACCAAACATAAAATTTCTTTTCTGTAGATTTATAAAATCTTCTACCGGGACTCTAACAATACTGCATTCCTACGGTGAACCAAACATGCCCTTAGTAGATCTGAGCGGATTGGATTGTATTCATCCATCCAGCTGCAAAAATATTAGGTTTGTTTTACTGGAGTTAAAAAACTGATGAAATCCAGAAGTTTCGAGTATATAGGAACTGTTGGATTGTTGGTTACATCTCAAATGGGTGGGGCGCTCTTTTCCGATCATTACGCGCTGCCCTTTTTCGTTATCAATAGCCGATGACTCTGCCGTTCTCGCTGCGCAGTCTGCTGCTTTTGGGTCCTTAATCTACGATAAGACCAAACGTAAACTATTGATTTACGGCATCCGGTAAATCCCAGAATTCCTAATACTTGGATGAGCTACATCCTGGATGCCCCTTAATCCAGGTGAGTACATCAAACCAAACGTCCCCTTATGCAATGGCAGTCTTTCGTATCTCACTTCCGCAACAATTATCTCCCCCTTCATGTTGTTCATTTTTTTGGATCATCTTGAGAGGTTTCTCTATATCGCTTATCACTCTGACCCTTTTGGCTCTGCTCATTCCTCTTCTTCCTCCATGATTATCACTGGACCAATCTTCTCAGCTAGCTTTTGACGGCTTCTGTCCTCCAGTACCCCAGAGCTACATTGTACAGACGTATCCAGAACGGGGAGTTTTTGAAGCTGATCGAAGACGGTTATAACCCGGGAATCATCTCTTTCGGAAGTAGCAAATGGTCGTCGAAGTTCCAGGTTGCTTCTTCGACAACTTTGTGTTCATCATTCCTGTGTTCAATTTGATTATGATGATACTATGGTCGATCTGCCTGGAAGCTACCTTCCTTTGAGGTATTCAGCTTTGCTCCATCGTCCTTTGGAATGCGTTGAAGTTGAAGGGCTTTTGTGTAAACAACTTGGCGGCCAGAGTCAGCTCGGCTTATTCATCCACCACCTGGATGTTTCCGTCAGTGAAGTCAACAATCTCTTCTTCGTCCTCCAGATGTAGAACTTCGCATCTTCTAACTATGTCGTCCACCATCGAGGTGGGAAGGGGAGCTTCATAAGACGGAGCTAGGGCACCCAACGGGGACCTTCGGGGAGAGAAGCCCTAATCGCTGAGCAATCGCCAAAGCGGGCTCAGACACAGGGAGTCACAAGTCCTTTACACCTAGAATCACAAAGTTGGTTTAAGTTTGAACATATAACGAATTCGTGCATAATCGCTTAGTGTATCATCTTTCCATGACTTGGCTAAAATACTTTAGTCGCATTTTGTACCACATGACTTACTTTATTCGAGAATATTTTGCACAAATAAGGCGTCCATAGAACTATTACGCATATATATTAACTTCAATCGTATAGATTTGCCATCAAAATACATATTCCTCAAAGGACCATGAAGGTCTTAAACATACTAAACTCCAGAGACACAAGCACACCACCTAAGTAAAATCGTTCAGTAATACATTTAGCAGTACAGCTAATTGAAGCCAACGTCAACACGCAAAGATCAGAATGACAAATCTGGTAAGCAATAATGACAATTTCATTATGACCAGATGCATGAACACAAACCAAATAGAGAGATACTTTTAGCCAAACTAATAGTAGACGTCAGCATATGTACTCCCTCCATATGATTGTGCTGTCTTTTACTTCGGTCTGCATGCTGCTTATCTCAGTAGATTGTGATGTTATTGAACATGCCATGTCAGAAGACTGTTCCTTCCCTATAGTTTTGATTTCTAAAGTAGATTGGTACATACTAGGCATTTCTGTAGTTAGTTGCTTATTGAGTTCTGCTGCAACCTCCCTCATAGGAGCCCGCTCTACTCCTTTTGGCCTTAAGCATTGCCATGTAAGATTTCCAAACACTTGTAGTTGGTATGGGTTCCCCTCATTTAGGACTCGAGGTTCCAATATCTCATTCCACCTGTTCTCTTTTATTGAAACTATAAAATAAGTAGTAAGAGTCGTAACTTGGTTGTTTCTATTCAACATAGGCATCTGGCCTGTTAATAGTTCTGCAAGGATAACTCCGAAGCTGTAGACATCACTTTGTGTTGTTAGCTGACCAGTTTCCATACTTTCAGGGTCCATATACCCCCTTGTACCCTGAAGTTTAGTGGTTTCCTCACATCCACCCAATGGAACCATTTTAGAAATTCCAAAATCAGAAACTTTAACAGAATAATTTTCATCAAGTAATATGTTTGAAGACTTAATGTCTCTGTGAAGTATTGGTTGTGAAGCAAAAGAATGAAACGTAATTGCCATGATAGTGAAGAAAATCGATCCTGGTAATGGAGGTGATAAAACAGAGTTCCATTTGGTATGTACTCATATACTAGCAACGATACCTGAGAATCTAGACAACAACCTAAAATTTTCATCACATTCCTATGCTAAATTTGAGAAAGGATCATAATTTCATTAATAAATTGCTCCACCTGTCTTTTATCTTCTATTATCGACTTTTTAATTGCAACAATTGTCTTGTCTGGTAACACACCTTTATAAACCATTCCAAACCCTCCTTATCCTATAATTCGTTTCTGACTGTAATTGTCTGTAGCCATCATGAGCTCCTCTTCTGTGAATATCTTTGCAATCTGGGTCGCACCAGTTTGTGATAAGATTATATTTCTCATTATCAAACCCCCATTCTGCTCAAAAAGTTTCTCCCTCAATAGAATCAAATTCCTTTTTTTAAGAAGCCAATGTAAACAGGAGACACTTAGCAGCAATAATAGCAACCCGAGGCCGGAACCTGTTTGAAGAAATAAATATTTGACCAATTCCGGAATATGTAATGAGAGAGAAGGTCAAAAACTCGATCGAGAAAACATCATACCCAATATGACTTGTAGTAGCGGAAACCTCTTTATATCACGAATGCATCCTTTTCCTACTCTTAGACCATCACCATAGCTGCCAGCCGGGCAGGAACGTGTAAAGCCCCCAGGTGTATTTTCACACACGTCAGAGCAGGTATTCATCCTTGCATCTTCACATTCATTGATATCTGAAACAATATAAATAACTCAAAAACAAGATTGAGTCGTTGATTCCTTACGACGTTTCTAGCTGGTACTTACATATAATGAATTTTATTGTCTGCATACTTTCTAAATTTTACGGGAAGACCTCAAACATGACAGATATCCATTTTTATGGTTGATATTCACCTGAAAATGTTGTCAAATGCGGGGAATTTCAAACCATGGTTGGTCCAGTTGTCTTTTTTAGTTTAAAAACCAAGTAAATTTTCCCAATATAATCAGCTATATTAAAATGTAAAATCCGATTCAACAATAATTGAAAGTGCTAGTTCGACTATTCGGTCAACAGTGCTTTGGTTGATGCTGATTTTAACAATGTATAGTTACAGTCTTTTTTAATAATAAAATTTAAGCGTTATGTATCAAAATATCATGAAATGGAATCAGAAACTTCCTATGGACTGAATAAGATAATGGAGAAAATATAATGAAGAGGAATGCAAGGCCAATATGGAGGTAGGGAAGAGCTGAATCTGTAATGTGTTTGAGAATTTTGTTGAGTGAGTTATTGAGTGAATAAAGAAGACAAAGAGAGAGTTACAGAAATCTAATAGTTATGCAAACAGATAATGTATGCATATAGATTTCAATCAATAGCTCACTGAACATACAAATTTGGTCTTAAGATAATAATAGATCTAAGAATTTAATCCACTGAATTTTTTACTTATTTACATGTACAACTAAATCAAATAGATATGAATTTAAACTTATAGCTTCTTTTGTAACACATGAACACCTATTAATAGTCAAAGGTTTGTATAGTACTGTAACTGTAGAGTTTTTTTCCAAAACTTTTAAGTTACCTTATATGACATGTACAAAGTTTAATATATGATTAATGGTGTGAAGTATGGTCTTCGTAGAACATTCGTGAAAGGCTGTGCTGAAAAACCTTGTAGTGTAGACTCCACAAAATAATTCCAAACTCAGTCCCACATTAAAACACAAAGTTATGTACCATGAACCTACGTGGCCTTACTCTGGTTTTCTTAACTAGAAATAATTAGTTTTGATTTAATGGCAAGGGTGATTAAAAGAATGCAAAAAAACCTGCTTGAAAACATATCAAATACGGATATTCTATCTCTAGTGTGTCATTCTCTCACATCGCAATCCAGTGGTGATGATGTCTTCCAGGAGTTAAAAGCAAAATCTCCTTATGTCTAGCTCCTCGAAAAATACATCAGCCCTATGCCCTTAGATCATATATAATATAATAGTATTTATCCATGATCTTGAAAATAATCAGGCATCTAGAAATTTATATGGCACTAAATCCATGCGTCATTCTTGTTAGTCCATAAAATTTCCAGATAAATGAGTTAAGCATTGATTTTAATGAAATATACTTGTGCGTAATAGCGGAAGCCTAGTAATCTCTATACATATTCTTAAATCTTACGTAAGTTTTTTTTAAGTTCGAGACTGGTTATATGTTCTTAAAGTCAGAATAAAGTGATTACTAATAATTTCTCACAATGTCTCGAGTTGAACTGATCCTTTTATTTCACAGGAAGTAGTACTTTCTTCAAAGATTTGAGAATCATACAAATGTAGTAGATGCATAGAATTAAATTTGTAGCTTGTTTTAATGAGTAAAAGCTATCATGTTGAGTAGAAGTACCATGTAATAGTGGTCTTATTTGACATGTGATGTACTAAATAAAGTAAGAATAATGGTGAGTAAGTACATTGTAAATGCGCGTATGTGTGGTCGAATGGATTTGTAAAATAAAGAACATACATTTTCATACATACAAATGCTACTCAATTGCAATTATTTACATGAATTTAGTTAGGTTGATACCTTGAAAAGGAATGAGACACGCTTTTATGCACCAATCCTAATGCATGTAGGAAATAACAACCTTTTCTGGATTGTCATTTTAGATCTAGGAAAATGACATATTTTATCCAACCTATGGTTTTTATGGGAGTGTGTGGGACTTATGTAAAGTTTTATATATAACGACTTTCACGTGCATAAAGAATTTGAACTGGTTTATTATGCCAAAAAATACACAATTTTTGTCAATGAAAATCTTATGTGAATTCATATATTTTATAGATCATGTTTTTTATGCCATTCCCGTGTGAATATATTTTAAATCATTTTCAATTCAGAAATATACTTCAATACTACATAAAGTACTCTATGAAGCTAGCCTACTTTAGCACTCTATAACTTTTTTTCAGTATTTCCTCAAACCATATTCATGGGGAAAGCATGTAAGATATACAAATACATGAGACATGTGGGAAAACCCATTGACCCGAGTGGATTTAGAGAAGTTATTTTAGCTATTGTGTGTGCATCATTAATAAGAAACGATTAATTTGAAATCCCTTCTATTGTATCAAACATGCGAATACTAAAAGATGTTTCATGAATTATAAGTAACAGACAATTTAAGAATTTATAACACACCTCGTATAGTATGATTCTTCGAAAGCGATACAATTGTGACTACCATTCCGTACATATACTTCTCAATATTAGTATTTAACTTTTTGTGATTCCACAAAATATGGATTCCCTTTTTGAAGGGATTAACTTGTGTCATTTTCTTTGTTTATGGAGCATTTTAATCCTTTATAACTGAAATATAAAATTTTCAAGAACCAAGGACATTAGATATAAATTTAAAGTTACATAATTAAACACTTGTTAGTGGGAATGGTACTTTGAATGGTTAGTCACAATTTTAAAAAATATTCTCAAGTATATGTCCTCGTTAGTAGGAATTACATGATTATCATTGGAATAAAGGGTGGCTAGTGGATTTATAAAGAAAATAAAAGATTGCATGATAATTAAGAGGAATAAACTCAAAGAAAACTTCTCATATATAATATCATTTTTATAATTGAACTTTTTTTATTTCTAAGACTATTCTTTTTTTAGTTATTCTCTTTCCTAATACAATCAACTTTTAAGTTTCTAGATTAGTCTTGTCACTCATATGAATAACTTTATAAACTTGACATTTTAGATAATTTTGGTACAAAAACTATAATGTTTTTAATTTCTTGTTATTAATATTTAAGATGTATTTTCTCAAAAATTTCCAAAAAGGTCTACAATTTTTGTTGCTACTTAACACTTTTAGAATAGTGTCATCTTATTCATTTGGAATATTTGGTGGATTTCTATTGACGTAGATAGTCTTCAATATTGGCAACTTCACATTTCTTTCTTGTAAGACTGCTTCTTCCACTACTTCAATTCGAATCAATCTAGCTCTTATTTCATGATAAAGATAATGACAATGATGATTATACAACAAAGTTGTAAATTGGTAATGATTTTATGTTGCTTAAACGATATACTAAAAGAATAGGGAAAATGGGGCAAAAAATTGTGAAAAGAGGTAATATCAGAGATTTATTTATATGGTTTGCAAAGATGTTTACATCCAGACAAGTCACTAAGTTATAAGATTCCTACATCCATGCAGACACAAACTAATGTGTGTGTCATCATTCAATTAAGTTATTATATATTCAAACAACTTAAAAAAATCATTTCAATTCGTTTACATTAGTTTCTTTGTTATAGTGAGAAGTTTAAAGATTACATGTGTATCATTACATATGAATGCTTTTCTTGAAATCCTAAAACTGCCACTCACAAAAATAATAGTATCATAGTGTGCATTATGACTAAAATATGTCATTATGATGCAATTGCATAATATAACTCTACTTTTTTGTATCCCTCTACAACAAGAATTATGATGAAGATACTTATCATGAAACTTCCATACAACATATTTACTACCAATCATATAACTCACTATGGAGGAGATTCATGCTTTGGCATATGCATGAAAGTCCCAACCTATGCCTAACTAAGACGTAGTCAATAGAATACATCCTAATTTCAATTGTTTAAAAGTAAGAATCACATGAACTCAATCATGAACACAACATTGGATCAACTTCAACCTCATATAAAAATATAAAAAATAAAGAAATCAAAGATGAAAATATTTCAATTATACTAAGTTTATATTCATTTTCAAGTTATGAGTTCCTTTTTAACAAGGAAGTTTGTCCCCTCACTCTCTTATTTGAAAATCACTTTGACTAAAAGGAACAATATTTCCATGGTTACTTTTTTATGGTAGTCAGGAGATTATCTTGTTCATCCCCTCTCCTCAAGTTGGGATGATTAGTCATTATAAATGTGTCACAATGACTAAAAGGAAATATGGTTGAACTACTAATGAATGCACATTCATCCCAGATTTAGTTACATTCTTAGTCTAGTCTAGCATTCAAATCTCTTGATTTTCACCAGAAATAGCTTTGTTTCGATCTATTTTGGGTTTTATGATAATTTGTAGGAATTCAATACTTTTCTTGACTCCTCTTGTGGGTTTTGAATCTTATCATTCTACAAAAAGTAAGCCTAGGGGGTCTGGCTCACTCTTCAACAACTTTTGTGTCCAAGACCAAAATTGACCTACTGATCGACCTTCAAAATATCATCAATGATTGAGAACCCCATCAACCTTCAAGTTCGATGTCCCATCAACCCCCTTGGTTGACATACTAAAACTTGACATCCATACCCATCGATTATCAAGGTCGTTGATCCATCGACCTCATTTAATTGACCAACATCATATATCTACCATTAGTCTACAATAATAGGTCGACAACCATAGATTGATGACCATAGCCCAAGCATACCATCGACCTCCTAGACCAATGACTGGAAGCCCAAGGGTAGAAGCAATACTCGACAGCCAATGCTCGACATAGATGGGTGGGGGATATAGCCACAACCCTATAAATAGGCTCCAAGGGCATCACTTCAACACATCTCAAATTTTGGAGATGAACAAGCCAAAAGGGTGAGCCGAAATCAGAGATGAAGTCTAGAGACCATCGACCTGACTAGTGTCATCGAACTAGATAGACCTTCGACCTCTAGACTTGGATGCTTCCATCGACTTCCACAATATAAAGCTATCAAACTCCCACTCCAAGGCGATCGATCTCTTCATGGAGCCATTGTCAATCCACCTACTTCAACTACAAGTTAGGGTTAATACTTGGAAGCGAGAGAAGGAAAAGAAGTTTTTCATCATACACCATGTAGATCTACTTGTGTTACCATCATGACCATGATCATGTCCTCTTTCTATACTTGTGATATTAATCTCGCCATATTTGTAAGTCCCCTAAACTTGCTTAATGAGTTGAATAAGCTTAATTATCATAATTGAATTTTTATAACCCTAATATGACCTTGTGATTTGAAATCATAAGACAAGCTTAATTTTCAAATTTGGTCCAATTTGGACACTGTTTGAGCAAGTTATGCAATTTTATGTACATTTTGGACTTTTCTACAATATACCCAATTGAGAGATTTTCTTTGAAATTTATCACTTGCATTATGTTCCTTGGATATTATCTCATAATTATTTATCTTCTTGAGCCATGGGGCACCTATTTAAGCCTTGGTTTGAAGGTGTTTTCTCTAAGGGTATTTTAGGGTTTACCCCTTCACGGATGAGCTACCTTTAGTAGCTATCAACTAATGAATGATGTGGTTGGTTGGAAAATTTGACAAAGGAATTCTAAGCAGGTCTATATGTATGGTGTGTTCTTGTATATTCTCAATAGTTTAAGGCCATAGACACATGGGGAAGCTACTTTTACATCTCATGCTTGCTTCCATCCTTATCCATGGGCTATATTTACCTCTTCCTTGCCCAAGTACAAAACTATGCTTGATTTCTCTTTCTTCTAACCTAGAGAAATGACTCCACTCTATTTTTCTGTAAAACCAAGTGCTCTAAGGTAGAAGACAACCTCTTTTTGGAGAAGAATGTCTCCTAGAGCTCCATCTAGCCCTACCTAGGGTTTCCAAGGTCATCTTCTAGGGATTTTAACCAAGGCAAGTTATTTTCTTCCTTTGTTCTCAATTTCTCTTACTCTTCTCCTTCCTTAGACCTTCCTCCAGGTCGGAACCTTGTTGTTCCATGGTAGAAATTTCTCTAAAGCACTAAAAGCCTACCTTTCTTGCTCCTTATGCTTAGGGTTTGCTCATTTGATGAAGAAAGGTGCTAGATGGACGAGTTCACAACTTATTCTTGGATTTTCTACCCTACCTACTCAAGTTTTATTCTGTTTGGGATTTCATCTTCTCATTAGAGGCAAGTTTTATAACTTGGTTCATGTTTATTGCTTACCATAAGCTTGCTAGCTCATGTTCTTGCTTGAAAATGATGATTCTTGTACTAAAAAGCTATGCTTGACTTGGATTTCAATTTTTATAATGTTCCCTATTCTAATTTCAGTTCTATGTGAACCTGTGATCATGTGTATGTTATTCTTAAGGTATAATATGACTTGGATTAGGTTACTTTGACAACCTATGGTGCTAAGCACCTATCAACCAATGGTCAATTTTTGGGTTTTAAGCTGATTTCTTCTATAAATAGATGACCCATTGGTGGTACCATTGCAACAAATGATGGTGTTGTCTTCATGACAACTGATTATGGTGACTAAGGGTGTCAACTGATGTTCACCCCTTAGGTCAAGTTTTGGATCAATTAGAAGTTTAATGATCAACCATTAAGTACCCTACTGATGTTATCAATCAATGTTGACAATAGTTTAATATTTGATGTTGATTAATGAAGATAGTGTTGATCTAACAACCTATGGTGATTTAATGGTCACTAATGATGGTGGATCTGGTCTTTACAACCTATGTTGAGTTAATCATTATAGTTGTAGCATCAATTAAGACTTATATCAATGGTTTCTTGGGTCACTTGATGCAATGATCATACCTATACTGTAATTGATGGTTTTAACATATGAACTTGACCCAATGGTCAAAATCTAATATTTATTCGTCCAATAAAGTGAAATGATGGATAATGTAATATGTTGGTCCTAATAATGTCATTTATATAATTTCCTTTATATGATCAACTTAAGGAGCTTACTTATTGACATTGGATGGCTTATTTTAAATAAACAGTCGATTGGGGGTTTTACCCTACTCTCAACAGAACCCTTAATATTGTTAACCAAAGGATGTCTAGGGTTAAATGGTGACTTTCATATATCACAACTCAATAACATCATACATGTATCATTCAAGGTGTTTACTTATGTAAATAACCAATGGTCTTACCTTTTAAACATCCAATGGTTCCAGGTGACATTGTGGTATGGTGATATGGGTTGATGATGGAGCAAATGGAGGGTTACTCTTAATAAGGTAGTATTACCTATTCACTCATATGAATAGAAGGGATGATAATCATATTGTGTTGATATGTAACACTAAAGAGGTATAGCTTGTTATACCTAGCTTTAATATAACTAAATGATGGTAATTGAGTATGAATAATCCTTGAATGACTAATACAATCATGGAGTACTCTATTACTATTGTTGAAACCCTAGTATGCTATAACCCAATGGTTACACCTTGATTTATGTGTGGGTTCATACTTGAGAATACTATGGAATGTGATGGTGATGCCTCACCTTATACATCCATGATCCAATGGGGATGTCGTGAGTTAGGGTTTGGGTATAAGTGTTGATTAGTAACATTGATATAATTTAACATGTTGAACCTAACTCTAATGCAAATCGATAAATATGAGTATTCATGTTTAACATTCTTATATGATGGAATGCTGGTGAAATAACCTTTTTAATATGATCATAACCTTAATATGTTAATTGGTGGTTATCATAGCCACATGGCTGATACTTTCTTATGCTAAACATGTGCATTATGAATATGATGTGTGTTAATCATATCTAGAGTCCTTACATGTTGATGTAATAAAGGAATGTTCTTAATGATAATATAACCCTACTATGATTGTTTATGAATATCTCCTAGCTCATTAATGCAATATTGTGCTGATTTGGTGTATTATATGTAAGTGATGTTGTTGAGCCTTGTTATAAGGCATGAAAGATAATGATGATCTTGTAGGGAATAATATGATGATCTTAATGACCTTTGGGAATGGTTGAGCCCTGAATGAGGTGTAATCCTCTTGTATTGATAAGGGTTGATACCCTGTGATATTGTGAAAAGGATTTATATCTTGTGATAGTATGGTGGCTAGTGTAGTCTCATGAATGGCAAGTGAATAGTACCATGTGATGATGAGATGAGAAATTATGTTTCATACGTTTTATGTCTTTTCAAGTTTTGATATTTATATGCTTGCTAGAAGTGAATTAGGGTTTGTATGTCTACTTGTTTGATGCAACCTTAATTCATCCAATTGACATAACTAATCAAGTGTAACTCTAATCATGTAGTACCCTGTGTCGTAGAGCCATCTTCAGTGTCAGAACTTGCTGGATGGTGAAACGAGTATTCCTAAGGGAAACTCAGAGCACATATTGTTGAGTATGTGGGGGTGGCAGGTTGAGGATATATCCTTGTCATCCACAATGCAGATTGTGGAGGTTGGCTATGGTCATGCCTCATACATCTGATGTGATTGAGAATGGCTGCAGTCATGTCTCAGTGATTATAACATGATGTGATTGAGGACAACTAAGGTTGTACTCGGATTAGAGGGCTTTGTATATCCTAGTTTATAGTGTCGTGACCTATACCGAGGGTGGACTAGTGGTTATCATCTTGACTATATGTCACTGTGGTGGCAGCTTTGACTGATATGTTACTACCTTTTTACTCATACTGACTGAGGGGAAGAGATCTTAGGATACCGACACTCCTAGATCTTGTAAGGAACTGAATAGCCCTTAATTTGTAGGGGTTGGTTGGACTTTGAATGGTACGATTCAAATCCCCAGGGCATAATAAAAGATGTAATACAACCGTGTAACATATTTATTTAGGGTTATACACAACGTTTCACATTGGATGATAACCCTTGTTTGTTATCTTTACATAAAGATGATGCTTAGTACAATTAAGAGATAGTAGATGTATTATGTTATGGATATTCTTAAGATTGTAGATGCTTACATACAGTAGCCTTGATTATGTTATTAACTATACTGCTACTATGGATTATAATCATGATGTTAGATATCTCATGTTGTTAGTTATGTTTAACATGCTAGCCATGCCTTTGTAACTAGAGATGCATATACTGCTAATCATGCTTATTCGGATTGTTGTGCTTATGTTGCTATCTCTTCTTATGATGTTGATATGTTCAACCAATTAGACATGCTCATGTTGTTAGATGTGCTATGTTATTAGACTTGCTCATGATGCTAGATATGCATATGCTACTGAATTGCTTATATTGTCAATAGGATAAAGGATGATAGTTTGGCTAATGATGATAGTTATTATCTGCTCCTTTATGCATTTTTATTAATCATCAGTATTTTTGAGCTTATTTGTTATATATGATTAAATTGCTTAACTATTTAATTACTTAAAAATGTTAGAATCAATTAACGTTGTTGGAGGTTATATCTCTTGTTGGGACATGGGTCTCACCCTTGTGGTTCGCCACATTTCTTAGGTAATCGGAAGTGATGAAAATAAACATGTGGCAGGAAAGAGGAGCTATAGTAATGAATCTTTGAGAAAGTTGATTAGATGTCTAGGGTGTCCTAGAGTCATCCCTGTACTCTCAGGTCCGGGTGAGAAAAAGTTTGTATATGGTGTTTCAAATGAATCAGACTTTTATTAGCATATTAATTCTTGTTTGTGTGGCATATACAAATATTGTTCTCCTATGCATATATGTTGTGACTAAGGCAATAGAACAATTTGTATCAAATTCTTGGCATAGTATGGATATAAGAAAGATGTTGGGCTCTTATGCAAATGTTTCTAATTTGATTTTAATTTACCCATATTTTTTGGTATGTGATTAATTAGTGATCGATTGTGTTTTATGTTTTGAGTAATCTCATTTAGTGTAACGAGTTCTCACAATATCGAGGGAGTAGTCCTTTCACTAAGGTGTGGGGATTAGCCCCACTACTTGTTTCTTACAATTTTATTCATATTCCAATGCTTGTACAAACTCATTTAATTCACTGCTAATTGTTTATCATATGTCTTGTGAATTGATCACCCACTTTATGTGATTTATCATAATCTTTTACCAAGAGAACTTCAACATTTAAGATTTGAATATTGATTAGCTTTAGTTGATGACCTGACGAGAATTTCTGATGGGAAGTCTCCGGAGTAGTGGATATAGGATCTATACGTAATAAGACATTAAAATTAAATGAATATCTACTCCTACGAGTTTCTAATTGCGAAATGGAAAACTTGCATAAATCCAATTGTCCCTTCATGCATCTTTGAATTCGAAGGAATGTGCATATTTGAGTAGTGGTGGAGAAACCCAATTCCACCATTATGCTTTGATCCATTAATAACTAGAGCCTTAATCTAACTGTTTTCATTCTTGCAACCTTAGTTAATCAAACTAATTCAAATCTTGTGATAAATACTAGTTCTTGATAAGTTAATTTGATCAAATAATTCTTATATTCGATCCTCAACTATACTGTAGTAAAACTCATCCATTTGCGGGTGGCAGTATTGCATGTCCGCTTCGGTAAACTCTAGGAATTCTATTCCTGATGAATTTGCAGTGCATTAATATTCACCTCAACTACTACCATTACAAGAATTGGAACCTAGGTATCTAATCATCTCTAATGGTAGGAGAAAATAAATATAGTCAGTACATTTTGTTTTAAGGTGTTGCTTATATGAAACACAATTTAGTTGCCTTTTGTCATTAGTAACCACATCCCAATCTATATCAAGAATATCTTTGACTTTCTTCCTCTGGGTTGCTAACCTTGGGTAGACATCGGGATCTTGATAAATAGACTTGATTGCTTCACTATAATCAGCCTCGACAATTATCTTCATGTAACCTTCCTCCCATGACCTAGAGAGATTCATGGATGGATGTGAACTTAGTTTTTGGTTATGATTTTCTCTATCTATAATAAAAAATGCCACTTTATCTCTATTAAGTTTCACGTAATGATTCTCTTTGATCTATCCCTTCAGTGAAAAAAAAACAAGATAGCAATGTAGAGTCCCTTGTGACCATATTTAAATTCTTGGATCAAATATTCACACAATTTTCAGTTAGTGCCCTAACTTGATATATCATTCATATTAGAGTTTTACGTCTTTGTTCTAATACATGTAAATTTATATCATGCCATATTATCTAACACACTATCATAAATTTCACTTTATGTTTGTGAGGCAACAACATGTTTAGCTTCAATCGTTTGTCGAGGTCAGTAGTGAAGAACTCAAGTATTACCATGTCCACCTTCAACTCCTGCCATATGGTGAGGGCCTTGTTGCAGTCACAGATAGTATGGTGTGTTGTTTCCTATACTATATTGCATATGGTACAAACGGTCTCATCAGTAAAATATCACCACTTCCTTCTCAAGAAAGTCATCATATTACCATGAGTCAGAAGACATATGAACAACATGACTTTCTACAACACTTTAACACTACATTGTCCCATTTTACACCTTCATTTTGCTTTACTTATGATCTTGTATGCCAACTGAATAATATTTGTCCATTTTTCATGAGGTTACATGATAGGTTATTCTCATCTTCACCTCCTAAAGGAATTGGGAGTTGGCATATAATGTTCACCACCTTCCTAGCTCAGATTTGGGATAGAAACCCTATGTTCCAATGCACCTTAAGATCAACCAGGCTTGAGACTATTGGGTCCATGATCTTACTCAGAACATTACTGATAATTAATCCCAATAACTAGGAAACATTTGGTACCTAGATATCGTTCCAGTAGTGTGTATCGTTTCCACTCACAACCACCCACTGAGAGTTACCCATAATGTATGTTTTCAACCCATGGTTAGCATGCCAAAATGTCATTGATCTATGTCCCATATTTGGTTTGTATCTTCTATACCTTTCCTTCACACCTCCACACCAAGTAACCTTCTAATTTAACTAGAGATCCAACGTGGTGTGCATTAGAAGCACACAGTTCCAATACCTCATAACATAAACACCTAGGCCCCCATTCTCTTTACTCTCCAATACTTGGTCCAGTGTTAGTTACATGTCATGTTAGGCATCATGTAATGATTATAAAAGGGATATTTTATTTCCTTTGATTATTAATAAAAGGCAATTCCACATATTATATTTGTTATATTATGTAAATAAAAAATAAACCTAATAATGTCCTAAGAATGTTATGAATCGATGACATATGGTTTCAGTTGAGGATTTGAGAATGTGATCATATGTACACTTAGAGTACTAATTATTGTTATATTCCTAGTCATTTATTATTGTGAATATTATAGGATAACGATAAGAAATAAGACTAGCATTTATGGTGAGTTATGACTATTTCTCTCTATTCATGAATTGGATATCAACTCAAATACATGGGGTACTCTTTATAAAACAAGTTGTACTAGACATACCCACCTTGAGATTGACACATGGAAGCAATGTAATGACATGTTAGAGTCATATATCAATGGGACATTGGTGAGTTTGATCCTTAAACCTAGATTCACTACAATAATCATATATTATTCTGTGTGATTTGACCACTAGCCCACATGTTCTGAATAAGGGCTAAAAAAGGTAGTTATTGTGTGCACAGTGACACATGGGGATTATTGTTAGCGATGTAATTGGAATTTATTCCTCCTTTTGAGTGATATCTCAAGCACTTGATAAGTGATATTTTGAAAGTACATGGTCATGATCATGCGAGTCAATACACTATAGGAAAAATGCCCATTAGTGGCATTTATTCTAGTGGATTTTATAAAAAAGCCACTATTTATTTAATTTATAGGCATTTTTATATAAAATGCCTCTAATCCCCTTACTATTTAGTTTCTCAAAAACAATAAATTTTAAAGGCATTTATATATATGATTTATGGCAATTAAAAATACCAATTTGATATTTCAATTGGCCAATTTGATAGCGGGCAGTCTGTTTGCCTGCAATTAGTCTTCGTTCTATTTCCCCCCTCCCCCGCCCGCGATTCTCCCCCGCAATCCCCTCCCGCCCGAGTTCTCCCCCGCGACCCCCCCGAGCGCGATCTCAGCGGTGCGATCCTGCGCTTGGACGAGGAGGAGACGACGCAAGCCGACGACTGAGAACATACAAGGAGGATATGACGTGAGCCGATGAGAGGTTTCGATCGGTGCTGGTGACTGGGTAGCGGCTTGGAGAGAGCACCAACGGCTGGGAGAGGAGCATTGACGCCTGGGACAATTGGCACTAGATCTTCAGTCAAGGTAAGCCTAGTAATCCTTTTAAACAACCAGAGTTCACTCACTATTACGGTAAGGAGACTTGTTATGAGCTACATGGGTTTCCTATACAAATCTACAAACATTGTGTCTACTGGAGATGAACCTCAAGAGGAGTTAAACCTGGACGTTTTGTGGCTGATAAGTACAATCATATGATGTGATTTTGAGTTTCTCCTATGTTGCTTCCGTTGCTCAATGGATTGGACCATCAACATGTCTAGACAACACCTGTCTACCTTAACCACTCATCATTCCTCTTTTTTTGCTTCTCCTAAGGCTAGTGAAGTGACAATAGGGGGTCGTTTGCCCCCCATCATTTTAATTACTTGTATTCACGTAAAAATAGTATGCCAGATGGATGGTTCGAATATCCACTGGTATTCTCTCTGGTAGTTGTATCCTTGGATCGGGTAGGATTTCAAGTCACCCCGTGCACGACATGACTTAATAAGGATGTCTCCAAGACGTTGTTATCAATTTTACACGTCAAATTGTTGTTCCAGACCATTGGATTTATCTGCTGCAGTCGCGATGGTCCTAATAGTTGTAGAAATTCCTATTGACGAATACCAGAAGTTACGATGGCGGGGGCCGAACGGCCCTTAGTTCTTTGGGACATCAACACCATCTCCTTAATTAAGACTTACTTGGTGAGAACACACTCCCAGATTGAAGACTACTTTACTATGGCAATAGTTAGATGAGTGATTATCCAATGAGTCTATACATATTTTTAAATCCTAAAACATGAGTTTCCAATATGAATATGCATGGAAATTCACACCTACGCTACTTTTTTCATAATTAAATTTCAGTTGAAATGTGACGTGGGACTGTTATCCAATTCCACATCACAAATTGCCAACTAGGCCCTGATACAATTCAGGCAACGATAGCATCATGTAGTAGTTATTGCACATGGTGCAAAAGGCAAGTATTTGATGCAATCTCCCATCAGAATTAAGTTGTAATGAAATTTTATGGTTAGTGTTACAGGTGCATTGTGTTAGCCCCTGATTACCCCCTCCCCACTTGTTATCCCATTCAATATATAGAGAGGGATGATGGCATTCACAAAGAATCCCTTAGGTAATTAGGATCTCTGTAAAGTGTATCAAGAAATAGATTTTCTAGTTTTTGCATATTAAGGTTGCTCAATCATGGTTTTGGAATGGTCTAATAAAACATAAGATGTCATATGTACTTATATTAGACACTTTTTTGGGGATGGTTGGAAACCTAATATAGGGACCTATAGTTTTCTCAAGGACATTTTCTTTTGACATTATGGATCAACCTTCCATGTTTATGATAGAACTTCAGACCATCTTTTTTGATCTCTTATCCATTCCTATGGTGGATAGGGAACCTTCATTCTTGAGGGGATAAATCATATAACTCTATATAATTCTTTGGATTATCATCATGATGCCCATCCATATATTTTTTTGACCCAATAGATTTGATAGCTCCATGTAGCTGACATAAACTTTTTTTATTAGGGAAGTTCCAAAGTCGACACTTACCAATTTGATTTTCTATAACAGAGCATATCTCATTTTATGTCCATGTATAATTCTAATATGAAAATCCACAAATACATTTACTTTGATTGTGATACTTTCAGTCTTCTAGACTAGAGCTAAGTCCTTTAACGTGTTAATAGGGTTCCTCACTATTATGATGATCTCATTGGTGCATTTATAAAGAAATAAGACTTTGCTTTATAGTCAACAAAATTTAAAGATTCAAAACAAATTCATACTTTTGGATCACAATCTTTAGTTTAACCCAACGTGAAGACACATCAAATATTATTGTTGACTACATGTAATCCTATGTGGATAGTTATATATCCCATTTCTTATAAGTTTCCACATGAAAATCCTTTAATATAAAAAATTCGATAGAGATGTTATTTAAGGAGATAAAGATTCTTGGGATCATTATACATAATCATATTGAAATAGATGATACAATATGCCTAGAAAGGTTCTACCATACCCTATGATTGGATCATTTTTTAATTAGAAAAATATGGTTTTGAATATGCATGCCAACTAAACAGTAATGATAAAACACAAATGATCACACTAATATAATCAAAAGCAATGGTAACCATATTTCAGGTGAATCCATATTTGCTATATTTCAGGCTAGGTTGAAATCTCTACAATTACATTGAAACTTCTATAGCATAAAATATTGTCTAAGACAAAATGAATACCAAGCAATTTGATTCATGTGTATAACCTATTCCTACGTGTAACATAGATCTAGAGAGCCATTTTTACCACTCAACCTGATTGGTTGACTATATTTAAGAGGCATCAAATTGGGAGAGTGTGACATTTGAACAACGATCATTCCATTAAATGTAAACCTAAGCATATAGATAGGTCGATGTATTAAAAGACTTATTAGATGGATATCCCAAATATATGTGACCGGCCTAAATAGCGTGTCCAAAAAGGGAGAGGATTTGAAGTAGTCAGACTTTTAAATTTATAACCCAAAACCTTCTAGGCCCCCGCAACTTTATTACGGGGTTTAAGTAGATATACGGGGTCGAACACAGGGATAAGGGTGGTAGTGTTGGCGAATGCGGAATCGACACGTTACACTCCGGTATGGGCAAGTAGATGATAAAGTTCCCGAAGGGAACAACAGGCTAAGATCGATAAAATAAAAGAAAACTATCTCCAACTGGAGCTACGAGGAAAATTAAGGTTTTAAAGGTTTATCAATTTTTAGGGTTTTCACGCAACGGAAACAGAGAGGATAATATTATTGCTTTTAGTAAGGAACGAAGGAGAAAGCTTTGGTAAAACAAGTGGCAGAAGAAACATCCTGTACCCCTTCTTTCAAAGCGGGTACCTCTAACTAAGCATCAACACCTCTCTCGAGGTTGCTGGTCTTAAGTTAGAGTGGAAAGGTTACTAAATCAACTCCGATCCTGGGCACTCTCGTACTCCCGTATCAGACCAAACACTAGAGCCACAACACCTCTCTCGAGGTTGCTGCAGTGGGAAACACGATTCGATAGCTAGTCAAAACATGATCCAAGCATGCAAGCTAGAGTTCAGATGTTAAACAAAGCAATCATCCAACAAAAATGGACCAAACATAAAGCAGTAGATAATTAAAGCTCTTCTAATTCCATTAGCATAAAATGGGTCTGGTTACATTGCATAAGTAAAGAAAGTTAATGGCTGAAATAAGTAAAGATAAATATCACCTTCTTGATTTAGAAGGGCGACAGGCAGTAATACATCCTCAAGATCCCTCCATCCCGATACCAGGCGGGAGCCTTGCCCGATAACGAAATAAGGGTGAAAAACATCACAAAATTTAGTGTTATCAACTCCCCCAAACTTAGCATTTTGATTGTCCTCAATCAATCTTTAAACTTTGTTTTGTGACACTTTTTCTTGACCGGTATAGTTTTTAGACTATGGGTTTGAGCGAGCATTGAGATGTCTTACAGAGAATACGGCCCGACCACGAAAAACAAACTTTACTTCTCCTGCCTTATTTAAGCAAAAAAATTTCTCCACAGCTTCGGCGAGACTTGGGTGCATGATTTTGAAGTTAGCTTTCACACCAAACAACTTTTGGGAATAGAAAGTTGTGTGTTTGGGTAGTCTTAAGGTTTTTTTGGGTTTTTCTTATTTCCCATCAGTCCATCCAGGTACGGGTCCGTTAGTGGGCGAGTGGTTCCTGTAGTCCAAGCCAGTTGGCTTTAGAGCAGTGATTTCACATCCTACGTACCACTGCCCCAGATCTACCATGCCTAAAGATGGGTACTTTTAGAAAACAAGTGTGTATATATATATATTTTTTTCTTTCTTTTTATTTGGCACAACTCTCATGCTTTTATTTACTCTCATAAGGCTATTCTCTCTTTTTGGGATTTTTGTTGGGTAAGGGAAAACAAGAGGAATTTGTGCTGTTTGGGCAGCTTTTTCCTTCTGCATACACGTCTCTTAGCTGTTGCGAGATTATTTTTTGAAATTTTTGGCGTGGAAAGTCATAGTCTTTTGTCGTTTGAGGTTGCATTATCAGAAAGACATGACAAAACCTGCATCTCCTTGGGCACATAGAAAACAAACTGGCAAGAAGTCGTATCAGGTTTTTACTATATAGCGTCTTTGTACATATATGTGGAAACAAAATAAGAAAAAAAAATTTAGCAAAATTTTTGTATGAGCATGTATATGTATATGTACACATGATATAGGAGAAGAACAAAAGAACAAAAAGGGTGGAGTTTTAAGAAATTTGTTTTTATACCTCCCTCACTAGTACATGGTACCCCCCAAACTAACTCCACACTCTGTCCCAGAGTTGTGAAGTAGATAAGGTAGGGTAATGTTAACCTAGTGAGGGTTAGCTGGTGAGTGCACCTATGCCAGATAGGAGCTCCCACACATATTCTCCTCGTTTGATGTGGTAATCGATGTGGTGGAGTTGTTCAGGCGTCTCTTTATTTGATATCCATTCCAGGACGAAGATGCCACAGTCGTTGGATAGAGGAATTTGTTGTGGACTGCGGTGGCAGAACCGGAGCTCATGCCATTTTCTAGCTACTGTCTCCAGGAATGGTTGTATCAGTGCCTCCACCTCGTCGTAGTATTTTTGTACTAAGAGCTCGAGGGAGGTCAACATTGTTGATGTACATTGCACCAGATGGTGTTTGTTGCTGTCCGAGCTGTTGTAGAAGATTCCTGCTCATTGGCGAGTGTACATCGTCAGGAGCGTCCAGTGGTTGTAATGCAGGATGGGCAGGAAGATTGTGTGTGGAACCCTGCACTCCAACTCTGCCAGAAATGATTGCTTTGTTCCTGATTCATCGGCAAGGCAGATGTCGTTGAACAACATTGGATGAGAAATGTATGCATGTTCAAACTTTGTCTGTAGCGTCTGCATGTAGGCGGCCGCCACAGATATCGCCAAGCATCCTCCATCTTTTACCATGTCCCTTAAGTCATCAACCGGGACTATGACACTACCTGCCTCGTAGATGACATCCGTCGGGGTAGAATCAGCTAACTTCAGAAGATTTTCATTATCTTGCTCCTGCATGAGTGTAGAGCATGAGAAGCGGTCAAAATTGTTGATCAATTCTTCTGATGTTTCAGGCGAAGTAGGGTCTTCGAATCCGTGCACTTCCTGCAGGATCTCTAACTGCTTGCCTGCCCTGTAGGTGTCTGTTTCCATCTCAACTTCTTTCTCTAGAGTGCTTCTGGGTTGCAAAGATTCGTCTGCTTGATCACTATCCAGCAGCCTCTCTGGTACCCCTACGTCTTGGAAATAGCACCTGTCTTTGATCAGCAGCAGGGCGTATATGCTCCTGAGGTGGTAAAAGTTTTGGCCCTGGAGATGCCTTATGTATTCGAATATGTTGAGCAACTCCATGGCGTGCAAGATGATGAAGACGTTGTTTCCTCTTCCCTCTTCTGCTTGGACGGGGAAGTCTCCGATAGAGAAGAAGTTCCAAACACCGCTGTGATGTTGGACTCCTTGCTTGATGGGTCACAGAAGACACAGTGGTAGAAGCCTGAGATGTTTATCTTCTGGGCAGCTGAAGATATGCCCAGAGCGTGGAACCTCCTTGTTGCAGCAGCTGAGCAGCTGGACGTCGTGATTCCAGAGGTCTGCCACACACATAAACCACATGTTCCGGTGCTTGTACGAAGCCAACACGATGTTTGTGTTGTGCTCTTTGATGTGTTGCAGCATGTTGGCCACCGCAATGGAGTCTGGCACTCCCATCATCGGTTTTCTTGCCAAGGTCGGAGTGGCATTGTATATTGTTTCTGACCTATCCCGGTGCTGATGTTCTCTATTATTGCACTTTCTAGGACCCTAAACAACCTTTTTCCGACGACGGCTGGGGAGCGGAATATGCTTCTGAGTGCTCCCCGTCGTACAGAGAAGTAGTTGTCACTCCAGACGACGTCTTCTTCATCTGTCTGTGACCTCAGGACCTTATACAACAACTTCTGGTCCCTGATCGACAGGTAGCCGATGACCCTTCTATCGAAGTCAGTCATCTCGAAGGAAGGTAGCTCTAACGGCGTAGAGAATTCATCTGCCGCCGAACATCTTCCTCTGGGGGGGTGTCTTTCATTGGTGGCGCATATGTCCCCCCCTTCTCCCTTATATTCATCGGAAGAGTCTTCCCCGACACTGATGTCTTCATTATCATCTTCAGCTTTGTCCAGGGGGACTGAGGGAGCTGCTTCTTCTAGACTGCGGGAGCTCGCCTATCCAGTTGGAGCTCCGTTGGTTGACCTTGGTAGCGTCCTTTCCTCAGGCGTTGGGGATAGCCCGCTGGAGGAAGAAGAGGACGATGATCCTGACGAGGCTGCTGACAAGGAGGGTGAAGAGCCTGATCTAGGAGGCAACGGGGACCTTCTCGGCTGCCTTGGGCGTTGATGGTCATCCCCCTTGTTTAGCCTCTCCTCGATCTCGTCAAGGCGCCGAAGGGCCTGTTGAAGCGTGGCGTTGGGTGCCTCTAGTTGGCCAGGAAGACCAACTAGAGTCAGTAGTTGCCGCTCCTGGCTGTTCAACCTCTGCTGGAAAATAAAAAACTTGCGGGTTAGAGAAGTAAATGTACCTGAGTGGATTTCAGTTACCTCCCGCAAGTTATCCAGTTCGTTCCCCAACAATTGTCCGAGTGATAGAGGGGCTCCTGCAGATCTCCCTCACGTCCTCGCGATGCTCCTCCCTTGAGAAGATCTACCCGACGAGTGTGCTGCCTCACTCGGGGTAGTGTCGATCTACACTGTTCTCGAGGTGGATTCTTCTGGGTGAAGCGTCGGCACCCTTGCGGCTGTCATTGCCTCGCCTTCTTGTCGTGGTGGAGAAGGCCGTGGTGTGGGTGGATGCTGCGCCACCTCTACATAGTCCGCGATCTCTTCAGCAGCTACTATAGGAGACACCGGCGGTGGTGTCGGCGTAAGTCGTGCAGATCCGAGCTCCATCTCTAGGATCTCGGCGAACACCCTATGACTGGCGTCTGGCTGTGCTTCTTCTTCTGCCTCTAAAGGCACCCTAGAAGCTTCGGGAGATGTGGCTGTCTCTTCCGCGACAGCTCCCTCTGGGGCTTGTACTGTTGTCTCTGCCTTAGTTGTCTCGGCAACCTCGATGATTGCCGGTTCTTCTTCACCCACGGTAGGAGTGACGACAGCTCTATCAATTTCCGTCGTCAGCGGTGCTGGAGCAGTGGGCTGCTCGGTAGGAGCTGTTGAAGATTTGTCCTACCGAGTGTCAAGAGGGACTGATTCTCCTCTTGCAGCTGTCCTCTCTTGTATTCTGGTGGTGGCGGCGTAAGCTGCTTCTACTGCCACAGCTTTGATTTCTGCTGAGGTGAAGACTAGCTTTTCTGCATTGTAGGCGGCACAGTGAGGGAGTGGAAGGAGGGTGTTTATCCTTGCAAACTTGTAGAAGTAGCTTCGCCCCTCCTTCTTTATTATGTTGTCCCTCATGAGGTACTTGAGGTCGATCAACTTGTCACCCCTTGTCCTCGAAAGACTGCGTGGCTCCCGTGGGTATCCTAACCCAACCGCGATCAGATTGATGATGCCACTCATGCAGTATTTCTTGGTGGCATCCTTTATTGGGTGCAGCCTATTCAGCAAAAAGTGCCCCAGATTGATCACCTTACCCTCCATCATGTGCCACATGAGATGGAGTTCTTCGGTGTAGACATTTCTGGACTCTTTCTTGCTGAAGAGCAGGCACGCCACCAGCTTGTGCACTATCCTCCAGAAGTAGGAGTGCACCGCCGCCACCTTGCTTCCCAGCTTGAACGATGATTCACTGGTTAGCTTCCTCCATAGCTCCACAGGGTTGAACCTGTCTCCTTTGGTGATCCTTTCACCGTTATTAAGCTATTCCTTCTCCTCCTCGCTGGAAGAGAAGATCTTGTTGAGCAGCTTTTCAGAGATGACGTGCTCCGAGTTGTATAGCCGCCCTTGCAGTCTGTCTGCTCCGCCATATTCTTCAACATCCTCAGGTGTATTCTTCACCCGACGAAGATACGGCATGAACTCCCTGGTGAGTTCGGTGTAGGAGGCGGAGTGGCTGAGACAAATCTTCCTCAGTCCAGCTGCAACTAGGACATTCTCCAGTCTTTCGAAGATACCTAGTTGAAGGAAGGATGACTAGTGGCAGAATCTGCTCAGCCTGTAGATTTTAGTTCCCAGTTCTGAGTACCGGCGTCCATGCTCGCTATCTCTAGGCATGAACCTGCCTGGTGTGTGATCCAGGGGTTCTACCGCTACTGTTGAAGCTGTTGTTGGAGTCGTTACTTCTTCCATTCTTGCCCTCTTCTCAGCTGTGGATGCCCCTGCTGACTTGGGGTTCGGGCATTTCTGCCTGACCGTAGTTGCTTCAGCTGCGGCCTCAGTGTCGATTCTTCTGCCGTGTTTATCAACTCAAACGATAGTTTGCTTTGTACGGGCCATCTCTGTTATCATTAAACAAGTTCATTTATCATTTAAATGTTTCGATATTAGGTAGGCAAAACTTAAAATCGATACCGGCTTTTAAGAGAAAACTGATTGCACAATAAAATTCGTCCCGATACAAAGCTACCCAACACCACTATATCGGGCTTCAAAACTGAACAAAATGAAACTTGCCCGCTACACCAGTGTCGGGTGATACGAAAGTTTCAAGCTCGTGCCCGATACGAGATACTGTGTCGTCTGTCGAAAGAAGATTTAGGTGATACAAAACTTGGACGATACAGAGAAAAGCTACGCGTCATACCCGTTGCCCGACACGGGTGTGTCAGGTGATACGGTAGCATGAAACAAAGTGCCCGATAGGGTGTTCCCTGATAGAAAAATGTGTCGCCCAACAACAAGAACAAGTGGGGCGAAACAGGGATGGGCGACATGGTTATCGCCCGATATAAGGTATCGCACAAACACGTGTTAAAGACGTGTCACGCGATACGTGTCGGGCGATACAAGGAAATCAACTAAAGTCGTCAGCCTGATACATTGTGCGCGATATGAAGTTCATGTCGGGCATGCAGGATGACACGGCTGTCGGGCTATACGTTTGCTATCTGAAGCTATCTTGTGCGACACGAGAGCAAAAGTTAGCTGGACGACACATGAGCAAAAGGAGAAATTAATGCACGATACCGGTAGTTAGAAGAGTAAATGCAGTATCCCAACATGGTAAAATCTCCGTACTATATATAGAAATCCAAACCGGGGGTAAAACGGGTAAATCCGGGACGTGTGTCGGCCGTTGAGACAAGTCATTCCCGAGACGAGTAGTCCCATCCATCTAATCAAGGGTAATTACTCATCTTGCCCGATACGAGTGCTCGCCGCCCGGGCGTGCCGTCCGACACGGCTTATGTGATGCCCGATATACCGTCGCCCGATACAAGCGTGTTCTGTGCGCCGGCTGAGTTTTTGCCCGATACGATCAGAAAAAAGGTTATACTTGCCCGATACAAAGACTTCAGGACAAAATTCTAGATGAAAAACCAAAAACAAATAGGAGGAAAAAGCGATTGATGGGTAAAACATCATTGGCCTAAGGTTAAGTTTCTGGCCTCAGATAGTATTACTCATCAATGCTCATAAAACAGAGCAGTGGCCCATAAAATAGAAGAGTCAGCGCACGTGACGCATGCACTGACTCGGGCCTTATTACAATGCAAATGTTCATAATGTTTTTCTTGCAAGAAAGTAAATAACATCCTATTCTAGAAAAAGTAAAAGCTCGGGCTGCCTCCCAAGGAGCGCTGTAGTTTGTGTCGCCAGCTCGACAACTCCAAGTCCTTCACTTTTCGCCTTCAGAAGTTTCCATATCTTGCAAATTGATCTCTGTCCTTTTAACGAAAGCTTCATCTTCATAGAACCTTTTCAGCCTTTGCCCCTTCACTTGAAAAACCTTGGATGGATCATCTTTGTCATATAGCTCCATCATTCCGGACGGGTATATCTTTGATACGGTGAACAGTTAGGACCACCTCGTTTGTAACTTACCTGAAAAAATACGAATGGAAGATTTAAATAATAAGACTTTGTCACCTTCACTTACGTCCTTCCTCCTTAGGTGGGCATCATGCCACACCTTTGTCCTCTGTTTATAGATCTTTGCATTCTCATAGGCATGCAATCTCAATTCTTCGAGTTCTTGCAACTGTAGATATCTCTTCTCTCCCGCCTTCTCTAGATCTATATTCAAGAATTTAATTGTTCAAAGGGCCTTGTGTTCCAGCTCAAGGGGTAGATGACAGGATTTCCCATAGATCAATTTGTAAGGAGTGGTTCCAATGGGCACTTTATAGGCAGTTCTGTAGGCCCAAAGTGCACCGTCTATCTTCATTGACCAATCTTTCCTCATCCGGTTGATAGTTTTCTCTAGAATCTGCTTGATTTGTCTATTCGAAACCTTTACCTTCCCGGAAGTTTGTGGGTGGTAGGGCATAGCAACCTTGTGTTTAACTCCATACTTTCATAGGAGCACTTCAAACTATCTTTCTCCGAAATGTGAACCACCATCGCTTATTACAGTACGTGGTACTCCGAAACGAGGGAAAATTGTCTTTTCGAACAACTTGATCACTGACTTAGAGTCGCACGTTTGAGTTGCAACAACTTCTACCCATTTGGATACATAATCCACTGCCACTAGAATGTACTGATATCCTTTAGATGGGGGAAACAGTCCCATGTAGTCAATTCCCCATACATCAAAGATCTCCACTTCAACCCAATTTTCCATGGGCATCTCATTTCTTTGTCCAATGTTTCCTGTCAATTGGCACTCTTTACAGACTTTTACATACTTTGCAGTGTCTTTGAACAAAGAGGGCCAGTAAAACCCTAATTGTAGTACTTTGGCGGCGGTCCTTTTGCTGCCCAGATGTCCTCCATAATAGGAGGCGTGACACTCTTTCAGAATGTTCGGGATCTCTTCTTCGGGAATACATCTTCGGTACAGGTTATCCGCACATATTCTAAAAAGGAGAGGATCATCCCAGTAGTAGTTCTTCACATCTGCGAAGAGCTTCTTCTTTTGGTTATAAGTTATGGCAGGGGGCAGTTCTCCGCAGACAAGATAATTACAGATATCTGCAAACCAAGGTAAACTCTCTTCCTTGGTTTCAATCATCATCAAAGCTTCGTCAACATAATTGTCATTAATAGGTGGTTCCTTCTGCCCTTCCACAACGATCCTTGATAAGTGGTTGGCGACCACATTCTCTGCACCTTTCTTATCGACTATCTCATGGTCGAACTCTTGTAGTAACAAGGCCTAGCTCAACAGCCTGGGCTTTGTATCTTTCTTCTGCATGAGGTATCTTATAGCCCCATGATCTGTGTAGAATTTAACCTTTGCTCCAATAAGGTAAGATATGAACTTATCGAAAGTGAAGACTATCGCGAGCATCTCTTTTTCTGTAGTTGTATAATTTACCTGAGCTTCATCCAGGGTGCGACTAGTGTAGCAGATTACATGGTGCTTTTTATCCTTTTTCTGCCCCAGGACCACTCCTACTGCATAGTCGCTGGCGTCACACATAAGCTCGAAAGGTAAATCCCAGTCTGGAGCTTGGAGGATAGGTGGTGAGACAAGAGCATCCTTTAAAGCCTGAAAAGCGATTAGATAATCATCAGAGAAATCAAATTCAACATCTTTTACCAGAAGGTTGGACAACGGTTTTGATATCTTTGAGAAGTCTTTTATAAATCTTCAGTAGTAGCCAGCGTGCCCGAGGGAGCTCCTTACTCCCATCACAGACTTTGGTGGAGGAAGCTTGGATATGGCTTCAACCTTGCTAACGTCTACCTCGATCCCACGCCTCGAAACTTTATGTCCCATTACGATGCCTTCTTGTACCATATAATGGCACTTCTCTGAGTTTAAAACCAAACTATTCTCCTCGCATTGTTGCAGAACCAAAGAGAGGTTTTTCAGGCAGGTATCGAAGTATTTTCCATAGACAGAAAATTTGTCCATGAAAACTTCCACGATATCCTCCAGAAAATCCGAGAACATTGATATCATACAGTGTTGAAACGTAGCGGGAGCATTGCACAGGCCGAAAGGCATCCTCCTGAAGGCATAGGTGCCATAGAGACAGGTAAAAGTTGTTTTCTCTTGGTCATCTGGTAGGATGGGGACCTGATAAAATCTTGAAAAACCATCCAAGAAATAGAAAAATCGTGATGCGCTAATCTTTCAAGAACTTGATCAATGAAAGGAAGCGGATAATGATCTTTTTAGTGGCTTGGTTTAGCTTCCTGTAGTCAATACACATTCTCCATCTTGTGACGGTCCTAACTGCCACTTCATTGCCTTTATCTCCCTTTACTACTGTTATACCACCCTTCTTGGGTACTATGTGGATCAGGCTTACCTAGTTACTGTCACTGATCGGGTAAATGATCCCAGCATCCCTCAACTTGATTACTTCTTTCTTTACGACTTGTTTCAACATCTGATTCAATTTTCTCTGGGGTTGAGCCATAGGTTTGGCAGATTCCTTCAAATTGGTGCGATGCATACACAATGCAGGGCTAAGGCCTTTGATATCCTCTACTGTGTATCCTATAGCCTTCCTGTGGAGTCTTAACTCCCCAAGAAGTTTGTCCAATTGATCTTATGTAAGATGGGCATTGACGATAACAGGCTTCCACTCCTCTCAATCTAGGAATTCATATTTCAACCCTTCAGGTAATTGCTTCAACTCAGGCATGGCATTGGGTGACCTTTCTTCTGGTTCCTCCTCAAGAGAGGCAAACTTAACTGTTTCCACTATCTCATCCTCGTTGCTCAGGTCTTTGTTAGACTGGTTAAGATAGCTGAGAAACTCCACAACTTATGGATTTTCAGAGTTAGTGTGACGACCGTCTCGTGAAAACAAGATTAACTAATGCGGAAGCGTTCACTAAGCAGCGGATTATAGAAAATCACTAAAAATTAAAACCTTTTTCAAAGAGACCCAATCATAGGAAAACTCTTTCAACAAGAACCAATGTATTACATTTACATCATGGTTCATAAGTATATATCTTATACCATCTCTTTTCAAGGGTTACAACATCAAATGCCTTGTTAAAAGCTAAACACAGACAACATAATAACCTCGAGGCATCAAGCCAAAATCTCAAAACGATACATTAAAAGCACTAAGTACTAACTCCGAGGACCTGAGAGTACAGAGACGACACATAGGACTTCTATCTACCAAACACGATAGACAGCACACTCAACCTGAGTTGTCACTGCTGTCCTTGTAGCTGCTGATGTTCTTCATCCGAAAGATATTATCAGTCTCTTTCACACTCGTCCACCTAAAAATTTTGGTTCCCACGGGGGTGAGACAATTGAAAATTGCCCCAGCGAGAGATATAACTCTCCGCCAGAAACATCATTATTGTAGTTTAATTAATATAAAACTGAGCAGAGGATAAGCAGTTTAGATCATTCTCATCTTTTAAAGTATTACACATATCTATGATTGAACAGTAATTCATCTATTCTCTTTATAAGAAATAGAAAGAACATGTATAACATTTATCTACCATACATTTTCAACATCTCAAGCTTTGCTCATGTCATTCATTATTCTGATGTGTCACCCATGATTCATTCTTGTTTCTATTTGTTGGTCTTAGCCAATCTGCTAAACAAGTATTCACTTATGCCAGACATGTGATTATATAAATCATCATGTATTATTCAAGCATTAAACTATATCAATCAGGTATAAATGTTTCAGGCATTGGACTATACCAATCCTGATTACACATCCAGGCATTGGACTTTAACCAAACCTAATTACAGGCATTAAGCCTCTATCAGGTATTTCTAATTATAGAGGCATGGATAGCATGTGAAACATAACTATCAACATGAGATATCTAGCATCATGATTATAATCAACAGTAGCAGTAAGATATCAACATAAGCATGACCATTGTATGTACACAATTACAGTCTTATGCATATCCACAACATAAGTATAATTACTATCTCTTAGTTGAACTAAGCATCATCTTTATGTAAAAAGAACAAACATGGGTTTCCATTCAATGTGAAGCGTCATGTATAACCCTAAACAGATATGCTATACGGCTGTATTACATCTTTTATTATGCCCTGGGGAATTTGAATCGTACCATTCAAAGTCCAACCGACCCCTGCGAAGGGCTATTCGGTTCCGTACAAGATCTAGGAGTACCGGCATCCTAAGATCTCTTCCCCTCGGTCAGTACGAGTAAACTGCAGTGACATACCAGTCAAACTGCCAACAGTGACATATAGTCAACTGATAACAACTAGTCCGTACTTGGTACAAGTTACGACACTAGAAAACAGGGTATACAAAACCCTCTAATCCGAGGTACAACCGCAGCTGTCCTCAATCACATCAAATATTTGAGGCATGACCATAGCCATCCTTTGTAACCTGCAATTGTGGATGACAAGTATATATATATCCTCAACCTGCCACCCCCGCATATTCAACAATATGCGCTCCGAGTTTCCCTTAGGAATACTCGTTTCACCATCCAGCAAGTTCTGACACTGAAGATGGTTCTACGGCACAGGGCACTACATGATTAGAGTTGCACTTAATTAGTTATGCCAATTGGGTGAATTAAGGCTGCATCAAACAAGTGGACATACAAACCCTAATTCACTTCTAGCAAGCATATAAATATCAAAACCTGAAAAGATGTAAAACATATGAAACATAATTTCTCATCTCATCATCACATGGTAATATTCACTTGCCATTCATGAGACTACACCAATCATCATATTATCACAGGATATAAATCCTTTTCACAATATCACAGGGTATCAACCCTTATCAACATAAGAGGAATACACCTCATTCAGGGCTCAATCATGCCCATGAAACATCTTGTTACTTCTTACCAGGTAACATCTAACCATATGGCTCATAAGGCCATTAAACATCTTGTCACCTCTCACTGGGCAACAATAACATATTAACTCATGTAATATAATAGTAACACCACTATTTCCTCCACAGGGTTAGGGTTTACTATTCACATCAATTAGGGTTTCATGTTTATTTTATCAATACAACCCTAATATATTGTTCCATACATCTAGGAGCATCCATCGACATTCCAAGTATTTAATATTCTTATCATTTATCATTAAATGATCATCAACACAAGGTATGAGTTTATATCTCATCCTTATCATGGTATGATTACATCATACTCATTTTAGCTTACTTATCATGTATGTTAAACTCATTACATTTCATTGTGACAATTTACATAACACTCTCCTTGTGTATCTTATCTAAAAATATTGGATTTGAGATGCATCAAGGTATATCAACCCTGAAATGCTAAATGTGATATCTATCATGTCTCAATGTATCACTTCCCTCATCACTTCTATCTTACATGAGTTTATTAAGTTATCTTATAATAAGGAATTTCACATCTTAATACTTTCATCCACCAACCTATCACCTCTACCATGATGTGCATAGATCACACACAAGGATTGTCCAACTATCTTCAATGATATGGACTCATCTCAAATTAAGGCATTGCTTGTTATAAGGTTGCCTATAGTCAACCACTTAAGATATTTCATCATTATAGGGTATTACTCATTATTTCATCATTAAGGTTTACTCATATCATTACCCAGACATTAGGGTTATGATTTATCATCATATTGCCCATGATTAGAATTCCATGCACTATAGCCCAAATTTAGGGTTTTACATAGCTTTACTCTGTGTTAGCTTTAAGGTTTCATATGACATCGCCCTCAATTAGGGTTTCACATGGAATCATCCTCAATTAGAGTTTCTCAGGGAATCACCCTCAATTAGGGTTTCACTAATCATCCCAATTAGGGTTTCATTCAATTACCCATAAATTAGGGATTCATTATTCCTCTAATTAGGGTTTGGTATTTCATTACCTTAAATTAGAGTTACCCAAGTCATTACCCTTAATTAGGGTTACACTATTACCCTTAATTAGGGTTACACTATTACCCTAGATTAGGGTTTTACTCAAAATTTCCCTAAATCAGGGTTAGGGTTCGTTAACCTTGTCAATTAGGGTTTCTTGATCTCTTTACTAAGGATCCTACCCTAAATCACCATATGAATCATACTCATGTATGAATTCATTTCTATCATTCTCTCCACTTGATTTGGTTACATCAACCATATGATCAAATACAAACAACTATGTTTGACATAGTATACTGAGTTATTGCTTCCATAAACAATTAGGGTTTGCTTAATTGAATAGCCTTCAACTCACGATTCCTTGGGAGTTAATCCCTCAAATTTGGTGAGTCATTATACCACATCATTAGGAACAGTAATCCCAAACATTCAACCCTTGGTCAATGCATTCAAACGGTCTTGAGACCGTTTACTCAAAAAGGTCAATTAAATCAGATTGAAAATCAGCACTTAATTCAATTAGGTTTCCCTAATTGATTAGGCTTCAACTCACGATTCCTTGGGAGTTAATCCCTCAAATTTGGAGGGTCATTAACCAACATCATTATAAACAGGAATCCCAAACGGTAAATGCTTGGTCAACACACTCAAATGGTCTTGAAACCGTTTTCCCAAACAGGTCAAGTTGATCAGGTTGAAAATCAGCATTTAATTCAATTCGATTTATCTAATTGATTGGCCTTCAACTCACGATTCCTTTGGAGTTAACCCCTAAAATTTGGAGGGTCATTATCCTACATAATTAGAAACAAGATTCCCAAACGGTCAACGCTTGTTAAACCATATAAAACGGTCTTGAAACCGTTTTCCCTAAAACAGTTTTCTGAAACCGCATAGCCAATCAATTTAAAACGATTTGGAATAGATATCAAGACCATTTTGCTTGGTACTTTTCTTTGGATAAGCATATAGGATGATGTCATCATCCCCTTCCTTCGAAAAACCAAGAACAGCAACTGTTCTTGATGGAAATTGCAGCAAGGAAACAAGTATGTATCAAATTGAAGAAAACAATCAACAAAGCATAATTGATTGATGCAATAGCAATGATTAAGGGTTTGAGTTATAAAACCCGCCTCCAATTGAGCTCCAAAGCTTCAAGCTCACGCCATTAATGGTGGATGAAGCTCTAGCAACTCCCCCTAAGCTCGTCCTCAAGCTTTTGGATGAAAAAGTTGGCTAGGGTTGAAGAGGAGATCCAAATAAGAAGAAATCAATGATTTATTTTTTATTTCCACCATGGAATCAAGGAGAACGAAGGTCAAGGACCTTACCAACAGGTTGGGGTCGTCCTCCTGCTCCTCCACAGCTCCTTAGTCGTTTTACAAGCAAGGGTAAAGAAAAGAATCCGAAATAGCCTTTGTTTTGGCTTGGTAAAGGTACTTTTATAAGAAACTTGATGAGAGAGAAAATGCATTATTAAAATGCATTAAATTCCAAAAATATGGCCGCCTCTTCCCCCTCAAATTCCCCTCAAAATCCTTAAGGACGAGGCTATCTTCATTGCCTCTTATTCCTCTTCATTATCCATCAATTTAAAGAAAAGCAAATTAAGCACCTTAGATCATATTATAATAATATTCCAATTTGAGTGGATATTGCTTTTCTTTATAATAATGGTGAGTGGGTTATCCACTTGCTTGAGATATTTTCGTGGCCTAGCAAAGTCACAAATGTGTTCACACTTGAGCAAATTCAACCATCTCGTTTTTGGTTGAAGTCCCTTCAATTATTATATTTGTTTTTACACTACATTGAATTAGGGTTTCAATTAGGATTAAATCTTGATTATTTTAATATCAAGATTCTCTCTCCTCCAACTTAATTCAAATGAGGCGCCCCTCTCATTTTATTTTCTCTAATTGATGCCAAGAAACATTAGGGACCTTATTGAAGTGGTAATTTACATATTACACCCTGGGTTTTGGGTAAATTGCACATTACACCAAAACTAGGTTTTCATGCACATACATTGCTTTATCAGCTCTTTCTTGGTATTTAGGCTTCCATAAGCCATACCTAAGCATCATCTTTACTCTCATGATGCTTCGACACATGAGTAACATATTATCATGCACAATTTGCACTTAAACCCCTCAACTTGGGTAATTTGCACTTTAGTCCAAAATAGGCAAAACATTGATTTCAACAATGTTCAAAAAGGATAAGAATTGTAATATAAGTTCCTCTTGAACCATAATTACCTTTCACAAGATGAGATTAAGCATTTAATCATCTTTCTTAATCAAAACACCTAGGGTTAAGGTATAACCCAGGTCAGGGGTGTTACAAATTATAAACCCCTAACAAGGATTTCGTCCTCGAAATCCAGATAAAGGAAGACAAATGTATATTATTCATCATACTATCTAGTCTTCACATATCATCTCCTTATTATAGATACACCATAAAACTTTGATCAGCACCAAGTGTTTCCATACAAAATTCTCATAGAATCAACACACAAGGCACATGCCCCACTGTCCCTCATCATTGACTATAGAGTCAACTTTGTGTCAAATAACACTTTTCTTATTCAGAGAAGCATCATACATTCTTTATTAGTATCATGTTTATGCAGAGCATAAACCCCTAACATATGATGTTCATATTATTATAATCAGACTAATTTCACAGTTGACCAATCCAGGTAGCCAACCTAACCCATCTGATATCTCTCAGATACCATAATCTTTCACCTTGATATCTATCACATGTGTTGGAAACACATCATATATATCTCTTCCTTTCATCTTGGAACATTATGTGTTTCATATGTCCTCATCTTGGGAGCAAAGTCCAAGATAACTGATACTTTTCTAAGTATCCATCACATGAACACATTTATCTTATGCACATCAAGTGTCCTAAGACCCACTTGATGGTCATGTCCCTGAAAGGAAAGAAAACAAGGATTCATATTCCTCTTATTAATTTATGTATTTTCAACTATTCATGAATCATTTACTCTTTAGCTCTTCCTAGGTTCCTTGCCTTTAGCATAGGAATTATAAGGATGATTACATGACATTATCCATTTAGCATGTTTATGATCATCTCATGATCTCATCATATTTCCCATTTCTTCGTTAGGGAAAATACATTTATTATACTTACATCATTATTGAACAGGTTTCATTTCCCTTATTCTTATCCTTATCTTATGAGGAGTACACTTTTAGTTCCTCATACAACATGCTCATTTGAGATTATCTCAGACTTCTCTTTCTTATACTTAGTATATCACACATTTATTCATTCCATATTTCTGATTTCATGATACTCATTAGATTGTATCAGAATGACTGCTTGATCAGGGCAATCAGAGAGATTACAATCTAAGAGTTTCCATACTCACTTTATCATCAATAGTTGTATACCTGGCCAGGGTATATAAATACTGAGATTAGGTAGTATGCACTTTATTTGCGATCATATTCCTCACTTTTAATATCATTATACACACATGACTTTCCCATGTTCCAACATGACAGTCATTTCAGAACTCTTTTAAAGCGCAAACTTCTGTATTAAGGACTGATAACCTAGATCGTAAAGCTAGTATCCAGTCCACTATATGCATTACTGTTGCTCTAATCTACCCAACAGTAATACTTAAAGAAAGATTTTCTTATCATAAATGGATCAACTAGGAGACTCTTAGACAATTGTCTCTGTATTGCCTGCTCCCATGCACCTCTTCTTGGTGCAATATTGCTGCTCTCAGCAGCAATCTCCTCATGTGACCCAGTCATCTTTAAGTTCTTCTTCTCTTATATGAGCAGAAGACATTATCAGATACACTAGATGATACCAGAACAGACTCTACTACCTTAGTCCTATGTCTCTGTAGACTCAGCGAACCTAGAGCTCTGATACCACTTAATTGTGACGACCGTCTCGTGAAAACAAGATTAACTAATGCGGAAGCGTTCACTAAGCAGCGGATTATAGAAAATCACTAAAAATTAAAACCTTTTTCAAAGAGACCCAATCATAGGAAAACTCTTTCAACAAGAACCAATGTATTACATTTACATCATGGTTCATAAGTATATATCTTATACCATCTCTTTTCAAGGGTTACAACATCAAATGCCTTGTTAAAAGCTAAACACAGACAACATAATAACCTCGAGGCATCAAGCCAAAATCTCAAAACGATACATTAAAAGCACTAAGTACTAACTCCGAGGACCTGAGAGTACAGAGACGACACATAGGACTTCTATCTACCAAACACGATAGACAGCACACTCAACCTGAGTTGTCACTGCTGTCCTTGTAGCTGCTGATGTTCTTCATCCGAAAGATATTATCAGTCTCTTTCACACTCGTCCACCTAAAAATTTTGGTTCCCACGGGGGTGAGACAATTGAAAATTGCCCCAGCGAGAGATATAACTCTCCGCCAGAAACATCATTATTGTAGTTTAATTAATATAAAACTGAGCAGAGGATAAGCAGTTTAGATCATTCTCATCTTTTAAAGTATTACACATATCTATGATTGAACAGTAATTCATCTATTCTCTTTATAAGAAATAGAAAGAACATGTATAACATTTATCTACCATACATTTTCAACATCTCAAGCTTTGCTCATGTCATTCATTATTCTGATGTGTCACCCATGATTCATTCTTGTTTCTATTTGTTGGTCTTAGCCAATCTGCTAAACAAGTATTCACTTATGCCAGACATGTGATTATATAAATCATCATGTATTATTCAAGCATTAAACTATATCAATCAGGTATAAATGTTTCAGGCATTGGACTATACCAATCCTGATTACACATCCAGGCATTGGACTTTAACCAAACCTAATTACAGGCATTAAGCCTCTATCAGGTATTTCTAATTATAGAGGCATGGATAGCATGTGAAACATAACTATCAACATGAGATATCTAGCATCATGATTATAATCAACAGTAGCAGTAAGATATCAACATAAGCATGACCATTGTATGTACACAATTACAGTCTTATGCATATCCACAACATAAGTATAATTACTATCTCTTAGTTGAACTAAGCATCATCTTTATGTAAAAAGAACAAACATGGGTTTCCATTCAATGTGAAGCGTCATGTATAACCCTAAACAGATATGCTATACGGCTGTATTACATCTTTTATTATGCCCTGGGGAATTTGAATCGTACCATTCAAAGTCCAACCGACCCCTGCGAAGGGCTATTCGGTTCCGTACAAGATCTAGGAGTACCGGCATCCTAAGATCTCTTCCCCTCGGTCAGTACGAGTAAACTGCAGTGACATACCAGTCAAACTGCCAACAGTGACATATAGTCAACTGATAACAACTAGTCCGTACTTGGTACAAGTTACGACACTAGAAAACAGGGTATACAAAACCCTCTAATCCGAGGTACAACCGCAGCTGTCCTCAATCACATCAAATATTTGAGGCATGACCATAGCCATCCTTTGTAACCTGCAATTGTGGATGACAAGTATATATATATCCTCAACCTGCCACCCCCGCATATTCAACAATATGCGCTCCGAGTTTCCCTTAGGAATACTCGTTTCACCATCCAGCAAGTTCTGACACTGAAGATGGTTCTACGGCACAGGGCACTACATGATTAGAGTTGCACTTAATTAGTTATGCCAATTGGGTGAATTAAGGCTGCATCAAACAAGTGGACATACAAACCCTAATTCACTTCTAGCAAGCATATAAATATCAAAACCTGAAAAGATGTAAAACATATGAAACATAATTTCTCATCTCATCATCACATGGTAATATTCACTTGCCATTCATGAGACTACACCAATCATCATATTATCACAGGATATAAATCCTTTTCACAATATCACAGGGTATCAACCCTTATCAACATAAGAGGAATACACCTCATTCAGGGCTCAATCATGCCCATGAAACATCTTGTTACTTCTTACCAGGTAACATCTAACCATATGGCTCATAAGGCCATTAAACATCTTGTCACCTCTCACTGGGCAACAATAACATATTAACTCATGTAATATAATAGTAACACCACTATTTCCTCCACAGGGTTAGGGTTTACTATTCACATCAATTAGGGTTTCATGTTTATTTTATCAATACAACCCTAATATATTGTTCCATACATCTAGGAGCATCCATCGACATTCCAAGTATTTAATATTCTTATCATTTATCATTAAATGATCATCAACACAAGGTATGAGTTTATATCTCATCCTTATCATGGTATGATTACATCATACTCATTTTAGCTTACTTATCATGTATGTTAAACTCATTACATTTCATTGTGACAATTTACATAACACTCTCCTTGTGTATCTTATCTAAAAATATTGGATTTGAGATGCATCAAGGTATATCAACCCTGAAATGCTAAATGTGATATCTATCATGTCTCAATGTATCACTTCCCTCATCACTTCTATCTTACATGAGTTTATTAAGTTATCTTATAATAAGGAATTTCACATCTTAATACTTTCATCCACCAACCTATCACCTCTACCATGATGTGCATAGATCACACACAAGGATTGTCCAACTATCTTCAATGATATGGACTCATCTCAAATTAAGGCATTGCTTGTTATAAGGTTGCCTATAGTCAACCACTTAAGATATTTCATCATTATAGGGTATTACTCATTATTTCATCATTAAGGTTTACTCATATCATTACCCAGACATTAGGGTTATGATTTATCATCATATTGCCCATGATTAGAATTCCATGCACTATAGCCCAAATTTAGGGTTTTACATAGCTTTACTCTGTGTTAGCTTTAAGGTTTCATATGACATCGCCCTCAATTAGGGTTTCACATGGAATCATCCTCAATTAGAGTTTCTCAGGGAATCACCCTCAATTAGGGTTTCACTAATCATCCCAATTAGGGTTTCATTCAATTACCCATAAATTAGGGATTCATTATTCCTCTAATTAGGGTTTGGTATTTCATTACCTTAAATTAGAGTTACCCAAGTCATTACCCTTAATTAGGGTTACACTATTACCCTTAATTAGGGTTACACTATTACCCTAGATTAGGGTTTTACTCAAAATTTCCCTAAATCAGGGTTAGGGTTCGTTAACCTTGTCAATTAGGGTTTCTTGATCTCTTTACTAAGGATCCTACCCTAAATCACCATATGAATCATACTCATGTATGAATTCATTTCTATCATTCTCTCCACTTGATTTGGTTACATCAACCATATGATCAAATACAAACAACTATGTTTGACATAGTATACTGAGTTATTGCTTCCATAAACAATTAGGGTTTGCTTAATTGAATAGCCTTCAACTCACGATTCCTTGGGAGTTAATCCCTCAAATTTGGTGAGTCATTATACCACATCATTAGGAACAGTAATCCCAAACATTCAACCCTTGGTCAATGCATTCAAACGGTCTTGAGACCGTTTACTCAAAAAGGTCAATTAAATCAGATTGAAAATCAGCACTTAATTCAATTAGGTTTCCCTAATTGATTAGGCTTCAACTCACGATTCCTTGGGAGTTAATCCCTCAAATTTGGAGGGTCATTAACCAACATCATTATAAACAGGAATCCCAAACGGTAAATGCTTGGTCAACACACTCAAATGGTCTTGAAACCGTTTTCCCAAACAGGTCAAGTTGATCAGGTTGAAAATCAGCATTTAATTCAATTCGATTTATCTAATTGATTGGCCTTCAACTCACGATTCCTTTGGAGTTAACCCCTAAAATTTGGAGGGTCATTATCCTACATAATTAGAAACAAGATTCCCAAACGGTCAACGCTTGTTAAACCATATAAAACGGTCTTGAAACCGTTTTCCCTAAAACAGTTTTCTGAAACCGCATAGCCAATCAATTTAAAACGATTTGGAATAGATATCAAGACCATTTTGCTTGGTACTTTTCTTTGGATAAGCATATAGGATGATGTCATCATCCCCTTCCTTCGAAAAACCAAGAACAGCAACTGTTCTTGATGGAAATTGCAGCAAGGAAACAAGTATGTATCAAATTGAAGAAAACAATCAACAAAGCATAATTGATTGATGCAATAGCAATGATTAAGGGTTTGAGTTATAAAACCCGCCTCCAATTGAGCTCCAAAGCTTCAAGCTCACGCCATTAATGGTGGATGAAGCTCTAGCAACTCCCCCTAAGCTCGTCCTCAAGCTTTTGGATGAAAAAGTTGGCTAGGGTTGAAGAGGAGATCCAAATAAGAAGAAATCAATGATTTATTTTTTATTTCCACCATGGAATCAAGGAGAACGAAGGTCAAGGACCTTACCAACAGGTTGGGGTCGTCCTCCTGCTCCTCCACAGCTCCTTAGTCGTTTTACAAGCAAGGGTAAAGAAAAGAATCCGAAATAGCCTTTGTTTTGGCTTGGTAAAGGTACTTTTATAAGAAACTTGATGAGAGAGAAAATGCATTATTAAAATGCATTAAATTCCAAAAATATGGCCGCCTCTTCCCCCTCAAATTCCCCTCAAAATCCTTAAGGACGAGGCTATCTTCATTGCCTCTTATTCCTCTTCATTATCCATCAATTTAAAGAAAAGCAAATTAAGCACCTTAGATCATATTATAATAATATTCCAATTTGAGTGGATATTGCTTTTCTTTATAATAATGGTGAGTGGGTTATCCACTTGCTTGAGATATTTTCGTGGCCTAGCAAAGTCACAAATGTGTTCACACTTGAGCAAATTCAACCATCTCGTTTTTGGTTGAAGTCCCTTCAATTATTATATTTGTTTTTACACTACATTGAATTAGGGTTTCAATTAGGATTAAATCTTGATTATTTTAATATCAAGATTCTCTCTCCTCCAACTTAATTCAAATGAGGCGCCCCTCTCATTTTATTTTCTCTAATTGATGCCAAGAAACATTAGGGACCTTATTGAAGTGGTAATTTACATATTACACCCTGGGTTTTGGGTAAATTGCACATTACACCAAAACTAGGTTTTCATGCACATACATTGCTTTATCAGCTCTTTCTTGGTATTTAGGCTTCCATAAGCCATACCTAAGCATCATCTTTACTCTCATGATGCTTCGACACATGAGTAACATATTATCATGCACAATTTGCACTTAAACCCCTCAACTTGGGTAATTTGCACTTTAGTCCAAAATAGGCAAAACATTGATTTCAACAATGTTCAAAAAGGATAAGAATTGTAATATAAGTTCCTCTTGAACCATAATTACCTTTCACAAGATGAGATTAAGCATTTAATCATCTTTCTTAATCAAAACACCTAGGGTTAAGGTATAACCCAGGTCAGGGGTGTTACAGTTAGAATCTTAATTTCTTATCGCTCTTACAAGAGGGTCTACCATTAAGATATCTTCTTCTACCTCTTTGCAGAACTGGTAGTAGCTTTCCGCAAAGCAAGCAGACTCTAACAGGGATGGTCCTCGCATCGCATCCTTTACTTTAAAGTCTAAGTGGTCATTTCCGACCCTTAGAGTGATTATTCCCTCAGCAACATCGATCAACGCCCTTCTTGTAGCCAAGAAAGGACGTCCAAAGATGATAGGACAGCCAGGGTCCTCCACGGTATTAATGACAACGATATCACAAGAAATGAAGAAACTTCCTACCCGGATAGGTACATCTTCAACAACGCCAATAGGCCTTTTAAAGGTATGATCTGCTAATTCAATTGTCATATTGATTTTGACCATATCAGTCAAACCTAATCTCTACACGAAGCTTAGGGGCATAAGGCTGATGCTAGCCCCTAAATAGGCAAGACCTTTTCATTCGACATTATCTCCAATGGCAAAAGGAATGGTGAAAGTCCCTAGATCTTTCTTTTTGTTGGGAAAATCTGGTTTTACAAAAGCAGAGGACATACTTGCTAGTTGCACAATTTCGATACTTCCTCCTCTTCTCTTCTTGGTAATCAAATCTTTGAAAAACTTAGCATAAGTCGGCATCTCTTCTAAATCGTTCAAAAAAGGTACTTCGAGATGAAGTTTCTTTATTGATTCCATGAACTTCTCGTGGCACTTCTTAAGGTGTTCCTTTATCAGCTTGTAAGGAAAAGGCAACTTGGGAGAGTAAGGGCTTCTCTTACCAGATAGTTCCTCAAAGGATCTTGGTTCAGGTTCTCTGTCAAGAGCTTATTGATTGACTTCTTCTGTGGGATTATCAGCCACAATCCTCGGTTCAGGTACCTCCGATCTGGTTTCTTCATGACGTTCTACTGTTCTTCCAGATCTCAGCACTGCCATTTTGGCAGATTCGGTGTTGGAGGGTATCTTACCCGAGGGATTCTTTATCAATTCGGCCATCTAGGCCAACTACTGATCAATTTGGCATTGGTCCGTCTGCATGTCCACCATCTGGACTTGCATTGTGTTTAGAACTCCTGAATTTGAATGCGGACTTTGTGCCAACTGGTTATTGATGGTATCTTGTCTTTTTAAAAAATCAAACAACTGGCCAACCGAGTCTGGTTGGTTCGAAACCTTGTCTTGACCTTGCTCCTTGGTTTGACTTTGACCTTGACTAGTGTTTGCCGCTTGGCGACCTTAGTACTTTCCTTGTCCTTGGAAATTTTCCTTGTTTGACTGGAAAGAAGTGGTTATGGTGAACTGACCTTGCCCCCCTTTTTTCTTGAAACCTTGGGGTTACTTGGTGGGGTTATGCAGCTGATGCGAGTTTTCAGCCACATCCTTGTTGCCATAACTAAAACTGGGATGATCTGGCCTCATGAAATTAACGAAAGAGACGTTCTCATCCTCCTCAGCTTCGGATTCACTTTCGCTCGACTCGTCAGGTCGGGTGTAGATACAGTTATCTACCCCATGTCCACCTTCTCCACAGGTGACACATTTCATAACCTTTTCGACTTGTTTCTTCCCCTTTCCACTTGACTCTTTCATCTATTTGACATCAGTGACTATCCTCTAGATATGAGAGGTGATAGTTTCTAGAGCCTTGGATTCAATTGAAGGTCCTTAATTAGCCTTCTTAGCATGTCCTCTATCCGATCTTTCGTAGTCGGTGCCGGCTTGCAACTCGGCCATGTTCTTGATGATCTTTTCGGATCTACTAGGCTTCTTCCCCAGAAAGTCACTGCATGCTGCTGCATTCAGCGAAACCCTTTCCTCAGGGGTTAGACCGTTGTAGAAGGTAGTTATCAAGAAACCCTTCTTATAGTTGTGATGAGGGCAGTCCCTCTGATATTCTTGATATCGTTCCCAGACATCATGTAGATTCTCGTTCGGCTTTTGCTTGAAAGATGTGATCCTCTGTCTATTCCAGACAATCTTCTCTGTAGGATAAAACTTGTTTACAAAGGCATTCACCAGTGCACTCCATCCGTTAAGAGCTTGGTGTGGCAACCCGAGGTACCAGGATAGAGCCTTATTTTCTAAAGAGAAGATAAAACCCTTGCAGTAAATCACCTCTTGTGGGACTCCCCACATTTTGATGGTGTCACAGGATGTTTTTAAAGGCATATAAATGGTGGTAGGGATTATCATTCTTCAAATTCCCTCTGAAGCTCTTGTTCTGGATCATAGAGATGACAGATGGTTTTAGCTCGAAGTTGGTTGCGTTGAATCTCGGGATGACAATAGGACATTTGGAATTATTAGCCTTGGTGGCAGCTAACTCCCTGAGGGTCTTTTCTTCTTCATTGGAATCATCACTGTCACTGTCTCCCTGGTTCTAATCCTGATTATTTTGATTCCTTCTGCACCTCCGGTGATGACGACATCTCTCCCGGCGATGGTCATCCTCAAATTGCTCCATTTCAGGATCTTCATGTTGATGATTATTCTCATACCGGTCATTGTCTTCAGGCGGAGGCGAGTGAGGTCTAGCTCTCACGTGTCGCTCACCATCTGAAAGAGGTGGTTCAATGCGAGGCGGCACGTCTGGTGATGTCAGTTCTTAGATGAGCAGAACACCTCCCTTCTGAGTACCTAAATAGCATGTAAAATCAAGTTAGAAAACTTATATTAATAATATGAATTACTCAATTCAGGTAAAAATAAAATAAAATAAAATAAAATAAAATAAAAAGAAAATGAGAGTGTTGTCAAGCTCATTTCTAAGCTTGAGGCACTGAAGTATAGTTAGTGGATTCGGGTTCATCAACAGTACCATTTTGCCTGGTCCCCAGCAACGGCGCCAGAAAGTTGACCGACCTAAATCACGCATCCAAAAAGGGAGCAGATTTGAAGTAGTCGGGCTTTTAAATTTATAACCCAAAACCTTCTAGGCCCCCACAACTTTATTATGGGTTCGAAGTAGATATATGGGGTTGAACATAGGGATAAGGGTGGTAGTGTTGGTGAATGCGGAATCGACACGTTACACTCCGGTATGGGTAAGGAGATGATAAAGTTCCCCAAGGGAACAACAGGCTAAGATCGATAAAATAAAAGAAAACTATCTCCAACTGGAGCTACGAGGAAAATTAAGGTTTTAAAGGTTTATCGGTTTTTAGGGTTTTCGCGCAAAGGAAACAGAGAGGATAATACTATTGCTTTTAGTAAGGAACGAAGTAGAAAGCTTTGGTAAAACAAGCGACAGCAGAAACATCCTGTACCCCTTCTCTCAAAGTGGGTACCTCTAACTAAGCATCAACACCTCTCTCGAGGTTTTTGGTCTTAAGTTAGAGTGGAAAGGTTACTAAAGCAACTCCGATCTTGGTCACTCTCGTACTCCCGTATCAGACCAAACACTAAAGCCACAACACCTCTCTCGAGGTTGTTGCAGCGGAAAACACGATTCGATAGCTAGTCAAACATGATCCAAGCATGCAAGCTAGAGTTCGGATGTTAAACAAAGCAATCATCCAACAAAAAGGGACCAAACATAAAGCAGCAGATAATTAAAGCTCTTCTAATTCCATTAGCATAAAAGGGGTTTGGTTACATTGCATAAGTAAAGAAAGTAAATGGCTGAAATAAGTAAAGATAAATATCGCCTTCTGGATTTAGAAGGGCGATAGGAAGTAGCAGATCCTCAAGATCCCTCCAGCCCAATACCAGGCGGGAGCCTTGCCCGATATGCCCGTGTCGGGCGACACACCCTCTCGGGCGATAGGCCATGACGACGGACGTATCGTGCGGGGAGCTCATGCCCGATACGATTGTGTCGGGCGGCACACCCTCTCGGGCGACACACCGTGACTGGTAATATGTATCGGGCTTGGTATTGTGTCGGGCCAGAGTTTTGCTTAGAGTATCGGGTACTCATATCGGGTGTCCTTGTTGGTCAATATCGGTCTGCTGCGGTGCCCGATGCCGATCCTAAGTGAACCATTCCCTCCCTCTCGGGTTGGGGAAGTGCTCACCTAGTATCGCCCGGTACACCTGTGAGGCACGACACGCTAGCTCTAGATGCTTTCCCAAGTTGTCTTTCGAGATATTCCAACATGTCCCATCGGAGTCCTGTAGCTACTATTTATAGGCAGCAGTTGGGGGAAGTTATGGTTCTCCATACGCCACATGTCCTTCTTCATCTCAGATTCGGGGATGCCCGATATGCGTATCGCCCGGCACAAGGATGTCGGGCTATAAGTGTGTCAGTCATCGTGACGAGTGGCGCCTGCCGGTGGGTGGCCTGTATCGTGCGACACGCTTCAGCAGTCGTGGCGAGTCTGGCTCCCTGTTGGGTAAATGGCGTATCGCTCATCCGCTCCTTCTTGCGTGGCACCCTCGTGTCGCATGGTAGTGTATCGTGCTGCCCTGTGTCGGGCAGTGAGCGTATCGACCGGCTGGTTGGTAAGGAGGCCGATGCGGGTGGAACACGTTCGTGGGCTGGGACGGGCCTTTTTGCCGATAAATGAGTTGAAAAATGAGGAAAACTCTGCAAAAGATGATAATATTGAGTTAAAAGCGTAGCGTGGCCTGTTTATGCAAAAACATGACAAAAAGGAGAGGAAAACAGTTTAAAAGGGCAGATTTGATAACGAAATAAGGGCCAAAAATATCACAAAATTTGGTATTATCAATATGTCTCTTAATAATCATTGTAGACAAAATTAAAAAAAAAGATGACTCTAAACTATTAAAAAAGCATTCAAAGTGGTTGATGGGGCACCCATAATCCCCACTTATCATAGAACCCTGCCAAATTTATCAAATACATGTGTCCTCCACTACAAATAAAGAATCTAGGTCAGTAGGGAGGACTTCTTGCCTGCCCCATTTCTATAATAAAATATCCCCTCTCCACGGTGAATATTATATACTTGACATGCTCACTTTATGCACGACTTATCCTGGATCCAAGAAAATATAGTTTGGACTTCATAGAGTCAATTCTCCTCGAACGTACGTGTACAACTGACTCTAGTGATGTACCATAGGGTACATGCTCTTTTCTTTTAAGATGAATTAGAATCTCATACGTGTCTTTTTATGAAGGTATAATGATTTTTGGTTGAGTCATACTTGTAGAAACATAAATCAAGGTCATGTATAGCCTATTCTTTGAAAATTGCTTTAGGTTGGAGAGTTCCATTTCAAGGTCAAATAGAAACATAAATCCCAGTTCGCCTAGAGATGCTTGGGAGGGCAAACATAATAAGGACAAAGTGCAGTTATAGTCACATGGGAATGAAGCACAAATGAGGGCGGAAAATATTACAAAGACTAAATGAGGGATGAAAATGTTTATAGTTGATTCTTTTTTGACGTACACGATAAGGAAAAGATCAAGAGAGAGACATAAAACTTGAGTCAAGAATATAATGTGAGGATTCACCCTTTGATTTCCTTTTACATTTAGGATATTAGATTATTCAATGCTTTATTTAAATGGTAAATAAAGATAATATATGTCTAGGAAAATGTCTACCATATCCTATGATTGGATAAGTTTAACTTCGGAAAATATGGCATTGAATGTATATGCGAGTCTAAACAATCATGATAGCACTAAAGAATAAATTCATCACACTAACCTTAATCCTAACATGAAATAAGTAATCTCAGGTGAATCCATAGTTGTTATATCTCACACTGGACTACAATCTCTACAAACTCATTGCAAGCTTGCATTATATAAATTCTATGACCAAATAAACCAGGAAGATTGTATTACTAATGTAGAACCTATTCCACCAAACCACATAGATATATAGAGCCATTTTTACCACTCAACTTGACTATTTTACTTTTCTCTGGATATTATTTTACAATATTTCTGCCACAACATGAATGACTAGAGTGTAGAGTGTGGCATTTGAATAACAATTGTTCTTCTATTTATGAAGCTAAACCTATAGGGGAGATTATTTGTTTAAGGAAACAATGAGATAGGATAACACAAATAGAACACAAATAAATGAATCTTAACAATCACCATAGACTGGAGTTGTAAAGAAGTGACTCTATGTATGATTGAAGAAGCATTGGGATGGATTAAGAGGCAATCCATAATTCCCTACTGCAGAATAAAGGCACCAAACTTGTAAAATCCAGGTTGTCCTCCACTATAATGAATCTTCTAGGTCAGTAGGAGGGACTCCTTTCGTGTCCCATTTCTATAATTAAACAACCCTTTTCCACTATACAATACAAAAACTGGGCATTCTCACTTCACGAAAAACTTCTCCAAAATCCTAGAAAAAATGTACTTAAACAATCAATTTTCTTGGTGCCTATGTCTACAAATTACTATACTAGTGTGCCTTAGGGTACATGCTCTATTTTTCAAAGATGACCTACAAACTCTTGTGTCTAGTTATGGAGAGTTATTGATTTGAGTGATACTCACAAAGAAAGGAATTCAAGGTCACACATAGGATAGTCTTTGAATATATATTACTTCTAGTTTGAGAGTTCTAATTTAAGGTCAACCAATAATAGAAGTTATGTCCTTTGAATTCACCTAAATAAGGTTTGCGGGGAAAACGAATAAGATTGAAAAGTGTTCCACAATCACATATTAGAGTTGATGAGAATAATTGAGGGATGGAAATATTTCTCGGGTGGTTGTTATCAATCATACACTACAATATAAAGGTCAAGAGATATATAATAGACTTAAGTCATGAATATGATATGGGTATTCACCCGTTGATTTCTTCTCAAGTGTAGTATATGATGCCATCTAAAGATTCATTGATACACCAAATCTAGGTGTCTAACATAAATACATATGACATCTTATGTTTTATTAGACCATTCCAAAACCATGATTGAGAAACCTTAATATGGAAAAGCCAGAAAATCTATTTCTTGACACACTTTATAGAGATCCTAATGACCTAAGGGACTCTTTGTGAATGCCATCATCCCTCTCTATATATTGTAGGCAACCATGTTATTGCAATTGAAACATGGGATGAAATGGGCCTTCCTTGAGGCTAACATTTTAATAGGGCATATACTTGGTATCATCCTTGAAACTGAAGCAGTGTTCAAGTGACACCCTCTTCTTGGATGTGTTACTGGGTTTTATACTCTTTAAATCACCAAGTGATGATGGACTAGTTATGATGGCTCCTTTCTTGGGTTTCCACTGTAGTGATTATAGATTTGAAAGGATATTTGAAAGTGATTTTTCACATATATGAAGGCGTTAAACATAAATACATATTACAATCCATTTTGATGTTCATATTCTAGTACTACATAATGTTGTAGCAGCATGATATCTACAACACATTTTAAAAATTTTCAAGGAAGCAATCCTAATGAACATTTGGAAATGTAGTTAACTGGGATATTATTTCCGACCCTAAGGCCAAAGGAGGTGTTGGTATCAAAAGAGTTAGAGATATGTGAAATGAAGCAATCCTTATGAACATTTGGAAAATTGTCAACAATAAAGACTCTTGATGGTTTAAGTGGATTCATGAACATTATTTAAATAAAGTATCCATTTGGTGCTCTGAACAATCTAGTAAGTCATTGTGGTACTTCAATAAAATGCTAAGACACATTAATTCATTCAAAACAATGGGAAAATGTTTCATTAGCAATGGTGTTTCTACATCTCATTTGATGATGAAGATTCTTGGCAGCTATTTGCTCATCTTTTCTCTTTAAGAGGAGGAGATCTATTTACTAGATTATGTCAGTGTCTCTGACACACCAGTTTACTTGTGTCATTTTCTACTCAACACCCTATTATACATGGGTTTTGTGTGGAGGTTTGTTCATTATTTATTCTCAGGAGGAGGATGGTCTGATTTTCCTTACCTTTTCTTACTTGTCATTGTGACGAGGTCTTTACCAAGTATAGTGAATCTACCGAAGTGTACATATACCCATAATAAATCCTTATACAAAGATATACTAAAATGAGTGCTTGAGTTACCAGAATAGTGAGGTAGATAAAATAAAAATAAACTACATTGCAATTCATCTAATCACCTATTATGGGTTATATATATTCCAAATTTAAATTACAGAACCCCCAAAAAATATCAAATTATACCAATGCGAGAATCTAAAAAATAATACTTAGTTCTTCAAAGTTAATTTTTACATGATTTTTAATACATAAAATCATTAAGACACAAACTTATATGCCATAACTATCCAAACATGCCATACAAAAATAATTTTTTACTAGGTTAGTACCATAATAAAAAATTTGACCACTAAAACTAATATTATCGTAAAAGTCTTTAACAAAGTTAACACTTATGCACTTGACATGATTTGATGTCTAATATTTCCTTATAATAAATCTGAGAACTGAATTCCATCATAAAATTTAATGATTGTATTTAAATAATTAAGAGAAAATATTTCCTCACGTGAACTTCATTTGCATGATTACACTAGTATTTTCTCATATTGTATAGTCTTTTTTGATATGACATACTTACTCATATATATTATATGTTTTAATATTTTTATAGAATGGATAAGTCTTGCATAGCAGAGGATGACTGGACGAGCAGTAAATACTTATGTGGAGTATCAAAATATTTGGATTTCTCTTTTCAACATTCAACGATTGGAGACAAGATTGTATGCCCTTGTAGAAAGTGTGCTAATGTATACCAGGTCACCAGAAAGACTGCATTGAGCCATCTATTGTGGCATGGATTTTTACCAAGCTATATTTCTTGGGATTTTCATGGTGAAGATTCTGATGTTCAAATGGATGCTCCTACTAATCATGGAGATTTCCTAAATACAGAAAATTTACAAGATATGTTGCATGATACTTTTTTGAGTTTTAGTGAAGACGGAAATATGGAAGGAGTAGAGTCAGCTAGTGATCAACATTTCAATGCTGACAAATTTATATGTTGTTAAAGGATTTGAGATAGAATTATATCTTGGGTGTAAGAAATTTAGCAAACTTGCTTGCATCCTAGAATTCTATCACCTGGTTTGTCTTAATGGATTGAGTAAGAAAGCATCATCTATATTTCTTACGTTCTTTAAGAAGATGCTACCAGAAGGAGAACAATTACCTAATTCCTTTTATGAGCTAAAAAAGATGATTATGGAGTTGGGCTTAGATTATGTGAAGATTCACATTTGTCCAAATGGTTTCATGTTGTTTTGGAAGGATTATGGTGATAAAGGCATCTGCGATACATGTGGAGCATCAATTTGGAAAACAACTACAAGCCCGGATGATGACGATGAGCATGCAAAACAAACCAAGAGAATATTTGTTAAGGTGCTCAAATACTTTCCACTTTTACCATGTCTAAAGTGTTTGTTCATGTCATCAAAAACCTCTTCCTTAATGAGGTGGCATGCAGAAGAATATGAAAAATATGACAAGTTAAGACACCCGGTAGATTCACTTGCATGGAAAAAATTTGATGTTATGCATCCAAACTTTGCTACATATGTTAGAAATATTTGATTGGGACTTGCAACTAACGAATTTAATCCTTTTGGGACAATGAGCACTTCTTACAGTACATGGCCTATTGTGATTATTCCATATAATGTACCTCCTTGGTTATACATGACGCAACTATATTTTATGTTGTCCCTACTCATTCCTGGACCAACTTCACCAGAAAACATAGATGTGTACTTGTTTCCATTGATTGATGAGTTCAAACAACTATGGGATATTGGTGTACATAAATATGACGCTAGAACCAAGGATTCTTTATGATTTGTGCTTCTTTACTATGGACTGTTAGTGATTTTCCAAGATATGACCATCTCTTTGGTTGGAGTACTAAAGGCTACAAAGCATGTCCTTATTGTAATAAAGATACCATCTCACATTGCTAGCCAAATAGTCGTAAAGTTTGCTACAGAGGACATCATAGGTTTTCACCAAGTAGCCACAGATTTCAAAAAGAAGAAAAAGCATTTGACGGTGACCAAGAATTTAGAAGTGCACCTAAACCACCTTCTAAAGCTCAAATCTTATCACAATTGGAGGATGAAAGAACTGTAAATGGCAAGAAAAGGCCAAGCGGTAAAGATTCAACACACAATTGGGACAGGAAAATCATATTTTTTGAGCTACCATACTGGAAGTCTAACATTGTAAGGCACAATCTCGATGTCATGCACATTGAGAAGAATATATGTGAGAGTATTGTTGGAACATTACTAGGTTTGAAGGACAAAAGTAAGGACAACTTGAATGCAAGGAAGGATTTGGAGGATATGCGAATTAGATTCTTACTTGAACCAAAAGAAGTTGGTAAATATATTGTTCTACCTCCAGCATGCTATACAATGAGAAAAGATGAAAAAATATTATTTTGCAACCTCCTACAATCTGTCAAAGTTCCAGACGGGTTTGTGTCTCATATATCTAGATGTGCACGGTTGAAGGATCAGAAGATGCTACCAATGAAAAGTCACGATTATCAAGTGTTGATGCAACAACTTCTGCCATTAGCTGTCACTGTGTCTCTGCCCAATAAGAATTCTAAGTCATGTATTATTAATATTTGTCACTATTTTCAAAGGTTGTGCACTAAAGTCATAGATCCAAATGATTTTGCTGCATTGGAAAATGTAATAGTTGTGACACTTTGTGAGATGGAGAAGATATTCCCTCCATTTTTTTTGGCATAATGGTGCATCTATCAGTCCATCTCACTTATGAAGCTAAGATAGCCAGCCTTGTTCAATATCGTTGGATGTATCCAATTGAAAGGTAACTTTTCATACGTCGTGATGATTTTACCTATTGGAATGTAATTTGTGATAATATTTTCCTCAACTTTGTTATCAGGTATCTGATGACTCTAAAAGGATATGTTCATAATAAACGATATCCAGAAGTATCAATAGCAGAAGGATATATAGCGGAAGAGTGCCTAAATTTTTGTTCAAGATACATGGATGGAGATGAAACAAAATTAAATCGACCAAATAGAAATGATACTAACGAAGTAGATTTGGAAAATGAGCCAACACCTAACAATGATGATTGGTCTATTTTCTCGACAGTAGGTCATGGTGTTGGTAAAATGGTAACATGTGTCTTGGACGAACATACAATACAACAAGCCCATAAGAATGTATTGTTCAATTGTGAAGAAATTGAACCCTACATTAAGTAAGTTAGTGACAATTATCTTCTATTGTTAAAATTCTATAACATATTCCAATTACAATTATTTTTTATTCAGGAAGAACTATGATATTATTAGGAAAACACATCCTCGGAAGTCCTTAAAGGAGGTTTAGAGAATGCATAGTAACTCATTTGATGGATGGTTTAAAGAACATGTAAGTTTATACGGGCTAATTTATTTTGTAATGCTTCATGAATAAACTCCAATAAGCTTTTGTTTTGTTATATTGAGACGCTCACAAGAACAGAGATGGTGGATCATAAAATCAAGTTTCTTTCTCAAGGTCCACATCAAGTGGCCATTAAGTAAAAGGGCTATGTTATCAATGGTCACCGTTTTCATACCAAGGCAAAAGATGTGAATCAAACAACACAGAATAGTGGAGTGTTTCTGGTAGCTAAGACTGATTGTTATTCTAAAATGACTGATCGCAACCCAATTACTAGGGATGTTACCTACTATGGTGTTTTGAAGGATGTTATTGTGCTCAATTATTATGAACACTTCAAGGTGACATTATTTAAGTGTGATTGGGTGGACATATACTCAAAGAGGGGAATCAAGCATGATGAACATGGGTTGACTCTTGTTAATTTGAGATGACTTCAGACAACAGGAGAACCATTTGTAGTGGCATCTCAAGTTGGACAAGTATTTTATGTAGAAGATCTCACTGCAAAAGGTTGGCATTTTGCTGTAAAGGTTGCCCCACGAGATATGTTCAACATGGAAGAACAATCTTTTATTGAGAATGTTGAAGCTTATGTGCAATGTGAAACTAGAGATGGGCCATGAATGACATCAGAGGATGCAAATGCTAATTGTGACATAGTTAGATTGGATATGGAAGGAATGACTGTTGATAGTTCAACAATTGAAAAATACCAATCCCAAGTTCAACATGATCATGAAAGTGAATATGAAAGTGGTGATGATGATAATTTTGATTGAGGAGATTAAAAAATAGTAGCGGATGTGTCTTTTAGTTTGTCGTTATTATTTTACTTGTTCAAGACATTTTTTGCTCGATGTATCTCTTTAATTTATTGTCTCACATTGTGCTCTATCTAGCTGTATGCATTTTACTGGCCTGATATTCTTCTTAATCAAATGTATCCTTATCTCTACTGTTGTTTATAATGATGTAGTGTTTATGTCTTTAGTATCTGTGCTTTTTATTATAAGAGATATATTTGATTAAATAATTGTGCTTAGTTTTTAAATATTAATTACATAATTGTTAATATGTTGTTCAATATTTTTTTTAAATGTCTCCTAATATATGTGATTTGATATACTCAGGATGAAAGAATAGTACAGTGATAACTGCCATAACAAGACAGCCACAAGGAATGATAAAAACTACAATAATGACTCTTGTACGACAACTCATTTACCTAGAATCCCTCGACATGGTTGTTGGCAATCTTTGAACATGTCATCCTCAAATCGCTCCAAAATGTTTTAGCTTCCCTTCCAGCTAAAATTCAAAATGATAGAGCAAAGAAATTCAATAAAATTACTGCTAGCTCTACAAAAAAATACCCAATCAGCCATGTCTCCCCAAGACTCTAATATGGTTTGAGGTTCTGAATCCTCTCAAACATGCACAACTGAAAAGGAGATGGGAACAAGGTTCCGAAATCAGCACAACAAAGAAAGTGGTGATAAAGTTACAAGATTAAGAAATTCACCGCTATCACGTGTGCCTAATGTCAATGCTTTTGTGTCTATTCATTCAAGAAGTGTAGAGAATAGAGCTGCCAATAACCAAAACAACAATGAATTTCCTGATAACATGGAGCAAAATGACATCTCTGATCACCATGTTGAGTCATTGAATGTTACAACAACACCTTCTGATGGGCTAGGTAATCATTTTATACATATCATTGCATTTCTAGTGTTGCATTAATGACATATAATTTTCCGTATATTTTTTATCTTTTATGATTGAATGCTTAGGTCAAAAATATCGAGCACATGGCTGAACACAATGTTTGAAAGTCTGGAAAAGAAATCCCGACAATCCAATTCCCATTGACAGAAATCAGTTTGGGCAACCAGTAGGTGAAAACCAATGTCACTTATCATGTTTTCTAACAACTATTGCAAGAGATCTCAATCTTTGTCCTCTAAACTATGAGGACTAGAGACAATTTCCAACAAACAAAAAAGATTCTATATGGAATTTTGTGAAGGTACATTATTAAATTTTATTTTTGAATGGTTAAATGAAGCTTCTAATTGATATCCTTTATGTGGATAGAGTAAATTCACAATGGATTCAGATCTAAAAGAATGGACAATGAAGAGACTAGGAAAAAAATGGAGGGACCACAATTGGGAGTTACACATACTTTACTTCCTGGAAGATAGTCCATATGAACAACAATTTGAACAAGTTGTTACTCGTGTGGACAAGTCTCATTGGAAATTTCTTGTGGATTATTGGAGGAGTAATAAAGGAAAGATAATATTTCTTTTTCTATTCATTGATATTTAATTTAACTCACAGATAATAATTATGCACAATACCACAATATTTTTCACAGAGGAAGTGTATAACTAACAAGACAAGCAGAACATTTCAAAAGCTTAGCCACACAATAGGAACCAAGTCATTTGCATGTCTGAAATATGATGTAAGATTAGTAATTGTTGTGATCCATTTGGAGAAATTAATAAAATCTTTTTATTTGATGTTTAAAATAACTATATTTGTCTGATAAAGATAGAGAAGGAAACAGGTGGAGAAGTGGATCCAATAATGTTTTTTGAGAAAAATCATCATAAAAAAGATGGGAGCATAGTTGATGTTGAATTTGCCAAAATTTTGGTACAAAAAATCCTATCCTATAGTGCTATGTTAGATATAATAATTTGAAAGAGGTATTAGTTTGGTATAAAAATCATCTCCTATGATTTATTGTATGTAGGAAAAATTTCTGAGGTAGGAGAAGAGCTGCAAAGAAAACAACCAGATGTTACTTCAGATGAAATTTATAGGCATGTTATGGGAGAAGAGAGACCGAGATATGTTTGTGGTTATGGGCATGGACCATCACCTTCTGATATCTGGGGCAAGAACCGTAAATCCCGAGAGGCCAAAGAAGCGTAAAGGAAGCATTTTTAGGATAAGCTTGAAGAGCAACGGTTGGAATATGATGCAAAACTTCAAGAACCAAAGGATGAATTCAACCATAAGTTAGAGGAGTTACTTGCCTTAACTAGAGCAGGAAACTGTCAAGCACAACATGTTGGCACTGGCCAAGTATGAATACATTTTTTACATGATGTGTAATATTAGTTATTTTCCATGTTGATTTTTTTGGTCTTATGTCAAAAATAAAATAATTGTGTAGACAAACTTTTCGAGGAAAATTCCACTCCAAATAAGACATTCATCATTTAAGAAGGGACAAGTATGTTTGTATTTGTGTAAATTGCTCTTCATTTTACGTTTATATAAATTAGTTATGTAAAATGTATTTTTTTTCTAGGATGTGTATCTACTGAGTTTCACATATCCAGTTGCTAGAATTGCATTCGGTCGAATATCTGAGGTTGACCCCATGAAAAGTGTGGGAGGTGCAATATTAGGCTCATCATTTTTTGTTGTTTTTGTAGAAGTTTCTTTGTTGGACAATGATCCTCTAGTGAGACCTTATGATAAATATCAATCTATTGATGATGTTGTTGGCAACATCATAGCATGGCCGAAAACACATATATTGCCACGATGGGCATAAAGTCTTTCTTATAATATTAGATAATTGAAACCAAACGTAGTATCTGAATTTGTTTCCATTTGCTGTAGGACATGAAGTATAAAGATAATTGCATTCTGGGATACTGTCTAAAGAGATGACATAGTTGTTTTTCTTTAATCCAATTTTTTATTAGTACATGATGATCTAAATAATGTTGTTTCATGTCCATTGTTGTAGACAATGTTGAGAAATGACAATCCTATATTGTTTTGACCTTCTTTTAATTTTGTTAAGGAGAATCTTAGTATTATAGACAACACATGCACTACAAATGGTTTGTGGTTATGATGTTCTTTTAGCTATTTGATGTTCTCCATAATCCACCTATTATGTTTTCTCCTTTCTCTGCTCACTTTCATGCTCGTTTGCTAATTGAAGATGGTGTGTGTCAGCTAGTTGTGATCCATAACATGCATGGTGATATGTAGTGTATATGCCCGTATGTAGTTTTCTATATTCTTGACATATGATGGCCTTTGTGGTATGTACTTCTCATAGGAATGGATATATGTAATATTTCACATGATATTGAGTTGTGACAGCAAGCTCGAGTTTCTCAAAGGAATGTTGTAGATTGACTAAACTCATAACTTTGTACTACCAACTTTCCATACAATCCAATAGGAATTGGCCTTATATTGGTTTTAATATGACATGTGCTTTTAGTTGAGACATTGGATTTTTATCTAACATGAGATCGGCTTCAGATTCTTTATACCAGTATCAGTTTTTCCAGACTCTTGTATGCCTCTAAACAACTTAGATGACTAATGTAGAGATGACAGTGAACTATACTTGATAGTGGTCTTTCCCAACCGATCATATGACTATCTTCCATCATATGTTTGTACTTATGTCATTCTTTGGTTTCTAGGTTTCCATTGCAGGCTCTTGATAGGAAATGGGACACCTTTTCTGTCAAGTTTTTTGTTTGCTCTGTTACAACAACAAGACATATTGATCAGAGTACAACCATTTTTGATGTCCAAGGACTGGTATGCGTACATATACTTTTTTTATACTATATATGCTACACATATGTTCAAATATTAAAATAACTTGGTCCTTAGTTATCTCTTTCCAGGTGCCTACCAAATTTAAAGGTCTAGAAAACACAACTTGTAGATGTTATATCATGCTAGCTCTTTAGTGGGATTAGTATTGAGATAGATGTCAGCTAGTTGTTTCATATCCATAATGGGTAGAGATGGTATAATGGTGATGGAAGATATTTATATGAATTAAAAAAATTCATTTATCGCCACTCACTTTGTGCTTCTAAGCTTGACTTAGGGGGGCAGACAGAGCATACCCATCAAACTAGAGTGCTTCAATGTTATGAACAAGTTTGAGCCACCATAGGAAAGGTAGAAGAGATTAGCAATGCACAATCATATGATATATCTCACATGGGAACATGTTATGAACCCATTAAAACTTTAGTTACATTATAAGATATGAATTGAAACAAATTACAGATCTAATCAAATTAGTCCTTATGTCTAAATGAGATTTGCATGTTAATCCACAAGTACCTAATAAGGTATCAACTATTTAAACCGTTTAGTCATGAAACATTAGTGATTATATAGAATATGTACAACAATATTCAGTTACAAGCATTCAAAATTTGTAGCAATTGTTCAAAGTGATACATCCTAAGTTCACATCAGATCATACTACCATCCATATAGTCATATATAGTAATATTTTCTTCAATTGCCGACAAAGATTTATCTCCCATTAGTCTTCTGAAAAGTACAATCAAATTAGGGACTAGTTTTGTGTATTATCAAAATTATCCAGTCCTTCTAATTCATGCTTTTCCTATGATTGTGTATGATATGGTGCATGCTTCATCTTTCCACTTATACCACAAATTTCACAACCTATCTTACTTTCCAATGAATGTTGATTAGTATATGAAAGATTAGGTTCTAGTGGTGATTGTAGGGATTCATATGTAACATAAATTATGATTTCATGTTCCATGTCATTGCCATGTTCCACGGGGATTGCCACTGCTACAAACATGATCATTGTTTCTCTCAACCTCATTGGCTGGAGTGTCATTGCTAGAAACTATAGTGTAACCAAATTCCCCTCATTCTGGTTGCTCAGAACACCCCTATGGATGCTAATGAAGCCATGTCTCATAATGCAGTTTCTAGATATCTACCCAAAACTACAATCTTTAAGCCATGCATTTGTTCTAGTTGTACTGGTTATCTAAAATTTGGACTTTTTCTATTCAAGTTTTTTCATTTCAAATTTAAAATTATGTTTAATCTAGCTCATTTGTAATCTAGCTTGATTTTATTTTTCAATTATTGAAGCTAACTTTTAATTTATGTTATAATTTTTTTCGTGCTACTCTTAGCATTAACAAGAGTTTATGTATGTGTAGCTTTCAAATAGTTTTATATTGTGCATTTTTATCAATGAGAATGATTTTATTTATCTTTCAGTTGTTCAAGTCAGATATAATGCACTTCAATCTTACCAGCAAACTACCCACAATGAATATGATTTCCCAAATTGTGACACCCCGCCATCACACAGACAATGAGATGACATGCGAAAATGTGTGGAACCACATATTACCGAAAACACAGGTTAATTAAAACTGATTGCGGAAGGCATACATAAGAGAACTTTTGCATCCAAATCCTGCAGAGAAACATGTTATAAAAATATTACAAGCTTTGATATATGTCCACAGCTTATCGGAACCAGCCGTACTGTCAGCACCAGAGTTCATCACCTGTTTATACATACATAACGGCCACGTATGGCCAACAGCAGGATATACAAAATTACAATATCAAGTCATCGTGAAACATCGTCAAATACCTCTGAGGACATGAGAGTACAAGGATGACTCTAGGACACTCTACTACAAAACCACAAAAATAGCAACATGTCCATCACTTGCCTTCTACTGCTCTTCTTGCTGCTCGGCCACAACCTCACGACCACCACCACGTCTAGATTGATCACCTAAAAAGGTTGTAAACTAGTGGGGTGAGAAACACAGTCCCAACGAGAAACATAACTCCCCACCGAAACTATAAAACCTCAGAAGATTAAAGCAATAAAAGTTGATAATTGATAAAGCGTATAACAAGAGAAGTATATTGAGCAAGACCATTATTCCCATCATTCTTACCAAGATATTCACGAGGCCTATATCTAGATTTCCTTTATGGAACATGATTGGCAAGATAAGCTTAATGAGAACTTATCACAAGATATCAAGATCGTACAAGTAACAAAAGAGATAACTAGATCATTTATATAAGCAAGGCCTCAACCAATGTTTTGTGTTTTGCTCTAAGTAGTATATGTTATTCAGCTAGGTTATGTCTTCTTATGCCCTGAGGAAGTGAGCTATCCCTGCTCAAATCCAACCTTTGGATGTGAATCCCATGTCCGGTGTCATACAAGATCAATGCGAGGGCCGGACTCCATGACCTCTCCTCCTCATGGTCAGTACACGAGAACCAAATCAAGACCACAGTCTTATGTTTATATGGCCTCAGCCTCAGGGTCAGCTCCACAAGCTACCCATATCTCTAGCTCACCTTGACACATGTGCTAGAATATACCTTTGAGCCCGGGGCCTGATCACCGTGCTCTTGAGCCATGAACGCATTCTTGCTCTATCTCGATGAGTCATGGGCCTATTCACCATGCTCTATATATCCTGAGTCTGCAACCGCAGTTGCACTCAAATCCTCTTATTTTAGGCTAGGGGAAACCTATCATATTCAACAATATGCGCTCAAGGTAATCCCGTAGGATAAACCTATTTCACCATCACCAAATTCTGACGATGATGGATCTATGGCCAAGGCAACTACATGATATGTTCCACTGTAATTAATTAGTATATTTTAAGTGGATTGTAGAGGCAATCAAGTTATAAAGCATAAAAACATTGAATTACATTGCCATTGTCATCATCACATTGTCCTGGAATCTCAGTCCCCCATCACAGAAAGTCACTGCCTCTCAAGGCATCATCATCATCTTACATCATCACCTGGGATAACAATCCTTGATCTCATCATCAAAGGATAACACCTCAACTAGGCACTCAGCCTTATTAGGTCCTCAGGCCTATCACATCATACTGGTGATACATGTTATCTCATCAACAAGGATTAGTATCATTTAAGGATAGTCAAAGCACATATACCACATAGCTCTTACTTGGCTATGAATCCAACTAGTATACCTACATGGTTAGCATACATATCAAGAGAGATAACCTAAGCGACCAGAAAAATAGTTCTTTATGATTACCATGCTAGCATGTATGAAAAAACACCCATGGTTATATGAAGTATAAGCTATATCAAACACATTATTGTTATCAAACCATGAGCATACCTTATGCCTTATTCTTGTGAACATAACTATGTATCTCATCATCTTAAGTATCATTCTTAGAAACCACGGTTCACAACCTATCATCATATCCCATCATTTAACATAGATGCAGGTTCAAGGTAATTAATCTATTAATTAGGTTTTTCCCCGGGTTAACCATAACCTTCACCAAAGGTTCCAACTTCCCTTACTATAGGTGGGGCGGGTAGAGCCAACCCTCACCCAAAGAGTATCAGGTAGAATCATATCCTCACTATCGATTATCGGCTAGGGTTCCAAACCCTAAAGCACTTGAGCCATCATATCGGCCAACAACACTTCATCCTATCATGCATCAGAGATCATCCGTCCCTGAGGGGTGTTGTGCATCTTGAGCTAGAGGTGTGTCGTGCACAAGAGACACCCATATCGACCAAGAGTCCTATCGGCCATGGACCCTATCATGCACTAGGGTTAGGGTTCTATTGGTCAACCTTCTGAATAGGAAGCATGTTGACCAGAAGCATGGCACCCAAGACGCCCTATCGTCCAACCAACATACTAAAATGCCCAAGACATCATGTCGTCTGAGGCACCCTATCATCCATGGGCAAAGTGGCCACTAAACCACCATGTCGGGCAGCACATCCTTGGGGTGTCGTGCAAGCCCAGACTTCTTTCCTATCACAGGGTCTACTCATCATGCTATTACCAGCCATAAGCAACCACCATCTATGGCAAGGTCTGTATGGGTTAAGGCATATCACCCAACAACTCTACTATGATGAAAAAGGGTCATGTCGGCAACAAGGTTAGCATAACATAACTCACCATATCGACTAGGACAACCCTAGAAGAGGGTAACGAGTAGGGGCACAAATACCATATTGGTTAGGGCATATTGCCCAAGGTCACCACAACATAAGGAGAGCCCTATCAGGCATCAAGCCAACCATACACCTCACCATCCTATCGACCAGATCAAGACCCAAGACAAAGAGGTGTTAGACAACATCTCATCAAGGGTGTATCGGGCAAGGCACAAAACCTCACAAAAAGGTCATCTTCAAGCTCAAGCTCTTAAGCAACAAACCCTAATTGATCAAGATAGTTGTCTCACCTCTCAACAACCAAGAGAGAGGGGTTTTGCACAACCTCCATCACAAATCGGGAAACATGATGAAACGTCTCCAACTTAGGTCATCACTCATCCAAAGGCTCATCTCTAAAATCCATGGTGAGAGGAGGGTATTGCCTAAGCAACTAGAATATAGGCTCACCTCTCAACAACCAAGAGAGAGGGGTATTGCCTATATTAATAGGGCTCAAACTCACTTCTCAAAACCAAGGAGAAAAAGGGGTATTGCCCTAAAGGAAACCCTAATTTATGGGTTCAGACAACTAGGTCCAAAGGTACACAACATAAACCACAACAACAAGATCACGATATCTACAAGATTAAAGGTACATGCTTGAGCAAGAGACATATCTAACAACATGCATGGCCGATCATGATCATATATGAACATGCAACATAAAAGAAGGTAGTATAGTTAGTGTTAGAGATTATGTAACCCACCTTAAGCAAGCTCCTTAAGCTCCAAGGCTCCAAGCTTTAAGCTTCTAGCTCCAAAGCACACCACCTTCGGCCACCTCAAGGAAAGGGACAAAGCTCATAAACACCATGGCCGAAGAGCAAGCAAGAAGGAGAAAGAGATGCTAAGGAGAGAGAGGAGATGCTTACCAAGGAAGCAAGTCTCACCTATAGATCGTCCACCAAGCTAGAGGAAGAAGAAGAGAACTCCTTCAAAGGGATCAGCCACCAAGCACCAAGGGAAGGTGTATCGTGCACCAAGGAAGAGAGGAGGCAACAAAGAACTAAAGGGATCCTAAGTAAGTGAAAGGGGAGATATATATAGAAAAGGATGAAGGGGGAAACAAGGCAAGGTGTCGTCCCTCTTAGTGACACATGTCCTACATTTTTCCACATTGCAAACCACATGCACAAGCCATGACACCCATCTGCAAAGGATAGCCACTTGTCTAAGGTATGGTGACACAAACAAATCTAGGTCACATGGGTGATACACCCTCTTGGACGACACACTCCCAGGTGACACAGCCCTGGGCGACATAGCTCTGGGCGACACAGAGCATCAAGCTCTCTAAGGCACGATTGAAACCCTAAACAAAGAAAGGCAAGGAAAAGAAAGGTTCATCGAGGCCCAAAACATCACAAGCAACAAGCCCAACCCATCCTCTCAACTCTAGAGGATGCAAGGAGAGAGAGAAACATCTCTCAAGGTGACAAACTTGCTCATCAACCCTAAAACCTGAGTTATTTACAAGTAGCACCCCCAACTCTCAACAAAGCTCAAGCAAACCCTAATAATCACTAAAGGTGATTAGTAAGCAAATAAACATAAGGTTTAGGCAAAGAAAATAGGATAAACCCAAAATGGAGGTTAGGGTTCTTACAAGCTGTAAACCACTACAAAGGGATTTCATCCCCAAAATCTAAAGAGAAAAGCGAGGGATACTTCTACCTCATCTCTTCCTGAAGCTCCCACATGGCTTCCTCAATTCCACGGTGATGCTAAAGAACCTTCACAAGAACTAGGTCCTTCCTCTTCAACCTCTTTACCCTCCTGTCAAGGATCGGCACTAGACCTTCCTCATAGGTCACATCTTCATCAAGCTCAACCTCAACTAGCTATATCACTGTCCCTGTGTCTGGATGACTTTTCTTCAACATGCTGACATGGAACACCAGATGTAACCTGTATAACTCTGGCGCTTGTAAACTACCTTGCCAACACATGCTATTACCGGGTATGGCCCCATATACCTGGGTGCCAGTTTGCCTTTCCGGCCAAACCTCAGCATGCCTTTCCAAGGTGAGACCTTGAGATACACTTTGTCTCCCACTTGGAACTCTAAAGGTCGTCAGTGATTGTCTGCATAAGACTTTTGTCTGTCCTGTGCTACTTTCAACTATTATTGTATCACTTTGATCTTTTCTGTTGTCTGCTGCACTAACTCAAGACCCAAAAGATGATACTCACTAGACTCATACCATCATAAAGGGGATCTACACTTCCTCCCATATAGAGCCTCATTAGGAACCATGTCAATGCTTCACTGGTAACTGTTATTGTAAGCGAACTCTATTAGACTGAGATGCACATCCCAACTGCCTAGGAACTTCAAAACACGAGCTCGGAGAAGATCCTCCAAAGTCTGAATAGTCCTTTCAGACTGTCCATCCGTCTGTGGGTGGAAAGCGGTACTGAACCTCAACCACATTACCAACGCTTTGTGCAACTATTCCCAGAAATGACTCATGAATTGGGGACCTCTGTTGAAAACTATTGTTGTTGGTACTCAATGCAAACACACTATCTCATCCACATACACTTGAGAAAGTTTCTCTTCTATATATGTAGTCTTCACCGGTATGAAATGAGAAGATTTTGTCAACCTGTCCACTATTACCCAAATGGAATCATGATTCCTAGCTGCCTTTGGTAGTCCAACTACGAAATCCATGGTTATACGATCCCATTTCCATTGTGGTATTAGCATGGGTTGCAACGTACCTTCTGACTTCTGATGCTTAGCTTTAACTTGCTGACATTCTACGCACTTAGCCACAAACTCAGCTACATCCTTCTTCAAGCCAGACTACCAATACATGTCCTTCAAATTATGATACATCTTGGTGACTCCTGGATGCATAGCATACATTGATGTGTGTGCTTCCTCAAGTACTAGCTTTCTTAGTTTATCAACATTGGGGACCACCATCCTACCATGATAGCAAACTAGTCCATCCTCAGACTCATGGAACCCATCATGCTTTTCACTGCCAAGCTCTAACCTGATCAACTGCACTGTATCAGCTGCCTGCTGTGCATCTTTGATCTGCTGTCTCAGTGTAGGCTTGACTTGCATCTGTGCCAACAGTCCTACCAACAAGGAAACTTCCAACTGCACATTCATCTTCCACAAGGAGACAAACATATCTCGCTTATGGCATACCAAGGAACTCAACTGTGCCTTCTTCGTGGGTACAAAAGACTTTTTGCTAAGTGCATCAGCTACCACATTTGCCTTACCAGGATGATACTCAATGGTGTAATCATAATCATTGATTAGCTCCATCCAACGACACTATCACATGTTCATCTCACTCTACAAAAAGATGTACTTCAAGTTCTTATGATCTATAAAGATCTGACACACTTCCCCATAAAGATAGTGCCTCCAAATATTTAATGCATGGACTACCGCCGCCAACTCCAAATCATGTGTCAGATAGTTCTCCTCATGTATCTTAAGCTGTCACGAAGCAAAGGAAACCACATGATCCTCATGCATCTGTACACATCCAAGGCCCTTCTTGAAAGCATCGCAGAAAACAACATAGCCTTTCCCAGGCTCTAGCAGCACTACCACTGGAGCACTAGTTAGCTTCTCCTTCAAACTTTGGAAATCTTGCTGATAATGATCATCCCAGACAAAAGGTACATCCTTCCTGGTTAACTTTGTCATTGGAAACACGATCACACTGAAGTCCTTGATAAACCTCCGATAGTATCCTACCAAACCCGGAAAACTATGAACTTCTGTCGGTGTCTTTGGTTGCTCCCAATCTGCAACTGACTCCACCTTCTTAGGGTCCACTCTTACTCCTTCTACAAATATCACATGACCCAAGAAAGTCACTTCTTTCAACCAGAACTCAAACTTACTGAACTTGGCATATAACTGATGTTGGCGAAGAAGAGTCAAAGCTTGTCAAAGATGTTGTTCATTCTCTTGACTGTCTCGACTGTAGATCAAGATTTCATCTATGAAAACTACAATAAACTAATGTAGAAATGGACGGAACACCCTGTTCATTAGATCCATGAAAGCAGTAGGTGCATTGGTTAGCCCAAATGGCATAACCACAAACTCAAAGTGACCATACCTCATCCTAAAAGTTGACTTTGGTATGTCATCTGCCTTAATCTTCAATTGATGATATCCAGACCATAGATCGATCTTTGAGAACATTGTAGCACCATGCAACTGATCGAACAGATCATCTATCCTCGGCAGTGGGTACTTGTTCTTGATTGTAACTTTGTTCAACTATCGGTAATCTATACACAACCGCATCGACCCGTCCTTCTTCTTTACGAATAGGACCGGAGCACCCCACAGTGATGTGCTCGATCAGATGAAACCTTTGTCCAACAACTCCTATAATTGCTTCTTGAGTTCTCCCATCTCGGCTGGAGCCATCCGGTATGGTGTCTGAGCAACTGGTTGTGTTCCTAGCACCAGATTGATCTCAAAATCAATCTCTCAAGGTGGGGGAACACCGGGGAACTCATTAGGAAACACATCTACAAACTCTCAGACAACCGTCACCTCCTCAAGGCTAGGACCTTTCACCTTGGTATCCACAATGTGAGCTAAGAATGCCTTACAACCTTGCCGCATCAACTTCTCTGCCACCATCACTGACACGAAACACGTCGGAAGAATCTTCCTGTCTCCTTGGAAGATCCACTTTTCTCCACCGTCATCAAACACTGCTTGCTTGGAACCACAGTCCAACACAACCTTATACTTTTATAAGGTATCCATCCCAAGGATCACATCGAATCCATGCATATCAAGTTGTATAAGATCCATTTGTGTATTGTGTCCTGAGAAAGATAGAACACAAGATGGACACTCCTCTCGAAGCATCGAGGAACCATCGAGAGGGGTTTCTAACAACAAGCTATCTTTCTTACAACTAATAGGTAAATGATAGTTATCAAGCAGACTATGTGCGATAAAAGAGTGTGTAGCACCCGGGTCAACCAGAATAGATATAAAGCAAGAAGAAGACAAATCAGAATGAAATAACTCCATCTAACATGCCACCACTCACGGGTTGACTATCGACTCTGACTGACTCATAACATAGAATTGCGATGTTGCTTGCTGTCCACATCCTCTACTTCCTTGAGCAGACGATCCTGCTTGTGACGCTTGACCGCATCCTCGTCCTCTGCTACCACTGGGATGCTGTCTGTTTGACCCTTGCTGACTCTGTCTTGGTTGCTGCATTACTTCAACATCTCTCCTTGGGAAATTTGACCTCATATGCCCAGTCTGTCCACAGTGATAACATGACCTGCCTTCCAACTATGGTCTAGACAGCCCTGTCACTGTCACTGAAGTGGTATTGTGTGCTTTGGATGGTGAAAATCCATGCCCTCTTCCCTTACTTGGAGACCACTAAGATGGTGTACGAGAACTCTGCATTACGGAAGGTGTCGAAAACCTTGGCTTCTTGAAGCCACTAGATCTATGTCCTTGGAACTGAGCAGGCATTTTCCTGGTCATGGACTCCCTTTTCTCCCTGACAGGCCGTTCAATCCTGCGGACGGACTCCAAGAACGTGGCAAACCACTCCCAATTTTCCAAAGTAGCAGCAGGTGTCGACAACTCAGCACTCAAACCTTTCTCAAACCGCCTGATCCGCTCATCATCTGTCGCCACCATGTGAGGAAAAAACTCAGTAAGTCCATGAACTTGGATTCATACTCGGTGATGCTCATTGATCATTGGCACATACGCTCAAACTGGTTGATCTTCTCATCCGGATACATTTTCAGAAAGTATCTACTGACGAACTCTCGCCGGAAAACCTCCCAACCGATCACCTCACCGGGTCGCTTCTTTTCCTCGATGGCCCACCAATGGCCAACACTACCTTTCAGAAGGAAGACAACGTGCTTGACTTTGTCTGCTTTGGGGATTTCAAGGATCCAGAAGGCCTTCTTGAGACCTATCAGCCACAAATCTGCCTCCACCGGATCAACCGTTCCAGCATAATCCGAAGCTCTGACTCGACAAAGTTGCTCAAAGGTCTTCCCAATACCTGATGATTCACCATGGGGAGCATGTACTCTTGGCGGAGGCACTAACACTCTATCCACCATGTGATTCATCATAGCCATCAACTGCCCCATAAGCTACTGGTAGGCATGGTTTTCAAGAACGTTTGGGTCAAGTTGGGGAACCTCAGGCACCCGATCTTCATGTGCCTGTACTCTAGCTCCATCAACTGATGCAGCCTCACTGCTCTCGGTAGCATGTTCTTCATGGTTTCCAGACATCTTTAAGCTTTTTCTTCCGCTGAGGGCAGAAGATTTTTGTAAGAAAATTTGGGAAACTCACAAGAACAGACACAACCTAGTCCTAGATCCCTATAGACTCAACAAACCTAGTGCTCAGATACCAAACTTATTGTGACACCCAACCATCACATAGACAGCGAGATGACACGCGAAAACGTGCGTAACCACATATTACCAAAAACATGGGTTAATTAAAACTGATTGTGGAAGGCATACATAAGAGAACTTTTACATCCAGATCCTGTAGAGAAACATGTTATAAAAATATTACAAGCTTTGATATATGTCCACAGCTTATCAGAACCAGCCGTACTGTCGGCACCAAAGTTCATCACCTATTTATACATACATAATGGCCACGTATGACCAGAAGCATGATATACACAATTACAACAGCTAGTCATCGTAAAACATCATCAAACACCTCTGAGGACCTGAGAGTATAGGGATGACTCTACTACAAAACCACTAAAATAGCAGCATGTCCATCTCTTGCCTTCTACTGCTCTTCTTGCTGCTCAGCCGCAACCTCACGACCACCACCACGTCTAGAGTGATCACCTAAAAAGGTTGTAAACCAGTGGGGTGAGACACACAGTCCCAGTGAGAAACATAACTCCCCACCAAAACTATAAAACCTTAGAAGATTAAAGCAATAAAAGCAGATAATTGATAAAGTGTATAATAAAAGCACTATACTGAGCAAGACCATTATTCCCATCATTCTTACCAAGATATTCATGAGGCCTATATCTAGATTTCCTTTATGGAACATGATTGAAAAGATAAGATTTATGATCACTTATCATAAGATATTGAGATCGTACAAGTAACAAAAGAGATAACTAGATCATTTATATAAGCAAGGCCTCAACCAATGTTTTGTGTTTTTCTCTAAGAACTATATGCTATTCGGCTGGGTTACGTCTTATTATGCCCTGAGGAAGTGAGCTATCCCTTCTCAAATCCAACCTTTGGTTGCGAAGCCCAAGTCCAGTGCCATACAAGGTCAGTGGGAGAGACGGACTCCATGACCTCTCCTCCTCCTGGTCAGTATATGAGAACCAAAGCAAGACCACAGTCTTATGCTTATATGGCCTCAGCCTCATGGTCAGCTCCACAACCTACCCATATATCTAGCTCACCTTCACACAGGTGCTACAATATACCTTTGAGCCAGGGGCCTGATCACCATGCTCTTGAGCCATGAACGCATTCATGCTCTATCTCGATGAGTCATGGGCCTATTCACCATGCTCTATATATCCCGAGTCTGCAACCATAGTTGCACTCAAATCCTCCAATTTTAGGCTAGGGGAAACCTTACATATTCAACAATATGCGCTCTAGGTAATCCTGTAGGATAAACCTATTTCACCATCACCAAATTCTGACGATGATGGATCTATGGCCAGGGCAACTACATGATATGTTCCACTATAATTAATTAGTATATTTTAAGTGGAATGTAGAGGCAATCAAGTTATAAAGCATAACAACATTGAATTACATTGTCACTGTTATCATCACATTATCTTGGGATCTCAGTCCCCCATCACAGAAAGCCACTGCCTCTCAAGGCATCATCATCATCTTACATCATCACCTAGGATAACAATCCTTGATCTCATCATCATAGGATAACACCTCAACTAGGCACTCAACCTTTATTAGGTCCTCAGACCTATCACATCGTACTGGTGATACATGTTATCTCATCAACAAGGATTAGTATCATTTAAGGATAGTCAAAGCACATATACCTCATAGCTCTTACCTGGCTATGAATCTAACTAGTATACCTGCATGGTTAGCATACATATCAAGAGAGATAACCTAAGCCACCATAAAAATAGATCTTTATGATTATCATGCTAACATGTATGAAACAACATCCATGGTTATATGAATTATAAGCTGTATCAAACACATTATTGTTATCAAACCATGAGCATACCTTATGCCTTATTCTTGTGAACATAACTATGTATCTCATCATCTTAAGTATCTTTCTTAGAAACCACAGTTCACAACCTATCATCATTTCCCATCATTTAACATAGATGCAGGTTCAAGGTAATTAATCCATTGATTAGGTTTTTCCCCGAGTTATCCATAACCTTCACCAAAGGTTCCAACTTCCCTTACTATAGGTGGGGTAGGTAGTGCTAACTCTCACCCAAAGAGTATCAGACATGATCATATCCTCACTATCGATTATCGACTAGGGTTCCCAACCCTGAAGAACTTGAGCCACCATATCGGCCAACAACATTTCATCCTATCGTGCATCAGAGATCAACCGACCCTAAGGGGTGTCGTGCACAAGAGACGCCCACATCGACCAAGAGTCCTATCGTCCAGGGACCCTATCGTGCACTAGGGTTAGGGTTCTATCGGCCAACCTTATGAATAGGAAGCATGTTGACAAGAAGCATGGTGCCCAAGACGTGCTATCATCCAACCAACATACTAAAATGCCCAAGACATCATGCCGTCCAAGGCACCCTATCGTCCATGGGCAAAGAGGCCACTAAGGCACCATGTCGGGCAGCACATCCTTGGGGTGTCATGCAAGCCCAGACTTCTTGCCCATCACAGGGTATACTCATCATGCTATTATCATCCATAAGCAACCACCATCTATGGCAAGGTCCGTATTGGTTAAGGCATATCACCCAACAACTCTACTATGATGAAAAAGGGTCATGTCGGCAACAAGGTTAACAGAACGTAACTCACCATATCGTCCAGGACAACCCTAGAAGAGGGTAACGAGCAGGGGCACAAAGATCATATCGGTTAGGGCATATCGCCCAAGGTTACAACAACATAAGGAGAGCCCTATCGGGCATCAAGCCAACCATACACAACACCATCCTATCGACCATATCAAGACCCAAGACAAAGAGGTGTCGGGCAACATCTCATCAAGGGTGTATCGGGCAAGGCACAAAACCTTACCAAAAGGTCATCTTCAAGCTCAAGCTCTTAAGAAACAAACCCTAATTGATCAAGATAGTTGACTCACCTATTAACAACCAAGAGAGAGGGGTTTCGCATAACCTCCATCACCAATCAGGAAACATGATGAAACGTCTCCAACTTAGGTCATCACTCATCCAAAGGCTCACCTCTCAAATCCATCGTGAGAGGAGGGTATTACCCAAGCAACTAGAGTATATGCTCACTTCTCAACAACCAAGAGAGAGGGGTATTGCCTATATCACTAGGGCTCAAAATCACTTCTCAAAACCAAGGAGAGAAAGGTGTATTGCCCCAAAGGAAACCCTAATCTATGGGTTCTTCCAACTGGGTCCAAAGGCACACAACATCAACCACAATAATAATATCACTATATCTACAAGATTAAAGGTACATGCTAGAGAAAGAGACATATCTAACAACATGCATGGCTGATCATGATCATATATGAACATGCAACATAAAAGAAGGTAGTATAGTTAGGGTCAAAAATTATGTAACCTGCCTTAAGCAAGCTCCTCAAGCTCCAAGGCTCCAAGCTTTAAGCTTCTAGCTCCAAAGCACCCCACCTTCGGCCACCTCAAGGAAAGGGACAAAGATCATAACCACCATGGCCGAAGAGCAAGCAAGAAGGAGAAAGAGATGCTAAGGAGAGAGAGGAGATGATTACCAAGGAAGCAAGGCTCACCTTTAGATCGGCCACTAAGATAGAGGAAGAAGAAGAGAACTCTTTCAAAGGGATCAGCCAACAAGCACCAAGGGAAGGTGTATCGTACACCAAGGAAGAGAGGAGGCAACAAAGAACTAAAGGGATCCTAAGCAAGTGAAAGGGGAGATATATATAGAAAAGGATGAAGGGGGAAACAAGGCAAGGTGTCGTCCCTCTTAGGGACACATGTCCAACGTATTGCCACCTTGCAAACCACATGCACAAGCCATGCCACCCATCTATAAAGCATAGCCACTTGTCCAAGGTATGGTGACACAACCAAAGATAGGTCACATGGGCAATACACCCTCTTGGACGACACACTCCTGGGAGACACAACCCTGGGCGACATAGAGCATCAAGCTCTCCAAGGCACGATACAGCCCCTAAACAAAGCAAGGCAAGGAAAAGCAAGGCCCATCAAGGCCCAAAACGTCACAAGCAACAAGCCCAACCCATCCTCTCAACTCTAGAGGATGCAAGGAGAGAGAAAAACATCTTACAAGGTGACAAACTTGCTCATCAACCCTAAAACCTAGGTTATTTGCAAGTAGAACCCCCAACTCTCAAGAAAGCTCAAGAAAACCCTAATCATCACTAAAGGTGATTAGCAAGCAACTAAACACAAGGTTTAGGCAAAGAAAATAGGATAAGCCCAAAACGGAGTTCAGGGTCCTTACACAAATTGTCTTTAGTTCCACTCTGTTATTTCAACTTTTATTAATCCACTTATAGCTTCATATATAAAATTATTTAACAGACCTCACTGTGCAAAGTTTGAGCTATCATATTTGTTTCATTATGCAGATAACTAAAGCTTGAAAATTGTATGATGAATGCTTGTAGAAGTAAGTTTATGTACCAATTTATTTATTGTGAGTACATTACTCTTGTGGTTCTAGTTCTGTATTTGTAACATCAGGGTGATTTCACTATACACTTCTACCAACATTTGTTTTTTGTCTTCTTCTTAGGTGAGCGTGCATATATACTTATGTTTTTGTTTTTTGAAAAGAAGAAGAATCTTTGTATCAAACATGACCCATCACATCAAAACCCATGTTAAAAACAGAACCTACATGATAAGATACAACCAGTGCCCACCACTGAGACAATTTTTGTAAGATAATCTCCATCATGGTTACCCTCTACCTGAATGTATGAGTACTTGATAGTGTTGAAGCATGTTGAAATGGTGCATGTCTCTTTGAACATCAAAAATTTAGGACTATCACCCATGATGTCATCCAGTAGTCTGTCCACCATGTTTTCAGCGTCAGAATGCATTTCCATTTTGTTATAACTACTTTTTCATGAAACTTGCAACCCATGGAGATCCCTATACATTCAAGTAAATAGTTCCCAAAGACTTGGCCTTTATTTCATAGCCATTACTAGGATCCTAAATTGGTAGTCATTGCCAATAGCCCCAAGGGTAACCTTTGAACCTACTACAAATGCAGCATCAGTAAAAATCAACAATGCCCAAAAATTTTGGGTCAAGAAGCTTTTTATCTAAATAGTACAGAATCTTTCTTGGTCAACAGGTTTAACCACGTCATTTTAAAGTCAATCCATCATTCTGTTTAGTATCAATGGGAAAGTAGTTAAGGTAGCCCCTACAGATGAAGTGCTTAACTTCTCTTTTGATGTCAGGCTGATTATTTGATAAGGAAAATAGTGGGAGGAAAAAGACTCCCACATCATTTAGTAGATAATTAGTCTCAATTCCTAATAGTGGGAAGAAAAGGAAGGAATCCAAGTGATGGATTATCGAAATCTAAGCTCAACATGTGAAACTGTAAGTATGGGTAACTGTTTGCGAAATGCATTTCTTCTCCTTAAAAAAGGTAAATCCATATTTGGCACTACTTCCATTCATAAGACTTACTATTCTTATCAGTAATGCTCTATTTTATGCTAATCTTGTATCATTTGTCCACTTTTCTTGTAGGTTTCTCCTAATTCATCATAATTTCCTAAAATGGGGTAACTTTTTGTTATGGAGTTTATGTTTCATGGGTCATATCCTGTGAGGTCACTATATATTTTATGTTGTAATAAGTTTTGCAATGCCCAAGTTTGTGTTAACATAAAATTATATGACATATTTTGGTCCTATTGGGGTAGCTAGATAAATGTATCCCTTGGTATAAGGAGGTAGCTCGATATTATGTCTCAATTTTACTAGTGATTGTTTCTTTTTTTATGTTGGGGGTGGTAGTTGTGGTATTAGTGAGTTAAGTGTAAGGATTTTTTTCCTCCCTATACATAGTTATTATGTATTTTGATTGGTTTTCTTATTCATACACGGTACCATTTCATTAATCTCACTAGTTAGCCAACTCATGATTTAGTCTGTACAAATTAGGTAAGACCTTAGCAAAATATTACTCAGGGTGGTAAACTTTGATACAAGATTTTCTAAATCAGGTCACTTCATTCACATTTTAATGACATGTATTATTTGGTTATATTGGCTACTATATATGTAATCAAATTTAGGTTTTTTTCATAAACGGGTAAGATTTGAACACATATTTGAAAAAATGGTTATATATGACACAGAAGTTACCCAAAGCAGATTCATTTGATGTGTTATCAGTTATGTTTCTGTGAGTTGATGAGTATTAACTTGATGCTATGATGATCAAGCAGAGTAAAAGAATATGGGCAATGCTAGGGATGTTGTTTTCAGTTGTGGCGTGAGTTAATACTTAGATGGTAGCTACATGCTCTGGCTGAGAGGATTCAAAGTCAAAAAAATGTTTTGAAGGTTCTATTTGTTTTGATTGTCATGATCAATCTAAGGTTGGTGGCTATGGGAATGAAAGTTTGGTTGTTTTTGTTGAAAAACTCCCATCCTATGCAAAATGTCTTGTATTATGTGCTCTTTCTCCTCCTAAAGGAGTCAAGAAGGCTATTTTCAATGTTGTTGCTATTGTTAATAATAAACCTATTGTGGTGTTGTTTTTAGAAACCACAACTACTCCATAGTGGATATGGAAATGCACACATTTAAGGGAGATCAACATCCTCATGTAAATGAGCTCTGCAATCCTTCTATATATAAATGGCTTAACAACAGGTACCTAATAATTGAATCTAATGCATTCAATATGGTTTGACAATTATATTGATGGGCAGACGATTTGGCACCTTGATGCAAATTCATTCAGATTCAGTGTGAACTGAATACATGTCCCCTAATGAAGATCTTTTGATAAACGGGTAAGATTTGAACACAAATTTTGAAAAATGGATAAATATGACATAGAAGGTACCCAACTAGGTTCATGAAATTGATTTATTTACTGGTTTCCCAACCTATGCAAAATGTCTTGTATTATGTGCTCTTTCTCCTCCTCAAGGAGTCAAGAATGCTATTTTCAATGTTGTTGCTATTGTTGATAGTAACACCTGTTGTGGTGCTATGTTTAGAAACCACAACTACTCCATGATGGCTATGGAAACACACACATTTAAGGGAGATCAACATCCTCATGTAGATGAGCTTTGTAATCCTTCTATATATATAAATGACTTAACACCAAGTATCTAATAATTGAATCTAATGCATTCAATATGGTTTAACAATTAAATTGATGGGAATACGATTTGGCACCTTGATATAGATTCATTTAGATTCGGTGTGAACTGAGGACATAGCCCCCTGATAACACCAAATTTTGTGACGTTTTTGCCCTTTATTCTGTTATCAAAACTACCCTTTTCTGCCATTTTCCTCTATTTTATTAGCATTTTCGCAATAATTAGCCAAGCAACGCTCTTATTCCAATTTTTCCTATCTTCTACAGAGTTTTCCTTGTTTTTGTGCAATAAGGCCGATTCCGGCCCATAATAAGTCTAAGCCCGTCTCGACCTTCCTGACGCCCGATACAACCTAGCCCGACAGGGGATGGGAGACACGAGAATGATCGGCGGAGAAGGGCGTTGCGCAAGAAGGACGTGTCGGCCGACATACCGTCTACCCGACAGGGAGCCAAAGCTGCATCGACGACCAAACTCGTCGGGCGACACAGCCACCCACTGGCAGGCATGCCGCCAGCCACGTGACCGATAGCCAACGCCTCGCACTGAGACATACCTGTATCGGCCGTCCACATCCATCGACCGGCGTGTAAGGGAGCTACGTGGCGTTTCCAGCACCATAACTCCTTCAACCGCCGCCTATAAATAGAAGCTACGGGGGGGGGAGAGAACCAAGGTCAGACAAGCAAAGAGAGAATTCGGACAAGATAGTTCGGGAGCCACCTTCGAAGGAAGCTGTGAGAGCAAGAGTATCGCGCCCTAGTGCTTGTGTCGGGCGACACTAGGTGAGCTTTCCCTCATCCCGAGAGGGAAGGGATGGTTCACTTAGTGTTGTCCCGGGCGACACTGTGGGCCGGTATCGGCCAGCGAAGATGAGCGTCACAAGTGCCCGACAATAGACTCGTAGCTCTTTGCCCGACACGATATCGAACCCGATACGCTCCGCCCGTCCTGCGTGCCGCCTGACATGAGTGTATCGGCCAGGGTCCTTGAGCGATACAGTCAGTCGTCAGTCGGCGCTGCCTGAGAGGGGGTGCCGCCCGACACTGCCGTATCGGGCTCGGCTCCTGACCGGTATCGGGCAGGAGAGCTACAATAGTCTGTCGTTCTTCTACATCAAGAAGGCGACATCTATCTTTAATTCTGTTATTTAAATTCTTAGCTTATGCATTGTATTAAGACCCTTATTTCTTATGGAAATAGAAATGCTTAATTGCTATTTGTTTAATGCTTGGTGCCTTATGATTGGGTAACTACTGTGTAGGATATCTGAACTCTAGCTTGCATGTTTTGGATCGCGTTTCGCTTAGCTACCGAATCGTCTTTCCCGTCGCAACTACTTCGAGAGTTGGGTTGTGGCTCTAGTGTTTGGTCCGGTTCTGGAGTACGAGAGTGCCCAGAACGGAGTGGTTTTAGTATCATTCCACTCTAACTTGAGCCCAGCAACCTCGAGAGGGGTGTTGAAGCTTGGTTAGAGGCACCCGCTCTGAGAGGAGGGGTGCAGGGTGTTACTGCTACCGCTTGTCTTACTGAAGTCTTATCCCTTGCATTACGCCTTAAACTGCAGTTTATCTTTCTATTTTCTGTTGCATGAAAATTCCTAAAAACTGCTAAATGACAAAATCTTAATCTTTCTTGTAACTCCAGTTGGAGATAGTTTTCTTTGATTTAATCGTGACAGCTTGTTGTTCCCCTCCGGGGAACTTTAATATCTCTTTATACCCACTGGAGTGTAGAGTGTCGATTCAGAGTCGTCAACACGACCCACCTTGTCCCTGTGTTCGACCCCGTATGACTACTTCGACCCCGTAAACAAAGTTGCGGGGGCCTAGAAGGATTCGGGTTACAAATGTGAAGGCTCGACTACCTCAAATACGCCTCCAATTTTAGGACGCGCGATTTAGGCCGGCCAACTTTCTGGCGCCGTTGCCGGGGACAAGGCAAATGGCACTGTTGACGAATCCGAAGCCACTAACTACACTCCCATGCCTCAAGCTTAGAAATAGGCTTGACAACACCTCTTTTTCTTTTTCTTTTACTTTAAGCATTATCCTTCACCCCAATTATAATTTTCTAAACATGATTTTTATGCAGTTTTCAGGTACTCTGATCTACTGAACACCGAGACTGTCAACCATGCCTCCTCGCGTAGAGCCACCTTCTGGAAACGAAAGCCAAGGAAGGAGGCCAGTTTCGCCTCCACCAGAAGACAACGACCGGTATAGTGATGATGAGCGGCAAGAAGATCCAGAATCACCAGGGCATGAGGACCAGCACCGTCAGCATCGACGTCGTCGGAGACACAGGAGGAATCCTGATAACCAGGAGCGACACCGAGACGCCAGCAACAGTGACGACTCGGAGGAAGAAGAGAAAACTCTGAGAGAATTGGCTTCTACAAAGGCCAATAGATCGAGGTGCCCCGTTATCATCCCAAGGTTCAATGCGACAAACTTTGAGCTCAAGCCATCTGTGATCTCCATGATTCAAAATAAAAGCTTCAGGGGGAGTTCTAAGAGTGACAACCCTTACCATCACCTTGATGCTTTCAAAAATATTTGCGACACCATAAAGATGCGAGGGGTTCCCCAAGAGGTCATTTACTGCAAGGGTTTCATCTTCTCTTTGGAGGATAAGTCTCTATCATGGTACCTTGGGCTACCCCACCAAGCGCTGAATGGATGGGGAGAACTGGCTGACGCATTTGTAAACAAGTTTTACCCCACTGAGAAGACGATGAGGAACAAGTTAAAAATCATGTCCTTCACGCAAAAGCCAAATGAAAACCTCCACGACGCCTGGGAACGATATCTGGAATATTAGAGGGACTGCCCTCACCACAATTTCAAGAAGGGTTTCCTGGTCTCCACCTTCTACAATGGGCTAACTCCCGATGAAAGGGTATCACTGAATGCGGCAGCAGAAAGTGACTTCTTAGGGAAAAAGCCAAGCAAGTCCGAAAAGATCATTAGGAACATGGCTGAGTTGAAGGCCGATGTTGACTATGATAGATCCGATAGAGGGCAGGCGAAGAAGGCAGGGGAAGGAACCTCTCTTGGGTCCAAGGCTCTGGAAAACATTACTTCTCAGATTCAAAGGATAGCAACAGATGTGAAACAACTGAAGGATCATGGTGGAAAGGGGAAGAAGCAAGTTGAGAAAGTCATGAAATGTGTTACCTGCGGTGAAGGAGGACACGGGGTAGACAACTGCGTCTACACCAAACCCGGCACCGACAGCGACTCCGACTCGGAAGAAGAAAGGACTGAGAATGTATCCTACATGAACTTCAAGAGACCAGATCACCCTGGTTTTAATTATGGCAACAAGGACGCAGCCGAAAACTCGCATCAGCTGCACACCTCGGCCAGGCCAGTGCAACCTTTCGAGAAGAGAGGGGGATCCGAGCAGTATAACAAGAATAGCCAGTTCCAACCAGTAAAAGGCAATTTCCAAGTAGCAGGAAAATACCAAGGCCCATCCCGTGAACAGGAGAAGGGGGCAAGCCAATCTGAGGTGATCAGCCAGCTGTTTGACTTTGTCAAGAAGCAAGATAGCGTCAATAACCAGTTAGCATAGAGCACGCTGCCAAATTCGGGAGTCTTGAACTCACTGCAAGTCCAATTGGCAGATATGCAAATACATCAGCGACAAATCGATCAGCAGCTCGCACAGCTTGCCGAGATTGTGAAGAATCCTTCGGGGAAGATCCCGTCCAACACTGAACCAGCAAAGTGATAAAGTATGACAAAGAAGCCAAAGACGTCTAGCTGAAGACGGAAAACGCAGCGCTCCTCGGGAGGCAGCCCGTGCTTTTATTTCCCTAGTATAGGACGTTATTTACTTTTCGGAAAAACAGACATTACAAACATTATGGACTGTAATAAGGCCCGAGTCAGTGCATGCGCACATGTGCTGACTCTTTTGTTTTAAGGGGCCACCGCTTTAGTTTTATTTGCCAGGATGGGTAATACCATCTGAGGCCGGGTTTAGCCTTAGGCCTATGATGTTTTACCCGCCTGTCGCCTCTTTCTTTAAGTGGGTTTTACCTCGGAGTTTTGTCCCGAAAAATCTTGTATCGGTCAGACGAAGTCTGGCCTAGTAACCCTTTTTCCCAGACCGGACCGGGCGGCACATCAACCGACATACAAATTGTGCCCGTCTTGGGAGGGAATGGTTTTACCGCTATGTCCGGCCGCTATATATAAGACAAAAACTTTACCGTGTCGCGCTCCCGGACCTTACCTTTTTCGGCTACCGTATCACGCAGTACTTTTATTGCTCTCCGCTCTCGTGTCGCGCAGAGACCTCTCCCGATCCCGTGACGTGCAAAACCTTAAGGAAAACAAAGGTATCGCATGACAACCCTATCGCCCGAGCATACCCGATACAGACCTTTATCGCGTACGATGTATCGGGCGGGGATTTTACGTTGATTTTCTTGTCGCCCGATACTGTTATCGCGCGACACGCTTCTCTCGCGCCTGCCCGATACCGATGTGTCGGGCAGCGACCGTATCGCCCGTTTATTCTTGTATCGGGCAGCGCTCTTTCAAGACCCTGCCGGGCGCTCAGTTTCTTTTGACTGTATCGACCGACACAGTTGTATCGGGCAAGCTTCTCCTGACTTTGTCTTGAAGCCTGACACAGTTGTATCGGGGTGCCTTTCCTTTTATTAATTTTCCCGTTGATAACAAAAGGGCATTTATTTGATTGATGATAGGGATGGCACGCACAAAGATAACCGTTAGACTCATTGACGAGCAAGGCAGGAGAGTCGTCACCGATCCAGAGATAGAGGTGGCAACTATCGGGCTGAAGCGCTCGAACCCCCAGGCGGCTAGACCCTCAACATCTAGAAAGAGGGTGAGGACAGAAGAAGCCGCCACTCCAGCTGCAGTACCTTCTCCAACAGCAGAACCCCTAGAGCACACACCAGGAAGGTTCATGCCAAGGGATGAGGAGCATGGATGCAGATATGCTGAGCTAGGGGCCAAGCTCTACAGGCCAAGCAGGTTCTGCCACCAGTCGTCCTTCATGCAGTTGGGCATCTTCAGGAGACTGGAGGACGTACTTGCTGTAGCCGGTCTGAGGCAAATCTGCTTCAGCCTATCCGCCTCCTACATAGAGCTCACAAGGGAGTTCATGGCGTCCCTCCACCAAGTAAAGAATACACCTACTGAAGCCAGAAAGTATGGCGGAGCAGACAGACTCCAGGGGCGGCTTTACAATGCAGAGCACGTCATTTCAGAGAAGCTGCTCAACCAGATTTTCTCCTCCAGTGAAGAGGAGAGAGGGAGACTAGATAACGGTGCAAGGATCACCGAAGGAGACGGGTTCAACCTCGTAGATATCTGGGAAAAGCTAACCGGGGAGTCATCTTTCAAACCCGGGAGCAAGGTGGCGGCAGTGCACTCATGCTTCTGGAGGATAATGCACAAGTTGGTGGCGTGCCTCCTCTTCAGCAAGAACGAGTCCAGCAACATTTACTCCGAGGAACTCCACATCATGTGGCACATGATGGAGGGCCGGGCTATCAACCTGGGGCGCTTCTTGTTGAACAGGTTGCACCCAATAAAGGATGCCACCAAGGAATATTGCATGGGTGGCATCGTGAACCTAATCGCGGTGGGGTTGGGATACCCGCGCGAGCCGCGCAGCCTCTCAAGAACAAGAGGGGACGAGTTGATCGACCTCAAGTACCTCATGAGGTCGGGTATAATAAAGAAGGAGGGGCGGAGTTACTTCTACAAGTTCGCAAGGACGAAGATCCTTCTCCCGCTTCCTCGTTGCGCCGCCTACGACGCAGAAAAGCTAGTCTTCACCACAGCCGAGATCGAGGCTGTGGCAGCAGGCGCAAGCTGCGCCCCGCCCCCAAGAAGCCAAGAACGGGGAATCACCAGAGGGCCCATCCCGCTGGGTACTCGGCAGGACGTATCTTCAACAGCTCCTGCCGAGCGGCTCACTGCCTCGGAGCCACCAACGACAGCCACAACAACAAGGCCAGTGGTGGCAAGAGAAGAACCGGCGATCGTGGAGGTCGCCGAGAAAAGAACTGGAACTGTAGCGAGAGAGACGGTTGCAGTCCCCGTAGTTTCTGCTGCACCCTTAGGGGCAATTAATGAAGTACAACCGGATGTCAGCGATGAGCTATTCGCCGACATCCTACAAATGGAGCTTGAAGGAGCACAGGTGATGCCGAAACCACCAGCAAAGCCACCTGTACCAGTTTTTGAGGAGGTCGTCGACAGCATGGGGCAGCATCCGTCCCCCACAACACGGTCTTCTCCGATACAACAAGAGGGCGGGGCAGCACCGACACCTCGCCCAGAAGCATCAGCCGCGCAGACGATAGAAGTAGGATCTGCCTCGTCAGGCAGACCATCGTGCGGGAGGAGCATTTCGAGGTCGAAAGGGAGACAAGCGGAAAACCCTCCTTTGCTCGGAATGATGCTGGGACAAGAACTCGATTTCTTGTGGGAGGTAACAGAAAACCATTCTACTACATTTCTTTCCCTAACCCGCAAGTTGTCGTTTTTCGAACAAAGGCTAGATAGCCAGGAACAAGAGCTGCTGGCTTTGGCCAGCCTACTTAGCCGGCTAGAGGCAGTGAATGCCACACTACAACAAGTTCTGCAGTGCCTTAGCGAGATCGAGGGGAGGCTGAATAGGGAGGACGACCATCCACGACCAAGGCAGCCGAGAAGATCGCCGTCGCCTCCTGGTCTGGGCTCTCAATCCTCGTCGTCAAGAGCGTCGTCAGGATCGTCATCATCCACCTCCTCCTCCGGCAGAGCTTCATCAGAAACCGGAGGAAATTCATCACAAGGGCAAGGCTATGAAGCTCCAGCCAGACAAGGAAGCCCTTTTGACCTGAATGAGGCTGCTCCCTCAGCCCCCTTTGACGAAGTTGAGGATAACGACGAAGATATCAGCATCGGGGAGGGCTCTTCTGATGAATCCGAGGGAGAAGGGGGGGACATCTGCACTGCAAACGAAAGACACCTCCCCAAAGGAAGGAATTCAAAGGCTGACCTCACCGATTTCTCCGCACCGATAGAGATACCTTCCTTCGAAATGACTGACTTTGACAGAAGGGTCATAGGGTATCTAACGATTAGAGACCAGAAACTACTCAACATGGTCCTGAGATCGCAAGCCGATGAGGAAGAGGTACTCTGGAGCGACGGTTATTTTTCGGTGCAGCGGGGAACTCTGAGAAACATCTTCCGCGCCAAGGCCGTCGTAGGGAAGAGGTTGTTCAGAGTACTACAAGGGGCCATTATAGTAAACGCCGACAAGAAGAAAGTCCAACATACAGTTTACGCTGCCACCCCGGCCCTAGCAAGAAGACTAATGAAGGGGTTGTACAATTCTACGCAGGTAGAAAGTATGTTGGATTACATTGAAGTGCACAATCCGAAACTGGTACTGGCCCCTTACAAACACAGAAACAACTTGTCACGACCGACAATCAAAACGTCATTAATTAAGCGGAATGAAACATAAACAGTGGATTAACATAAATCACTAGAATTTAAAACCCTTTTTGCAAGGAGTTCCTTGTATAGAAAACTTTTATTGAAAGATTCAAAACTCATACATATCATGATTTACACTGTACAACATTGTTTCATTTCATCTTGAGAACAACATACAACAATTGCTCTATCAAAACACATACTAGAGCAACATAAAACCACGAGGCATTCAAGCCAAAATCTCATATTTTTCATAAAACCAGTACGAACCAACTCCAAGGACCTAAGAGTACAGAGACGACACATAGGACTACTATCTACAAGACACGACAGGCAGTACACTCAACCTGAGCTGTCACTGCTATCCCTACTGCTGATGATGTACCTCTGTGAAAAGGTCTTCACCTCCTCGTGCACGTCCACCTAAAAAATTTGGATCCCATGGGGGTGAGACAAATGTAATTGTCCCAGCGGGAGATATAACTCCTCGCCGACCATATTATTAACTCAGATCAAGAAGTAATAAATTGAGTAGTGGTTCTTTCTATATTTACATGCAGGATAAATCATTATAAGAATAAAATAAAGTAATCTTCTTTCTTAAGGAGAACATTGCATCCACCCATGGTAGAATTATCAAACATCTATCTACTTTGAAAGGAATTTAAAGAAACATAAATAACATCTATCCACTAAGATGTATAACTGTATTGCGCATCAATCAATGTTCCTCGTATTCGATCCTTAAGCAGATATACTACACGGCTGAATATATTTTAACAATCACACTTATGCCCTGATCATATGCAGTGTACTCTACATATGAGATTCGCAGTGCACTACGACCACACCGTACAAGACTTAGCGACACACCCGGGAAATGCTAAGTCTGACGTCAGCCCTGCTCTGCCACAGGACCCACAGGCTCATCGGCCTCACTGCACTACATCGAGTGCTCTGAACTCCTCCTCTAACCTGAGTACACAGGCTCAGGAGGTCTGGGTTACCACCGTGACATCGCACGCGTTGTTGTTGAATAACCCCCATTTACTCCAGTGCCACCGTGACATCGCACGTGTTGTTGTTGAACACTGGCTTTCCATCCTCGTGCCACCGTGACATCGCACACGTTGATGTTGAACACGAGTTTCACCCCTAAGAAGCATACCTGTCAAAGGGGTTCTACGGTGTTCAGAGCACCTAAGTCTATCATTAACATTATAGATACATTTAAAACAGAAATCATAACTCATTTTACATTTCTCACAAGGCTCACACGGCCTGCCATATCATAACAATTGACATGACACACTTCATACACTAAAATCATGCAATTGAACTGTTAAGCATCACCATATCTCACACTAAGAACTTTGATATCACAATTACTTAATTCATCACATGGATCACAAGGCCATTACACATCTTGTCACCTCTCACTAAGCAACAACTTATTCAAACACATGGCTCACAAGGCCATTATACATCTTTTCACCTCTCACTAGGCAACAACTTATTCAAACACATTTGAATTGTCCAACCATTATCAATTAATATGGACCCATATCTGGTTGAAGCATTATTGATATAGGATTAACCATTACCAACCACTTTAGGTGTTTCAACTATCAATGTATTATCCACACCATTATTTGGTGTTACACTCATTACTCTTAAGAGTGTCTTACCCTCACCTTTACAAGGCATCTCAGTTTAGAAATATACTTATGTTCACCATATCGGGTTGTATGTATATGAGCACTTCCCATGTCAGGCTAGAAGTATATACACACCATTCATATCGGGCTAGAGGTATGTATATATATATTACCCATGTCATGCATTAGGTATTAAGCCATCACCATGTCGAGCTATACATCATCTAGGGTTTTGTATCGGGCTTCCATATCGTGCATTAGCATTAGCCTAAATTAGGGTTTCATGTCAACTTACAAGTATTCATTCAATCTTGCATCATGTATAGAGTCTATACTTGACTCCCTATTGTACAAGGGGTGTATAATACACCCATATATCGTGCATCAAGGTATACAATCATATCCATTTCATTTTAGTGAAGCAGGCGCATCATCATATCGGGTTAGGGTTGCTTGCTTATGTGCTTGCATCCGATATTACTTTTATAAATTGATACCATCATCTTCAAGCTCTAGACCTTAGTTCTAACTGTTATAGTTCATGGCAATAGGTCTAAGAAACTACTAAAACTCATAATTTCATCAACTATTTCAGGAAACTTTTGAATTAAAAGTACTTCACTAATTATAGCAATTTAGGTGAAGAATAATAACATGGTTGATTTCGAGTTATATAACCCACCTTAAGAACCACTTCAAAGCTCCAAGCTCCAAAGCTACATGTTCCTAAGGTTGAATATGACTTATGAAGGTCCAAGGCTCGTTCATAACCCCTTCATAAACAAGGAATTACCATGGATAAGCAATTGGTGAAGAAGAAAAGAAAGGAAGATCAAAACCCTAAATTCATTCTTCAATCCAAGGTTGAAGATGATCTTTTCCTCACCTTAGGGTCAAGTTTTGAGTTCCTTAGCTCCTTGGCCGACACCCTACCACTCTTGGGCGATATGGACTTCTTCTTGGCCGACACAACTTTTCTTGTGGTCGATACCCTCTCACTTGTGGCCCAAACTACTTCAATTGGCCGATATCAACTTGCTATGGGCAATATCAACATAGTATGGCCGATATGCTTGCTATGGCCGATACCCAAGGCCTATGCACGATACCCTTGTGCTCTTGCACGATATGCCACCCCTCTTACATGATATGACACTCACTTGGACGATATGGTACTCACTTGGGATCAAAACACTGCACTCCATGGCTGATATCACCCAATATGACCAAAATCACCTACTTGGGCGATATGATCATGCCATGGGCGATATCCCATGACCCATGAACGATACCATAGCCTCCCTTCACGATATGGGAGCTATGTGCACGATACCACAAGGTAGGAGGGTGGTAAGGGTCGTAAAATTCCATTAAGGGGTCAAACTAGGGGTATATATACTTGTTGATCATGAAGGAGAACAAAAATGAGGTGTCAACATTTTGAGCTAGTAGGTGCCACGTTTCACGCATGGATGACACGTGTCCAAGCATGCATCAACATTTATATTGACGTGCAAAAAGGTTGAGGATCATCTAGGGATGCTAATTCATCCATTAATTACCCATTTGGATAAAATATATCATTTAAATCATCATTTTAAGTCAAGCCGATACACTTTTCCTAAGGAAACTTGTTGGCCGTCACACCTCACCTTCTTGAGGTGCTTTGCACGATATGAACCTTGCCAAGAGTTCACAAAACGATATGGGACACCTCCTTGGGCTCCCTGGCCGATAGGCACTCATATATAAGCTTTTCAAGTTGATACAACTCAAGTTAAGCCTTCAAATTCAACCCTCTTTCTTGGTCATTTCATCACCAACATTACCATCACTCATAAGTGATTCAAACATGGTGTATCATTCATTCTCTCTCCTCTAAATAATATATAGAGGAAGTAGGAACACTCTGGAGGTGGTAATTTTCATATCAACCGCACATTTTGGGTAAATTACAATTTGTACCAAAATTGATGCACAATGCTCCAGCATTGTTCAAACAAGTTCAAACTTGGAATTTAGGCTTTCCACAAGCCACCATTTAGAATAATTCTCTCTCTTATGATGCTAAAACATATTAGGCACATTCAACATGTGACATTTTGCATTATAGCCCCTCAATTTGGGTAAATTACACTTTGGTCCAAAATAAAGGAAAATTGCTCAAACAACATTCAATCGGGACCAAACTTGAAACATAAGTGTGTCACATGATAACAAATCACATTATAGGATTTCATTAAAGTTCTAAGCAACTTTATTAGCCAAAACAAATAGGGTTACCTCATAACCCAGATTAGGTTTGTTACAAATTATAAACCCCTAACAAAGATTTCATCCCCGAAATCCTAGGTAAAAAGGGGAACTGATATTATTCATTCATCATATCATCAAATCTTCATATAACATCTTAATGTCATGGAGACACCATATAACTTGATCAACACAAAGTTCTTTCATATATTCTCATTGATTTGTCACTTTTCTTAACTTATAACTTTATGTGACAAGATTCTTGATTTTGGGAAGTTTCCCATATATCTCATTCAGTTTAACATTTCATTTACAAGGAAAGACCAGAGTTACATTTTTGTTACCCGTTTGTGACTACAAGTCTTATCATATATCAACTATGCCATCCAGTCCGTTGACACTACACTAAACTTCCTTACTACTTGTACCAACTATCTCATTAATTGTACATTCTCTTTTACAGATCTAGATAGGGGTATTCTAAGAAATTATTTTTAGCTTGGTAAGCATTTCCCACAATGATTTTACAATTGTTCCTTCAATTAATACATATTTATTGATGTTTTGTTTATGCAAGGAATAAACCCCTAACAAAATATGTCCATACTAAACTGATTTCACAGTTTAGCCATTTCAACATAAATCATCTGATTAGGAGTTATGCTTTTACTTTCTCACAACATCTGTCACTTCATGGATACCAAAATTCCTTGCCTTGGTAACCGTCACATGTGTCAAAAACACATCACACCTTCATCTTTCTTTCATCTTGAAACATTACTTGTTACGCGTATCTTTATCTTGGAACCAAAGTCCAAGATGAACTGACACTTTTTCTAAGTATTCATTAATTGAGCATTTTTATCTCATGCACATCAAGCGTCATAAGACTCACTTGATTGCCATGTCCTTGAAACAAAATAACACAAAGAAACATATTTATTTCATCATCCCATTACTACCCAAGGTTGTTTATTAAGAGAAAATATTATCATCTCCTCTATTTGTAGCATGAACTTTCAACTATTCATGAGTCATTTACTCTTGTCTCATCCTAAGTTCCTTACCATCAGCTTAGGAATTATAAGGATGATTATATGTCATTACTCCTTTCTTCATTATTATATAACATGTTCATGAACATTTGTGATTTCATCACATTTCCCATTTCCACATTATGGGAAAAGATCTTTATTATTCTCACAGGATTTATCAGACAGAGATCATTTCCCATGTTCTCATTCTCATCTTATAAGGATTATACCCTTTACTTCCTCATACACGCATACTGATCTGAGATTATCTTAGATTCCTCTTTCTTGTATTTAGGATGTGATACAATTATCCATACCATATTTTCAGTTTCCTTATACTCACTAGATTGTCTCAAAATGACTACTTGATCAGAGTAATAAAAAAGATAACAATCTAAGAGTTCCATACTCACCTTATCTCCAATAATTATATACCTGGCCAGGGTATACAAGTATTGAGATTAGATAGTATGCACTTCATGTAATTTCTTATTCCTTACTTTTTATATCATCACAAGCATAGGATTTAGCATCCCTGGATTTTCTCTAGGCATTACCTCTACACTTCGTCCTCTTTCACACGGATAAGAGTAGTTATAAAGCATTTAAAAGAATACTGAACAAAATATAGATTCTAGTTCTCATCATTTCTTCCCTATATCCCCATAGGGCAATCAATAGGGAAAGTCCATAACAGCAATCCTTTTTATGATTATCAAATAACATCAAGATAAGGCATATCAAAATGGAAAAGCTCTATCTAACTATTACCCCTCATCTACCGCTTCAGGTTGACTCAACACATAGAGTCGAGCTGTTTCACATGATTACTTATTGATTTTACTTAGTGGCTACTCCCCTAGTACACTAGGCACTTATTGCACTGGTGGCACCAAAAACTTTGTCCTTTTAGGACAACTAGGCACATATCTCTAGAATTGTAGAAACCTTTCCTTAATTATCAGCTTATTGCTCCTCCTTGGGCACTTCCATCATAGATATACTATCTGTCTAAACTTATGGCAGAGTCTACTTTCTTACCATATGTTAATCCTTCCCACACTTTCCACTGTTTCAACATGACTCTGTCATTCAGGAACCCTTTCAAAGCCCAAAGTTTCCGTATCAAGGACTAATAAACTAGGTTATGATGCTAATATCCAGTCTACTATATGCATAAGTGTTGTCTTAACCTTTCCAACAAGAGCATAATCATATGATTTTCTATCCTAATCAGATCATGATGGGAGTTCTCAGGCACTCATCCTTTCCTTACCTGATCCCTTACACCCTCTCCTGGTGCCACAATGTTGCTCTCAGCAATGTGTTCCTCGTGTTCTCCAGTCATTTATAAACTTCACCCTTTCTTCTACCCAAGCAGAAGTCACTATAGGGTATACTGGAGGACACTAACACAGACTCAACACCTTAGTCTTATGTCTCTGTAGACTCAGCGAACCTTAAGCTCTGATACCAAAACTGTCACGACCGAAAATCAAAACGTCATTAATTAAGCGGAATGAAACATAAACAGTGGATTAACATAAATCACTAGAATTTAAAACCCTTTTTGCAAGGAGATCCTTGTATAAAAAACTTTTATTGAAATATTCAAAACTCATACATATCATGATTTACACTGTACAACATTGTTTCATTTCATCTTGAGAACAACATACATCAATTGCTCTATCAAAACACATACTGGAGCAACATAAAACCACGAGGCATTCAAGCCAAAATCTCATATTTTTCATAAAACCAGTACGAACCAACTCCAAGGACCTGAGAGTATAGAGACGACACATAGGACTACTATCTACAAGACACGACAGGCAGTACACTCAACCTGAGCTGTCACTGCTATCCCTGCTGCTGATTATGTACCTCTGTGAAAAGGTCTTCACCTCCTCGTGCACGTCCACCTAAAAAATTTGGATCCCACGGGGGTGAGACAAATGTAATTGTCCCAGCGGGAGATATAACTCCTCGCCGACCATATTATTAACTCAGATCAAGAAGTAATAAACTGAGCAGTGGTTCTTTCTATATTTACATGCAGGATAAATCATTATAAGAATAAAATAAAGTAATCTTCTTTCTTAAGGAGAACATTGCATCCACCCATGGTAGAATTATCAAACATCTATCTACTTTGCAAGGAATTTAAAGAAACATAAATAACATCTATCCACTAAGATGTATAACTGTATTGCGCATCAATCAATGTTCCTCGTATTCGATCCTTAAGCAGATATACTACACGGCTGAATATATTTTAACAATCACCCTTATGCCCTGATCATATGTAGTGTACTCTACATATGAGATTCGCAGTGCACTACGACCACACCATACAAGACTTAGCGACACACCCGGGAAATGCTAAGTCTGACGTCAGCCCTGCTCTTCCATAGGACCCACAGGCTCATTGGCCTTCAGGCTCATCGGCCTCACTGCACTACATCGAGTGCTCTGAACTCCTCCTCTAACCTGAGTACACAGGCTCAGGAGGTCTGGGTTACCACCGTGACATCGCACGCGTTGTTGTTGAATAACCCCTATTTACTCCAGTGCCACCGTGACATCACACGCGTTGTTGTTGAACACTGGCTTTCCATCCTCGTGCCACCGTGACATCGCACACGTTGATGTTGAACACGAGTTTCACCCCTAAGAAGTAGACATGTCAAAGGGGTTCTACGGTGTTCAGGGCACCTAAGTCTATCATTAACATTATAGATACATTTAAAACAGAAATCATAACTCATTTTACATTTCTCACAAGGCTCACACGGCCTGCCATATCATAACAATTGACATGACACACTTCATACACTAAAATCATGCAATTGAACTGTTAAGCATCACCATATCTCACACTAAGAACTTTGATATCACAATTACTTAATTCATCACATGGATCACAAGGCCATTACACATCTTGTCACCTCTCACTAAGCAACAACTTATTCAAACACATGGCTCACAAGGCCATTATACATCTTGACACCTCTCACTAGGCAACAACTTATTCAAACACATTTGAATTGTCCAACCATTATCAATTAATATGGACCCATCTCTGGTTGAAGCATTATTGATATAGGATTAACCATTACCAACCACTTTAGGTGTTTCACCTATCAATGTATTAGCCACACCATTATTTGGTGTTACACTCATTACTCTTAAGAGTGTCTTACCCTCACCTTTACAAGGCATCTCAGTTTAGAAATATACTTATGTTCACCATATCGGGTTGTATGTATATGAGCACTTCCCATGTTGGGCTAGAAGTATATACACACCATTCATATCGGGCTAGAGGTATGTATATATATATTACCCATGTCATGCATTAGGTATTAAGCCATCACCATGTCGGGCTATACATCATCTAGGGTTTTGTATCGGGCTTCCATATCGTGCATTAGCATTAGCCTAAATTAGGGTTTCATGTCAACTTACAAGTATTCATTCAATCTTGCATCATGTATGGAGTCTATACTTGACTCCCTATCGTACAAGGGGTGTATAATACACCCATATATCATGCAGAAAGGTATAAAATCATATCCATTTCATTTTAGTGAAGCAGGCGCATCATCATATCGGGTTAGGGTTGCTTGCTTATGTGCTTGCATCCGATATTACTTTATAAATTGATACCATCATCTTCAAGCTCTAGACCTTAGTTCTAACTGTTATAGTTCATGGAAATAGGTCTAAGAAACTACTAAAACTCATAATTTCATCAACTATTTCAGGAAACTTTGGAATTAAAAGTACTTCACTAATTATAGCAATTTAGGTGAAGAATAATAACATGGTTGAGTTCGAGTTATATAACCCGCCTTAAGAACCACTTTAAAGCTCCAAGCTCCAAAGCTCCATGTTCCTAAGGTTGAAGATGACTTATGAAGGTCCAAGGATCGTTCATAACCCCTTCATAAACAAGGAATTACCATGGATAAGCAATTGGTGAAGAAGAAAAGAAAGGAAGATCAAAACCCTAAATTCATGCTTCAATCCAAGGTTGAAGATGATCTTTTCCTCACCTTAGGGTCAAGTTTTGAGTTCCTTAGCTCCTTGGCCAACACCCTACCACTCTTGGGCGATATGGACTTCTTCTTGGCCGACACAACTTTGCTTGTGGTCGATACCCTCTCACTTGTGGCCCAAACTACTTCAATTGGCCGATATCAACTTGCTATGGGCAATATCAACATAGTATGGCCGATATGCTTGCTATGGCCGATACCCAAGGCCTATGCACGATACCCTTGTGCTCTTGCACGATATGCCACCCCTATTGCACGATATGACACTCACTTGGACGATATGGTACTCACTTGGGATCAAAACACTTCACTCCATGGCCGATATCACCCAATATGACCAAAATCACCTACTTGGGCGATATGATCATGCCATGGGCGATATCCCATGACCCATGCACGATACCATATCCTCCCTTCACGATATGGGAGCTATGTGCACGATACAACAAGGTAGGAGGGTGGTAAGGGTCGTAAAATTCCATTAAGGGGTCAAACTAGGGGTATATATACTTGCTGATCATGAAGGAGAACAAAAATGAGGTGTCAACATTTTGAGCTAGTAGGTGCCACGTGTCATGCATGGGTGACACGTGTCCAAGCATGCATCAACATTTATATTGACGTGCAAAAAGGTTGAGGATCATCTAGGGATGCTAATTCATCCATTAATTACCCATTTGGATAAAATATATCATTTAAATCATCATTTTAAGTCAAGCCGATACACTTTTCCTAGGGAAACTTGTTGGCCGTCACACCTCACCTTCTTGAGGTGCTTTGCACGATATGAACCTTGCCAAGAGTTCAAAAAACGATATGGGACACCTCCTTGGGCTCCCTGGCCGATAGGCACTCATATATAAGCTTTTCAAGTTGATACAACTCAAGTTAAGCCTTCAAATTCAACCCTCTTTCTTGGTCATTTCATCACCAACATTACCATCACTCATAAGTGATTCAAACATGGTGTCTAATTCATTCTCTCTCCTATAAATAATATATAGAGGAAGTAGGAACACTCTGGAGGTGGTAATTTGCATATCAACCCCACATTTTGGGTAAATTACAATTTGTACCAAAATTGATGCACAATGCTCCAGCATTGTTCAAACAAGTTCAAACTTGGAATTTAGGCTTTCCAAAAGCCACCATTTAGCATCATTCTCTCTCTTATGATGCTAAAACATATTAGGCACATTCAACATGTGACATTTTGCATTATAGCCCCTCAATTTGGGTAAATTACACTTTGGTCCAAAATAAAGGAAAATTGCTCAAACAACATTCAATCGGGACCAAACTTGAAACATAAGTGTGTCACGTGATAAAAAATCACATTATAGGATTTCATTAAAGTTCTAAGCAACTTTATTAGCCAAAACAAATAGGGTTACCTCATAACCTAGATTAGGGTTGTTACACAACTGGTTCCTGTGCATTGCCGACCTCTGAAATCATGATGTCCAACTGCACTGCTGCTGCAGCAAAGAGGTCCCGCACACAGGAAGTACGTTCCTACACCCAAAGGATGTAAGTCTAAGACTGCTGCCACTACGTCTCCACCGGGTCATCAAGTATGGAGTCCAGCGCCACAGCGGCGTCTGGAATTTCTACTCACTAAGGGACTTCCCAGTCCAAGAAGAGGAGGGAAGTGGAAATAGCGCATTCATAGTCCTCAGAGCCATGGAGATGATACATATCTTCAGATACTTCAAGCAACTCCAGAATAATAACTTCTACAGTCTCAGAAGCAAATATGCATTGCTGCTGATAAAGGACAAGTGCTACTTCCGAGACGCGGGGATACTAGAAGAGCTGCCTGATAGTGAACAAGAAGAGGAGTCATCTCAACACAGCAGACCTCCTGAAAAAGAAGCAGAAGCAGAGACGCACGTCTCTGGGGCAGGCAAACAGATAAACATCTTGCGACAGGTTTTCGGACACGACGAACAAGCCTTGCCCCAGAACCAGGAGGAGTTGATCCACAACTTCGACCGTTTCTCATGCGCTACCCTCACGCAGGAACAGGTCAACGAGATCCACATGAAGTTGGCTGACTCCACCCCTACAGACGTAGCCTACTCGGCAGACAATGCCATAGTCCCGATTGACGACTTAAGGGACATGGTAAAAGAGGTAGGATGTCTGGCGTTATCTGTGGCGGTCGCCTACATCTAGATACTACGAAACAAGTCTGAACACGCATGCATAGCAGATCCAATGTTGTTCAATGACATTTGCCTAGCTGATGAGCAAGGGGCGAAGGAAGCTTTCCTAGCAGAGTTGGAATGCAGAGTCCCGGATACCATTCTCCTTCCCATCCTACACAACAACCACTGGACGCTCTTAACGGTGTACACCCAACAACGAGCAGGGATTTTCTACAACAGCTCAGACAGCAACAAAGACCATCCAGTGCCTTGTACATCGACAGCACTGACATCTCTCGAACGATTAGTACGAAAGTACTATATCGATATAGCAGAACTGATACAACCATTCCTAGGAATGCAAGCAAGAAGCTGGCATGAACTCCAGTTCTGCCACCGCAGCCCGCAGCAAATTCAACTATCCAACGACTGCGGCATCTTCGTCCTGGAATGGATGGCAAACGAGGCAATGCCTGATCAGCTCCTCCACATCGACTATCACAGCAAAAGAGGAGAATATGTGTGGGAGCTCTTATCTAGCCCAGGCGCGCTGATCATCTAACCCTCACTGATTAACATTTCCTTACCTCATCTACTTCACAACTCTGGGACAGAGTGTGGAGTAAGTTTGGGGGGGTACCATGTACCAGTGAGGGAGGTACAAACTTTTCTCCTTTGATACCCCTCGTCCTATCCAATTCAATTAGTGTACATATAACCTTTTTAGTGTACATATAACTTCTTACACAACCTTTTTCCTTCTTGCTAAAAGTCTTGAAAACTTTGAAAATTTTTGCTTATAATTCCCTATACTTATATATGTATAAAGTTGCTATAATAATAATAAAAACCTGTTGTGACTTCTTGCAAAGTTTACTTTCTGTATATTTAACGAGTTACAAGTTCTGTCATATCTTTCTGATAATGCTGTCTCAAACAAACAAAAGATTGTGCCTTGCCATCCAAAAATTTTCGAAAAATTATAATCTCGCAAACAGCTAAGAGACGAGTATGGAGAAGGAAAAAGCTGCCCAAATAGCAGATATCTCTTTTGTTTTCCCTTACCCAGCAAAAATCCCAAAAAGAGAAAGAAGCTTTATGAGCGTGAATAAAAGCATGAGAGTTGTGCCCAATAAAAAAAAGAAAAGAAAAAAAATATATATATACACACTTGTTTTCCAAAAGTACCCATCTTTAGGCATGGTAGATCCGGGGCAGTGGTACGTAGGATGTGAAATCACTGCTCTAAAGCCAACTGGCTTGGACTGCAGGGACCACTTGCCCATTAACGGACCCTTACCTGGATGGACTGATGGGAAATAAGAAGAAAAACCCAAAAAGCCTTAGCCTACCCTATACACAACTTTCTGCCCCTAAAATAAAGCTGTTTGGTGTGGAAGCTAACTTCAGAATCATACACCAAAGTCTCGCTGAAGCTGTGGAGAAGAAAAATTTTACTTAAATAATAAGGCAAGTAGGGTAAGGTCTTTTGTTCGCATTAAGACAGCATTACCTCCAAGACATCGCAAATCTTGTGCTACCCTTTAGCCTTAAAGTTTTGCTGTGCAAGAAGAAGCAACACAAAGTTTAGTTTAAATATTGATTGAGGACAACCAAAAAGCTAAGTTTGGGGGAGTTGATAACACCAAATTTTGTGACGTTTTTGCCCTTTATTCTGTTATCAAAACTACCCTTTTCTGCCATTTTCCTCTATTTTATTAGCATTTTCGCAATAATTGGCCAAGCAACGCTCTTATTCCAATTTTTCCTATCTTCTACAGAGTTTTCCTCATTTTTGTGCAATAAGGACGATTCCGACCCACAATAAGTCTAAGCCCATCTCGACCTTCCTGACGCCCGATACAACCCAGCCCGACAGGGGCTGGGCGACACGAGAATGATCGGCGGAGAAGGGCGCTGCGCAAGAAGGACGTGTCGGCCGACATACCGTCTACCCGACAGGGAGCCAAAGCCGCATCGATGACCAAACTCGTCGGGCGACACAGCCACCCACCGGCAGGCGTGCCGCCAGCCACGTGACTGATAGCCAACGCCTCGCGCCGAGACATACCAGTATCAGTCGTCCACATCCATCGACCGACGTGTAAGGGAGCTACGTGGCGTTTCGAGCACCATAACTCCTTCAACCGCCGCCTATAAATAGCAACTACGGAGGGGGGGGAGAACTAAGGTCGGACAAGCAAAGAGAGAATCCGGACAAGACAGTTCGGGAGCCACCTTCGAAGGAAGCTGTGAGAGCAAGAGTATCGCGCCCCAATGCTTGTGCTGGGCGACACTAGGTGAGCTTTCCCTCATCCCGAGAGGGAAGGGATGGTTCACTTAGTGTTGTCCCGGGCGACACTGCGGGCCGGTATCGGCCAGCAAAGATGAGCGACACAAGTGCCCGACAATAGACTCGTAGCTCTTTGCCCGACACGATATCGAACCCGTTACGCTCCGCCCGTCATGCGTGCCGCCCGAGAGGGTGCGCCACCCGACATGAGTGTATCGGCCAGGGTCCTTGAGCGATACAGTCAGTCGTCAGTCGGCGCTGCCCGAGAGGGGGTGCCGCCCGACACTGCCGTATCGGGCTCGGCTCCTGACCGGTATCGGGCAGGAGAGCTACAGTAGTCTGTCGTTCTTCTACATCAAGAAGGCGACATCTATCTTTAATTATGTTATTTAAATTCTTAGCTTATGCATTGTATTAAGACCCTTATTGCTTATGGAAATAGAAATGCTTAATTGCTATTTGTTTAATGCTTGGTGCCTTATGATTGGGTAACTGCTGTGTAGGATATCTAAACTCTATCTTGCATGTTTTGGATCGCGTTTCGCTTAGCTACCGAATCGTCTTTTCCGTCGCAACTACTTCGAGAGTTGGGTTGTGGCTCTAGTGTTTGGTCCGGTTCTGGAGTACGAGAGTGCCCGGAACGGAGTGGTTTTAGTATCATTCCACTCTAACTTGAGCCCAGCAACCTCGAGAGGGGTGTTGAAGCTTGGTTAGAGGCACCCGCTCTGAGAGGAGGGGTGCAGGGTGTTACTTCTACCGCTTGTCTTACTGAAGTCGTATCCCTTGCATTACGCCTTAAACTGCAGTTTATCTTTTTATTTTCTGTTGCATGAAAATTCCTAAAAACTGCTAAATGACAAAATCTTAATCTTTCTTGTAACTCTAGTTGGAGATAGTTTTCTTTGATTTAATCGTGACAGCTTGTTGTTCCCCTCCGGGGAACTTTAATATCTCTTTATACCCACCGGAGTGTAGAGTGTCGATTTAGAGTCGTCAACACGACCCACCTTGTCCCTGTGTTCGACCCCGTATGACTACTTCGACCCCGTAAACAAAGTTGCGGGGGCCTAGAAGGATTCGGGTTACAAATGTGAAGGCTCGACTACCTCAAATAGGCCTCCAATTTTAGGACGCGCGATTTAGGCCGGCCACCCCCTAATGTAGATCCTTTCATAAACAAGTAAGATTTGAACACAGATTTAAAAAAATTGTTAAATATGACACAGAAGGTACCCAACTAGGTCCATGAAATTGATTTATTTATTGGTTTCCCAGCCTATGCAAAATGTCTTGTACTTTGTGCTCTTTCTCCTCCTAAAGGAGTCAAGAAGGCTATTTTCAATGTTGTTTCTATTGTTGATAATAACACCTGTTGTGGTGCTATTTTTAGAAACCACAACTACTCCATGGTGGCTATGGAAATGCACACATTTAAGGGAGATCAACATCCTCATGTATCTAAGCTCTACAATCCTTCTATATATATAAATGGCTTAACATCATGTACCTAATAATTGAATCTAATGCATTCAATTTGGTTTAACAATTATATTGATGGGCATACGATTTGGCACCTTGATGCAGATTCATTCATATTTGGTATGAATCGAGGACATAGCCCCCTAATGCAGATCTTTTCATAAACTGTCAGATCTAACCTTAATGGGACAATTGGCTTTCTTTCTAGCAATAAACATGCAAATGTATCTTTGTATTTTCTTCTATGCTTGGTGATATTCCTGAGAAGGAATGGGATGCTATCATGTCAGAATTCAGGTCTAGTGCTACTCGTGTTCAGATCACCATTGATGATGGGGCTCGTGGTATTGATGTCCAATAGGTGAGTCTTTATGAAGACAAATCATATTGGATTTGCTACTATCTCTAATATTATATTCCTACTTTGAAGGGGCTTGGTCAATGTTTTGATAAGGTTTTTTTCATCATGTTTAAAGAAGCTCTGACGTCAACATGTAGTACATTAGATTGTCATATCAGGGAAGAGGCAGATCCAATGATGTACTGAATTGAAAAATATTGGATGAAAATATATCATTGGTTGTATTCAATATAAAGGGGCAAGGTAAAATGTCCTCCCCATGTAATTCTCATTTGATTATAAAAAAAATCATACTTTCAGGTGATTTCATCTACAATGAACATTCATTTAGAAATCTTGATAATGAATTGAAAACTGAATGACTAAAAGCCATGAAAATGTAGTAATACAGAACTAGTAGTCATTAGTGGATTTTTTATATGCCACTAATTCAATAAAAACATTTTCATACAACAACATAATACAAAATAGTGACATTTGTATAAAAGCCAATTGATGGATAGTGGCATTTTTATAAATGCCAAATGATATTTTAGGGGCATTTATTTGTCATTTATTGGAAGCCACTAAATCCAAACATTTAGTGGCATTTACAAATTATGCCACTATATTTCTAGTGGCATTGGTACTAGAGGGATTTTTTTAAATGTCAAAAAATTCCACTAAACATGTTGAGTGGCGTTTATTTTTTTTTGTGGCATTTCTAAAAGCCCACTAATGTGAATGTTTGTTGTAGTGATATATGATATTGGGCTAACAATATCTTGAATATTCTTCTCTAGTTCACACATAGATTGAATACTAAGAGGATGACATTTCATACTTCATTTTAAATCTAGATATTTGTGATAAAGGGATCATACGGTCATGGTAATGTTGATCACTTTATAGGTTGAAGTTGTCCTTCAAGTTACTTCAATAAATTGGGTTGCAATGATGTGTAGCTAGACACCAATCTGTGCATGTGAGGTTTTTAACATCAATACCAACATAATAAAAAACCTACAAAGTCACACACATAAGGACATATAAGGAAATTGAGGTTTGCAACCATCCAAATAATTAGAATGGTTTTAAATTAGATATTGGATGATTTCCTATTCTATCAGGCAATTAGAATGTTCATTAACCAATTAGATTGGTTGGGTTAACAAATCATTTGATAGTTCATTGGTCTTATAGATCTTACTCCAGAATGACCTAGTCGACAGATTGGGAATCACAATCGACCGATTGGAATTCAACAAGAAAGTTTTCTATTTGAAAATCAATTCAGATTTGGATATGTAATGACCTAGTCGGCCAATTGGAAAACACATTTGGCCAATTAAATTTTGGTAGGGTATTCAGATTTAGATCTAGACTGAACTAATTAGCCAATTAGGAGTCACCATCATCTTATTGAAATTGAAGTGTTAGTTTTTAGCATTGAGTTTGTTTTGATATTTGTGATTAGGAAAAAGATTGGAATTATGGTTGTCCAAGTCCATGATTTTCCTATATAAAGGGGGCACAAACCAAACAGTAAAGAGAATAGTTGATATAACGATGAGACAAGTTGGTCATCATGGTTCTCTTTTAAAGAGAGAAAAAGTTATCCTAAGTATGGTTTCCCAATGTAGGAGAAGAAAAGGAGTTCTAAGACAACTAGTAGGTGGATAACTCTTATTATGCTTCAACTTGGTTGCCAAGGTGGTTCACAATGTTCTCTCTCATTTGTGTATAGGTTGAGGAACACATGTGGAGGGTTTTGGAAGCTACTTCACAAGATGAAAACAAGGTGTCTTAAAGAAGACTACCATGTAACTTTAGCGATCCTTGGTCCCATCACATAGATCAGCCTCTGGCTGAGTTTATCTTGGGACCCCCAAATGTGTGGATAGTTGGGGGGGTCAGGGGTTTACACTATTGGGGAGGTCACAATAGTGGCCCTCTATGGGGGTGATACCGCATAATAAAAATAATAATAATAATAATAATAATAAGTTATTACTTAGATTCATAAAAGTACTACTAGTACATATTTCTTTGATTACTTAATTTATTTAGTATTACTTCGATTGGTTGAGAGGCTCTCACTTTCAAATGCATACTATAATATTACAAAATTTGTAATGCTCATAATGATTGCTTAATTCTTTAAATGACATTGCAATACTTTATGCATGTTACTTCTCATAAATACAATTATTCTCACTCATAATGACTATCAAGTATCACATATTTTATGTCTCTAAGTTCTTATTAGTATGTAACAACAACTCACAATATTCTAAGTAGCAGAGAAAATTTCTTTATTCCTAGTCTAGGGTGGGAATAAGAGAGTGGTATCTTTTATCTAAAACTCTATATAGAAACCAAGTCTGATGAAGTTCAAGAGAGAGTGTGAGAGAGAAACTACAGACACATATCATATACATATATGTATATATATGTTAGATTTGCATATTCACTTATGAATTCATCATTTTTCAAATATGTAGAATCTTGTTGTAATATTCATATATGATTTTGTGCCAATTATGAAAGATTTAATGATCACATATGTAAATTGCCTTCTTAAAATGAAAAATCCAATAAAAAAATCATCTGATGTTACACATAAATTTTCACATGGTTCCAAGTGTTATCACTAATCATGTTTAACAAATAGAATTAATAATAATGAGTCTTCATGGATGATGAGTATGTGTAATCTGGAACCGTACAAAACATTTGAGATTTGTTGCTACATGAAATAAATTGGATGAAACTTGATTTCATGGATTCTTTTCTTTGTAAGAACTTGGATTTTCCTAAATTTGTATAGAACTTCACATATTTTTGATAAATATTTAGAAAACTCATTCAATAGGTTTTTAAAGAATCTAATGTTTTATATAATTTTTTATTGTGTGTATATTTTTATGTTTAGTCTAGAAACATTTTATGAATAGTATCTTGGAGCCTTTCCTTCATACAAAATTTTGTTTGGGTTTCAATGTCTGAAGACAACACTTAAAATCATGCTAAAACTTTTTCAAGACAAACTCATTTATTGAAACTATAATTTAATTGTTTCAAATAGTTTATTATATCAGGAAAATATGTAAATTGAACCATCAACCATCATTGAAAACATGATTAGTAGCCTCTGACCCTATAAATAAGACCGAGTTTGGTGTTAGGTGTTTGAGCAACTTACTTGGTTGTTTTTCCATTATAATATTATACTGACTATATTTACACGCTTATCTACTCAATCTGTTTCATGCATTTACAATCATTGTTCTAACTTTTTTACATTACCATTTGCTGACACTATATTATATATATAAAAAATAGAGAATATGCTCTACCGCTACACAAACCTTGATTTGTAAAAATCTATTTTTATGTTTTTCTTCTGTCGCATTTTATATATACAATAAAATAGACAATTTAAGAGCAACTGACATACCTTTATTTGTGCATATTTGTGTTTTGAGTTTTTCTTCCACCACGTTTTGAGTATGCGGGGTCGTTGAACTAATCTATCTATATATTCCATCAATTTATTATGTCCTCATCAATCCAATCAGACATGGAATTTCGACTCATTGTTTGTGTATTAATGGCTTCAGTCTATCTTTGTATTTATAGCCTTATAGGTTGGAGGGAGTTAATTGAATGTTTATCGACCTACTCTCTTTTAATTAGATGTATTTGTTTGTTTGTATATGTAGGATGTTTGTGCACTAATTGGTCCAGTTTGCATGTGTGTTCTTTAGTCCAGTATGCATGTGTGCTTAGCATTGGAGAGAGTCAACTATATATTAATGCAACTACGAACTCTTTGTGGTCTATTACCTAAAAAAAATATCTCCGCTCTCTTTGTGTGTGTTTTCCAGCATTTTGCTCGATTGTTGATTTTTTTGTTTCATTATTTTCTTTCTCAGAGTTTCTTTTTTATTTGATGTTTGTCTATTTGCTTCAATTATTTCTTTTTTGCCACATCAAATCAAGATACATAACCCATAGAACCACCATGTTTTCATTATGTATTTTCAACAGTACAGTCTGTGCATGTTACAATAGTTTGATTGTGTGTTCATTATTCAATCTATTTGCTCCAGTAGTTTGTCTTTTGCTAATGATTCAATTTTGTCTGCGTACATAAATATTAAAGGGAGTCAGATCCATGCTAATTGAAGTGGGATCTCTTATATAAATTATTTGTTATGACAACTAGTTGTTAATTATAAATTTGATAATATAATAGTTTGGAGTTCAGAGGAAGTACTATAAACATATGTGTGCTTATTAGTCTAGGTTCTTTGTGTGTTCTAGTAGCTTGTATGTATGTGAGTGTATCCAATCTAGTTGTACTCATACTTAGTGTGTCCAAACTTTTTATGTGTTTATAATGTTGGATGGATTCAACTGGCTTTAATTGAGATATTCTTTTATTTTTTTTTGCAACTTACTATGACATTTTTTTTGCTCGAATGTTTTTATCAATCTTTACATGCACGTGCACTTGCTTCTTAGTTAATATTTTGCTTCCATACCAAGGAGAAATACATTTTCTATAGATACAACACGGTTCAAGTATGTTTTTTATCATTCCATCATGTATGTGTGTTATAACTACTTGGCTCTGTGCTCATATCAATGTGTTCTGATTGCTTATCTGTGCGTTAAATAGTCTACTTTGCATTGTGTCATTTAATGTTAGAGGGATTCAATTCGTTGTTAATCGAGCTTCTCTCTCTAATATTAGTTATTTCATATAGCAGTGCAATGTTGATTTTGGACTCGATTAGAAAAATAGTTTGGATTTTAGAGGGAGTCTTTACAATATGTGTGTGACTACTAGTCCACCTTGCCTATGTGTTCCAATAGTCTGTATGTGTGTTAATCAATCCAGCTTTCTTGTGTGCTTATTGATAGTAGGGTATCAATTGGTTATTAACCGAGTTGTTCTTTCTTACTGGGTTGTACATTAATTATCGAATGTTAATGTCACTAAGCATGAGTACAACTAGATTGATCTTAATTCCAAATAAAAAAAATCATGTGCATGTACTTAGTACGTGATAGGTTTTAGGTATGTGTTTTCATCAGACCAATCTGTGTGCTTTATAAACTTGGTTGTATGCTCATTATTCCATCAATCTCTGTGTTCCAAAAGTCTATCTGCATACTAATTAGTCCAATCTAATTATGTGTTTGACATCATGAGTTTCTTTAAAGGGAGTTTTAATAAATTATCTTTGTTCATTGATCCATTTTATTTGTTTATTCTAACATTCTATCTCAGTGATAATTATCTTAGTCTGTTTGTGTTCAAATATTCTACCTTAGTATTAATTGGTTCAATATATAAAGTGTGCTTATAGGTTTGATTGAGTCAGTTGGCTTTTAATCAAGATGCTTTCTCTTAATATGTTTTATATAGATTAGCACATGTTAATGTAGTGATCATCATGAGTGCAATGGAAAAATAGTTTTAGTCTAGAATTTGGTAATGATGTGTTACACATCTCAGGAAGTCCATTGGTCAACTAACTAAATGCATCTACATAAGTTCCAATAGTTTGATTATGTGCTAATTGGCCAATTTACTGTTTGTGTTCAACAACATGTATGTGTGTTAATCAATCCAACATGTATGAATGGTAATCAATTCAGAATGTTTATGCTTATAGATTGAATGAGTCAACTGAATGTTAATCAAGCTACTCTCTCTCTTAATGGCATAGCCAACTTTTTTTGTAATTCATAGTTTTTTCTTAATAATTTATAATTTTTGTTATACATTACTAGAGAGAGTCAAATGGATTCTAATTGAATTATTCTCTTATAACAAGTGTATGTAATTATTGTTATTACTAATTGTGAACCTAGATAAAAGATTAGTTTTCAGATTAAATTTGAATAATTATCAAACATTTTTTCATGTGTAATAGTATATATTACAAATATTGTTGTGTTAATTCAAATTATATTCACATGATTAGCACACGCTTTTAGATAGTATAGTCTAGAAACATGAGAATGGGCTCTAGTTATACCTATGTAATTAACTTGACCTAATTTTGATATAATCATTGATTCACGATGATCCCAGTGATATATGATGTAGTTTCCCATTATATGATGTTTATTGGAGTTTTATTGAATTGAAGATGCTTAGGATCTTATGAACCTTAAGGTACAAGGTTCTTCCTGATATGTGCTTATCCCCACTTGGTCTGAGCACATGGGTAATTATGTTTCTTAATGATATTATATGATAAATTTTGTTTGAATCCTCAGGTTAAGATATGACAATCTTGAGTTATGTCATTGTATATTATGTAATGTTCTCTATGCATATGTATTTGATACATTGTATTTATCTAGTTACCTAGTTAAACAAATAGCATTGGATAGAACAACTACAAGGACACTCTTGTATTGGTGATCCACTAAAGATGTAAGACCCATGGCCTAGCTTTCTTGACGATCTTGCTTTCTTAGCATAAATAGATGCTTGAAACCTTAATATAATCATGTCATGCACTTTAATAATATGTGTCGTGCTTATGTTTTTAGTTTGGTCTAATGATGTTTGAGCTGGTAATGTTGTATGTATGCTAGTTTTGAACCAAGTTGTAATTTACCTATGTTGGGGTTTTTTCTTGCAATTCATCACATGTTTGATGTGCCTCTTATGTTTTGGCATCATGAGGGAGAGAATGATGCATAGGGGTTCCTTTGAGTACCTTGGTTGATGAGATGGCATCATGTGTTGATGTTAGGGTTTTGTGTGGATGCCCATGGTGATGTTGATGTTGATTCTTGGTGTGTTGTCACCGATATGATTTCCTTTGGTTGATATTGTAGAGACTGGTGTGCTTTTCCTTGATCTTTTTGGTTGCCGGTCGAAGGTGTTTTGGATGTATGCTTTGGTTGTAGAGATCGTTTTCTTTTTATCTTGGTCACTATGTTTTAGTTGACATAGTGTAGTGGTCGCTACCATGTTGGCCACCATGTTTGCTTTGACTGAGTGTGTTGGGTGGTCAAGTGGTCACTACCCTACCTTGGTTTTATCACCCTTAGTGCATGCATGTCCCTAGTTCTTGCATGGATGAGTTTTGGAGGGACAAGTGGCTCTAGTGTCTTGAAACCTAACATTACTCACCTCTCTCCTACCGTTGGGTATTTATACCCCTCTCTTTGCATACTTATGATCCTTTTGCACCCTCTTGATTTCTCTCATCCTTGGAGCTCCTCCCTTGTAATCTTGGAGGTGGAGAAGAGCCCAACCTTAGAGCAAGGTGATCGAACCCTTACATGTGGTGATCTAGGGTTGGAGCATCTCTCTATTGGAGATCTTTGATCCTTGATCTTGGTAACTGGTCTACCCTTATTCGTTTCATTTACTTGCAACCCTACCTCTCTCTTTCTTCTCTTGGCCAAATTCTTAGGTCACCAAGGTAGTGCCATCTTGAGGAACTTCTCTGTGGGTGGTCAAATCCATGGTTCTCCCATTGTAGTACCTATGACGAGATAAATATCTCTTCTTCTTCTTTCTATTTTTGGCCTTGGGTTGGTACCCTCTCTTACTTGTGCACCTTTTGACCTAGGTTTGTTCTTCTTCTCTTGAGGTGATCTTACTTGGCCGAGGAGTTGATCCAAGCTTTGGTTTTCCCTCTTCTCCTAGATCTTCTTGGCTTTGGAGTGGTTCTTCATAGTCCAAGTGAGTTATATAACTTTCCCCTCTACTATTGTTGCACTTATCTTTCATGTTAATGATCTATCACTAAAATGTGGTTTTCAGTTGTTTGATGATGATATCTTGAAGTAGGGTATATGGTTATGTGGTGATCTTTCATAGATTAACTATTTTTATTAAACCCTAATTCTTGTGCTCGAGATCTAATGGATGGTGGAGTTATTGGTTCTTACATGCACATCTTGAATGTTGGTTTTATCCTATGATCATGGTTTGGCTATCATGTGGAAGATGGAAGTTTTGACTCTTGTTTGCATGTGCTTGACTCTTGGTTTTTCTCTCTCATCATGGTTTCTATGTTGATCCTTGTGGCGAAAATCTTAGGGTCTTGATTCTCATCATTTTCATGAGGTTTTCACCTTCATGACTCTTCAAATTCTTGGTGCTAACCATATGTCTCAGTCTCCATGTTTCTTTGGTTCCATGTGGTCTCTATGGCTATGATGGTCATTGAGTTTGGGTTGTGGTTAGGTCCCTATAACCCTAACCCTAGCTCCCTTGACCGCTATGTTCCCTTAACCTTGCATGGTCGTGGTGTTTCTCTATTTTCAAAGCTTTTATGTGTTGGTCGAAGTGGATGACTCTTGGGGCCGCTATGCATGGAGTTCTTATGGTAGTCTTCATGGTCAAACTATGCTATAGAAGTTGTGTGTTGCGGTCACTACGTTTGATGGGTTGGTTTGTTGCGGTTGTTATGATGATGTTTGGTGTTGGTGGCTATGATTGATGAGGTTTGCTGGTCATTGTGTTGAAGGTGTTGTTGCGGTTGCTATGGCAGACCCTAACCCTAGTGGTCTCTATGGAAACTAATGCCTAGCGGTTGCTAGAGGTGTTTGCACCTTGTATGGTTGCCACACTTTAATGATTTCATGATTGGTTGGTTATGATAGTAATGCTTGACCTTATGGTTTCCAAGAATGTGGGAAGTGGTGACATTAGGGTTGAATGTTATTTTTTTGTCATGAAAACCTTAATTGGTTAGCTCTAAGGAACCCTAACCCCAATTTGAGATCATGGTGGTAATTCTTAGCTTTCTTGAGTAATTAGCATGCTATTGAAGTATTTATCTCTCTCCTACTTTTTGTAACCTTAATTGTAGGATGAATGAATATCACAACTAATAATTGTGTGATGTCACTTGTATAGCCCATGTGTGATGGTTATGAGCCTTGATGAGGCATAGTGAGATAATGATAATGTTCTTGCATGAAAATATGTGATTGGTCTTATGACCTGGTAGAGGCTTTGTGCCTAATTGAGGTGATATCCTCCAGCTATGTGATAGTTGATTGTTATCCCATAAGTAATGGCACAATGGTGATGGACTTGTGTATGGTAGTGAGATAGTACCATGTGATGACATGATAACCTTTATGCTTCATACATTTTATATCTCCTGAAGTTGCAGTCTACCTTATATTTTGTAGAACCTTTCTAGGCTTTGTACATTGTAACTTGATTGATGCAGTACAAGACACCCAATTGGCTTAACTAATAAAGTGAAACCCTAATTATGTAGATGTCATGTGCCATAGATCTACTCTATTGTAAGAACTTGTTGGATGGTGAAATGAGTATTCCTAAGGGAAACTCAGAGTGCATACTGTTGAGTATGCGAGGTGCAAGTGACCAAGTGTCCTTGACATCTTGATTCCATGTATTAGAGTATGTTTGCCGTCATGCCTTAGTAGGAGAATGGTTGCGGTCATATCTTAGTATATATGATGTGATGGGGAAAGATACGGTTTTACCTCAGATAATTGGGTTTGTATACCATGTTAACTAGTATCGTGACCTATATACCAAGGCAGACTAGGTTGTTATGCAGTTGGACTCTATATGTCACTACGGAGAACTCATACTGACCGAGGGCAGAGGAGATCATAGGAGTCTAGCTTTCCTAGATCATGTATGGCACTGATTTTGACTTAGCAATGGCTAGTTGAAGTATGAGTGGTATACCTCATCTCCAAGGGGCTTAAAAGACATAATACAATAGTGTAATATATTTGCTTAGGGTTAAAACATGACTCATATTGGATGTTTACCATTGCATTGTTTCTTATACTGCTTAGTTGTTGCCTTTTATACATGTTCTTCATATTCCTTTTTAAAGTATGAGATGTTGTGCTTATTAGTTGTAGTTGCTTAATATGCCTAATCTGTATAAACAGTTCTAATTGTTCATTTAGATGAATCTTCTCATAATTCTTAAACTTTTATCATAATCTATTTGTGTTAACAATAGTTTTTGGCAAAGAGTTAAAACTCTCATTGGGAAGTTGTCTCAGCTAGCGGGTTTCCACATCCATTTAGGTAGACATCGGTGACGTGCTAGAGACTGTGCAGTTGAGGAAGAGCAACAATGAGATCAATAGTTGTTGAAGGTTGGATATGTTTCTAGTGTTTTGTAGTAGAATCCTATGTGTCATTCTTGTACTCTCAGGTCCTGAATGGGGTGTTTGTAATGTTGTATATCGATACGAGATTTTTGAAAGTTTGCATTGGTTGTACATAGTGGCTTGTATATGTGAGAATGTTCTTTTGTAACAGGTTTGTGGCAAGATGGCCATTGTACAGTGATGTGAATACCTTTATGGTATGATATGCATGGTACATGTGGTGACAGGTTGTGAACCTTGATGTATATATTTCCACTTGAGATGGATATATAAGATCGATTTTAATTTACCCTATTTTGTGGTAATATGGATGCTAGTTTTTAATCACGCATTTTGTTTTGAGTTATCTCATTTTGTGGCATCAAGTTGTCACAAAAGAATACTAATCTTAAACAATAGTTCTAGAAGGAACAATGATGACCACATCCATCATGAAAACTAAGGAGCGTCGTGAGACTAGACAACTCAAACTTGTATTTTATGAAGGATAAGTAGAAGTGTTTTTGTTTATTAACAACACTTTTTATATTTTATGTTTTGAATACCAATCATAATGGTAAATAATTTTAAATATTTTAGTTATTTTCCACATTTATCAACCAATTTGTCATGGCCTTGATTATATAATGTTATATGCTCAAAGCTAAACATTTCTTCTTCATATGATGAATGGTGGGGGCTATTGTCTAAATATATATTTTAGTGTCTATGTAAATATATGATATTTACTTTTTGATACTTAGTCACTGAAATCATATCCAAAATTCATTCTATAGCACATATTATTCGTCATCTACTCGTATATGTATATTGTTGTTTATTATATGATTTATATGTAGTCTTTTTCAAGTGATAAGTACAATAATTGTTTAAGTAATGTACCTTGAAGCCTATTTAAATTTAGAATGAAGTGGATAATAATTTATAGAGTAAAAATGAAGGTAATTTTCAATAATTATGTCATCATGATTTTGAGAAGGGTGGTTGTAAGGCATTTTTGGCCCATAGGTACAAGATTAAGCTTTATCCCATAGTAAAGAGAGTTTTTCCATCTAATTAGCAATATGCTTCAAATGGAACTTCGAATGAAAATAGTTGATAATTTGATATTTACATTCCTTGGAACTACAAACAAGCAAAAGTATCATTTATGAAGAAAAAATATTATGTAGAAGGGATGCTTCATTTGTTGTTAGACCAATAATATATAAAGTATAGAAAGAGAATGTGTGATGCCCTAGATTTTCTCTCTCCTCAAATTAATTCACATATTGAAGCATTCGATGCTCTATTTTTTATAACCTCCCTCACCTCAATGACATGAATTTAAGTCAGTTTATATTGAATTGATGCTTTAGAATTGTTTAAATGTCACTTTCATCTAATGTTGTCCATTGTTAAGTGCATATTCATACTTTTAAAAGTGAATTTCCAAAATTGAGTATCCTTAATATTATGATCTGAGATACCAAACTTTAATGTAGAGATTTTTTTTGAACCAACGGTGAAAATTTCATCTCAATCGGAGTTACAATTTGGGATGCATTAATTATGCAATATTACTAAAGAAACACACTTTTGAATAGATTTACACAAATCAACAATCTTTGACACTCCCTACCGACCAATGACAAGATCCCATTTTAGTTATCCTCTAAAATGGAACTTGTGCTTCATTTTTGGCCCAAGGTGGTGTAGCAGATCCACCCTCCCATCCCTTGCATCAACTTGTGGTCCAATGTGAAACTTAATCTAACGACCACCTAGTTATCATCTATCTTGTGTCAAGAAAGATACAAGCAAGGTACAACAACCTTTTCTTGGGCCAATTTAAGCCTCTTCCCTTTGAATTTATATACCCCCTATGACACGCTTTTTACGTGTGTAGAAATGCAAGTGTACGCGTCAATGTAATATAGGCCTTTGGAGGCCCGAGTCGAACTCAGGGATACATGAATTGTCGGAGACTACTACTAACTACTCGCAATCAGCTAGACCGATTAAATAGTTGGGAGTTGTTGTTAAAATTAAAAGAAAATGAAAATAAAACAAAACAAAGCAATCGATTAAATTTTTGGTTTAATCAATTCAAAATTAGATCTTTAGGATTGCGGTTTCACCGCGGGTTTTCATTGTATTAAATTCTATATAGTCACTCAAATTTATCTCTCTATCCGGATAGTGGCATGAAATCAGAATTGCCCACTGTCATGGTACAATTCACTACCTATGTCTAGGTCGGTTCCACCGTCGTAGTAACCTATACCCTAAACTAGGTGCATTAAAAACGATCTCTCGGTATCCACCATTAACCTTACACCACCATGTTCAAGGGATTTGTCAATTAATGTCAATTCCGTCTCTTTTCAACCATTAATTCTTCTTTCAAAGTAATTAAGGGAATTAAATTATTATTATGGTGATCAAGCATAACAATATAATTGAGAAAATGAAATTACACCACGGATTTAAGAGATAAGGTATGAATTACTATGATAAAATTGTCATACAATGAATTCCCGGGCTACTCCCGGTCCTAAAGACAAAGGGGATTAGCCCTGCATGTTCATCTTAGAGCAACACGTGGAGTAGAAAAAAGGGAAACATGGAGAAAAACATGATTGAGTGGTGAACCCCCTGAACGGAGAAGATCCAAGCAATCCTTGGCCTAGAATACACGTTCTGCCGCCTTTCGATGGTGGAAATCATCTTCTTCGGTGTCCGGATCGATTGGGGCGTGCTTTTGGGCTTTGTTCTTCTCTCCACACCTTCTCGGGACGTGTGCAACGGCTAATGACCTTCTCTATTTCTCTTGGCCGCCGTCATTAGGTATAATCACCGAGTTAGGTCGCCAAAATATCACAACCGTCAGATTTAGATCAATCTGAAGCAAACATGTATCTAATGGTGTCGATACCATCGACGTGAGTCGATGGTATCGACCCGGCACTGTATCGGCTGAATTTATTTTCTTTTCTTTGTCGCAACTGATGCCACCTCAATAGTCATAGGCGTCAGTTTTGTCCTTTTACCGTCGTTGTAGCTCCACTAGTCGATAGTATCGACATATGTGTCGATAGTATCGACTCACTCTTCGCCAGCAACCTGTTGATATCTCGATAGCATCGACATCCCTGTTGCTAGTATCGACTTTCTTCTGGTCCTTGCGGCTGACAACCTGTGGTCCGGTCGATGGTATCGACCACCGTCGATGGTATCGACAGTAGCAGATACTTGTTTTTCCTGAAATTACAACACGAGACCACCATAAGTCTACACAAAACGTATTCTTTTGATAATTTATACTCAAAATGCTGAAATAAGGGAGATTTGACATAGAGAAGTAACATAAACCAAAGTAGATGAATTATGAAACATTAACCACAAAAATGACTAATAAATGCATAAAACATATATAAAACAAGTCTGTAAATGCGACTCAAAATCATCGCATCAAACTCCCCTAAGCTTGAACATTGCTCGCCCTCGAGCAACAAAACCTTAGAATAGAATTGCTAGAGTCAACTAAAGAACAAATCATCACAACAGACATCCCATATGACTCCCACTAGACATCCGGATACCGGCCCTCGCTAACCACAGAATGATAATTACCCTAAAGGTGACAGTAATCATCCATAAAAGATATCTACCTCAAAACTAATGAACACTATCACATAAGGAAGTTAAAATAATAAAATTCATCGGTCCAGACTCGGTGCATCTTGTGATCTCCTATACTACGTTGCTTGCCCTAACTACCATCTAAATGGAAGCAGCTCTCCTGATATTCACAAGTGAGGAGAAAATCATGGTGGGCTACCAATTCGAGCAACAGGTGGATGAAATGGGTGGTTTATGGAAGAAATGGAAGCAGTATACGGTTTCAACATGCATAAAACAAGAATGCCCTAAATGATGCATTTGCACATGAACATGCCCTAATGCCTAAGATTGGGTGGAATGATGCATGCACTAATACCCCGTCTTGAAATGAGATGGATATTTAACTGAGCTACATCATGTACTTACTCATCTTAAAATGCAGGTGAGATTATGTTCCTTTCTCCCTCTTATCCTACTTGCTTCTTAATAACTTTTTTTTCAATTTCATTTTTTTTCAAATTTTTAAAAAAAAAATTCTTTTTTTTTCAAGCCCTTATATCCACAAATGACAATGAATAATTTATTGGGCTTACTTTTTCTGCATAACTCAAATATTTGAACTATTTAGAAGGTATGGAACAATTTAATTCACCATTAAAGAAGAAATGAGGTACATGATATACTCTATGCATAAAAATTATGAATGCAACTAAATGACATGCACCTAAGGGTAATGTGCATGTATAACTATTCTATTTTTTCATTTTTCATGCAAAACATATGAAAGTGGTTGCAATGCAAAACCTATCTACATGATATGCAATCAAAAAGGTTAACATCGTACTTTACTTCCAAATCTTGTGGTGGATTGTGAAAAACAATTGGGTGGAAAGATCACAAGACTAATTGACTGAACCTTTGAAAAATATTATGTGTCCCTCCTTACTGACCTGTGTAATAGTTAAGAGGTTTCTCTCTCTTACTTCAAATTAGAGTCTCATTATCATTTGGTCAGTTTAGGCTCAAACAACCAATTTCGTCCATTTTTCATGGATCATTAGAGATGTACAGATGTGATTTTCTGTTTTATAGTTGACAAAACCTATCATTTTATTAAGTTATGTGCTCAAAGTTGAACAACACGCAAGCTTACGAACACTAAAAATTTTTTAATTTTCCCTTAATTCCCATGTACATGCAACTGAGATGACACAAGACCTAGGACATCCACGATTACACTAGATAGAATGTGGATCCTACAAACAAACTAAGATTGCAAGAAATAATTGACAAGAACAAAATAAAACTAAAAACATAGCAAATAAAAGATAGAGATGTTCCAACTACCCCCCCTAAGCTTGAATCTGACTATGGCCTCATAGTCAAAAACAATCTTAAAGGTTGGAACAGAGCTACCGATTTACTCATCTGGCGGAGGCTGGTATTGTGGAGCCATGGGGTCCCAAGATGGGTACTCCCCCTGGAAGCTCGGATCAAACTGGGCCCTAGGTGGAGGTTGTGGATACCCCCCAAAATAGTCCTGGCTCCAGTAGTGATAATAAAAGGGCTGCTGTTGCATCTCCATCCTATACAACCTATCATGAATCTGTTGTTGGTTGCCAAGGAGGAGACGCTCATTCTCGAAGATCGCCCTTTGATTGTCAAGTAACTAGTTCGTAGTATCCTGAATACCGGTATACACTGTAGTGTGATGCTGCTGCGTCTGATGTATGTCCGGCAACATAGCATACATGCCTTGCATAGAATAGACATCCTCGCTTTTCTGCGAGGGCGGTGGTGGTGGCGGAGGCTGCGAAGATGAAGATGCACCTGGATGCATGCGAGGACGCTTCCGTGGTGTCACTCGTACCCGAAGAGGAGTGTAGGCCTCTTCTTCCTCTTCAGCCTCGACGTTATTGTTGTTGTCTTCGTCGTTGCCACTGTCTTCATCGGAGTCAGAAATGGCTATGATAGGCCATCAGAAATGTTGCGCCCCTTCAATATTGAAGATAGGATCGGGAAGCGAGCATTCTTGGTAAGTATGGTTTACATGGCAATGAGCATAAGGTAAACCATCCCGAAGCAAGATCAAATTTGATCGGTGGAGATGTTGCATGTTAACCTTGCTTCAACTGGAGAGCGGGGTCAAAGTTGAGAAATTCATCCCGAGGTAGTGTGCCAGCGGAGTAATGAGTCCTCCAAAGTGAATTGGAGCCCTCCGCGTGCTCCACTTTACTTCCAAGACCCGCTGTAGAAAGAAAGCTCCCCAGTTGCATTCTTGGCGCTTCAGGAGTTTATACAAGAAAAATAGATCCGACTCCTGGAATTTGCTAAGGGACAGATCACCCCTAGAAAATAAAGTAGAACTCAGCATCCGGTGGAGAATCCGTACGAATGGATGCTCGAAATCGGCTACCGCAACATTGTGGTAGCTCACTGATTTGCCCTGCGGCACCGTCACAAGCTCGGCGAAGATCGTGTTGTAGTTGGTACGGTTGTCCGGCCACCGGTAGTCGTGTCGCAAATGATTCCAGTTGTAGATCTTGTTGAACTGCTTGAGTGTAAGAGTGTAGTCATTGTTGTACAACCGAAAAGACACCCGACCCTTGATCCACTCGCAGTCGGTGGCTATGATGTCGTTGGGTACGACGCAGACGTCCAACGACGCCATAAACTCAGCCACCAGCTCCTTGTAAGTCGACCACTCACCGAAGAATGGCTGGCCATCAGCATGGAACTCCAACTCGTGAGGCCTTCTTCCCGTGTGTCGAGCCTGCCCCTTCAGAACGTAGGCAAGGTTGGCTTCGAACAATAAGTTGTGGATCATCTCCCGTTCAACATAACGGTTCGGCTCGATCTTTCTCTTCAAGATCTCCTCGTAGATATTCTTGACCTCCACGGATGGATGAATAAGATGCGGCCGTGAAATTGAAGCGGTAGGTGGTGGCACGAACTCCGGAATTTCCATCATGTCGGCGCGTGAAGAAGATGCACCAGCAACATGCACCATGGTTGCGACAGAAGGAGTAGAGAGAGAGCTCGGTGAAGATCGGAGAAAGAAATCTCCACTCGATGAAGAACGTGCTCCTTATTGATCATCGTCGGGCTCGGATCGCTCTGGAATATGCTCGGCACAGGTGGAGGAGGATTGCTCTGGAGTTGTGACATCGTATCACGACAATCCTTCTCATATATAGCCGTGGCCGGCACTGCTGTATGCCCGTCGATACCATCGACGCGGGTAGCACAATCCGTACTACCGCTAGTATCAACGGTCATCGATGGCTGGATCTGCGGGTCCCAGATTGCTGACGTGTTGATACTATCGACGCGAGTCAATGGTATCAACCCGTCCCCCGGATCGACATTTTGGTTGTTGCGATCATCGTAGATCTCTCCTCGCGGATTGTTGATGTGGCTCATCGATACTATCGACACGAGTCGATGGTATCGACCCTCTGATTAGGGAAACTTCCTCGCGAGGCTGGCCGCCGCCTTCTGTATGTGAATGTGTCGATACCATCGACAGGACTGTCGATGGTATCGACTTTACTGAGACGATTCTTCTAAAAATCTCCAAGGATCTCGTGAGTATCGACACCCATGTCGATACTATTGACCTCTGCTTGTGATCTACCTGTTGGTATGTCGATACCATCGACGAGGCCGTCGATAGTATCGACGCGGTGCAATTTTTGCAGCCGCCAACCTGTACCACAGTTGATACCATCGACTCAAGGGTCGATGGTATCGACTCTGCCTCAGTCCTGCACGTGTAGCAAACGATCACGATATCTTTTTTTTACACTAAAAACTAAGTCAAAACAAATCAAACTACGAATGTAGAAGAACTAAACTAAAGTACCGATGGTTGGGTTGCCTCCCAACAAGCGCCCTTCTTTAACGTCTTAGGCTAGATGACTTGAAGCTCGTCATGCATCTAGAAGTGCAATGAGTTTGACCTCATTCACCTTCCTTGTATATTCTTCACCATAATACAACTTCAACCTTTGTCCATTGACCAAAAATGTGGTCTTGCCATTGCGCACCATGATTGTGCCATGTGGTCTGACCTCCTCTATCGTAAATGGTCCACTCCATTGGGATTTTAGCTTCCCGGGATGTAACTTCATCCTCAAATTGAATAAAAGCACACGATCTCCTTTCTTGAAGGTGCGCATCTAAATGTGACGATCATGAATCAACTTCGTGTGCTCCTTGTATATTCGAGAGTTTTCATAGGCATTCATTCGCAGCTCATCAAGTTCATTTAATTCAAGTAACCTCTTCTTCCCCGCTTCATCATAACTCAAGTTTAGCTTCCTAAGCGCCCAATGTGCTTTGTGCTCTAATTCCACCAGTAAGTGACAGGCCTAACCATAAGCCAACCTAAAAGGCGTGGTGCCAATAGGTGTCTTGTATGTCGTCATGTATGCCCACAATGCGTCCGGTAGTAGGGCACTCCAATTCTTCCTCATGGAAGCCACAATACGCTCCAAGATCTTCTTAATTTCTCAATTGGATACCTCCACTTGTCCTTGAGTTTGCGGGTGGTACGGGGTACCAATGTTATGTTTGGCCCCGTACTTGGTCAATAGTGCCGAGAACTTTTGATTCCGGAAGTGTGTACCCCTGTCACTAATGATCATTTTGGGCACACCGAACCTGCAGAAGATATTTTCTTTAACGAACCTGCACACTACAGTGGAATCGTTAGTCGTTGTGGGTATTGCCTCTACCCACTTCGACACATAATCAACAGCCAAAAGGATATACAAATTAGAATTTGAGGACACAAAGGGTCCCATAAAATCTATACCCCATAAATCAAATACCTCAACCTCCTGGAAAACATTAAGGGGCATCTCTTGTCTCCTTCAAATGTTACCCGCCCTTTGGCAGGAATCACATTGGCTCACGAACTCATAAGCATCCCTAAACAAGGTAGGCCAGTATAGGCCACTTTCCAGTACTTTGGCTGTCGTACAAGAGCTTGCATGGTGTCCTCCCGTTGGTAGTGTGTGACAATGATAAAGAACACTCTCATATTCCACCTCAGGTACACACCTGCGTAGGACACCATCCCTGCATTTCTTTAAGAGAATAGGGTCATCCCAAAAATAATATCGTAGAGAATGGAAATTTTTCTTCTTCTCTTGATATGTCCAATCATCCGGAATGATTTTGCAGGCAAGATAGTTCACAATATATGAAAACCACAGATCTTTAGAATTCACTTTCAAAAGTTGTTCATCTGGAAATGTCTCGGTAATGGGTATGTGTAAATCTTTTTCATCTACCCTCTCTAACCTAGACAAATGATCCGCTACAACATTTTCAATCCCTGCCTTGTCTTTGATTTTGATATCAAATTCCTATAAAAGCAAGATCCACTTAATCAATCTAGGTTTGGCATCTTTTTTCTCCATCAAATACTTAATAGCGGTGTGGTCCGTCCAAACTATGACTTTCGATCCAACTAAATGTTGCCGAAATTTTTCAAAAGTGAACAAAAGGGCAAGCAATTCTTTCTCAGTAGTCGTGTAATTGAGTTGGGCATCGTTCAAAGTCTTGGAGGCATAAAAAATCACAGTGGGTTTATTTTCCACCAGCTGTCCCAACACAGCTCCAACGGCGAAATCGGATGCATCACACATGAGTTCAAATGGCTTGGTCCAATCCGGTGTTTGCACAACCGGTGCGGAAATAAATTTTTCCTTAAGCATGTTGAATGCGTGTAGACATTTTTCATTGAAGTCAAAAACAACATCCTTTTCTAAAAGCTCAGATAGAGGTTTGGAGATTTTAGAAAAATCTTTTATAAAATGACAATAGAAACTGGTGTGACCTAAGAAACTTCTTACCCCTTTTATCGAATTTGGTGGGGGCAATTTGGAAATTACTTCAATTTTTACCAGATCGACCTCCAAACCTTTGCTAGACACTTTATGTCCTAGCACTATTCCTTCACTCACCATCATGTGACATTTTTCCCAGTTGAGGACCAAATGTGTGTCCTCGCAACGTTGTAACACCTTATCCAGATTGTAAATGCATTCATCAAAAGATGCACCATAAACCGAGAAATCATCCATAAAGACCTCTAAACATCGTTCTACCATATCAGAAAAAATGGCGAGCATACAACGTTGAAAGGTCGTCGGTGCATTACATAATCCAAAAGGCATACAGCGGTACGCAAACGTTCCATAAGGACAAGTGAAGGTGGACTTCTCTTGGTCCTTAGGATCTATTGAAATCTGATTGTACCCCGAATACCCATCCAGAAAACAAAAATGCGATCGGCCGGCTAAGCGCTCTAGAATTTGATCAAGAAACGGAAGAGGAAAGTGATCCTTTAGCGTAGCGGCATTCAGTCGTCGGTAATCTATACAAACACGCCACCCGGTTACCAAGCGGGTGGTGACAAGTTCATTTAAGAGATTATAAGTAACAGTGATTCCCCCCTTTTTAGGGACTACCTGCATGGGACTCACCCATGTTGAGTCAGAAATAGCATAGATGATACCTGCGGAAAGAAGTTTAAGCACCTCCTTCTTCACAACCTCCATCATGCTCTGATTTAATCGACGTTGCGGTTGAATCACCGGCTTGGCTCCCTCCTCGAGCCGAATCTTGTGCTGGCACAAGGTAGGGGAGATCCCCTTGATATCTGCAACAGACCACCCAAATGCTCCTCGGTGGTTCTTCAGCACTATCAGCAACTGGTCCTCCTCCTCAACACTCAAATAAGCAGATATAATCACATGCAACTTTTCTTCCTCAACTAGAAATGCATACTTGAGGTGCGGTGGCAGTGGCTTCAATTCCAAATCCGGCGGTTTGATTAAGGATGGTTGAAGCGGTGGTGGGAGTTTGCCTAAATCTTCATAGTACCTCGCATAGAAACACGGCAACATCTGAAGCATCTTGGCGCACTCCTTCAGGGATTTGCTTCTCATCCAATCATGAGTGATATTGACTAAGCATGCCTCAAGTGGTAATTCTAGATATGCATCAAAAACTGAATTTGCTATAGCCTCATCTTCAGTAGAGGGGGGAATGTCCTCCTCCTCATCGTTCGGAAAACCTATAGCCTTGCTAAGGGATACCACCTTGGTCTTCTCCATGATGTCCATAGCCAAAGTCCCTTTTTCCACCTTAGTCATTACATGGGCCATATCTAAAAATGGCTTCCCTAGACAAAGTGAGATATTGTTGTCAAAATGTTTTACCATGTAGCATTACTCCTTGGATTTAGGTGATGTGGCGCTGGAAGGCATGACCATCTCAAATCGGTCATCGACTATACCTAAGGTCAAACGACCTCTCCCCATCTCAAGTATCATATCAGCTGTAGCTTGGAAGGGTCGTCCGATTAGTAGCTCATTGCCTTGTTCATCTTGCATCTCCATGACAACAAAATCTGCTGGAAAAGCAAATCGATCCACTTTCACTAACACGTCTTCACAAATACCGTATGGCTTTACCACTGAATTGTCCGCCAATTGGATTGCCATGTTGCTCGGCTGTGACTCTTTTAATCCCAGCTTCTTGAATGTAGATAGGGGCATCAAGTTAATGCTCGCCCCTGAGTCACATAGCACTTCACCAAAATTAACTTTCCCAATATAACATGAGATGTTGAAACAGCCCAGATTCTGCCTCTTTGGTGGCAATGTACCCATGATGAAGGCACTCACCTGCTCTTTAAGCACAACAACCTCTGTGTCTGGGATTTTTCTCTTCTTGGTGATGATGTCTTTCAGAAATTTTCCGTAAGAAGGGATTTGCTCAATAGCTTCCAATAAAGGGATGTTGACTGAAAGCGTTCTGAAACTATCTAGAAACTTTTTAAATTGGGCATCCACTTTCCTTGCCTTAGCACTGTTTGGATATGGGACTGGGACAGCATGTGCTCTTTGATGTGGTGGCACATAAGGTGTCCTTTTCTGCGTCTCTTCCTCATCTGCAATAGGATCTTCAGTAGCATCTACTGCTATATCCGCAACTGGTTCTATGACTGGTATGGGAAGCTCCTCATTGGCCTCACCTTCAATTTCTGCTTGGGGTTTGCTTGGTTCATTGGCTCTGGGATTTAACAGTTTCTTGCCACTCCTTAACAAGATGGCCTTCACCTGCTGGTTTCCTCTTGGAATATTAGTGTTACTCGGAAAACCTTGGTGCGCCGACTTCTTCAAATTGGCTATCTCCGCTGCCATTTGTGCCATGGAAGTTTCTATTGTCCTCATTTGAGCCCCATGGCTCTGTAGTGTCTGCCAGAATTGGTTCATAAACTCCCCTTGTTGCTTTATCTGCTGGCCAAAAGTAGTCATTAATTCTTGATTTTGCTTTATCACTTGATTGAGCAACTTCATGCTCTTATCCTCTGCTACTGGCTGGGGTTTTGCATCTGGATCCTGCAAGAAGTTGTTTGGATCCTTCGAGGAGAACTTCTTATCTTTCCTCCATGAATAATTATTATTTCTGTAGCCTTGCTGCTGCCTCATGAATTTAACTTGAGCCTCATTCTCGGACTCAGTATCCTCCTTTGCAAGCAGTTTCTTCACGAGAAGATCCATCTTCTCATTCAGCTCCTTGATTGCTTTAGATTCCCCTGCCACTCGAACATGCTCCACAGCGTCTCTTTCACCCCACGATTGCTTCTTGGCCATGTTCTTAAGGATTTCCCAACACCTGGTTTCAGTGTTGTTCAAGAAGAATCCTGAGCCTACTGAATCGAGGTTGCTTCTATCATGCTCAGAGAGAGCAAAATAGAAGATATTGACCTGTGTCTCCTTGTCAAGCCCGTGATGCGGGCACCGCCTGAGCATGATCTGAAACCTTTCCCATGTCTCAGAATAGGTCTCTCCTGCTTTCTGGATGAAGTTGTGGATCTTCCTGATCATGTCATTGGTCTTCTCGGGCGGGAAGAACCTTTCAAAGAAAACCTCCACCATGTGGTCCCATGATTCCACATATTCATCGTCCAGGTTGTGCAACCACTCCCGTGCATTTCCCGCTAGAGAACTCGGGAAGAGCTTCAAGTAGAGAACATCTTGTGGAAATCTGTCTATTTTTATCATATCACAATTCTCCACAAATTGATTTATATGTGCGACTGGGTCTTCATTCTTGAGCCCATGGAATGCATTCGACTTAGCCAAGTTAATTAATGCAGGATCAATCTTGTATGTCGAAATATTAACCACCTGCTTCTTGATCGGCCCCTTGGTAGCAGATGAAGAAGAAGCTTTGATCTTCTCCCATATTGTCTGTGGTTCTGCCATTTCTTCTTGTTCAGATTCTGAATCTGTTTCTTCTAAGTGTTCTTGATTGTGGCCTTCCTCGTCGTCAGGTCCCGTCAGTGAAACCTCTAGTACCTGTTGCATGTAATTGGTACTACGTGTCTGCACCATACACAGTACCTGCAAAGTTAAAATTTAAGGTCAGTACCGTGCTTGACGATTACAAAATTTAAATAATATACTGTGAATTTTTAAAATGATAAAAAAAATAAAAAAGTGGCCAAGAGTGGCCGCTTGCAGCACTCGTAGTACTGACAACTTGTCGAATCCCCGGCAACGGCACCAAAAACTTGACACGCTTTTTACATGCGTAGAAACGCAAGTGTACGCGTCAATGTAATATAGGCCTTTGGAGGCCCGAGTCGAACTCAGGGATACGTGAATTGTCGGAGACTACTACTAACTACTCACAATCAGCTAGACCGATTAAATAGTTGGGAGTTGTTGTTAAAATTAAAAGAAAATGAAAATAAAACAAAACAAAGCAATCGATTAAATGTTTGGTTTAATCAATTCAAAATGAGATCTTTAGGATTGCGGTTTCACCGCGGGTTTTCATTGTATTAAATTCTATATAGTCACTCAAATTTATCTCTCTATCCGGGTAGTGGCCTGAAATCAGAATTGCTCATTGTCGTGGTACAATTCACTACCTATGTCTAGGTCAGTTCCACCGTCATAGTAACCTATACCCTAAACTAGGTGCATTAAAAACGATCTCTCGGTATCCACCATTAACCTTACACCACTTTGTTCAAGGGATTTGTCAATTAATGCCAATTCCGTCTCTTTTCAACCATTAATTCTTCTTTCAAAGTAAATAAGGGCATTAAATTATTATTATGGTGATCAAGCATAACAATATAATTGAGAAAACGAAATTACACCACGGATTTAAGAGATAAGGTATGAATTACTATGATAAAATTGTCATATAATGAATTCTCGGACTACTCTCGGTCCTAAAGACAAAGGGGATTAGCCCCGCATGTTCATCTCAGAGCAACACGTGGAGTAGAAAAAAGGGAAACATGGAGAAAAACGTGATTGAGTGGTGAAACCCCTGAACGGAGAAGATCCAAGCGATCCTTGGCGTAGAATACACGTTATCCCGCCTTTCGGTGGTGGAAATCGTCTTCTTCAGCATCCATATCAACTGGGGCGTGCTTCTGGGCCCCGTTCTTCTCTCCACACCTTCTCAGGACGTGTGCAGCGGCTAATGACCTTCTCTATTTCTCTTGGCTGCCGTCATTAGGTATAATCACCGAGTTAGGTCGCCAAAATATCACAGCCGTCGGATTTAGATCAATCTGAAGCAAACATGTATCTAACGGTGTCGATACCATCGACGCGAGTCGATGGTATTGACCCGACACTGTATCGGCTGAATTTCTTTTCTTTTCTTTGTCGCAACTGATGCCACCTCGATACCATCGATGCGGGTCGATGGTATCGACAGTCATAGGCATCGGTTTTGTCCTTTTACCATCATTGTAGCTCCACTAGTCGATAGTATTGACATATGTGTCGATAGTATCGACTCACTCTTCGCCAGCAACCTGTTGATATCTCGATACCATCGACATCCCTGTCGCTAGTATCAACTTTCTTCTGGTCCTTGCGGCTGGCAACCTGTGGTCCGGTCGATGGTATCGACCACCGTCGATGGTATCGACAGTAGCAGATACTTGTTTTTCCTGAAATTACAACACGAGACCACATAAGTCTACACAAAACGTATTCTTTTGATAATTTATACTCAAAATGCTGAAATCAGGGAGATTTGACATAGAGAAGTAACATAGACCAAAGTAGATGAATTATGCAACATTAACCACAAAAATGACTAATAAATGCATAAAACATATATAAAACAAGTCTATAAATGCGACTCAAAATCATCGCATCACCCTACTTTGTTTCACTTTCTTCTTTCTTCCGCCCTTTCCATTAGTGATATTTGTACCCATTTCATCTCTCTCCCTCCCTTCTTCTTCCACCTACAGCCATGTTGGTGCCACCGATCATATAAGTTGGGGAATCTCTCCACAGTTTGTATTTTGCTTCACTCTTCCTCTCTGAAACATTAGGTGACCTTAGGCATTATGGGTGGCACATTTATGCAGGAATAGTGCTTGAATCCTCTACTTCCCCTATTGTCGATGAGTTGCATTGTTGGTGGCCTAATCCACTTCTGGAATGGACCAGCATAAAGGAGACGACACCCAGTGAGCATTGGATCGCAATCTAGCACCCTGCATTTGGAGCCATCTCCCTACCACACCTGAGCATTTTTGGGCTAGTACAAAGAAAACTGTAGGGTTCCTCTACCCCAAGTGACCAATCCACAAATGACATGTCACCTATGTCACCTCCCACCCCCCTCTTGCACATGATGCCACCCTTACGACTCAAGGAAATAGAGATTCTAGATGTCATATCATGGATCAACGACCAGATCTTGGTAAGTTCATTCTTTTTTCTTCTCAACAAATGGATAATCTTGCATGTATCATACCTCTTGCATCATTTAGACTTTTTTTATATATAATATATGAATTTTTATCTAGATAACTAAATCTATCCACTGTAACTAGTTTTAGATGAAATTTTACTTATGGTTCTTCTAATATCCCAAAATGCATGCTTTCTATGTGTTTTTAAAGTGTTTTATGCATTTAAATGGACAAACTTGCTCTTTTCTGCCTCAAACGTTGTTTTTAGACTTAGATCGGTAGCATAAACATCTTTGTGCATCAACTTTCAGACTTTATCCAGCATTGCACCTTAATATAACCCAATGTTTCTTATACTACCTAAAATGGTTTTTTATTCTGAAAGCTACTTCTTTGATGTCTAATCTTGATTGGATGCACCCCAAATCCTTATTCTAGATCCAAATTAGTAGTTAAACAAAAATTCTCACTTGTTCATGCTACTACCCTATTTTAATTTGATGTTGTGCTTCGAATCATGAAATATGCTTAATGTTGAATCTCCAACCTTGCTCAAATGCTGACTTAATACTACTCAACCTCTTATGTGACCTCCAAATCAGTAATTTTACATGCCTTGTACCCCTAATTTCTATGTGGATCTTTCTTGTACACAATTGTGGCCAATTGACCTAAACTTGGAATGTAACCTAGCATTCATGATTGATAATTGAAGATCCATCTTATTCAAATCTTGCCCAAATGACAATCTTTGTTACATAATGATATGAAATTAGTACCTTAGTGGTGCTTATGATACCTAACTCTAGTACACCCCATCTGCACTGATGATGAAAATATTGCATGATAACAAATCAGAATGCCTAACATGACTATGGTAATGCTAATGTTGTTCATCATTCTAGAATGTTATGATTTCTCCATCTAAGATCATGAGATTCTAATCTTATGATCCCTAATCCTAGTTGTGATGTGTATCCCTAAATTTTGATGAAACCAAGATGTGTGATGCAACATCATAATGATAATGTGTGACCTAGTTTGACAATTCAATGATGATGTTTATGATACCTAGACTTAGGTGACACATACAATCACCATAATATGATTACGATGACCTAATCATGTTTATGTTAATCCATTTTTACTTGTTTGCAATCCTATGATCAATTATTTGACTCTTTTTCATGATCTATTCAAGCTTTCTATATTTGGTTTTCAAAATCAAATGATTAATCATGTGCTCTGATGAAGGTATGATTTATTCTCTTATTCATTAGATTAGTGATATTGAGCTTACTTTTATGTATGTATGCTTAATCTTATTGGCTTTATATACTTGTTTGATCTACTTTTTCCCTATGATTAGTCTGTTATTTTTTGTTGAAATACTTTGAACAAAATTGAACCTATCTACTATACAAACCTTGTCCACCTGCCTGAATTCTAGAGGTAAGGGCACAAGGCATGTTAAAATAGGGTTATTTCTCTGACTTTTGGTTGTTGTTTTATGCATGCATATGTTATGTAATCCATTATAGGAATGGATGCCCAAGTGCACTCTCTTTTGGCTGTGTAACCATAAGGAGTGTGGATTTAGAGTAATGAACAGTTCCATGGAAAATGGTATTAAAGAAATTACATATCCTCTATCCATGCCTAATAATCCAATTACACATGCTTTAGAGATTGTTCTTTCATCTCATCTCTTCTTTAAGGACTACCCTAAGTCACCCATTAGATGATGATTAGTTTCTTGTCTCCTCATGTGATTACTCTCTTGATAACTGATCACATGATTTCTAAATTATGGGTAGCTTATGTATGGGGAAAACTAGAATTCTAACAAAATGGTAGAAGTGGAGTAGAATTGTGATGATGACATGATCTAAACTTAATTTGAAAAACTAAATTATGATTAATGACAAATACTATTGAAGATAAGAAATCTTGTAAGACCTCTCAGATCATGTAAACTACACCTAACCAAATCCAAACTATGTGCTTTCCATGTTTGAAGTAAAATGATAATAATCTTGACATGATGAAAAATAGAGGATTTACACCTTATACCTCATTTTTAGTGAGACCCCTATTTGATTAATTCCATGCTGCCATGTTGTTGACTACACCTCAAACATAATGAAGCATACTTTCCCTTTTTGATATGTATCATGATCATGCTTGAAAATGATGCTTCTTTTGGGACTCCCAAAATCTCGAGGAAATACTTTTATACAAGAGGCATTTTTCCCTTTTGATTCCTATGCTTCTGTCTAAGATCGGTTATGAATGATATGATGGATATATATATCTCAATCTTACCCTATTATTCTCTATATGTTAAATTTCCCAATTCGACTTCATACCCTCAACATGATTTATAAGGAAGGGAATGTGATTATCACCTTGGTATTAGAAAATCTTGAAACATAGCTTTCCCTATCATGCTCTTGATCCTTGATCTCACGACCTAGTGGAATTTGTTTTATCATTGATACTCTCTGTACTTTGATATGTTTGATATTTCATGACTAATGAGGACTAGTGTGATAGATTACGGTGGCAGTGGAGTTGTAACTCCCCTAACATAGGTCACATCCCTACACGACTACCTCTAAATTTTCATCTTGTTAAGTATTTAGAGTTTACAATGGTAACCCCATTCACTGAGTTTTGATTTTTGGACCTAAGTCTCAAATGGGTCAGGTCTCTAAGATTTTGATACTCAACCTAGAATCGTGATTCAATGATGACCTCGAGTTACGATGTTGACTATAGCATGTTGTTGAAAGTCCTAGAAATACTTAGGTCTACATCACTTTCCAACCTCGATACCATGAAAATAAAAGTGATGATGGATATTACAAAATTTTACATGATTTTTGTTCAATTAATGTATATTAATGAATGATCACCCCTAAGGTCTGAGGTGGGAACTTAAACTCTAGCTTCAAAATTTTGGACTTCTGGCCTTTGATATCCAAACGCTAACTCTCAATATTGATTTATGAAATATTGAATCATGAATTTTGATCTTGATGTTGATTTGACTCCTTTTATCATCCTATTTGGATCACGAGATCATCCTTGATATATGATTGATGACTTTCATGTTCCCAAATCTTGGAAAAAATGCAATGATAATTATGTTGATTCTCTTGATTAATGACTTAAGGGTGATATCTAATGTGGGCTAGGGACCTTTTTCTGATTTTGAGCACAAAATCATGATATGAAATATAATGTTTACCTTGAATTGTTGAAATATGAAATCAGAGTCATGGATGTTTAACCCCACCTAGGCCAATGTAGAAACTATGACCCTATATATTCGGATTGGAAGTCATTCTCTATTATTGATTCAAAGAGCTCTATTCATTTGACTTAAAGTGTGGTCTCTCTAAATATGTGATCTATGTGACAATGTGCTGACTATGATGCTCGATTTCTTGATTTTGAAATGGTGTCAATGTTGAATGAATATCAAATTGATTATGATGTGTATTATTGACTCCCAATATTGATTAATGGATTGATTTAATTGTGACGACAAAACTATTTTTAAGGTGGGGAAGATGTGATAACCTAGATTTTCTCTCTCCTCAAATTAATACATATCTTGACTCATTAGATGCTTTGTTTATTTAATAAACTCCCTCACCCTCAATCACATGACTTTGAGTCACTTTATACTCAAATGATGCTTTGGAATTGATTAAATGTTGTGCTAATATTGACTAGAGTCATGTGCATATTTACACTTTTAAAAGTGAATTTCCAAAATTTATTATCCTCAACATTATCATCTAGGATCTAAAATTCTAATATAATAAGTAGTGAGATGTTCTATACCAATGATGAAAATTTCATCTCGGTCTGAGTTATGGTTTGGTAGGTATAAATTTTGCAATATTACCAAAAAATAATATGAACTAACTTAAACAACTCAACGATATGTGGCACTCCCTCTCGACCAATTAAACCCCCCTATTTTGGAGAAACGGATCCACCCTCCCATCCCTTTGATCAACTTTTAGTTCATACTAGAACTTAATCTAATGCTCACTTAGTTGAATGCTACCTTGTGTTAGGCAAGGTACAACCACCTTTGCCTTGGCCAATCTGAGCCTCTTCAAGGAAATTATATACCCCTTGCATTTTTTTCCTTCCGTCTTTCTTTTTTGCCATTTTGTTTATGATTCATGCATGTTCACCTCTATTCCTCTCTTATTCTACCACCTACATCCATGGTGGTGCCTCCAACGTCCAAAGTGGGGACTCTCTCCATATTATCTTTTGCTTCACTCTTCCTCTCTCTAACCTCAGGTTACCTCGGCCTTTCTAAGTAGCACATTAACAGAATAAAATAGTGCTTGGATCCCCAACTTCCTCTAGTGTTGATGAGGTGAGCAGATGGCGGCCTCCTACACTTCATGATAAGATGAGTGCAACAGAGAAGACACCAAAAAGGCGTTAAATTGAAATACAACACTCCATGTTTGGGGCGGTCTCCCTACCATGACCAAGCATTCGTGGGTCGACCCAAAGCCAATTGAAGGGCTCCTCAACCCCCACATGACCAATCCACATATAACACATATCCCACATCCTCCCCTCTCTCACATGGGATCCCACCCTTGCAGATCAAGGAAAGAGAGATCTTAGCAGTTTGCTCACAGATCAATGGCCAGATCTTGGTAAGTTCCTTCTTTTTGTCTTCTGAACAAATGGTGAATCTTGTAGATATCACATCTCTTGCATCCTTTAGCATTTTTTTACATATTATATACGATTTTTTTTATCTAGATAACTATATCTATGCATTAGAACTAGTTTTAGGACCCAATTCTACTTGTAATTCTTTCAGTATCCCAAAATGCATTCTTTCTATGTCTTTCTAAAGTGTTTTATGCATTTAAATGCACAAGTTTACTGTTTTGCCTCAAAATTTGATGTTAGCCTATATTAGTAACTTGAATATCTTTATAAATCAACTTTATAACTTTATCCATATTTCCACCCTAATATGACCAAATGCTGCTTATGTGGCCTAAAATGGGATTTTCTGTTAAAAGTTACTTCTTTGATGCCTAACCTTGATTGTATATGATCCAAATCCTAATTCTAGATCTTATGTTGAACTAATATTCGAATGTGTTCATGCTAATATCCCATTTTTATTTTATGTTCTGCGTAGAACCATGAAACATTCATAATATTGATACCTTAATGTTGAATATCCAACCTTGCTCACATGTTCACTTAATACTACTTAATCTCTTGTCTGACCTCTAGATCAGTATATTACATGCCTTTTACCCCTCTATGTCAATGTTTCTTGTACACAATATTGACTAATTAACCTAAACTTGACTAAAAATATAGCCTAGTATGCATGATTGATAATTGAAGATCCATCTTATACAAATCTTTCCCTAATGACCATCCACGTTACATGATGATCTCAAGTCAGTAGCTTGGTGGTTTCTATGAAACCTTACTCTAGTAGACCTCATCGACACTGTGATGATAACAATCTTGCATGATGATGACTCAAAATGCCTATTATGACTATGTTAATGCTACTGGTTCTCATCTTGCTCAAATCTTATGATTGCTCCATCTAAGATCATGAAACTCTAATCTTATGATCCCTAATCTTAGTTGTGATGTTTCATTCTAGATTTAGATGAATCTAAGATGTAAGATGGGACATGGTAATGATAATGCATGGCCTAGTTTGTAAAATCAGTGTTAAAGCTTATGAAATCTAGACTTAGGTGACACATCCAACCACCATAATATAATTAAGATGACCTAATCTTGTTGATGCTAAACCAATTGTACTTTTTAGCAATATATGATCAAGTGGTTGACTCTTATGCCAATATGTAGTCAAGATTGCTATGTACATGGTTTTGTAAATCGAATGCTTAATCTTGTGCTCTAACAGAGGTATACTTTATCCTCCTATTGTCTAGATGAAAGGTACTGAACTTGCTTGTATGTATTTATGCTTAATCTTCTTGGATTTATATACATGTTTGAACTACTTGTTCCCTATGACTAGTACTTTGTTTAGCTTGAAACACATTGAAAAAACCTTGAACATAATTGAACTTGCCCTTCATACAAACCTTATGCACATGACTGAATTCTCGGGGTAAGAAAACAAGGCATGTTGAAATAGGGTTACTTCATTGGCTTGGTCATGAGGTCTGTCACGTAGAAATATGGTGACATTTAGGCTTTGAGCCTCATAAGCCCCTAATGGACCCTCCCTAGGGAAGCTAGTCAATGTCCATATATAAGATGTTGTTTAGTGTAATGGAAATGCATCTAAAACATGCTTGCTTGTTAATAAGAAAGTATTAAATAGTGTTAATTTATTTCTTACAATTATATTAAGTTTTCCAAGCATATAAGTTCTCTTAAACATGTTATTGTATGTATTTTATAGCACACTCAACACAATTACGATGATGTGTACTCATTTTATGATTTTAGGTACTAGGTACACTATGACTCTCATACTATGGTCATTTCTTCTTCTCTTATATAATAAAATGCATCTATTACTATGATGATATCTAATGACATGAAAATGGAATACATGGGTTGATATATGTGACTAGGATCTTGTCAGGTACCAATTTAGCAATCTTGTGTTATGTCATGTACTTACGTTTGTTCTATATCTTTTTGGTTGTGGTTTTATTCATGCATATGTTATGTGATTCCTTCTTGGGACAGATACCTAGTTCCACTCACCTTTGACTATGCAACCATTAGGAGTGTGGATTTATGGTAATAAACAATTATGTGACAAATGGTATTAGAGCAATCACATATCCTCTATGTATATATAATAATTCAATTCCACATACCTTAGAGAGTCTTATTGCATCTCATCTCTTCTTTCAGGCCTAGTGTAAGCCATCCATTAGATGATGGCAAGTTTCTCATCTCCTCATGTGATCTCTCTCATGACAACTAATCACATGATTTCTCAATTATGGATAACTTATGTATGTGGGAAACTAAAATTCTAACAAAATGGTAAACTTTGGGTAAAATTATCATGATGCCATGATCTACCCTTAATTTGAAAAAATTAATTATGATTAATGACAAATACTCTTGAAGCTAATAACTCTTTATGACCCCTCAGATCATGTAAACTCAACCATACCAAATCTAGACTATATGCTTTCTATGTTTAAGGTATAAAAATAATAATCTTAATGTGATGAAATAAGGAGGATTTACACATTATACCTCATTTTTGGTGAGGTACCTATTTGATTAATTGAATGTTTCCTTATTGTTGATTATACCTCAAACATAATGAAGAAAATGTCACTACTACAGAAACAGCCTTTGGCGTCGGTTGTTTAACCCCCTTTGGCGTCGGTTTCTGAGCGACGCCTATGTGGGCGCCGCTAAAGGTCGAACACTTCGGCGTCGGTTTTTTAACCGACGACTATTTAACATATAGGCGTCGGTCTTTTAGTAGATAACCGACGCCAAAAGGGTTCGCGCCACAGAAAACGGTGTCATCTAGGACACATTATGCGTCAGCAAATCTAATAAACTGATCAAGACCAGATATAAACTCTGGGGTGCAACGATTACGAATGGACATCCATGATCTATCCATTCTATGATCAGAGAAAACAAGTATATATTTGGAAACAAGTATATATTAGGAAAAGATTAGGGTATACACTTACATCCTAAGTGTATAATGTGATGTCATCCTTATATATTATAAATGTGTACCACCTATCCCATCTGTGAACACGTAATCTCACTAGTAAGTGTATAATGTGTATTGGGTTTTTAAGAAAATTTCGACAACATTTCCCCGTTGTTCTCTAAGTACATATGTACTTAGAGAACAAACGGGGAAATGCTATCGAAATTTTCTCGAAAACCCAATACACATTATACGCTTACATCCTAAGTGAGATTAGGTGTTCAAGAATAGTCCCAAACTGGGGACTATCCAATATTTACTCCTAATGAGTCAATCTTGGACAGGTTTCTAGGCCAACAAACACAATCATAGATATCTACAATGAAGTCGGACTCCATACAAACAGTATATAATTTAGTGATTGTTCATTCTAATTTATACCAATGTACAAGTAATATAAAGAACAATGATTGTTCACTTTCTAGGCCAACAAACACATGTGATGTCATTCTTATATATAATAAATGGGTACCACCTATCCCATCCTTGAACACCTAATCTCACTAGTAAGTGTATAATGTGTATTGAGTTTTGAAGAAAATTTCGGCAGCATTTCCTCACTGTTCTCTAAGTACATAGGTACTTAGAGAACAAACAGGGAAATGCTACCGAAATTTTCTCGAAAACCCAATACACATTATACACTTACATCCTAAGTGAGATTAGGTGTTCAAGAACAGTCCCAAACCGGGGACTATCTAAGATTTACTCCTAATGAGTCAATCTTGGACGGGTTTCTAGGCCAAAAAACACAATAATAGATATGTACATGTTAGGCTTTCATCACAATTGATGTTAGGGTTTCATCAATGTTAGTGTTTAATCAAATCAAATTAGGATGCTAGAATGGACAAGTTTAAATCAAATTAGGGTTTAAATCAAATCAAACACGGCCGTGGTAGGCCATTCTTCTCAATTCTCAGTGAAAGAAGTAGAACACTAACTAGTCTTAGGTTTTGAAGTCAGAGCAGCAAGCAGAGCAGAGCAGCGGGCGGCAAGGAAGAAGACAAGGAAGAAGGTGCTACGGCTAATACCTTGTGAGCAGCGGAAGCAAGCAAGAAGACAACGCCGCAGTAGGGCGTGAGCAGGGAGGAAGGAGCGGGCGGCGGCGGCGCAAGGAGGAAGGCGGCGGGCGGTGGCGGTGACATAGAGCAGCAGCAGGGATCGTCGGCGGCGAGCGAGAAGCAGCAGGCACCAGGCACCAGGCGGCGATTTTGGGAGAGCGCATAGGAGAATCGATGAAACAGGAAGAAAGGGGGAAGAGTCGGGTGATCGTGCCTCTATTAAGTTGGTCAATGGCGTCGGTTATCTAGGACAACCGACGCCTATTATCTTCAGCGTCGGTTGATCGTAATAATCGACGTCCAATTAGACAATCTTTACCCCAAATTAATTGGCGGGAACTATTATCAGCGTCGGTTATCCAAGGATAACCGACACCGAAAGTGGAACTTTTCGCGCAAAATTTCATTTCACATAGGTGTCGGTGAATTGTTAAACAACCGACGTTGTATGTGACCCAGATTTGTTTCGCTCGAAAATTGGATTTCGCGGGCGCCTTTAGGCGTCGGTTGGTTACACTCAGCCGACGCTGAATACAAAGTGGTACCCGTGTCTGGCTGGTCTTCGAATATAGACGTCGGTTTGTATAAATAACTGACACCGAATATTATAGGCGTCGGTTGTCCAAAATAACTGACACCCAGAAAAGCGACACTGAATGCTATTTCTGTAGTAGTGTGTTCTCCTTTTTTATATGTACCATGATCGTTCTTAGAAATTATTACACTTTTGGTACTCTCAAAATCAAGAGGAAATACTTTGATACAAGAGGCATTTTCCCTATCGATTCCTATGCCTCTTAGTAAATCTCAATTTTGAATGATATGATGAATCGATATCCCAGTCTTACTCGATTTGAATTCTTTATTTCCAAAATTTACCCTCATCTTGATCGTAGAAGGAAGGGAATGTGATTATGACTTTAATAGTAAAAAATATTGATACATGGTTTCCCTATTATGATCTTAATCATTGATCTCATGGCCTTGTAGAATATTATTTGATCATTGACATTCTCCCTATTTTGATATATTTAAATATTCCATGACTAATAAGGACTAGTTCCTAATTAGGGTGGTAGTTAACTTGTGACTCCCCTAACTGGGTCACATTGCTATATGGATACCTCTAAATTTTTATCTAGTTAATTACTAGAGTTTTTAAAGGTAACCCTTTCCACCCAATTTTGATTTCCGGACCTAATCCTACAATAGGTCTAGTCTATAATGATACTTCACTCGGCCTGGAATCTTTATTTATCAATGACTTCAAATTACAGTGTTGTCTCCAACCTAAATACCATGATATTAGAACTAATTATGGATATTAAACATGTTGCTCAATCATTTATTAATTAATGTATATGGACAAATGATCACCCCTAAGGTATAAGGTAGGAACTTAAACCCTAGCTTCAAATTTTTGGACCTATGATCATTGATGTCCAAACTATGACTCAAGATATTAATATTGAAATCTTGACTTATGCTTTTTGATCTTGATGTTGATTTGAATTCGTTCAACACCCTATTTGGATCATAAGATCACCCTCTATATATGGTTGATGACATTAGTGATCCCAAATCTCGAGGAAAATGTAATGACAATATTGTTGTTTCTCTTGATTTAGGACTTAAGGGTGATCTCACATGTGGACTAGGGTGAGACATTTCACTGATATACTCGAATTTTGGTGGTCTTCCTTAAGGAATTCTAAACACAAAAAGGGCTTTTTCCATTCTAAAAGATGATACATGAGTACACCTTCATTATCAGGATGTAGTGATTTCTAGTGTTTGATCCACTATGGGCTTGAGAAATCTGGACCTAGGGATGATCTTGCAAGAAGAATGTGTAGAAGGTTTGTTCCACTCCTTTCCTTGATTCTTATACTTCTTTCCTCCTCTTGGACACCATGGGAGACCTAGGGAAGGTCTGGTCAATTCATATCCATTCCTTATCAACTACCACCCTTTCTTTCTCCTTTGACTATAGTGGAGAAAAGAGGTATTATGTGTTGGTAAGGTATGCCCGTAGAGCCAATCATATGATGACTGACTTGGCATAATTACCTAAAAGGATTTGATTAATAATAATATATATAAGGCAAGCTTCCAATTCATCTATTTCACTCAGTTATGAGATAATGAGGATACATAGTGAATGTGTAGAGAATTATATTACTCAATGGCGTATGTTGTCAAGTTCCTATCCTTGTGATGAGATCATACGGATGTTAAGAGTACAGATAGATATTCTCATTATGTCCATGATCGGTTGTTATTGTGGAAGGTTGATAGACATCAGTAACACATAAGATCAGAGTGAGTTCGTTGATGACTAAATCTCATTAATTATGATATGGCAAAATCAAATCAAGAACACAAATACATGTTAGAGAACATTGTACTGAACATACCCACCTTGAGAGTGACACATGGTTTTGATGTCACAGTCATCTCTCATAGTGAATATTGTTATTGTGATTCATAGACCTAAAATCACTATGCTCATCACATGTCGTTGGGTAAGTTTTGACATCATCAAACACAGTCCTAAAACATGGGTTGTTATAACAGTGATGATTGGGTGACTGTAACACATGGGGATAGACTGTGAGAGATAGATACAAAATGTTTCCCTCCTACTGGAGTATGATATTCTGGCCACTTGATAAGTGAGACTGATAAATGCATGTGGATGCACACTTGAATCAATATATTATATTGAGTTCACATTATCTCAGACAGTTTTCTCTTGGTTCAAGAAACATGGATTAAATGTTGAGAGGATGGCCAACCATGCCTCAAATTCATCCTAGACATCAGAGACAAAGGAATTATACAATCACTACAACACCTTACATAGATTGTAGGTTGAAGTTATTCTCCAACTTTTCATTTCACTTGGGTAGCCCTGATGTGTGACTAGGTAGCACTTTGCCTGTGATGTCATAAGCTAGTTATGGACATTCACTACCAACATGATATGGGACCTATAGGGTCACACACATAGAAATTAATCTAGAAGAGGAGTTTGATCTTGAATAACAATTAGATTGATTACTAAAGTGCTTAGGTATTCAATTCATGTAACTGATTACTTGATTGGTTGATCAAGTTTTCCAAACGACCATCTCACTGAGTGAGATGGTCGTTTGGAAAGCTGGAAGGCCGTCTCAAGTAGTTGAGATGACTGTTTAGGGGTCAGGATGATCAGATATTAGTTTTTCTTAGTTCTTCCCTTAAACCGACTGGTTCAATATGATTGAACCCACTAACTCATCTCAACTCACCATACGACCATTCGGGTGAGTGAGATGGGCTATCATTTGGGTGAGATGGCTCGGTTGGATCAAACTAAGGTTCAGAATGTTTCCTGAATAGTTTCATTTGTTCTTTACTTGAGGAACAAGGAAATTAATATGAGATATTAATTGGATTCAAAATATCCAAATTTGTTTTAGATTGGGAATTGCCAAATGGCCATTTGGTAGTGTGAGATGACCGTCTCATGCACCAGATGATTGTATGGGTGTGCAAAATGGCCGTTTCGGCTGTTGTAGGTTATGAAAATTCAAAATCATCTAATTTTTTCCACTCATGTATATTAATCCTGTATCGGATAGCAATCGGGAACCTTGACCCTAACCTCTACTATAAATAGAGGGGTACTGGAGGCTTTCTATAGCACAACACAAAACTAGAAAACTGAGAATCAGTTCCTATGACAACTATTGTCCTCTCTGGTTGTGGTAACCAAGAGAGTCCAGGAAAGTCTTACCTGAAAAGGAGGGATAGACAACATGAGAGAACAAGTAAAAAGTTGTCATTGTGAGAGAGCAGGTTGGTGACTAGTACACCAATGAAAGGGACAACTCCTTCCTATCTGCTCTTGGTGAATGACAAAAGTTCTAGTTGGTCCATGTGGACTACTCTAGAGGAAGAAGTCCTTCAGCTGTTGTTCAGAGAGAAAAGTCAACATGCAGTCTGTGGCGAGACCACTGGAGTTACTGCAGAGGTTGTGCAGATGTTGTTTGTCGTGAAAACCAGGTGCTTCACAGCCACCATCTAAGAGAAACTTCTCAGCAATTGTAAAGATGTGATTTTTGTCGTTGGACTTGCACCACGACCAAGTATAACTTGCTAAAATCATCCTTCCTATTTCATAGTATTTGATGCGATCATGTTGTTATGATAATATGCATAGATAAATTTTTTTGTTTCCACTGCTATACTCTTTGCCCATATTTTGCAACAGTGGTATCAAAGACACGTCAATTTATTATGTTTTAATATAATCGATATGATCAGATTTTTGGTTTTATCATTTGTTTATTTCATATGATTCCCATATGCATATCCAATCAAAGACCACATAATCCCAAACTATATATATATATATATATATATATATATATATATATATATATATATATATATATATATATGATGAGATATATATGCACGCAATTTACACGCATCATCCTAAATTTGGTTTTGATGGTGGATATGTAGTGTTGTTATGGACGATACCCTTTATCTACGTGTGGTTGGATGGTTTGGTTCCTTTTTATCTCGGTATGCATACTGATCCTCTACCTCCCTCTTCCCAATGTAAAGCTAATGCTTTTATATCTATGCTCCCCTCAAATGTAACTCAAGGTTTCCTTTATTCAATGTAATAAAGTAGCAATAGGATAGTTTATTTTCATGCAACGACGTTGAAGATGTTTATCGTTGGTTGAGATGACCAGTTTGTGAGATGATCCAACCGTCTGGTGGATCATGGAGGATAGAGGACAATGGAATCATATGACTTCCTAGTGGGCCCAACTGACCTTCTAAAAGGAGTCCAGACATCAGTTGGATAGGAGGCCAGAAAACCATCCCAGAAGGCCTAATCGACCGTTTGAAAGGAGTCCAAACATTGGTAAAATAAGATGACCAACGGACCGGCCAAGAGGCGAGACAACCGATTCAAGGGTTGAACCGATCTACCCAGATTGGCAAGAACAGATCTACATCAACCGCATGATCATACCTGTGATGTGATGATTGACCTAGGTGGTAGTAATTCCTTGTAGGTCCAAGGAATTACAAGTAGACAATGGCCGTAACCATCTTTTTTTGTTTTATATTGTATGTTTACGTTGTGGGATATAGCATGTATATGATACGTACGATATATGTGGTGATTGGATACAATATATGTATATATATGATATATATGAAACTACTCAATCAAACATATTAAGTCTAAGATTCTTTCCAATAGAAATACACATGAAAAGCTTGATCGACCAAGCATAGCTTTGCACAAAGTATGCTACACCGTCTATCTCATGGAAGTGTGATGGTAGATATGTAGATTTGCACAAAGAATGGTGCATATCTATCGTATTGACTATTGGGTCGGGCTTAATTGGTGACATGGAGAGACCAAGCTCAGAGGCATGCATATGATCATGGAAAGGAGTTGTGCATATCATCTATCTAAGAGTTACATATGATGCAATTGGGAAGTTGGCCTACCTAAATAGCTAGGTTGTGGGCGGTCAGCAAAAGCTGACTCATGACTTGATGAAATATGAATGTTGGCTCATTAGAAAATTGTACGCTGTAATTTTTTGACTTGATACTTGAGGGTTACTAAATTGAATAAATAATGAGAATGATAAATAATTAAAGACCTAATTATTATCGCCCAAAATTTTAATCAAATAAAATCAAAAAGGAGTTTTTGAAAGTGCAAATTCTTTTATAGAATCAAAAACCCAACAATTACTTTTCTCTACGATCAGTCCTTGAGAAGGACAAACTTGTTGGGAACAACTTCTATGAATTGTTCAGGATGTTGAGAATTATTCTCACATAGGAGTGCTATCTCTATGTCCTAGAAATGCTAGATTCAGAGAAACTTGCTCAAAATGCTCCAACTACTGACAAGGATTCTTATAAGAAGCATACTAAGGACGTCATGGATGTCAAGTTTATGATGCTATGTCTGATGAACCATGAGTTACAAAGACTGCATGAGAACATGGGGGTGATTGAGATGGTCACACATCTCAAGAACATGTACCAAGATTAGGAAAGACACGAAAGATATGATGTCTCCAAGGCACTTTTCAAGTGCATCATAACAAAAGGAGATCTAGTAGGTCCTCATGTACTCAAGCTTATTGGGTATGTGGAGAACCTAGCTAGACTGGGATTCCCCTTGGGTCAAGAGTTGGTCGACATGATTTGGCAGTCCCTGCCAGAGTCATATAGTCAGTTTGTCATGAACTACAACATGAACAACTTTGACAAGTCGTTGATAGAGTTGTTGGGCATGTTGAGGATAGCTGAGACACAAATGAAGAAAGACAAGCCCAAGTTTGTGATGATGATCAGGAAGACAAAGGGCAAGTTAAAGACAAAGTCAAAGATAAGAAGAGTTCTAAAGCTAGCCAAAAGCCCAAGTCTTCAGATCTCAAGGCAAAAGGTGGAGTAAACAAGCAAATTGGTGATTGTCACCATTGTCACCAGCCTGGGCATTAGAGAATAAATTTCCCACTCTGGTTAGAGGAACTAAAGAAGAAGAAGGATGGCATTGAGGCCTTCACTTCAGGTATAAACAACATAAGATAAATTTGATTACTTCTTCATTTTGGTATGTGATACCAAATAGAGATCTAACATACTGATGTACAGGAGCTGACAAGAAGTAAAGGCCTACATGGAAGGACAAGGATGGACAAGGTGAAGCAAGTGTTGTAGAAGCATGTAAAAGAGTTATTATAACTGCTATTTCATTATCCCATTAGAATAGAGACATTTTCTTTATGCATCTTGTATGGACAAGGATGATTATCAATAAAGAATTATTAGTGCTTCTATTTCAAAGATATGATCTTGCACGACATTAGCCCTAAAACATCTGGCGACATTTGATGAAATGATCCAAAGATGAATGTTTATAATGTTTATAAAAAAGGATTATAATTGATAACTCAAGACTATCATTACCATTAGTCATCTTGTACGAATATGAGAGGTGCATGCCTAGAATACGTATTGATGTTGGTCTATATTTATTTGGTTATTGAACCTAAGGAAATAAGAAAATCTTAGACTCGCACAATATGACATGACATCCTTCACTATATGTAGTGGGAGGATAAAGCTTTCATTAGACTTTCTGCATATGATGCATGAAGACCTTATTTAACGAATGCTATAGATAATTAACTAATACTTCATTTTCATTTACTGGTAATATGATGATATGTACCAAATGAAATGAAAGAATTAATCTCTTGAAAATGTTTAATGCGATTATAAATGAAATGCGACATTGATGGAAGTATTAATATACTTTGATATGATCAAATGTTGAAATACTTTTACATCAATATCTTGATAACCTTTTGGGAAAGACTATTATAATGTATCACAAGTCAAATCCAAATGAGCATGATTATGTGTCAGAATGAAGGAATTATACCATGATGAGTCATGATATAATTGTCAATTAATCTAATCTTCTTATATCCTCACAAATATATACATATCACTAAGTAATGTACCACATGAATGGTTTAAAAGGACATGATATATGATATGATTTGGGAGTGTCCCAACATGTCAAAAGGACTAAAACCTACATTGATAAAGTTGTTTCTTGAATAAGGTTTCTCCATAACCATGAATGTTGAATATTACTAATAGTCCCAATCCAATAATAGAATCATTTTGTTAATAGGATAATTGAGTTCCTAAAGAATCAGTGGGAATAAAAGTAATACTCAGAGTGTTTGAGTTCAATGAAGAGATGCAATGAGAACAATGAGAATCACAAGTTGTTGTGGAAATCTGAAGTTCTTCATGTGACATAGAACAATATAGTTCTAGTAGAAAGCATTTGAGATTGGAGGATAGTGAATCCAATGATTCAAATGGGTTAGTCATATAGGATGTGCCAACTAGTCAAGTAGAAGGTATTTCTGAGTAATATGGAATCCATGTAAGCTAACAAGGTAGGACATTGATAGAGCCACCTAAAAGGATAACACCTAAAGGGTGCAATAGGGTCTTATGATAAAGACCTACATGGATAACATAAAAGGATATGTTGGTTGAATAAATCAATTTCAAGATGTTGGACATGATAGAAATTCCTTTACCAATTGTTATGCTTGTTGTTGTAGTTAAATAGACTAAGAGACTTGGCATATAAAGATAAAGGCACATTCCTTAATGGAATACATTAGAGGATGTATACGTGACACAACCTAAAAGGTTTCATAACTTCATGAATGTGATATAAGTCAATAAACTACAATGTTCAATCTGGGATTGAAACGAGCACCTCAGAGATGGGATCTTATGACTTGACAAGATAGTCAAAGAGTTTGACTTAATTCAAGAAAAAAGATGAAATATGTGTTTACAAAATATTTAGTGGGAGCGTATATGGATATTTCACATATGATGAGGAATAACATATCAATATTGTGAATGTTAAGATTTAGCATGAAAACTCCTTCAGCTATGAAGGAAAAGGTGAAACTTCTTATGAGATAAGAATCAAGGCCTATAGAGATAGTTCTTGAGTGTTTCACAATGGAAGTTTAAGCACGTACAATAGCAATGTGTTGAAATTGTTCAACATGGAAGGATTCAATGAAAGAAAATTTGCATTAGTCTCTCATGAACCCTATATTCCTATTCTTGTCAAGAAAGTAAATATCATGAATAATATTACATGGGCCAGCCCAACAATGGATCTATCATGAATGATATAAATGTACTTATCCCATATAATCTTGTATGTATTAGACATGACAAGATGATATAAACTCCAATAAGGGTTATTGAAAATTCATTAAAGATATATGTTAGTGCTTGATAAGTGATTAAGGATATATTGCTAGTCAATGATGATAGAAATAATAGGAAGAGTTGGATGTAAAGAGTTCATCGATGCAAGCTTCCATAAATGACAAAAGTGATCGCAAAATTTAAATATGTTTTGAATTAATAGAATTAGTGATGATTTGCTAGAAAGGTTCCAAACTAAAGCCATTAATGCTAATATAAAATAGAAGCCAAGTATGCTTGTGTTATGAACACAAAGTGATATTATATGTATCTAAAAGTTCATATGATGAATTTATAGATGTTTCGACCATTGATGACTCAGTAGAGATATTGTGATAACAATAGAGATAAATGTTAGGCATGGAATATTAGATACCATACTATGTCAGTTTCATCTCAAAGAGAAGAGATAAGAAACATGCAATATGCTGACTATAAGAAAAGTGTTGCTACCCACTAAATTAGCACTAGCGCAGTAGAAGCATGTCGGACATGTTTAGATCACTAATGATGAGATCCGTTGGTGATTGGCTCTAAGTGCAAGTGGAAGTTTGTTGGTAAGGTGTGCCCGCATAGCCAATCATATGATGATTGACATGGCATAATTACCTAAAAGGATTTGATTAATAATAATATATATATAAGACAAGCTTCCAATTCACTTGTTTCACTCATCTATGAGATAATGAGGATACAAAGTGAATGTCTAGAGAATTATATTACTCATTGACACACATTGTCAAGTTCCTATCTTTGTGATGAGATCATATAGATGTTAAGAGTACATATACATATTCTCATTATGTCCATGATTGGTTGTTATTGTGGAAGGTTGATATACAACAATAACACAAAAGATCAGAGTGTGAGTTGGTTGATGACTAAATCTTATTAGTCATGATATGGCAATATCAAACCAAGAACACAATAAATGTTAGAGAAAAGTATATCAGACAGACCAACATTGAGAGTGACGCATGGTTTTGACTTCATAGTCATCTCTCATAGTGAAGGTGGTGATTGTGATTCTTAGACCTGAAATCACTACACTCGTCACATTTTGTTGGGTATACTTTGACATCATCAAATGCAGTCTTGAAACATGGGTTGTGATAACGGTGATGATTGGGTGACTTTGACACATGGGGATTTATTGTGAGTGATAGATATGGGATTTGTCCCTCCTACTGGAGTATGATAGTCTGGCCACTTCATAAGTGAGACTGAGAAACTCAAGTGCATGCACATGTGAATCAATATATGATATTGATGTCGCGTTATCTCAGATAGTTTCATCTTAGTTCAAGAAACGTGGATTGAATGTTGAGAGGATGGCTAACCTTGTCTCGAGTTCATCTTCGATATTAGAGATAAAGGAATTATACAATCACTGCAATAACTTACACAGATTGTAGGTTGAAGTTGTTCTCCAACTTTCAATTTCACTTGGGTAGCACTGATGAGCGACTAGGAACCACTCTTTGCTTGTGATGTCATAATCTAGTTATGGACGTTCACTGTAAACATTATATGGTACCTATAGGGTCACACACATAGGAACTCATCTAGAAGAGGAGTTTGATCTTGAACGACATTTGGATTGATTACCAAAGTGTTTAGCTATTAAATTCACGCAATCGATTACTCGATTGACTAACCAAGTTTGTCAAATGACCATCTCAATGAGTAAGATGGTTGTTTGGGCAGCCAGACATGCATATCAAGTAGTTGAGATGACCGTTTGGGGGTCAGGCTAATCAAAGATTGAATTGGCTTAGTTCTGCCCTTGAACCAACTAGTTCAATACGATTGAACCGACCAACTCATCTCAACTCACCAGAAGACTGTTTGGGTGAGTGAGACTGACGTCTCACTTGGGTGAGATGGCACGGTTGGGTCAAACTAAGGTTTGGGATATTTCTAGAATAGTTTCGATTGTTCTTTTCCTGAGGAACAAGGAAATTAATATGAGTATTAATTGGATTGGAAATAGCAAAATTCGTTTCATATTAGAAACTGCCAAATGACACTTTGGCAGTATGAGACGACTGTCTTGCACACCATATGACCATTTGGGTGTGTGAAATGGCTAATTTGGCTGTTGTAGGTTGCAAAAATTCAAAATCTTCTGGTTCTTTCCACTCCCGCACATTAATCATGTACCAGATAGCAATTGGAAACCTTGACCCTGACCTCTACTATAAATAGAGGAGTAATGGGGGCTTCCCAGAGTACAACACAACACATACAACTAAGAATCGGTTCCTTTGATTACTATTGTCCTCTCTGATTGTGGTAACCAAGAGAGTCTGGGCAAGTCCTACCTGAAAAGGAGGGATAGCCAACGGGAGAGAACAACTGAGAAGTTGTCATTGGGGGAGAGCAGGTTGGTGAATTGTACAACAATAGAAGGGACAACTCCTTCCTGTCCCTTCTTGGTGAACGACAAGTATTCTAGTTGGTCTGTGTGGACTACTATATAGGCACGAGTCATTTGGCTGCTGCTCGAAGAGAAAAGTCAACCTGTAGTCTGTGGTAAGACTGCCAGAGTTGTTATAGAGGTTGGGCAGATGTTGTTCATGGTAAAGACCAGGAGTTGCACAACCACCATCCAAGAGCAACTTGTCAACAATTGCAAAGAAGAAAGTTTTGTCACTGGACTTGCTTTAGGGCCAGTTATAAATTTCTCAAACCATCCTTCCTATTTCATAGTACTTGATGCGATCTTGCTGTTATGGGAATACAGATAGATAATTTTTTTGTTTTCATTGTTATACTTTGTGCTCGAATTTCCCAACACTATGGGGCTATTGGAAATCTCTTAGGCATTTTCTAGAATAGGGAAGAGTTTTTGTTGGTTTTCATATTCCTAGATCCTACACTCTAGGTGAATGCTAAATCCTTCTCACTTACTAATTGTGAACACTTGTAAGGTATTGGTATGTACATGTAACCCTAAAGAATAATGTGTCTTAAGTCCAAGTGGCTTCAATATGTGTATGACTAGGTTATGTGTTATAGGGTTATAGTTGTCAAGTCAGGGCATATCTATCTTCCTTGGGAGGAAGTGGTTCCTGTCCTAGATACACACTTCTCTTTACTAGGATGTTGAACCTTTCTCATGTCCTCTTGTGTAGTTAGATCTTGAGCCATTACTCACGCAAGGGTTGGAATGTGAGACCATGGGTGTATCACAATATATGGTTATGTATTTGGTACTACAATGATGAAGTGGTTGTAAGGTGTGGGAGATAAAATGAGGAAAGAAAATATATAGGGAAGAGACGTGAAAGATATACATAAGACAAACATAATTGGATAATGTAGTGTGACAAATTATATGTTGTTCATATTACATTACTCAATTATACTCTAGCATTGTTATATACTTTTTTCATACTAAACATATAATATTCAATAAACATCACCTAGCTATGCTTATTTTAGTGGCAAGTAACCACTCACTAAGGCAACAACACCTCCCAAAATCTGACATTTTTTTAGGTTTTAGAGTTGCATAGGAAGATGCATGGTGCATGGTGATGGCTATGTTGTGGTAGGAAGTAGTTAGTTATAGTTCATACACACTCATCTTGAGGTGTGTGAGAGATACCATCATATATGATTTTGTTTCATGTTTGTTTCTTTCATATGTTGTAATACTTATGTATGCCTTCATCTGCAACATAATATAAAATGAATTCATTGATTATATTGTGATATAATTGTTACTTTTCATATAACGACGTATAATATCACATCTTCTCTGACACACACACACACACACACACACTCACACACACACACACACACACACACATATATATATATATATATATATATATCTGTGTGTGTGTGTGTGGTAACGATCCAATGAGAAGTATCCTACGGGAAGAGCATGAGAGGCATTAAAATAAGTAAAAATTTATAGTTACTTTTTGAAATCCAACAGTATACATAGAAAGAGTACCAATTCATTTATCTTCCGAAAAAAAATCATTCCAATATGATATTTTTCACTTGCCCATATATATAGTATATGTTTTTCTATCCAATGATCAGCCTAAAATTCATGATAGAGAATTGAAAAGTATTCTATTGTTATGAATGATGTACAAGTTGAACGGTGAATGAAATTTTGAATGAAGGTAAAATTAAGGTATACTATGAACTAATACGATTGGATTGTGAAAATTTGATTATCGTGGGAAGTTAATCAAATTCCTCTTATTCTCTAACTAAGATATGTTTCTCACTCAATCGTTGGCCTATATATATGTATATATATACATATATATATATGCATATATATAATATATATATACACACATGCATATAGGGCATTCCCGCCAGCAAAAAAAGTAACTATTTGGCCAAAAAAGTAATATGTGAACAAGAAAGAAACTATGTTGATAAAAAAATAACTATAAAACTAAAAAAGTAAATCTACGAAAAACACACAATAAATATATTTATATATTTGTATTTTTGAATATGTTGTTGCAAATGTAACTATCTATGCATGAAAAGTAGCAGTTTGCAAGGTAAAGTAACCCTCTACATGATATCTAGACACATGGTCCAACTTGTTGGAGAGGTGTTTTAGGAAATTTATAGGGTCTTCACCACCAAGCAATCTTGGCTTGGTGAAGCTACATCTAGGGTTGATTTTGAAGTAAGAATGCGTATAAGGTTATTTACTCTCTATTATTTGGTTATTTTAACTCTTTCTTTCTTTCTAGATGCAATTAAATACTTATGGAAGGTCGGGTCCATTGATAGAAATTTCACTTCTTCTACCTTTTGTTTCTTTCTCCTATTGACATGGTTGAGCTAAAAGAAGGTTCTTCGGGAATAATAATGATCTCTTGGAAGTTTGATGACATGAATATGAAGTTTTTCTAGTGTTCCTATTCTTATATACTACATTCTAGGTGAGAGGATATATCCTACTCATCGATTCGTGTATAAGAGGAATGAGGGAAAGAAAAAACTTTGAATAAATAATTAATTGAAGATTTTTTATGCTTGTTAATGATTATCTTTGTAAAATGTATTCTTTGAAGACTTATATAGAAATTTATTGTACAATTCTTTTTTTTTCAATTACCAAAAAATATCATTTCTTGCATCCTTAATGGTATACAAAGGACTGATATAGCTATTTCTACAAGATATGTGATTTTTATACTAGAAGACATGCTTAATTGTTGATTGACTTGAAATGAACTCCTCCATATGCCACTATAAGTGGAATATAATTATTTAATACACACTCAAGGATATGATATTATCTTTAAGTAGTTAAATGAATATAATTCTAACATGTAGATACTTCTCTACAAGATATGTATGATCTAAAATAACTATATTGTTCATATGAAATATGGTGAATGAACAATAATTCTTGGTCAATCCTAGATAACATCATCCTCTTATCAAATGTGAACATATTATTTAAATGATTATGTATCAATTTTCATGTGAATGGTGTTTAGATAGTATAAGTGATGTACTAATTAGCTTCACAAAATATATGAGATTTATCATATACTAAATGATTCATGAATTTTTAACAAAAAATTAAAATAGATTATTAAGATGAACCTAATATAAGAATGAGTAATATAAAAGATGATTCAAGTTTTAAGTAAGCTTGATATATCTATAAATGTCTCAAAGATATGATGAATATTTAAAAAGAAACCCCTACAATTCAATGTTATCATGTGGAATTTGAATATCAACATGAGATAATACAAGAATGCTTTATATCTTAATATGAGAGAATGATGAGTATGGGTTGTTATGGTAAGTCTTGAGACATGCAAATCCTTGTGACAGCTTGATATGAACATGTAACCAAAAAAGTGGTAATGTATCTTAAGTCCAAGTAGCATCAATATGTGTATTATATGGTTAAATGTCACGGGGAGGAGGTACTAGATCCATGGAATAACTATATTTACTATCTTAGGGTGAGTAAGTTGATCCATAGCTGCTACTATCCAATGGATGTTGGACCTTTTTCATATCCCATTGAGTGTTGGGCCTTAAGCCAAATTCCATTGAGTGTTGGGCTTTGAGCCAATTCAATTGAGCTTCCTTGTCAGAATATGGTGGTATCCCAGTAGATGTTTGTGTGGTAAAATATGATGAGGTGGTGAGGGATGAGAGTTAAGATGATAAAAGACAATTTACAAGGAAGGTGTATAAAAATCTATATGATATAATCATAATTGGATTTCATAATGTGAATGTGTACATGTTTATCAATATTATATTGTTTAGTTACGCCTATGTCATGCTATATGAACTTTCTCAATAATGTATGAAATAAAGAATAAACTTATAGAGACTTTTCTTATCTATTGAGTGGGAGGTAACCACTCGTTGAGGCAAACACACCTCTCTAAACATTACGTTAATGTTTTACAGGTATAATAGTTGCACATGAGGATGTGTGGTGTGTAATTCTAATTTTATTATAGTAGATAGTTCTAATCCATGAACATTATAGTCCTAGTGTGTGGGAGATATCTTTTTGTGTGTTAGTGTCACATGTTTTCTTCTTTAAGATCTTATAATAGTTACCCAATGCATTAAAACCATGGTGTATTAAAATGATGTCAATGTATATCTTGTGATATAAGAGTGAATGACATATAAAGCCATGATAAATGAGAAGATGTTTATATAGTATGTAGTATGCATAGGATAATAATCAATATATGCAACTTGATAATTTATATATTGATCTTTCATGTTGGTCTCGAGCCTGTTGGTTATCTAGCATGTTATGCTTGTGCTTCCAAGTCAAATTGTAGATCAAATTGAGGTTTTACCATGTCTTATCATCAAAGGGTGTTAGTTTCCTTTATATCCTCATTATTAAGGCTAGTTAGATTTGCCTAAGTGGTAGGTGATATGAATATTTCCCCATGTTTGTTGGAATTTTGTAACTCTATATATGTAATATTCTTATTGGTCATTAGTTACTCAAAGAAATTAAAGTGATTTACTTCAACAATTTAGACGTTGACATTTATTATGCATCCTATCATTCATAATGTTAAGATAGCATGAACTCAAATATTCTATCTTTTGAAGTTATCTATAGAATTATGATATTGTATGAAAATTTTCATTTACTATAGTTTATATGGTACTAGTGAGGAATGTGCTAATGGACTTGGTTGGTTTAGGTACAATAGGTATTGAAGAATCTTAAATGGAGTAACATCTTATTCTATCAGATTGTATAATGCTACATTTTTTTCTATAGGGAAACACACATGTTGGTTGGTACTATTCTAGTGAATTTCCTTAAGTAAACATTTGGGTAACATATTGATATAGTAGTTTTATTTGGTGGTGCACCCTTACTCAAACAATATGATACCAGGACAATACATTTTGTGTGTTCTATAAATGAATACAATCTACCATTATTACTTCAAGATTTATTTCATTCTCCACCAGAGTCTATGTTTTGTAGATTGGACAACTAGGTAAATTTATTTAGTAATGTTTAAGAGTGAATATTAAGGTTTTCCTTTTACCCAACCCTTTCTCCCATACCACATCTATCAAAAAGTGAGTATCTTTTCACTCTCCCGATCACCTATTCCCATTTTGGAGGCTTTAAGATTTTAGTGGATATTTACCTAGAGACCTTTGTAAATCAAGTGAAAAATTTCTTGCACATAAGTAGACAAAATGAAGCGATCATCTATTCCCATTTTGGAGGCTTTAAGATTTTAGTGGAGATTTACCTAGAGACCTTTGTAAATCAAGTGAAAAATTTCGTGCACATAAGTAGACAAAATGAAGTATCATATCCAATTTACAATTTTTATTATCTACTTCCTTCTTACTCCTTTCAAAGAGTTGGGTTTTGATGGGATTATTCTCTCAGACCTGTATTCCCATTTTTGCTTCCTCTAAGACTTGCTTTAAAGGACAAATATTAGCTCTAACTACAAGAAAAGGCTTTCCAATTGTGAAATGTGGTTGTTTCATTACCAAATAGAATGATGATGAATTGGGTTTCAAGGTGACCGCACATGGAAACTAATAAAAAAGAAAAAAATCTCTTAACAAAACCTTATTATTGAACCATTCATTTGTTTTTTTCTAAAACCAAGGATTTGATATTATTCATCATGCACTCCTGACCTAGGCAAAAGGGAATGACAAACACTATTGTGATTAAGGGTGTAATCGGTGCGAGAATGGTGTGGATCTCGGCGTACCTGTACTCATACCCATTTAATTTAGCAGATTCGATTATGGTTATAGACCCACATAATAAAAATCTAGACCTGCACCATAATTGTACCCGCAATAATAGCAAGTCTGGTGTAGATATGTGGGTAAGTGGTTCCATATAAATATTATATTGTATATGTAAGAAAATAACAACTATGTTCTATATTTTTTAACACAACACGATATCGCTAACATATAGGATATAAACATGCAATAGTTATGTTAAATAATGTTATACTTTGTAGATTGAGGATTAGTTGAGTTGATTCTTTACATATTTATAATCATAATCATAGTGGTTTAATTATGTAGCATATTATGTACTATCTTGATTTTAAGTTTACATATGTTCCGCATGATTGCATAGAATAGTTAATTCTCAATTATATGACTAGTCTTGACCTTATTATAATTAGACAAATATGTAATCTCAAGTATTATATTAATTAGACTAGTAAAGTATGATATAATAACCTATTATTTAACTAGTTATTTTTGTATAGCAGGTACATGTGTATGTGGGACTGGTTCCAAGCATACCTATTAGTGAACCCACTTATATGCAAGTCTATCAGTATGCAAGTCTATAATTTTGTAGGTCCAAACATTTAGATCCATGATGGGTTTTTAAAGGGTCCAAATTTGCAGGTCTGCGGATCTACATGTACCCATTACAACCCTAATTGTGATTCTATGTTGAGTCCTCCCTAACATTATTGGAGACAAATCTAAGTCCTTGAAAAGACTTAGTTAAATCCCTATCTGGTTTTTCATCCCATCTATGTAAGGTATTAGATCCTTATTTACAATTTCTTCTAAAGAACATTAAATCAACTACATCTAGTAGAAATTTATCTCTCTCAATCTGTATATAAAGAGGGTTCTATATTGGTTATACTTCAGTTTCCCTTGTTACAATCTTTTAGGTATGTTTGTTATTAGTCACCACAATTATAGGTGCACAATGAGTAAACTACTCCTTTAAGCTTAGTTGATTTCCTTCAATTCATCTAGCATAATGTCTTTTCTAATGATCCTTTTGAATCCACATGTGATCCATTTCCCAGTGTGGCCCCTTAGAATGAAGATTGTGGCCATTATGTTCTTAATCTTCAAGATTGAACATCAATATTCCTCATCAACATCACACCTAACGGTTGCTATGTCCAATGTAATTTTCACTTTTGTGTCAATTTGCAAAGGTTTTATGACATCTCTGTATGGTGCAATGTAGTTAAACACTTTCAGTCTAATAAGTTTGAACGTGTTGATGAGAGATCTTCTATAATTATGGAACACCATCTGATATCTATTCTTACACATGTTACACATCCTAATGTGAAACCAAATGGATGAATCATGTTTCTTCCATATATTCTTAATGTTTAATAATGATTGTAGATTATCCATTATAGTGTGTTGCTTGTTATTAATCAGACAGTGTACAAACTACTCATGAATTTCTACTATTTCTACTATTTCTACTCAACCAATGCACTATTTTAAAAGAACCCAAATACCACTACTGAATTGATGGCTTCAATTCTATATGATACATAAATGACTAGGCTCTAAATGATCCTTTCAATTTTTGAACCAGTTGTTCTTATCTCTATTGTAGCCATTATCTCAAAAATATATAGATATATGAACTCTTTCAGTGTGGTTTGGGTATCTATTCCACAGACCCTATTCATGTTCTAGGCTGTAAAAATCACTTCTTATGATTGTGGCATAGCATTTTCCTTGCCCTGATCTGCTCTCTTCAACTCTGCTGACATGCTTTGTTTTATTTTTTCTTGGACCCATTTTTAGTGAGTTTCTTTGATGTGAAGACCTTCCTATTATGTAGGTGAATACCCATAATAGATCTGAACAATGGTTTATGCTTTGAGGAAGCATGCACCCTCCTAGAGACATTGTATGTATCCCCAAGATGATGATAGGGTTTCCTAATGTATCCTCCCCATTCCCTGAGATGATGATAGTGCCAATGTCTAAAATTGTTGTAGTCTAGTAGGGTTACCTCCTTATCTGGTGTCCTCTATCCACTTTTGTATGTTCTTCAATCCATGTTGTGATTATGATGTCCTATGTGTTTTTTTATTCCCATTTTCCTGCCTAGTTCTTCTTCTTGTAGTTTTCCTTAGACTACCTCCAACAAAGATTACCAACTCTCTCAGCCATTTTCTCAGGTTCACTCCAGTTTCCTCACCTCTCTTTGAAGTTTTAGTTGTTGTATATGTTCCTCATCTCAATCCAAGTCTTGTTTGGTTATTCCTTTTTCTTCCTTGGACTTCTATGGAAAGGTATTACATGCGTTGATTTAGAGAAGTCACCTTGTCACAAAGGTCATTGATTTAGAGAAGTCACCTTGTGGAAAAGGTTATATGTATGGTGCATCTTCTTAAGGCTATCCTTCTCTATGTGTCTGCATTATTACTGACTCTTTTTCCTTACATTCTGCTTCCTTATGCATGATACGATCGCAAAACATGTAGATGTTGTGTAAATTCTCATACTTGAGATTATAGTGTTCCCCTTGTATGATTATTGATGGCATTGGAGGTTTGCTCGTATTGAATTTTAATATAATATGGGCAAACTTAATCCTATGTTTGTGTTGGTATCGATTTGAATCATTGTGATGATAGCATCTCTGAACTCTTCCAAGAATTTCCTATGCTACAATAAGATTGGTAAATCTAGATTCATGACACAAGAAACAATAGTTCTAGGGCTAGCATATGTTAGTGAGAAGGATGTGTCCCATGATTGGATAGTCAGATAAGAGCCCGTTATAGACAGAGACATGTAGTGAGGGCCTCAAGATGATCATCCTCGTGTGTCAATTGAACTATGAAGAAATTATATTTGAGATCAACGAGTCTAAAGCTCCTACTATCATGTATAATAAGAATCCCACTTTCACTGAAAGAACTTTAACTATTACATAAAAACACCAGGATTCCAAGAGATTTCTGTAGATGTTCTCCTCTATACCGAGCAATGAAGTTCTACAAACAGCTCATGTTAACCTTACATTATAATCTTAAACCCTAGAAAGGAGAGTCTACCACTTCCATTTCCCTATCCTGCTGTCTCTGTACAAAATTGGAATTCTCATGTCTCAATCCTTGTTAGTACTACGGATGGCGCCATATTTTGGGTTTTATTGTTGAATAAGACTAGGAAAGTGATCGATGGTTTGCAAGGAGGGGTTAATCTCCATTGATGCATCGTGAAATGTTGGTACCTAGACTAGGTGTTTCCTCCCTTGACCTCTAGAGAAGTTCATCTTGATCCCTAATCTTTCAAATTTTCAGTTTGTGTATGTACCATCTGCTTTCTATCGGACAAGTTGGTGTGTATGTCGCATCTTTGGTATTATCTCTAGTGAACAATGCCTCCATATGTTTAGTGTTTTGATTGCTAGCTCCATGATCCCCTCCTCTATCGATGTTGGACCCATTTTCAGTCTGTTCAGGTGGTCGGAAACCCCTATTGTCACCTCCACCCATGACTTTTTTTTTTTTAAAGTCCTCCCATGACTATATTGAGCATGAGCGAATCGCAATTCTACATAAATGTATATTCACTAATGATTGAAAATACTTTTGTAGTAGTGACTAGTTAAATATATTAAATGCTACTCATGTTCTAGTTTTCTACGTGAGATCTCTTAGCCCTAGAACAACCTTTTTGTTTTATTATGGTATTCTTGAATACGGAGTTGAGTTATGTTATTATAGTCCTTGGAAATCCAGTTAACAATGTTGGATATGATTCCGCAGCTTGCTTTTTGAGCACCAGGGGCCTCTCTCTTTTACCTAATGCATAGGATCTCCGAAAAAACCCATGCCAGACTCTGTCACTAGATCTGACAACCTCACGACAACCTGATGACAGAAAGAGGAGGTTACTTTGGTAATCTCAAGGAGCCCATAGACCCTACAGAATAGGATTATGGGTCACGGCACAGAAGGAATAATTTTACTTGGCAAATACATCCAGAGAGTAACTATATTAAAATATAGTTATAACGATCAAAGTTATAGATTTTTTTCTAAATACAGGAGTCGGCTTTGTGTGAATGTGGTTAATGTGGTATTAACATGACAAAGTAAATTCCCTATTAAATATTGCTACTTTTGTATCTTCTCAATATCTAATGAATATATTTTCTTCTCAAAATTGCTAGACTAGTATTTTGTGCGGGTTGCTCATATGGTTGGTTAATGAGATCTCCGACGCTTACTGAGGGAGTAGTCATTCTAATAAGGAACTTTTCTTAGGAAAAATACGAGGGTCATCCTACGGCAGGTCAAACTTTATCACGGTTTTGTATCAATTAAGAAGGCGGTGGACCTGTTCGCTTTACGTATGTTTTCTTATATAGCACGTAGTAGAGTATAGGTCCCTGGGTGGCTCTAGGTCTTATGAGCATGTAGTTTGGTTGTGTCTTGTACAAGTATAAAAGTGGTTCGATTATGCTTGAACTTATCATTAAAATGTGCTTAACTTCCATAAGGGACGTGGCTTATGTTAGTACGCATCATATTGTGGAACATGTAATGTCCTTTATAGTAAACTCTTATGTAAATTTATTGTGTGTTGTTTACGCTAAACTATCATGCAAGCTTATTGTATGTAGTTTATCTTCAAATGTTTAGAACACTTACCAATTTGTGTAATGTTGGTGTCGAGCCGAGGACATTCGGAGGGTCCAGGAAGATATACTTATTAGTAGGCATACTAAAAGATACGTATAAATTATACGTACATAACTACAATGAAATGGCATCTAGAATAATAATCTTCCTATACAAGTAACAGTCGTATCATTATTGTTGTTACCTTGTGCATGATGGTAATATGCTACTTAATCCATAATTTAAATTGTGTAAAATCAAAATTTTATGAACCCTAGTTACAATTGTAAAATTATATTAGGATATTGTGTTTAATGGAACACCTCTCTCCTAAACAAAACCTCCTAGACAGTCAAAACTGAAAATGTATTACTGCAATTAATGTGTTACCGCCTTTTGCATGAGAAAAGAAACAATATGTCCAACAGTCAAATAAGCACAGTTTAGGATATGTTTTGGATAAAAAGTATGATTCCATAATATGAATATCATAATATTTTTTCTTAAGATTAGTTTAATTGGGTGTTGTCAGGTGTAGTTGCATAAATTTGTAATGTAAAAATGTACATCAAACTCTCATTTTGTCATTAGATTAGGGCGCCCTACCAAAGCAAACAGGCTGTGGTATTTGCACACCACAAATTTGGAGAATTGGTTTCAACCTAACATCTCGTGACTAGTTGAAATTTGACAATGAGGAATTTAGAACAAAGTCCGCTATTGTTTTGAACTGATAAACAAAATCGTAGATTTTGATTGGTACCTTGGCAGCCATCGGCTAAATATGGGTTCCCTGCATAGCCGTTGGCGCCTATCCTATAGGAGGCCTCCTATAGAAAAATGGTAGGAGACCAATCAGAGTTTGTTATAGCATTAAAAAATTCGTTTTATTATTAAAAAATTATTTTTTTTCTCCATTAATTTTTTTATGGGTTGGGTTTTTGATGTTTTTATTGGTTGTCCTATAGAATAAGTACAGGAGGCCTCCTATACTACCACTTTTGGAGTCCACACAGTGTGCACTGGCGCCACATGCGTAATCTGGAGACATTCTCATTTCGTTGCAGCTGCGATTTCCAATGGCCCAGTCGAGTACTACCGGCACCGTTGAGATTCCCCTGAAGCTCAGAAAATCAGATAGATCCGTCGATTGGAAAACATACCCTTGAGCGTCCGTTACGAAAGCGTAGCTGCACCGGCTGATCGCTCTGTACGTGGTATCATTCAGACGAGAGACGATGAGGCCGTAGGTCTTTAATGACTTCGGGATTGTGGCTTGACAGCAGCCGCTCGTTGTGCCGCAGAAACCTTTAGCGATGGCAGAGCTGTCCGTGTAGTTCGATGCGCAAGATGCGGCTTGCTGGACTTTTGCCAGGTTGATGCCGATATCACCCAAGGGGCTGCAGCCGAGGACCACGAGTTTGTTCGTTATGTAGGAGACTGTGTAGGGCGTGCCTCCCAGGTCGAAGAACATGAGGCGGCTTCCCGAGTCGACCAGACTTGTACAGTCTAGAACAACACCGAACTGAGTAGTCAACGCATCCAGGGACATGTTGCTCACTCTGAGGAGCTTGTTTATGGATGGCATGGTCGTCGGAAGACGTATGGCCAATGAGCTTGAGGAGCTATCGCATTCTAATCTGAACTCCGGACGACTACAGCCGCTAGTAAAACCGAAGGGATAAGGGACGGTAACGGAGCCACATTTGGTCAGGCAACTTTTCAGTGCGGCGGTAGTCGGAGGAGCAGCCAGAGCTTTTGGTGCTAAGGCTGTCATGGACAGCAGCACAAAGAGGGGTAGGAAGGAAGAAGGCATGGATTCACTTGATCTATCGCCGGCCATCATATCCCAGATCTCAGGTGATTCAAGACCAATGACTACTCAGATGGTCTACTCCAGGATATATACAGGATGGGTCGTGATATGCGTTCGTCATGCAGGTTGGTAACTATTTAAATATCATTTTGGTTGCGGGTTGCAACTGAAAATAACATGGCTACGACTCGGGAGGTTCGGTCAACTGATGCACAAAGGAGAAGTCAACGGACAGTTTTCAGAATTGCCCAAACATGCAGGAGTTTTGCGGAGGAGACTACTCACCAACTCGTCATCCCGGATAGAGCAAGTCATATCATATTTAGCATACTTGTTGGTTTACAGTATAAATTCCAATTTCAAATTGTGTTTTCCTTGTTATTGCCGAACGCGGAATCTTAAACACACCAATCGTGCCCTCACGCGATATTCCCCTCAAGTTGTTTAAAGGATTATTCACCTCAATCATTGGCAAGAGGTACATGAAGGCTGAAAGACGACTTTTCAAATACTTGCATTTTTATTCTATATACTATATAAGAAGAGCCATTGAAGGGGTGGGTATGTACTTTGAATATTATCTTGCATATTTATGTATAGGTCCTTCTATAAGAATACTCGGGATGCAATAGATGATAATAATTGTAATTGTTATGGACATACCCTTGTATTCTATATCTTTACTATATAAGAAAGAGTCAAAGATGGGCTGAAATGTAATTGATAGTATTATATATATTTTATAATTACAAATAAGTCACTCTATATTATATGGAAAGGGTGGGATGCAACACATGGAATAATTTGTTATGACTACCCATACACCCTTCTATTATATTCTATATATGAAACTTACTTAAGGAGTATGAGGCAATTTGTGATATAATATTTTAATTACTGATATGTCTTTCTATTCTATTGCTAAACTATACAAGAACAATCATAGAGGGGGTGGGATGCACCTTTTACTATTATTTTTTATTTATTACATAAGGTCCCTCTATATGCTATGGCTAGTGTCGGGTGCAATTTATGATGATACTATTACAATTATTGATAGGCCACTATAAATGAAAAGTCGTGAAGGGGATGGAATGTAATTTAGTATAACATTTTTATAATTATAGAAATGTACTTATATTATATGATCAAGTATGATGGCCAACCTTTTCGGCTAGACGAGGGAGAGAGTCCTCCATGATGCAATTTATAGTATTGTTTTTTATTACAATCATGTGTAGCTCCTTCTATATGTTATGGAGAGGGTGGGACGTAATTTACGGTAATATATTTAGTAATCATGGAAAGTCCTTCTATTATGTATAAGAATCAAATAGGAATCCTAATGGGTTGATTAATGTATAATGCTATTTTGAATCCCTTTTACATGCAACGTAGAGGTTGGGAGGAAATGCTTAATAAGTTCTATAATTATGGATAAGCCCTTCTATTCCATATTATATAAAAAAATGTTGTGATGGATCTGATTTGGTTAGAGAAGATATGGAGGGTGTAACTTTTTACGATGGAAAAAATGATGAGCAACTTGAATGAGATCATTGTGATCTATCATATGTAGTTTTTGAATATTTTGTATCTCGATGTAGCATTACAAGAATTTAGTTTTATTCATTTATTATTAGTTATGAATACATTTGTTCTTCCTTTCATATCCATACTATTTATCTTTAAATTTGCAAACTTTTTTTATTCTCAATATTCGAATCAGCAACTATTTTATAATGTTTATATCAGGTAGCCCTTACAACCATTATTTGTTAACTATAATTTTATGGTTATACTTTTAATTTATTAATATTTGTAATGCATTCTATTTTCAAGATGTTGAAAAGGCATTCGCAATTGTTGTGTGCACGAGAAACTGATGATGCAAACAATGGAGTAATTAAAGAAAATTGGTGGGTATGGTGACATACAGTTTGTCTATTATCATTTTGTACTTATAGTTATAAGATCTGACCTAATTATTTATCTTTGTAGGAATTTCTAAACGATTGCAAATGAATGGAGGCTATCTTGGTTCAGTTAATGTTGATTTGGGAATGAATGGAGGTTATCTTGGTTCTGTTAATGCTGATTTGGGAATGAAAGGAGGATATCTTGGTTCAGTTAATGTTGATTTGAGAATAAAGGGAGGCTATCTTGGTTCAGTTAATGATGATCTTGGAAGTTTCAAAGCTGATTTGAGAAATAATACTAATAAAAAGGTTGGTGCATCATCTGTTTTCAACAGCAACAATGCTGAAGTAAACATCAGAAAAGAGAAGCATCCACATGTGTCTATGATAAATCATGACGTTCCAATAGGTGGTAGGATGTATCTGTTAAACAACTGTATGAGAACTGGTCATTTTGTTGATAATGCCAATATAAATCATGAGGTTGGAGCTGATCATAGAAATTCTTTGACAAATAATAGCATCAGAGCTGGTCATTCTGTTGATAAGGCTAATATCAATCATAAGGTTGCCACATGTGTTAGGGAATCTTTGGAAAACAATGGTACCAGAGTTGGTCATTCAGTTGATAATTCCAATATCAATCATGAGGTTGGAGCTGGTCATAGGGATTCTTTGGAAAATAATGACATGAGAGCTGATCATTTTGTTGATAATGGCAATATAGATCATGAGGTCGAAACCAATCATGTAACTGATGAGGACTTTGAATTGGTTGATGACGATACTACTGCTTATCATGATGAAGGTACATAACTCTCTAATCAACAATTTACAACAATTAACTATTACCTCATATTTTAGCATATATATGTATATTTTAAAAATAATTGCCTCATATTGTTTTCAATTTTTAGGTGGTGTTGTGCATAATAAAAAAAAAGGCTATTCTAAGTGTCTTCGATTATGGAGTAAGAAAGGGGATGTAAAATTATCCATCACATTGGATGAAAATGGAGAACCAATTGGACCTCATCAAAATGACTTGTCTTCTTTTTTGGGAACAATATCTAGAAATTCACAACTGGCACCCTTAGATTACTTGGATTGGTGACAAGTACTAGCTGGAAAAAAACTAAAATATAGAATTATGTCTTGGTAATATATTTTTATAAGTGTTATTTAAGTGTGTCTTTATTATATTCATTCTATTTATCATTTAACAGAAGAAATTTACTATCGACCCTAAGGGAAAGAAATCGGTTCTACGCATAGTTAGGGATTGTTGGAGTAACTCCAAATCTAAAATCAAAAGAAAAAATTATATGCACCACAAAGACAAAACCGACAAACTTAATGATTGTCCTTCCCATATTGATCTATTGCAGTGGACTTTTCTTGTGAATTTTTGGGACTCTAATGACGAAAAGGTAAGACAATTAGTTATATTATGTCTTCTCTTAGTTTTCATTATTGATAAGGTTAATTGTTCATGAACTGTAGTTATGGAGTGCAAAGAATAGTATGAGTAGAAAGTTTGTTACCACACAACATACGTCGGGGTCGATAACCTATGCTTGTGTGAGAGAGAATGTGAGTGATTTTTCCACATAATGATAATAATATCATAACACATTCACACTCTACTTATACTTTATGTGTGTGTTAATAATAGTTGCTACAAAAGAATAAAGGGGGTATCGTTAATCGATTGTAGTTGTTTGTTGCTACCCATAAGAAGAAGGATAGTACTCCTGTAGATGCAAAATCAGCTAAACTAATTGTAAGTATAAAATTATTCATGACATATTTGACTTTATTTGCTCAATTTTTATCATCATTATGGTTACTATTGTAGGACAAGTTACAATCAGTAGTTGAAAACAATAATGCAAATCTTGATGAAGATGAAATTGTTGATCAAATATTGGGTGCAAAGAAGGCTCGTCTGAACCATGAGACTAATGAGTTTAGTCAGGCATATTTGGAGGGTTTTGATGGTACAGTCAAAGACCTACATCACATATGCGAGACACAAAAAATAGAATTTTCATATCTGAAAAAAAAGACAAGAACATCTAGAAGCCATAATTTTGGGAAATTCAAGCCGAAGTGTTCCTTTTCAAGCAAATCAAGTAATTATTCAAATTTTTAGTAATAATTATAAGTTATGATTTCATTAATGTGATAAGTGTTTTGTATTGTAAAATATGGAAACAACCAGGAATGAAGGAACATCCATGCCACAAAAGTCATGTAGTGGAACCACCATTACAGAAAGACAAGTTATTAAAAGAAAAAAAATCCCTAATAACTTTGATTCTTGATATCTAAAATTTTACATCATAATTCATACAACTTATAGGTCATGAGGTTGTTAAGTTTCAATGATGGAACGTCACTTGTAGCTCAAGGACAAGTGATAGGCATGAATCCTAACCTTGTAATAGGAGGTGGAAAGTTAGGGTCTGCATTTGTTGTTGTTTGCATTGGTGTGGCAATTAAACCTGAAGAGCAATTGGTTAGACCATTTGAAAATTATCAAATCATTGAAGATGCAATCGGGTCAATAATAGCTTAGCCAAAGAAGCTACTCATTGTTCAGTAATTTTTTTCACTATGCTATTAGTGTAACATGTCTATATAATGGTTTTAGATAATTATTTTTGTTATTGTAGGTAAATTGGTTGGAGCGAGGCAAACAATAAAATTTCCTTCAGAATTCTCTAGGTGCTATTTTTCCTCTTTTCTATAGGTTTAGAATAAAGTTTTTGATTAATGTAAAGTCTGTCAATTCATTGGATATAGAAATGATTGTCATCTGAACCACCATTACAACATTGTTTTCCATTTCTCTTGCTACATAAGATCGTGATATGAATATTCTATAGTATTGGTTAACAATTAGACCTCTTTTATTGCAAGGCTCAATTTCACACTTATGTATGTTATGTTCTCTAGTATGCAACGATGCATGTGATGTTTCTTTTGGCTCTTTCTCTGATTTTACAACTAGTTAAAAGAGCTAGGGAGAAAGGTTTCATATTTAATGAAACACCTACTTTAAGTGAGTATTCCTGTTAATACACGTTTGTGCCATGTGTTATTGTTGTCTTTGTCTTGAACTTGTCAAGTCAAGTCTTAATTAGGAGGAACATGTTACCAATCATTCTTTTTTATAATCTTGCCAACTATTTTAGATGTGTATTCAAGTACGATGTAGGGTATACATCTGAATTGGTATAAATAATTTATACATACCAACAGGGTATGCATATTGATTTATATGCAATCTTCATTTAGTTATATGTTTATAGATCTGAGTAATCTGATCAGCCATGCCTATAAGTAACTTTATTTGTGCATTCATCTGAAATCTGGCTGTCATATCTAAAATCAAACAATTGAGAGGAGAAACTAAAAGTAAAGGCCTTGGATATTAAACAAAATGTGTTCATGATATATGTTACAAACTCTCTCTCTTTTTATTACTTGTCCTACATTTCTCTCTACTTCATTATCTACCATATTTGGTCAATTGCATCAGTTCTGTCAGTGTTTTTTAGGATTTAAGTGAGATGCTCTTGTTGTATATTTACTTGTTTAGTGTACTTAAATCATCTCATTCTATAAATTTTCCATCATTTGGTGATCATCCATAGGAGGCAACATTCTTAGATGCTTAAAATATCACATTGTTGATTGACTATGCTTGATGAGATGAATAGTATGTATCATTTGCCTAAAAAGACATCAACACTAATGAAGGCTAAATGTGACTTGTTCGATAACTACCTATTCATACACACACCACAAAGGAGCATCTGTTGGTTGCCTCTACATGTAGGGTGTTTAAAAGCAATGCAGATGATGTTGTTGGATCGAATTGAATTGGAATCAACGTCATTTTGAGGACTTAAATGGTTCAAATGTGATGTCAGCCTCTAGATATTTCATTGGTCCTTGAACATTGCTCAAGCTGAAGCTCAAGGTATGCTCATAGCCATTCAAATTGCATTGTACTTCAAATTGCACTGTACTTCAAATTTAGAAAACTAATGTACTACTGGTTGGACGTTTTCTTTCAATTGTGAAAACCAATTGCCATAACCTTGACTAAATCTAATTCTGAAAACCAAAGGCCTCCAAATATTGCATATAGTGTGTCCAGAATGATTGTTTATAGCTTACTGGTGCGATGATTGTTAGTTTTAGTTTGTGCTTTCAAATATTTTCCCCCTTAATAATGATGTTGTCCCTTCTGAACTCACCTAGTTATTGGATAATATCTCTTGAGGTTACCTATAGTTCATAGCCCATTTGTTTTCCTCACGCTATTTACCAAGCCATTAAAATTTCACCAGGATCTATATAATCTATGCATCGTTTCACTTTATTAACTTATGTATCCTGAAATTGTATACCAACAATGGTGGGGTTTATCATCAATTGTGACTCACTTTGATGGAGAATAATTGGTGAATTTTTTCAGATGATACTGTCAATTTGTTTCATTCAAAACATTCTGATTTCATGAAATCAGGGATGAAGTCTTTAGTAAGTGGCAATTGAAGGCTATTATAAGTTCTTATAAACTATTAGATAAGTTATTTTCTCAAGTTATTGACATACTTCTGTATAGATATGTGTCATGATATTAGCAAGAGAAAAAAGAATTAACATATATGTATTCTAAAGTATTCACTGTTGGGTGGGTGCTTGTGTCATACTGCTATAAATTCTTATACATGAAAATTCTAAGTAATTTTTAGTGTTATCTACCACCTTCTGTATGTTGTGTCTTTTCCTAAAAGCATGGCCTCTATGGCCTACTTATTGGATCTAACTGTCATTTATGTTGTGTCTTAGATGAAACTTCCTCTAAGTCAAATTTTAATTTCTTCTTTTCTAGAACAAGTAAGAAATCAATTACATTTTGTGGTTTCTAGACTTTCTGTTATCGTGCTAATGTATGACTTATTCCATTTTTCAGCAAACCTACATTTTGACATGGCAGTAGACAACTAAGGCCAACTAAAGGTAAACCATATAGATGATCCCACTTACTACTGCCCATTCACATCTCACTTTTGGATGAAGTTCCTACCTCTTTCTTATTAAAATTACATCGATCTCAGTGCACTTACGATAAAAATTTAGTTTATATTTCTAAACTAACCCATGTCCCATGTGACATCCCCTGTTAGTTTTTATATATTGTGTAACATCCTTGTATAGATTAATAATTAACCACTACTTTTGATATGTCAGTTCCAACCACTAATTAGGATTCAAATATCATTGATCAACTCTTAATGTACGGCTTTCACTCCAATCATGGTTTTTTATTTGAGTGTTGGTTCAATGGATTCAATGGCTTTCACTCCTCCATGGTGGTTCTTTCTTTGTTGATCACCACTGGATCAATATAGGGTTTTAGACTCCTTGCATTCTAACAAATTAACATGAAGAATGTTTATTGTCATGTAATGTTATTGGCTTCCATTGAACTTCGAGGTTAAAAGGTTGTAGTGGCTCTCTAGCTCAATGATTTAGGTTTTATCTTTGCCATTTGGGTTTGATTGACTAATCTTCTGTGTTTGAATAGAGTTAACTGACAAAGGAAGCATGTAATATCACATTTTTGTAGTTTCTCCAGAAAAAACTAAAGTCTTGTATCTCATGGGTCTCATCATCTGGTCTTACATCACAGACACACAAATATGACACCTCATGGGTTGTACTTCTAAATATTTTCCTTTCTGCCTTTCCATTGCAGGTGGTGTGAAATTTGGATAGTACATATGTGAATTTATTGTTGTTTTCTCATAGTGCTTCATGACTCAAGAAAAACTTAAGTAATAATCAAGGAAACAATTATCAAGAAAGAGGGCCCAAAAATTGGCAGGTCCAATATAACCTTAAAAGCCTATGAGGTAGGAACAACTTGCCTTGAACGAACATAAATTGTTCTATCTCATATTTTAGTTTATTGCTTCTTTTGGTTGATGATAGTGACTGTTTGACTATTGAAATTTAAGTGAGGGTTATGGAGCTTGCCAGCTACACTGTAGGTGGTGGAGACAGGGATTCCTATACCTAAGTACATGAAGTTATGTACATTACCAGGAACAAACAAGTGGGCTCTCTCTAGTCCTTACATAAAATATATTATTACTGTAGTATATATATCTTAGTAATAGACTTCTACCATAAAATATTTGCAACTACTTGCACCCTTGTGAGTATATGTCAGGATATTTTTCCTGAGGACATTCTATAGTAATTTTTTTATTGCTAGGAATCAACTTCAAATACCTTAAGCAAGCAATTGAATATATTTATCTTAATTTCATCCTATGAAATCAATTTAGATAAATAACATTAAGGTATTCTAGATGATTTAATATGTTCCTTTATGAATCTAAGATTGTGTTGTGTGTGCCATGAAACCAGTAGCCAACTACAGGATGTTCCTCAGAAACAACATCAAGTTACACTAAGAATATGCTCATTTTCCCCACAGGTTCTGAACTCAATTTGAAGCATAGGAGCCTGAGATCAATCCACCAATATCAAGGGAGAATCATTAGACTACAGAAGCATGAGCATGGATATTTTCTGACCTGCAAACATCACCTTCTGCAAGCCTACATGACAAAAGTCCAAAAAGCAAAAAAGAGTAATCAGGTAGATTTTGTATCATGAAAAGAACTAGAATGTTGGAAAGCATCAATGCCAACTGCATCAGAAATGGTAGTGGCCATTCCCTTTTCTTCAACATGTGCCCGATTGTCGGAGATTGCATTTTAGATTTTTGAGATTCCATTTGAGGAAATTTTGTGTTCTCACATTCACTAGAATTTAGAAGAGCCCATTTTTCAAGGTAAGTCAAGTCTCCATAATGCTTGGAGTTTTCTGTGCAGTGTGAATCACGACCAGCAAGGTGTTTTTGACTTGCAGGTGTAACTAATTCTGGACTCAAATTCACTTCAGATGTAAACGTAGCAGTTCCATATGATTGATGATCATTCAGTGTTAGGTCATTCCTGTCTATTGTTGGACCTAAAGGCTACAACTCGTCGTTTATCAAATCAAGTGAGACAATAGAGCTTTCCTATATTTCTATTTTGTAGACTACATAAGAAGAAACACCTTTGTCTTCACTCACATTCTCACAAAGTTCTACATTTAAAGCAGACTGTCTGCACCCTGACACATCTGCATTTCTATCATTAGATGTGTTTTCATTGTAGTTTGAAATTATCATTTCAACAGTGTGTCCAACATCACAGTTTGGACAACACAATCACTAGATAAAGAAGGAGACTTCAGTGCATCACAAGGTTTCTCAAATATTGTATCATGCATAGTTGTTATTTCCTTGCTTTCCACTTCAGAAATTTTGACAATACGACCATCAGAAACAACTAATGTAATAGTCTGTGTCAGTGATTGTTTCATCCCTATCAAGTGATAGTTTGATCTCTAAGCTGCATTCTGCTTCTTCCACTCAGGGTTCAATGCAATGAGAAACATGAGTAACTTCCAACGGATTTGAACGTTCAATGTTTGATAAGGTAGAACCAGACACAGTGTTATTCCCCTAGGTAGAAGGAATCAGATCTTCAACACCTGGTAGGATTTTGTTTTCATCTATGTTCATTCTGATTTATCCTGGATCATCCTTTTTCAATGGAGACTTTGGTCGATTTCCTTCATGACTATAATAACCCAGATCTTCACTACTTGAAGAGCCTCTCTTTTCATCTACGTTCACACAGGTATCTATAATAACTAGTTGGTAAGATATATTAGTTAGTTCAAAACATAACATTTTAGTTAGTTTAAAACAAAACATAACATATTATAGTTGGTAAGTATTCTATTTCCAGAAAATGTTGCTTCTCAAGATTCCTTATTGAATAAGACCATTTTTCATCCATACACGTGTTTGTTTTGCAGTAGCTAAGCATCGATAATCTTCACATTATAACCAGGATGCATCATCCCAAAGTAAGCACACTATGTTTACTGGAGTCAGGAATATATTCCTTGTTTTGTGACTTGTCCGTTTTCTATGGTGTATAAACCAGATATCACATGGCATGAGATATTCTTTTCTATTTGGTTCTGAGCATATACATTTGTATATAATGGGTGTTTGAGTTTCTGATGTTACTTTTGATACTCAAGTTTTTGTTGCTACAATTTCAAAGAGGAAGCAAATTTGCCCATCTAACACTAAGATACTTTGTGGGGGGCAACAGAATGCTCTTCATCTTGGTAACTTTGGTCAAGATTCTAACATTATCAGACACCTCCACCACATAGATAAATTCAGGTAAAGAGCTTATTGAGAAGACATCATTAGTACACCCATGTCTTTGGCTAGACATAACATATATTTTGACATGCAGATTCTTGGACAAGGCTTGCATCAGAGTTCAAGACGGTAGAAACATGAAGGAGAGTCTGGAGACTATGCTCAGTATATGAGGTTGAGCAAGTAAAAGTGGTACTCTCAGTCATCCCAATCTTCACATGCACCATCATCTTCAACACGATCCTAACAAAACTCCAGACCTTCTCCGTCCAATAAGACAGCATCATGGACACTAGGCTCACAAACAGCTTCAAGATCCCTCTAGCGTCATTCCAAGCCATCCCATACATCATGCTCATCATCCTATCCCACTCTATGAGGCATGCTTCTTCTCGCTCACACAAAGGATCACACACCAAGAATCTGTCATTCTGCAGCGCATCGGTGTCGGCAAGTTTTAGATGAAATAATTGATTTTAAGCTAAGAGACAGAACATCTTCGCAAGCGGGAAACCCTACTCAACCAAGTCAGGATTGTCTTGTTTATATTTTTTAATACAACACATGCTCTTCTTCATGATGGTGTAACAATAGCAAGAGCTCGAACAAAAGAAGAAGACAATAGGGATGTTAAAAACTGGCTGAGAAAGACACAACTCTTTTGCAAAAATGTTAGTAGACCACTGAATCATTGCCATTGTGTAATAGGGGCAAGGTATACGTCCTCCCCATGTACATTCGATGCTTCATTATAAATGAAAGTAAGATTGTTGACATAATGAGCATAACTTTCTCTAAATATTACAATTTTGTTAATAAAAGAGCTTGTGTACCAACAAATTACACTATATATATATATATATGAATATATAGTCGAACTAAGTATATATGTATGTGTACTAAATGGCACTACATATGTAGTTAGATGCATAATCAACTACATATATATGTATATAGTAACTTTTGTCTTTCCCTACACATTAAATACATTTAAAATGTATTAACTTCATGTTTTTGCTACATACTGACTATTTATGCAATTGTAGTCATACATTTAGCTATACTTATATTTAAATATGTAAGGACAATATATAGCTATGCTTCCAGATACATATGAATGTGTAGCGAATGGATTATGTAACTACATATTTGAAAAATATAGTTAAAGGCTTTAGCTATACGAGCATATACTACAATTTGTATGTGTAAAGAAATATGTAGTTAAAGCCTTTAGCAACAAAAGATGGGTTTTTCGTTACAATTTTTTTTTGTAGTTGAAGACCATTTTTAGTAGTTTGTGATACCAAATATTTTTTATAATTTGAACATTCATAAAATATAAAATGCAACTTGATATGTCGTATGAAAAAAAATCATACAAGCACATTTTCATTTAATGCTAGAAATCGATTTCTGTGTTGCAAAGAAATGAACAGATACAAACATCAAAACTCCACACCAATGATGAATGTTTTTTAAAAAATACAAACTTTTGATACATGAAGGAATCGAGGATAACATACCTACTAGTACAGTTTGTGTATGATGCAATCGTGGTGGAGGAGGTCAATTGTAATAAGACTTCATTCCATCGTCAATAAATATGTCAAAACATAAAAAGAAATGTCACCTTCTATGGAATTACTCACGAAGCATGAAATTTTTAAGCCCCGACTTTAATAAAATAGCTTCTCCATCACAACACCTTCTGATGCTCTGAATTTTGCCTACAAATAAAATCAGCAACATCAGCTTTGGCTGTCTCTACCAGGCGAACAAAAAAAATAAATCTGAACCAATGGCGCTACAATATTGTTTTCTAAGATAATATTACTACTCCAATGTCCACTCACTACTAAAAAATGGTCTTTAACTATAAAAAAAAATTGTAGCAAAAACCCCATATTTTGTAGCTAAAGGCTTTAACTACATATTTCTTTACACATACAAATTATAGTATATGCTCGTATAGCTAAAGCCTTTAACTATATTTTTCAAATATGTAGTTAGATAATCCATTCGCTACAAATTCATATGTATCCAGAAGCTTAGCTAGATATTGTCCTTACATATTTAAATATAAGTATAATTATAGCTAAATGTATGACTACAATTGCATATATAGTCAGTATGTAGCAAAAAGATGAAGTTAATACATTTTATGTGTAGTTAATGTGTAGGGAAAGGTAGTAGTCTATATATATATATATATTCATATATTCTGTAATCTTCTAGTACAAAATCTCTTTTAGTAATAAAATAATAGTAGTTAGACCAAGTTATGCTCATTATGCCAACAAACTTATTTTTATTTATACTGAAACATCAAATGTACATGGGGAGGACGTATACCTTGCCCCTATTACACAATGTGTACAAGAAAAGGATATACATATATTAATGATTCATTGAGGTCTACATGCATCTTGACGAAACAGTATGTATCTTTCTCAACCAGTGTCTTTATTGTCTTCTCCTTTTGTTCGATGAATTGGCGATTGCAGTTGCATACCAATCACCTTTGCAAACACATCATGTTCATTATGATCCGCTAGGGAACATAACCTCTAAGCTAGCATTGTTCTATTTTTTTTAGCATGAGCATTTGCAATAGCAGTAGTCAAGAATACAATTGGCATCGAATGAGAAACATCAACATAGCCTTCATATACATTTTTGTAAGGACACTTGAATCATAATCTACAACAATTCAATGCTTTCTTGATGAGATGCACGCTAGCGATATTCTTCCCACACGTTGAATACAACTGTAGGAACCAAACTCACACAGCAGAACCATATTAGCCTCCAAGATCATAATCACTAACCAAACTAAGAAGATATTTGGGTTTAGACATATGCTTCATAAATAACCAACATGAAAGCTAATAAGTAAGAAACCAACCTTAGTCTATGATGATCACGTAGAATGGAAAAAACCAAAGCATCATAGATCAAACCCCATCGCTTTTCATAGATTATAGATCATGCTAGAGTTGTAACTTTAGATATACAACTTTAAGACCGAGCGCAAAAGCAATGATAGCCTAACTCCAACCCGGCTAGCTGCAAGAGATAGAGAAAGTTGTCAACACGCATGAAACAGACTCTGAAAACCTGAAAAATACTAGGTAAAATTTAGCTAAATCTTTATCCAACCAACAAGGAAGTAAAAGGAAGGCATAGCCACAACACCAAGAGAGAGATAACATATAAAACTATTAGTTCAACATATGAATAACTATGTGGAAGTCAAGAATAAGACAATGCAATTTCTTTATAGTGTCTGAAGCAATCCATGAAATTAGAGCTATGCTACAGTCATGTTGGGTCTAACTAGAGGTGAAAATCACTAAAGGTGTTCCTAGAAGCATTCACCAGGATATATCATACTAACGATGCAGGTTAATACGACTCCCCAGATGCTTACTATATATTTCTTTCTCATAACAAATTCTATAATTTACAAACTTTTTTACTACTGCATCAATGTTTACTTTATCTCATTCAAAATTCGAAAGTAGGATATAGATAAGAAAAAGAAGTGGTAAAAAGCAAACATGCCCACAACAAACCCAGAAGGGCCAATAATGAAAAAATGAAATAGAAGGCCAAGAAACAAGTTAGCTTCATCTAAGGTCTTCCCAACAGCTGCACAAATAGTCAGACCTGACTCAGCTACATCACAAAAAGAAGGCATATGCATAAATCTGAAACATAAAGTAGCCTCATCCTAGAGGGAAAAATCAACATGCTTCAATTAGCATATCACCAATTTCAATCTAGGAAGCACCACAAACCATGGGCATGCAATCCACAAATAAAATAGAGAGAACAACCATACAAACTGAACTAATTGAGCATCAGTAAATGCTCATTCATAATCTTCCCAACAACTTAAAGAACTTATCAAGCAATTTATGATTGACTTAGTAGCTCAAGGTGTCAAAAGAATAAACATGTCATTCCGAGTTAAATTGGGGAGAATAGGTTTCAATTTATAATCCAAAGAAAATGCATATTTAGCTCAAAAGCATTTCATACTAACCTTGAACAGAGGCACATCAAATTGTGATTCTCAGCCATCTTCAGGAATAGTGAAAATCAGCTTTAAATGTCTTGCTCATGATATTTGAGCAAGAATTGGAGTTTGCCAGATCTTGATTTTTATTAAGAATCGAAAGTAGCTTCAAAGCATATGTGTTATCATAAGGGCTTCTTAGATAATCACTTTAAAAGAGACTATAGCAGCTTCAAATGTTTTCTTCATAAAGATTAACTACTAGCTACAAAATCCCCATCATCAGAAGAAGAATAGAAAATCTCAGCTCCATGACATTCATTGCTCCAAAGCACTCAAATCAAATGTTAGTAGAACTACTTCTACCATGACAAAGATTCTTAATAATCAAAAACCTAGCAGATGGTATCCATGTCATATAACTAACCAATAAGTTTCTTGGTACAAACAAACCTGGCTACAAAAATTATGACAGTGAAAGATTTATTTTCAACAACTCATAGGTCTGAGAAATATAAACACGATGAGTGTCAGTATCAATACCTTCATTGTACGTATTAAGAAGACTCTCTTGCTCATGGCTACTTTATTTCATTATATATTTAGTCTTTGTCCAGATCAGCAACTCTCTTTCCTAAGGTATCCCACATGCTTTGCTGGCTGATGTTATTCCTGAGGATATCCTCTTCCACTGTTCCACCGTTGTCTCAAGCTGTCATCTTCCTCAAATCCCAGCCCTCAGTAGTGCCTTCCTCCTCTACCAAAACTAGAGCTCTGCATAGTTGGTTCAAATTCAAAAATTGAACAGAATCAGAAGTAAAAAGTCAGCAGTTTATAAAATATACATTCCAACAGATCTATAACCTTTCTGAAAACCAATCCTATAATACAAAAGAACTTTGTTGCTGTTGATTAAACCAAAAAGAGCAATCACCTAAAAAGTATCTTAATGTGCAGTCAAGTGGATTAATTTCTTGTCACCAGCATTATATAAGAGAACGTTTATGGGTGTTTCCATGCGTAGACATTGTGACATGTTGAAATTCATGAGGAACATGCTCATTCACATTGACTACCATCTTGACAAAGAGAGGTAAAAATCTTTGACTGGATATTAAGCGTAATGGCATAAGGGATGAGGCATTCATTGTTGTCAGGAAACTGAGACTTGTTAATTGCATAGAAAAAATAATCGATACCAAGGTTGCCCCTCATGTAACATGTTGGAGGTATAAAGCCAAGGAGCTCACTATAGTGGTACCAACGTGAAAGCTTTTAGTACTCCGACTATAGCAACATTTCCAACCACCTGTCCATAGTTCAAGAATGCAATGAGAGCTCAGGTTAGCATAGCTTATTACATCTAACTGAAAATGTGAAGAAACAACTTTGGAATTAGATTAGCTGATGACTTTATTTTTTTCGATTAGTTTAATCATGTACATATGATAATATAGTTTTGTACTCCCAACTTATTATTATAATCGTACTCCATCAGCACGTATTATAATCGTAACTCATGTGAAGGCTTCTCATACGTACTCCCAACTTTAGAAAGATTTCCAAGTTCACCGTTCCTGAATGCCATGAAAGTAAAGATTAACATACTTTTGTACATTTATCTAAAACTATGGAGAAAACTTGAGAATGAAATAGGCTTATACTATCTTAATCACTTGCTGGAATTATCTCATTAGCTATATAGTATAATCTGATATATTGTACATTTGATAATGTATCACAAACTGTATATGGATAAGAAAGAATAAAGAATGTAAATCCTAAGATGGGTGATCCATTAAGAAAACCTTTTAATTTGAAGATTTTAATCATAGTCGGAGATGGCATATTGCTGCAACCGTTAACATACTATGTGACAAACATATATGTGCCATTAGATCGGATTTTTCAGACTCGACCCGAGACCCAACCCGACCCGGATGACATCCGACCCGATCTGAAAAAATTACAGCAAATGAGACCCAAAATTTACTCTGCCCAAAAAGTTAGACCCGACCCAACCCGTTTGGCTCGAATATTGCTTTTTTATCATCCAGAGACCTGTATTTGACCAGAGTACACCTCTGACACACACAGGTAGATAAGAGCAACCAAGAAGATGAAGACGACAATATCAACTGGCTGATCTGACCCCAACGACTCTTGTCTCAATATCAACAACCCCGTACTCGCTCCCGGTGTCATCGTCGTCCCTGGACCCTCCCTCGTCTAAGCTCATGGCGTAGCTGAGCGCATCGTAGTGGAACCGCCTCTTCCCTCCCACGTCGTGGTGGCCGCCACGGTTGAACTAGCGTATGAAGGGCTTCCACCTCGGCCTGACAACAAGCTCCGACCAGTCGCGGACCTTCATCAGCTAGGCCGAGGAACCCGCGCAATGCTTTCAGGGTCTTTGGAGTAGGCCATGTAGATATGGCGTTGAGCTTGTCGGGGTCGGCTGCTACTCCTGCCGTGGATATGATGTGTCACAGGTAGCCCACCTGGAACACGGCGAAGATACACTTGGATGGCTTTGCGTGTAGTTGGGCTGCTTGGAGGATGTGTAGCACCTGTCGGAGGTGACGAACATGATCTTCCCTACATTGACTATAAATCAAAATTTCATCAAAAAACACCAGCACAAACTTGCGGAGGATTGGCCGAAAAATGTCATTCATCAGATTTTGGAAGATGGAGGGGGCGTTTGAAAGGCCAAAGGGCATGACCAATTATTCGTAATATCCTGAATGGGTGGTGAAGGTTGTTTTGTGGCGGTCTGGCGGGTGGACTAGGATTTGGTGGTAGCCAGACCTTAGGTCCAATTTGGAGAAGATGATAGCCCCATGAAGTTCATCAAGGAGCTCGTCAATTACCGGAATCGGAAATCTGTCCGTGATTGTGTTAGCGTTGAGTGTGCGGTAATCCACACAAAGTCGCCAGCTACCATCCGCCTTCTTGACTAGTAGCGTCGGCGATGAGAAGGGGCTCGTACTGGGTTGTATGAGCCCTTGATCCAGTAAGTCTTGGACCTGCTTTTCTAGTTCTAGTTTCTGAAAGTGAGGGTAGCGGTAGCGTGCTCCTACTACTGCTTTAGATTCGTCGATTAGGCTGATATGGTAGTCCTGGGATCGTGTCTGAGGCATGCTCGATGGTTCAGAAAACACCTTACCAAATTCCTTCCGAAGGGCCATTACTTCCGCGTCCTAGACCATTTGTTCCCGCTGGTCTGCGGCCGATGTTGTAAGGAATAGCACATCACGTGCGGAGCTAAGGGTTTGTGCGGATATTCCTTCCGTCATTATCCCTACGCGAGGAGTGTTGAGGCCGACAAGAGTAAACCGCGGCGATGCTTGGGGAAAGGAGATTCGATTCTGGCTAAATTGCCATAGTGACGGGTCATATCTCTCGAGCCACTCCACTCCTAAGACAATGTCGTAGGCCCCTATCGGTAATAGAAGGAAGCTTGCTTCACCTGTGTATGTTTGTAATTGAAGTGGAATGTTGTTGACGGCTCCCGATTATTCCATAAATCCTTCACATGTACCTGTACTCGTCCTTGGAGGGGGTGATGGAGTTTTGTAGGTGGGTGGGTACTGCTTTGGGATCCAGGAAGTTGTGCGAGCTTCCGGAATCCAAGAGGATGAGCATTTTGGTGTTGGCTACCATCCCCCATAGCTTGATGGTTTTGTTTTCTGTGGAGCCAGTCAGGGCCATGGCGGAAATGGTTGGGTCGTTTGCTGATGAGTCAGTGGTTGGATTTGGCGATGGTGGTGATGGTGGCTCAGGTGGTGGGTGGTGTTCCTTCGAATGAGTGTCTTCAGGGTTGGCAGGTTCGTCATCCTCATCAGATTCAATGATGAACAACACTGGATTTGTGCATTTGTGGCCGCGAAAATACTTCTCATTACATTTGAAGCATAGGCCCTTGACTCTCCTCTCTGCTTCTTCCGCCTGTGATAGACGTTGGATGGGTGTCGTCGTTCTTGCTGTTCACGACGTGGATGGTGTCGATGTCTTGCCGTTCTTCTCTAAGTGTTGTAGATCTTCGATTCGGCGTGCTCGTCTGGCTATTTCGTGTCTCACTAGTGTGGTGTCCACGCCTTGGACCTCCAAGACGATTTTAGGTCATCATGCAGTCCTTCGAAGAAGTATTCGGAAAGGTGTTTTTCCCTAACGCCGGAGCAACGGCTTGCCAGTAGATCGAACTGGTGTTCATACTCCGTCACCGAACCCGTTTGGCGGAAGCGTGCGAGCTTGGCACGGTGGTTGGACAGGGTAGGGTCGTCGAAGCGGACTATGATGTCCTCCACGAAATCCTCCCACGATGGCTTGCCCATCGTCTTCCTATAGACCGCGAACCATTCCAGGGCTGCCTCCCGCAGATGGATGGCGGCGACCTTGATCTTTTCTTCATCGTCGGTGATGTCTCCCATGTCGAACTGGTACTCGCATAACATCAACCAGTTATTTGGTGGTGTGAGACCATCATACGTCGAGAACTTGAATTTCCACTGCTTGTTGTTTTGTTTTTTGAACGGGGAATCTCTTGGGGAGCGGCGGCGATGGTTTCTGTCTTCATCGTCTCTGTCGCGGCTCCATCCTCGCCCTTTGATTTTGAGGTTGAGATTACGCAGCTCCTTGTGTAGCAGCTCGAAGGCGTTCTCGTGGGCCTCGATGATTTGAGTCTGCCTGAGGTACAACTCTCGCAGCTCCTGCCAGTGTTGGTCGGGGTTACTCATGGTTGTGTAGGGTGGGAGGGTGGGAATTTGTTGCGGGGGTGGAGGGATGGCCTGCTCTGAATCACTTTGGTACCCGCCGGAGAGCAGGCAGGTGAAGAATGGGCGGGGCGGTGCCGACGGCCCGTGGTGAGGAGGGTCGCCCGGCTGAAACCGGGTCTTGCGCAGGGCAAGGAAGGAAATAAGGCAGCCAATGGCAAATAAACGATAACCTTTCATTGCATCGGATGCTCTATTTAACATAGTGCCTCACAACGGGTAACACTGGACTCACGCACGAACCTCGTGCTTACAGGCATGCGGCCACTAAGGCTATGACTTTTACTACTACCCCTTCTGACATGTTCCCCATTACTAACCAATTCCCTGGTGCTCGCGGCTAAGGTGCTGCCGGTGGTGGTGGAGCAGAGGTGGTCCCGCCCGGGCTGTGGTCCTGGCGTGTAACAGCACGCAGATCTTGCCGCCGCCATTGGAAGGAGGTTTTACAAAAGTCGGCGATAGTGGGGAGGATGAGACGTCGGTATGTGGTGTTGCGGTGGCTGTTGTGCCGAACACGAACTTGGATTCCAGGATGAAGAAGATCCCGTGAGTATTTTGGAGCAGGTCTTCCGCGCTCCAAGACTTGGGTCCCTTAATTTTACCGGGCATGCTTGTGCCCGACCCAGAGTTAAAAGACCCAATTCGGGTCTGCCCGAGTTAGACCTAGACCTTATTTCGAACTTGAAAAACCCGATTTTCAGGTCGGGTCGGGTCCGGTCGGGTCAGGCTGCAGTATTTTTGCCAGCCCTATGTGCCATGTGTCATTCAGATTTTAAAACAAAGTTACATGCCTTATGGGACTGTAGTATTGCAAATTAGATCAGCGGTGGTAGGAATCATGTAAAGTTATACTCTTTAGGTTCATGGCAAGGCCCAATACTACTGCCATGGCAAGAGTATAGAAGGTAATCATTCAGAAAGTTGATATCAGCTGCAACCGTCAACATACTACCTTGTAAGGGAACGTATATTGTTGTGATGAATGCTTCCTACTATATGTAGGTTCTTAATAAAATCATTTACTAATTCCAGAAAAAGTGTTCCATAACAAAACTTACCGCAGGCAAGACAAACCTGATATATCAATCAAATTTTACATACACGTCCAATCTAATGTCTAACTATACAAGAATTATTATCTAGCTGAAGACTACCCAAAAACTTTAGTCTCAACACAAAGATACTACATTGCATCACGTAAGACCCATTCATTCAAGACAACCTTCTATTCAGTCAACATTTTTCTGTCTTGTCCAAAAAGGATCACAGATTTATAAGAGGAGACTACAAGAAGAAAGATGAATAGAGTAACAAAATTTATGCATGCAATTACGTGCTAAAAATTTTGTTAATTAACTCAAGGTTAGGTGTCTAACCAGACATTTTGCTCCAGTAAGAAACTTCTACAAATTATGTCCACAAAACACCGATCATGATTACAGAATTCTGAAAACATGCAAGAACGTTTGTTTAAAGGGTTTCAGCACAAACTTCTCATGTAAAGTAGATACAATAAGCATCAATGTCAAATTGTAGCCACATTGGAATGAAATTTCAGAACATCTCGCTTATTTTTTTTATACTAGGGTTCATATTGTCTGATGATCACCCCGAAGACCAAGGGTAACTTTACAGTTTACGCAGGAACATGGAGCTTATATCTACTTCTTGCTGCAATAACAGAATGAGTGATGCACATGTCCAGTTAGGTTATTCTAAACTTATACTTTTAACTTTCAACTCTAAATTACATCTCTCATGCAATATTAAGATCACATTCAGCGAGATGATATCAAAACCTTAGGTTGTGATTGGCTAATTCAATACCACCCTCCTAGTTGATGAGAAGAATGGTGGAAGACTATACAATTACAATGAGGCTAATGTGTTTAGCAACATGCTGCTGGAAGACAGATTGGTTGACTTAGGATACCCAGGGGAGCAAGTTCACATAGTCATATAACCACATACATGAGGCCACTTGGATAATGCCAAGACTACAAAAACTTTCTTATGTAGAATTGTATGTAGTTGAGTACCTATTTTACTGGTAACAAATCATACTCAATGTCATTTCTAGAAATTTGTGCGCCAATTTTGCATGCTAGAAACTGTTGAAACAGAGATTCACCAGACAGCTGCTAAATTTTAAATGCTAGAGACATACCAGTAAAATGAGGAGGGAGGCAAATAATTATGAGCAAGCGTAATGGAACGAAAACCATTTCTAGGACTTGGCTGATCTAAATGAAAATATGAATAATCAAGTACTACTAGAGGAAGATAAGTATGAGCAATAGGAAAATGTAGTAAATCACCTGACCATGAAGAAGAGTGTTAGATAGAGAAAATACGTACAACAGCAAGCCCAAATGAGCAAAAAATCTTGGAAGTGAATATCCGACCCCTGCAGGATAGGCACAATCGGATGCATAATATGAGTAATGGTGTTTAGACAGACAAGGAAAATTGCACTCTTCAACTAATATGGAATGGAAGGGAACTAAAAATAACATTTTGTCTGTCCCTAAAAGTAACTTTGCTCCCATGACATGAAATGTATTTCATTGTTTGTAATAGAAACGAGTTGAGATTATAAGACAAATTGCTAACAAATCGTTTCTAGTACATGATTATTGCATTTTTCATATATAGAGATGATTCATATAAAGAGATATGTCAATTAAAGCTTATTACATCTCTTCTTTAGTGCAAACACACTTTATGTACGTGCTAGGCCAAAAGTAATACATCACTAGTCTGTTCAAAGCATTCACTTCATTAGGGCATATAAGAATGCCATCTTCTATTCATCCAATATATAAAGGCACAGTAAACTCCAAGCAGAATACCTCATTGAAAATTGGCATAGACTCAACTTCGTGAGTGAATGTTTGGCCCACACCAGAAGAGTCGATCAGCACGGTGGGTTTGATAGACGGAAGTGGTAAAAAAAGGAAAATGGAATAGAGATCTGTTGCGGCCATAAATCATAAATATCTAGTAGTATTAATAACAAGACAAGTGTATGAGGTACTCAAATAATAAAAAAAAACCATGTCGTTACGGGAACAGAGATCTGTTATGGCCAAAAATATTCGATCTAATTCACTGCATGACTCCTCACTGAGCCACACGTACTCTGCAAGCATAGTGATATCTCCCTTTTGACTTTATGTGTAACAGATAAATAGAACTATAGGCAACATCTAGCAAACTAAAAAGTCCATTCCCATCCACATCACGCGCAAGGTAATTTAATTAGAAAGATGGAACGAAGAATGGGTTGGAGATGGAAAGTAATTGTTGGTAAGTAGTGGAGGAAAAGTGATTCCTTAGGGAGACGTGCTCATGATGATGTGATTCCTTTAATCCTATGCATTCCCGTTACACCAAATGCAACTGATGACCTCCATTGGCACCCCACTAAAAACAGTTATTTCACAGTTAGATCGATATACTGACTGACTTTTAGCAGCTATAATCTTGAAAGTTGAAAGAATGAACAAGTTCACTAATGAAAATGAAAACTCCTAGAGAAATATACGGAAGATGAGCATACCCCTCATCTCAAACACAACCTGCGGAGGTATTTCAAAAACCACCTACCTATCCAATATAATGGCTATACGATTAGACGTGATGTAAGTAAAATTTTGTGAAATGGTAATGGAGAATGCTTGGTATACTTAGTTCAACTGTAAGTGCGCCAAATCAAGGACACATGGGGAGAACACAGTCAGAAAACAACTTCTCATGGTTGCACTGACTGCTAATTTCATAAGTGTTCTAAAATGGCTACTAAACAAGGTAGGCTATAATGAACTTATCAATTACAGTTCTACCTTCTTGGCTTTGTGGGTTTGTAGGAACAAGTTTTTGTTTTTTCAGGATACTGTTGCATCATCTCTCAGTGTAGCAAGCCTTGACCGTTAGATAGCTGATTACAATAAACAGAAACAACTGATGCACAGGGATCAGACTTATTTTAGGTTCAAACTGAATGATACTTAGCAGCCAACGGATGAAAATACAATCAAGATGAATATGCATGCTACTATCACACAAAAAGCCAAGGTTGGATTATGTGCAGTTTTCAGATATAGCAATGGACATGTTGTTCTTTTGGCATTTAAAACTTTACTGAGAAACTGGGATGTGTTTTAAACTGAAGCGTACAGTTTGCTATACAACCTTCAAGTGACCTCAGGGTAGAACCTAAATAGAATGGAGATTGAGAAAATTTGTTCTCTGAGCACAATAGAAGTCTTTCACATTGGAACCCTAGACATAGATGTCATACCTACCAACCAAAGAGTGATTTGAGAAAATTGCAAAGTAGCAATACAAAGAAGAAAATATTCTACACAAACCACAAATGACATAGTCGAACATTTTAAAACTCCATTGACGTGTCTTAAACATTAAGAATTTAGTAGTTTCGAATTTTCTCTTAAAACCACACTTAAGGATGGGTAACCTATTTGAGGTGAAAGTACACAAATAAATGTAAACTAAGCACGTGTCTAAATTGTAAGTACCTGAGATTTCAACTTATTTTTGTCATTCTCACATTCATAGATCATAGTGATCATATCCTAGAGAAAATTTGTACCATTTCCTGCAACTTCTCATGAACCTATGAAAAGAAAGAATAGAAACTAACATTAAACACGTACAATGTTGATAATTCATATACAACTTTATCGTGAGAAAATTTTCCAGTAAAAGTTTGTTGAATATATTCATGCACAAGGAACCAATTATAAATTTAGAAATTACAAAGTAAAGAACATTATATTACATTTATATACCTGTGGGCAACATTAAATTCTACCATCAACAACTAATCCCAAAGGCCCCATGCTCTTTTTCTTAATGAAGGAGAACGGGGATGATCATGTCCACTGCATCCTTGCTACTACATACAAAAAATGAATAAAAACAACTTGTAATATAATTGTCTGTAGCATAAGGGCCAAGATATATGCCCCTGTTTGGTTCGGGACTGAGTCCAGATTAAGAGTTGTCTTTTTGTGCCACGTCTGCTTAATCTAGTCGGGATTGGGTTGTTTTGGTGTTTGGTTGGCAATGGGATATGTTTTGGATTTCGTAACCCCCAAAACCGGACCAAGCTCTGAGTAGGATTTGGATTCTCAATACGGTTTGCAATTGTTCAGTCTTCCCGTGACCCTCCAACTCCTCTCCCAAGAAACCACATACCCTCTTGTTCACCTCTCTCCTCCCGACTCCACTCTTTGCCTCTCTCCTCCCAACTCTCCTCTACACCGTTGTCTGCGCCTAGCATCTCCAGAATACTTTGACAATCGACCTTAACGCCATCGATGCCGGAAGGTATGCATGGAGGTCGTCGTAGAACTGGAACACCTTTCTGAGGAGTGAGGAAGGAGTCACGGCAGATAGAATTCCAGTTGACTGTCTGGATCTCGCGGCCGTGCTCGTGGAGAGACCAGATCAAATTGGCAAGGGGAGGGTGGGCGGCATCCCATAGTTGGACGGATCCGTCATCCATAGTGGTGACAAATAGAGATTTGTGAGATTTGGACCAAGCACAATCATACACGCCATCGACGGTGTCGAAGGCAGTGATGTCAATTGGAGCATTGGAGGCCAGATTTAAGTCAATCACATGGACCCGCCTGTTGACTACGATGTCGAATTTCTAGGCGGTTGCTACCAGGAGGCACTGCTCACAGAAAGGGATACATTTAACAGAGTAACAATTGAAGGTCGTCAGTCAACAGCTGCAAATGCAATAGTATCGACAGGATGGAAAAACAAGCAAGGAAGGGAAAGATGAAGAAAGAATTCCACCAATTAAATAAAGATTTAAGGGCGATGACCAATGTGAATAGAGATTGAGAGGAAGCTCCAGGTCCACTCAGATTTGGACTGGAATCATCAATTTATCATGGTGGAATACATATCTGGAGGAAGTACAGCGACGACAGCTCCAGGTCCACACGGTCAAGCTCTGGGTAGTAAAACATGTCATGGAATGGTGAGGTCCAGTCAGTGAATCGTAACACCTTTGTGGAGCAGAGTATTCTCCACCATAATAAGCATAGTCTGCCCATACATACAAAATTAATCATACTCAAGTCATACTCACAACTAAAACAAGCATTTGTATACATTTTTTTGAAATGTATATTTTGTAATGCATTGTCATATAATATTTTTGTATCATCCAAATATTTTTATATTAAAATAAATGCGGAATCAACTAGATCCTAACTTTGCTGCCAAACAGAATCAGACTGAATCATGACTGGTAGCCAAACAGAATAAGACTGAATCCTGACTCAATCCTGACCAGCTGACTAGATTCAGATAAGGTTGCCAAACAAAATCAGACCGGATCCAGACTAACCCAATCCAGATCTACTGACTAACCTCGACTAACCCAGTCCTGACTACAGAATCACAATTCCGAACCAAACAGGGGCTATAAATCTAAATATATTAGCAAATGCATGCAAGTGCTAGACTGATTATAGTACCCAACTATATCATATGGGAAGCTACATATCAAGATTGCACTATTTACATATTTTGATACCAGTATTCAAATTTAATGCCACTTACAATACAGATGGAATAATGGAATATTTAAATACATGCTACAGACTCATCATGATATTATTGGTTTGTTTGAGGAAATACTTTAATAGTTGAAATGAGAGTGCATATGACTTTTGGTGTGATAATTCTCTAGAAACAAAAGAGCTTTTAGTAACCTTAATTAATCACTGGGATAAAAAATTTAAAATGAAAAACTAGTGTCTTCCAATTTTGTGTGGGGGTCATAAGTTAGAAATTTGACATTCAGTACCTCACCCCCTACAAGAATCTAAATTCCAATGTATGTAACGTCTAACTCAGATGCTATTGAGGGTATGGAACGTTGTCATTAATTTGCACTTTCACATTTGGAGGCTCGATTCATAACATATTCAGACTGCATGGTAAGTAAAGTGAGATCCCTTTTTACAATGTGTGGTATTATGTTACACTTGTCAATGGTTATTTACTTGATGTATATGAAGAGAAATAATAGGATCATTTTCTGAATAAATACAGTTGTTAAGCCTAGAAATAGACACAACCAAGGATTTAAAACCAAAGGAAATTCCTATGACTGCAAAAAAAAATTTGTTGATTTGGTATCATCGTCCTAAGTCATACTGCCATGGCCATGGATTAAGTGGCAAACTAAAAAACTCAATGTTGAATGTATGATCCATTTTCAACCATCACGGGTTGGATGCGCCTCTCTACCATAAGAATATAAGATTAGAAAGTGTAGTAAATATTTTTGCATATTAGTCATACCAAACGACTTTAATGGAAAGTACAGTACCATCCGTAGCACAAGAAATAGTCAATATACAATCTAAACTATAGTTATAAATGAAAACGATTTCAACTAACTGACTTAGTGGCAAAAAAATATAAATTTTTGTTGTTAGTCAACTCCTCATGTAGAAAGAGATGGAGCCAAAATGAACATAAAACTGGATGGAGAAGACCCACACCTAGAAATCATAGCATTTCAATAGAAATAAAAAAAACTATATACAAACAAATATATACTCTAGCTCGCCACTGTACATTTTTAGTATGTTAGTAAATTTAGTGATAAGAAAGAAAAGTATTCAGAAATATCATGTTTGCTACACAATAAAATTGAATGTCATGAGCAATACATAAGGGAATCTGTAGAAAAAGAAAAGCTTGTCATTATGTTTTTCATATATATGGGTTTGTTGTTTCCAGATGTGCAGAGAAATAAAGCAAAGTCACCACTTGACTATCATGAACAGCTCCAAACAGAACCTACAAAATAAGTGCTGGAATCTAGGCACAAGGAAATATATATCACGAAAATTCACATTGACTTTCCCATCAGAAACTTCTTCAGTGGACCTTCTCCTATTCCAAAACTATGTATTCATTCTAATTTGGCATGGATGCATTAGTAACGTTGCCCAACTTCTATTCAAGCTTCTTAGGTCTTCCCTTAAATGTCAAATCTTCAAATTCCCGATCTCTTCTTGAAATATAAGGATCAATTTTTAGGGGATACACTTGTTTTCCCCTGGGACAATACACTCTCTTTAGCCGCTTTTTTTCCTAAAACATTATTCTTGGGACAAGACACACTCTTTTTCCTCCTTTTTCCTATAAACATTATTATTACGCGATCAGATGATCTTCTAAGTAGAAACTTACCTGACATTAAATGTTCCATGTTCTGTGTAAACTTTCTTCTCATGGAGCATACCGGTTGCATAGCATTCCATATGGGAAAAAAGTTGCTATTGGTAGAGTAAAAACAAGAAGGAATATAGGAAAAATGTAGGAAGATAATGTAGTATCATAATTCAAAGACGTGATTAGAATGACAGGAGTAGGCTAGCGTAGAGGTGGTCGTAGAAGTACCCGTCGGGGGAAATGACACCCAAGGCGATGTGATCCTCTGCAAGGTCTTGATCTTCATCAATATTGTGCTTCCTAAGATGCACTTGGTGCGGGGCCAGGTCTCGGCATATACCATGCCGGAGGGGTACCAGATCACCTTCTGGACCTTCCTTTTCTTTGGCTTATCGCGGTACTGCGTAACGCTAGCTTCGCGGTCGGTGCCGATGTCGCGCACTGGAACTTGGATGTAGTCTAAGTTCGGCGGCATGGCCCATGCCGCAATGTCGACTAGGACTCTGGTGATGTAGGGCTTTGAGACGTCGCCTAGGGAGCAGTCTTTGGGAACCATGCCTACCTTAGAGGATGAGACTTGTAGGATTGGATGGGCAGATAGTAAGAGAAGTAGACTAGATCACCTAGAGTGGAATTATGTGGCTAAGTGATGGTTTGAAGGCTGTTAGGAAGATAATCCAGGTACAATTTAGCTGATAGCTTTTCTGTTCCGTCACAGGGATTTGTCCAGCCGACACATCATCTCCGGCAGCCCGTGAGGTCAATGTTGAATCGGGAAAAGGGGAATAGGGGTGTGGGGAGAGTGACCGATCAGGTGTTCGGGTGAGGAGGAGGGAAGATGGAGGGGGGCACCGTCGGGGGCGCAACCGGATGGGAGGAATAGATCGAGGTGAGGGTGAAAGGGTGATCCATCAACTATTAGAGTGAGGCGGAGCCGCAGAGGGAAGACGATGGTGAGGGGGCACAAACAAACAAGGCGGACATAGCAAGGTCAGGAATAGGATGTGAGGGGCTTGGGAATTCATTAGTGCGCCATCCGAGGAGAAGAGTGTGTACTATCAACCCCAAAATAGAAAGTGGAGGAAGAAGCATGCGGGAATTCTGTATTTTGGGGATTTTTGGTATCTTAAAGAGAGGGGGAGAGGAGTAGTTGTGAAGAATTTTGAATTTACTTAGTGTTGACGAAATTTGACCAAGTATATAAAAGAGTTACATAATGTAAAATATATTCTTCTATTTTAACTAAATTGGTGTAAAGGAAAACAAAGAATTAGATGTACCTATACTGCTATACATCATTGCCCATCTTATTGTTTTCATGTGTATTCTGAGGTATTTCCTAACTTTCCATGGTGAGATCAGGAAAAAAAGCATATGTGAGACATGTAGTTCAGCTATTATATCCGACTATACATAGATGCACATATAGACACTCGCAACTTGATGCACAATGGGCTTGAATGATGATATTCCTACAGCAGTAATTCAAGAAGTCAATAATTCCATTAAGTAGATCAATACCTGAATATAAAGCTTGAAAATATTAGAATGATTGACCAAGATAAATATCCCCAGATGTTATCAATAAGGAACTGCTTCATCAGTGGATTTGTAGTCAGATGGTGATGAGTTTACATGGAATCACAAAGTTTCATGGTCCAAACTAACATGTATCTACGGTGTCAAGTGAGAGTGTGTGCTTGGAAATGAGCATTTAAAGAAATAAACAACATCTAGATTTATTGAAGTTTTAAATGACAAGAACAGAGTGGCCAAGTAAACCTACCATAGAAATAAATAAAATCGGCGTTACATAGAATTAGTGGAGGGATAGCACAAAGTTGACAAAGTTTACAGCAGTAGCAAATGAATTGACTGAAGCCTTCAGAGGAAGGATTTAGCTCTCAAAAGATCCTTATATGGAGATTTGTGTACCCTCTCAAAGGATGACCCTTCTAAGATATCATCAAAGCACCCTTATTCCCATTGCTGCAATAGAGAATTTCCCTCTAATCTGTTCACTATGATTTACTCCTTGGGTTTACCACATTCATACATAGAGCATCAATTATTCTGAAATGTCTAGTTGTACATAAGCAACAAACACAATGAGATGCACCTGCTATAGATAAAAAATTCCTGCAAACCCAATCCAAGTCCAATCTCTAGCCCGACTCTCCAGTACTTTCTTTCTACAACCAATGGAAGTTGTTTCGAAATGTTTAGTTGGCCTTTAATTCTATCACATATAATTAAGCTAAATTAACGTAGCCTTATTTATCTTCTCCTTGACTAGACCATTTTACTGATAACCAATTCATCTATGTATAAACTGAGAAACAATAAGTTAATTTCAGTTCACAATTTTGTCTACAACAGATCATATCATTTTTTAGTGATATACAGTTCACGTCCCTAATGAAATCATTAGAGGCCTTGTAATCATGATAAATAGTACAATGACTTGAGCAAGAAAACACCTTATGTTCCCCTTAAATATTAATAAGATTATAGTTCAATTCACTTGGAGTAATCTGATGCTTCCTATGTTGCAAAGGATAAAAATCTAAAATAGAAAATCTGGAATAAAAATAAAGTTCAAGATGTGAACAATACAATGTTAGATACCATATGTGATATTGAAAATCAAGGCACTAAAAAAGTCTTGAAGCCAAAAACACTTAAAATTAGGAAGCATGTTAGGAGTTACGTCAGGATTAAGATCAATGGATAAAAAGAGTCATCATGTGTAGATTGGACTTATCAAACACCATGAAAGTTTGCAAAGGAAGTGGAACATCTGAATAATCTAATAATCAACAATGCTGATAGAAAAATATACTCACATGAGTATCCAGATGCCCTGGTAAGTTTGAACATACATGTTGTAGAATCCTAGTTTGGGGTCCTCACAAGTAGCTAATTTTATTCTTCCCTGTCCTACCTTAAAGTGAAACTACAACTGATTACCTTCATGAAACAACAAGTACAATAAAATTTCATCAACCAAATGTATGTCATCAAGAGTAAATGATTTATCAAGATCCTATGATGCATTAATTCCTATGTCATTTGATACTCCAGCTTCAATTTCTTATGATGACTGAATAAACACAGAAACGAACTATAATGACATTTATTATTCATTATTAGTGATCATATTCTAATATTTTTCAACTCAGTGGAGTCCAAATCCATTGATTGTAATTCAGAAATTGAAAGTCACTAGATCCCAACGTGTAGTGGGCATTGACCCTTGTATTTTAACATGCAAACTGATCTTCTTGCTCCTGTAACTCCACTACATCCTGTTATTATAAAAATAAAATTTGAAATGCATGCACCCAAACCAAACTATGTCATGGTTGCAAGGAAGAATTTTGATCTGCAAGATTTAGGAAAAATTGCAATGAGAAATTAAGGATTACTCATAGCACTTTAACTCATATTTTATATTATTAACAAAATATAACATGAACTTTGGCACTTTGACACTAAACAGGAAGCAAATCAATCGTACGATGATTGTCACCAATGGAAAGGTTTGTGTTAGAGAGGCTCAAACAATGAGATGGAGTATAAGATCTGTACATTAAATCCTAAAGTCAAGCCCCCAAGTATAAAGGTATTACTATCTCTTATAGTTGCAAACCATTGCCCTCTCCTAAGCGGAGGTTACATTTCCAACGTGGGTGGGGACCATGTATTGCTAAGGTTTAAAGAAAACTAAAAAATACATACTACTTATACCTATGAATTTCTATAATGATTCAACAATAAGGCTAGGGCACTAGACACCGTTGACACCATTTGGTTATGCCAATCTCCTTAACAGGAGTCAAGACCACAAGCATAAAGGTATTATGGTCTCCTACAGTTGTAAACCATGCCCTTTCCTGAACGGGATGAGTATTATGCATTTTGTTAATGATGACTTCAATTAATGATTGATATAAGACAAAATGTTGGCTTTACTATCTCTACTCATCATTCCAATCGACCAGCGAACCCTTCCCTATTGCTAGTTGATTCTTTGTGATCGCCATGGTGGTATCGTGGTGTTGGTTTCTAGTTGGTGGTCCAAGGTGTGTATCATGCAACCCCAGAAATCTGATCAAGATGATTGCTATCCATAATCACATACCAGGTGTCTGAAACAATCTTCCAATAAAGAGGGGAATATCATATTCGAACTATATTAAGAACATCATATATGGCTCATACTGTCCACAAGGATGTACTAGGAGATAAAAGAGGCACAAAATCATATTAGGAAACATGGAATATGATCTCGCTGTGAGTGGGACAAAAAGAGTTGTAGAATCAGGGAAGCTGACCTTGTACTTGAGTAGTTGTGCCTCAATGAAGCTCCTCTCCTCTCGACTTTTCTATTTCGTCGCGGGGCTCCATCCTCGTAGTGCTTCTTCTCTAACGATCCATGAAGAGAGGTTCTAGTAGAGGGGGCGCAGAGGAGGAGAAGAGGGTGAGGGAGAAAGAATGTGATCAGAAGGGAGATTGGGGGAAGGAGACGAGAAGGTTAGAATGTGACCGGGAGGGGGAGGGATTACAGACGCAACGAGGCGTCGTGCGTGAAACCACGCCAAATGGGGGGAAGGAGTAGCCACACGGCAAAAATGAAAATTTGGGAGTTTTGGTTATTTTTGGAGGGGGAGAGCCGCGAAGAGGGAGAGGAATTGAGATGAGTGCTCGTTCATGTGTAGTTAATTTTGTAGTTATTACAAATAACTATAATTGTTTTATTTACATTTTGTTATTTATAAAGAAAAGTTGTTTTAACTATAAATAAACTATATGTAGTCAGAAAAATTGTAGTTAATTCGTCTTTTTTTGTAGTGACTCCTCATATATACATATACATATACATACATACATACATACATATATATATATATATATATATATATATGTGTGTGTGTGTGTGTGTGTGTGTGTGTGTGTGTGTGTGGTATATAAAATAAAACTGAACCAATGGTGCTACAATATTGTTTTCTAAGATAACATTACTTCTCCAATGTCCACTCCTCATATATACATATACATATACATATATATACATATATATATATATATCTATATATATATATAGAAAGAGAGAGAGAGAGAGTCAGGCTAGAAAATACTCGAGTGTATTCAGAGCAGAATACACTCAAGTAGTTTTTCATGATGCAATATTTTTTCAAAAATCTAATCCATTAATCTTCTTAAACATCTTATGAATAGCTCATAAGAAAAATTTGAGCACATTTGGGCATTTATAGGTCTGCTTATAAAGAGCGCAAAAATTATGCATTTCAAATTAGTTAAGCACATCGATTTTGTTTCCCTTGGATGAGTGACTTACACTCATCCAAATGGCTCAAAATTTGTACGTAGCCTAGTTATAGTATGACGGCAAAGATCAATGGTTTACATTTTACAAAAAATAGTCTTGATATGAAAACATACTTCAGTGTATTCGTTTGATCTGTACACTCGAGTGTATTATAACTGATGGAGCTTCCACTCGCATGGAATTGCGTGCACCACTAGAAATCCTAAAGATAGCAGGTCTTTAGGTTTAGCCTTGCTTATACTAGATTGAGAACTCCACCCACGTATGCTAGGATATGTGGAAGCCTTATCGTAGTAAAATTAAGGGTTGAATCCATAGGACAACAGTCTTGATGGGAGCAACAAGATAGAGAACGATATAATTTCACTTAACTCCTTAACAGTTGGTATCTATATCAAAGAGTTGGTTTGGTTGTTTTAAACTAAGTGCAAGTGAAACAAAAGCATGAAAGTAAATTTAAGGTTGTAAACAATGTTAAGAAACCACTAGGATGTGATCGGCTTTCACCACCACTACGCATGGATCAAAACACGCAACATAAAAACATAACCTGTAATAAGAGTCTAAACAGTTAGTATCTTTCTAGATTTAGTTTCCTTTAGGAGAACTAACTATGATAAGTGTGGGAATGTTGCAATCCCAGCCATCCCCGAACAAATGGTCACTTACTTTACATCATTCCCTTCGCAAAGTGTGTTCCTCGACTTATCAAGGTTGTACTTTCATATGTCAACTAATTCCATTTCATAGTATGAAAGTACAACGATGGAAGTGAGTTTACTCCACTTCTTGAAAAACACTCCTAGATACCGAAACAGACGCATGGTGGATACATGCATCAAGAACCAACATTCAATCGAGATTCGAATCTAATAGTACAAACGTAGACAATTCATACTAAAAGATAAAAGGTAACACAAGTTGGTGATCAAGCAACAAGCATTCATTAAACAATTGATGTTGAAGTAAAAAGAAAGTACATCTCTATTGCAAACTATGGATTACATTGCGTGAAATGAAAACATGGGTAGCGGGGCTACTCCCCGCACCCTAGTGTATAAGACTACTCGCTCATGGCAAGGATAAAGAAGGAGGTGAGAAGAGAGAGCGAGAACGTCATCTCCACAAAGGAGGGAGGAAGGTCAACCCCTTGGAGAGAGAGAGTGACGATCTTCACACTTCGTAGGTTGCTCGATGATGAATTTTCCTCTTCCCACCTTCTTTGGCGATGAGAGAGAAAGCAGCTTTTGGATGGAGTGTGGATCTCAGACCGGCAGCCTCAGGGCGGTGGATGAAGGATGGAACAGCTCTGGAGCAGTAGAGGCAGCCTTTGAACGTATGAAACTTGATACCTTGTGAGGACCCTTTGGGTCTTATTTATAGGCTTTGAGTGAAGTCCAAACGGTTTGGGCAGTTTTGAGCTCAAACGGTCGTGAAAACCATTTGGGTTCTGAGACCGTTTTGTTTCTTGCGGTTTCAAAACCATTTGCCTTTATTCGGTCTTGGGACCATGTAACTCCATGCGGTCTCAGGACCATTTGGCTTTATGTGGTCTCGAGACCGTGTAACTCCATGTGGTCTTGGGACCGTTTGGCTTTACACGATCTCAGGACCGTTTGGTTTTGTGCGGTCTCGGGACCATTTGGTTTTGTGCGGTCTCAGGACTGTGTAATTCCGTGCGGTCTCGGGACCTTTTGGCTTCATGCGGTCTCGGGACCGTGTGACTCCATGCGGTCTCGGGACCGTGTGACTCCATGCGGTCTCGGGACCGTTTGGCTTTGCACGGTCTTGGGACCGGTTGGTTTTTATGCGGTCTCGGGACCGAGTAGTCTCCAAATGGTCTTGGGACCTTTTGGTCTCCAAACGGTCTCAGGGCTGTTTGGAACTTTTGTGATTTTTTGTATTTTTCTGTAAGAATAAAAAGGAGAAAAGTTAATCTAATGGTATATTTGCAATAAAGGAGGAAAGTTAAGGATTCTATCTAATTTATTTGAGAAAGAGTATGGAAAACTGAGGAAAATTATTAAGATAACATCACAAAATGGGAGTTTATCACCCCCCCTAACTTAGAGTCTAGCTTGTCCTCAAGTTAGATAGAGCTGAGGCATGTAATGGCGAGGCGGTTTTATTTAGTTAAGGTTTCCATACTCTTGCTTCAAATCTAAACCAGAGATCTCCTAAGGTTGTATCGGAGCTTTTGCTTGCCACAACTCTTTCAGGTGTTGAGAGTTTCTTGGATCTCAGGTTTCTTCCATATCTTGTAGCCCGCATTGGGACAATTTTTTTGTTTTGTGCATGTCGTCGACTCTAATCAGTTTTATACTTCTCTAAAAATCCTGCCGGAGGCTAGAGTGGGTATGAGGGTTGTCTAAAGGCTTGTTGTGTAACTCCCCCTTCAAGTTGGTGAGGGTTCATCTATGCATTTAGGGTCTCACTACCGGGCACGATACATCTGCCTTTGTGAGGGCAACTGAATGTACCGGTCGGGCGAGTCCTTTATTAGCCTTTCATATATTTGGATACCTTAGGGTTTCACTACCGGGCACGACACATCTGCCTTTGTGAGGGCAGCTGAATGTACCAGCCGGGCGAGACTTTATTGGCTCTTCATATAAATCCTTATGCGTGGCACAACTCTCATATTTTTATTCAACACTCTGGCTTTTATTCATAAACTCACAGGCTTAGGATTTGGAATTTTAGGGGTTTTGGTTGGGCGGCCAAGCCTCTTTTATTTGAAGAGAAGAAAGTTGTTCTTAGAGTTTCTCGACATGCACTTATTTGGTTTCTACTTAGTGGTCCACTTGCGAGGCTTCTTGATTTGGATGTCACCTGATACCCTCCCGTCCTTGAGAGTGTTTGGCTTGTTTCGGCCCTGATATTGACTTGTGGATAGTCAGATGTAGAATTGAAGCAAAAACATGAAAATCAAGTGTGAAGATAATTTATTAATTCGCCATTACATGTCTATATGTTATTCTTGTTATTTCTCTTGAGGACTAACTAGATTCTAAAGTTAGCTGGGGATGACTTTTTCCAAGAGAGATGTTATTCTTATGTGCAGGATTTATTTTAACAGGGGAATTACTTAAAACAAAATCTAGATGAGCAAAGAAAACTAAAAAAATTGTACAGAATTGAAAGAGAAGGTAGAGAGGGAAGGGTTTTAAAAATGATACCTCACCCTTGTCCAGTGTACTCCCCCCCAACTTATCACTCACTCTGTCCTCAGAGTGTCAAAGTGATAGGTTGAGAAGTACAAGGATAAGGGCATCAGGCTTCTGTTAGTCCTTTATTAGCTCCAGGCGTTCGAAGAAGATTAACTGCGAACTTTCCACGTAGAGCGTGGTAATCCACATCTGTCATGTCCTCTACTGGTCTTCCAAGGACCATGATGGTGTACATCCAGTAGAGGACGTGGAAACCACAGTCTTTTGACTCTCGGATTTGCTGGGGACATTTGTGGCTGAAGGCAAGGTGATGAAAGTGTTCTTTATCGTATGCTCGTGTGTGCTTGCTGAGAAGGTCATGTAGTTTGTCAGTGCACTCCTTCGCCACCTCCTCCGTGGGCGTTTTTGGTGTTGTAGTATATTGTTGCTGATCTGGATTGTACTGGCTGTCAGAACTGTTATATATGATTGTTGTTCCATCATGAAGATTTGTTCCCAGTAACATCCAGTGCTCTGAATGAAGGAAAGGAAGCATGATCAACTTCGGCGTCGTATGTTGGAGGAAAGAAATGAGTTCCTCAGTTGTTCCGAAGTTCTTTAGCTTTAGGAGATCATCTTTCAAATATGTTGATGCCATATAGATCGTAGGGTTATTCTGTCTGAGGAGATATTGATAGGCGGCCATCAAACTCACGGATAGAGACCCTTTGAACTGTATAGTTTCACGTAGCGCATCTTCCATAACCAGGATATCTCCGGCTAGGAAAATGAGATCATCATTCTTGGGGTCAAGCCTAGACATGACGAGCCGAAGTTCATTGTCGGAAAGACTTTTGCAGGCGCTGAGGTCAAAATCAGGGAACGTCGGTGTAATGGCAGACAGGGGGACCTTTTGTGAAGATGGTCTGTTGATGGTAGCCCCAGTTAGCAACTCAGTGTCCCCTGTATCATCCGCCAAATCAAAAGAGTAAGGGTCCCATTGTTTCTTCTCAGGGACCTTGGCAGGATGTTGTTTCTCCAACTCCTTTATTGTTTCCAGGAATGGCTATTTTTGTGGACGTTGGATGGCCGAGTAAAGGTAGCAAGGAACGTTGTTAAGCACCATAGTTGGGTCCTTGAAGAACCTTCTGTCACATATTAGCTCCATGGCATAACGGCCTCATAGAGAATGAAAATCCTCTATGGCCAGCTCAGTGAAAGGGATTTGTTGATTGAGCGCTTGGATGTGGCGTATAATGTAGAAAGTGCAATCCCTAGATCCTTCTTGTGTTTGGACTTGTGGCTTTATGATTTGGAACTAGGGTTGGTTCCAACCATGTCGGAGGGATGGGCATGCGGCCCAAATCAATTTCAGAAGCCGGAAAGGGATGCATTTGGCCTCCCCGACTTCAATACCTTCAAAATTAATTATTCCTACCTTTAGTTCACTGGCGCAAAAATTGTACACCTTGGCGTCTCGAGCCACGGTGTCCACGATCATTAGAAGCCAATGGCCAGAAACTTGAAACGGCACAGTAATATAGTGTGTCTTTCTGGAAATCCCCCTCTGCAACCGCTCGATAGATTTGTTTTGTAAATCTTTATATAATAGACTCATGGCCAGAGCAGGTGAAGCGTTAAGTACTGGTTGCAGCGATTTAGAGCTTCTGTAGATTTCGATGGAATTGGCAAAGAGGACACGAAATATTGCCATCTTCACCGATGACTGTGGTCGAAGGATGGTGCGGAAATCTTAACGTGTCAACTTGCGCTGAGTCTTTGTATAATGGTAGATAATGTCTCCCCCTTCTTTGGCATCATCTACGATAGTGTTTAGGATGAAGATATCTTGAGCATCTAGGGTAGAGATGGTCGCCATGTCTAAATCGTGCATCTTGTGAGGTAGAGGTGGCAGCGGGGGAAGCTCTTGCGGAAGGTGGGAAGAAGTCTGCTCCAAATCGTCTATGTAGTGCTGCAAATCTTCAGCTTTATCTAAATCAGAAGCAGATTCGAGATCTTCATCTGTATCTAAACTGACTCTTTCTAATTCATCTTGTTCTGGGGGAAGAGGTGAAGATTTATCCGGGACAGAGTATTGTGGAAGGTTTGCTTGTGGTTGACTCGTGCTGGTTCCGAATAAACATTGTTGGAACGCAGCAAAAGCTGCTTCTTTGGCAGTTTCCCCCAGAGATCCCATTGCAGAATAGTCAAGAAATTGATCCCCATATGACATGTTAACGTTGTCATTGTGAGTAGGGGATTTGGGATCTTTATCACCTTCTTGGTTATCTTTCTGTTGTTTTGGTGCAGCTCCTCAGCTGGGGCCCTCCCCAGCATTGTCTGGGTCATCAGATTTATCATCTGAGGAGGTGCTATTGTTGGAGTCAGCCGAGGAGTCAGAATCCTCATCTTCATTTTCTTCTTCATCATCTTCTTCGTCTTCCATCTTATCTATTGTCTTCTTTGGTGGAGGCTTCTTGCACTGCCGGTGGAGTGCTTGTAGTTCGTCGAAAGCCACTTGCACATGCTCATGTGTTTGAAGCAGTGTGTCGTGGGTTTCTTTGAGATCTGAATAACGAGCCTTGGCGGAGAGGAGTCGTGCAGAGAGGTCCGTCACTTGAGTTATTAATTGGTTGATTTCATTGTTGGATGACTCCGCTTGGCGGTTATTGAGTTGTGTGAGGGTGGTGTTGTTGTCAACCAAGCGTGTGCTTAAAGCAGTTTCTTGCTGCTTAAGCTCGCACAAAGTTTCTAGCAATGGTTGATTTTGCGCAGAAAGCCTGTCGAATTGCTTGGCCAGATTGTCTTGCTGGCTTTTCACCCCGAGCACCAACTGTGGCAGTTGTTGCAGGCGGTCGGCGATGCGGTCGACTTTTATGGATGCAGCTTTCTGCTATTGGTGGATGCTTGAGATGATGTCTGGAAAGGCACAATTTTGCTCGTCAATCTTGGTGACTTGTGTAGTTAGACCCTGCACACAAGAAAAAATAGATTGTAATATATTAGAAGGGTTGGTGAGGAGGTTTCAGATAGCATCGAATTGACGTCTGAATTCCTCACCGACATTTGTAAAAGGGGCCCCAGATGTGAAAGGGTGGGGTGGATGGGGTCGGGGTGGAAGGGTGGTAGTACCTTGCGAAAGAGACACTGTTGATGGTCCCACAAACTGCGTGGTGACTGTAGATGGAGTCACCAGCGGTGTTGGGGTGGTAGCAGATGAGAAAAATGGTGACATTCCCGGTGAGAATGGTAGGGTCGAGAATGTTGAGGGGAAAAGGGTGGAGATGGGAGCGGAGGAGGTGAAGTCGGGTGTTGGAGTGGAGAATGGGATGCCTGAAGAGAAAAAGGTTGAGGTGGAAGATGTGGGTGGAGGTGTGGATGTGGGGAAAGGAATTGTTGTTGGGGCTGTTGTGGAGAAAGGTGGGAGGGCGGTGGATGGTGGGATAGTAATGGATGGTAGTGTGGTAGGAGTGGTGGTGGTGGTGAGCTCATCATTTAGGCTCATGATGAATGAGTCTAATGATGAGGTATTGATATGGTCCTCAGGATGAAGGCGTTCTGTCTCAGGATTTAGCTTTGATTTCGGCGTCTCCGATAGCTGTTGTGGTTGTAAACGTGCCTTAGATGGTTGTTTTACTGGTATTTTTGTTACCCTAGTTGTCGGGGCAGTTATGCTAAGTTCTGTCTGGCCCGCTTTGGTTTTCTTCTCTTGTACTTTCATCGAAGCTAGGATTTTGGTAACCTCTTCGTCAGTAAAGAGTAGCTTTTCTTTGTCATAATCCGCAAGCTCCAGAAGTGGTAGTAGAGTTCTGGAAGATCTTACTGTAGGGCAGAAGATGTAGTGCAATTTTGCATTCTTTTATTTGATAATATAAGAGTTCTTCAAGGTTTGCTCATTGGTAAGGATGTCGCCCTTGATCTGCGTGCACCTGGGGAGTAATCTTTCCATCTTGAGATATTTAAGAATGGAAGTTATGTGTCCGCCCATGCAGATTTCTTTCCCTAGGGCGTATGTTGAAAGCTTTTGTATCATGTGTCCTCCAATGTTGACTGGCTTCCCATGTAGGACGGACCACAGAATAAAAAGATCAGAGGTGATAACATTCCCGCCCTCTGTTCTAGGGAAGAGCGCACTGGTGAGAATTTTGTGAAGCGTGCGTACTAACCCAGAATGAATATTGGAGGCCTTACAGGTCTTCACATCATAATTTGGGATTCCTGTTAGGGATTTCCAGAAGTTGTGTCTATTGAATTGGGAGCTCTCTGTGCTAACAACTTTGGCCTTTTTTAGCTGCTCCTGGTTGTCTATGAAGATTTCATTCAATAAATTTTCTGTTATGACAACTTTGTTACCAAAAAGTTTGGTGACCAGCCTGCGGTCACCTCCATCCCTTGCTCTGTCCATAATGTCCACAGATTCTTTGTTGAGATGTGTAAAGAATTCTGTTGTGGGCTCGACGTATGAGATCTCAGGGACAAAGCACAGTCTTGAGAGATTTGCGTTATCGAGCAGGGTGAGGATTCGGTCATATATCCCCATCTTCATTAGTACGCTTGAGCAAATGTACTTTGTTGGTTTTAAAGTTTTGTCGATGGAAGGGGGAGTGTTGATGAATAGGTTCTCGGGTGGTGGTGCGGTAGTGGTTATGGTGGGGAAGACAGGAGCATTGGTGGTAGCGGGAATGGTAGTGGGGGTGGTGGTAGCAGTTGATGGGATGTATCCTGCCAGGGTTTGTTCCCTAGCAGTGGCGGGGTGGACCTGCTTCCTTGCCCGTTTCTTTGTAGGTTTTTCTTTTGTAGCTTCCTGGGCCTTTCGCTTCCCCTTGGTCTTTTCGGTTGGGGATTCATCCTCGGATTTTGGCTTATATTTCGAGCCTTTGTCACTAGAAGAAATTTCTTCGACTTCTTTCTCAGGCTCCTCAGATAAACACCTGTTGAGGAGGTCAATTTCACACATGACTGCTAGCATGTTGACCTTCGGTGGGATTTGTCAAGTCATGTTGTAGATGTCGACGACCTTCTAGAGCTTGGCACGGTCCTCCATCAGTTGCTCCTTTGTCCAGAAAGGAGTCGGCTGTTCCGGTGGCTTGTTTTGCTGGTGATGCCATTTCTGGAAAGTAATCAGAAAGAATCATGTGTTAGAAAAATTTTGAATTTGTATAGATAAAAAGGAAGAAGATTGCATTATGTAAGTGGTAATGTTTTTAGGTTTTGTTGGGTCCAAACGGTTTGGAGACCGTTTGGCGCCAAACGGTTTGGAGACCGTTTGGGTCCAAACGGTTTGAAGACCATTTGGGTCCAAACAGTTTGAAGACTATTTGGGTCCAAACGGTTTTGAGACTGTTTGACACTAAATGGTTTGGAGACCGTTTGGGTCCAAACGGTCCCGCGTCCAAACGGTTTGGAGACTGTTTGACACCAAACGGTTCCGCGTCCAAACGGTCTAGAGACCGTTTGGCACCAAACGATTTGGAGACTGTTTGGGTCCAAACGGTCCCGCGTCCAAACGGCTTGGAGACCGTTTGACACCAAACGGTTTGGAGACCATTTGGGTCCAAACGGTCCCGCGTCCAAACAGTTTGAGGACCGTTTGGAAGGTGAAACGTCGGGATCGCTGGAAGAAGGTGAACGATGGTGGCGACAGAAAGAAGAACCGCGCCGGCGATGTAGGCAGCGGCGATGGTAAAAATGAAGATGTTGTGAGGACAGAGGTGACGGTGATGGTAAAAACGAAGATGTCGTGATGACGGAGGTGTCGATGATGGTGGTGGCGCTGGTCTACCTTGTTGTTGCAGGTGATGATGACGACGGCGAGGCAAAGAACGGCAGTAACGATGGTGCAGACGTCGTGAAGTCACGCGAAAGCTGAGGTGGTGCCGATGATGGTGGCGGAACGAGCTGACGTCGTGGGATGTGCGGGAGTGAGAATCGGAGAGAAATGAAACAACGCTCGCGCGAGGGTTTAGAAAGTTTGAGATTCTAAAGAAAGAAGAAGGGGAGGGGTGGGGTTATATTTATAGGGTTTGGGGGTGACATTACAAATACCCAAAGTCAAAACGGTTGCGAGACCGTTTGGGCTCCAAACAGTTTCGAGACCGTTTGGGGTCCAAACGGTTTCGAGACCGTTTGGGTTCCAAACGGTTTCAGGACCGTTTGGCTCCAAACGGTTTTAAGACTGTTTAAGATGGTTGAGGTTTTTTATTTTTATATTTTTATGTTTGTTTTGGTTGTTTATGTGAATTTTTATATTTTTAGATTAAAGATGATAAACCTTAATTAAACAAAAGAAACAAAAACAAAAATAAAAATAAACGGTGATACTCAGATTTTGGGTTGCCTCCCAAGTAGTGTCTGGATTTTATGTCGCTGGCTCGATGAAGTTTTGATTTTGTTATGGTGATGATGTGGGGTCTCTGATCTCAATAGTCTGTCTCGGAATTTTGTCAGCTGGAGTATAGTATTTTTTCAATCTATGCCCATGAATGTCCTCTCTCCTCCATTATCATCAACAATTATGATGGCTCCAGTCGGGTATATGTGCTTGATGGTAAAAGGCCCGGACCACTTTGTACGAAGTTTCCCGGGGAACATTTTGAGTCTGGAGTTGAAAAGGACTTTGTCTCCAATAGCGATGTCTTTTCTTTTTAGATGACCATCGTGCCACATCTTGGTTTGTTCTTTGTAGATCCTGGCACTTTGGTATGCAGTCATTCTGAGCTCCTTTAGTTCTTGCAACTGGAGTTGTCTGTTTTCTCCAGTGCTTTTAGAATCAAAATTTAGTTGTTTAACGGCCTACCAAGCCTTATAATCCAGTTCAACTGGAAGATGACATGATTTCCCATATACCAGATGGAACGAGGTTGTTCCAATCGGTGTTTTATAAGCTGTGTGGTAAGCCCAAAGGGCATTGAGAAGCTTGATGGACCAGTCGGTACGGTGTCTATTGACGGTTTTCTCTAAGATTGCCTTCAGTTGTCTATTCGAAACTTTGACCTGACCACTAGTTTGTGGATGGTAAGGTGTGGCAACTTTATGGTTGACTCCGTATTTCTTTAGGAGGGCTTCGAAGCTTCGTTCCAAAAAATGGGTCCCTCCGTCGGATATGACAGTTCGGGGGACTCCGAATCTGGGAAAAATGATATCTTTAAATATCTTAATGACTGGTTTGAAATCGATGGAAACTGTAGGTATAGCTTCTACCCATTTCGAGACATAATCCACAACAACTAGTATGTAAGAAAATCCATATGAAGAGGGGGAGGGACCCATGTAGTCTATCCCCCAAACATCGAAAAGTTCGATCTCTTGCCACATAGTGAGAGGCATTTCATTCCTTTTAGTTATATCGCCCGGAAGTTGACATTTATTGCATGATTTTACAAAATCATGGGAATCTCTTGCTATTGTTGGCCAAAAGAAACCCGATTTTAGAACTTTCATAGCGGTCTTTTTTGAACTCATGTGTCCCCCAGTGGGGCCGGAATGACAATGTTCTAAGACAGGAGTAATCTCTTCTTCAGGTAGGCAGCGATGAAAAAGTCTGTCTGCACATAGATGAAAGAGATAAGGTTTGTCCCAGTAGTATTGCTTCACATAGTGGAGGAATTTCTTTTTGTCGTGGTGGGAGGCAGAAGGGTGGACGATTCCTGTAGCCAGATAGTTCACTATGTCGGCATACAAGGGGAATCCGATGGTAATTTTCATTAGCTGGTCGTCAGGGAGGGAGTCTCGGATAGGTGCTTTATCATCATCCTCGACTTCAATGTGGTTGAGGTGATCAACGACGACGTTTTCCACTCCTCTTTTGTCTTTGATTTCCAAATCAAATTCCTGAAACATCAACACCCAGCGGATAAGTCTGGGTTTTGCGTCATGCTTCTGAATTAGATATCGTATGGCAGAGTGGTCAGTGTAGACTATGACCTTTGATCCGATTAGGTAGGAGCAGAATTTCTCGAAAGCATAGATGACAACTAAGAACTCCTTTTCTGTAGTGGTGTTGTTATAACCCCATTTTTCCAAAACATGTAATGCGATTGTAAATCTCTTTTTAAAGATAAATGAAATCCATGGTTGATTTGATGGTTTGATTTGAATGAATTTCGTGCATGATATCATTACATGTTTTCTTGATGGGCCTTATTGGCCATTAAGTTCAATGAAAAGAAAAGGAAAAAGAAATGAAAAAAGGGAAATCAATTAGATAATGGAATACATAAGAGAATAAATACAAGATAAGTAAATGGCTAAGGAATATTCCCAAGATGGGATTCTGAGCCATTAAGGTTCCTTGAGGTTCAAGGGATTCAAAATAATAGTAATATTGCAAAGGAATAGGGAATACCAAATTAAATTGGTTTAATTTAAAAGATAATTTTCTTATGAGGAAAACACCCTTTTCTTTTAGAATTTGGATTTCAAATTTGGTACTCGATAAGATTATACCAAGACAAACCTTTCCTTAAAATTTGAGCTAAAAAGGAGCAAGGGTTTGGGAGATACGAATTTTCCAAGATATCTTCAATTTGAGAATTATTTCTGAATTAAAAGATCCTTTGTTTAAACGAGAGCGATGAGGTCTGTTGCATCTTAATCCAACGGCCGATGGTCATCGTCTATGTCCCGCTAGGACTAGGACTTTGCGAGACTATAGGGGATTTTCCCCATCCGATTTTCTCGAGAAGCAGTGCACAAGCATACCTAGTAATAGTTCCATTAGGATCAGGAGTTCCTTCCGAGAAGAACCAACCCAGGTTGTTGGTAGTTTCAGGGACAATAGAGGGAATCCCCAATCCGACAGAACTCCTCTGTCGACCCTATATATAGGGGAGTAATTGGGCGATGTTAGCAATTCCACAACCGGTCGTCACGCAACCAGAGCGTGGAGACGAACACATCGACGCCCTCAATTCGAACCAGGGACATGTTTTCCCGCCTCAGCTCAGAGCATGTAGTCGCCGGAGGAAGCACGCTTGGTACCAGGGGTGGTTGGGCGAGACGGAGCAATTGAATCCTCTGGTCCAGTTCGGGAGGGCCTCACGAGGGTTCCTCTGCCTTTAGATTCAGAGTTCGGGCGACAGCAACAAGAGTCAACCATAGAGTTGACTCGGGCAGAGGAGCTTCGTTCGCAGGTACAGCGACAAACAAAGAAGATGACCCCAGGAGGATTGACAGTTTTGCCCTCAGACGCATGAGTCAGGTTTTGGGCCTGGAGAGGATAGAAATGTCTTTCCTCCACTTCTTAGGGTACGGCCCGCGTAGCGCGTCAAGCCAGGGGCAACACACCAGGCTGCTGACGTGGCGGCATCCTATTGGCCAACATGTACTTATGATGTAAAAATCTTAATTAATCATTGGTAACTCAGATTATGAAGTATAATATATGAATCTTGTTCATAAAAATACAAGTAATTTGATAAAGATACTTTGAGAACCTGGTTCTATTCCGTTTTTCAAAAGTACCTTAATTTTCTAGAAAAATGTATTATAAATTGATGAGAAACCCTAATTGAATATTAAGGGTGTGATGTGGTGAATTAATAAGTCAAATTGATAATCTTAACCTTGTTAATGATAAAAGTGGTTGGATTATCCATTTTGAATGCAAATATGCCTAAATTAGAGTTGTAATCCATAAAAGAAGGTTAATCTATATGGGAACCATAATTTGGGATAAGAGGAGATAAAAGCCATATTCATTTGGAATAAGGAAATCAGATGCTTAATAAAGATTCTAAACTTGATAAAGATGTTCTATAATGAGAAATTAGGGGTTTCATGTAGTTTTAATAAAGTAAGGATCATAATATTGAAAGAGGAGGTAAAAACCCTAATTTCCAAAGAAACCCTAAAATTGGAATTGAAATCCTAAGAAATGTGATGAAATTGGATAAATATTAATAAAAGGAAATTGGTACTTTTATTTCACGATTTCTCTTCCTCATTGCTTGCTTGATTGGGTTTCTCTGCATATTTGATTCTGTCTTGAAATCTGCAACCAAAGGTATGTGGTTACGCTTATGAATATCTCGAGATAGGTTTCTGAGGTTTTCTGAGATTTTCACCGATGACTTGAAATAAACTATTGAATGAATTTAGTTCATGCAAACTATAATGTGGCTATGACTATCACAAAGGATATATGCCTACAAGCTCAGATCCTAGTTCTCTCTGTGGCAGAATAGTTGACCTAGTACATGGCTTCCTATGAGTAGGTCCATCAGGTCAGAGGAAGACCTAGTACATGGCTACCTATTGGGTAGGTCCATCAGGTCTATGGATGACTTAGTACATGGCTACCATTGCGGTAGGACCATCAAGTCACATTTAGTTAGATATTGGGTTACCTCGAGTAGTGCCATGCGACTCTACCTTTATAGAGGTATTATATAAGTCCACTGTAGGGACAACACATAGTTGGGAATATGTATGGATTGAGTTGTATGGCTTAAAATGTAATCTTGATTGTTAAATGATTAATTGCATGATTACATTGTTATTATAGTTGCATGATTATTGTTTTCCCCACATACTAGCTTCTTGCTGACAGCTCTTTGAAGGTTAAATCTGATGCGGCAGTGGAAGCTTCTCTCTACCTCAGAGTCGTACTCTAGATCAGGGGAGAATCCGAGATTATGCAATGGTTGCATACACGTCTTCTACCTGAGTAGAGGAAGAAACACACTTTTTAGATGATGCGGAAGGTGTGATGAAATCAAGAAGATATGGAGTAATGTTTTTAAATAAAAAGTGTAAAACCCTAACCAAATAGCAAGATGATAAATGAAATTAAAATGTTCCGTTGTCCACGACAACGACGACAATTTTTGATGGAGCTTCCACTCGCGTGGAATTGCGTGCACCACTAAAAATCCTAAAGATAGCAGGTCTTTAGGTTTAGCCTTACTTATACTAGATTGAGAACTCCACCCATGTATGCTAAGATACGTGGAAGTCTTATCGTAGTAAAGTTAAGGGTCGAATCCACAGGACAACAGTCTTGTTGGGAGAAACAAGATAGAAAACGATATAATTTCACTTAACTCCTTAACAGTTGGTATCTAGATCCAAGAGTTGGTTTGGTTGTTTTAAACTAAGTGCAAGTGAAACAAAAGCAAGAAAGTAAATTTAAGGTTCTAAACAATGTTAAGAAACCACTAGGATGTGATCGGCTTTCACCACCACTACACATGGATCAAAACACGCAACATAAAAACATAACCTGCAATAAGAGTCTAAACAGTTAGTATCTTTGTAGATTTAGTTTCCTTTCATAGAACTAACTACGAGAAGTGTGGGAATGTTGCAATGCCAACCATCCCCGAACGTATGGTCACTTACTTTACATCATTCCCTTTACAAAGTGTGTTCCTCGACTTATCAAAGTTGTACTTTCATACGTCAACTGATTCCATTTCATAGTATGAAAGTACAATGATGGAAGTGAGTTTACTCCACTTCTTGAAAAACACTCCTAGATACCGGAACAGACGCATGGTGGATACATGCATCAAGAACCAACATTCAATTAAGATTCAAATCTAATAGTACAAACATGGACAATTCATACTAAAAGATAAAAAGTAACAGAAGTTGGTGATCAAGGAACAAGCATTCATTAAACGATTGATGTTGAACTGAAAAGAAAGTATATCTCTATTCCAAACTATGCATTACATTGTGTGAAATGAAAACATGGGTAGCGGGGCTACTCCCCGCATCCTACTGTATAAGACTACTTGCTCATGGTAAGGACAAATAAGGAGGCGAGAAGAGAGAGAGAACGTCATCTCCACGAAGGAGGGAGGAAGGTCAACCCCTTGGAGAGAGAGTGACGATCTTCACACTTCGTAGGTTGCTCGATGATGAATCTTCCTCTTCCCACCTTCTTTGGCGATGAGAGAGAAAGCAGCTTCTGGATGGAGTGTGGATCTCAGACCAACAGCCTCGGGGTGGTGGATGAAGGATGGAACAGCTCTGGAGCAGTAGATGCAACCTTTGGACGTCTGAAACTTGATACCTTGTGAGGACCCTTTGGGTCTTATTTATAGGTTTTGAGTGAAGTCCAAACGGTTTGGGCAGTTTTGAGCTCAAACGATCATGCAAACCATTTGGGTTCTAAGACCGTTTGGGTTCTAAGACCGTTTGGGTTCTCACGGTTTTGAAACTGTTTGCCTTTATTTGGTCTTGGGACCGTGTAACTCCATGCGGTCTCGGGACCATTTGGCTTTATGCGGTCTCGGGACCGTGTAACTCAATGCGATCTTGGGACCGTTTGGCTTTGCACGGTGTGGCAACACATCCCGCTATCACACAGACAGCGAGGTGTTACGCGAAAATGTGCGGAAAACACCATAACCACAGATTATCGAAACACGGGTTAATTAAAACTGATTGCGGAAAGTGGATAAACTGAGGAACTATTACATTTAAGTCCTTGTCCTGCAAGAAACATGTCATATAAACATATACAAGCCTTGATACGTGTCCACAGCTTAGGAGATCAGCTGTCAAACTATCACATGAGTTCATCACCTGTTATATATACATAACGGCCCACATCCGGCCGCAGCAGGATACACAAATCATCAATAGCTATACATCGTGAAACAATGTCAAAACGCTCCCAAGTAGGGATGTAAATGGGTACGGGTAGACCCGCGGACCCGCAAATCCGGACCCTTAAAAAACCCATCACGGGTCTAATTTTTTATACCCGCATACCCTTAGACCTGTATACCCTTGGACCCGCATATAAGTGGGTCCAATAATGGGTATGCTTGGACCCAGACCCGCTAGACCCGTGTACCCGTTATATATAATTAACTATTAAAATAATATGTTATATATATCATACTTTACTAGTCTAATTAATATAATTATTGAGATTATATCCTACTCTAAGGTTGAGACTAGTCATATAACTAAAAATTAACTATTCTAGTTACAATAACGAACATCATATGTAAACTTAAAATTAAAATGTCTACTAATCTACGTTACTTTCTACATAAATTAAATGTTATGATCATAACTACAAATATGTAAACAATTACATGTTAATATACTATATGATAACAATATCTTGTTGTGTTAAATATATATAACATAGTCATTTCTCTTACATAAACAATATGATGTTTTATAGAACCGCTTACCCGCATACCCGCACCGCATACCCGCTATTATTGCAGGTATGTGTATGGTGCGCGTCCATGTTTTGTATTAAGCAGGTCTAGAACCGGAACCGGACCCGCTAAATTAGATGGGTATGGGTATGGGTATGGCCAGACCCGCACCGTACCCGCACCGTTTACACCCCTACTCCCAAAAACCTGAGAGTACAGGGATGACTCTAAGACTCTACTACAAAATGACCAACACAGCAGCATATCCATCTCTTGCCTTCTACTTCTTGCCTTGCTGCTCGGCCGCAACTCTGCGACCACCACCATGTCTAGCTTGAACTCCTAAAAACCAGCGGGGTGAGACAATTGAACATTGTCCCAGCGAGAAACATAACTCCCCGCAAAAACTATAAAACCAAGAGGATAAAGCAACAACAGAAGATAAACAGTAAAACGTAGAATAATAACAGTCTATATAGCAGGGCTATTCGTACCATCAAGCTTACCAGATTGTACGGAAGGCATATCACCAATTATCTCTTTATGGAACATGATTGACAAGATAAGATTTATAGGACCTTACCACATAACCTCAGGAACGTATAAACAACTGCAAGTATAACAAGATTAATTACACAAGCAAGGCCTCAAACAATGTTTCGTGTTTTGCCTTAAGCAATAAATACTATTCGGCTGGATTACATATTATTATGCCCTGAGGAAGTGAGCCGTACCGCTCAAATCTAACCGACGGCTGCGAAACCCGGAGTCGGTGCCATACAAGGTCAATGGAAGAGCCGGACACCAGGACCTCCCACCTCGTGGTCAGTGCACGAGAACCAAAGTAGGACCGCAGTCTCATGCTTAAGTGGCCTCAGCCACGAGGTCAGCTCCATAGGCTACCCTTCTCTAGCCCACCTCGGTACAAGTCACGACGCTAGTATATCTGAGCCACAGGCCTATTCACCGTGCTCTGAGCCATGAATGCATTCATGCTCCCATATCACATATCCTGAGCTATGGGCATGTTCACCATGCTTTATACATATCCCGAGTCTGCAACCGCAGCTGCACTCGAATCCTCACTATTTTAGGCTAGGAGAAACCTCGCATATTCAACAATATGCGCTCCGAGTTAACCCGTAGGAGAACCCATTTCACCATCACCAACTCCTGACGATGATGGATCTATGGCCAGGGCAAACTACATGATATATTCCACCGTGATTAGTTAGTATCTTTTATGTGGGTTGCAAGATTCAACCAAGTTGTATAACATGCAAACTATAGCAAGAATAAACAACATGAAACTCAATATTATGCTTTTATTGTAATCAACATCATCATGATCCATCACAAGGATCCAACAGTACATGTTACCACTTGGCCTCTTGCCAATCATCTAGATCCATCTCAAGGATCATCACATTACCATGGGATCTCAATCCCTTATCACATAGAGTAACTACCTCTCAAGGCATTCTCATCAACTTAGGCACTTTAGCCAAACTCGGGTCCTCAGACCAATCACATCATATATGATATTTCATCACCAAGAGTAATCTATCAAAGCAATGTTACTCATCATATATATACCTCATAGCCATTTTACCTGGCTTATGCATCACTTGCATGGTTAGTATGCTCAATCCCCAAGGATTATCAGAAGAATTTATACACTTTATCATACATGCCTCAACCTGTGACTATAGATATAGTTCATATCATCATGCAAAGCATATTATATGCTTACCATTATCTCAACATTATTCATATCGTTAAGATGATTACACACACAGGTACTATCATGGTAAGATACATAGATGTAATCTATTATCACAATTACCATCACACGTGTCAAGGTTTACTATCAAAACCAACGTGATTCATTAACAAGAGCTAGCGCATAGATTTCCATGAGAGACAAGACCCTCACTAGAAGTAGTATCGGGCAAGGTACCCACCATATCACCCAACACTAAACGCATATAGAAAACAGACCAGCGCATGACGACCAAACCCTAGGGTGTCAGGCAGCATGTGGCGTGCAACCACCAGCATCGAGCAACGATGCATCAGGCTTATTATGCACCCAAGAGTGTTGTGTGACGTGTGTCGTGCATGGTGTAACGGGAAACACTCTGTCGTGCAACGCTCTGTCGGGCATCATGGTGTCGGGCAACACAACGTCGCTCTCAGCTAACCCACCTGAACCTATCGGCCGACACACAGGGCAACGATTAACGTGAAGTCTGTCACAACATCACAAAGCTAGCAAACAATTCCACATCTCAAGCCATTGACACCAAGCCATTACACATGTATCGGGTAGGTTACTCTTTAAGGTGGAATTTCCCGACACACACAAGGCAAAGACCAAGGGTGACGCCTACCACCGAACCATATGTAACGCACAACACCCCAAAGATCAAGGACCTGGGTGTATCGCCCAACATAGCCATACTACATGATGACCAAGGCTCTAGGCCAAAGAAGGGTGTCGGGCAGCAACACCACCAACATCATATCGGGCAAGACACCACCCGATAGGGTCACCACCAACCTCAAGCACAAGGGCACCAAAACCCTAATGGATCAAGAAGATGGCTCACCTCTTAACTATCAAGAGAGAGAGGGGTCTTTCCAAGCTTCATATCACCAATCGGGAAACACAAGGAGCAACCCTAACAAGGTTCACAACCACCATAAAGCTCACCTGTCAAGTCCATGGTGAGAGGAGGGTGTTGCTCAAGCCACTAGAACACAAGCTCACCTCTCAACTTAAACGAGAGAGGGGTATTGCCCATGCTACTAGAACTCAAGCTCACTCCTCTAGACCAAGGAGAGAAAGGAGTGTTTCTCACCAAGAAACCCTAGAACACATGGTTTGGCCAACAAGAACAACTAAGCAAGAACTAAACTAGAAACAAGCATAGCCGATCATAAGCAATATATAAACAAGAACATAGAAGATGGTAATGTAGTTAGGATTAGGAGTTATGTAACCCGCCTTAAGCAAGCTCCAAGCTCCAAGTACCAAGCTCCAAGCACCACCAAGGAATAGAGCAAGGCACTCTAGGGTTCGGCCACCACTAGAGGAAGAAAAAGACTCCAAGAAGGATCGGCCACCAAGCTTGCAATGGAAGGGGGGTGTCGTACACCAAGGGAAAGGGGAGACTAAAGAACTACAGGGATCCTTAGCAAGGGAAAGTAAACATATATATAGAAGAGGATGGAGGAGAAACCAAGGTAGAGCAAAGCAAGGTGTCTCCCACCTAGGGACACTTGTCCATGAGCAAAAACCACCACTCTAGCATGTCTTAAACACATGTCCAAGGCCATTGCCACATGCAGCATCAAGCACCAAGTGTCCACTAGTGGTGACACAAATGAGGTCAAAGAAGGTCAAAGGTCCAAGGGCGACACAAACCCACACTGGGCGACACACCACAGGCCGACACAAGCACTCCTGGCTGACACAAAGGTCCAAAGAGGCAAAGGCAAGGTACAACATGGCCCAACAAGATCAACCAAGCCCAAAGGAACTCAAGCAACGAGTCCAAACCTTTCTCTCAACACTAGAGGAAGTAAGGAGAGGGAGGAACACCTCACAAGGTGACAAACTTGCCCAAAAACCCTAAACATGGGTATATTGCAAGTAGCACCTCCAACTCTCAACAAAACACCAACAAACCCTAATCACCACTAAAGGTGATAAGCAAGCAACCAAGCATCAGGGTTAAGCAAAGAAAACAGGATAAACCCTAAACGGAGGCCAGGGTCCTTACAAACTAACCCTCTACAAAGGGATTTCGTCCCCGAAATCCGAAGAGAAAAGCGAGGGATACTTCCTCCTCAACTCTTCCTCAAGCTCTCACGTGGCTTCCTCAACACCACAATGATGCCAAAAACCTTCACAAGAACCAGGTTCTTCCTCTTCAGCTTCTTAACTCTCCTGTCAAGGATCATCACAGAATGTTCCTCATAGATCACATCTTCATCAAGCTCAACTTCAACTGGATGTATCACTGTTCCCGAATCCAGATGACTTTTCTTCAGCATACTGACATGGAACACTGGATGTAACCTGTGCAACTCTGGCGGCAGCTCTAACTCATAAGCTACCTTGCCAACTCATGCTATGACCGGGTATGGCCCCATATATCTGGGTGCTAGCTTACCCTTCCGGCCAAACCTTAACACACCTTTCCAGGGTGAGACTTTAAGATACACTTTGTCTCCTGCATGGAATTCCAAAGGTCGTCGGCGATTGTCTGCATACGACTTTTGCCTGTCCTGTGCCGCTTTCAGTTGTTGTTGTATCACTCAGATCTTCTCTGTTGTTTGTTGTATTAACTCAGGACCCAAAAGCTGATATTCACCAGACCCATACCAACATAACAGAGATCTGCACTTCCTGCCATATAAGGCCTCATAAGGAGCCATGTCAATGCTCCGCTGATAACTATTGTTGTAGGCAAACTCTATCAAACTGAGATGTACGTCCCAACTGTCTAGGGATTGCAAAACACAAGCTCGAAGGAGATCCTCCAAAGTCTGAATAGTCCTCTTAGAATGTCCATCTGTCTGTGGATGAAAAGCAGTACTGAACCTCAACTGCGTTCCCAACGCTTTATGCAACTGTTCCCAGAAACGAATCGTGAACTGTGGAACTCTGTCAGAAACTATCGTTACTGGCACACCGTGCAACCGCACTATCTCGTCCACATATAATTGAGCAAGCTTCTCGGCTGCATATGTTGTCTTTACCGATATGAAATGGGCAGACTTCATCAATCTGTCCACTATCACCCAAATGGAATCATGATTCCTAGTTGTCTTGGGTAGACCAACTATGAAATCCATGGTTATATGATCCCATTTCCACTGTAGTATCGGCAGGGGTTGTAACGTACCTGCCAACTTTTGACGCTCAGCCTTGACTTGCTGACATACCACACATCTAGCCGCAAACTCAACTACATCTTTCTTCAAACCAGGCCACCAGTATAAGTGCTTCAGACTATGGTACATCTTGGTGATTCCTGGATGCATAACATACATCGACGTGTGTGCTTCCTCGAGCACTAACTTTCTCAGATCATCAGCATCGGGGACCACCATCTTATCACGATGGCAAACTAGTCCATCCTTGGACTCATGGAACCCATCACGCTTTTCGCTGCCAAACTCTGATCCGATCAACCGTACTGTATTATCTGTCTGTTGTGCATCTTTGATATGTTGTCTCAACGTAGGCTTGACTTGCATGTGTGCTAAAAGTCTAGCTAACAAGGAAACTTCCATCTATACATTCATCTACCGCAAGGAAACAAGAATATCCCGTCTATGGCATACTAGGGAACTCAACTGTGCCTTCTTTGTAGAAAGAGAATAAGACTTTCGACTAAGCGCACCAGCTACCACGTTTGCCTTGCTAGGATGATACTCGATGCTGCAGTCGTAATCATTGATTAATTCCATCCATCGACGCTGTCACATGTTTAACGCGTTCTGCGAGAAGATGTACTTCAAATTCTTATGATCCGTAAAGATCTGACACACTTCCCCGTAAAGATAGTGTCTCCAAATCTTTAACACATGAACCACTGCTGCCAACTCCAAATCATGAGTTGGATAGTTCTCCTCGTTTTTCTTAATTTGTTGTGAAGCAAAATAAACCACATGCTCTTCCTTCATCAGCACACAACCTAAACCTTTCTTGGAAGCATCGCAGAAAACAATATAGCCCTTTCCAGGCTCTGGCAGTACTAACAGTGGTGCACTAGTCAGCTTCTCCTTCAAACTTTGGAAAGCTTGATGGCAACGATCCGTCCAGATAAAAGGTACATCCTTTCTAGTCAACTTCGTCATTGGCAACGCAATCGCACTGAAGTCCTTGATAAACCGCCTGTAGTATCCTACCAAACCCAGGAAACTATGAACTTCTGTCGGCATTTTTGGCTGCTCCCACTCTGCAACAGACTCCACCTTTTTCGGGTCCACTGTAACTCCTTCTGTAGATATCACGTGATCCAAGAAAGTCACTTCTTCCAACCAGAACTCACACTTATTGAACTTGGCGTACAACTGATGTTAGCGAAGAAGAGTCAGCGCTAGTCGAAGATGTCGCTCATGCTCTTGCTTGTCCCGACTATAGATCAAGATGTCATCTATAAAGACTACAACAAACTGATCTAAGAACGGACGGAACACTCTGTTCATCAAATCCATGAAATCAGCAGGCGCATTGGTTAGCCCAAATGGCATAACCACAAATTCAAAGTGACCATACCTCGTCCTGAAAGCTGACTTTGGTATGTCATCCACCTTAATCCTCAACTGATGATATCCAGACCGTAGATCGATCTTTGAAAACACTGTAGCACAACACAACTGATCGAACAGATCATCTATCCTCGGCAATGGGTACTTGTTCTTGATTGTGACCTTATTCAACTGTCGGTAATCTATACACAACTGCATCGATCCGTCCTTCTTTTTCACGAACAACACTAGAGCGCCCCAAGGCGACGTACTCGGTCGAATGAACCCTTTTTCCAACAACTCTTGCAACTGCTTCTTAAGCTCTGCCATCTCCACTGGAGCCATCCTATACGGTGTCTGTGCAACTGGCTGTGTTCCTAGAACCAGATTGATTTCAAAATCAATCTCTTGGGGTGGAGGAACACCAGGAAACTCATCAGGAAACACATCCGCAAACTCTCGAACAACTGACACCTCTTCAACGCTAGGACCTTTTGCCTTGGTATCTACAACGGTATCCACCACGTGAGCTAAGAACGCCTCACATCCTTGTCGTAGCAACTTCTCTGCCACCATAGCTGATACCAGACACGTCGGAAGAATATTCCTATCTCCTTGGAAGATCCACTTCTCACCATCATCATCAAACACAGCTTGTTTGAAACTACAGTCCAAAACAACCTTATACTTCTCTAAGGTATCCATCCCAAGGATCACATCAAAACCATGCATATCAAGTGGTATAAGATTCACTTGTATACTATGTCCCGAAAAAGATAAGACACAAGATGGACATTCTTCTCGAAGCATCAAAGAACCATTAAGAGGTGTTTCTAACAACAGGCTATCCTTCTTACAACTAACAGATAAACGACAGTTTCTAAGCATACTATAGGTGATAAAAGAGTGCGTAGCACCCAGGTCAACCAGAACAGATATAAAGCAAGAAGAAGACATATCAGAATGAAATAACTCCATCTGACCTGTCACCACTCGTGGGTTGACTATCGCCTCTGACTGATTCATAGCGTAGAATCGAGTCGTTGCTTGCTGTCCACGTCCTCTGCTTCCTTGAGCAATCGATCCAGCTTGCGACGCTTGACTGCATCCTCGCCCTCTGCTACTACTGGGCTGCTGTCTATCTAATCCTCGTTGATTCTGCCTTGGCTGCTGCGTCACTTTGACGTCTCTGCTCGGGCAATTTGACTTGAAATGCCCTGTATGACCGCATATATAGCATGACCTATCTTCAAACTGTGGCCTAGATGGCCCTGTTACTTCTACTGAAGTTGTACTATGTTTTTTTGACGGTGAAGAAACATATCCTCTTCCCTTACTCAGAGACCACTGTGACGGTACACTGGAACCTCTCATCACATAAGGTGATGAAAACCTTGACTTCTTGAAGCCACCAAATCTCTGTCCCTGGAACTGAGCAGGCCTCTTCTTAGACATAGATTCTCTTTTCTCCCTTACTGATCGTTCAATCCTCTAGACAGATTCCACAAACGTAGCAAACCGCTCACGGTTCTCCAACGCAGAAATAGGTGTTGTGAGTTCAGCACTCAGACCCTTCTCAAAACGTCTGATCCTCTCCTCATCTGTTGTTGCCTTGTGAGGACAAAACCTCAACAGATCCATGAACTTGGCCTCATACTCGGTGATGTTCATCATTCCTTGGCGTAAGCTCTCAAACTGACTGATCTTCTCATCCATGTACGTCTTCGGAAAGTACCTGCTGACGAACTCACGCTGGAAAACCTTCCAACCGATCACCTCACCAGGACACTTCTCCTCCTCGATGGTCCACCAGTGACCAGCACTACCCTTCGGAAGGTAGACAACATGCTTTACTTTGTCTTCTTCGGGGATGTCGAGGATCCGTAAAGCCTTCTCAAGACTTTTCAGCCACAGATCTGCATCCGCTAGATCAACCATTCCAGCATAATCTGAAGCTCCGACTCGGCGAAGCCGCTCAAAGGTCTTCCCAATACCCGATGTTTCACCATGGGGAACCTGTGCTCTCGGTGGAGGCACTCACAATCTTTCTACCATCAGATTCATCGTAGCCATCATCTGCCCCATAAGCTATTGATAGGAAGGGTGTTCAAGAATGGCTGGATCAGGTTGGGGGACCTCAGGCACCCGATCTCCATGTGCCTGCCCTTTAGCTCCATCAAATGATGCAGCATCGCTGTTCTCAGCAGCATGTTCTTCATGGTTTCCAGACATCTTCGCTTTTCTTCCGCTGAGGGTAGAAGACAACGGTAAGAAAATCTGGAAAACTCACAAGAACAGACACAACCTAGTCCTAAATCCCTGTAGACTCAGCGAACCTAGAGCTTTGATACCAAACTTGTGGCAACACATCCCGCTATCACGCAGACAGCGAGGTGTTACGCAAAAACGTGCGGAAAACACCATAACCACAGATTACCGAAAAATGGGTTAATTAAAACCGATTGCAGAAAGCGGATAAACTGAGGAACTATTACATTTAAGTCCTTATCCTGCAAGAAACATGTCATATAAACATATACAAGCCTTGATACGTGTCCACATCTTAGGAGATCAGCTGTCAAACTATCACATGATTTCATCACCTGTTATATATACATAACGGCCCACATCCGGCCAGTAGCAGGATACACAAACCATCAACAACTATACATCATGAAACAACGTCAAAACGCTCCTAAGGACCTAAGAGTATAGGGATGACTCTAATACTCTACTACAAAATGAACAACACAACAACATATCCATCTCTTGCCTTCTACTTCTCGCCTTGTTGCTCGGCCACAACTCCGCGACCACCACCACATCTAGCTCAAACACCTGAAAATCAGTGGGGTGAGACAATTGAACATTGTCCCAGTGAGAAACATAACTCCCTGCCAAAACTATAAAACCAAGAGGATAAAGCAACAGTAGAAGATAAACAGTAAAACATAGAATAATAACAGTCTATATAGCAAGGCTATTCGTACCATCAAGCTTACCAGACTGTACGGAAGGCATATCACCAATTATCTCTTTATGGAACATGATTGACAAGATAAGATTTATAGGACCTTACCACATAACCTCAGGAACGTATAAACAACTGCAAGTATAACAAGATTAATTACACAAGCAAGGCCTCAAACAATGTTCCGTGTTTTGCCTTAAGCAATAAATACTATTCGGCTGGATTACGTATTATTATGCCCTGAGGAAGTGAGTTGTACCACTCGAATCCAACCGACGGTTGTGAAACCCAGAGCCGGTGCCATACAAGGTCAATGGAAGAGCCAGACTCCACGACCTCCCACCTCGTGGTCAGTACATGAGAACCAAAGCAGGACCACTGTCTCATGCTTAAGTGGCCTCAGCCACGGGGTCAGCTCCATAGGCTACCCTTCTCTAGCCCGCCTCGGTATAGGTCACGGTGCTAGTATATCTGAGCCACGGGCCTGTTCACCGTGCTCTGAGTCATGAATACATTCATGCTCCCATATCACATATCCTGAGCCATGGGCATGTTCACCATGCTCTATACATATCCCGAGTCTGCAACCGCAGCTGCACTCGAATCCTCACTATTTTAGGCTAGGAGAAACCTCACATATTCAACAATATGCGCTCCGGGTTAACCCGTAGGAGAACCCGTTTCACCATCACCAACTCCTGACGATGATGGATCTATGGCTAGGGAAAACTACATGATATATTCCACTGTGATTAGTTAATATCTTTTATGTGGGTTGCAAGATTCAACCAAGTTGTATAACATGCAAACTATAGCAAGAATAAACAACATGAAACTCAATATTATGCTTTTATTGTAATCAACATCATCCTGATCCATCACAAGGATCCAACATTACATGTTACCACTTGGCCTCTTGCCAATCATCTAGATCCATCTCAAGGATCATCACATTACCATGGGATCTCAATCCCTTATCGCATAGAGTAACAACCTCTCAAGGCATTCTCATCAACTTAGGCATTTTAGCCAAACTCGGGTCCTCAGACCAATCACATCATATATGATATTTCATCACCAAGAGTAATCTATCAAAGCAATGTTACTCATCATATATATACCTCATAGACATTTTACTTGGCTTATGCATCACCTGCATGGTTAGTATGCTCAATCCCCAAGTATTATCAGAAGAATTTATACGCTTTATCATACATGCCTCAACCTGTGACTATAGATATAGTTCATATCATCATGCAAAGCATCTTATATGCTTACCATTATCTCAGCATTATTCATATCGTTAAGATGATTACACACACACAAGTACTATCATGGTAAGATACATAGATGTAATCTATTATCACAATCACCATCACGCTTGTCAAGGTTTACTATCAAAACCAACGTGATTCATTAACAAGAGCTAGCGCATAGATTTCCATGAGAGACAAGACCCTCACTAGAAGCGTCTACTACCCTCACTAGAAGCAGTATCGGGCAAGGTACCCACCATATAACCCAACACTAAATGCATACAGAAAACAGACCAGCGCATGACGACCAAACCCTAGGGTGTCGGGCAGCATGTGGTGTACAACCACCAGCATTGAGAAATGGTGCTTCAAGCTTATCATGCACCCAAGAGTTTTGTGCAATGTGTGCCGTGCATGGTGTAATGGGAAACACTCTATCGTGCAATGCTCTGTTGGGCATCATGGTGTCGGGCAACACAATGTCGCGCTCAGCTAACCCACCTGAACCTATCGGCCGACACACATGGCAAGGATTAACGCGACGCCCGTCACAACATCACAGAGCTAGCTAACAATTCCACATCTCAAGCCATCGACACCAAACCATTACACATGTATCGGGCAGGTTACTCTTTAAGGTGGAATTGCCCGACACACGCAAGGCAAAGACCAAGGGTGACACCTACCACCGAACCAGATGTAATGCACAATGCCCCAAAGATCAAGGACCTGGGTGTATCGCCCAACACAGCCATACTACATGATGACCAAGGCTCTAGGCCAAAGAAGGGTGTCGGGCAGCAACACCACCAACATCATATCGGGCAAGACACCACCCGACAGGGTCACCACCAACCTCAAGCACAAGGGCACCAAAACCCTAATGGATCAAGAAGATGGCTCACCTCTCAACTATCAAGAGAGAGCGGTCTTGCCAAGCTTCATATCACCAATCGGGAAACACAAGGAGCAACCCTAACAAGGTTCACAACCACCACAAAGCTCACATCTCAAGTCCATGGTGAGAGGAGGGTGTTTCTCAAGCCACTAGAATACAAGCTCACCTCTCAACTTAAATGAGAGAGGGGTATTGCCCATGCTACTAGAACTCAAGCTCATTCCTCTAGACCAAGGAGAGAAAGGAGTGTTTCTCACCAAGAAACCCTAGAACACATGGTTCAGCCAACAAGAACAACTAAACAAGAACTAAACTAGCAACAAGCATAGCTGATCATAAGCAACATATAAACAAGAACATAGAAGATGGTAATGTAGTTAGGGTTAGGAGTTATGTAACCGACCTTAAGCAAGCTCCAAGCTCCTAGCACCAAGCTCCAAGCACCACCAAGGAAGAGAGAAAGGCACTCTAGGGTTCGGCCACCACTAGAGGAAGAAAAAGACTCCAAGAAGGATCGTCCACCAAGCTTGCAAAGGAAGGGGGGGTGTCATGCACCAAGGGAAAGGGGAGACTAAAGAACTAAAGGGATCCTTAGCAAGGGAAAGGAAACACATATATAGAAGATGATGGAGGAGAAACCAAGGTAGATAAAAGCAAGGTGTCGCCCACCTAGGGACACTTGTCCATGAGCAACAACCACCACTCTAGCATGTCTTAAACACATGTCCAAGGCCATTGCCACAAGCAACATCAAGCACCAAGTGTCCACTAGTGGTGACAAAAACGAGGTTAAAGAAGGTCAAAAGTCCAAGGGAGACACAAACCCACACTGGGTGACACACCACCCTGGGCGACACACAGCCCTAGGCGACACAACCAGGCCGACACAAGCACTCCTGGCCGACATAAAGGTCCAAAGAGGCAAAGGCAAGGCACAAAAAGGCCCAACAAGCTCAACCAAGCCCAAAGGAACTCAAGCAACGAGTCCAAACCTTCCTCTCAACACTAGAGGAAGCAAGGAGAGGGAGGAACACCTCACAAGGTGAAAAACTTGCCCACAAACCCTAAACATGGGTATATTGCAAGTAGCACCTCCAACTCTCAACAAATCACCAACAAACCCTAATCACCACTAAAGGTGATTAGCAAGCAACCAAGCATCAGGGTTAAGCAAAGCAAACAGGATAAACCCTAAATGGAGGTTAGGGTCCTTACACACTATCTCGGGACCGTTTGGTTTTGTGCGGTCTCAGGACCATGTAATTCCATGCAGTCTCGGGACCGTTTGGCTTCACGCGGTCTCGGGACCGTGTGACTCCATGCGGTCTCAAGACCGTGTGATTCCATCTGGTCTCGGGACCGTTTGGCTTTGCATGGTCTTGGGACCGGTTGGTTTTTATGCGGTCTCGGGACCGGGTAGTCTCCAAACGGTCTTGGGACCGTTTGGTCTCCAAACGGTCTCGGGGCCGTTTGGAACTTTTGTGATTTTTTTGTATTTTTCTGTAAGAATAAAAAGGAGAAAAGTTAATCTAATGGTATATTTGCAATAAAGGAGGAAAGTTAAGGATTCTATCTAATTTATCTGAGAAAGAGTATGGAAAACTGAGGAAAATTATTAAGATAAAATCACAAAATGGGAGGTTATCAGTAACCTGACTCATATATATATATATATATATATATATATATATATATATATATATATATATATATATATATATATATATGAGTCAGGCTAGAATACACTCGAGTGTATTCAAAGCAGAATACACTCAAGTAGTTTTTCATGATGCAGTATTTTTTTCCAAAATATAATCCATTGATTTTCTTAAACATCTTGTGAATAACTCATACACAAAATTTGAGAACATTCGGACATTTATATGTCATGTTATAAAGACCGCAAAAATTATGCATTTCAAATTAGTTTCGCACATCAATTTTGTTTCCCTTGGATGAGTGACTTACACTCATCCAAATGGGCTCAAAACTTGTATGTAGCCTAGTTATAGTATGACGGTGAAGATCAATGGTTTACATTTTGCAAAAAATAGTCTTGATATGAAAACACACTTGAGTGTATTCGTGCGATCTGTATACGCGAGTGTATTCTACCCTAACTCTCTCTCTCTCTCTCTATATATATATATGTGTGTATGTATGTATGTATGTATGTATGTATGTATATGTATAGAGAGAGAGAGAGTCAGGCTAGAATACACTCGAGTGTATTCAGAGTAGAATACACTCAAGTAGTTTTTTGTTTCTGAGATCTTCTCATATTGTTTCTGATCTCAGCTATTGCCCATTGTTGCTGCTCTATTATGAGTTTTCTTTCAGATATAGTCTTTTATATCTAACTCTTGACCTATTATGGCTTCCATGGTGACTATAGATTGTTCATGGACCCTGTGTGTTACGACTGTGAAACTTGATGGATCAAACTACCATCTATAGGTGGCTTATTTTGTACTGTATGTCAATGCCAAAGGGAATTATTCTCATATCTCTTCTACTATTAAGGATCCTCCTATTGACTCGGTGAGTGAAAAAGTCCAACAAGCCTATGACCAATGGGCCAAAGAGGATTCTGGTGTCATCACATAGATGGTGAATAGTATTGAACTGAAGATCAGTCAGTCTCTTCATTGCCTACCTAATACCAAGGCCATGTGGGATCAATTGTCTCATGTGTACTCACATCAACAAAACCCGAAAAAAGTCTTTGAGATCTTCAAAATCTTAGCTAAAAAGGAGGATTCCACTGATGAATCCATTGAAGTCTATGACAACCAGTGCTCTGCACTTTGGGATGAATTTGAAGTATACCATCCACTCTCTGTTGATATCAAAGAAGTTCAATGGCAACACGATGAACTTCAACTAGTTTAATTTCTGACTGGTTTACCTAATTCCTTTGTAGGTGTGGTAAACCAAATCTTATCCAGTGAACCCTTGCCTATTCTAAGGGATGTTCTCAAGCATGTTGAACACCTTCCTTCTACGACTGCTACTACTACCGATCACTCAAAACTTGTAGTTTGCTCCTCTAACTCTGGTCAAGGACATGGACGTGGTCGTGGTCACGACCGTCATGGACGTATCCCTGGATGAGGACCTCCTGGTGGATGATGTCAACCTCCAATTACTACTGTCAATCACATCTGCAACTTCTGTGGATGTACAAACCACACTGAAGACCATTGCTGGATAAAACATGATAAACTTGCTTGGGCAAATCAGGTTTCCTCGGATGTCTGTGATGGCTCCACTGCTTCTGCCTCAAGTTCTATTCATCCTATAGTTGAGTGGATTCATGTGGAGAGTAAGAAACTCCTGCATTCTAACCTATCCTCACCAATTTCTACTACTGAACGGGGTCCATCTGCTCTTCTTGCATCTCCTTCTACTTACAATGCAATAAATGGGTCATCGATTCTGGTGCAACTACACATATTTCTGGTTGTTCCAAACTTTTCACTACCCTGTTAAACACTACTCGTGTCCCTCCTGTGACTGTGGAGGATGGGACTCAGTCTGATGTCCATGGCATTGGAACTATATCTCTATACAATAATATGCCCTTAAAATCAGTCTTATATGTTCCACACTTTTCTCTAAATTTGCTATCTTTCAGTAAAGATATTAAGAGCCTTCAATGCTTGATTACTTTTGATCATGATGGTTGTGTTTTTCAGGATCTTTGTACGAGGAAGAGGATTGGTTCGGGCCATGAGGGACCAGATGGATTGTACTACCAGGATGTTTCAAGATCTATGGTAGCTCTGCTATCTTCTTTTGTGACGATTCTACAATGATACTATCACCTTGGGCATCCTTCTGCTGCAAAATTGTGTTGTCTTTTTCCAAATATGTTATGAATCATGACAGTTTGCCAAACAAACTCGTGCTACTTTTCATAAGAAAAATGAAGTTAGTTTTAAACATGTGTTTGATATTGTTCATGCCCATATTTGGGGACCATGTTCAGTTCCTTGCTTGTCTGGATATCATTATTTTATGGCCTTTATTGATGATCATTCCATGGCTACTTGGTTGGTTCTCCTAAAAGATCGCAATAATATTTTACAAACTATCACCACCATTTTTACTAAGATCCAAACCTAGTTCCAAAATACTATTAAAATCTTATGAACTGATAATGCCCTAGAATATATGCAAAAATCTGTTGATATTCTTTTTAGATCTCAGGGTATCATTCCTAAGACTTCTTTCTCTTACACACCATAATAAAATGGTGTGTCAGAGAGGAAGAATCATCATCTTCTTGAGGTAGCAAGCACTATTACTATCATGTTCCTAAACACCTCTAGCCTAAAGTTGTGTCTATTGCATGCTACTTAATTAACTATATGCATTCTTCTGTGTTGCCTAATGAAATCCTTGTTTCCCTTCTCTATCCTGATGCACCCTTGTTTTCTATTCTGACTCACATTTTTTGGTGCACATGTTTTGTTAAGAATCTCCACCCAGGAATATCTAAACTTGACCCTCGCTTCACTAAATGTGTCTTTTTGGGTAACTCCCGAACTCAATAAGATTATCAATATTATGATCCTTACAGTCTTCAATGGTTTGTAAGTGCGGATGTTTGTTTTTTAAAAACATGTCACACTACTCTGACGAAACTAAAGAAGTGGTCTAGTGGTCTAGTGCATCCTACTCCTATGCCTAAGGTAGTAGCACATGATCACACTAACAAAACTAAAGAAGTGTCCACGGTTATATCCCCCTATATGGATCCTCAACAACCAATTCCTCCCTCGACGACAGGTCAAAACACCCTACAACTATTCTCTGAACTACATCTTCCTATTAGTAAAAGAAAAGGTGTTCGTTCATGTACTCAACATCCGATTAGCAATTTCTGCCCTTCTACTAATCTTGGTGATAGCCTTGCTTTTTTTACCACTTCTTTGTCTGCTATCTCTATGCCAAAGAATGCTACACAAGCTCTTCAACATCGTGCCTGGTGCCAAGATATTCAAACTGAAACGACTCTCCTTCATGATCGCAAGACTTGGGAACTTGTTGATCATCCTAAAAATTGTCTGACAATTGGTTGTCATTGGATTTTTACTATTAAATATCAACCAGATGGTTCTATTGAAAGGCTGAAGGCTCGACTTGTAGCTAAAGGTTACACACAAACCTATGGAGTGGACTACTTTGAAACTTTCTCTCTTGTGACCTACCTCGACTCTGTGAGAGTTCTTATCTTTGTAGCTATTAATAAAGATTGGCCTCCTTTTCAACTTGATGTAAAAAATATCTTCCTATATGGTGACCTTCATGAGGAAGTGTATAGGGAACAACCACCTAGTTTTTCCCATCGGGGGGGGGGGGGTTACAATGTTTGCAGACTCAGGAAGGAAACATATGGCCTCAAATAAAGTTCACAAGCATGATTTGGTAAATTAAGCCAAATACATATCCAGTTTCAATTTCAGCGCTCCCATTTTGATCATTCTGTCTTTATTAGAAAAACTAGCTTTGGACTTGTTATCCTTATTTTTTATGTGGATGATATCATTCTATCTGGTGATGATTCTGAACATGCTCAATCTACTAAGCGATGTCTAGAACAACATTTTATTACTAAATACCAAGGTACACTCTGTTACTTCTTGGGAATTGAAGTTTCCAGATCGTCTTCTAGTGTCTTCCTCTCAAAGTGCAAGTATGCATTGGACCTTCTATATGAAGCAAGTATGCTTGGTTCTAAGCCTTATAGCACTCCTCTGGATCCCAAAACCAATTGGGATGATGAATCTTCACCACCATACCATGATAACCATCAATACTGACACATGGTTGGTAAACTTATCTATCTAACTGTGACAAGAGATGATATAACTACTATTGTTGGGCTTGTCAGTAGGTATCTCGACAAACCTCGCAATGTCATTGGGATGTTGTGTGTCACATTGTTAAATAATTGAAATCCTCTCTAGGAAAAGGTTTAACACATCATCAAAATGGGCATTGTAAACATGTTGTGTATTCTGACTCTAATTATGCCAGCACTCGTTGTGACAGAAAATCTACTTTTAGATATTGGTCTTTTGTTTGAGGAAATTTGGTCACATGGAACAGTAAAAAAAATTATGGTTGCTCAGTCGAGTGTTGAGGCTGAATATAGGGCAATAACCTTACTGCTTGTGAATTAATATGGGTCCAAGGACTCCTCAAGGAATTTGAGATCTCTGACTGTGATCCTGTTCCTACGCATTGTGATCATAAAGCTACCACTTTTTTTGCCAGCAGTCTCACTTTCCATGAGTGCACAAAGCACATCAAAGTGGATTGTCACTTTGTACGTGAAGTTGTACTCTCTGGCCGTATATGCACTCCTTATCTCAAGATGGAGGATCAAATTACTAATATATTCACCAAGATACTTCCCAAGAAATGATTTACTACACTGGTGGACAAGTTGGGCATATTTCACATCTGTGCTCCAGCTTGAAGGGGAGTATTAGTATATACGCTATATGCATTATCATGTGTTGTGTGTTTTGTTATGTGTTATCATGTGTTGTGGGTTGTGTTGTGTGCTATAGACTTGTCATTGTCTTTAGCCTTTTCTTTATCACATATTTCCTAGTTATGTATCTCGCTTTCTCTTTTGTCCTATAAAAGAGAGTTCTTTGTAAACATTTGAGAATAACAAAATTAAGACTTTTCTCATTCTATAAAGGGAAAATGGATCATTAAATTCTGTTGGAAGATGACTGAAATGACTTATTGGACTTGTTGTGTGACAAGTTAGGATTTATGGTGACAAAATAATAAGTATAAGTTTCATGGAAGTTATTCAAGAAAATGTTCCACATGTATGAGATACTTCTTGAGCTATCAGGTTGGTATTGGGATCATATTACATACAAAGCAATGCCCGTCAAGTCAGAAGTTACAAAGCATTTAGCAGTATCACATCCACATATACTTTGATTTGAACATCAAAGATGGCCATTTTACGAACCACTGGATCAGATATTAAATCGGATGTTGTAACACATTGTGTTATTTTTTCCTGATCTAGTTCATGTTGTAACTTTAATATTAATTGATATATCATGTTTTTTTATATTATATTCTTCTAATAAAATAAGACTAGCAATCACGATTTGTTTGTTGCAATAAAACTTCTCCAATCCTTAGACATGTTTAGATTATTCAAATTTACAAATTTATAATAATTGAACATAGAGTATAACACATATACAAGCTAACAATTGCTAATGTACAAATATAATATTTGTTATTATTGCACACATAAATAATAAACAAACAATAAATAGAAATATTGAAAAATAAAAAATGAAAACAATGCATTTTGCGTGAAGACATATTGTCTCTATCGGAAGCAATGTGTCTTGCATGCCGACGTTCTGATGTGAAAGCAATATATACTCGGCTGGGATGTAATGGCCACCATGAGGCAATGTGTCCTAGCTGGTGACATATTGGTCTCTTAGAGGGGGAAATACGTCATCATCCAAGATGTATTGCTCAGTAGTGGAGTCAATGCGTTAATGATGAGGATGCATTGCTCTCTGTGGAGTCAATCAGTCCCAGATCTAGACGTATTGACCCTACAACAGAGCATTATGTCCATGCTAGAAACATATTTCTCTAAAAGAGAGCAATGTGGCACCCACACAGACGCACTACCCTCGCATGGAGCAATATTTCCCTCATTGTGACACTTCTACCTTTAAACATTCCATATTGGAAATTAAGATCTAAACCATGCTATTTTGGCATTTAAGATAGCAAATATGTTGTTTAGGAATTCTATCCTTCTTTCTCCTTTTAGTTGCATGCACCATTATTCTAATGAAAAAAGCCAATTTTAACCCCTCAAAACTCACATTCCCCATTAGAAACATAGTTAAACAAACTTATCTTCAGTCCCCTCATCTCTCCCTATGGATATGACCCTGAATTGCCACATTTCTATACTATATACAAAGATCGTGCACTTGCGGATTGTTTTATACAGAGTGTACCGAATACGGTACCTTGTGTTAGTCTAAGTGTGGTGACACATCGATGATATATGACATCGACCTTATGGAAGCAAGCCCTAGATTAACTTATGTATATAAACCTTAACTAACAATATTTTTCATAGCAATGATTAATAAGTCACCCTAATCTGGTCTACTTACATTCAAAATTAAGAAAAGAAGTCAGACCATAAAATTTCTCTATATGAGGGAATATTCCTCAATATGAAATATTCACATATAGAACCAACCTATTTTTAATCCAAAAAGGAATATAATTTTGTAATACCAAAAAATAACATTTTTTCATGATTTTTTATTAGTCATTTGTATTGATCTCATGTGGTATAATCTCAAGATGCACCATTAATCAAAACAATTGACTTAGGATCTTATGTCCTTTCATCCTTCAATTTGAATTATTGTTCTTTTACAATTTTCAACCATTCTTAATCCTCATTGTCAACAAGATAATAATTTTTTTAATTAGATCTCATACCAACCCCTCTTCATTGTCACTTACTTGATTTTTTCCAAAGAAAAAGGCTTTTTTTTGGCAATATATGTTAATGCATGAAACATGTAAAGTTCTCATTTAGGAAGAATTATACAACTAGAACATGCAACTTTTGAACTACGATTTCGAGCCAAGTTTCCGCGACATGCAACTTGAAATCATAGCTCAAAATCGTGGTTTAAACCTTATCTATGGATGTAGTATTTTGGACATTAGGCCACGCCATTCAAAAGGGGCTTGCGATGCAACTTGTTGCCCACCTACCTACTTTTTCAATGTAATTAAACTTTTCTAAAAAAAAATATAAATGTATTTTTTATGATAGACAACACGTTTTATTAAAGTTGTACCAACAAGAGAGCCAATGTCCAACCTTGCATGCAATAACTCCAACTAGGCTAAAAAAGGAGAAAGATGACTTTTAGGCTAGAGAAATGGGTTTGCCAAGAACATCAGACAAGAAGGTATAGAGGAGTGAAAATAGAGGGGAAAAAATAAGAAGATAGAAATAAAATTAGTTAGATTTAATTTGTATAAGGTTGGGAAGGTAATTATAAACATGAATCTTAACAAAACAATCAAGGAAGTTTTCCACCAAGAACAACTTTTTCATCTTTACAACGCCCTCTCCATCTCTAAATTGATCTAAAATATGTATGGGGGTTTCTATTGGTCTGTACATTAAAATGCTAATGTGAAAAAATTACCTTCTTAAAGAATTTTTAATGAAACATGAGTTGCAATAATATGTTAATGTGTGCAACAACCTCCTCTAGCCACAGTGAACCAAACTGATCTACATCAACCCATTTTGAGTCTACAAAAATCTAGCTGGATCCACATCAACCTAGTCTAGTCTGTAGTCACCAGCTCGAGTCCACACAATGACCCGGGTCAACTCACAGGTCACGACCGTCGGCGTTGGGTCTAGTGTCTCAGTCCGCTACGACTTGGCTACACTAATGGCTGCAACGATAGCTCCTAGTAATTGATTCCACGACAACGGTCATTCCCGTTGATCAATGCGACCAAAAACTAGATCAAAGCATCACCCAACATATAAAGTACATGTGTGAATGATTGCACATCATTATTGTAATTTATTATTAATTTTTTATGAATTACAATAACGAGGTCACTTAATTCAAAAAAATAAGAATAAAACGTTGTGAGACCTTGTTCTATGTTTGACAAGCATCCTCCCCTACATCGGAAGTTGGAAATGGCGAAAGTGAAACCATCTTTGGAGCCTATTGAGTATTGTTTTTAGATAATGAGGAATTTCACCCCTGTCTAAAGTGTCAGGAGAGAAAAAATAGCCAACAACGTACGTCGAGGGCCTATAGTCCCTTCCTGTAGTGTCCCAACGAGATTCGTTGATATTCGATCTCGCTACCTTTGCTTGTGAGCATGCTTGACCAACTTTTTTTTTAGGAAAGACGGAGGATCCTGTGATTGGGACCCCCCATCACAACTTTTAATTAAACACCATCAATGGTAGCAAAATTTACAAAACATGCAGGAAAAGAATGAGAGAAAGAAAACCTACTTGCTTGTCCCCTTCGTGCCATAGTGGCAACTTCATGGGCAAACATGTTACATTTACGACTAACAAAAGAAATACTGCAAAAAGGAAACTGACTTTTTAAGACAGTGATGTCCTTAGCTAGGACACCCACGTAATCTCTTCTCGTTGATGGTTCACTACAAGCTTGGACCACTTCGAGGGAGTCTGATTCCATTTCCACCTGCCCCACGCCATAGTTTCTCGCCCATTGGAGTGCTGCCCTCAGAGCAATAGCTTCAGCCGTTGCAATGCATGTTCCCTTACTGATCTTCTCACCCGCCACACCCAACAGGGCGCCGTCACTGTCGCACATCACCATTCCAATGGTTGTCGCCCCATCTTCCCCACACGTAGCGTCCACATTCACTTTCACCCTACCCGGCGCTGCTTTGGTCCATTTAGGTGTTGCGTTTCTCCCCCCCCCCCCCCTTGGGCGCTATTGTTCCCCCTCATGTGCTGCTCGTCCCCTACGTAATTGATCATTGTCAGTGTTGCCCATAACAAGTAGCTGCTATGAACCTCACCATCTTGGAAAACCATCTTATTGTGCCCTCTCCAGATGGCCCACATGACTGCAACGATCTCCCCTTTATCCTCTCTTTCCAAGGCTGCCCCCAATGAGATGTTTATATTTTCGTCTTTGTAATCATCCACCCACTTTTGGCCCCCCAGATCTAAGAGATCCCATATCTCAGTTGCGTTTGGGCAGCGGAACAACATGTGTGGAATAGACTCTTCTCCGACATACACAGTTGGCACATGCCGTCATCGGTGCAATGTCGGTCAAAAAGCCTTCCTTTGGTAGCTAAACCTCCAGTGCTCACCCTCCAAAGAAAATGAGCAGCTTTGGGTATCCACCTCCCTCACCATATGTGCTGCCATAGCTTGTCTCCTTGCTGCGTTGAGTGTCTTCGGGCTTCCTCCTTGCCAAGCATACCAAGCCAGTACGCTGAATGGACAGTGAAAATTCCTTTCTTTGCCGGCCACCAAGACCATGCGTCGCACTGGTCCTCGAAACTAAAGGGGAATAGCACATATTTTCTCAACATGTCAAGCAGATTGAACAGGCTTGACCAACTAAACTAGTTGGCAAGTGCCGAGCCTATTGAGTATTGACGCCTATAGAAGATTCGGATGCAATAAGAGAAAACAGAAGAGCAAGAAGGTTGAATCAATCAAAGGAACGTGAGCAAAAGTAGATAATTTGATCTGTGAGGAGAAAGCAGGAAACAGCACAGATAAAAAACCATAGGCAAACCATAGGCGCGCGGGAATCGGGTTGAGAAATTCAATTAATATCTCAATTACGTCATAGAGACCAGTTCATTTATACACACACAGGGCCTCATGGGTTTCCCTTATGAACAGGGCCATGTGTTTACAGCTTAATACATGGGCTTGATTTTATATACACCAAACAGCTAAGCGCGTACAGAATTAATAGAATGAACAAACTCACCTGCCTTCATCCTCATCATGATGGCTAATAATATGAATGTTCTGGCAATGCTGAAAAATATTCGTGGCCATTTCCAGATCTGCATGGGCCGAAGCCCACCCCCTCTCCAAACAGGTGCCAGAGCCCGGATGACCCAAGAGGTTGGTAAATACAGCTGACCCGAGCGGGGAATCGAACCAGCGACCCTTCATGAGGGGCGCGCTGGCTTGACCGCCCGGGCTACGCTGGCCGGGTCTCGTGGCCATTTCCTTTTTCTATCTTGTTGGTCATGACAACCAGCTGAGTGGCAGCCATGTTTCATATTAAAAAAACTCGCAACCAAAATTGTATGTACTGTTTGAGGTCAACATGTAACCAGGATTACATCGATTGGAGCCGGCCTTTAATCACTTGAGGCTGGAATTAGCGGTGAGAGATCCAGTGAAGCCATGGCTTCTTCCTGCCTGCTGCTGAGCCTGCTCCTATCTACGGCAACGTTAACTCTCAAGGTACCCAAAGCGTTGGCTGCTCCTCCAACAACTGCCGCACTAAAAGGCTGCCCGACGCAATGTGGCTCAGTTACCGTCCCTTACCCTTTCGGTTTCGCAAGCGGCTGCTATCATCCGGAGCTTCAGGTGGAATGCAACAGCTCATCCAGCTCGCCCGTGATACGTCTCCCGGTGACAGAGCAAAACCAAGGAAATAATCTCATCAGCATCAGCAATATGTCTCTGGATGGTTTGATCGTACAGCTGGGTGTAGCCGTAGATTGCACCAGTCTAAACCTCGGTAGCCACTCCATATTTGCCGACCTGGGAAACTCACCCTATACTCTCTCCTACACTAGAAACAAGTTTGTGGTCCTCGGCTGCACCTCCATTGGCGTGATCGCCTTAACCAAAGGAGAGGTCCAGCTAGGTCAATCTTGCCAATCAACCTGCGCGGACAGATCGGGCATCACCAATGGCTTGTGCAGCACGACAGCGGGCTGCTGCCAGGCTACAATCCCAAAGTCATTGAAGACTTATGCCGTCGTGGCCCAGCGCCTGAATGATACCACGAACCGGGCGATTAGCCCCTGCAGTTATGCCTTCATCATGGATGACCAACAGTACATTTTCCGATCGACGGATCTGTCAAACTTCTTGGGCTCCAGAAGAATCTCAACGGTTCCGGTGGTGCTTGAATGGACCATTGGAAAATATAACTGCAGCGTGGAGAGAACGTCCCTAGATTATGCCTGTGGCGCAAATGCTCGTTGTATGGATTCCAACAGCTCCTCCGGATACCGCTGCAGTTGCATCAGCGGCTACGAAGGGAACCCCTATGTCTCCGATGGATGTCAAGGTATGATTTTAAATGACGCTCGCCAAATTAGGTCTTCGATAATCCGTAAGAAAGTTTTTGGATAGTGATGGAGTCGGTCAAAAATGGAACCTAGCCTAATCCTAATGGTAAAATTTGTTTTTATGTCATAGATCAATTTGGTACTCACTAATCCATCAAATATATAAAATAGATGAAACATTTGGAGAAAATAAACAAATCATTCAATAGAGTAAGAACAAGATGTATATAAACTCATATGCTGACGCAAATTAAGCATGGGTGTATATATCCCCTCTACAACTACACTTACTCAAATAAATTTTCATAAGCAATACTTTCAACTAGCATGTATCACTTAAATTTTTAAACCAGACTTCAATGATTACATTGATGCTTTCTACTTTATTGGTCATTGTAAGATAGAATATGTGTGCTTTGAGATGCTTTATCCTAATCTATTGGTCACAATCTTTTGAAAAGTGTTCTTTTAGTTTCATTTCATGTGTTTTCTTGGCCATCACCGTTACAAAAAGTTTTTCAGCATATCTCCTTTGAGAAGGCATTTTTTCATTCTTTTGCTAGGCTTCATTCCCCTCTGGATTCTTTTGGAGTGCATAAGTTAGGATGTATTGTTGTGCATCCTTTGATTCCTTGGGAGCCGCCTTCCTTATGGATGGTCCGACAAAGTTGACTTGCTACTATTGATTAGTCCTTCTCTTAGTTACGAGTAAATCCAACTACCCATCAATCTAGTATGAATTTCCTATTATAGCTAGAAACAAACTTTTGATGTGCCTCAAAAATAGGATACTCGCACATTTACTTGGATCCTATAGAAAAATACATCACCACGAGATGGATAGTTAGGTTCCTTGTCCTAATTAAGCATCTAATAAGAATTTATTTATTAGTGGATTTTTATATTACATGTTTGCTATAATATAGAAGCTGGTTGAGATTTTGAGATGATACCATCCATCAAACCTAACTACCCTTAGAGTTGAATAAATAGGTAATGATATGATGCACACCTAAAAAGAGGAAAAACTGACTTAGTGAATAAAAAAAGAAAATTGTTAATGTTTATCATGTAAATTAAAGTTTTTATCATTGGCATGTGTCTAGACAAAAACATTGAAAAGTGGATTCACTTTACTAGCATTATTATGCCATTTTTACAATATACACACTGATAAGTATCGATTAGACATATTATTTGAAAAGGAAACATTTTTGTATAGAATGTAAATAAATTGTAGCAAAATAATCCCTATTGAGCTTTATCATTATGGAAACCAATCTGGCAACAAAAAAATTCACTCCCCAAGACGACCTTTTCTATGATTACCAAATCATTTTTTATTTGCAAACAACATTTTGTTCTTCATGATTTCTACATATTTATCTTTGAAAAACAATTGAGAAACCCCGTTCCATGAACATCACATATCACAAAAATAACAAAACCCCCTTAAATTTTAGTATCGATCCATGCAAGTTGACTAACATACTTTAAGCATAATGTATTTCTTTTCTCCCCATGTACTCTTCAAACTAATGCACAAAAATACAAACATTAGATTTATTTAAATCACTCTTTTTATCATTGACTTGTTTGTAACACTTTAATTGAACAAATAAACGCTTATTTGTGTATTCTTTCATGTCTTATCTCAGGTATGTAGTACATCCTTTATGGTACATTAAAAGGTCCACGCGGAAATCATAAAATTGTTTGTCACATAACCTTTTCATAGTTCATAGACATCATTTGAACTCAAATTTTTTATCTTAATGTTTTGCGTCTAATTATTTCAGACTCATTTTTAGGATTTCTAAAATTTCAACCAATTAAACACTGTGACAACTTAATTTCTCCTCTCTTTCAACCTATGCTTATATTGATCACAAAACATAATATGTTTGTATATGTTTCACATAAGTGTAAGCATATGTAACAATTAATCTATGATTACCAAATATTTGAAAAAAAATTCACTCCCCAAGACAACCTTTTCTATGATTACCAAATCATTTTTTATTTGCAAACAACGTTTTGTTCTTCATGATTTCTACATATTTATCTTTGAAAAACAATTGAGAAACCCCATTCCATGAACGTCACATATCACAAAAATAACAAAACCCCCTTAAATTTTAGTATCGATCCATACAAGTTGACTAACATACGTTAAGTATAATGTACTTCTTTTCTCCCCATCTACTCTTCAAACTAATGCACAAAAATACATATTATATTTATTTAAATCACTCTTTTTATCAATGACTTGTTTGTAATTCTTTAATCAAACAAATAAATGCTTATTTGTATGTTCTTTCATGTCTTATCTCAGGTATGTAGTACATCCTTTATGGTACATAAATAGGTCCATGTGGAAATCATCAAATTGTTTATCACATAACCTTTTCTTAGTTCATAGACATAATTTGAACTCGATTTTTTTATCTTAATGTTTTGCGTCTAATTATTTCAGACTCATTTTTAGGATTTCTAAAATTTCAACCAATTAAATACTGTGACAACTTAATTTCTCCTCTCTTTCAACCTATGTCTATATTGATCACAAAACATAATATGTTTGTATATGTTTCACATAAGTGTAAGAAAATGTAGCAATTAATCTATCTATAAGAATAAACCAAATGATAGATAAAATAAGTAGTTCATTGGGCATGGGCCATACAACATGAAAAATTAAAGTTATAGCTACCCAAAGCTTATCAATTTATATGAAATTTAATTATATTTTTTGAAAAAAATTATAATAAAGTGTTTTATTTGATCATATGTAACATATATTATACAATTTCTAGGGAAGTCACATTCCACAAATAGGTAATATGTGTGATTTGAACTCTTTTCAGTGAAGTTCCAATTGAGTCATTCTTATTAGTGACACGATAAAATGATAATTCATCATCAAAACCTTATGCTAAGCCTAAGAAACCATTGACTACTATAAGTGTGTAGTAATTCTAAAGGAAATGATGGAAGGAATATATCTCACCAAATTAAGTAGGGGGGACATATATAAAAAAGAGTCTATAATAAATTATCAATTCATCATTTTACATTTACAAATTCATCGTCCTTAGAGATTAGTGCAGAAGTGCTCTTAATTTTCCCATGAAGTATTAATTATAATCACAATAAAGAGATTGTAGTCTGTGAAGGATCGCAAGGGTCAAACACAAGAGCTAACCAGGATTCATGTTTTTAAGGGACCTCAAGGCTAAAACCCAAGAGCTAATTCTATTACATGTTGCACACTGGCTTGATGAAACAAGTAGGTGCGCTGGGCCTTGTGCCCTTACCCCATGAATAAATGAAGGTTCAACAAGAGTTGTAAAATGGAAATATATATTGATGTTTGTGATTATTTCAACATAATCTGAGCAAGGTGAAAAATAATAGTGACGTGAGTATGTACATCAAGTAATACATATATGTTGGGTTTTGTGAAGATGAAAGGAGCAACCAGAATAATATTAAATTTACTCAACATACCCTACTAGCAGATCTCATCGAGAACAACATACTTAGAAAGAGGATGTGCAAGATATACATCATCCCAGAACTAGTCAGGCAATGTCCCCTCACGCGATGATATGTGTCGCTCCTCATATGCACAGACGGTCGTCGTTGACGTCCAACAAATGCGGGAACAACAATGTCTACATGTCTGCTTCATCCACATGGATCGACTAGAACTCCACGTCACATTTCTCAATCCGATGGGAAGGATTGGCATTATGGCTTGATGACATGCTAGCATCGGTTTCTCTCCTTCTCTCTCGCTTGGGGACAATGATGGATAGAGTTTGTATACAAGAGTGTGTCTAAGAATATCTCAAAATCCAGCCGTCATGCCCCTATAAATAGAAGAGGAAAGGAAGTAGGATTTCCCAAAACCCCTTAGAAAAATAAAGGATTGTGGTTGCATTTAAAGCAAGCCAATTGTAAACTATTCAAAATATATTCTGGAATCAATTAATAAACTATTTAATCATACTAATTGATTAACTAGTCTTCATCGTCCAAATCTAGTCAATCGCTTCAGATCAACTAGCAAACTTAAAAGGAATCTAATTGATTAGCTTAAACATCCGAACCAATTAACTTAGATTATAAATTACCTAAACATTCTAGTAATCAATTTGATCTGGAACATTTCCAATCATGTCCACGATTATACTCCTATTCCAATACATCCTATGTGTGTGACCTAGTAGGCTTCAAATTTTGTTGGCAATGATATTCATAATCATATTATGATTTCACAAACAATGATTGGTATCTAGCAAAACTTCATTGCTACCCAGTCGCTGGAGAAGTTGGAGAACAACTTCAACCTACAATATGTGATTTGTGTTACAGTTAATGTATAGTTCCTTTGTCTCTGATATCCGAATTGAACTCAAGGTATGAAATTATCATCCTCTTCAATATCAATCCATGTTTTCTGAACTATAGCATACTGTCTGAGATATTGGTAAGCTCAATATCATATATTGACTCACATCAACATGACCATGTATTTCTTAGTCTCACTTATCAAGTAGCTAAGATATCAAACTCCTATAGGAGGGACAAATCACATCTACATCACTCACAATCATCCCCATGTGTCATAGTGTGCCCGAGAACCATCCTTATGGAAACCCTTATTCAGGATTATGGTGGATGATGAAAACTACACTGAATGACATGTGATAAGTGTAGTAATTTTAGGTCTGAGAACCACAATCACCAAAATCACTATGAAAGATGACTCTGACTACCAATCATGATTTCCATGTGTCACTCTCAAGGTGGGTCTGTCAGATACATTATTCTCTAACAAGTATCTATGTACTTGGTTTGATATCGCACATCATGACTAATGAGTTTTTGTCATCAACCAACACACACTCTAGTTTAAGTGTTATTTCTATCTATTAACTTTCCACAATAACATCTGACTAGGGACATAGAAAGAATATATATACTCTTGACATCTATATGATCTCATCGTTCAGGTCCTCAACCTGAAGACATATGTCATTGAGTAATATCATTCTTTAGACATTTATTATGTTTCATTATTATCTCATAACTAAATAAAATACAATAAGTCGAAAGATTGTCTTTATTTTAATAAAATCATTTACAAGATATGCCATTACAATCAACACATGATTAGCTCTCTAGATATACATACCAACATAATCCCACTTGTACTTAGATCCAACCACGCATGAACTTAATCCCAAGTGATCTAACATGACCTTCATGCTTATGCTGTGAAAGTTCTTTTATCAAGGGGTCATCCACATTGCTCTTGGTTGGTACTCTACAAATATTCAAACCTCCTCACTGTACAATTTCTCGCATGAGATGGAATCACCTTTTTAAATTCTTGGAATGTTGATGTGATCTAGGTTCCTTTGCTTGTGCAATATCCCCATCGTTGATGCTTGGAACCACCCCAAATGCTTAGATGAACTTCTTGATCCAAAAAACCTCCTTTGCTTCATTGGATGAAGCAATATACTCAACCTCTATTATATTATCTACAATCATTTCTGACTTGGAACTCTTCTAGCTCAAAACTCTATTGTTAAGGCAAAGCAGAAATCCTAATTGTGATCGATAATCATCTTTGTCAGTTTGGAAGATTGCATCAGTGTAACCCTTTACCACCAACTCTTCCTCCTTGTCGTCGACAAGGAAATGATCCTTAATTCTTCTCAAGTATTTAAGGATGTTCTTCACGGTAGTCTAGTTACTCTCACCAGGATCTAACTGATATTTTCTCATCATACACAAGGCATACAAGACATATGGACGAGTACATAACATTGCATACATGATAGATTTAATTGTAGAAGCATATGGAATCTTATTTATGCACTCCCATTCTTCACAAGAATTGAGATAGTGAGCTCTAGAGATAGTAACACCATGAGACATGACTAGATTGTCTCTCTTCAATTTCTCCATACTGAACCTCTTCCACACTTTGTCATTGTATGTGCTCTAACTTAGTACAAGAAGCCTTCTAGATCTATCTCTATAGATCTTGATTCCTTAGATGTAGGACACTTCTCCTAAGTCTTTCACAGATAATGTATATCCTAGCCAGGTCCTTACCATCTATAAAGTAGGGATTCCATTCCCCGTAAACAATATGTCATCTACATATAATATGAGAAATACAATCATGCTCCCACTAACCTTATTATAAACACACGGTTCATCTTCATTTTGACAAAATCAAAACTCTTTGAGTATTTCATCAAGTCGAAGATCCCAACTCCGAGATGCTTGCTTCAATCCATAAATTGACCTTTCTAGCTTATAGACTTTATTTGCATCCTTTGGATTTATAAAACCCTCAGGTTGTGTCAAATACACATCCTCAAGAAGATTCTCGTTTAGGAATGAGGTTTTAACATCCAGATGCAAAATTTCATAGTCATGATAAGCTGCAATGACAAGCATGATCATGATGGACTTAACCATGGTAACTAGAGAAAATGTTTCAGCATACTCAACACCTTGAACTTGTTTGAAACCCTTTGCAACCAATCAACCTTTAAAGTTTATACATTACCATCCATGTCTATCTTATTCTTGAAGACCCACTTGCACCCTATGGGTTTTAACCATTCAGGTGGATCCACCAAGGTCAATATCTTGTTGGTGTACATGGATTCCATCTCAGATCTCATGGCCTCAAGCCATTTCTCAGATTCTGGCCCCTTAACAACTTATAGGTAGATAGTTGGCTCATCTTCAATGACCAAATCATTTCCTTCTGGAGTAAGTAGATAACCATATCTATCTGGCTCAAGGTGTGTCTCACATGAGGTATTTGAGTTTCACAATAGATTGTGACTCTCTATGTTCCTCTTGTACCTCTACAAGTTTGATGCTTTCTTATTGGTATCGAACCTTTTTGAGTTCTACTTTCCTCCCACTAATTCCTTTAGAAATGAATTCCTTTTCTAGGAATGCAACATCCCTGTCAACAAGCACTTTGTTCTCAGTTGGGTTTTATAAGTAGTACAAGTAGTACCCCTTGGTTTCTTTGGGATAATGAACAAAATGACATATATCTGATTTAGGGCCATGGATTTTTAGGAAACATTTTTCTTGACATAAGCTTCAAATCCCCAAACCCTCATAAAATACATTTTTGGACGCTTCCCAGTCCATATCTCATATGGTGTCTTTTGAATAGATTTAGATGGTACGCGTTCAGCAAACGTCGCGGTTTTCGAGCATAACCCATAAGGAAGTCAAAAGATCGACAAAACTCATCATTGATCACACCATATCTAGCAATGTGTGATTCTTTTTCTTTCTGATACGCCATTTTGTTGTGGTGTTCCAGGTGGAGTCCATTGTGATATAATACCACAGGCTCACAGAAGGTTCTCAAACTATTGGATTAAGTATTGTCCACCTCAATTAGAACATAGTGCCTTGATACTTTTACCACGTTGGTTCTATACTTTATTCATGAAATCCTTGAACTTTTCAAGTGTTTTTGACTTATGTTTCATCAAGTAAACATAACCTTACCTACTAAAGTCATCACTAAAGGTAATGAAGTACTAGTAACCACATCTAGTATTTGTTCTAAAAAGGCCACATACATCAGTATGCACGAGTCCTAATAGATCACTAGCCCTCTCATTGTTACCAATGAAGGGAGTTTTGGTCATTTTCCAAACAAATAATCTATTGATTTGAAATCAAAAGCGTCCAGATATCCACCTTTGTGGAGTCTAGAAATGCATTTCTCATGGATGTGCCATAGGAGACATAGCCAAAGATATGTTTTGTTTGAGTTATCAACTTTTCACCTTTTGTTATTGATGTTATAAACATTTTTCTTAAGATTTAATAAATAAAGACCATGGGACATCAGGACAATATCATATAAGATCTCATATTTTGAAATAGGACATTGACCATTCTTTATATGAAATTGTCCATACAAGATACATAAATACCGTTTCTATTTATGTTCAACCTCACCCTTTCGTAAAGGCTTACTTCTTTTCAAACACTGCATATTCGAGCATATGTGAGATCCACATCCGGTATCTAATACCCAAGATGAAGAAGTAGACAAATTTATCTAAATAATGTATATACCTAAAGTGGAGATTTTTATCTCGTCCTTCTTCTTCATTAGTTCCTCCATGTAGAGTGGGCAATTGCTTTTCCATTGTCCAGGTCGGTGATAGTGGAGACCATTACCTCCCATGTTCACCCCTCCCTTTGATTTGAGTGCAAAAGGCTTGGATTCTTGGTCATATTTAGAACTCTTTATAGATTTCCCTTTTCTGTTGATCATCATAAAAAAACTAGGCTTGCCTTTATTCATTTGCGCTACAACTATTTTCAACATGCCAAGCAATTCTGACAAGGACTTGTCAAAATTGTTCATGTTATAGTTCATGACAAATTGGCTCGATGACTCTGGCAGTGACTGTAGAATCACATCTATGGCAAACTCTTGACCCAAGGGAAATCCCAGTCTAGCAAGGTTCTCCACATACCCAATAAGCTTGAGAACATGAGGACCTAGTAGATCTCCTTCTGCCATGTTACACTTAAACATTGGCTTAGAGACATCATATCTCTCCTATCCTATCTTAAAATGATCTTGGTACATATTCTTAAGATGTGTAACCATCTCAATCAATGTTTTCATGTTGTCTCTGCAACTCATAGTTCATTGAGCACAACATCAAGCACTTGACATCCACAACATCTTCAGAGTGCTTCTTATAAGCATCCCTATTAGCTTTAGGTGCATTGAGAGCTGGTTCATATGGCTCTGGTGTTTCCAGGACATAGAGCTTACACTCCTGTGTGAGAACAATTCTCAAAATCCTGAACTACTCATGGAAATTATTCCCACTCAACTTGACCTTCTCATGAACCAGTCACAAGGAAAACATGTTACTTGTCATAATTTGATTCTATAAGAGAAATTTGCTTGTCAAAACACTTCTGATTTGATTTAATTAAAATAAGATCTAACGATATTTAATTGAGCATGTAATTAATTATCGCTCCCACTATTTTATTCAAATTGATAACCCTAATCAATTTGCAATTGCCTCATACATTCTTCTACTGAGACAAGACCCATATTTCATCCCATCTTGAGTTCGCTTTGGCTGATTGCCCAAAAAATAACTATTTAGGTAGGAAACATTTGACAATTGCATCATGTGAAACTCTTGATAGATGGTATGAGCAACTCTTTTCCATATTACATCTCTGTGATTCTAGGTACTTAATCTCATTAAGATCATCTAGTTAAGCCTAACCCAAAAGGCAACACGATAGAATATGCACCCTGCTTTAGCATCTCTACATATCTACCATCACACTTCCACAAGATGGATAGCGCACTACACTTTAGCATAATCTATGCTTATTCGATCCAAATTTTTATGTTAGTTTCTTATGAAGTTCATCTAAGATTTAATATTATACTTTAGGGGTTATATATATATATATATATATATATATATATATATATATATATCCAAACACCACATACTTATAAAATGTACTACATACATACTATCACAACTTACAGACATGCAATCCACAAACACATAACCATTGGTTATGGCCAAACTACTATAATCCTTTAGAGCCACAAAGGATTACTATCCACCTATGGTCTTTCACATCTCAGGCAAAGACAACATGTGAATATCATATGTACATGCATTTAATCAACATCAAGATGAACATCTTCATGGACGTTCATTGGCCTTGGATCTTTGAGTTGTCTCTCCATGGACGCTCCTTGGAGTTGGATCTTCAAGTTACCTATTCATAGGAAGTCTTCCAAAACTAAATTTATTCCTATCTCTATTACATGATGTGTAAAAAGGAGAACCTCGAATTACATTTGAGGGGAGTTCAGATGGAATAGAATTAGTTACACTTGGAGATAACAGATGAGGCTAGGCATGCAAGCCTAATACTTATACAAAGGATCCATGCACAACCGTTTACATCCAAGAACAAGATATAAAACCAAGCACATCATTCACAAAAGGTGTTGTAGGCCATAACTATGCATGCACTCATCACATAAAACATTTCAAGGATGACATTTATGATTTTATAGGTATATCTATATATAGATATATATCAAGACTACAACTCTTTTAGTGTGGTACATTTCCTATTAAACAAGTTTGACACCCACTTAGACTATGAGGGGTTGCAAGGGTGTTTCTCTATGAAATTTCACATTCCCACACTAAAAAAATTGTATTTTTCCATAGTCGACCCCATACATTAGGTAAAAAACAATAGGTCTACGGTGTATATGGAATTAGGTTAGATATGTACATTAACAGTTTTAAGTTTGCATCTCATGAAGCCACATAAAATGGTATACAAAAATCTAATCATATCAAAATAAATCTAAATACATCGTAGATCAAAGCAACTCTGATACCACTGATGGGTTTTTTGGATGCGACAGGTGTAGTGGAAACAATAATTTTTTTTGCCACATACCCTACTAGCATGTCTCATTGACAACAACATATTCAAAAAGATGGTGCGCAAGATATACCTCATCCTAGAGCAAGTCCGGTGACATCCCCTCGCACAATGATGTGTGTTTCTCATTGCATGCATAGATGGTAGTCGTCATCATCCTCTAAATGTAAGCACAACAATGTATGTGTCTCTACTTCATCCACATAGATGGACTGGAACTCTACATTGCTCTTCTCAAGTCGGTAGGAAAGAGTAGCCTTCTGCTTGATGATGTGATAGAATAAGTTGCTCTCCTTCTCTCTCACTTGGAGATGATGACGGCTAGGGTTCACGTATAAGAGAGTGTCTAAGAGTAACTTAAAATCCATCCTTCATGCCCATACAAATAGCAGAAGAAAGGAAGAATGATTTCCCATTCCGATTGCATTTAAAGCAAGATGATCATGGACTATTAAAATAATATTCTAAAATCAATTAATTAACCAATTAATAATATTAATTGATTAACTAATCTTCATCGTCCAGTTCTACTCAATCTCTCTGGATCATCCAGCCGACTTAACAAAGGAATTTAATTAATTGGCTTAAACATCTGAACCAATTAACTCATCTTATATTCCAATATTATTCTAGTAGATTACCTAAATATTTTAGTAGTCAATTTTAATTTGGAACATTTCCAAACATGTCCACAATTATACACCTATTCGAATACATCCTATGTGTGTGACTGGGTAGGCTGCAAACAACATTGGTAGTGATATTCAAAATCATATTATGATTTCATAAGAAATGATTGGTATCTAGAAAGACTTCATTGCTACCCAGTAATTGGAGAAGTTGGAGAAAAACTTCAACCTACAATCTATGATTGGTGTTATAGTGTCTGTATAGTTCCTTTGTCTTTGATATCCAAATTGAACTTGAGGCATGGAATCGTCATCCTCTATAATGTTCTATCCATGTTCCTTAAACTAGAGCAGACTGTTTGAGATATTTGTAAGCTCAATATAACATATTGACTCACATTATTATGGCCATGCATTTCTCAGTCTCTCTTATCAAATGGCCAAGATATCAAACTCTTTTAGGTGGGGACAAATCCCATCTACATCACTCACAATCATCCCCATGTGTCACAGTGTACCCGAGCACCACCTTTAAGGAAACCCTTATTCACGATCACAGTAGATGTTGTCAAAGTACACCGAATGACATGACATGAGTGCAATAATTTTAGGTCTAAAAACCACAATCACCACAACACTACGAGAGATGATTTTGACTACCAATCATGGTTTCCATGTGTTACTCTCAAGGTTGGTCTGTCTAATACATTATTCTCTAACAAGTATATATGTGCTTGGTTTGATATCACACATCATGACTAATTACATTATGTCATCAACCATCACACACTCTAGTCTTATGTGTTATTACTGTCTATTAGTCTTCCACAATAACATCTATTTAGGGACATGACAAGAATGCATGTACTCTTAACATCTATAGGATGTCATCATTCAGCTCCTCAACCTGAAGACATATGTCATTGAGTAATACAAATCTTTAGACATTTATTATGTTTCATCATTGTCTTACAGTTGAATACAAAACATAAGTCAAAATATTGCCTTTATTATTAATCAATTCATTTACAAGATATTTCAATACAATCATCATATGATTGGCTCTTTGGGCATACATACCAACAATATATGGAATCATTATAAGGGATATTCATAGAACCAATACTTCAATACCATTATTTTGGAAAATAAGAGATAAAAGTATACCTTAAAATAAGTGAAGTAGATTAATGATCTACAATATATCTTAATAATAAATGCAACACTGTGGTCCTAGAATATAAGTATGTATGATTTGATTAAAAGATATAATATCTTGTCGCATGAGCATTTTCATGAAGGTTGGATGATTCACACAAGTATTATCTAATTCAATTATTGATTTCAACCACAAAAATTTCATGAAAATCCATAATCACTTATGCATATTACAAGATAGGGCATATTTGACATAGAATGAAACATCTTAAATGTAATCTAGAATTTTGAGATTAGGGTTCGTTGATTTAGATAGAAGAATCATAGGATTTCATAAAACTAGTTACATTAAGAACAAAAATCCATATCATACTACATTTCATATAACAATATCATCATTACTACAAAAGAGTGATCAAGGTTGGAGTTATTTTCACAAGACATCTTAAGTTACTGATCAAGGTCATTATTTGGTGCTAAGTCATTATTAGATCAAGATTAGGCATAATAGTGCAATAATCACTTCTAAAAGTTTTGAATTAACCATTTAAAGAATATCATTAAACTCCAAAAAGGTTGTAGAACCATTATTAAGCATAGGCATTTCTAGATGTACTGACCATTGATAATAGATTTTACCTCAATGGAAACAAAACAATGGTTGTTGATGATGGGTTCATGATGCCCCACTGAGAATTTAGGCACAAGAACCTACTTCCTTCATTAAGTTGAGTCATGTGATGGTTGATTACAAGGTGTGATCCAAGCTATGTGTGTAGGATCAGCCCTTCATCATGTGACAATCAGAGGGTAGGGAGAAGCATGACCCACTAGTGAAGGAGAGAGAGATGGTCATTGGATGTCCGTTGACACACATACAAGGTGGGTGTAATATGCAAGTATATGTGTCGACATTATGTTAGACTCTCAAATTATTAAACACTGGGAGTTGTGTGGTTAAAGAATACTACTAATTAGGATTGATCATCTAGGTCGAAGGAAAAATTGGATTTCATTAATAGCTAATATTAAACTAATAGAACAATTAAAAGTGGATCGCGATGTAGATGGTTGAAAAAAATTATTGCATTCTAGATATAATTGATTTCTATTTATTTATTAACACATACCCATTGCTTTATGATTAGGGGGCTCAAATTAGCATTACTATTTCTCAAGGTGCAATACCATGTCCAAACTATTCAAAAAAAAAACCCCATATGTACTTCTTATTCCAAATTTAATTATGAAGAATACTCCCTTAGATATTATCTGCCAAAGGTTATCCCACTCTCACAATGTGTAATTGTTTGAGTATATGAGAATTTTCCTAAAAGAAACTACTGGGACCTCCCTTTTGATCAAAATTAATGCCAACCTTTAGATAGAGACCCTCAATCTAACCCAAATTCCAAAATATAACACAAAATTGTCAACAAAAATGATTAACACATACATGAAAAACACATGAATTTTTTTCCTTTCCCTTATCCATAAAACCACATCAACCAATGTAGCATCAAGGACAATATACTCATTTATCACAAATATTATTCAACTCCATTAACACTAGAATAAAAATGTATTGCTTATATACAGTTCAGTGTATATCAAGTACTTGTACATGAAAGAATAACTCAATATAATGTCCATCCCAAGAAAGAGAGAGTACAAAGACATTCTAGACTATATTATTTTGTTTACATTTCCATTGTCACGACCTCCTCATTTGAAGAATTTATATTTAAAAATATTGGAAACAACCTCATGAAACTCATATAGAGCCCCAGTCACTAGTTACTTTCCAGTCAAGCTAATTACTTGCATCAACATCAGATTAAGTATAATAAACATAAAATAAACTTATAGATATTTATAAGTCTGACACATGATTTTAGCATATTTGTAACTTTTTTGGGGATTAAACACATATATTGTGTACTAAATCATTACAAGCATCCATGGTGTAGGAGCCGCAAAAGTTCTTATACTAGTACAATGGTAGAATGGAACTCAATAGACTTTTGGCTAGATTATAAATAACCACATTGTTTTCCCTACAAGTGTGATAAAAATAAAGGACTCTGAGCCTAGTCGTAAGGTCCTATATCCTAGAAGGCATGCTCATATAAGGATTGTAGTGCTCTCATTTTTGTCTGATTAGCCAAGATAACTAAATATGCATCTGATTCTAAAATTAGTAGTTCAAAACTCATTGAGGGTTACTACTTTATATAAAAAAATATAACATATGTCTCAACAAGGTGAATGGATGAAAAATTCAAGAAACAACTAATAAGAAGATTCCATAATCGAACCCCTATGATCGCTAAAGATGGAGCTACCAAATATAATCCCATCATTAGAGTTAGATGCATCAGAATTAAGCTATATGACATTTGTTGGACGGGATACCCAATCTCCTGATCTGCTTAAGGGCTTGGATAGGGTCACAATGGGTATGTCATGCTTAGTTAGTTGGTGTTTAACTGCTTAAGAGAGGAGATCTGAGTACAAAATAAAGGGTGGGCCTGATTTCTCATTAATATATGCTCATTCCTTACTTTCTAGAAGGTTAAGCAACTTCTGATGATGTTGGTGATAGATGTGTCTTTGAATGTTTAGATGATCTACATCCATTCTTCAAGCATGCTCTTTTTGGGTACATTCATTGGGGTTGTATTCACTTTGACTTCAGCCCACAAACATTTTGCTACATCACGCTAAAAAATATATATGGAAAAAAATCCTCAGATGAACTATTACATATCTTGCATTGGTCCTCCCTCTGACGTCTCCTCAACGTAGCACCTATGGTTATATGGTCTTTACAAGATTGTCAAATAAAGCTTTTATACTTTGCTGGGACTTTTAACTTTTATATCTTCATCCATTGCTCACTATTAGAGTTAGAGTAATGACGATTAAAATCTAACCCACCAAATCCCAACCAATTAACGAATTTGATAATGAATAACCCATTATTGGAGGAATACATGTAGAAATAATCTTCTTGGTCACAACAAAGAGGAAACAATTGAATAGCGTCAACATTCAAGTTAGTGAAAACATCATCAATAAATTAATCTTCCAAGTTATCTTCTCAATATATTTGACCTTAGATACCTCCTAACTACTAATGATGTATTCTGATTTATAGAAGTAACCTTTTTATTGGGTAGCCATGCATCCTCCCACAATTTCACAATAGACCCATCCCCGTTGCACCTTTTGCCACCATCTTTAAGAAGTGATTTAGCTCCCCAAATGCTCCTCCATGTATAGAATGGGTTGTGTCCTCTAAAATCTTCTATAAACACCAAAATTTTATAATATCTTCCTTTTAGAACCTCAGATCACAAAGACAGGGTATTATCGTGTAGCCTCCATGCTTTCATGGCTAAGATTGTAGGACTAAAAGTCTTCAGATGTCAGAAACCCACCCCTCCTTTTTTTGACTCACTCTCAATGCATTTTCTCTCACCTTCTAACAAACCCCACCACAATGTTTCTATCATTCTTGGGATTTCTTCAAATTATCAAACATTCTGAAGACCCACATAAAATACATGGGAAAATCTTTGACCATGGATTTATGAGAATTTATTTCCCTACTTGACTTAGACACTTCTAATTGATTTTGTTCCACACCTTATCTTTAATAGATTTAAAAGTAGCTTTCTTATATTTTGCAATGATCATGGGTAAGTTTAAGTATTTATAATGGGACTTCACCTACTTCAACCCCAACTTGGACACCATCTCTTTTCTTCTCTTTGCCTCCACATTTTCATTGAAGGAAGGGTTAGAGTTTGAGAATTTAATTTTCTACTCGAGAAAATGTTCATGGTAGCTGACAAGATTAGTTGTCATCAAATCTTAGAAAATAAGATGTTGTCGTAAAGAAAATGAATGTGAAATCTATGGACCACCAGAGTAGGCTTTGTCACCAGGGATGAGGTTAGAGTTGGGTACTTTTCAAATAGATAAAAAGAATGCATCAACACATTGTAAAAAGAGATATGGAGAGATATGATCTCCCTAGAAAAGACCTCTTTGTAAAATTATTAGGCCATTGTATTTTGCATTACTGATGAAAGAGAAGGAGGCACTAGTATAGAAATCTTTGGTTTTATCGCACCACTCCTCACATAAACCAAAAGTAAGCATTACTGGGTTGATGTGATGCCACTCAACCCTACCATAAGCCTTACTTATATCCAATTTGACTGCCAACACCCATTTCTTCATTGTCTTCATTTTCTTCAATGAATGGAAATTTAAAAGGCAAAGATAGCATTATCTTTGATGAGATTGCTTAAGATTAAAGTGCTCTCATTCATAGATATAATATTATCCAAAAGCATCTTTGTTATCTTTTCCATAACTTTGGAGATAATCTTATATACAGTGTCACACAAGCTGATTTGTCTATTTTCATTCATTGTAGAGGTGTTCATGCTCTTATGAATAAGAACATTGGTTAGTTTTACTAACTTAGCAGATGCCCTCGTTGTCTTTCCACCAAAGTCTAATGAAATTCACCACATTGGTCCCACATATACTCCAGAAGGTGTGAAATAACTCTGCATGGAAACCACTGAGACTAGGAGCTTTAGAAGGATTCATTTGGCTAAGAGAAGCCTAATTTGTAGATCTCTTTATATCTTTCACAGGATAACATTTGTTTCGTTTATAATGATTTTATTATTATGCTCGGTATGATATACAAGGCTAGGGATATTCAAAGAAGAAAACAAATATTTATATTAATTGATGACCATATCTTTGATCGTACTCTCTCACACTCACCATCTTAATAATTATAAGGACATTCATCAATCAAATTTCAACATTTTAAGCATTAATGGGAGAATATCAATGATCAAATTAGAAAATACTAATCATTTTAGAATTTCAATCCCATGGTAGAGGTATAACATCAAAATATAACATTTATAATCAATACATAACAATAATATTTTCTTTTTGACACTGCCACCAACCAGACCAAGAGCATATGCTACAATCATGAAGCTAAAGTCCACAAAAGACATGTCTACCAAATAGGAACATTCAATTGATAAGTAAATCCAAAATCATAATAAGAGTGGATGTTAAATCCTAGCATAAACTAATTGACAATGTTTAAGACCAAGATCCATACTTGGCATATATGAACAAGCCAACTAATTATCTCTACAAAAGAGTAATTATTGTATAGAACAAGAAACATATTCAATAGTAGATTTATAAACAATAAGTAGAAGGAATGTAACAAACATTCAATTCATAATCTACACAACTCGTAACGCCTCACTTTTTAGCATCCCCCAATTAAGGAAAGACCCAAAAATTGAGATCCATTACCAACAACTCTCAAGGATCCCTAATTTAACAAAATCAAAAAATACTACCACATAATTTCCATAATTCAAATATTGTTTACAAGATGCCAATCTAAGGTGTTACATGAATTTCTATTAGTGGAACTGTACATTTGGTAAGAAGAATGTAACTTCCTCCTTTACTTAATTTTAATGCCTTTAGGTAATTTTAACTAATTTTCATGTCTTGTTATCTTCTTGTCCAGCATGTACCTAAAATGGTGTGAAACAAAAGCATGGATCAAAATATCAAAATATACTATGTACATGGGGAAACAGTATATTTGCATGTAAATGTGACAACATATCAACCATAGAAACAATTAAGATTACAAAATTGAACAATAATTTGCTTATTTTAACCTCGCCAAACTTACCCACTTTTTCTCTATGGTGTACCTTCTCTTCAAGGGAGCCTCTTTATGGGGAACCCTTTCTTTAGGGTTTGGTCCCTATAGTGTGTTGGGAAATTGGTGGGGCAAATAATGTAGGGGAAACAAAAATTATAATGCCTGATTCCCTAACCCACGAGATCATTTCAACAACAATGTATCTAGGAAAATGGGTTTGCGAGAGATACACTTGGTCCTGGAGCATGTCCAACAACTTATCCTTGCAGCAGCGTGCTTCAAGCAGCACTCAAGCAATCGTCAGCAACAACCTCCTGGTTGATCACAACAAAAGACATTTTGACTTCATCCTCCTAGAGGTAGGCAACAACATCCTATCCTCTAGAGTAGTCCATGCAGACCACCAGGAACTCCAAGTTTCTCTAATAGAGCCAACATGAAGTGGTTGTCTCTTAGAACATCAAGGTGCTAGCACTGACTTGAACTCTCAATTGTCTCTCCCTAGCTATCCCTCCCTTTTACTGGTAATACTTGCTTGGGCTCTCTTGGTTACCACAACCAAAGAGAACAACAATTTTCATATCTTATTGTTGTGTCTGGGAAGCCCCCAATACCCCTCTATTTATAGGAGGGCCAGGGTCAAGGTTTCTAGTCAATTTGGGAGTCGAAGAGACAAAATTCATGATTTTTTTGTAAACTATGAGCGATGAACCAGTTGGTTCACTATTCAACTGGTCAGATCAGAGGTGAATTGGTCATTTCCTATTTTGAACTGATCAGTTCATGTGCTTTGTTGTTCTAAATCAAACTGGCATTCAATATTAGATTAAGCAAAACATGTCAGCATCAATCCTTGATCCACTCAAATTGATCATTGAATCGTGTGGTTCATCACATGAATCAGTCATCTCAGACCTTGAACCTATTGGTTCACTAAGTGAATCAGTCATGACCTGGTCCATGCATTATTCATCTATTATTGTTTCTAATTAACCAGACACACCAACCAATCAGTTCAACACTTGAACCGGTTGATTCATAGTCCAATAAGTTAGTTTTCAACTAGAGTTATTTAAATTGAATACCTAAACTCTTTAGTAGTCAAGTTAAATATTATTCATGAATAAAATACTATTCCAAGTGCATCATATGCATGTGAATCTATAGGTCCCAATATACATTGGAAGTGAATGTGCATAACTAACTTATGACATCACAAGCAATGAAAAATATCTAGCAAACACATCATTACTACCCAAGTAATTCAGAAAATTTTGGAGAACAACTTCAACCTACAATATGTGATAAGTGTTATCGTGATCGTATAATTCCTTTGTCTCTGATATTTAGATTGAACTTGAGGCATGGAATCGTCATCCTCGTCAACATTCATGGTAGCTGACAAGATTAGTTGTCTTCAAACCTTATAAAACAAGATGTTGTCTTAAAGAAAATGAATGTGAGATCTCTAGACCACCAGAGTAGGCTTTGTCACCATGGATGAGGTTAGAGTTGGCTACTTTTGAAATAGATAAAAAGAATGTGTCAACACATAATTAGAAGAGATATGGAGAGATGTGACCTCCCTAGAGAAGACCACTTTGTGAAATTATTTGTCCTTTGTGTTTTCCATTAATGATGAAAGAGAAGGTGGTACTAGTATAGCAATCTTTGGTTTTATTGCACCACTCCTCACAGAAACCAAAAGTAAGCATCACTGAGTTGATGTAATTCCACTCCACCCTACCATAAGCCTTACTTATATCCAATTTGACTGCCAACATCCCTTTCTTTCGTGTCTTCATTTTCTTCAATGAATGGAAATTTAATAGGCAAACACATCATTATCTGTGATGATATTTCTTAAGATTAAGGCACTCTAATTGATAGGTATAATATTATCCAAAATCGTCTTTTTATGTTTGCCACAACTTTGGAGATAATCTTATATATTGTATCACATAAGTTGATCTATCTATTTTCATTCATTATAGAGGTGTTCATGCTCTTACGAATAAGAACACAGTTAGTTTTTTTAACTTGGCTGATGTCCTCCTTGTCTTTCCACCAAAGTCTAATGAAATTCACCACATTGGGCCCACATATATTCCAGAAGGTGTGAAAGAACTCTTCATGGAAACCACTAAGACTAGGAGCTTTAGAAGGATGCATTTAGCTAAGAGAAGCCTAACTTTCAAACCTCTTTTTCTCTTTCATAGGATGACATTTGTTTCTTTTGCAATGATTTTATTAATATGCTCAGTATAATACACAGGGCTAGGGATATTCTAAGAAGAAAACAAATATTTATAGTAATTGATGTCCACCTCTTTGATTGTACTTTCTCACATAACCCAATCACCATTTTATTAATTATAATGACATTAATTTAGTCAAATTTCAATATTTTAAGCATTAATAGGAGAATATTAAAGATCAAATTAGCAAATACTAATCATTTTAGAGTTTCAATCCCATGGTTGAGGTAACACGTCAAAATATAACATTTATAATCAATACATAACAATAATATTTTCTTTGTGACACTGCCACCAACCAGAACAAGAACATATCCTACAATCGTGAAGTTAAAGTCCACAAAAGACATGTCTACCAAACAGGAACATTCAAATGATAAGTAAATCCAAAATCATAATAAGAGTGGATGTTAAATCCTAGCATAAACTAGTTGACAATGTTGAAGACCAAGATCCATACTTGGCATATATGAACAAGCCAAAGAGTAACTATTGTACATAATAAGAAACATATTCAATAGTAGATTTATTAACTAGAAGTAAAAGGAATGTAAAAAATTCAATTCATATTCTACACGGCTTGTAACGAACTCACTTTTCAGCATCCCCCAATTAAGGAAAGACACAAAAATGAGATCCATTACCTACAATTCTCAAGGATCCAGAGTTTAACAAAATAATAAATAATACCAAAAATTTCCATAATTTAAATATTGTTTAAAAGATGCCCCTCTAAGGAGTTACATGAATTTCTATTAGTGGAACTGTACACATGGTAAGAAGAATGTAACTTCCTCCTTTACTTAATTTTAATGCCTTTAGGTAATTTTAGCTAATTGTCATGTCTTGTTTTCTTCTATTTCAGCATGTACATAAAATGATGTGAAACAAAAGCATGGATCAATATATCAAAATATATTGTGTACATGGGTAACCAATATATTCACATGTAAGTGTGACAACATATCAACCATAGAAAAAATTAAGATTACAAAATTGAACAAGCATTTCCTTGTTTTAACCTCGCCAAACTTATCCACTTTTTCTCAATGGTGTACCTTCTCTTCAAGGGAGCCTCTTTATGGGGAACCCTTTTTTGGGTTTGGTCCCTACAATGTATTGGGAAATTTGGGGGATAGATAATGCAGGTGAAAAAAATATTTTAACGCATGATTCCCTAACCTGTGAGATCATGTCAACTACAATGTATCTAGGAAAGCGGGTTTGAAAGAGATATACTTGGTCTTGGAGCATGTCCAATGACTTATCCTTGTAGTAGTGTGCTTCAAGCAACACTCGAGCAGTCTTCTGCAACAGCCTCCTAATTGATCACCATGAATGGCAGTTTGACTTCATCCTCCTAGATGTAGGAAACAACCTCCTCACCTCTAGAGTAGTCTACATAGACCACTAAGAACTCCAAGTTGCTTTAATTGAGCTAACATGAAGTATTTGTCTCTTAGAACATAGGATGCTAGCAATGACTTGCTCTCTCAATCGTCTCTCCCTTGCTATCCCTCCCTTTTACTAGTAGTACTTGCTTGGGCTCTCTTGGTTACCACAACCAGAGAGGACAACAATTTTCATATCTTATTGTTGTGTCTAGGAGCCCCCCAATGCCTCTCTATTTATAGGAGGGCTAGGGTCAAGGTTTCTAGTCAATTTGGGAGTCGAAGAGACAAAATTCATGAATTTTTTAGAAGCTATGAGCGGTGAACCTGTTGGTTCACTGTTCAACTGGTCGGATCAGAGGTGAACTGGTCAGTTCATGTCTTGAACCAATCAGTTAATGTGTTTTCCTATTGTGAATCAAATTGGCATTCAATATTTGATTAAGCAAAACATGATGTCAACATCAATCCTTGATCCACTCAAATTGATCATTGAACTGTGTGGTTCATCACATGAATCAATCATCTTAGACCTTGAACCTATCGATTCACTAAGTGAACCAGTCAGGACATGGTTCATGCATTATTCAACAATTGTTGTTTCCAATTACCCCGACACACCAACCAATCGGGTCAACACTTGAACTAGTCGATTCACAATCCAGTAAGTCAGTTTTCAACTAGTGTTATTTTAATTGAATACATAAACACTTTAGTAGTCAAGTTAAATATTATTCATGAATAAATTCCTATTCTAAGTGCATCTTATGCATGTGACTCTATAGGTCCCATTTTAAATTGGAAGTGAATGTCCATAACTAACTTATGACATCACAAACAATGAGTGATATCTAGCAACACATCATTGCTACCCAAGTAATTCAAAATTTTGGAGAACAACTTCAACCTACAATCTATGACCAGTGTTATCGTGATCATGTAGTTCCTTTGTCAATGATATTCAGATTGAACTTGAGGCATGGAATCATCATCCTCATCAGCGTTCAATCCACTTTTCTTGAACTAGAGAAGACTATCTGAGATGCATGTGAGTTCACATATCATATATTGATTGAGTAATGCCATACATTTCTCAGTCTCATTTATCAAGTGTCTTGGATATCAATCTCCTGTAGGAGGGACAAATCCCATCTACATCATTTAAACTCAATCTTCATGTGTCACAATGCGCCTGGGCATCACCTTTATGGAAACCCTTATTCAAGGTCATGTTGGATGATTTCTAAATACATTGAACAACATGTGATGAGTGTAGTGACTTTAGGTCTAAGAACCACAATCACCACTATCACTGTCAAAGCTGATTTTGATTACCATTCCATGGTCTCCATGTATCTCTCTCAAGGTCGGTGTTCCTGATACACTGTTCTCTAACATTTCGATGTGTACTTGACTTGATATCACTTATCATGACTAATGAGACTCTATCATCAGACAATAGAAACTCTAGTCTTGTGCACTATTTTCATCTATTTTACTTCCAAAGTAATATATGACTAGGGACATAACAAGAATGCATGTACCCTTATCATTCATATGATCTCATTGTTCAAGTCCTCAACCTGAAGACATATGTCATCGATTGACATAATTCTTTAGATATCTACTTATGTCTATGTCACCATCTCCTGATTGACATAAACATAATAGATGTAATTACCTTTATTATTATTATCAAATCAAGTATCTAATGCTTCATTGTAATCATCATATGATTGGCTGTTTAGGCATACATACCAACAGACTCTTACTTTCACTTAGAGCCAATCACCCATGAATCTTTTTCCGAGTGATCTTAACATGTCCATCATGTCTCTATTGTGTAAGTGCTTATGTAGCAGGTTAGCAACATTTGCTTCTAGTTGGTATTTTGCAAATTTCACATATCCCGGTTGTACGACTTCTTATATGATATGGAAGTGCCACAGTATGCTATTTGAGATTCCTTTGTCGAACCAATATCACCATTGTTGTCATAGTATTTCTATTGATGTTTCATTATCATTTTTGCCTATGAAAAATTGATAATTAAACATTAGAACATCTTTTTAGTAGCTACCCCTTCTGGAGATATCTTTGGGGATGATCTCAACTCAAGCTGAATATCAGATGCTCATATTCATTAGTCTAATGTCTACACGATATTGGTAGGGTCAGGAAATCTCAAGCTATCTTCGAACTTTGGGTTCTCAGTGCATGTGTTCATACCCTTTGGTCTAAACGTAACAATAGAAGACATGGGGTTAAGGAGGTGGACTATGTGCACCTTTTCTCTACCATTGAAGCAAACATCAAGACGCTTTATAATCTATATAAAGCTAAGACAACCAACATTCCTTCCAACATGATTAGAAATTGGAATATATGCTAGTTGTCAAGATTTGTTTCCTGTGTTAGTTAAATGTTTTCATTTAATTTGTCAATTGCATGTTGGTTGCACTTTGTAACTTTGCCCCAATTCTTTGGGTTTGGAATATATTTACCCAAATTTTCCAAAAAAAAGTATTTCTACTGTGTCATCAATGGTTGGAACCTCCCACAAGTTCATCGATGAATTTCTTGATCCATACATTATTGTAACGACCCTGCCTCCCTGTAACCCCAATTAAGGGAGACCCAAAGGTCATAGCCATTAATCAATTTATAGGATCAAAGGTTCAGCATATAATCAACGATAATTATAAAATTCTACTAACTAAACTAGAATTGGGTACAAAAATTAAAACTTTTACTTACCTTTATAAAACTTGGAAATCTAACTATCCACTGCTTGAAATACTCTATCTAATCCTCCTTGTAATTTATTTCTTAATTTCACGATGTGCCACTTTCTGTTTAGTGTTTTTCAGGATATTACCTAAAACGCCGACAAACAAAACATCGATCAGCAATTGCTGGTATGTGGAGGCAACCAAAATTTCACAACTAAGTCTAACAATTTAAGTATTGGAATCAAAGTAATTAACAAGTCAATTTACGTTTTCCATGTGACAATCGCCACCGCTTTTGCCCTAACCCTGGATTTGACTTAAGGCCACCTTCTCAATCCCGAGCTTGGTGCCTGGGAGTCACCTCTCATGGTGCTCCTTAGTCTTGCCTCATCGACCACCTTCTCATTCCCGAGCTTGGTGTCAAGGGTCACCTCTCATGGTTCCCATTGGTCTACCCTCATAGGCCTAACCTTTATGGCATCTTTCATTAGGGTGGCATGTAGGTGCAGGATTTACACATTTATATTAAATGGTGATAGTCATAGTCACTTTATAATTGCAATATGAACATCCAAATAGTTTAGTTGCATTCAATACGAATAAACATCCGGGAATCCATCGGAAAACTAAAGCGGTTATTCATAATTAACCACATACATGTTAATGAAGACTTGAATGCATAAGTAACTTAATCAATCAGGAAATCAAGCAAGTACACACACAAGCTCCTGAAAATGCATTCAATTTCTCTATTATTAATCATGTCATCATGACTCATTAACTCTAAGGGTTTCCTAGGTTATTTGCCCTTTTTAGGTTTTTGGACTATAATTAGGGTTTTATTTCCTTTTTATTGCTTTTTACCTTTCTTTTAGCAAATATCCATCAAACCCTAATTATCTTGTCCAATTTTCCATTAAGGTCCTAAAGATCAGGTTTGGACCATATAGCCCTAATTTTCGGATTGCTATATCTTTTCTTATCTGTTTCTCTAATTTAGGGTTTCTAAACATTTTAATCAACATATGAAGTTACAAACCCTAAACGTGTAATTCTACTATCAAAACAGGTTAATAACCATCTAAATCAGTAAATAAGTTAACCATACTCGAATTAACTTTATTGCAAGATTAAACATATCTTTGATCAATATTTAGGGTTCCTACTCACAAATTAACCCTTTTTCTATTCCAAAATATACACTTTTGCACAAAGAGATAGATTTAGATGTTTTAACTATTTTTAAAATATGCCTCTTATTTTTCTAATCACTTTTCATGTATTAAGTTTTCCCATCCGAGCTTCCTAGCTCCAGATATGATTTTTACATGAAAAATCCCTTTTAATCGATTTATTAGCGAATTAGGAAATCCATGGATCGTCCGATCCATGGTCCGCGGTCCACTGATGGATCCAACAGCCGCAGGCATGAGCGCCTAGTTTAACTGTTACCGAACTGCCCTTACCCGTTCTGAAGGCGTGGCGGGGCAGTTTAGTAATTCTCCTCTTCTTCTTCTTCCTCGACCTCGCGTGAGAGAGGGAGCTCTGATGGTCAACCTAGGAGTTGACTTCGGGCTCCTTTCATCCTTTTCTCACGCTGGTGATTCAGGAAGCTTCGCCTTCCTCTGTCGAAGTCGACCAGGGGTTTAATTGCCTGTTGACACTGCGTCTTGACGCTCTTTGGATCGCCGCACTCCGGTGAGGTTGGCCGCAGAGATAGCAGGTCTAGGTCAGGGTGGAACGACCAATTGAAGGTACCCGCACGTTCCTGGTGCTCTGCCGCAGCGCTTGGACCACAAAAATGAGATGCTGATACCCTCCAAAACCGTCCCCTATATATAGGATGGGGAGCAGGCCTGTGAGATTAGGCGTTTCCCAAAACCTTAACCAATCCTTATAAAATTAGGATGGAAACTCCACGATTTCTTCTCCTGAGTTCAACGGAGCCAATGCCAGGCTGGCTAGTCCAATGGATCACGAGAAAACAAAGAGGGAAAATCCCTCAAAAAACACGTAGAGTCCTAGTCCCAGGGGGACTTAGACGATGACCGATCATCATTGCATCAAGATCCAACGGATCAGGTTATCCGCGTTCAACACAAAGGAAAGAATCTTTTTCTTTAATTCCAAAGAATTTCCAAATTGGAGGTAACTTGGATAATCAATATCTCCCAAACCATAACTCCAAATTAACTCAAATTTTAAGGGAAGTTTTGTCTTGTCATTATCTGACTTTGTACAAAATTTGGAAAACATATTGCAATGGATGAGAAGGCTTCCTTCTCTCCCAAGTTTTCTCATTAATTAGTCCAAATTAATTTATATTCCTTTTTCCTTTGTGATTATCTTGTTATTTTGGGTCTCTTGGACCTCAAGGAAACACAAAGGCACGGATTCCCATATTGGGGAATATTGGTTTGCCTTTATCCTCTTTTAATTATCAATTACTCACATTTCCCTTTTATTAATCAATTCTTTTTCCTTTTTAATTCCCTTTTCTTATTAATTGGGCTTAAGGGCCAACAAAGCCCACAATCATTCAATCAAAGCCATTTCTCACGAAATCTATCAAAATTCAAATAAAAGGATTTCATTTATTTATTAAAAGGGAAATACACCTTACATTATACTTCCAAGAAAATGGGGTTGTAACATCCTCCCCTCCTTATAGGAATTTTGCCCTCAAAATTCAAACAATCAAACAAACAATTCAGGGTATGTTTTCTCCATGTCTGCCTTCAACTCCCATGTGGCCTCATCCTCTCCATGGTGTTTCCAAAGAACCTTTACCATCTCTATATTCTTGCATCTAAGTTCTTTCACCTTGGTATCTAGAATCCGCAAAGGTGTCTCAGGATAAGTCAAATTCCCTTGAAGCTCAATAGGTTCAATGCTCAGCACATGGCTCAGATCTTACACATATCGCTTCAAGTTAGACACATGAAACACATCATGCATCATGCTATACTGAGGGGGTAACGCCAAACGGTATGCAGCTTCACCAATCTGTTCTAACACCTCAATCGGACCCACGTATCGGGGACTCAGCTTTCCTCTGTTCTTAGCTATAGCTCGGAGCGGTCGGATTTTCAAAAACACATGATCTCCCACAGTGAAATCCACATCAGTCTGCTTTGCATCAGCATACAACTTCTGTCGATCTTGGGCTCTCTTTAGCCTTTGCTTGATCAAAGCCACTTTATCAGCATACACTTGGAGCTCATCTGACCTCAACAAGGTCCTCTCACCCACATCATCCCAGTGAAGTGGTGACCAACACGGTCTCCCGTACAAAGCTTCATACGGAGGCATCCCGATACTAGCTTGGTAGCTGTTGTTGTAGGCGAACTCTGCCAACGGTAAGTATTGCTCCCATGAGCCACCCCAATCGAGCACACAAGCTCTCAACATATCTTCTAATGTCTGGATCGTCCTTTCTGACTGACCATCTGTTTGGGGGTGATAAGCGGTACTAAACTTTAACTTTGTACCAAGTTCCTCTTGAACTTGCTTCCATAACTTGGAAGTGAACTTCGGGTCTCTATCTGAAATGATTGATCCTGGTACACCATGCAACCGCACTATCTCCCTGATGTACAACTCAGCTAGGTCTGTCACCTTAGCAGTGGTCTTTAAGGCAAGGAAGTGTGCTGACTTGGTAAGACGATCTACCACGACCCATATCGCATCATGACCCTTCTTGGTCCGGGGTAGACCCACCACAAAATCCATGGTGATCTGCTCCCATTTCCACTCTGGAATTTCTATCGACTGTAAAAGTCCGCCAGGTCGTTGGTGTTCAGCCTTCACCATCTGGCACGTAAGACAACTAGCCACCCATGACGCAATGTCTTTCTTCATTCCTGGCCACCAGAAAAATCGTTGTAGGTCCTTGTACATCTTAGTAGTTCCTGGGTGCACTGTGTACTTGGATCCATGAGCCTCTTGCAAGATGCGTTCCTTTATTGATGAATTCGTTGGAACCCATACACGATTCTCAAACCTGTTTCCTCCATCTACTCCCACGGATAGACGAGTCTGTGGCTTCATCATTAAACCTTTCATCTTGTCTAACTCTCCACTGGTCAACTGTGTAGTTATGATCTCACTCAACAACTCTGATTGAATCTGGATATTAGCCAACCGAACTCGGTCCTCTAATGGTTGTAGTGTCCATTCCACAAGCTCCTCTAAACTCTTCCACTGACTGGACAAAACAGCTGCACACTTAAGTTGTTTTCGACTCAATGCATCAGCCACGACATTTGCCTTACCAGGATGATAGGCGATGGTGAAGTCGTAATCCTTCATGTACTCCATCCATCGTCGTTGTCGCAGATTCAGGTCTCTCTATGTCAACAAATATTTTAAACTCTTATGGTCGGTGAAGATCTCGAAGGTAGCACCGTACAGATAGTGCTGCCATATCTTCAAGGCCTGGATTATAGCAGCTAACTCCAGGTCATGTGTCGGGTAGTTCACCTCATTTGGCTTGAGATATCGGGAAGCATATGCAACCACATGCCGATCTTGTTCCAACACACAGCCAAGTCCCATCTTGGATGCATCAGTGAATATCATGAAACCCTCATTGCCAGAAGGTAGAGTCAACACAGGAGCGGTGGTCAGCTTCTCTTTCAATTCTTGGAAACGAGCTTCACATACGTCGGACCACACGAACTTCACATCCTTCTCGGTCAACATGGTTAGCGGTAGAGCAGTCTTGGAGAAATCCTTGATGAAGCGACGGTAGTATCCGGCCAACCCCAAGAAGCTGCGAATCTCAGAGGGGTTCTTGGGTGCCGACCAGTCTCGAACTGCTGATACTTTGGCTGGATCTAGGGTGATTTTTCCTCCTGAGATATGTGTCCAAGAAACATGACTCGGTCCAACCAAAACTCACATTTAAAGAACTTTCCGAAAAACTTATGCTTTCTCAGGATATCCAGTACTCTACCCAGGTGGTCACGGTGTTGGGCTAGGTCATCTGAGTACAGAAAAATGTCATCTATGAACACTATCACAAAAGAGTCAAGGAAAGGTTGGAACACACTGTTCATGAGGTTCATAAAGACACTTGGTGCATTGGATAATCCAAACGGCATGACCTCAAACTCATAATGGCCATAACGGGTTCTGAAAGCCGTTTTGGGTATATCCTCACTCCTCACTCTCACCTGGTGATATCCTGATCTCAAATCAATTTTGGAAAAGACTCGAGCTGATTTGAGTTGGTCAAATAGGTCATCTATTATGGGTAAAGGATACTTATTCTTAATAGTTGCTTGGTTGATCATCCGATAATCAATACACATCTGAAGCGACCCATCCTTCTTTTTCACAAAGAGGACTGGTGCTCCCCATGGTGAGGTACTGGGTCGGATGAACCCCTTATCCAAAAACTATTGCAACTGGGTTTTCAACTCAAGCAACTCAGCAGGGGCCATTATGTAGGGTGCCTTAGATATAGGGTTAGTCCTAGGAGCTAACTATATTGAGAAGTCCACCTCGCTCTCAGGGGGAATCCCTGGTAGATCATCTGGAAACACATCTGCGTACTCCTGAACCACGTCTATGTCCTCTAAGGATTGCCCCTTAATCTCGGGTACGGTAACTATGGCTAGGTAGGCTCGACAACCCTTGGATAGAATCCACTCAGCTTTCATGGAGGACACATAAAGGTTGGTTGTTGCATCCTTCCTTCCTCGAATGGTGAAGTGTGGATATCCGGTTTTCCTAATGAGAATCTTCTTCTCTCTACAGTAAATCTGGGCCCTATAGGTGGACAGCCAATCCATACTAATGATTACATCAAAATCACTCATATTGAGGAGGATGAAGTCAGTGGGAAGCTCATGGATTAGGTACTTTACTGGCAAGATAGGGGTTTTCAAAAGAGAGGTATAAATGCGACCACTCGGGGTTGTGACATCCAAAACATAACCCACATCCCTGATATCCAAATCAAGCATAGTTGCCAGGTTTCTCAAAATAAAAGTATTAGTAGAACCAGAATCAAAGAGTGCTTTTACATTATGTCCCATGACTTCCAGCAAGCCTACATAGTTATTCCATATCATAAAGCTATTACATGGTTTACTTGAACTAAAAGGAAAAACTCTATGGGTTATTACCCTCGATCAACTTATTAGCATTCGCCTGAGATTCTTCGTTGTCGATGGCGAACACTCTATCTTGTCTCCTCTCTCCAACTGGGGGTGCTCCGGCTGGTTCTCCTACCGGGGGTGCTGCAGTACTGGCTGTGCTGCTACAGGCTGTGACCCCAAAGGTCCCCTTGGATCAGGCTGAGGGCAGTTGGCGATGAAGTGTCCCTCTTGTTGACATCTGAAACACACCTTCTTCTCAAAGCGCCACTTCCCAGGATGTGCCCGTCCACAGGTGCGACACTGCTGGAGGCGACCACGCAGCTTGCCTTTGTGCCCATGCTTGTTCTTGTTGTGGTTGCGTCCTTGTCCCTTCCTGTGTTCATTCCTCTGCCCTTGAACCCCTTCAGTGAAACACAATTATCCTCTGGATTGGTTTTGTTCAGGCATCACTGTCCTTTCCATGTCTAAGGTGGTATTGTAGGCTTCAGCAAAGGTCTTTGGCTTACTAGCCATCACATGGGGCTTGATGGCAGGGTGTAGATGTTCCATGAAGTGGTCCACCCTCCTCTCTTCATCCAACATGTGTCCGAAGCGTTCCAGGAGGCGGAACTTGTGACCGAAGTTCGCAACTGAAGAACTTCCTTGAGTCATGCTCATGAACTCTCTTTCTTTCTCTTTCCTTGCTGAGATGGGGAGGAATCTGGCGGTGAAGATGGTCTTGAAGTCAGTCCATGCCATCAGTTCCTCACTTAGGTCTCTTCTCGTGATATGGTTCTCCCACCATATCTTGGCTGCACCTTCCAGAAGGTGAGTAGCAAACATATGCTTCTTATTCAGCTGCACCTCTAGCATATGGAACCCATTCTCAACCGCAAGCAGCCAAGCTTCGGCCTTGTCGACTACTTCTGACTTGTCTTCTCCCCAGAACTTCTCGAAGTTCAGCTTGACGAAGTCCAAGATGGTGGCTCCAAGTCGAGGATGAACAGGAAGTGGCACACCATCCTCGATCCTAGCTTTGTCCCTAAGGGCCAGGGCACAGATAGCTTCAGTCAATTGCCTTTGTTGTTCCATCCAAACTGCATCCGTTGTATGAACCACCATGGTTGGTTCTTGACCACCAGGCTGGTCCTCCTCCATGTGGGCTTCCTCTTCATGCATCTGGTATTCCTCATATTCCAGTCCTCCCCCTTGTTCTTGGTTGGCACCAGGCATCAGTTCAGGGTTGGGCCCCTCATGTATAGTCTCTTCAGGCCTCTTTCTCTTCTTAGAGGTCTCTCCACCGTGGTTCCTCTTCCTCTTCTCAGAAGACCCGTTCTCCTTACGGGGTGGTCCACCATCTCCGGTGGAAAAAGGGATAGCCACAACATTGGTACGAGCCATCTGCACACAAACAAACTTTTTGTTTACTTTTAAACTAATTACACTTGTGCAAATGACATCTTACTTACGTATCTTTTATTAATTTGGTGGAGGATCCCTTAGACCTTATCAACCTTAACCCATACCACATAAGGGTGAGGAAGAGAGAGAAAACCCTAATCCTTACAATCCTTAAGAGAAAAAATTGAGTTGAGGAGAGATGAGTAAGATGAGAGAGTCCTAAAGGTATCTTATTTTGAGTCATATCCTAAGACATCGTCCAGGCAGTCACACAATCCGGGAGTCCTTGTATTACGACTAGCGGTGCGGAGGAAAATCTTGCAGCCCCCGGAAGTGATCCTTTTCTAGACACCTCAGTCTTTCAGACACTCCTCTAATAACTCCCTCGGTTCTATGGAATTTTTAAAATTTAATAATTATCGATGATTAGATGGAGAACCTACGCTCTGATACCAAATGTAACGACCGCGCCTCCCGATAACCCCAATTAAGGGAGACTCGAAGGTCATAGCCATTAATCAATTTACAGGATCAAAGGTTCAACATATAATCAACAATAATTATAAAATTCTACTAACTAAACTGGAATTGGGTACAAAAATTAAAACTTTTACTTACCTTTATAAAACTTGGAAATCTAACTATCCACCGCTTGAAATACTCTATCTAATCCTCCTTGTACTTTATTTCTTAATTTCACGATGTGCCACTTTATGTTTTGTGTTTTTCAGGATATTACCTAAAACGCCGAAAAACAAAACATCGATCAGCAATTGCTGGTATGTGGAGGCAACCAAAATTTCACAATTAAGTCTAACAATTTAAGTATTGCAATCAAAGTAATTAACAAGTCAATTTACATTTTCCATGTGACAATCCCCACCGCTTTTGCCCTAACCCTGGATTTGACTTAAGGCCACCTTCTCAATCCTGAGCTTGGTGCCTGGGAGTCACCTCTCATGGTGCTCCTTAGTCTTGCCTCATCGACCACCTTCTCATTCCCGAGCTTGGTGTCAAGGGTCACCTCTCATGGTGCCCATTGGTCTACCCTCCTGGGCCTGACCTTTATGGCATCTTCCATCAGGGTGGCATGTAGGTGCAGGATTTACACATTTATATTAAATGGTGATAGTCATAGTCACTTTATAATTGCAATATGAACATACAAACAATTTAGTTGCATTCAATGCGATTAAACATCCGGGAATCCATCGGGAAACTAAAGCAGTTATTCATATTTAACCACATACCTGTTAATGAAAACTTGAATGCAGAAGTAACTTAATCAATCACGAAATCAAGCAAGTACACACACAAGCTCCTGAAAAGGCATTCAATTTCTCTATTATTAATCATGTTATCATGACTCATTAACTCTAAGGGTTTCCTAGGTTATTTTCCCTTTTTAGGGTTTTGGACTATAATTAGGGTTTTATTTCCTTTTTATTGCTTTTTACCTTTCTTTGAGAAAATATCCATCAAACCCTAATTATCTTGTCCTATTTTCCATTAAGGTCCTAAATATCAGGTTTTGACCATATAACCCTAATTTTCGGATTGCTATATCTTTTCTTATCTGTTTCTCTAATTTAGGGTTTCTAAACATTTTAATCAACATATGAAGTTACAAACCCTAAGCTTGTAATTCTACCATCGAAACAGGTTAATAACCATCTAAATCAGTAAATAAGTTAACCATACTCGAATTAACTTTATTGCAAGATTAAACATATCTTTGATCAATATTTAGGGTTCCTACTCACAAATTAACCCTTTTTCTATTCCAAAATATACACTTTTGCAAAAAGAGATAGATTTATATGTTCAAACTATTTTTAATATATTCCTCTTATTTTTATAATCACTTTTCATGTATTAAGTTTTCCCATCCGAGCTACCTAGCTCCAGATATGATTTTTACATGAAAAATCCCTTTTAATCGATTTGTTAGCTAATTAGGAAATCCATGGATCGTCCGATCCATGGTCCGCGGTCCACTGATGGATCCAATGGCCGCGGGCATGAGTGCCTAGTTTAACTATTAGACAAGAGAAAAGACCGGACTGCCCTTACCCGTTCTGAAGGCGCGGCGGGGCAGTTTAGTAATTCTCCTCTTCTTCTTCTTCCTCGACCTCGCGTGAGAGAGGGAGCTCTGATGGTCAACCTAGGAGTTGACTTCGGGCTCCTTTCCTCCTTTTCTCACGCTGGTGATTTAGGAAGTTTCGCCTTCCTCCGTCGAAGTCGACCAGGGGTTTAATTGCCTACTGACACCGTGTCTTGACGCTCTTTGGATCGCCGCACTCCGGTGAGGTTGGCCGCGGTGATAGCAGGTCTAGGTCAGGGTGGAATGACCAATTGAAGGTACCCGCACGTTCCTGGTGCTCTGCCGCAGCGCTTGGACTAGAAAAATGAGATGTTGATACCCTCCAAAACCATCCCCTATATATAGGATGGGGAGCAGGCCTGTGAGATTAGGCGTTTCCCAAAACCTTAACCAATCCTTATAAAATTAGGATGGAAACTCCACGATTTCTTCTCCTGAGTTCAATGGAGCCAATGCCAGGCTGGCTAGTCCAATGGATCGCAAGAAAACAAAGAGGGAAAATCCCTCAGAAAACACGTAGAGTCCTAGTCCCAGGGGAACTAGACGACGACCGATCGTCGTTGGATCAAGATCCTACGGATCAGGTTATCTGCATTCAACACAAAGGAAAGAATCTTTTTCTTTAATTCCAAAGAATTTCCAAATTGGAGGTAACTTGGATAATCAATATCTCCCAAACCATAACTCCAAATTAACTCAAATTTTAAGGGAAGTTTTGTCTTTTTATTATCTGACTTTATATGAAATTTGGAAAACAGATTGCAATGGATGAGAAGGATTCCTTCTCTCCCAAGTTTTCTCATTAATTAGTCCAAATTAATTTATATTCCTTTTTCCTTTGTGATTATGTTGTTATTTTGGGTCTATTGGACCTCCAGGAAACCCAAAGGCATGGATTCCCATATTGGGGAATATTGGTTTGCCTTTATCCTCTTTTAATTATCAATTACTCACATTTCCCTTTTATTAATCAATTCTTTTTCCTTTTTAATTCCCTTTTCTCATTAATTAGGCTTAAGGGCCAAAAAAGCCCACAATCATTCAATCAAAGCCATTTCTCATGAAATCTATCAAAATTCAAATAAAAGGATTTCATTTATTTATTAAAAGGGAAATACACCTTACATTATACTTCCAAGAAAATGGGGTTGTAACAATTATCTTCTGATGTTCATATAACACCATGATATTTGGCTTCTATTGTATATTTAGCAACTATCTCTTTCTCAGAAACCTTACAACTTATAGTTCTATTTTAAGGTCAAAGATAAATTCAGATCGTAATCATTAATTTTATTTGTCCTTGTAGAAGCTTCCATCGGTGCAACCCTTTACACCCAACAATTTCTTATTACCATAATCAAGGAACTGATCCTTTTATTTTTTTCTCAAGTACTTAAGGATGTTTTTTATGGTAGTCCATCTGATTCCACAGGGATCTGATGGGTACCCACTCATCATGTCCAATACATATGAGATAAAGGGATGAGTACATAGTATTGCTTACATGATATATCCAATTGTGAATGCATATGGCATCTCACTCATGTTTTTCCATTCTTTACATGAGTTGGGAAACTGGGATCCTGAGAGACTAACTCCATGCAACATGTACAAGTTTTCTATCATTTAGTCCTACGTGATGAACCCCTTCAACATCTTTCCAATGCATATGCTCTTTCTTAGGTCAAGAAGCTTTTTGTATCTAAATCTATAGATGTCAATTCCTATCACATAGGATGCTTCACCTAAATGCTTCATAGAGAAGGTATCGTCTTTGCCAATTTTTAACATTTGTAGTATAAGGATGTTATTCTCCATCATCTTATGGAATATTAATATTCTCCCATTCTTGACTAAAGTCAAACTCATTGACTATCTTGTCAAATTGAAGATTCCAGTTTTGAGACGCTTGCTTCATGAAGACAAATTGACCTTTGTTGCTTATGATATTTATTTGCATTAATGGATTTATAAAACCTTTAGGTTGTTTCACGTACACATCCTCTTCAATATTCCTATTAAGGAATATAGTTTCAACATCCATTTTGCCAAATTTCATACTCCTATTAAGTGCAATGACAAGCATGATCATGATGGATTTAACCATTGAAAATGGTGAAAATATTTCATCATGTTCAACACCTTAAACTTATTTGAAACTATTCACAACCAATCTTCTCTTAAAGGTTCTTACACTACCAATTATATCGATCTTCTCTCAAAGACCCAAATGCACATATAGGTCTTCCCCCTTTAGGTGGATCCACCAAGGTCATATCAAGTTGGTGTTCATGGACTCCATCTTGGATCTCATGGCCTCAAGTCATTTCTCAGACTTTGGCCCCTAAATAGCTTCTAGGTAGGTTGTTATCTCATCATCTTATGAACAACTCACCACCTTTATGAGTTATAAGATAACATAATCTTTCTAACTCAAGGCATGTTACATTATAACTACAAGTTTTGTGTTATACAAGGAACTTGAGATTCCACAATAATTTGTGATTCTCCTTGTTCCTATTGTACCTCTTTAGGTTTAATTTTTTCTTGTTTGTATTGAACTTTTTGAGTTTTAATATAATCCCAATGAAACCTTTGGAACTAAATTCCTCTTTAGGAATGTAGCCATCCTGGCAACAAACTTTTTGTTTTCGGATTGGAATGTAAAAGTAGTATTCAACAAGATAACATTTATGTGATTTATGGACAAATCTTTCTAAGAAGCTATTTTCTTATGTAATATTTAATTCCTAATCTTTATAACACATATTGGTACACCTCCCATAACCATATCTCATATGGTGTCTTCTGAACCAATTTAGACGGTACATTATTTTAGTGTAAAGCATGTGCCCCAAACAAAATTTGGAAGATTAGCTAAATTGATTGATAATGACATTATGACTAATAGGGTGTGATTACTTCTTTCTGATATAATATCATTGTTTTTCAAGTGGAGTTCATCATGATACACTATCATGATCTCCCCAAGGCACCTGCAACTCTTGGTTCATAGTATTTCCACATCGATCACATCAAAGTGTTTTAATACTTAAACCAAGTAGGTTATTTACTTCATTCATAATATCCTTTATCATTTCAAGAGATTTAGAATTTTATTTAATTAAATAAAATCTACCATATTTATTGAGAACATCAAAAAATATAATTAGGTACTAATAACCACCTGCTAGAATGTATTCTAAAAGGTCTATATACATTAGTATGTATCAACCCTAACAGAAGCATCGCTCTCCCACTACATCTAGTGAAGATGCTTTTGTCATATTGCCCAATAAATAAGACTTGCATGTCTCTATCGGTTCAATAACCAAAGTAGTCTAGATAACCATCATTATGGATTCTAAAAATGCATTTATTATTTATGCACTCTAGATGACAATGCTATAGGTATTCATTGTTTAAGTCATCAAGTCATTCAGTACATATGTTATACATATTTCTCTCTTCAACTATCAAGTATAGATTATGAGACATTAGGCATTGCCATATAAGATCTTATCTTTTGAAAAGAAACATAATTTTTATCATAACATTCTTGTCCATACAGGATACATGATATTTTCAACAATGGTAGGTACAGAATATAAATTCACCAATTCTATAACATGATCATTATATGAATGAAAATTTCCAACTTTAGTGGCAACAACTCATGCTCTATAGAGTTCTAGCTTACTTCTTCTCAAGTTCTGAAGTGGAGATCTCTATCTCCTTATTCTTTCAAAGATCTTCTATATAAAGAGAGTAGTTCATTTTACAATGTCCAGGTTGGTGACCATGGTGACACTTCCCTTCCTTAATCATTTAAGTGAAAAGGATAGATTCCTTTTGCACTTACCCTTCTCCTGTTTTTGAGTGTAGAAGACTTGAACTTTAGCTTAGTCTCAACACTCTTCACAACTTACCTTTGTCCTTGGAATCTATTTCACTAATCATCATCTCAGATTTGTCCATATTCATTTGCACTTCAACATTCATCAGCATGCCAAGCAATTCAGACAGTGGTTTGGCCAAGTTACTCAAGTGATAGTTCTCAATAAATTGGCTATATGATTCATGCAATGATTGTAGAATCATATCCATAGCCAAATATTGACCTAAAAGAAATCCAAGTCAATCCACATGCCCAATCATATTGAGTGCATGAGGCTCTATTGGATCTCCCTTTGTCATTTTGCACTCAAACAATGATTTGGAAGCATTATACCTTACTTGCTTTACATGATTCTTAAGATGTGTTACCATCTTCAAAATGTCTATGTTGTTCATGCAACTCATAGTTCATACAACTTAGATAAGGTTTTTGATGTCTGCGACATCATTGTCATGCTTCAAATAAGCATCCATATCATCCTTAGGTGCATTTGGAGTGGGTGACTCTAGCTCTGGTCTTTCAAGGACATAGAGCTTTTGCTCATTGGTGAGAACACTTCTCAAAGTCCTAAGCCAGACATGTAAGTCAATCGTATTTATTTTGTCCTACTTAAGGATTGATCATTGCGATAACATTTTTGAGTTTTCCATGAGATTCTACAAAATATATTTTACAACTTTTAAAAAACATTTTGATTTCATTTGATAATATTATCAATATTAATTAAGTCTTTAATTAATTATCACTTTGTCTATTTTGTTCAAATTGATAACCATCACTACCAATTTGGAAGATCACAACATACAATCTTCTAGTGATCCAAGATGCAAAACAATTGAATTATAAATGGCCATCGCCAGCGCCCATAACCAATTACTAAGATAGGAAACTTTTGCAAATTGCATCTTATGCAATTCTTAGATATATGGTATGTGTAACTCTTTGCCATAGTCCATCTGCATGCTTTTAGGTACTTAATCTCAATGTGATCACCTAGTGAAGTCCGACCCAAAAACCAACACGATAGTAATGCAACCCACTTGGTAGACCCACATGACTACCATCACACTTACACGAGATAGAAAACACACCATGCTTGCCTTGCCCACGCATAGTCGATCAAGCTTTTCATTTTTGTTGCTTATGGAAAGCATCTAAGACTTAATATTTGATTGAGGGATTTTATATATAAGTACACCTACATATCTAATTACCAGATACTTATAGTACACATCATATCCATGCTATATCCCACAAATGAAAACATGAAATTATAAAACACAAGTGATGGTTATGGCCATATTTATTGTAATTCCTTGGATCCACAAGGAATAACTACCACTTAAGGTTTACATTATATGTTCAACTTGTTCTTGGAGAAAGTTGTGTTGGAACCATTCCAGGTCGATCAATCAACTCTTGATATGATAGGTTGGCCTCTTGGTCGGTCGGTTGGTTTTTTGAAACGGTTGTTAGGTTCTTAGGTTTGAGTGATGTCTGGAATCCTCCTCCTGATTGGTTAGTTCACCAATCGATTGGTTCCTCCTATCGTATCACCTCCTCGGTCTTCCAGTCAATCAGTTCAACATCTTGATCGAGTTGGTTCATCTTGGTGTTTGCACAATGACACATAAATTAAAACTATCCTATTCCATAGAACATTGTAGAATGGAAAACTTCGAATTACATTTGAGGGGAAATTGGAAGAGGGTCATTAATTTACATTTGGAAAGGAGGAGAGAGGCTCAATATGCAAACTAAGTAACAACAACAAACAAACCTAACAACCAAGCACACAATCCATAATGGTTTTGGTCACAAGCATTCTCACATCCACCACCAAAATAATTTTAGATTGACACATATTGATTGTGTATATATTGTTTAATATTATATATATTTATATTTGTGGGATCATATGTGATATTTAATCAGATGTGCACATAAATCATTTAAATATTTACATCATATGAAATAAAATAAATCTGATCATATTGATTTAAATTCGTAATAAACCTTAAATTGATGTGGCTCTTATACCGCTATTGGGAAATTGAGGTGATAGATAAGGCAACAGAAAAAAAAATTATGTCTGATTCCCTAACCAGTGAGGCCGTGTCAACAACCATGTATCTATGAAAGAGGGTTTGCAAGAGATATACCTGGTCCTGCAGCAAGTCCAGTGACTTATCCTTGCATCAGTGTGCTTCTTCTTCTAGAAACACTAAAGCAATCATCAATAGTGACCTCCTAGTTGATCACCATAGGAAACAGTTTGATTTCATCCTCCTAGAGGTAGGCACCAATCTCCTCACCTCTAGAGAAGTCCACACAGACCATTAGGAACTCCATGTTTCACTATCAGAGCCAATGGGAAGTAGTTGTCCTTTTAAACATCAGGGAGCTAATGCTGACTTGCTCTCTCAATTGTCTCTCCTTTTCTATCCTTCCCTTTTATGGATATGACTTGCTTGGTCTCTCTTGGTTACAACAACTAGAGAGTACAATAATTTGCAGAGCTTATTATTGTGTCTAGAAAGCCCCCGGTACCCCTCTATTTATAGGAGGAGCATGTTAAGGGTTTCTACTTGATCTCGGAGTCAAAGAGATAGAATTCATGAATTTTCTAGAAGCTACGAATAGTGAACCGGTTGGTTCATTGTTCAACTTGTCAGTTTAGAGGTGAATCTGTTGGTTCATGTCTTTAACCGGTCGGTTCATGTGCTTCCCTATTCTGAATCAAATTGGTACTTCATATTTGATTAAGAAAAACATGATATCAACATCAATCCTTGATCTAATCGAATTGATCATTAGACTGGGCAATTCATCACATGAATCTGTCATCTCATACCTTACATCGGTTGGTTGACTTAGTGAACTAGTCAGTTCATGCCCTGGTTCATGCATTGTTCAGCCAATGTTGTTTCCAATAAACCTGACATTTCAAAAGATTGGTTCAACACTTGAATTGGTCGGTTCACAATCCATTCAGTCAATTTTCAACTAGTGTTATTTAAATTAAATTCCAAAACACTTTAGTGGTCAAGTTAAACAATTATTCATGAATAAACTCCTATTACAAGGGCATCCAATGTGTATGACCCTATATGTCCCAATTGACATTGTCAATAAATGTTCATAACTAACTTATGACATCACAAGTAATGAGCAGTATCTAGCCACACATCATTGCTACCCAAGTGATTCAAAAAGTTGGAGAACAACTTCTAACCTGCAATCTGTGATCAATGATATACCTCGATTGTATAGTTCCTTTGCCTCTGATATTCAAACTGAACTTGAGGCATGGAATTTTCATCATCTACAACATTCAATCCATGTTCCTTGAACTAGAGCAGACTACCTAAGATGAATGTGAATTCACATATCATATATTAATTCACATGAGTATGGCTATACGTTTCTCAATCTCACTTATCAAGTCGCCTAGATATCAATCTCCTATAGGAGGGATAAATCCCACCTCCATCATGTTGGATCCTAGATGGGTGATTAGATGCTCTAGAGGGGGGTGAATAGAGCTGAAAGCACTTAAACAAAACTCACTAAACCTTCAAAATATATGACAAGAAAAGGTTGCTAAATAGGCAATTTGAGTGCAACTAAATCATGCATAGCAAGGATAAGAGAGATTGAACATGCACCAATTAGACAAGATATTTAGAGTGGTTCCACACTTCAAACTAGAAGTGTGTCAGTCCACTTGCCTAGAGAGGTCAACCTCTAGGACTTCCAACAATTGCACTCTTATATTCACTTATAAGACTTACAATACATGACCAACAAAGGACTTACCTATCCAATACAAAGAGTCTTCAACCTTACCAAGGACTTACCCACTTTGCAAGAGTCTTCGGCCTTCTCCAAGGACTTACCCACTCTTGCACAAGTCTTCAGCCTTGCAAGAATTACCCACTCTTCTTGGATCTTCCGCCTTTGACTTCACCTTCACTCGGAGAAGCTTCCACCAAGGTCTTACCTACTTGAGCTTGAGTCTTTTGACTTCTCCAAGGGCTTACCCACTCTAGCTCCAAGTCTTCTACCTTGATCTTCACCAAGGGACGCCTTCCCTTGTTCTTCTTCACCTCTCTTGGACAAGAGAGAGAACCTTCATCTTCATGATTGCAAATGAGAGAAGTGGAGGTGGTGGAAGTGAGAGCCTCACAAGATATACAAGTAGTACTAGCTCTCTTATAGATTTCCTACTCACTCTAATGGATGGAGCAAATGATTAAGCTTAGAGAGAGAGAGGAGGTTGTAGGAAGCACTCAACTATAGAATAGGAACCTCATATAGAGTTTGCAATGAATGCTCAACCTTGGAATGAAGCCCAAGGGATCCTATTTATAGCTGGGGATGCCTCTTAGCCTTTGGGAACACTTGTGAACGAAAACTAGCCATTTTGTGGCTTGCAACGAATCTATTTTCACTTGTTGCAACTCCACAACGGCTAGAAACACTTTTCTGCACTTTTCCGTACAGTGCAATCGGTCGAGTTATGATGGGTGTAACTCGACCGATCAAGTAGGAGGCAAACTAATGTTCAAAGGATCGGTCGAGTTTGTCCTGAGGAAACTCAACTGACCATTTCAACTGGAAATGGCCTACTACCCAATCGGTCGAGTTTTGTGAGTGCACAACTCGACCAATGCAATCTTCAGAAAATCGACCAAGGTGGATCAGTCGAGTTTCAGGCTGGGGAAACTCGACCGACCAAGTGCCTATAATTAATTTTCATAGATGCATCTAAAGTGCTCTAAAATTTGATCTAAGTGCTCCTGATATTTTTCTAAGCTTAATTACAAGTCATACAATCAGTACAAGTGATTTACAACATGATTCTAAAGGATATACATCATATTACAAAAATGTGCACTTGTATGACTTTGACTTGTCTTTTCTCCAATTTGATATGCACAAGTTAGGGCAATTGGAGTGTGTCTATACCTAATCTGAAAACACTCAAGTAGATGCATTAGACACCAATATGTGGAATGGTTAGTCATGATAAAAACATGGGTTTAGTCAATTTAGATGTGAGTCAACATTGACCTAATTGACCTTGAGTCAACAATCTCCCCCTTTTTGAAGATGACAAACCATTCCATAAATGTAATGAAAGCTTTAAAGTAAATTCATACCTTTGGAGAAACCTAGGGGTTTTAATGGAATTGAGTTCATATGCTCCCCCTCAATTGATGCGCATGGAGTTTTCATACTCCCCCTCAATTGATGCTATTTCTCCTGCATGGTTAGCTTTCATAACATTTATAGAAACGATGTCTTCTACTCATATATGTTCTACACATATATGTCTTCTCCCCTTTACCTTCTCCCCTTTATATGGACATACTTCTCATCTTCATGTAAGACATGCCTTCTTCCTCTTTTAAAAGAAGACATACCTTTCTCCCCCTTTGTCATTTCAAAAAGTGGGGTTATGAAGAAATAAGAAACATCACTTGTTAAAGAGAAAGGAGATGACGCAAATATATAAGGAGAGTAGAAGAGCACAGATAGGGGCTTGTCCAAGCATAGAAAGAAAAGCAAGTTAAAGCATATACTTGAACAACCCAAAAAACAAGATAAAGTGCTGCAGAAAAACAATAAAACATAATTTTGACCCTCAAGATGACGGATTTTTACGAAGGTTGTTTCTGCATGAAAAACACTAGCCTTGCACCAAAAACTGAAACTGGAGCAAAAGCTGCATAAAATCCAAAAAAATACTCCAATTTATACATATAATGTAGATCTATGTACCCTGCATCACAATGTTATGCAAGCAACTCAAGATAGTAGATATGCAAATCAAGGAACAAGCTTGAGCATGTAAGATATAAGCATAGCATATAGATGAGCAAAGATGCCAATTATAAACAGGGTTAGAACTACATGTATATGAACTACTAGTAGATGATATCACAAGTTAGGACTACTAGTAGGATCTATATCATAGCAAGAGATACCAAAAGATACACAAGATAAAGAAAGCTATGATTAGATGAAGAGATATATCCAAACAAAGAGATATGCAATTTTAGAAGCATGAAAGGATATAACTCACAAGATATGCATCCTTACCCAAAGATGATTACCCCTAAGAACCTCAAGGTTGTATCAAAACAAGATATACACCTAGATATATGTAGCAAGTTAGAGAACAACGGAATCAATTTAAGATACAACCAAGAGATCCAAAGAGTTCATCATCAAAACCTGCAAAACAACTCAAAGCAAGTAATTGCAAGATATAGATATACCAATTTAGAGAAACTAGAGAGATAGAGTTGTAAGCAAGATAGGAAATTTAGAACATGGCAATATGCATATATAAAGGTACCAAATGAGAGTGCCAAAGAATAAGGCTATTGGTTGAGAAAATCTAGTTAAGAGGGAAATTATCACTCAATAAGCCAAATTTATATTCTGTGCACAGTACTATCGGTCGAGTTCTATGCATTGACAACTCGACCGATGAAAGCTGTTGGCAACACTCTTGGTGCCTATCGGTCGAGTTTCAATAGGGCAAACTCGACCGACAGAGCAGCTGTCAAAAAGCATATATATATATATATATATATATATACATATATATATATATCTATATATATATATATATATATATATATATATATATATATATATATCATAAAACCACATTTAAAGGCATGCTAAAAATACAAACCATATCCAAACATGTTTAATCAAGTTAGTAATGCACTATAGAAGCATTAGAAATAGTTTTTGAGCAAGAGTGTGAAGATAATCACAAAATACCACTTTTGACTCAAAAACCATATGTATAGTGCACACCATCTTGACAAAAACAAGTTAGGATTGGTTATAAGAAATAAAAACTTTTACCTTTGTGCTTACCATTGCTTTTTCCACTTGTTGTCACCCTCTACACATCTCACCTTTCTTCTTTCATGTGGATTGAGAAGTCAATTTGCAATTTAATAGCTCAAGTCAATCCATTTGCAAGTACCTACAAGAAGAAACATGAAATGGTCCCCAATCATATTTTTGGGTCCGGAGGGGTTAGTTTAGCAATCCAAATCCAATTGCTTTTGGGTGCTTTCCTAAAAGGACAACAAGTAGAATAATGACCAATTTCATTGCAATAGTTGCATGTGCCCATAGTCTTGGAACTAGAGGATTCTCCATGGAATATTGGAGGTCCTTTATCTTTGTTGTTCCCTTGACTACTATCATACCCTAAACCATGTCTACCAATTTGTTTAGTAGTATGGTGTAGGATATCATTAAGATTCTTTTTACCCACTAAGAATCTTTGCAAAGAAGATCTCAAACTGTCATTATCATGCTTAAGAGAAGCAATAGTTGAAGACAATTGATTAATATTATCTCTAGCATGCAAAAGATCATTTTCTAAGCAAAGATCTTTAGTTAAATGAGAATCTCTATCAATATGAAGAGCAGCAACATCATTCTCTCTATTTGTAGAACTAGAACAAGATTCATGCCCATTGATTTTAGCAAGCAAGGAGGCATTTTCTATTTCTAATTCATGCAAAACAAAATCTTTGTCCTTGTTTTCAGATTTAAGAACATCAATATCATGCATGAGAGAATCAATAATTAAAGTATGCTCTCATTAGAACTAGGCACAAGAGTTTGAGCTTCTAGAAATCTAATCTTGTCAAGCAAACTAGCATTTTCAAGTTTAAGAGAGTCTACTTGACTAAGACAATCATTTTTATCATTAAGCAAGAAAGAATTAACATATTCAAGATCATCTAGTTCTATATGCAAATTATCAACAATTCTAGCAAGATTTTTCTTTTTCTTTTTAGAAGACTTAAAAGAGGCACAAATATCATGAATGATAGCAATCAAAGATTCTTTATCTAAAGAGTCTAGATTTACCTCACTTGAGTCTTCACTTGTTGAAGCTATAAGAGCAAAATGGAATTCTCCTTCATCACTAGATCTTGAGCTTGATCCTTCACATGAATATTCACTTGAGCTTGAGTTGGAGGAGCCACTTGAGCTTGATTGCCATTTCTTCTTGTGAAGATGGGTCTTTTTGCCTTGTGGGCAATCTTCCTTGTAGTGACCCTTCTTCCCACATGTGAAGCACCGAATGGAGAAGGATTTGTCTTTGTAGGGTTTACCCTTGGAGTACATGGCATCTTCTTTAGCTTGAGAGGATGGAGAGACTTGTTCCATGATAGCTTAAATTTGAGCCTTCTTCATTCTCTTTAGCTCTTTCTTCTCTTGTCTTTCTACTTCCTCCCTCTTGTCAAGTGTAGCTTCATGTGCTTGTAGATTTCCAATGAGCTCTTCAATAGGAATATCCCTAAGAGACCTTGCTTCTTCAATATAAGTCACCTTGGATTCCCACCTCTTGGGGAGAGTTCTAAGGATCTTTGAGTTGATCTCTCCACTAGACATAGGATGTCCTAGAACAGCAAGACCATTCAAGATGGTGTTGAGCCTTGAGTACATGTTGGCTATGCTCTCCTCCTTTCCCATCTTGAAGTTCTCAAGCAGCCCTTTGAGCATGTAGACTTTGCTTTCCTTCACTTGACCTGTCCCTTCATAAGTGATGCAAAGCTTTCTCCATACCTCATAAGCCATCTCACAAGAAGATATCCGGTTGAACTCGGTGGGGGTCATGGAGGCATATAGGATATGCATGGCTCTAGCATTCAAGGTAGCTTTCATCAAGGCGGCTTCATCCCATTCTTCAATCTTTGTCTTTGGTTGCATGTATGGGCTATTCACCATTTGCCACATCTCAAGACTTGATCCTTGGATTTAGAATTGAAGCCTTCTTCTCCAATAGAGGAAATTTCTCCCATCAAAGATTGGTAGGCTGATTCACCCTCCTTGGTAGTCACCCATCTTCTCCTACTTGTGGAAGTATGCTTGGAGAAGACCCGCTCTGATACCACTTGTTGGATCCTAGATGGGTGATTAGATGCTCTAGAGGGGGGGTGAATAGAGCTGAAAGCACTTAAACAAAACTCATTAAAACATCAAAATATATGACAAGATAAGGTTGCTAAATAGGCAATTTGAGTGCAACTAAATCATGCATAGAAAGGATAAGAGAGATTGAACATGCACCAATTAGACAAGCTATTTAGAGTGGTTCCACACTTCAAACTAGAAGTGTTTCAGTCCACTTGCCTAGAGAGGTCAACCTCTAGGACTTCCAACAATTGCACTCTTATATTCACTTATAAGACTTACAATACATGACCAACAAAGGACTTACCTATCCAATACAAAGAGTCTTCAACCTTACCAAGGACTTACCCACTTTGCAAGAGTCTTCGGCCTTCTCCAAGGACTTACCCACTCTTGCACAAGTCTTCAGCCTTGCAAGAATTACCCACTCTTCTTGGATCTTCCGCCTTTGACTTCACCTTCACTCGGAGAAGCTTCCACCAAGGTCTTACCTACTTGAGCTTGAGTCTTTTGACTTCTCCAAGGGCTTACCCACTCTAGCTCCAAGTCTTCTACCTTGATCTTCACCAAGGGACGCCTTCCCTTGTTCTTCTTCACCTCTCTTGGACAAGAGAGAGAACCTTCATCTTCATGATTGCAAATGAGAGAAGTGGAGGTGGTGGAAGTGAGAGCCTCACAAGATATACAAGTAGTACTAGCTCTCTTATAGATTTCCTACTCACTCTAATGGATGGAGCAAATGATTAAGCTTAGAGAGAGAGAGGAGGTTGTAGGAAGCACTCAACTATAGAATAGGAACCTCATATAGAGTTTGCAATGAATGCTCAACCTTGGAATGAAGCCCAAGGGATCCTATTTATAGCTGGGGATGCCTCTTAGCCTTTGGGAACACTTGTGAACGAAAACTAGCCATTTTGTGGCTTGCAACGAATCTATTTTCACTTGTTGCAACTCCACAACGGCTAGAAACACTTTTCTGCACTTTTCCGTACAGTGCAATCGGTCGAGTTATGATGGGTGTAACTCGACCGATCAAGTAGGAGGCAAACTAATGTTCAAAGGATCGGTCGAGTTTGTCCTGAGGAAACTCAACTGACCATTTCAACTGGAAATGGCCTACTACCCAATCGGTCGAGTTTTGTGAGTGCACAACTCGACCAATGCAATCTTCAGAAAATCGACCAAGGTGGATCAGTCGAGTTTCAGGCTGGGGAAACTCGACCGACCAAGTGCCTATAATTAATTTTCATAGATGCATCTAAAGTGCTCTAAAATTTGATCTAAGTGCTCCTGATATTTTTCTAAGCTTAATTACAAGTCATACAATCAGTACAAGTGATTTACAACATGATTCTAAAGGATATACATCATATTACAAAAATGTGCACTTGTATGACTTTGACTTGTCTTTTCTCCAATTTGATATGCACAAGTTAGGGCAATTGGAGTGTGTCTATACCTAATCTGAAAACACTCAAGTAGATGCATTAGACACCAATATGTGGAATGGTTAGTCATGATAAAAACATGGGTTTAGTCAATTTAGATGTGAGTCAACATTGACCTAATTGACCTTGAGTCAACAATCTCCCCCTTTTTGAAGATGACAAACCATTCCATAAATGTAATGAAAGCTTTAAAGTAAATTCATACCTTTGGAGAAACCTAGGGGTTTTAATGGAATTGAGTTCATATGCTCCCCCTCAATTGATGCGCATGGAGTTTTCATACTCCCCCTCAATTGATGCTATTTCTCCTGCATGGTTAGCTTTCATAACATTTATAGAAACGATGTCTTCTACTCATATATGTTCTACACATATATGTCTTCTCCCCTTTACCTTCTCCCCTTTATATGGACATACTTCTCATCTTCATGTAAGACATGCCTTCTTCCTCTTTTAAAAGAAGACATACCTTTCTCCCCCTTTGTCATTTCAAAAAGTGGGGTTATGAAGAAATAAGAAACATCACTTGTTAAAGAGAAAGGAGATGACGCAAATATATAAGGAGAGTAGAAGAGCACAGATAGGGGCTTGTCCAAGCATAGAAAGAAAAGCAAGTTAAAGCATATACTTGAACAACCCAAAAAACAAGATAAAGTGCTGCAGAAAAACAATAAAACATAATTTTGACCCTCAAGATGACGGATTTTTACGAAGGTTGTTTCTGCATGAAAAACACTAGCCTTGCACCAAAAACTGAAACTGGAGCAAAAGCTGCATAAAATCCAAAAAAATACTCCAATTTATACATATAATGTAGATCTATGTACCCTGCATCACAATGTTATGCAAGCAACTCAAGATAGTAGATATGCAAATCAAGGAACAAGCTTGAGCATGTAAGATATAAGCATAGCATATAGATGAGCAAAGATGCCAATTATAAACAGGGTTAGAACTACATGTATATGAACTACTAGTAGATGATATCACAAGTTAGGACTACTAGTAGGATCTATATCATAGCAAGAGATACCAAAAGATACACAAGATAAAGAAAGCTATGATTAGATGAAGAGATATATCCAAACAAAGAGATATGCAATTTTAGAAGCATGAAAGGATATAACTCACAAGATATGCATCCTTACCCAAAGATGATTACCCCTAAGAACCTCAAGGTTGTATCAAAACAAGATATACACCTAGATATATGTAGCAAGTTAGAGAACAACGGAATCAATTTAAGATACAACCAAGAGATCCAAAGAGTTCATCATCAAAACCTGCAAAACAACTCAAAGCAAGTAATTGCAAGATATAGATATACCAATTTAGAGAAACTAGAGAGATAGAGTTGTAAGCAAGATAGGAAATTTAGAACATGGCAATATGCATATATAAAGGTACCAAATGAGAGTGCCAAAGAATAAGGCTATTGGTTGAGAAAATCTAGTTAAGAGGGAAATTATCACTCAATAAGCCAAATTTATATTCTGTGCACAGTACTATCGGTCGAGTTCTATGCATTGACAACTCGACCGATGAAAGCTGTTGGCAACACTCTTGGTGCCTATCGGTCGAGTTTCAATAGGGCAAACTCGACCGACAGAGCAGCTGTCAAAAAGCATATATATATATATATATATATATATATACATATATATATATCTATATATATATATATATATATATATATATATATATATATCATAAAACCACATTTAAAGGCATGCTAAAAATACAAACCATATCCAAACATGTTTAATCAAGTTAGTAATGCACTATAGAAGCATTAGAAATAGTTTTTGAGCAAGAGTGTGAAGATAATCACAAAATACCACTTTTGACTCAAAAACCATATGTATAGTGCACACCATCTTGACAAAAACAAGTTAGGATTGGTTATAAGAAATAAAAACTTTTACCTTTGTGCTTACCATTGCTTTTTCCACTTGTTGTCACCCTCTACACATCTCACCTTTCTTCTTTCATGTGGATTGAGAAGTCAATTTGCAATTTAATAGCTCAAGTCAATCCATTTGCAAGTACCTACAAGAAGAAACATGAAATGGTCCCCAATCATATTTTTGGGTCCGGAGGGGTTAGTTTAGCAATCCAAATCCAATTGCTTTTGGGTGCTTTCCTAAAAGGACAACAAGTAGAATAATGACCAATTTCATTGCAATAGTTGCATGTGCCCATAGTCTTGGAACTAGAGGATTCTCCATGGAATATTGGAGGTCCTTTATCTTTGTTGTTCCCTTGACTACTATCATACCCTAAACCATGTCTACCAATTTGTTTAGTAGTATGGTGTAGGATATCATTAAGATTCTTTTTACCCACTAAGAATCTTTGCAAAGAAGATCTCAAACTGTCATTATCATGCTTAAGAGAAGCAATAGTTGAAGACAATTGATTAATATTATCTCTAGCATGCAAAAGATCATTTTCTAAGCAAAGATCTTTAGTTAAATGAGAATCTCTATCAATATGAAGAGCAGCAACATCATTCTCTCTATTTGTAGAACTAGAACAAGATTCATGCCCATTGATTTTAGCAAGCAAGGAGGCATTTTCTATTTCTAATTCATGCAAAACAAAATCTTTGTCCTTGTTTTCAGATTTAAGAACATCAATATCATGCATGAGAGAATCAATAATTAAAGTATGCTCTCATTAGAACTAGGCACAAGAGTTTGAGCTTCTAGAAATCTAATCTTGTCAAGCAAACTAGCATTTTCAAGTTTAAGAGAGTCTACTTGACTAAGACAATCATTTTTATCATTAAGCAAGAAAGAATTAACATATTCAAGATCATCTAGTTCTATATGCAAATTATCAACAATTCTAGCAAGATTTTTCTTTTTCTTTTTAGAAGACTTAAAAGAGGCACAAATATCATGAATGATAGCAATCAAAGATTCTTTATCTAAAGAGTCTAGATTTACCTCACTTGAGTCTTCACTTGTTGAAGCTATAAGAGCAAAATGGAATTCTCCTTCATCACTAGATCTTGAGCTTGATCCTTCACATGAATATTCACTTGAGCTTGAGTTGGAGGAGCCACTTGAGCTTGATTGCCATTTCTTCTTGTGAAGATGGGTCTTTTTGCCTTGTGGGCAATCTTCCTTGTAGTGACCCTTCTTCCCACATGTGAAGCACCGAATGGAGAAGGATTTGTCTTTGTAGGGTTTACCCTTGGAGTACATGGCATCTTCTTTAGCTTGAGAGGATGGAGAGACTTGTTCCATGATAGCTTAAATTTGAGCCTTCTTCATTCTCTTTAGCTCTTTCTTCTCTTGTCTTTCTACTTCCTCCCTCTTGTCAAGTGTAGCTTCATGTGCTTGTAGATTTCCAATGAGCTCTTCAATAGGAATATCCCTAAGAGACCTTGCTTCTTCAATATAAGTCACCTTGGATTCCCACCTCTTGGGGAGAGTTCTAAGGATCTTTGAGTTGATCTCTCCACTAGACATAGGATGTCCTAGAACAGCAAGACCATTCAAGATGGTGTTGAGCCTTGAGTACATGTTGGCTATGCTCTCCTCCTTTCCCATCTTGAAGTTCTCAAGCAGCCCTTTGAGCATGTAGACTTTGCTTTCCTTCACTTGACCTGTCCCTTCATAAGTGATGCAAAGCTTTCTCCATACCTCATAAGCCATCTCACAAGAAGATATCCGGTTGAACTCGGTGGGGGTCATGGAGGCATATAGGATATGCATGGCTCTAGCATTCAAGGTAGCTTTCATCAAGGCGGCTTCATCCCATTCTTCAATCTTTGTCTTTGGTTGCATGTATGGGCTATTCACCATTTGCCACATCTCAAGACTTGATCCTTGGATTTAGAATTGAAGCCTTCTTCTCCAATAGAGGAAATTTCTCCCATCAAAGATTGGTAGGCTGATTCACCCTCCTTGGTAGTCACCCATCTTCTCCTACTTGTGGAAGTATGCTTGGAGAAGACCCGCTCTGATACCACTTGTTGGATCCTAGATGGGTGATTAGATGCTCTAGAGGGGGGGTGAATAGAGCTGAAAGCACTTAAACAAAACTCATTAAAACATCAAAATATATGACAAGATAAGGTTGCTAAATAGGCAATTTGAGTGCAACTAAATCATGCATAGAAAGGATAAGAGAGATTGAACATGCACCAATTAGACAAGCTATTTAGAGTGGTTCCACACTTCAAACTAGAAGTGTTTCAGTCCACTTGCCTAGAGAGGTCAACCTCTAGGACTTCCAACAATTGCACTCTTATATTCACTTATAAGACTTACAATACATGACCAACAAAGGACTTACCTATCCAATACAAAGAGTCTTCAACCTTACCAAGGACTTACCCACTTTGCAAGAGTCTTTGGCCTTCTCCAAGGACTTACCCACTCTTGCACAAGTCTTCAGCCTTGTAGGAATTACCCACTCTTCTTAGATCTTCTGCCTTTGACTTCACCTTCACTCGGAGAAGCTTCCATCAAGGTCTTACCTACTTGAGCTTGAGTCTTTTGCCTTCTCCAAGGGCTTCCCACTCTAGCTCCAAGTCTTCTGCCTTGATCTTCACCAAGGGATGCCTTCCCTTGTTCTTCTTCACCTCTCTTGGACAAGAGAGAGAAACTTTATCTTCATGATTGCAAATGAGAGAAGTGGAGGTGGTGGAAGTGAGAGCCTCACAAGATATACAAGTAGTACTAGCTCTCTTACAGATTTCCTACTCACTCTAATGGATGTAGCAAGTGATTAAGCTTAGAGAGAGAGAGGAGGCTGTAGGAAGCACTCAACTATAGAATAGGAACCTCACATAGAGTTTGCAATGAATGCTCAACCTTGGAATGAAGCCCAAGGGGTCCTATTTATAACTGGGGATGCCTTTTAGCCTTTGGGAACACTTGTGAACAAAAACTAGCCATTTTGTGGCTTGCAACGGATCTATTTTCACTTGTTGCAACTCCACAACGGCTAGAAACACTTTTCTGCACTTTTCCGTACAGTGCAATCGGTCGAGTTATGATGGGTGTAACTCAACCGATCAAGTAGGAGGCAAACCGATGTTCAAAGGATCGGTCGAGTTTGTCCTGAGGAAACTCGACCGACCATTTCAACTAGAAATGGCCTACTACCCAATCGGTCGAGTTCTGTGAGTGCACAACTCGACCGATGCAATCTTCAGAAAATCGACCAAGGTGGATCGGTCGAGTTTCAGGCTGGGGAAACTCGACCGACCAAGTGCTTGTAATTGATTTTCAAAGATGCATCTAAAGTGCTCTAAAATTCGATCTAAGTGCTCGTGATATTTTTCTAAGCTTAATTACAAGTCATACAATCATTACAAGTGATTTACAACATGATTCTAAAGGATATACATCATATTACAAAAATGTGCACTTGTATGACTTTGACTTGTCTTTTCTCCAATTTGATATGCGCAAGTTAGGGCAATTGGAGTGTGTCTATACCTAATCTGAAAACACTCAAGTAGAGGCATTAGACACCAATATGTGGAATGGTTAGTCATCATCAAAACATGGGTTTAGTCAATTTAGACGTGCGTCAACATTGACCTAATTGACCTTGAGTCAACACATCATTCACACTGAATCCCCATGTGTCACTATGACTTGACATCACCTTTATGGGAACCCTTATTCAAGGTCATGTTGGATGATATCTAAATACATTGAACAAAATGTCATGAGTGTAGTAACTTCAGGTTTAAGTACCACAATCACCACTATCACTATGAGAGTTGATTCTGACTACCATTTCATGGTCTACATGTATCACTTTCAAAGTGGGTCTGTCTGATATATTATTCTCTAACTTGTACATGTGTGCTTGACTTGATATCACATATCATGACTAATGAGACTCTATCATCAATCAAAACAAACTCTAGTCTTATGTATTATTATTGTCTATTTTGCTTCTATAATAAAATATGACTAGGGACATAATAAGAATGCATGTACTCTAATCATAAATAAGATCTCGTTGATCAGGTCCTCAACCTGAAGACACATGTCATCAAGTAACATCATTCTTTAGACTTCTACTTATGTCTGTGTCATCATTAAATGAGTGAGACAATCATAATAGATGGAATTACCTTTATCATTACCAAATCATGTATCTAATGCCTCACTGCAATCATCATGTGATTGGCTCTCTGGGCATACATACCAAAATAGAGGATATTTATGACCTTCCCTCACCCGAGTTTGGTTTCATACATAGGTGTTGACTTTCGGGCTTGGAGTGAGGTGAACTTCCATTCAGGGCTTGATCACCAGTCATTCTCATAATAACTTTATTCATGCCTTTCTCTTTAACCAACCAGAGATTATTTAGGGGCTGATAAGGTTACATTTATATAAAATGATATACATAGTGACTTTATAGATTGCAAGAAGTAAAAAACACCAAGCAGTTTAATTGCAATCCATTCAGGAAACTTCAGGAACTACAAAAGTGGTTTAAGGAGAGTATTCATAGGTGTAACCACATACCTTTTGTAGAACTATACCGATATCATGCAGTCATACTTTTAGCATATCATCCAATCGAGCAAGCTACTAGGAACACAAGAAATTCAACGTTAAATTTGCATGTATGTAAATCCTAAAGTGTCATCATCACATTATTTAGACTAAACCCCGTTCGGGTCCTAATCTAGATTTTAGGGTGATCTCAGGTTTAGATGAGTCAGAGGGGTATCAAACCCTATTTCCTAATTAGTGTCTAATTGCAATCCATAGACACTAGGTGAAACCCTAATTATCAAGTTAAGCATTTTAGACCATTTTGAGTAATTAAGGCAGATTATGCAACTTAAGATCCTAATTACCATATTTGTGATTGAGAACCTTTTATCATGTTCACTATTATCCAAAACATATTTAAGACTTTGCTTCTTATTAGATTAATCAACTTAGTTTATCTTGACATTTAGATTAGATTATGAGTCTTAAGATCATAGCAAGTTATATCATTAGTCTTCAAAGTCTAATTACACATATTGATGATTATCGGTCTACAAACACTATTTATTCATCATTTCATTATCATCATCTTAGATATTATTATAGTCATCTATATCATATTATAACACAAGGGAAAGCTATTTTATGTATTTCAACACATTAATCACCAATTCTATGGTTTGCATGTATTAATCAACACTCACTTTGGTATTAGCCCTACTTTTAGAATTAGTATTAGTATCAAGCGTTAAATATATTTTATTATTGTTCCCCTCATTTTCCTAATAAATTTCATATATAGTTTTGCCAGATTTCAATTAGCCGATTAATTTCTACGATAATACTACTTTGACCAAACAGTAGTCGACACATCAGCAAAACTAACTTCCAATTTTAACAAATTCAAGCAGCCCTTTAATAGGGGGAAATGACAATAATGCAACTACATCCTATGTACATAGGTCGGGGCATCCATGTCAATAGACTCTTGTTTGTTGCCTTCCTTGAGAGAAGTGTGTTCCTCATCCTAGGCGAGCAATTGTGGGTTGTCTCCATTGGCTCTCATGCCGTGAAGGTCTAAAGGTGGCCAGACAAGCTCTATTGGTCCTCGACAGTCCCAAATAATCTCTTCTTGTGGCTAAGTTGATTGGAGAGGGGGAAAGAAAGGGATTTTACAAATGTATGTGATAGCAAGTTAGAATACGTAGAAACGAGGGTCACAACCCTTATCCAAGCACCTTTGTATGAGGGTTCAGAAGATAAGGACCTTCCCAACATCTTCCTCCTTCTAAGCGCATTCTATAGTCGATCAAGTTCTCTACATAAGCTTACTTCGCCATGAAGACGGTGAAGCCACGCATGGTCGTCCTATGATTGTCCTGGAGTCATGGTCCATATAGGAGGGGTCCTTCCAATTTAACTCTCATACCCAAAGACCTTTTATTCTTATATGGGCTCTGGGGTGGTGAAGGAGAGAGGAGATATTGGTAGGGTTTAGGGTTCTTAGTGAAGGAAAAGGAAAGACTTTCCCTAAAACTTTTTATATAAAACCCTAATACATAAAATATTTTTATCTCCCTCTCCATAATTCCATCAAAATTTATGAAAATTTCTAATTGATTTTACCATTTTCTTGCCAAAATATTGTATCTAAGCTAAATGATTAATTAGTTCAAATTTGTCTCTTTAACAATATATGGATAATTACATAATTAATTACATGGATAAAATAGTAACTTAGATTACTCTAAATTTTCTTCCTAATGTTAGATTTATATTATCTCTCTTCCAACATTATGTTGGGTACTTAACATGGGCACGAGGTGCCCCTTTTCTCTATTTCATATCGTAAGGACTTCTATATGAAGTTTTGATTATAGAAACTTAAATAAATTATACCACTATCTCTTCTTTACTCCAATTGGACACAATAATTAAAGGAAACCTTTCAATAACTCTATCATGGTTTGTCATAATTTGGTCTCAAAATATAAAGATTAAATGTCCTTTTCTTATCCCTTAAGCAAAAGCTTTGTTTGATTTATTTAAGGCATCAATTAACACCTTCTACCATCCAAACTTGGCATGATTTCTTATTTTGATATGTGTTCTCGTTAAGTATAATTTTGGATAGAATAAAAATTATTAGTTGTCTTCAAGATATTATTTTCTATAAATTTCTACATCAGTCATTTATTTAAACACATGTTGTCCATTACTTTTAGAAATCCCTTTGTTATTGGATTTTCCACCTTTTCCTTAGTCTATATTTACCAATCAGTTACTGAAAATATTAAAACACACAAAATCCATTCCATAAGGGGAACTTGCATTCTCAAACCAAAACTTACAAACAAGACATGAATCTTTCTAATACATCCATTTCAATCCAATATTTGAATTCAAATATATGTATAAATCTAGGCAAAGATCCATGCTATAACACGACTTGTCATATTTTTCACTGTCACTATCTCATAATTTAGCTAGCCATCCTAATATATCAATCATAGACTCTGGTGAAAAACATGTTTTCTTAAAGAGGCTCATATCCTCATCCCAAGTACACGAGGTAGGAACAAATATCACATGTCATCATAGTTCTCATGTTTTATAGTTTTAGTTTCATCAGAGTCAATTTCTTATGGACATTGACTCTCACAATAGAGTATTTAGGGGGAGAATCACACCAGATGAATCACACCTAAATCTTGGAGGTATAACCTTAAAGGTCTTAATCCAAACTCCAAAAATCCTTGTTTAAATTCTCTGATTACTACAAGGAGGTTCATTTCAATTTCTTAATGTGGACCTTAGGGAAAGTGACTATGTTCATGGCACCTAACTATATATAAAATCATTTCATTTGTTATTTGATCACTTGCTCATCTTAAGGAGAATCTAAATCATCAATTCTCAAGTGTGTGTTGTCACGTAGCTAGAATAACATAAGTCATATTAGGCTTAACAAGAAACATAATGACTAAGACAAGAAGCATAAAAAATCTATAATTTGGAATGTAAATGTTACTTTCAACTTCCACATCATCTCATAATAGTTATCATCAGTGGATAACCCTGAGACATAATCCACTAATCCAACATTTACCCCAAATAGGGTTTTTTTAATGTAATTAATGCATTTTAATTCAATCTCAACACATTTATTACCAGTTCATTCCATATAACAATTTTAATCAATAGAGACATTAATACTAGGAACACCATAAGCATATAGACATCATGTATCATTCATCATACTCAAAATAGGTTATCATAAAACATGTATGTATTCCATATATCATTTATAGATATGGATATATGTCAAAGCATAAACGTGTATAACAAACTCAATACTCCTCTTTTACTATTTTCCATTCTTAATCTAGGGTTACTATTCAACACATATGTGATTGCATTTGAAGTCCATCAAATAGACCATTCTAAGAATACAAGTATTCTACACACAATTATAATTCAAGAATTCATTTCTTTCAATCAATTAACATCCTTGAACTTCATCTTATAAATGAATTAACTATGATTATGTACATTCCTCAATCCCAAGTTTTAGAGTATTATTTATGAGTATCACATAGCTCATCATATTAGGATTATAGTTAGATTCCCATATCCAACTATCAATTTTATTTATTTTTTGCACCATTTAATAATCATAGTCATAATTTCTTTCATATCATGTTCACTACTATTCTTGGAATCAATCATTCTAAATTTATTTATTTCATAAAGTTCTCTCTCATTGAATTCCTTTGTATTCTAATTTTGACTATATTTTGTTCAATTTAAGTCAACCAATGTAACGTCCCAGGATTTGAGGCCTCGGATAAAATGATCTTGAAATGAATGATTTGAATGCCCATATCACCAAGTTGCACATCCTTTTTAGGGAGACCATCACTAAGAACTTCATAGTTAAGTGTGCTCAACTTGGAGTAGTACTAGGATGGATGACAAGTCAGGAAGTTGATCTTGTTTTGCACGTGAGTGAGGACACAACACATAAATGGTATCAGATCCAATTCCCCTCCAGTAGGTGGGACCCACATTTGGCATGTGTCATGCCAGTCTTAACATGTGTGGTCTAGGTAAGTTGGAAAGGGCTATCCATTAAGATGATATAGAGCCACCCTTATGTTGGTATCCATGGATGAGAGTTGGGTTTCCATGGGCCATTATGGGTCTACACTAAAATGGGGAAGATATTATGAGGCTCTATAGTTGAGCCTTAATGAGGACGTCAAGAGTCTAAGCGGGGGAGATTGTAACGTCCCAGGATTTCAGGCCTCGAATAAAATGATCTTAAAAAGAATTATTAGACTACCCATATCACCAAGGTGTACCTCATTTCTATGGAGCCGATCACTAAGAACTTCATAGTTAAGCGTTCTCAACTTGGAGTAGTACTAGGATGGGTGACCAATTGAGAAGTTGATCATGGCTTGTGTGTGAGGGAGGATAAAGCACACAGTTAAGACTAGTGGTAGTCTGTGGGGCCAGTCATCATTCTTGAAACTCTATTAGAGACTAGGGTAGTGGACCTAGGTGTTACAAACTAAATATATTTAAAGTAAATATATGAAAGACTTCCTCATAATCATTTCATTATTACTTTACTCATTAGTTATCATCACAATCTAGTTCACCATCATCCATTAGTTTTGTTTCATAAAATTACTGAGCATGTCCTTTGACTCCTAATGGAATTGTGGTAAATAAAGGTAGTCCTTATATTCCTTATAAAACTCTCAATAAGAAAGTACCACATATTAGGGTTGCTTCTGCTTACCTCTTAATTTATTTTCATCTTATCAATTCATTATTATGTGTGACTTGCATAAATACCTAACATTCATGTGGGATTTTCTCATTACTCCATTAATTATACTAAATAGATGTATTAGGATAAGACTCTTTCAATAGGACTTGACACATTCAACTGAAGTAATAATACCTACAATTAAAATTCCATCACCTTTATAGTATTATATATAACTTCATGCTTGATCTCTCATACTCTTATTGATATTGAAATTTGCAGCATTTTCAAGAATTTGGATTAATTTAGTACATAATAATAACCTTACTATTCACTAGTTTCACCACAGTCTTTAGGGTTTCATTAAGGCTATTCACACACATGGAAACCATAGTTTCCACTCAACACAACTCATCCATCAATTATAAATATACAGTTATTCTTTGGCTCATTTGAGTCAATTCGGAAAAACTGACCCAAAGACGGAATATTTTCATTTCGATCCCTCATACTAATCTTGAAGTACATGCCATACAAAAATTTATCCAAGATCTGAAAATATAGTAAAAGAACTCATAGTAATTAGGCTGAAACATGATTCTACACATGCAACTTGATTTTCAAGCATGTTATTTATTATGCACATGGCAAGGTAGTTCCTTGACCATCAATTCCTCAACCAAAATTTGAATTCAAAAATTAGGAGATAAACACATAAAAGTCGTTAAGAGTAAAAACTAGTACTATCTAGTTCTCCAAGATTTTCTTAAATTCATTACCCATCCACATATCATACAAGCATTGATTACATTGATACTTAGTCAGATAGAATAAGGCTTTCAACATGATTACAAATCTTAATTAGGATATAAGCACTCACCTTGGGTGCCAAGAACCTTAAAAACGTCCCATACAATCTAAATTTCTAGAAATCCAACCAAGGCATGCAGATTGAATGTATTTCTTGCTCTTTTCAACTAAGGAACCCTAGAAAAGGGATATTAGAGAGAAAGAAAGAGAAAAAAGGGTGATTTGATATTTTTTGATCCAAATCAGAGGAAGAATGAAATTTATAGATGAAAGAGAATATCCACCTTGAAAATTATATAAATAAGGTAAGTTGCTTTTATCACTCCTTGGAAGATAAAATCTTAGATCAACGTCTCCACCACCTTCGTCAATCAAACCCTAATTCTCACTCTCTCTCTAGGATTTTTTTTCTTTGGAATGGATCATGAAATATGGGATATACTATGATGTTCGGTTACTAATATATAACAATTATGGTGTTTGGGACAATGCAAATTAACCTCATATTATATTTGAATTTATTTTAGTAGAATTCTCTATCGTTAGACTTTATTTAAAATGCCATTTTTCATCAGTTAAAACTCTTCCAAATATTATGAAATTATTTTATGTTGTATGAAATTAAGTTACAAGATATAGAAAAAATTTGAGGTCATTAGGAGTAAATAATAATTAACTAAAATTTAAATACCACATTTTTATACTGTAGTCCATAGTATAGTCGATCGAATTAGAATTCAAATAACATCCTAAAATCTTAAAAGTTTTCAATAAGACACATATTTGAGTTTTTCAAACTGTATGGAAATTTAAAATAAATCTAAGTTACTTACAATATACTAGAAATAATTTACTACACTATTATATTTATCAAATTAGGTATTTTTGTACTTTTAAAATAAAAAAATTTAACAGACATGGGTTTTCAATTGGAGACCCTAATTATTAAAATAAAACATGTTTTAAAATATCTCGTCAAGTTCAAAATATCATAACAAACTATCATCGGTGATCTAGCTTAAACAATGATGAATCTAGTTAAGCATGTCATAACTACAACATCACACTGGGATACTCCTGTGCCCAAAGATAACAAAACTAGACAAACATGTTAAACATGACATCAAAATAGATAATTAGGGAAGAAGCATATATGAAAATAGTGAGATAGAAACAAAGATACATAATTAATAGAGATCCCCTTCAACAATGGTCACGAATGGAAGTCATTTTTCCCACCAAATCTCTCTATAAAGGTTACTCTCCACTTTTATCCCACTTTGACTCCTCTTCATACTGTAACAACACATGTATAAGAAAGCTCGGATGCCTTCTAGATGATTTTCATTCTTCCCCTATATACTCAGTCATAGGTGAAGTGATTCTTCAAGTTATAACATGGTTATTGGTTTTTTATTATTATATCTTTCCCGTCAACAAGATAAAGTCAATACCACCTACTTCAAAGTTCATACCACCGAAATTCCACTTCATATTTGCTTGAATTTACATGTCAGAGTCAATATTACCAACTTCAAAGTCAGTGCCACTAAAATTAGGGAGATTGCAAAGTTTTTGCATTTGTTTTGTGGATTTTAGACTTTGTATTGAAGCCACCGACTTGGGTCAAAGACAAAAAAAATTTGGAGTTTTCTTCTTCATTTTGTACATTCAAAGAAACGGTATTATGCCATATAATATTATAAGAATATATGCCTAATTATATTGAAAAGAAGATAAATCAATTCATAAAATGCTATTTTAGGCTATTTAGGAAAAACTACATAGAACATGTAAATATTGAAGAACTTCCTATGAAAACATAACTAAATTACCATAAAAAATCTGGTAGTAAAAGAATTTGCAGCTAAATCCCCTAAGGTTGAATGTTGCTCGTCCTAGAGTAGCACTACTTTTGTATTTCTTTTCTGAATTCACCAAGAAGACAATATAAATAGCTTTAATTTTCCTAACCCCCTCCACTAATGGATCCCAAACCGTCCCACTCCAACCATAGAACAAGTAATTACTCTACAATTATCATTCATGCTAATAAAATATGTCAACAAAATGATCAATGAATGAACTATGAACTTGGAGTAGATAACATGATGGTTGGTTGGATAAGGGCATGTTTCACCATGTGATCATCCTATCTACATTTCTCTATTTTTCAAGTAATCGACATTGGAAGCGGTTTCCCATAATTGCATGGATGAGGGAAATAATCATATTGATGTCCTACCTTGTAAAGAATTGGGTGGAAAACATTGGTGTCCTTGAAAGTAGGATTCAAAAGAATAATATAAATCATTTATGCAACAATTAAAATATGTTGTGTCTTTAAAATGCAAATGTCTGCCTTCTTATGCCTTTTGTTTTTGGTAGAATGATGCATGAAATGAATTTCTCATCGTAATTATGACTATATATGCACAATTGTGTCCATAAAGAATATTTCCACTATTTCCTTCTTTATTGGTTAGAGAGAGTATATAAATTGAACTTAGGAAATATTTTCCTCCTTTTATCATTTATTTTTTTCAAATATTTTTATCTTTTTCTTCTTGTTACTTTTCTATGGAATATAAACATTTCATGCTTGGGATTTTTCATTTTTTTATCTTTTAAGAAGGAGAAAAGATATAGACTTTTTCTCTCTTCTCTTATTATTAATGGAAAAAAAATAAAATTGGGGAATGAAGACACACCTAATGGAATTTGCAATGTAACATGTAATATATATGTAGTTCATTACACAAAGTAAAAATGGTCAAACAAAATGATATGAAAAAAAACTTAAGACTTAGGGGTGAGTTATGTTTTTCATTCATTAAGAATGTCTTCAACATGACTAGTCCAAACAATTCCTCCTGTTAATCAACTCCTAAAAATTACAAATTTCTATTTGAAAATCAAACATGAGGGCATATTTGGGTTCAAAATTTGATATCATGTAATAAAAGAATGATTAGTCCTAACTAAGATTTAAATTCAATTTAAAATTACATTAGATACACACGAACTCTAAATACATAATCAAAAGTCTAAAATTTTCTAGACAAAGCCTACAATTGTATGATAAAATGTAAACATGCACGGGATAATCATAGAATCACTATTTCATTTCTTCTCCCATTCTTGATTTGACATTTTCCCCAATGTTAAAAGAAAAGGAAGACAAATTGAATGGAGGTACCATTGAGTTGTACAATGGGAGAGATACTGAGCAGGAACCAAAATTTCTTCCATGGTTCAAAATCTCAATGTCCCTTCATAAAAATCAAGCTCTATGAAGAATGTCCTCCAAAGTGTGTAATATCATCCATGTGCATGTCAAATAATCCATGTTTGGGGAGTGTAGGTGTAATCATAAAGAACCACCTCATCAAACTCTCATTTCAAAAATCTGCACATTGAATTGTCAGTCTCTGTTTGGGTCACCAACTTGATTGGTAGTTGTTGTTGGTAATTGTTGTCATTGTTTGCTTTTGTTTCAATACTTTTATTCACTACTACAGAAACAGCCTTTGGCGTCGGTTGTTTAACCCCCTTTGGCGACAGTTTTCAAGCGACACCTATGTGGGCGCCACTAAAGGTCGAACTCTTCGGCGTCGGTTTTCTAACCGACGCCTATATGACCTATAGGCGTCGGTTATATTTAGTTGACTGACGTCTATAGGGTTCACGCCACAAAGAAGGGAACCACATAGGACACTTTATGCGTCGGTTAACAACTGAACAACCGACGCCATACTCCCAGACGACACGGTCGTGCTTCACTACACGACCGTGTTTAGTACTATAGGTGTCAGTTTTATACGAATAAGCGACGTATTTTCCACCACGGGCGTGCTTTCCTGCACGGTCGGGTTGTTTGTCATATTAGGTGTTGGTTTTTATCTAATAACAGACGTTGTAGGCCTTTGATGACGGTGTTTTATAAATAACCGACGCCTATACTTTAATTTTTTTTTCTTATTAGTTTGCAGGCCTGCTGTGGTTGGTCAGTAGGATGAGAACCTACAGTTTAGTTTTCTGAACTGCAGGTTTACGACATCCATTGATATCAGCCTACAAACAGGCCACAAACTTGCAAAATCAACAAATATTTTTTCACACAAGTAGATACATTCAGACATCAATTCAATTCTCACATTCACACATGTAGAAACATTCAAATATATGTAGAAACATTCAGACATGTATAAACATTCAGAAATATTCATTTACAAAATATCATTCAGCATCGCTATCAGCATCCCAATTATATCTTACAATCGCCACTACTTGTATGGCTTTTGTCCATTCTTCTCTTATTTCATTTAATGCTTCCATCGTATATGGAGCATGTACATTTTTTAAGTGTTTACCTATAGTGTGGTCAGTTTTAAACACCTGCAAAGAGAATGATGTATATATAAGTAATAATATAAAAATAAGATTGATATATTTCATACTAACTAATGAGACTATATATAATACCTCATGTATGGTATTAATATCCAATGCGGCATGTCGGATAATCATCTGCATAAATCGCATCACATAGTATGTGCATGCCCAGCCATTATCTTGTGTAGCGCACTATAAATTGAAACAAACAAAATATTAAAAAATATAACTAAGCACAGTTCACATAAATAATATATACATTGGAGTTGGGAACTTACTTTTACGTTCTCCCAAATTATTGGCTGGTTCTTTCTCCTTGGGACATTTCCTCCAGAATTTTTGAATGCATCTAAACCCCTACATGTTAATGTAACACAGTAAATTGCATAATTAAATAGTAATATAATAACAGATGTTAACGGATATAAAAATGAAATATTTCTCACCAGAATAATGGCATTCTCAATATGTATCCAATTTTAGTGTTCAATGTACTTCCCGCTGGATCTAGATAATAAACAGTGAACGTCCCAGGGACAATAACTAGTAACTCCCAATGTCTACCGCTAGAGGTAAAAAAGTTAAAAATTAATAACTCAAAATGCACAATAAAAATGGAATTTTCTTAAGTCCAAATTATAAATAAAGTAAACATACTTGACATTGAATGGAGCTATTATTATCGTCTTCTTTTGCTGACCGAAAACTGTAAAAGCATCTATACAGTATTGTTGAACACTATCAGTGTCTTTAGCTACCATACTAATCAATGATGGAATCAAAAATCCCACATGATCAAATGCAAATTGTTTGCATTGATCTTCGACTAAGTAGCTGCAAAACATGTATTACGTATGCATTAATATATAAGAAACCAGATCACCGGATCTTACACAAGGTATATGGATGTACAAACAAGATCTCACCTTATCCATGTCTCTATCATTGATGTATTCAGCCAATCATACATAAATAGCTCAATAATATCTTGTATAAATAAAGAGCTATCGTATGATTGACCTGCATAATCTGCTTCTAAAGAAACAATTATAGGTCAATGTATATTATGTGCCTGTAGCCAACATGCCATTCCCCTACAAGCAGGACCTAACGGGTATTTTAGGTTAGTTGGAACCTAACTTGGTAATGCAGGAAGTGGAGGTGGAGGCCTAGGTGCTCCGGGTGTCTTCTTTTTAACCTGTATATATAATTTCAGATCAGTTGACCTCACATATACACATTAACAATCTAAAGTAATGTAAATTTATCTTACAATTGCAGTAGTGTAGACGACATCTACTTTGGGCCACAATATCACCCCGCCTTCTTCCTCACCAAGTGTATCAATATCTGGGTGGGTATATGGCAATGCAGCTTCCCTCCAATCGGGTAATACACATATCGGGCTCACACGAACGTAGACCTGCGGCATTGGAGTCCCATGAAACATTGCCCCAGGAAGGGACTGGTAAGCATTCGCCTCTGCAACAACATAGTCTTGCATTCTTAAGTGGCATGGCTTTAATGCCTACAAATTTACATAAAGAATGTTATACATATCAACTTTCGAACATATCATCTTGAAAAGACTAGCTACAATGTCATAAACAATACTTACAGCAGACGTGCTAGGCGATGGGTCTCCAGGATTACTCACAGTCTGTGCATCAGGAGAAGAGTGGGTCGCCATAGGCTGATTGGAAGCCTGAGATGCCTGCCACCGCACTATTTCTTCCTCGACCTTCTCAGTAACTATATCATTGACCTTCTTAGCAACTATATCCTCGACTCTCTTATTCTCTTATACATGGATAAAAGAAACATTAGCTTCTTATTATTGAATTCACTTTTGCAGTAACATTCTAAAAAAAGAATAGGTTACCTCTTCTTGTGAAAGTCTCGCTCTGGGTTTGCGTTGGGATGACCCAAAGAATGCTTTGATGACCACACCAGCGCCTGCACCCCTAACACGTCCAGGATGCTCTCGGTTACCCATAGCAACTGTCAATTCATCCCTTGTGCCCTGAGGGATGAACGTGCCTTGTTTCCTATGCTCGTGTAGCTCCCGCTAATCACCATCAACAGAAATTGGTAAGTTAACACCACAAATAATCAATATTCAAACGATTGCTCTAAGAGTTGTATTTTACCATTTTCGCAGTCGCCTCAGCAGTTACGTGCTTCTTTATTTCACCCTTGTTGTTTTGCCTCCCAGCTATCCAGATATCATGGCGAGGCATGGGTGTGGCTTACTCCTAAGTAGGAGTAGACTCCTGAGTAGCCACAGACTCCGCCTGTAGTCTTTGGCGAACGCTTGCATAGCCCTTTGGACCCATAGTGTGGTCATGCACATTCAGTGCACGCCTTGCTTTTTGCGTATCACTTAGGGCCTAGTTAGTATGCACATTAATAATTTGGTTAGTAACACTAAATGTTAATCTTGAATAGGTGAATACAACGTATATTAATTAAATTGGGAGTGATGCCTAATACCTTGAATTCTTCAGATTTTCTTGAAGCAACAAAATTGTCCCAATCTTCTTTGTCCAAGAAGTTCCACTGCTCAAGGGATGACTTCTTCTTCTTATCACCATCTTTTATGTATTCTCTGTTCAGATTTGTCCTATAGTTCCTAAGCATCTTTCCAGCGCGTTGCATCACGCTTTTACGATGCAACTTCTCATCCAATGCAAACAGATTCTGTAAAATAGAATTCTTATTAACTAGTATCCAAAAATAGAATTGCAAATAATATAATTTGTAATCTACAAAATAGAATTGCAAATAATAATAACTCACGCATAAATCCTTCCATATCAAGTCTTTCTTCCATTGAGGAACTTTAGCCAATTATCATACTTAACACCACAATGGCTTCGAGTGACACACCCAATATAGTTTACAAAATTATTGCGGTTCACTCCAATTGCATTTCCTCCATTATAAAACTCCACAAACAATTTGGATCCACTACCACTCAGCGCTATTAACTTCTTCAACAGAGTGATGCCCCTTTTCTTGTTAAGTGTTTGGTGTTGCGCATCAAGTTGCTCCAGTGCTTCAGTGGGTACATGTGCATCATCCACCTAAAATTTGACAAAAATAAACCCACTGAATTAGCGCAATATAGAAATATGGGATATATGACATAACTAGAAGATAATGAATTTTATAGAAATACATGATATGTTTTTAGAACTTACATTGGTATCCTCGCCATGCTCATCATGGACAGGATGCTCATCATGGACTTCATTCTCATCATGGACATCATGCTCATCATGGTCAGCCATCTAAAAATGTCATTAAAAAGGCAAACATTTAGCATTTGTATTAACTAGAAAAAGACAAACATTTAGCATTTGTATTAACCAGAAAAAGGAAAACATTTAGCATTTGTATTAACTAGAAAAAGGCAAACATTTAGCATTTGTATTAACCAGAAAAAGGCATACATTTAGCATTTGTATTAACTAGCATTTGTAAAAAAATATAAACATACATGTCTCTAAAATTGTGATCTTTTATCAATTAACAATCCTTCATTGTGATCTTCGCGCACATATAAGTCATCATTAGCTTCAATATTTATTTTTCATACACATCCAGGGAGGAAGATTGTATATAACAAGCATGACTAGCCAAGTCCTATGTTGGCTGCTCAATGTCCCGTACAGATTCATCCCATCTGTACAAAGCCCAAGTCTTAGATTCCTATCTTCTTCCCCAAATTTGGGGTATAATAGATCAATCTTCTTCCACTGTGGGGAATCAGACGCATGTCGTAGGATCCCATCATTATTTTTCTTAACATCTGCATGCCACCTCAAATTCTTCGCATCTTTCGGATTTGCAAACAAGCGTTGAAACCGTGATATTATAGGTAGATACCACAACACCTTGGCAGGAGAACCAGTTTTGGACTCCCCCGAAGTCGTCAATTTATACTGTGACGCACCACATTTTGGACAATCTTTCAAATCTACATAGTCCTTTTCAAATAATACATAATCATTCGGGCATGCGTGTATCTTCTTGGCCTCCATTCCCATTGGGCACAACATTTTCTTTACCCGGTATGTTGAGATTGGCAGCTAGTTTCCTTCAGGAAGCATTTCTTTCAACAAAGTCAACAATTTAGTGAAGCTTTTGTCGCTCCATCTATTGTTAGCTTTCAACTTATACAATCTCAACACAGTGCTAAGCTTCGTAAACTTAGCACAGTCTATGTATAACGGTATCTCAACATCATGCACAATGTTTCTAAAGATAGGAGGTGGATCGGTGTGATCTACCCTACAACTATCCAGCATCGCATCAACGATGTCTATTGGAACTGGTTCATTCACATCTACGTCATCGGAGGCAATTTCTTCTTCCACCCAAGCACTGCTATCGACATCTACTGGTTTTGAGTTTGAAATCTCTCCATGCCAGTGCCATTCTGTATAGCCTTGTACAATCTCGTTGCACATGACATGACTTTGATTTCCTCACCAGTGTTGACTTTCAAATTGTTACCGCAATGCCTACATAGACAGTAGAACCTATCTGTAGGTTTTTTCCTATGTTCCTCAGCAAATCTAATAAACTAATCAAGACCAGATATAAACTCTGGGGTGCAGTGATTGCAAATGGACATCCATGATCTATCCATTCTATGATCAAAGAGAAAACAAGTATATATTAGGACAAGATTAGGGTATACACTTACATCCTATCCAAGATTCACTCCTATTATCTACAATGAAGCCGGACTCCATACAAACAATATATAATTTAGTGACTGTTCATTCTAATTTATACCAATCTACAAGTAATATAAAGAACAATGATTGTTCACTTTTTAGGCCAACAAACACATGTGATGTCATTCTTATATATAATAAATGTGTACCACCTATCCCATCCTTGAACACCTAATCTCACTAGTAAGTGTATAATGTGTATTGGGTTTTCAAGAAAATTTCGGCAGCATTTCCCCGTTGTTCTCTAAGTACATATGTACTTAGAGAACAAACGGGGAAATGCTACTGAAATTTTCTCAAAAACCCAATACACATTATACACTTACATCCTAAGTGAGATTAGGTGTTCAAGAACAGTCCCAAACCGGGGACTATCCAAGATTTACTCCTAATGAGTAAATCTTGGACGGGTTTCTAGGCCAACAAACACAATAATAGATATGTACATGTTAGGGTTTCATCACAATTAATGTTAGGGTTTCATCACAATTGATGTTAGTGTTTCATCAATGTTAGATTTAATCAAATCAAATTAGGATGCTAGAATTGACAAGTTTAAATCTTATTTCAACATGCATCAAAATTTATTGAATTAAGTCAAACATTAGGATTATAAGCACAAATATATGCAAGCAAAAAAATTGTTCATATCCTAGGATTTACATAAAGCATTACATAAAAATTTGTTCATATCCTTAACAACAACAAGCACGGTCGTGGCTGTGTTGGCCTACCACGGCCGTGGCTGTGTTGCCCTACCACGGCCGTGTTGTCCAGCACGGCCGTGGTAGGCCAACACAGCCATGGCCGTTCTTGCATGTTGGTAAATAGCTAGGGAGAAGGAAGTAAATAGGTAGCGCTACCTGGAGCTAGCGTGGAAAGCGCGGCGGCGAGCGGCGGCAGTAGTGGCGGCAGAAGAAGAGAGAGCAGAGCGGCGGGCGGTGAACCAGCAGCAACGGTGCTGGGAATGAGCAGAGCATAGCAGCAGCGGCAGCGGTGAGTAGAGGTGCACCAGCAGCAGCGGTGCACCAACAGCAGTGGCGGCGGCGAGCGGAGATGCACCAGTAGTAGCGGCGGCAAGCCGCAGCGGGGTCGTCGGGCGATTTCAGGAGAGCGGCGGCAGCAGCACAACAATATCACGATGAAACAGGAAGAAAGGGGGAAGAGCCGGGTGATCGGGATTATTAAGTTGGTCAACGGTGTCGGTTATCTATACAACCGACGCCTATTATGAAGAAGTGTCGGTTAATAGTAAAACATCGACGCCCAACTAGACAACCTTTACCCTAAATTATTTGGCGGGAACCATTATCAGCGTCGGTAATCGAAGGATAATCGACACTGAAAGTGGGACTTTTCACACAAATTTTCATTTTAAATAGGCGTCGGTGAATTGTTAAAAGACCGACGTTGTAGGTAACCTAAAATGTTTTCGCTTGAAAATTGGATTTCGCGGGTGATTTTAGGCGTCGGTCTGTTATAACCATCCAACACTGAATATAAAGTGGTACCCGTGTCTGGATGGTCTTCGAATATAGACGTCGGTTTGCATAAATAACCGACGTCTAATATTATAGGCGTCAGTTTTCCTAAATAACTGACGCCCAGAAAAGCGACACTGAACGCTATTTCTGTAGTAGTGATTGTGTGAATTGGTGTTGGTTCCACCAAATATATAGTCGGTGGTATCGATATTTTACTATGATTTCATTATTTCAAAATTGAGGAAGGGACATGATGCTATTAACAAGAGGGTGGGTAGCATCAATTTTTTTGTCTAGACTTTCCTATAGCAGAAACAAACAGATTCGTTGCCATTGACAAGTGTGTTGGTGGTACCAAGATATGTTGATGAAAATCATAGTTGATTAGTGAATGAATTCGGTATCATCAACAAAGATGTTGGTGGTACCAAACTTTTCTTGTATGTTCATGCAACAATGTGAGTTCGCACAATGAATAAACATGTCAACAAACCTTCTTTACTTACATCAAAACTAGTTATCAATAATCTACTAAATAAAATGAATCTAATCCTAATAAGAACATATAGTTAATGAATGTTGTAATCAAAAGAAAATATATGCTAACTATCCTAATTGATGGGTTACCTCCCACAAAGTTCCCTTGTTTTATGTCTTAGGCTCAAAATGATGCTTAACTCTATCCCCAGATGTCATGAGTGGGTGGTGGAGAATGTTTTGGTGATCTTAACTTCATCATCAATTTTAAGTGCCAAGTTTCTATGACCTATTGAAATGATCATGAATGTAGTATCTTGAAACAGTATCCCTGAGAACAACTCAGATTATCATGTATCTTGCATATCCATGACTACAAAGTTGACAAGATAAACAATTGTGACAACTTTGAAAATAATATCCTCACATATCCCTATATGTTGCACTACTATAGATAAATATGCTAACTAAATCGGCATGCATATCTTTGTTGGCACCTTCAATCCTAGAGTTAAAAAAGGGAAAAATATTGATGCTCACCCCTGAACCACATAATGCTTCGTTGAACTTGTTTCCAATAGAGTATGGGATATTATAGAATCCTTTGTCTTTCCTATTTGGTGGTAGCATCCCTTGGATAATTGCACTCATCACTTTATTAACTTTCAAAATGTTATCATTTTTTATCTTGTACTTCCTGGTGATGATCTCCTACAAAAATTTCCCATATCTTGGATTCTTATCAATGGACTCCACTAGTGGAATAATAATCATGAGCTTCCTAAAGATATAGATAAAATCTTTATAATTTATTTTTCTTCTTACTGGACTTCAGACTATTTGGAAGAACAATTGTTACTGAGTGGTTGCGCACTGATGTGGAGGAACATATATCTCCATACGAGCCTTCCCTTCAGGGTTGAATCAACATTGTCCTCTACAATAGAACCTGGCATGCCCGAAATTTCATGTGGCTACTACTTCTTAGGTGTAAGAGCCTTCTCATCAACTATGATTGTTCTTCTACAGAGTAGAACCTTCATCTATTTTTATTGCATGGTCACCTCCTCCAAAATTGGAAGAGTATAGATGTTGGTGGTGGACTGTTTAGGTAGCATCCTATTTCAAAATTAGCGTGGCTAGGATTTCTTTTCTTCTTTTCAAATTTGCTAAAATTACCTACAGTGCTCACATGTGAATAGTTCCAAGATTTTATTTTACTTTGGTCTTCCATACAAACTATTGGAAAAAGAAACTAGACAAACAAAAGCACGTAGGTCTTTATGGATGTCTAGATCTAGAGTCTCTCTTGTATTAAAATCCTTCTCATTGTCAATGGAAACACTCCTCTTATCATATAAACACAAGAAGAATTGATGGATCTGAAGTTTCTTCAATGACACACCCATATACACTTGGCTTGTTGGTGATGTTGTGTGGACTCCATGTTCCCAGAGAAAACATGCCAGCTTATCTTCATCAGGCTAAGAACTATGTGGCATGGCATACCATGTAATCCCTAAACTTATAATTCAAGACGCCAGATCTTGCATCTCAAGTCCAGCTTGATCAAATAAGAATCATGTTCTGATGTATAGTTGTCAAGGAGAGCCTTCAACCTATCTAAACTTCTTAAGTTTTCATCTCCATCAAGATTTAGAAGTATTAGTTGTCTTTGTTGATATGCATCATGCGTAATAGTTTGGGCCCCTCAAAGACAAATAGGAATCTCCTAGCTATGGTTTCTCATCACACATGTAATTAGTCTACTTCCACCATCATAAACTGAGTCTCTATTGAGATTCATGCTCCACAACTATATTTTAAAAGACTTCACTTCCTCCATCATCTTGATCATCAAGTGACTCATTCCTCATGCCTCCATGTCGCTCAAGTACCTACACAATAAAAAAGTACTTCTATAGATAAAAGGTACTAATAATTGTGACAAAAGAAAAATGTGAAGCATATCAATGATGAGAAAAAGGTAAATTTTGACAAAATAATATTTTAATTTTTTTAGAATGATATAGTAATGAATTTTGACAAAAATATCTATCAATAAAATTAAAAAGAGAAAATAAATTGTCATAAAATTTTCGATCCTTACTTTTCATATTTAACTGTACCAACTCCCAAGAAACGGTTCCAAAAAATTGACACACGTATGAGGCTTGTGTAACATGAAATTGTATGTATCAATGTAAATATGGGATTATGAGTCCCGAGAGCATGGGGAGTTGTGAGGTTAAAGATTACTACTAATTAAAATAGATCATAATGGCCAAAGGAAAAATTGGATTTTGTTAATAACTAGGATTAAACTAATAAATCAATTAAAAGTGTATTGTGAAATAGATGGATGAAAAATCTCTAGATTAACCAATTTCTATACGATGCTAGATATAATTGATTTATGTTGATATATTAACAAATAATAATTTATTTGTGATGATGGATCTGAAATTAGTATTACCCTCTCTTGATGTGCAATAACATGTTCAAACTAGTCAAAACCAAACTTTTGTCTCTATTTATTATTATAGTTTGAGTTATGAAGAACGCTCTCTCATCTACAAATTCTCAATAGTAAAACCGCTCCTTATGTGTTATTGATTGAGTAAATGAGAATTCCACTAAAAAAACCTTCTCCTAAAGCGATGAGAGTATGACATTATTGTCTAAGGTGCACAAGATTAACAAATAGAGACAAAATTAGATTCCACAAAATCCTAGAATCAATATTATTTTGATAAAATTGTATGGACTAAGACTTTGCACTAGGCTACTCCTATGCCCACCGAATAGAAAAATGGTCGAACATGTTCAACATGACTTCATAATATAAAAGTTGGGAAGAAGAAATATGAAAGTAATGAAATAGAATCGAAGATCCCTGATTAATGGAGATCCCTACAAAGATGATCACGAATAGACATCATTTCAGTCACCAAACCACACTTCAAAGATGTAGGGTTCAATGCTTCATATTTTTATCCCATTTCTTCTTATCTACCAGCCATCAAACAACATTTAGACCAATTCTAGGATGCCTACTAGATGCTTTGACACCTTCTTCCTTTATACTAGGTCACTGAAGAAGCAAATCTTTAAGTTATAACGATGATCTATGATTTTTATCATTGAACTTGGGCTATCTTTAGGGAAAAAATTGGTACTACCAACTTCAAATCCAACACCACAAAAATTCTATTATATTTTCTATAATTTTCCTGTCAGAGTCAATACCTCCATCTTCAAAATTGGTGCCATCGAAAATTGGCACTTTGGCTAGCTCTTACACTTGTTTTGTCAATTCTAAACATTGTATTGATGACCGACTAAAGGATCAAAGAAAATTACTTTGGAGTTTATTTTCACAATTTAAAACAATTAATATTAAGAAATGTGATATTATAATAAAATATGCCTAAATATGCACAAAAGAAGAAGAATTGAGGCACGACAGATATTGCAGGCTATTTAGGCAAAATATGCATAAAATACTAATTTTAAGAGTTTCCAATGAAAACATGCCTCCGACTTCAATGTCGGTACCACAAACATTATATTGTACTTTTTCTTTATTTTCTTTCCAGAGTCGATACCTCTGACTTTAAAGTGCGTACCATCAAAATTTGGCACATTGGGCAGCTTTTACACTTGTCTTGTCGATTCTAGACACTGCATCTACAATTGGTGAAGCTCTTGTAGTGGATCTGCTATAAAGTATAGAAGAATAAGGTGGAGCTGAGGGTACTAAAAGGTTTATGGTGCTTGGAAAGAGTTCAAAACAAGGGGGAAACAAGAGAGTAAGTCAAGGAAAAGTCGATAGGTTCACAATGGAGAGTAAAGGGGTGGTGTGAATGACTTACCAAGATCAATAGGTCACCATGCAAAAACCCTTGTGTTCATGGACAATGAGGTAAGAAGGACAATTTACTCATTTGTATGATTGGTGGTAGGTTTATGGACTCCCAATTGGGTGTTTGGAAGCACCACACAATTAGGAGGACAGACCGGGTAATTCGTGGCCCCTAGTCGGACGATCATTATCCAACATCTCAAAAGAGCTCAATTTCAGGAAAAATGGTCAACAGAGGTAAAAGGGGAAAAAGGGTTTAGAAAGGAATGTAATGTCAAAATTTAATAACTTATAGTCCATAAGGCCAAAATCATGAAATTTTCACCATTGGTCTAGTAAATTCCCTTTGATATAGAAAAATAATGGGATCAAGAGGATGCATGAGATGCGTCAAAAGTTCAAAACTCCAATGGGTATTATAATGATTATATGATTATTGAAAAGGTTCAAAATGACATTTTATCTAACATGAGATGATTATTAAGAAATATGTGATCCAAAATTACTCATGGATGAAAAGAGATTTAATAGTGTGATATTAAACAAGTTATAAGGACGTGCATATTAAGAGAGGAAATCTCACATCATCACTTATTCCCCTCCTTGAAAGTAACTTTGTCCTCAAAATTCAAATAATTCCTCAAATAAATTAATACTACACTAGGTTTGAGATAAGAACACGATCAAATATATCAATTAGAAGGGTGATACCAATGTCTAAATAGGGGCATCACAGTAGATATCAAGATCAGATTCAAGAGTTTCCAAGAGTCAATATTTGGAAACCAAATGTCATGGGTCCCATTTTTTGAATCTTGTGTATAAATTTCTATTCAGACCATAAATGATATCACCCATCCATAAACATAAATCAAGAAACATATCATGATAAAACATCAATTTTATTATTAAAGTATTCAAGGTTGATGGATCATCTAGACCTAGGTTGTTCTAGGAACTTCAACTATAAGCTTATAATTCAACATTATCATGTTTGTGGTCTATTGATTCCAGAGTCGATATTTGAGTTTCAACAATATTACATGCTTAGACTAGATACCCCATGAGATGAAAATTTATACAAAGTCATGATAGGGATGTGACATAGGTAGGGGGAGTCTTAAAGAGGACTACCACCCAAATCTAGAACATTTCTTCAAGGATATTGCAGTAGTAGGTGTGAACCCATATTGTTGAAGTATTAAAAAGAGAAAGAAAAGTGATTGAATTAATTGATTTAAATTCCAAAAATTAATGCAATCAAAGATCTTCCATCATGGTGCCATCATGGTTCAAGATCTTAGCTTATCTGAAATCATGATTTTGTTTCCTTCACCTTAGGAATAACAATAAGGGGGTATAGTAGGAATAGGCTAAATCAATCTAGGATTTCCAACAATCATATCACCCTAGGATATGGTTGAGGTCTAGAATTATTCACAATAGAGTTTTACCAAGAGGTATAATGATCAACATAAAATTTTCCTTTTAGAATAATAGCTTCCACATATTTAAGTGTCTGAAGATATAACTGATGTCAAGTATGAAACGTGATCGATAACAATAAGGGAAAGATTTCCTTACTCATGTTTGAGGTTGATCAAAATATATATGAGAAACTATAGTTCAATCTGTAGGGATCTCTTAACTATGATATTTAAAGCCTGACTTCACTTATTTCATTGTAATAAAAATCCTTGTGATTTACCTCAAATATAAAGCGCACATATACTAGATTTGGTAAATAGAGTTACCATTATCTGAAAAATACATGTGAGCGAATAACTCAAAGGATACTCACATTTATCTGAATTTAGTTCCAAGTCAATATTGGGTTATGACATTGCTAGTATTTTATTCGAGTTTTATGAGTTCATGCAAATTTTCATTTCCCCTATAAATAGTGGATCATACACGTAACAATGATTAGAGAGAAAGAGATGAGAAGACTAACTAATCATCGTCTAGTAGGTGTCTTGGGTAAGTCCTTTAACAAGAGATGTGAGATTCTAGAAGACTCTATAGTCTTTAAATGAAAAATCTTTATTGGGTCTTGGATTTACTTTATCCACGTAGGTGTACAGAAGATCCTCAACCATAGTAGATAGACAAATAGGAGCTAATTACTAGTCACTACCTCCACATATAGCACTACTCGTAAAAACCCCAATTTCACCATTTAGGATTTAGAATTTCACTATGTTAATATGAGATATTGTAATTGTTTTGTAAACATATATACATGCCATGTGTTAGGATCTGATACAATTTGTCATGGAATTATTATTACCCAAATCCTGATCCCACTTTCTGACTTGATAGTGTTAAAAGTATTCAATCTCTTTCCCTAAATGTCTCAAACCACACAACATATATATGAATTAAACAACAACTACACCATAATCCATTATAAAAATAACTGTTAGGTTTTAAATTGAAACTGATAAACAACAAAGATGAATGATATATGCTCAAATAGAAATTAGATAATACATAAAGATAAAATATCTACTCCCTTTAAATATATAAAAAACCCTCATGGAGTTATATTTGTAGTTACTTGTTAATATTTCTCAATAGATATGAGAATAGAAAAATTATAATACTAGGGAAGTTCACGTTGTATATCTATTATAACCTAGAAGTTAAAACTAGACACAATCAATGCAAACACATTGGTTCCCTATCCAAATATAATTTATCATGTTTAGAGTAACATATATTCTTGGTTACATCTTATATATATACAAAATAAACCAAACATAAAAATACTTATTAACATACAATCATAATTTAATATGTTTCCATTGTACTAAGAATTATCATAATAAGGACTTTGATCAACTTCCTAATCAAAGTGTTCATGAGAGTTGTATAATGGACCAACCCCAAGGCTGAAAGCCAATACCTAATACTTTTTAATGTTGTGTCCTTTCTGGATTACACAAGAAGGTGCATCGAGCCTTGTTCCCTTATCCCAAGAATAGAAGGTGAAACAAGGGTTGTATAATGGACATATATAATTATGTTTACAATTTTGTTAACATTATATGACAAAGGTAAAAACTAGTACTCATAAGGAACATGCAGCTTAAACAATACATATAACCATGAGTCATCAAGGAAACTTCCTCTCCCCGACCCCTCATTGACCAGTGGAGGCCCGACACGGGAGGAGTAAGGGAAACCAAGTGTGCAACCCATTAGTTCTGGCACAAACCATGTCAGACATAAATCCTAGTTTTATCTGTCCTATGAGGATTCGAACCTGAGATCTCTGCCTGTGTTCACATCCCGATCACCAGTGAGCTACACCCTTGCAGGCAACAATACATATATCCATGCATTTGAAGAGATATACATAAAAGAAATACTTTAATACCACTAGTCTGGACAATAATTAAAGATTTTGAGTAGGTCTTGGTAAAAGAGTCAACATCATAGTATTGGAAAACAAGTAAGTATGATATCATAAAAATAAATTATATCTAGTCATATGAGCATGGTCACAAAGGTTGGATGTTTCACCTAGTTTAAGAATTATATCTTTCAATTATTGATTACACATATCAAAAGTGCATGAAAGTTCATCATCATGGTTTCATATTACATCATAGGTCATACTTGACTTAGGTTGAACCTTCATAAAAATAACAAGGATTTCAAGATTGGGTCCTTGGATTTTAATAGGGAAATCATAAGTTTGTCAGTTAAACTAAGAACACAGTTTCATATCATACTACATTTCATGTCACAATATTGTTATTAGTGCATATAGTGATCAAGGTTGAATTTTCTATCACAAGGCATCATAATTTACAAACAAAGACTCATGATGTGGTTTATAATCATCATTAGATAAATAATATTCATAATAGTGCATTAATCATTTTCAAAATATTAAAAGTAACCATTTAAAGAAGATAAGTAAACTCATGAAGAGATTCAGATCCCAGTATCATGTCTAGTGCACTGCTTGCATTTTTTATTAAAATAGTGAACTTAGATGTCCTATCTACAAAAAGGATCGATTTATTGTGAGCTCTATATAATAGGTCATACTGATCAGATAGAGATCACATTACCAAAATGGGAACAAGTGATGGTTGTGGATGATAGGTCCTTGATGGATCATTGAGAGATCAAGCCACCATAAACCATATTCCTTGATGAGGGAATTGCATCAACAATTACTGGAATTAGGTAAATATATTTCAACTCCCCCCTAAAATTACAAGAATTCAAGAGTTACATATAGCCCAACCCTATACCATAGATCAAATACAACTCACTCTTTTATCTAGTTTGTATCTTACACTTAACACATTTACAATTTTTATAGCCACGCTTCTTGCTCAAGTGGTTGTAACTTGGTGTCTCCTAGCATTTCTCTTCTCTGAAATATGGTACCAGAGAGCAGAAAAAAGATCCTTTTTCTATCATCATTATGACAACCAGACAACATTCTTCTTGGGTCTTCCTCCATCTGAAGTTGTATTTTGAAACCCTTACATAGAAATTTCCATACCTCTATTGTGAAGGTAAAACCCCCTACCAAGTGATGTGGGACTCATCAACTTCCTTGCTTAATGTTACATCCATACCCTCTTGTCTAAGGCTATAGTAGAGTTTTAGGAATGACGACTGGCCCCAAAGACCACCAGTAGGCTTAGTCCACTCTTTGTCCTCACTCACATGCAAACCTAGATAAACGTTTGGGTTGGTCACCCACTTTAGTACTACTCTAGGTTGATCATGCTTAGCTATAGAGTTCTTTAGTGATAGGCTCCCTGAAAAGGAGGTGCAACTTGGAGATATGGGTAGTCCAATCATTCCTTTTAAGATCATTTTATATGAGGCCTCAAATCTTGGGACATTATAATCTCTCCCACTTGGTCTCTTGACGTCCTCGTCAAGGCTCAACTATGAGGCCTCATAATCATTCCCCATTTTAGTATTGACCCAAAATGACCCATGTGCATCCAACTCCCGATCATGACTACTAACGTAAAGGTGACTACATCACCATGGATAGCCCTTTCTAGAATGCCTGGACTGCACGACTCAAGACTAGCATCCCACATGCCCGTGTGGGCCCCACCAACTGGAGGGGTTATGACTTTGATACCATTTGTTACACCCAGACCCACTTCCCAAGTCTATAGCAGAGTTTCAGGAATGATGATTGGCCCCACAGACCACCACTAGGCTTAGTCCGCACTTTGTCATCACTGACACGCAAACTAGGATAAACTTCTCGACTGATCACCCACTTAGTACTACTCTGAGTTAAGGATGCTTAACAGTAGAGTTCTTTATTGATGGGCTTCCTGAAAATGAGGTGCACCTTGGTGATATGAATAGTCCAATCATTTCTTTTAAGATCATTTTATCCAAGGCCTCAAATCCTAGGATGTTACACATAACATGCAGAATGTGGCAGGATAAACATTCCATCCACGTACTTTGTCAAGTGTAGCAAGTGCATTGTGCATAATTTTATATACACACACGCTCCATTTTAGAACATGAAATCCAACTCAAATCTGCTCCATAAGTCCATCTTATGCAGCCCTTGTTCTTGTCACTTCATATAGATTGATCTTTGGGTCTTTGAGCCTCCATCTCCCTGTGTCTAACTTGCTTCCAGACCTATATTAACGTTGATGGTATGTGAATATCCCTCCCTTGTCCTTGGTTTGAAGTGCAGTCCTCTTGAATATCTCTTCCTCATCCATATCCCCCAATTTGAGGTACCTTCTTGATAGATGATTATTCTTCTATTCTTCATAGAGTCCCCCATTTTCTATGTCCCTTGGTGTCTTCAAATTAAGACCTCCTTCATCTTTTGGAAGAGCCATTCTAGCATATCTCATCAGGTGATATTTTCTTGATCATAGGAAATTTGTCATATTTATTTTCATTTTATCTAGGAGTGAACCACAAATCTCCCCTTACAACACCTAGAAGATAAGAAGCCCCTCTACCACTGCCCTTAGAAACATTATTCTTCATGCCATTGAAGTCTTTTGTGTTATCCATCTATTGATCATTTCCTCTGGTCTATCCATGCAATCAGAAAAGTCCTTCACCTGTAGATTACCCCCTGCTAGAGGAAACCCAAGATATTTTGTTGGAAACTTCCCTTCTCCACTCCCATTGCCTCCTTCAATATGTCTTCCACTTGGTAAGAATTTTGGTCAAAAAAGAGATGTGTTTTGTTTGCATTCATGCGCAACCACGTTTGCTCCCCAAACTCTCTAAGGAGGTTTGTAATCTCTCCAAAGTGTTATATTTAGCTTCAAAAAACACTAAAACATCATCAGAAAATATCAAGTGGGTCATCAACTTTGTGCCATGGATTGTATAAGGCTTGATCTCCTTCTTTTTTTCCGCAACTTGCATATTCTGAGAAAAATACTCAATGACAATCATGAAAAGAAGAGGAGAAAGGAGGTCCCCTTGGTGAAGGTCGTTGCCCACTCTAAACATACCTACATATGTACCATTTATCCGAATAGAGAATCTTGTAGTCTTGAGACATTATTTCATCCAACCAATCTACTTCTCATTGAATCTAATATGTTTCATAATCCACCACAATTTCTCCCATCTGACATTGTCATAGGATTAAGAAACATCTAGTTTGAGGCAAGCTTTCCTACTTCCTCTAATGGTATTGTAATCCAACAAGAACTCCACTTCCAATAGAGCACAATCATGAATTCTCCTACTTATAAAAATATCTCCTTGGTTTATAGAGATGAGGTAGGGATGTACCAGCTTTAGTCTAGTAGCTAGAGTCTTTGCAATAATTTTGTACTATACCGAACAACATGCAATAAGTCTTAAATAAAAAAGAGAAGACGTCACCTTCTTCTTGGGAATGAGTACCAAAAATGAATGATTGACATGTCTCATCTGTTGGGTTTTATAGGGAGACAGAGAATGCAGCGGAAACAAAAATTTATTCTCCCAAACCCAGAATGAAGGAATCGCGTCAACGTCTATACAATAGGAAGGATGGTTTGTAGAGACATACCTTGTCCCGAGGCTTGCTCGGCGACGTTACCTCACAGCTTGCACGGTCTTCACCTCCGGTCTTGGACGGTGTCTGTGCAGCTCCTGGTCTCGTCGGGACTGTCGGGTTTGACAGTTGTCCTCCGAGCGGTAGAAATCTCCCACCTCTGAAGTAGTCCACACAGACCACCTGGAACTCCAATCTCCTTGTCCCATAAGGAATCAGAAGGAGTCACACCCTCCTGTCGGTGTACTAGTCACCGACACACTCTCCTGCCACCAGTCACTTTTCTGTAGTTGTATTTCCCTTGTAGTGCCTCCCTTATCGGGTAGCACTTGCTCGTGCTCTCTTGGTTACCACAACCAGAGAGAACGAAAACTTTGCAGAGTAACTGGTGTTCTGAGTTGTACTTTGAGAAGCCCCCAGTATCCCTATATATATAGGAGTCATGGGACATTATTCTCTACCCCGGGAAATGCGGGATTAAAGCAGGAGTAGAAGGATTCGATATTTCCACAAAACTGACATACTGCGGCAGTTGAACCGATCGGTTCACACCCTGAAATGATTATTTCAGGCCCTGAGCCGATCGTTTGGGACTCTAAGCCGATCGTCTGAGGCTCTAAGCCGATCAGTTCATGCCTGAGCCGATCAGTTTGTGGTCTTGATCCAACTCAAATTGACTTTCCATGTTCGTTTCCAACTAATCAAATATTAGTCCTTGTTTAAATCAAATTTGTACAAGTGAAACAAATATGTATTTGCAAAAGGAATTTTCTGACTTTCCAAATGATCTTAGTTGGTCACATGAATCGACCGGTTCAACAATTGAGCCGATCATCTCATTGATACATGAGCCGATCGTCTCACCAATTGAGTCGATCGGTTCACCAACCTAAGTCGATCGGTTCATCATATGAGCTGATTGGTTGGGAGTGTAGACTGTGCAAAATCAGTCAATTGCAGTTTCAATCAATCTGATACTCTAATCAATCAGTCCAACACCTTGAACACTATGATATTGAGCTATCAATTGATTGATTATTTAATTGAACTACTTAACTCCTTTAGTAATCAATATAAACATCATTTGTGGATAAACTCCTCTTCCAGGTTAAATCCTATGTGTGTGACCCTGCATGTCCATTTCACATTGGTAGTGAAAGTCTATAACACTTATGACTTCACAAGCAAAGAGCGGTGCCTAGTCACACATCAATGCTACCCAAGTGAAAAGGAAATTTGGATAACAATTTTCAATCCTACAATCCGTGAATGGTGTTACAGCGAATGTATAATTCCTTTGCCACTGATATCCCGAATGAACTCAAAGCATGGAGCAGTCATCCTTTTCAACGTTCATTCACTTTCTTGATCTCAGAGTAGATTGGAGGAGATATGTATGACATCAATATCACATACTGATTCACACATGTGTGCACACCTATCTCAATCCTACTCATCAAGTGGCCATGGATATCAAACTCCCTCAGGAGGGACAAATCCCATATCTATCACTCACCCCTCAAAATCCCCATGTGTCAAAGCCACCCAATCATCACCTTTATAACAACCCATGTTTCACGACTGCGTTTGATGATGTCAAAGTGTACCCAACGACATGTGTTGAGTGTAGTGATTTTAGGTCAAAGAATCACACTCACCACCATCACTATGAGAACTGACTATGACTACCATATCATGGTTCCATGTGTCAATCTCACAGTGGGTCTGTCATGTACACTTGTTCCCTAACAAGTACCTATGTGTTTGGTTTGATATCTCCATATCATGACTAATGAGATTTTATCATCAACCAACACCACAATCTAGTCTTGTGTGTCATTGTTGTCTATCTACCTTCCACAATGACATCTGACTAGGGACATAATAAGAATGTACAAACTCTTAGTATCTGTATGATCTCATCGTTCAGGTCCTTAACCTAAAAGCATACGTCATTGAGTATTGTCATTCTCTAGACATTCAATTTGTTCTATCATTATCTCATATGACTAAACCAGAAAGAATTGGAAGCTTGCCTTTGATGTTTATCAAATCAATCTTAATGTATCTCACCAATCATCCCATGATTGTCTCTCAGGGCATACATACCAAGATCATCATGTTTCCTCTCTCCAAAAACCAGCTAACATAAGAAACCAAAACCTCTTTACTGATGTCCCATGTCTTTTTATAGAAAAAAACATTGAAACCATCTGGCCCCGGTGACTTGTTGCTACCAATACTCCATTATGCCTCTTAGACTTCCTTCTTATTGGTCTTCCTTGTAAGGATGTTATTGTGTGCATTCATGAGATTGAACTTCCATTTCATCTCCTCCTCTTCTATATCATTTCTAAAGTCTTTTTTGTATAGTCACATATAGAAACTTATGGCATGTTCTTATAGATCCTCCTGCTTATTGACCATTCTCCCCTCTACATCAATTATCTCAGATATGATATTATCATTTTCTCTTCCTTTAACAATTGTATGATAGAGTTTAGTGTTCTCCATCCATTTCTCCCTGATTCTCTATCAGTAGAATTTTTCCTATGCTTTCTTTAAGTCCTCTAGCATGTCCTTTAATTCTCCATCCTTCCTTATTAAATCAGCATTGAGTGGGTTGGTTAGCAATTTTTCACTGACCTCTTTACTTTCTCTTTTGGTTTCAACAATCAAATTTGGGATATTAACTTTGGCTTTGACCCATCTTTTAAGTGCAGCCTTGGTATTTGCCAATTTCTTTACAAAGACATACATCAGGTTCCTTGCCACTTGCATGTCCTAACTTTCCATGATGACATCATTGAAACCTTTCTAGTCAACCCAATAATTTAAAATTTTGAATGGTTTCCTTTTTTGTTTCTACTCTGTGATTTGATCTGAGATAGGGGCATGTTCGCTAAGTTTAGATTTGTCTGCTTTCACTTGCACATTAGGAAATATTTGCAACCATTCATCATTCACTAGCACTCTATACAACTTACTTGCTATCCTAAAATCTGGTTTCCTCTCATTGTTCCATGTGAATATGTCACCTCTAACCATTGGTAGCTCGAACAAACCAACTTTGTTTATGGTATGATTGAAAGCATCCATCTCTGCATTCAAAGCTAGCCTCCTTGATTTATTGTCACCCTACATATGAACACAATTGAAGTCCCCAATCACTAAGCATGGTAGAGTCATCTACCTAGATAGAGAAACCAATTCTTTCAATAAATCTAGTATGGGTTTTTCTTCACTATGGGCATATACAGCTATCACCCACATGTGCAATCCCTCATTATTCCTGCAATCAGTTGTGACCTATCGGTCTGACATCTGTATCACTAATACCTGCCTTGCATTCAGTTTCAATGCCACAAAAAATCTAGCAGTTCATATGACTCCACATTAGGTGCATAGTCCCCTCCTTGTGGAAATAGGTATTTAATACTAATTTTCTTATGTTCCTCTATTTTAGTTTCCACTAGTGCAACTAAAGAATGTCACTAGCAGCAATCCACTCTCGGATCTCCTTCCTTTTGTTCCTATCACATCCTCCTTTTATGTTCCATAAGATCATGAACATATCAATGGTTTTTATTTGACGTGGTGCACCTTACTGGATCCTTCTTGATACCCTTCATCTTCTCCTCCTTTTCTTCTTACTATTTCTTACCTTCCTCCTCTTTGTCAAAATCCGAAAGGGCTTCAAAGCTATTTGTTGTATCAAGGATTGCACCTACACCAAGGTGTTTAGGAATACTTGTCTTCTTTAAACATTTCCATTTTGTGTTGGATATGAATTCACCTTCCTCATATGGGCCACTTGTACCCCCTTGATTACTCCTTACATTCCCTTCCCATTCCACACCTTCACTTCTTTTCTTCATTTATCCAACTGGTGTTCCTTTGAGATTTTACATAGTTGTTCTCTCTAACCTTGAGTTAGTGCCGAGAGGATGGACTTTTGCTGCTTATACCTCTGTCTACTGGCTGGTCTTCTCCATTGATGACCTCTACTACTGTGTTATCAAGGTTACCTCCCTCTCCTTGTTGGGAGTGTGGGCTTCTGCACCCTCCTTCTCATCTAGATTTCTTCTTTTCTTCTCCTCTTCAGTGACTGGTTTCTATAGTTTGGTCATGTCCTTGCCTTTACCTACCATATCTGCATGCATTATCTTATGCTCTTCTCCATTGTGATCTGTATCATGGCCAAATGCTCGACATCGGTTGCACGTCTTGGGGATGAAATCATATAGGATTAGCATAGAAATTGGTTCTCATCCCTACACATTGAGCCAAACCATGGAGGGCGACTTTATGTCAGTGTCAAGTTTAATCAAGATCCAAGCTTCCTCTCCATCCAAACACAAATCATATATGTGTAGAACTGTACCCACCCTAGAAACAATCATGTTGACTGCCTTCCTCATCCATGCTCTACCAAACTATTGCAGCGTGATCCACTTAGGAATCATTGAGAAAGCTTCCTTCTTCAGTTCGTCTCCATGGGTATAGCTCTTTGCGATTACCAATTGTAAATTGAACCAATGAGGTCCCATTGCTAGGACATCCTCCTTGTCTTTCCCAATAGAGAATCGTGCCAAGAAGATACCATTGCTCCTTGACAATAGTTCAAATGAACATTTGGGTTTCCAAGTTTGAGGGATCCAGGCCTAGAGATTTGGAAAGAATGGTCATTTCCCTAGGTCATACACCAGTATGGTGAACTCCCATATATCCTTCATCTATTCAAACTCTTCTTCCTACAATTCAATGTGTACTTCACCCTCCACAACTCTTTGTTTTTAGTATGTCATCTCCTTCTACTTTTGCTTATTCGTCTTCTTCATAATTTGGTTCCTGGGTAGTCAATGTTTCCCTTCTTCATCCCTCTTCTCCTCCACACCCTGGGTAGGGTTCGTCTCTTCCATGCCCTTCAGACAATTTTGAGAGCTGGGTGGGTTGGGGTTGGTTGGTGTGGTGGGCATAGAGGTGGATGGGTGGGTGCCGAGGGTGTGGACCCCTAATGTTTCCACCATCTTTTTCCTGGTCACTTGGCTAATTCCTAGAGCGAGTCCTAGAGATGAAAGGTGGAAGGTTTAGTTCTACATTTATATTGTGTCAACAATTACATATATAAAAAAGAAGGTAGCAAGAAATATACATGGTCCTAGAGAAAGTCCAGCAACTACTCTTGCATCAGTGTTGTGCTCTCTTCTCAATACGCACATGAACAATTGGTGATGAGGGCTTTCTGATATAACACCATAAACAATAGTGGTTGTTGTCCTCCAAGCATGGTGAAAACAATCTGTATGCCTCTATGTAGTCCACACAGACCATCCAGACTTCCACTTTTCTCTACTAGAGCCAATGGGAAGGGGTTTTTCCTTCAAACATCAATGTGCTAGCATTGACTTATTTTCCCTTACTGTATCTCTCTTGGTATCTCTCCCTTTTATGGGAAAGTTTGCTTGAGTTCTCAAGTTACCACAACTGAGAGAGGACAACTCTTATAAAAGCTTATTGTTATTTCTATTGAAAGCCTTAACTACCCCTCCATTTATAGGTGGGTCAAGGTCAGGGTTTCTAGATCATGTAGGAGTCAAAGAGATGGAATTTCATAATTTTTTTGGAATTTACAAACCACAAAACAATTAGTTCATTCCTAAATCAGTCGGTTCACATGTGAAACAATAAGTTCAACAATTGAATTGATTGATTCACAATATTTCCTATTGACAAACATATTGGCTTTAATGTGACGATTAATGCATAACATGGCGTCAACATAAATCCTTGATCCAATATCATTGTTCTCCCAACCAGTCGATTCACAACCTGAACCGGTTGTTCCACATCTTTAAACCGATCAATTCATTTCTGAACTGATCAATTCATTTCTCAGTTCATCCAATGTTTGTTTAAATTGACCTAACACTTGAATTGATAAGTTCAACACTTGAATCAAATGGTTCATAGTCATGTCAGCCAATTTTTCAGTCATTGTTGTTTAAATTAAATACCAAAACTCTTTAGTAATCAAGTCAAACCATATTCATGTGTAAACTCCTTTTCAAGGTACATCCTATGCTTGTGAACCTATAGGTCCAAGTAACGTTGGCAGTGATGCCCAGAACTAATTTATGACATCACAAGCAATGAGCAATGTCTAGAAATACATCATTTCTATCCAAGTAACTGAAAAGTCAGAAAACAACTTCAACCTACAATATGTGATCAATGATACCGTGGTCGAGTAGTTCCTTTGTCTCTGATATCCAAATTGAACTCGATCCATGGAACCGTCGTCCTATCAACATTCAATTCATGTTCCTTAAACTAGAGCAGACTATATGAGATGCATGTGAACTCACATATCACATATTGAGTCACATGAGTATGGCCATACATTTCTCAGTCTCTCTTATCAAGTGGCCAAGATATCAATCTCCTATTGGAGGGACAAATCCCATCTACATCATGCACATTCAATCCCCATGTGTCATAGCAGACCTGAGCATCACCTTTATGACAACCCTTATTCAAGGTCACATTAGATGATGTCAAAATACATCAAATGGCATATGATGAGTGTAGTGACTTCAGGTCTAAGAACCACAATCACCACTATCACTGTGAGAGTTGATTCTAACTACTGTCTGTTACATTGTTCTTTAACATGTACCTATATACTTGGTTTGATATCACATATCATGACTAATGAGATCATGTCATCAACTACCACCACACACTCTAGTCTTATGTATTACTATTGTCTATTTTGATTACACAATAACATCCAACTAGGGGCATAACAAGAATGTATGTACTCTTATCTTACATATGATCTCATTGTTTTGGTTCTCAACCTGAAGACATATTTCATCGAGAAACATATTTTTATACATATACAATGTTTGTGTGACCATCTGATGATTGAGAGAGACATAATAGATGGAATTATCTTTATAGTTATTGAATCAAGTATATGCTGCCTCATTACAATCATCAAGTGATTGTCTCTATGGCATACATATTAGCAAAATCCCACTTGCACTTAGAGCCAATCACTTACAAATTTTATTCCAAGTGATCTTCAACATGTCTATCATGTTTCTTCTATGCAATTGCTTTTATATAGGGTTAGCAACGTTTTCTTCTAATAAATATATATTGCAAGTTTTCACATCTCCTCTCTAAATTACCTTTCGTATGAGATGTTAGTGTTGTAGTATGCTATATGAGATTCCTTTTCCTATCCAATTGCTTAATTGTTTTCATAGTATTTCTACTATACCATCAATTGTTGGAACCACCCACAAGTTCATAAACATGAACCTATTTATCCATATAGTATCCTCTACTATTCTCAAAACAACAAGTACTCAACTTCTATTCGTAGAATTAGCAACTGTCTCTTTTTCATAACTCTTCCAGCTTACAGTTCTATTTTAAGTTCAAACACAATTTTAGATTGGGGTCATTAATTTTCATAGTCATTTTGGAAGCTTGCACCAGTGTAACCCTTTACACCCAAATCTTGTTTATTACCATAACCAAGGAACCTATGCTTTTAGTGCTTTTCAAGTACTTCAGGATGTTCTTTATGGAAGTCTAGTGACTTTCACTAGGATCTGACAGATGTCCACTTGTCATGTCCTATACATACGAGATAATGGGATGAGTACATAACATTGCATCCATGATATATCCAATTGTCAATACATGTGGCGTCTTATTCATATGTTCCCACTCTTCACAAAAACTAGTATACTAGGCTCCTGAGAGACTAATTCCATCGAACATGGACACATTTTCTATCATTGTGTCCTACATGTCGAACCCATTCAACATCTTGCCAATGTATGAGCTCTTACTTAGGTGAAGAAGCTTTCTAGATCTGTCTCTATCGATCTCAATTCTTAAGATATATGATTCTCCGCCTAAACCTTCATAAAGAAGGTACTTTACTTGCCAGGTTTTAATATTTGTAGTATAAAGATGTTATTCCCCATCATTATGTGGAATATAAATATGCTCCCATTCAACTTTACAATCACAAGTTTCATCTTCATTTTGAATGAAGTCAAACTATTTACTATATTGTCATCAATTGGATTGATTCCAACACTCAGATGCTTGCATCAATCCATAGATTGACCTTTGTAGATTATACACTATATTTGCAATAACTAGAGTTATAAAACCTTTTAGGTTGTGTCACACACACATCCTCTAAAATATTCATGTTAAGAAATGCGATTTTAACATCCATTTTCCAAATCTCATAGTCATACTAAAATGCAAAGGCTAGTATGATCCTGGTGAATTTAACCATGGAAAATGGTGAAAAGATTTCATCATGTTCAAAAATTTGAACTTGTGTGAAATTTGTTTCAATCAATATGACCTTATAGGTTCATAAATTATCATACATGCCAGTCTATCTTTGAAAATCTAATTGCACCATATGGGTTTTACCCCTTCAGGTGGATCCATCAAGATCATACCTTGTTGGTTTACATAAAGTCCATCTTAGAAAACATGGAAAAAAGTCATTTCTTAGATTTTGGTCCCTCAATAGCTTCTAGGTAGTTTGTTTTCTCATCATCTATGACCAACTCACCACATTTCTAAGTTATAATACATCATAAACTTCCATGTTCAAGGTATGCCCTACTAGATCTATGAGGTTTTGTGTTACATAAGGAACTTTAGATTCCACAACAATTTGTGATTGTACTTGGTCGTACTGTACCTCTTTTGGGTTCAATGCTTTTGTTGTAAAAAATTCCAAACTTTCAAGGGGTATTAAAATGAATATAAGATTATTGAAAAGGTTTAAAATGACATTTTATCAAACATGAGATGATTATTAAGAAATATGTGATTCAAAATTACTAAAAGGATGAAGATAGACATAATAAAGCGAGATTGAACAATTTATGAGTAAAAAGTGGATATATGGAGGAGAGAGGATAACTCATTTTATCACAATGATCAGCCTCAATGGTTTTGCAACAATTGATATTTTCCATCTTTGGCATGCATAAAAGTGTTTTATTAGGTCAATTCACTTTGAAATATAAAAATTTAATAATTGCATGACATGTTATACATAGTTCTTATGAGAACGTACACTATTATAGTCAAATGCATATAAACCTAACATGAGACAATATATAAATAGTGTTACCCTATGTCTAATTCCCAATGGGGCAATGCTTACTATAGAATATTTAGACAATTAATGGTAATAAAGCTACCCCTAATAGAATAGAAAATAGAGTTAGCTTAATTATAACAAAAATGTAATGCCCATAAACAAGTCTGAATTAACATCCATCTCTCTTTATTGTTTATTAGAGACAAAGAATTAATTTTCTTGCTTGAGATCCATGAAAGGATTAAGTGATCTTATTACATAACATTTACTAGTTTAACCCAGATTTTTGATACTCGGTGAAGTCTTTTTTAATATAGACTAATTTTTTATTTACATGGGAATTTTTCAATATAACTTTCATATAAAATCTACAATATCTCTTTCTATGCATCAAACTATTTGTTTGAATGTAAGCTTATAAGATAACATATTTAAAAGTCCACTAAAATTTATCATGACTAAAATTATACAAAATATGAGACCCTAATACCTAAGACATATGTTCAAACTAATTTTATTAAGTAATAATATTATATAATTCTAATATAAGATGTTAATATAAAATGTAAATCCATAGAGAAGAAGGGTATATCCTTTACACCCTTGCAAGATGAGGAACAAAAATGTAACAAACTTTCTTTCAATTTCATATTGCACACACCACTATCTCATTGTTCATTAAACATGTCCCTTTTCCATCTAGTTATAATAACATAAAGGAAAAGTTCTTAATATTTGAAATATTTCATTCTTACTGAGTAGACGTTGCATTTTTTTTATTCATGATTCCTTTATATATCATTTTTATCTCCAATCACCTTCTAATTGCATTCTAGATTGCTAGAAGTTAGATCATTTGACTTGCTAAGAACTCATAAAAAATGTGGTTTTCGATGAATCATTGTAAAATAGAATCTAAAACAACTTTTAATGCTTTAAGAGGTATGGATTTACATACAATGTTCTTTCATTTTCATGTCCTTAACTTTTTGAGATATAAATATTACACATTTTTAAGCATAAAGAAAGCACATACTCAATTTCCTTGCATTGAGTTTGGGAGAGTATCTCTTCATCTGTTACTTGTTAGTTATCTAATTAAGTAGGATGAGTGGATTTCATCAAGTAGATCTATGTTGTTTATTCTAGGTCCTTCAAAACAATGCCCTATACTTAGTATGAAGGATTTTGGGAAATTTTATCATCAAAAATTTACCAAAATATAACTTATCTATGATTCTGATCAAGAATAAGTTTCTCCTACAAAACAACTAGCTTATGTTACACCTATATATTCCACTACTAATTATAAGTAGTTGATTGTTCTTCAATATGAACGTTTGATCAATAATGTTGGAGATATAGTGCATGGAAATCAATTCATCTGCACACATGTATTAGGTGGTACATGTGTATTAACTTATGTGTAATTTGAACATGTTCTACTATAATACTCAACGTTCTAATCATGTATGCCACATATAATGATGAAAGGTATAATTAGCTAGCATATACATAAGAATTTTAGTATATTTTTGAATATTTATTTGTGACTATGTAATGTTTACTTTTTTATATTCTTTTCCTATTTTAGTAACCAACTATTCACCAAAATAGTGGCATTCTCTAGGAGTTATTGTTTGAATACAAAAACTAATATTATCATCAAATTCACTAACTCCTAGCACTCTACTTCCAATAGTATTGATATCTCCATGTTGAGGCATTGGGACATTATAACTGCAACCAACACCCATGCAACAAGCTCATTATATTGATGGATGTGTAATTTTCTCTTGGATATGTAGCAATGCATCATCCATTGTTACTTTTAGCTCAATGCAAGGTTCAATTCAAATTTTTGTTATTTTATGACATTGAAAAGAAAGTCCAAGACACCTATCATGCAATAATTGGAAAGATTAACATGAATCAATACCAACTTAAGTAAAGAGGGTTTAGGGAGTTTAGTCTTCCCTTTGTGGAGCTTTCTTGCATTGGTTGGGTCTGGGTTTCCCCCAATTTCTCGACCGGTGTTGGGATTTTTTCTGAACTTTCCTTGCAGGTTTGACTTGTGACACTCGCCTCATAAAGCTAGCCATGAATTTTAAGATGACTGTTGGGATCTGTAGGTATATTAACTGTGTGATTGTTGGAGATGTTGATCAAGGTGCACTATTGCAAGTGTTACTCATGATTGTGGGTGGGTTCCATGTAAAAGATGTTGTTACAAGTATTAGGGTGAGGAATCTGGGATGAAGAGTCCTATTTGCTTTCAATCTTACTTGCATTGTTATGATGTATCTTTCTTTTCTTGGTCTCCACAGTTGTACGATTTCTTGTGTTATATAAATTTCCTATGGCTTTCTTAATATAATTGGTGTCTACTTCCTTCAAAAAAGTTAAGTGAAGAGGGGATGATCATACTGAATTATACACACCTTTAATAAACATACCAAGATCCTTAGTATCTTTCTATTTGTCTCATGGCCCATCTCATGAATTTTTTCACTTAGGACATCTCTATGATAGACCTATAATGATAGGTCTATGAATCATACTTGCGTCAGACTTGAAGATTAATCTTATTAACTACAAAAGGAGTACAATGAGTCATATATATACATTTGACTTGAGGTGTCATATACATGAGGAACATAATATGCCAAGCTAGATTGACGATAATGGGCTTAAGTAGGAGAGGTCAGATAGTATGTAGACAAGATAGACTTACTAATAACACTAGAAATTCGCCTTAATGTGGAGATCATGGTAGATATATCTGATCTTGCTACACATGTAGGTTAAGAATAAAGGTGGAAGCGTCTTCATGAAGATTTCAGCAATCTATTCTCCAATCTTTACATATGGAATAACAATCTTTATGGTAGGAATCAGATTGCGTACAATGTTGTTGTCTAACATTTATGTGTTTGGTGCACTCATGAAACATGGTTAATTGCAATATGGATTGAAACTTGATTATCACATTTAAGGATTTCTACAAGTGATACAAGAATGACAAGTTCATGGAAAGTTGATCTCACCCATTGGATCTCACAACAAGCACGGGTTGTAGCCATATACTCCGCTTCGGTGCTAGAATGGGCAACTATTGATTTCTTCTTGCTTTGCAAACTAATCGGATGCTTTACCAGGATAATGTAGTACGCAAATGTCGATTCCTATCATTTATGTCTCCAACTCAATCGGCATCATCGTAGTTGGTTAGGGAAATATTTGGGGAACAGAAGAAGGTTTCAAGTTAATAAGGTAGCGGTCAGTGAGAACAATTTCGGACTAGTAAGGTTTGGATAACTAAGCTTAGAAAAGTAGAACTCATGTAACATCCAACAAATGTCAATTTTTGTGCTCAAAAACTCCATATTTTTGTGGAGTGTGAGGACACAAACATTGGTTGACAACCCCATTCTCAGAGCTAAAAGTCTTCATGGAGCCAGATACATATTCTTAATCCTTCTTGGTTCATAACATTTTAATGGATATGCTAAATTGTGTTAAAATCATTTTATAAATGGTTTTTGAAATGCCAAACATCTCATCAATGGATTTCAACAAATATATGTAGCTATTCTTGGATGCGTTAATATGTTTCAGCGGCACACTTGATAGTCTTTCAGTTAGAATATTCTTTGTAGGTCAGACGAGCCTCCACCAGATTAGCGGGTCTTGGTGAAGTTTATCCTTCCTAATTCTAGTTTAACAAATATAGCTAGACAAATAATTATTATTTGGATACAGGATTAATTCTTTGCGGACAGACCAAAAAATTATAAAGCCATCTGATAGTCTTATTGCATAGTAGATTCTCTATTGGCTACATGAACGTAATGTATAGAAAATAATATTGAACAGGCGCCCCAGGTAGACATTTATTAGTCATCACAAACGGGGAAAATAATAGACAGTTAAGTTGCTGATCTCTAACATACAATGTTTACAGATGTCAATGAATGCGCAGAGCCAGGAATGAATTCCTGCTCACATATTTGCACAAATACTCCTGGGAGCTTTAATTGCTCTTGCCCTAAGGGCAGCTATGGTGATGGCCTAAAATCTGGAAAAGGTTGTATCAAGGAGGTGAAGAGATTTCCATTGCTACAGGTCATATTGGGTAAGCTAATCAGTGACACTGTCTCACTATTTGTTTATTTATTTTTTCTTCTTATGTGAATCAGTTTTCGTCCATATTTTTTATATAGGTTGCGGCCTAAGTTTTCTCTTCTTTTTACTAAGTGGCTCTTGGTTGTACCACTTCTTAAAGCTCAGAAAGCTCACTAGATTGAAGGAGAAATTCTTTGAACAGAATGGGGGTTTGATAATGCAAAAGATAATTTTATCACAGCATGGTAGCACACAAGCTGCAAAGATATTTTCAGAAAAAGAGCTTAAGAAGGCCACTAGCAATTATAGTAGTAATAGAATTCTTGGGGAAGGAGCATATGGGACAGTTTATAAAGGGGTACTACCAGATAAGAAGTTTGTTGCAATAAAAAGATCAAAAATAGAGAACGAAATTCAAGTTGAGCAGTTTATCAATGAAATTGTGATCCTTTTCCAACTTAATCATAGAAATGTGGTGAAGATCATAGGATGTTGCTTAGAATCTCAAGTCCCATTGCTTGTTTACGAATATATACCAAATGGCACTCTGTTTCACCATATCCATGATCCAGATCGATTTTCTTCACTATCATGGCAAGCACGATTAAGGATTGCAACAGAAATTTCTGATGGAATGGCCTACCTACACTCTTTTCCTTTACGACCAATAATTCACAGAGACATAAAATCGTCCAACATACTGCTCGATGAAAATTATTGCGCAAAGGTTTCAGATTTTGGAATTTCTATGATTGTTCCGAAGGATGGCAATGAAAAGACCACAAAGCTTCAAGGAACATTGGGATACCTGGACCCTGAAAGTTTTGAAACCGGTCAGTTATCACAGCAGAGTGATGTCTATAGCTTTGGGGTTGTCCTAGCAGAGCTTCTAACAGGGGAGATGCATATCTTCGAAAAGGCCGATACGAAGATTGGTCTGGCAAACTATTTTGTATACTCAATGGAAAAGAATATGTTGTTTGAGATTTTGGAACCTCGAGTCCGAGATGAAGCTAACCCAGACCACTTGCTGAAAGTTAGCAATCTCGTGAAGAAATGCTTACGAGAAAAAGGAGCGGGAAGGCCTTCCATGGAGGAGGTTGCATCAGAACTAGCTAAACTTCGAAATGAACAATCGCAAATGATGTACTCATCTAGAAAAGTTCAGAGTGGAGGCAATGGATGCTCTTTTAGCATGTCGGGTCCGTCCACATCAGGAAATACTCATCCTAGTAGTGGGATTAGTAGTGAAGATATCGAAGTCCTGAACAGCAGAAACACATGGTATAATTACATGTGCTAACTTCAATTATTAAAGTTGGTAAGAGTGATACACTCCACCTTTGCATATCTTTAAAAATCGAGCTATTTTATGTTACTTTCTCAAACTCAAAATTAAATAAAGCTTATGAGATACGTTGGTTTCAAATGTAATCAGAGTACGTCAGGTGTGGTTATATCATGCTTTGAAACTTCATGGTTGATTTTCTTGTTTCCTGAGTATTGACATATACTGCATAACTTCCCAATATAAATCTTCTCCGTCATTTCTAAACGGTGTTAACACTAGTGTGCTGATTGACAATTATATAAAACTGGCTGGAAGTGATGTATGCTGATTGCAGACAATCTAAGGCTCAGTGGCTTGACTGCCATCTTATTGTTTAAAGGATGTGTTTAGACACTGTCGCTTTCATTTATTTCGTTACATAGCTCTGTATACCTAAGGTACCATATGTGGAAAGTTATTTTACAAACGAAGATACTAGACTGCAAATAATTAGTAACCAATAGGGAAAATAGATCTCGAGGTCGCTGTTTTCAAGAGAAATAATAAACAACAGGAATTCAGATCCTTTTTCAATGTCAGTCAGAGGCATGTTGTCAATATCATTGGATGTTTTAATCTAAACTTCCATTGCATGTTTACGAGAGTATACCAATTGCAACTCTTTAGTACTATCCATGACCCAGATCGAGTTTCTTAACCATTATGCCAAGTACGTTTCAGGACTCATAAAAATTGCTGATGGAACGGCCTACCTACTCCCTACTCTTTGAAAAAATTAATTGACGACGGATATCAAACCCAAACACGCTACTCCATGATAGTTTCCCTGCAAAGATTTCTGAGTTTAGAACTTCTTGGACGAATCCAATCACTAACAAGAAATAGACACAGCTTCAAGGCTAGATGAAGTATATTGACCCCAAATGTTTGAATACGGCCAACTGCAATGCAAATTGATGTGAATTTGCGGTTATCCTTGCAGAGCTGTTAACAGGACAGAATTCCATTAGGATGGAGAAAGCCGGATATTACTAAAACTAGTAAACGCACACGTGCACATGCATGTGACATATAAAATTTATTGGAAATGTGCGGGGAGAGACTCGTCCGTGAAAGGGTCCATACGGTAAAAGATATTTGTGTTGATTGTTTGAAAGGAGAGAATCATGGAACTGTTTCCGTGGGATAGAGAGAGAAATACATAATTAAAAATAATAAAAAGTTAATAGGAGAGTGTGAGAATAAATATTTGTAGGAGCAAAATTCCTTGAAAAAAGGAGAGAAGAGAGTGAATCAAAGAGAGTGCATCATCAAACTCGCTCTTTTTATAGTAGTATAGATTATTTCTGTAGCTTTGATGTATCCAGCGGAAAGATTACCAATAATACGTATACGTCGAAAACAATAATAAAAATCCACATAAACTGGGATTTACGTAGTTTTGTTTATAAAATCTGCTCCAAAAGTGAAGAAGACAAATTCCACTATAGCAAGAAATTATAAAGGAACACGCTTTCAAATAGTCGTGGTCGTCGTCGTCATCATCATCATCATCATCTAAGCCTCAATTCCAACTATGTTGGGTCGACTACATGGATCTTTCTTTTCCATTCAGCTCTATTATGGGTCATATTCTGGTTGAGATGTAGAGATTCAAAATCTATCTTTATAAGCTCTTCACATGATAATTTAGGCCTTCCTCTTCTTCTATTAATTGTGTTTGCCTCAACAATATTGCTTCGTATAGGCACATTAGTCGGTCTGCCTTGTACATGTCCATACCATCTGAGTCGGCCCTCGAGCAACTTGTCCCCAATGCTCGTCACTCCCACTTTATTCCTGATATAGTCATTTTTCAAGCGATCTTTTCTTGTCTTCCCACACATCCATCTCAACATACGCATTTCAGCCACGTTCATCTTGTTGAGTTCTTGTTTCTTCACCGCTCAACATTCATTCCCAAGAAACATAGTTGGCCGTATAGCAGTTTTATAAAACTTAATTTTTAGTCTGAGAGGGATCTTCCGATCACATAATACTCCAGTTGCACTCCATTTCAACCATCTTGTAGTGATCATGTGACAAACGTCATTTTGGACACATTTTGGTATATCACATTTTATCACATTTTGGTATATCACATTTAGTTTGAATGATAGAGCCCAAGTAATGAAATTTATCACATTTTGGTATATCTACTCCGTCCAACTTGGCTCCACCATTCACACTGTGAGATTGGCTGAAATTGTAATGCATATACTCAGTTTTGCTCCTACTAATCATCAATCCATTTGATTCCAGTGCCTTTCTCCAAAGTTCAACTTTATCATTCAAACCATCTTTAGTTTCGTCAATCAATACAATATCATCAGCAAATAACATACACCTAGGAACATCATCCTGAACATTCTTTGTCAACTCATCCATAACAAGAACGAAAAAATATGGGGTGAGTGTTGATCCTTGGTGTACCCTAACTGTGATGGGAAATGTTGGTGTCTCTCCACCAGGAGTCTTCACACTTACAGTAAAGCTACCATACATGACTTTAATCAAGTCAATGTATTGGATTGACACATCCTTTTTCCTCAAAACCATCCACAACACTTCTCCAGGTACTCGATCATAAGCCTTTTCCAAATCGATAAAAATCATGTGAAGATCTCTTTTTCTTTCCCTATACTTCTCCATAAGCCTCCTTATCAGAAAAATAGCATTTGTTGTTGATCTATCAGACATGAAATCAAATTTTTTGTTTGATATCTGTGTTATAGATCTTAGCCTCTGCTCAATAATCCTCTCTCAAATCTTCATTGTGTGACTCATCAACTTGATACCTCTGTAGTTTGTGCAGCTCTGAACGTCACCTTTATTCTTTTAGATGGGGACTATAGTACTATTTCTCTACTCATCCGGCATCTTCTTTGTCTTCATGATCTTGTTAAATAAATTTATTAACCACATAACTCATTCATCCCCCATACTCTTCTATAAATCAATGGGAATACCATATGGTCCGCATGTCTTTCTCATTTTCATCTTTTTCAAGGCATTGTTGACCTCAAAATGTGAAACTCGTCGTGTGTAAATGATATCTTTTGTATCCCTATCACAGGAGTCTCTAACATTATTTACAATATCTCCAATAAAAAGCTTATCGAAGTAATTTCTCCATTGGTTCTTGATATCATCGTCATTTACCAACACTCTGCCATCTTCCAAATAATGTATTTGGTATGCCAATAATATTCCTATTCGTACAATTTTTTGAAAGATATATACATTCTCTACTTCACCCTTACCATCCCCATTTACCTTGTGGGTAAGAGGGCAAGAATAAGGGGAGGGTAAAGATAGTGGTGGAGTGGGGAATTACCCATACCCTTAAGGGTAAGGGTAAGCCCTTACCTTCCCCATTGACAGCCCTAACTCTTCAATACTATCCGGTAGATAAAAAACTTGGGTAGAAAAAATATGTGGTTTGTTGTAGATGACTTCTTCTACGTGAGAAGAAGATAAATTCCACTATAATAAGTATTATAAAAAGAGGTTCTTTTATACTAAGGAAACAAAAATCATGAAAACGCTACACACAATGAATATACAGATCTCTTTGGTACTATCTAGTACAATAGAACTTTAATTCCCATGAATCCTATATATAGGCTTCACAACATTAGGTTTTTGTTGACACCTCGATTTTTTTTATTCATAAAACTATCTACATAAGATCTTCTCAATGGCTAATGATGGATGTCATTCAATTAATTTCACATTTTTATACATTTTTTCTACTATTTATTTCATTCATTTCACTCACTTTGTCACATTTAGGAAATTCACACACAAAAAGCAACATTCTTTTAACTTAAGCACAATTTTTCATTTAGTTGAGATTCTTACAGTATTTTCTAAGTTGAAATAGTCTGAATATAATATTCCTTCAATCCCACAGGATATAATTGTCATTATCTACATAAGAACATACATTTTTTATAATAAGGAAGACTTGAACCCCAAACATTATTTCTTATATTCCTTTCTATTTTAGTTGAGTTTCATTCACTGTAAGACTCAAACTCAGGATCCAAACTACGTTCTATCCAAGATATCTTGAGAACATTTAAAATCCAAAAACATAGATAATGTTTTTCTTTTTTTCCTGTGTGGAAACACCTGGAGAAATCTTCTTTCTATTAGGTGCCACGTAGGGAATCATGTGTTCCATCATTTTTTTGTCTTTGATGATTGCATAATTCCACTGGCTCTATTCTAGTGGATCCTAAATCCTAATTCTATACTATCAAATACCTCAATAACCATCATTTGATGGTTGCCTCTTTTGAATCTTCTGAAGCCAAAGATCCAACTATCTTCTTGTTTACATTCAGTTTCTTGAGTAGCTAGAGGGTCCATCATGTATCAAAATTATTTTCCAAACATCGACATGATGCACGATTGGTAATATTGCTTAGTTTATATTGTTTTGATATGAAATAATTCTCTAAATGCTTAGAGTAACTATTTCGATCTATGATGCTCATCATGGTCTACTCTTAACTTCTTAATTAGTTGTTCATGATCAAAACTGCTCCTAAACTGTCTATCCAGACTCAACTACCCTGACTAATTAGGATGAAGTTGTCTCTTTATTAAATTATCAAAAAAATCATGACTTCGATATACTCACATGTAGTCTAATTACTTTTCAAACATATTAATTGATTTAATTTAGTCTAAGAATTAGATCCTGCTCATATTGGTTTCCCTACCATTCCTATCTCATTATCCACTATTCATCCCAATTTTCTGAGATGGGTCTTTGTCATGGGAGATCTTGATATGTGGGATCCCACAACCTAAACACTCTAATCTTTAATACAATGATGGATATTTCATAACCATATGCCATATGTAGTTCCAATGACCTAGAACCAAAAAAACTTTTCTACCTATTTTAGCACTTTCTTTTCATTAATTTAACCCCAATGACTACTTTCAACTTAAGAATTGTGAAAATACAATATGATTTTCATGTGCAATGTGGGGGTCTCCGTCATGGGAGATCTTGAGACAATATTTGTTTGTCCTTATTTTCCTTATAAAATTTGGTGGCGACTCTGAGATGTAATTCTTTTTTATTATTGTTTTGCATGAGTTTTATGTGACTGACAAATTAGCCTTCTCTTAGGATTTTTTTTCTTTCCTGCAGGTAAAATAGTCTAACGCCTTCTCTCTGAAATTAGCTAGAAAATGCAAGTTATTTGCTTTTCATGTTCTCATGTTTTTATTCTAGTTTGATTTTGTTTCTTCTTTTTCTATTTTTGTTCTTGGCTTTAAGACATTGAAGGAAGATTCCATTAACTTTTGATTTCTAAATAATCTTTTGTTTTGTCAAAAACTATTTGTCGTTGTTTTTTTATGACAGTCAGATCTCTTGTTTCTCATTATTATAGATTTTAGTCTTGAATTAGTTCTGTCATTTTATTTTTAGCTTTTACCACCGCTTCCCATTTATGTTTGTTATCACCTCCCATTCAGGGTCTTGTCATTGCTTCCAGTTTATGGTTTTGTGTCTACTTATCACTTAGGTTTTTGTTGTTGCTTTCTATTGTTTCTTAATGTGTTTCAAAAAAAAATGAAAAGTGAAAGATATAATAAATCTTTCATCACGAACAAGGTTTTTCTTTTGTAACATTTGTATATTTATGTGCTTAATTGTATGGCTTTTGGAAATGGATAAAGATCATGAGGGATTCCTGGTTACTTTTGAGTTCCTTTTCCTTGTTTAATATGGGCTCACTCTAGAAAGCATACATTCCATAGACTTGCACTTCACAACCTACAAACCCATGTGTCTACAGAATGAGTGCAACACTCATGCTAGATCCTTAGATAAGGCACAACTTTCTTAGTCAAGGTTCCAATGCAACATAATTCTAGACGTCCAAAGTCTTTGAGGACACCTAATAGGGAACCGAAATACTAGCCCCATGAATCAAATGAATACCAAATACAATGTTAAAGCATGAAACACTTAGCATACATGAACAAATAACTAGATGAAGCACCAACATAATATCATCATTCAACAAGTATATTTAATAGCAACATTGTTTGTTACATAGTATCAATTACAAATTGAAAGTCATATTATTCAAGATTGCTCATGTACATTATCTAAGATCTTGCAAAAAGTACATTTGAACATATCTCACTGATCCATCAACTCTCTAGCCATTTCCAAACCTAAAACATACATGTAACAAGCATTTGAAGTGGTGTTGAGTACATGGTAAAAAAATACATATGTGTAAGATTTGCATAATTTGAAAAGAAATAAAAGTAAATGAACAAGAATAAAAAAAAGTTAATTTCTTAGCAAAATGAGAGCCCATATTTTATGTCATTTTATTACAATTATACTAACAATATCAAGTATCAAAAGGCCTTTGACTAACTTCCCAATGGGAGAGTTTGTATGGGTGCTCAAGATTAGATAACCCTTTTATACGTGAGGGACCTCAAGACCATCGCTAAGAGCTAGCCCTTTTATCGACATGGTCCACCATATGTTGACAACTCAAGTAGGATGCCCAACCTTATGTTCTTACGCTAAGAATATAGGTAGGTGCACAAGTTTTGTATACTGGAGATCTAATTTATATATGCTACTTATAAAACAATGAGACAAACATTGAGTATAATACTAGAAGACTACAAGGCAATATTTGAGCAAGTAAACAAGCATACATATGTATCATAGTTCAAGCAATAAATTAATAGTCATATAATTATTTAAAGACCCTACCTGATGCATAGATTCATAAATGACTAATCCTTAATCATCTAGACACAAGACACACATGATTAAGAACAAGATTACATGTATGTATTAGACTCTCATCATAAATCTTAGTTAGGTCCATCATTAGGATTTTGGGTCAAAATTAAGTTTAGGGTTGGTTATTGGCATATTTATTGATCTTTTACTGATTTTGGGTCCATCTTGAAGTTGTGGTTCAAGATTCAAGTCATTCAATAGTTCCCTTCATTTTCTATGAATATTACAAGTTTAATGTCAGTTGTGTACATTTTAAGGACAATCTACTCCTGAAACTAGGCCATTCATTATTATAGTATATTTTATAAAATGAAGTGTCAAAAAATAATTATTTTGACGCAAGGAAGGGTTTTGATGAATTATTGGATTAAGATAAGCAAATGATCAAAGTTCTAGCATCAATATTATATAAGGGCCACATTATTTATGATATGGTTACCATAAGTGCATTTGGGGTGATTAAGATATACATTGGTTTAGAAATTATTCATGGCTTACTAATCAATATATTTAGGATTGATTGATCATTAATAATTCAATTTTAGCTTAGCAAGGCATATAGAATGTCCAAAAGTAGACCATATAGAAACATAATACATAAGCGGTCTGTATGCATTATTTGATATATCTCAAAGTATAAATGGATTCAAAACCCAAAACTATGGTCCAAGCAGTGTATGTCTCATTTTTTTGGTAAAAAAACATATAAATTTGTATGAATCTAACCATTCAAGCAAGTCCTAGGTTATTTGCAAGAAGGAAAACTTGTATTATGATTTCTAGGAAATACCTTTAGTCATCCATTTGGGCCTAGAAAACATTGGTACACCTTAAAAGATTGTGCATGTGCTTGGCCTACCAGCTCTCCCAATCTAGTCGACTCAACACTAGATTGTGTGTGGAGAATTGGGAGTCAACCCATGACTCTATCTGCCACTCGCTTCAGAGAATCCTAGCAAGTTCTAGGTTCTTTGCAAAAACACAAATCAACATTGGGATTTTCAGGAAATACCTCTGTTCATCCATTTGGACCTAGAAAAATTGGTACAGCCTCACAAGAATTGGGAGTCAAATCCCGACTCTATATCCCATGCGTGAGAACTTCCACTCCTGTGTGTGCCCCATTACACTGGTTCGTATCCTATGATAAATCAACAAGGAACCTCACCATGGCCTCAAGCTTCGCCTACAAAATCATGTCTTTCTGCAAACACTTCTAAGATCATGGCCCTTTTGTTGGTATGTATTCCTAGAGAGACAATCATATGACAATTTTAATGGCATATAATGTAGACTATTTGATTAATAACAAAGGCAATCTTCCATTTATTCTATTTTATTCTATTATACGATAAATGTATAATGAATGATGTTACTTAATGAAGTATGTCTTTAGGTTGAGGACCTAAACAATGATATCATGTGGATGTTAAGAGTATATACATTCTTGTTATGTCCCTAGTCAGATGTTATTGTGGAATCTGATGGACAACAATACACATAAGACTACAGTGTGTGTTGTTTGATGAAAGAATCTCATTAAGTCATGATATGTGATATCAAACCAAACATATAGATACTTGTTTGAGAAAAGTGTATCAAACAAACCCACCTTGAGAGTGATACTTGGAGACCATGGATTGGTAGTCAGAATAATCTTTCATAGTCATGGTGGTTATTGTAGTTGTTAGACCTAAAATCCCTACACTCACCACATGTTGTTTGATGTACTTTGACATCATCGAACATGACCTTGAATCAAGGTTACTATAAAGGTGATGCTCAGATACATTGTGACACATGGGGATTGACAATGAGTGATGTAGATGGGATTTGTCCCTCCTATAGGAGTATGATATCCTAGACATTTAATAAGAGAGTCTGAGAAATGCATGGCCATGCTCATAAGTAAATTTATGATACTAAGCTCACATATATCTCAAACAGTCAGCTTTAGTTCAAGGAACATGGATTGAATGTTGAAGAGAATGATGATTCCATGCCTCAAGTTATATCTAGATATCAGAGACAAAGGAACTATATGATCATTCTAACACTAATCACATATTGTAGGTTGAAGTTGTTCGCCAACTTTCCAATTAATTGGATAGCAATAATGTCTCCACTCATTGCTTGTGATGTCGTAAATCAGTTATGGACATTCACTACCAATATAACTTGGAACCTTTAGGGTCACACACATAGGATACACCTGGAATAGGAGCTTACTCATGAATATGGTTTAAACTTGATTACTAAAGTGTCATGTATTCAATTTAAACAAGGTTGGCAATCATAACTCTAAAATAACCAGTTCAACAAGTGAACTGATTGGTTTAGATGTTTGAACCGAACATTTTAGGTTGTGAACTGAAAGTTTTGTGACGTCCCCAGATTTTTTAAAACTTAACCTGATGTGTGATGTCCAAATTGAAACCCGTACCTCAGTGAGAATCCCAATTCAAACACCCCACACTAGGCTAAGAACAAGAAAATTTGAGGAAGTCAGAAGGAAACAATAGTAGCACATGCACATGAACAATAATAAAACCATACAACACATGTTCATCATTCAACATATAGTTATAAAATGAATTGTTACAACATTTAATATTATATATTGAATAGTGAACTTCTACATAGGCATGTACTACCACTAAATAATATGATCTTAAGACAACAGGTCCAAATGTACATCAGCTCACAATACAACTCACAACTATATTGGTTCTTCGAGAGCATATGTCCACAACCTAAACAAAAGATTACATGTGGTACACGTCAGCAAAATATTAAAGAATATTGTACTGACTATGCCTACATGTCTTTTTATATACCTCCCATTACTATGCTTGGAAATAAGATAACACGAATACTTGGGAGCATTAAACAAATATAAGAAAAAGCATATACTTGCACAAAGATATTCATTAACAAAATAGAACACATATATTTTAAGCACGTATCCATCATATATATCATACATCTGCCCCCAAGGGCTTTGATGTTTTTAGGACTTATGATCTACCCCCAGGGATTTTGTGATCATTACATATCTCGTACATCTGCCACCAAGGGCTTTGATGTTTTTAGGCCTTATGATCTACTGATCGGCCTTAAAAGTGAGTCAGAACTTTGAATTTATAACCTGAATCCTTCGAGGATGCCCACAACTTTATTACGTGGTTGAAGTAGATATACGGGGTCGAATACAGGGACATGGTGGCATTTAGGACACCACAGATTTCGTTCTTTAGTCAGATAAGCCAAAATGATAGTCGATGAAAATATGTGCTAGAACTAGTCTAGTGGGTTGTCACAAATTAAAATAAAACAAAGAAAAGAAAAGAAAACAAAATATAGTCTGCGAGATTCTACTAGTCAGAGAGAAGGAGTTCTTGGCTATGTAACCACAAGTTGGGTAGTCTATGCACCCGTTCTCGGGCGTAGACAACCCTCAAACACCTGAGAAAGCATCTTGAAAACAAATATAGTACGTACTATCATGTTTGTTCCTGTGGGGTCATCCCACTCGCTCTCGCGCAGCTGACTAAAACCCATCATGATATGCCATCGAACCTCTCTCGAGGATGACAAATCAACATCTCAACATATTCTAGAGGTCCTCTCAGGTCTAGAATGTTCTGAGATGTTGGGAACAGACAACCGTTGGACCATCCTCCTCTCGAATTCTGATCCAAACTATCTTCTCGCATCTATTCCTACATGGATCTCTCGATACAAGATGAAACAGTAGTTCAAACTAGAAAGAGATCAACCAAACTAGCAATCACAACTAGAGAGAGAAGATAGAACAAGCAATCATGCTAGATCTGATATAAATCTACCTGCTTAAGGCAAAAGTACATAAACATGCCCAAAACGGGCTACATAGCCAAGAAGGAGCTCAACTAGCCATGGACAAACATAGTTGGCACTGAATAAAGATGGAAGAACATCATTGTATAAGAAACCAAGGAACACAACAGAAGAAAGGGGAATAAGATAAGATTTAGCCCGTGGAGGAGAGGTGGCTCTCGCTCCTTTGCCTCCGTATAGGCTGGATCTCATTTTTTGGTCCTCCTCCTTGATCAGATCTGGACTACTTGGTCCTCTCTCTCTAGATCCTCCCCGAACAACGGCATGGATGATGGCTGGATGGTCCAGATCTGGGTTTCCACCACAGATCTGGGTGGAAATGGATGGATGGATGGACTAGGATCTTGGATATCTCCACAGATCTGTAGGGTGGAGTGGATGGCATTGGGATGAGTCGAATTCCCCAGGTCAGGGCACAGGGTGGCGGCTGGAGTCCTCCTTCTGCCGTCTGGACCCTCGTCCTCAACTCCCCTCCTCCCCCTTAGACCCTATAGATCTGGGTATTTATAGAGTTGGTCTATCCCTGGTATGTAGATCTCTGTCCCGGTCTTGTAATGCTGATCGTGGGTACTTTAAGTGAGAACCGGGTCACGGTTTCTTTCCCTTAGCCTGGTCGCGGTGTGCAAACCGCGACCGCGGTTTTGGGTATGTGGAGGTCGTGGTGTTAGGGAGGTATGTCGCGGTCTGTAGGGGGGGTCGAGGTGCACTCGAGCAAGACCCCTTACGGGCATTGCGTGGTGATGAGAGGATGTAGGTGGAGGAGTTGCGACCTACAGAGAAGGTGATGTAGACCACGATGGTGAAGACGATGGAGGTGGAGATGTCTTTGAGGTCGTGGCGCGCTGCTGAAGAGATGGGTGTACGAGGTCACGGTCTAGAGATACTGCAGTCGCAATGTCAACAGCCACGATCATGGTATAGCAGGGGAGGCCGCGGTTATGGTGGCAGAGGAAGTGATGTTGTCGTGGCGTCGTGCAAGAGGCGATGGCAGGAGGTGTAGGCGGAGGAGAGACGTCGGGATGATGGAGAGGGCATGGGCGCGACTGCTATTGACGTTTGAAGGTTGTCATGGTCCGTCGATGGCTGCCCGTGGTGAAGGCGTGGAGAAGGTAGATGCATCGTAGGTTGTTGGTGTCAAGGTTGAGATGGATGAAGACGTGGCAGTGAAGGAAGGAAACATCATAGGGTGAGTTACGTTCGGCCACGGGTGGAAGAGTGGACCGTGGGTCGTGGTCATGGACACCTAGACTGCGGTGTGAGGGAGAGGTCGCGGTAGGTGGTTGGTCATAGTTTTGTGAAGAGAGAAGAGGTCACGGTAGTTGGATAAGGGTTGGTCACGGTAAGAGAATCGCAATTGCGATTCGCAAGACCTGAGAAAAGGGGGGTCGCAATCACTATGGCAAAGGAAAGGGAGAGCCCACGATGTGTCTATGGGCCACAGACTCTGCTAGATGCGTAACCAGTGAGTTAGGGTTTAGAGGGTAAGGGATAGCGCGGGTGGCTAGCCAGCAGCGCAGCATAGATGAAATAAAGGGGGTCGACCCCATTGGCTTTGGGCCCAAATAAACCTGCACATCAAATATAAATCCAGTTAAAGTCAATTAATCTAGGTCTTATTTGCATATTAGAATATTTAAGCAATGATGTAGATAATCAGAGTAAAACTGGCCCCAGGATAGCAAACAAAACCCAGGTAACTAGTCATTCATCATTAAAATATATAGCAACTATACAGTTTAAAAGGGTCTCAGAGAGAGAGAGAGAGAGAGAGATCATGGGGAAAGATGTCATCATAGGTTCAGTTCCAGCTTGTCCCAAAAATGTCTAGATTGTCTACTTTATTGGATATCTATTATCTTATCTAAGTACATAATAAAAGAACTAAAACATGAGCAAAAGAGTGCATATTAAGACCAAAGTGACATGAAACCATAGATGAAATGCATAGATAATATGCATATATTTGGGTGTTATCAACTACCCCAAGCTTAAAACTTGCTTGTCCTCAAGCAAGACTGTGCTCAAAGAACAAAACGATAACATCCAAATTAAGCTTGGCAATAGATTCTAAGGCTAAGAAAAATAGTTTAAATCATCAATTCTCCTGATCCATGTCATTTCAAAACAAACCCCCACCAATCAACCACAGTCGTGCCAAAGCAAGATCAAAGAGTTTCTAGGCAAGATTAAGCAAATTCACTACAACTTGTTGATACTCATGAGGGTTTGGATCATAATTATTAGTCATGAAAGAATTGTCACATAGGTGATCACGCGGATGATGAGCAATGACCCATCACCATGAATCCATGCATACCCATCGGGAACAACATGCCTCTCACTTATTCATGTCCTAAGAAACAAAGCAAAAGACTCTAATGACTTCTGAGGATCCCGATCTGTGTCAGGTTGGACCATGTAACGAGCAACAGTCCCTACAGTCTGAGCCAGTTGGCCCAAAGCAGTGAGATGAACTCCTCGTACTGCGCCCGAACCAACCCTGCTACTGAGATGATCTCATAGGTCTCCTAGGGGTTCCTAGTGACTCTCTAATGAGATTTTAGAGTGATACTACCAGGCACGACATACCCGCGTTCATGAGCGTAGTCATAGACCGGCTGGGCACCATCCTCAACTCTCCTAAAAGAGAAAAAAAGCACTCATTTATTCGCACTCAGGCTTTTATTCTCTGCTTTCTAATTTGTAGGCTTGGGTGAGAGCTAAACTGATATTTTTGGGATTTTGTGGGCGGCCAAGCCTCTTTTGAAAATGTTTATATTTTTCATATTTTTGACTCAATCTAATGTGAGAAGGCACGTAGTCCATCAAGGAAAACATTTCATCTTGTTTATAGCTCAAAGCCCATCATGGTCCGCTTGACACCTGTGTGAAAAGTTGCAAATTATAATTCAAGGATCCTTAGGGTAGAGACAAGCTTGTGAAACCACAGCTAGGATCCTTTGATCATGTTTTGGCTCATTCCAACGGTCCTTTACCTTGGATTTGTCATTCACACATCGATCAAGGGAATAATGCTTTAAGCTATGAAAAAGGCGCGTAACCTTAGATTTATTACCAAGCTCAAGGAAAGAGTCAAAGAGCAAGTCGAGCGAAAGGTCGAGCAATTTTAAGATGAAAACTATGCATTTAGGCATAAAGTCAAGCATTTATCTATTAGATTCGCACCATATGGCCATAATTGCAAAGCTAAAAAGATGATTTTTTTTGAAAATTTAAAACAAAATGCAGGAAGTAAACATGCATGTTAGAAGGATGAAGAGGTAGAAGGGCGAATAGCCCTACCACCCCAAGCTTAAAATTTTACTCGTCCTCGAGCAAGATCTAAGCTTAGGATAATAGGGTGGGAATGCATGGAAGTTAGGGTGGGAATCTTATTAAAATCCTAAAATGATGCATGTATGCAAGGATATATAAAAGCAATTAGAGGAAAGAAACTATCTAAGCAAGATCATGAAAAACAAAATTTTATTTTAATAAAAAGAGAAAAGGAAGAGGAAAAAGAAAGGGGCCGGCTACCCCCACGATACCGACACTGGGGTCCCAAATCCTAAGTTTTAGGACCAGTGCCACCTATGTCATGCCAGCAGGATCCACCTCACGATAGGAGCAAAATAGGTGGAGGTGAGGGCCCTTCTGAGTCTGAAGAAGAGGAATAAAATATGGTGAATCGTTGAAGTCATCTCTATGTTGGGGTTTACTTGAACTGCACTGGGACGAATTCTTTAGCAAATCATCTTCAAGGTACCTTCCAAGATATGAATCTGAAGAAGAAGGCCCTAGGATGTCGACACAGGTTGAGATGGAGGGAAGAGGTTGAAAGTTTTCTATAGGGTCCCTCACTTCTCTCTCCACCTCTGAACTTGAGGTTGGATGCTCAGATAAATCTTCATGTTTAGTCTGAGTCATCCAATCATCTTCTGAACAAGAAGTACCCCTAGAAGAATATGTTTGTGGTTCTCCCACCCCAAGATTATCACCTGGCGTGGAGTCAGGGGTATCTTCATGCTCAGCAGCTATGTTGTAGTGAACCGTCCATCCTGCCCCCTTGGCATCCACCCTACCTTGTAAAGGTATGGGTGCAAATGGAATCTCATGTTGCTCCAACTAGTCATCATCAGTATACTCGCTGCTCCATGTCGAGCAGATGTCGTCGCCGTGTTCATTGAACAAATTGTTCCAAACCATGGTTGGCGTACTGCTCAAAGCAAGGTGACAAGTCTCGATACGAGAGATATCACCCTGGTCTGGTTCAATGTCAGACTCAGGTTCCTCAAACCAACCTTTTAGGATAGAGGTTGTTTGGTTAGCATTGTGAGGATAAGAGTCTTCGTCATCGTCATCATAGAACCATTCATTTCTATGACTCATCTATTCCATTGGTTCATCAGCTGGGTCATCTGGATAGAATGAAGGGCTTCCCCGAGTGGGTTGGTCTTCACAGAAAAATCCTGGTGAATCCAATTGATGGTCTAAATAGCATGGTGAGTCATACTTGATGAATGCATATTCATCATGGAATTCGAATATCACCTTGGGACAAATTCAACTCTATATATATACTATTTCACTCAATATGAATCATAATGTGCAAAACTACTTAGTTGATTCGATTATCAAGGTTTTAACTAAATATTGTTGATTTAATGCAGGTTTTGACAAAGCTGAACAAGTAGTTGGGGTCCACCTTCATCTCTGGCTCTGATCAAGAAATCTAAACAAGCAATTCCACCCATTCGGTCTCAAGTCCGTTTGAGCCCATTCGGTCTCAAGACCGTTTGAGCCCATTCGGTCTCAGGATCGTTTGAGCCCATTCGGTCTCAAGACCGTTTGACCAACAGATACCAATTGGAGGCATAACCCAATCGCGAGGGATTGAGCTTTACATGAATTCAAGACCTCGAAGCCGAGTCTTAACCATGGCCATGGTGGATCAAAATGATCGTGATCTACTGTCATCACTACGACCGTGGTGCGTCGTCTTCTACCTATGCTCCTCCGCCGAGCAGCGCTTCTTCTCTTCGATTCGTCTGACTACCATGATCGTTCCGACCCTCCTTGTTACCTTCCTCGGCACCGCACAACTACGACACGAACTGCATAGTTTCCGCCTTTGGTCTCTTGAGCAGCTTGCTTAACCAAATAGAGCAAACTGTATGATTATCTGGAACAGCAGCACGAAGACCAAATGAGCAGCAAACCGTTTGGATTGAGCGAAGAATGAGGGTTGATTGAGCAACGTTGACTGTTTGCCCCAGAAATGCAAGACTGTTTGGGTCATTGAGCAGTGAAGACTGAACAGTGAGAAAAACCGTGAAGCCAAGACCGTTTGACAAGCAAACGGTTTGCAGACCGTTTCATCGGCAAACGGTCTGTGAGACCGTTTAGTCTCATTCGGTTTCCAAACCGTGAGAGCCAAGACCGTTTGCCCAACTTTGCTCAAGACCGTTTGATAGAAAATAGTCTACAGACTGTTTGGAGAATGCACTATAGACCGTTTGGGGCTAAATAAAGTGAAACTGTTTGGGAAAAAATATCTCGAGATTGTTTGATGTTATTTAACCCAAGACTGTTTGGGGATAGTTCGGTGCCTATAAATAGGACCCCAAGGGTCCTCACTTGGACATCGGTTCTGGGACACCGATAGGCTACCTATACACAGGTCTGATCCAAATTCAGTGTTGTCCATGCCAGTTTCATTCCACCTACTGCCCGTGTTACAACTAAGGAGGCCGAGGAGAGAAAGAAGACGGAGCGAGGGAGACTGTCCGGTCTGTCTTGGCATCCCCCATTCACATCCAGATCTGCTCCGACATGACGTAGAAGGTCATTTCTTCTTCATCGAGATGTGACTACCTTCTACACCGAGTTCATGGTGGATTTCTCTCTCTTTCTCATTCTTCATGTTTCTCACATCATGAGCGAGTAGTACCCATTCGTTGGGGTGCGGGGATCAGCCCCGCTGCCCATGCAAATCATGTTCTTTTGTTAAACTCTCCATGGCAATGTATATAACTTTCCATTTCATTGTTAGTTGGTACGTTTGTAGTTGATTATCTACTTGCTTTCATCTTGTTCTGTCCTTTATTGCGAAATCTTCTATATATGGGATGGAATGGCGGTTTACAAGTTCAACTCTTTGACAAGAACTTTTGAGAAGATTCCTTGAGGTTGTAAGTGTATGATATGTTAGGGGACGAGACATCTATCCTACGGTGACGCTTCTGTGGTCTAAACATCCTTCAGGGAGGACCACAACCTTAGTTGGATTTTGATCGTCTTTGTTTATCGTCGATGTTAGTTTGTAGATCTATCACCTGCTTGCTTATCGATTAATGCGGTTGACTCCCAAACTAGAAATAGAATGGGGTTTCCTTCAGAGCCGTAAGTAAGTGATCTGGCTGGTGACGAGGCATTTGATGCCTAAGGTGATGCTTACGCGAACCTAACACCCTAACGGGGGGTTCCGCAACAGCTCTATTGGGATTGATTTATCTTTCCTAAATTGTTTGCGATTGAATGTGTTTGCGTGTGTAGCGGTATTGAAACCTGATACCATCCCAGCGATTCTGTATCACTGATCTATAACCAACTTTAATTCAGCTCTTACTTTCTTGCAATTAGTTTTATTAACCTCAAATCAACCAATCATTCTAAATATTAGTTTTACTTGAGCTAGATTCGACTGACAAGGATTTTTAAAAACATTGTAACTTTGGGTTCAATCCTTAACTATACTGCGATAAGACTCGTCCGCTTGCGGGTGGTATTATTGCACTTTGGTTTTGGTAAAAGCTCGGGGATTTCAACCCCGAGTGAGTTTGTTAGTGCGATAAAAATCCCACGTCAAAATTTGGCGCCGTTGCCGAGGACAACGGAATCAGTTAGTTAAATCTAGTTCTTTTAAGACTAATTTAGGAATTTATTTTTTCTTTTGAAACAATCGATCGTCTACTCGAATTTGACTTTACTCTGTGGTTCTCACTTTTGAAATCTTTCTAATTCAGGTACAACCCAAGGCGTAGTGCATGCACCGTTCGGACGGCCCTCGACTAGCAGCGAGCTTTGATCTTGAGATAGACAGAACCTTTCATCATCAGATCAAAGAAAATCAAGCAAGGATGGCTCAATAAGAGGAAGTAGCCCGAAGAGTGGCTCAATCCATCAATGCACAAAGAGAGAGGCTCATGCAAGAAGCCATGGCTGCGGTTCAGTAGGAAATCCTAGCGGCACAAGCAGCAGCGCAAGCAGCTGGACTATAAAAGGATCTTAGAGAATTCTCAATGTTGAAAGCTACAAATGTTCATCATCCAGTGCAACCTCCTCCCATCAACGCTCCTAATTTTGAGATAAGAGCGCATTGGATCACCCTGCTTCAGAATAACCCTTTCTATGGCAAACAAGGAGAAGATAGCCAAAAACATCTTCTGAGATTTATTGATCTATGTGCCATGACGAAACAAAATGGAGTCACAGATGATGCCATTTGACTCCGTCTCTTCAAGTACTCCCTTGCTGATAGAGCCATAAGTTGGTACAATTCGTTGCAAAGTGAAATCCTCGTTACCACCTGGGAACAACTCCAAAATGTGTTTCTAGAAAAATTCTACCCTCCATCTCTTACCTATGAAATTAGAGGGCAAATAACAAATTTCACTCAAGTACCTGGAGAAACCCTTACTGAAGCTTGGGATAGATACAAAGAGATTCTACGCAAGTGTCCACACCATGGAATTCCTAAGAACCAACTCATTGAGATTTTCTATAGTGGTGTGGATGATGATATTAAGAGATTCCTAGATTCCTCGTCTGGAGGAAAATTCATGCGTCAAAGTTATGACAGCGCATGGAGAGTCATCACCTTAGGAGCAGAAAATCAAGCCAATTGGGGTAGATCTGTAGGTAAAGGAGTTTTGAAAGTAGTTATGGCCGAAGCTACTCCCGAGTACAAATCTATCGTTGAAACCTTGAAACTTTTAGTTGCCAAGAAAGACCATATTGAATCATCCCTTACTGCTATTGGAAGAGGACATTCACCCACTCGACAACCGGAGCAGGTCAAGTCCGCTTCCCCATTCTGTGAAGCATGTAAGAGCACCGATCATTCCACGTTATCATGCAATGTTCTCTGTGATGTTGTTCTAAGCAACGTGTGTGGACAAGGAGATAATGGTCAGATGGAAAATCTTAATGCTATAAACACCATTCCTGGTCAAAGTTATTACAATCTGAATCAGAATAGGAATCATCCTGGTTTTCAATACGGAAACCCATATGGAGAAGTAAACTCACACCAATTTGGTTCAAACAATCAACCAAGAGGCCCACCAGGATTCCAGTATAATCAACAACAGAATTTTGGGAATCAAGGAAATTTCAAGGGGAACTTTCAGAATAGGAACTACAATAATTATCAAAACAACTCTCAGTATCAGAATCTTAATCAACAACAAGGACAGCAAGCAGGACCCGTCTCTTCTGATGAAAAGCTATCAACCATTGAAAAGATGTTACAGACTCAGCAAACTATAATAGCCAACCAACAAGCTCAGTAGAAGGCTATTGAATCTCAAATAGCTCAACTCGCAGCTAGCATAAAGCCACCTGCTGGAGTCTTTGTTGGCCAACCCGAGAACAATCCTAAGCATCCTGAACAGTTGAAGGAAGTCACCACTAGGTCAGGAAAAGACTATTCGGATCCCCCTGTAAAGACACTTGTGGTTATTATAGACGAGGATGAACCTGTGATTGCCCAAGACTCAACAACACAAGAGACTCAATCAAAAGATGATAAGTCAGAAAAAGGAAATTTTGAGAAGCCTGCTCAAGAAGATGATGAAACTGAAACACCAGAACCTGATATTCCTATATATAAGCCTCATATACCTTTCCCAGCTCATCTAAGGCAGACCAAGCTTGATACTCGATTCAATAAGTTTAAAGAAACTATGAAGAAGCTTCATGTTGATATACCCTTTTTGGATGCTCTGGCTGAGATACCAGCCTGGACTAAGTACTTAAAATCACTTCTCACAAGGAAGTATATAACTGAAGAGTATGAGACAGTAAAACTGGCGACAACTACATCTGATATCATATTGAGCAAGATGCCCAAGAAACAAAAAGACCCGGGATCCTTTGGAATTTCATGTCACATTGGCGACTCATCATACAAGAAAGGTTTGGAAGATCTCGGCGCAAGCATCTCTATTATGCCACTTAGCCTGTGCAAGAGACTAGGGTTCGTAGAATTGCTTCCTACTGGCATGACTATACATCTTGCAGACAATTCGATAAAATGTCCTTTAGGAATCCTCGAAGATGTCCCGGTCAAGGTGGGCAAGGACACATATGTTCCATGCGACTTTTTCATTATGGACATAAAGGAAGATGCCAGATATCCTCTCATCTTTGGTCGTCCATTCCTCGCCACTACAAGAGCCCAGATTGATGTTGAAGCTGGTACCTTACTACTCAGATTAGGCAAGGAAACTCTCAAATTTAAAGTTTTTGAAAGTATGAGAAGACCAAGTATGCAAGAAGAAGTCTATCTGATTGACTGCATTGAGCAAATGTCACTTCTGACTCAAGAGCATCATGAATCAGACGATCCTTTAGAAGTTGCTCTAATAAACCCATCAGTTGATGAACCAATTGACGACCAAGTACAAGATTGCATTGAATCCCTCGACTCTGTTAAAGAAGATGTTGAAGCCACTAGTGAAGAACTCAAAGCTATGGATATTACAGAAGAAATATGCAAAAAAACCAGAGGCTCCCGAAATGAAGCCCCTGCCCGAAGGACTGAAGTACGTATTTTTAGATGATCTCAAAGTTTGCCTAGTTATTATAAATTCTAATCTAACAGCTGAACAAGAAGATAAACTCCTAAAGGAATTAAGGGAATGAAAGAAAGCCATCGGTTATAAGATGAGTGACCTCACTAGGGTCAGTCAAGCGCTGTGTATGTAAAAGATCCCTATGATGGAAGATCATAAGCCTACTATTGAGAATCAACGGAAATTGAATCCAAATATGAAGGAAGTGGTCCATCGCGAGGTTATTAAACTACTCACAGTTGGAATAATCTATCCGATCTCAGGTTTGCCATGGGTGAGTCCAGTGCATGTAGTCCCGAAGAAAGGTGGAACAACTGTTATACGGAATAAAAACAATGAACTCATCCCCACTCGAACAGTCACAGGATGGAGGATGTGCATAGATTATAGAAAATTAAACAAGGCAACTCGAAAAGATCATTTTCCAATGCATTTCCTTGATCAAGTCCTAGAAAGGTTGGCTCACCAAGAATATTTCTGCTATATTTACGGTTACTCCAGATTCTATCAAATACCCATACATCCAGATGACCAAGAGAAAACAACCTTTACCAACCCATTCAGAACATACGCATTTTAAAGAATGATGTTTGGTCTCTGTAATGCACCCGCAACATTCCAACGTTGCATTGCTGCCATATTCGCTGGTCTTACTAAAACTATTATGGAGATTTTCATGGATGATTTTTCTATATACAGAGATTCATTCGATTCATGTATAAAGCACCTCTCCCTGGTCCTCAAACGTTGTGAAGAAGCACATCTTGTGCTGAATTAGGAAAAGTGCCATTTTATGGTAAAGGAAGGCATCGTCCTCGACCATAGGGTCAGCAATAGAGGAATTGAAGTAGATAAAGCAAAAATTGAAGTGATTTCTAAACTGGCTATCCCAACAAATGTAAAAGAAGTTCGTTCTTTCCTAGGTCATGCAGGATTCTACAGAAGATTCATAAAGGACTTTTCCAAGATAACAAAGCCAATGACGAACCTATTACTAAAGGATACTGATTTCAATTTCAATAAAGAATGTGTCAAAAGCTTCAACACACTGAAGCAGGCCCTTACAACCACCCCCATCATTAGAGCTCCCGACTGGGACCATCCTTTTGAAATTATGTGCGATGCCCGTGACTATGTTGTGGGCGCAGTTTTTGAGCAATGTATAGAGAAGAAACATTATGTGATCTATTATGCATCAAAAACTCTCGATGAAGCCCAGAGGAATTATGCAACTATCGAGAAAGAACTCCTAGCAGTCGTATACACCTTTGACAAGTTCAGATCCTACCTAATTGGTTTAAAGGTCATTGTCTACACAGATCATGCTGCCATTCGTTACCTTCTAGCAAAGAAAGATGCAAAACCCAGGTTGATTAGATGCATCCTCCTATTACAAGAATTTGATTTAGAGAAAAGAGATAAAAGGGTACAGAGAATGTTGTAGCAGACCACCTCAGTCACATCCACACTCAAGATACTGAGAAGATTTCGATTAACGATTCCCTTCCGGATGATCAACTAATGAAGGTCTCAGAAGTTATACCGTGGTACTCGGATTTTGTGAACTACCTCACTGCTGGGGTTATTCATCCTCAATGCACCAGGAATGCACTAAAGAAGTTCATGCATGATGTAAAGCAATATCACTGGGATGAGACATATCTCTTTAAACTATGTGTTGATGGTCTGTATAGATGATGTATCGCCGAAGAAGAAGATGAACTTATTTTGGAACAATGTCACTCAGGACCAGTGGGAGGACATATGAGCCCTATAAAGACTACTTTGAAAGTTTTGCAATGTGGATTCTTCTGGCCAACCATATCCAAGGATTCCTATGAGTTTGTCCTATCATGTGACAAATGTCAAAAATCAGGCAATATAACAAAGAGGGATGAGATGCCACTGAATTTATGGCAAGAAGTGGAGATATTCGATGTATGGGGGGTGGACTACATGGGTCCATTCCCATCTTCTCATGGATTTTCATACATCCTAGTGGCGTTAGACGACGTCTCAAAATGGTTTGAAGCTATACCAACTGTCACTAGTTATTCCAAACCCGTCATCAAATTATTTAAAGATATTATTTTCCCCCGTTTTGGAGTGCCACAAACCGTGATATCTGACGGAGGGTCCCACTTCCTTGAAAGAAACTTTGAAGCTTTACTGAGAAAATACGGTGTAACACATAAGGTAGCCTCGCCTTACCATTCAAAAATAAGTGGACAGGTAGAGGTCTCTAATCGTCAACTAAATGCTATTCTGGAAAAAACTGTAGGACGCAATCGAAAGGATTGGTCAACAAAAATCAACGATGCCTTATGGGCCTATCGAACTGCTTATAAAACTCCCATTAGGACTACACCTTTTCGATTAATATATGGAAAGGCTTGCTACATTCCAGTCAAACTGGAACACAAGGCATGGTGGGCAGTTAAACAATTAAACTTTGATATGAAAGAAGCAGGCCAAGCCATAATTCTACAACTCCAAGAGCCGAATGAACTCAGGATGACAGCTTATGAGAATGCATGAATCTACAAAGAACGCACAAAACTTTGGCACGATGGACATCTAAAAAGAAAAGACATACAAGTGGGAGACCAAGTTCTGCCATTCAACTCAATATTAAAAATTTTCCCAGGAAAACTCCGCTCATGTTGGTCTGGACCATACATCATTAAGAGCATCTCCCCACATGGTGCCTTCTCATTATGGAGTAAAAAGTCAGGTGAATTTGTAACAAATGGCCACCGCCTAAAGAGATATTTTACCTCAACTGACATAGGAACTAAAGAAATGCTGGAACTCACCAATCCAAAGGATCCACCGTGAAGCTGAAGGATTTAGTCGAGCCATCGACATAAAACAAAGGCACTTGTCGGGAGGCAACCCGATCAATAAATTTGCTTTACTTTTCTTTTCATATTAGAATGATTCTTCAATTTTTCTTTTTAGTTAATTTTCCATTAAATAAAATTCGCATCGCAAGATGCTATTTTAAGATCTAATTGCTCTTTACCTTTGAGATTTTCAGATAAGAGGATACGCGCTGATTGGAATGCAACCACATCCAGTGCTCATTCTGGCATGATTTTTCCCCTCCATCTTGGATTTAGGGTTTGCTTGGGATGAGCAAAACTCTAAGTTCGAGGTGGAGGGTGGGTGGTACATATCTTAATTTCCACCTTCACCCATCTAAATCAGTCTGAGACTTTCACCTCCGCATTTTTGACATCTCCGCATTTTGACCAAAATTTTCAAAAAATTTCAAATAAATTTTCAAAATTTTAAAATTTTAAAGCTTTCAAAGAATTTGAACAGATACATGATGAATTTTTGACACTTCCTCGTTTCATTAAAAGTCACTAACTATCCTGCTATGCATTTTGAATCATTATACTCTCCCTATTCGAAGTAGATCCTCAAATGGACCACTTTTTGAAACAAGCCTTTTGATTGATATCATCTTGTGATGCTTACGATTCCTAACATCATGATTCTTATGAAAAAATGATAAGCGTCTTTCGAACTGATAGGGATCAAACATGTCGTGCTTCCTAATTGACTAGTGGAACAATTACCTGGAATTCCCACCAGATCCTCATGAAGTCATTATTTGAGCAGAGTACGATAAAGAGAATGACCTGGTGCACGGAATTGTAAATCAAGTTGCATTCTGATCTGAACTATCTTCTACACTTCTTCTATTATCTTCGTACCCCTCCATCCATCAAAAAGAAACAAAATAGCCAAAATAGTGCCAAACCCTAAGTTTGGGGTGGCATGCCACTTCCCTCTATATCCGTTTCTTCCATACCCCTAACAAATAAATAGGGGCGTACCACCAAAAATGCAATCTCAAGTCGAATACATGAGAGATTTGCAAACAAAAAGATGCCAAAGCGCACACAAAAAGAAATGCAATCTCGAGTCGAATAGAGGAGAGATTCGCACAAAAAATGCAAAAAATGAAATTGCACTTCTTAAAATAAAAATCTCGAGTCGAATAGAGGAGAAATTTACTTTTTCTTTTCATACCACCTTTCACTCCCTTTTCTACCCAACGGCACAATGATTGCCCACCCTATCCAAAAAAAACACCAGTGTCAGAACAAATGCACACTTGTTGTTACACGGGCGTCTCTGGACTCTTATAAAACTCTTTGAAATGCTTGTTGTTGGAAAAAGTGAGGAGGAAGTGATTTTGAAAAACGAACTCAAGAACAAAGATATGGTAAGATGTGTTTTGTGGTCTCAGGAGGTTGAGATACTAAGTCATATTGAGCAGAAAGAAAATAATCGTGATGCGAAGATGAAGTAATCACATGATTTGAAAGTATTCATTTGGTGACTATTTCAGATTTTGTGTTACTCGAGGATGAGCAACGTTTAAGTTCGGGGTATTTTGATGAATGCATATTCATCATGGAATTCGATTATCACCTTGGGACAAATTCAACTCTATATATATACTATTTCACTCAATATGAATCATAATGTGCAAAACTACTTAGTTGATTCGATTATCAAGGTTTTAACTAAATATTGTTGATTTAATGCAGGTTTTGACAAAGGTGAACAAGTAGTTGGGGTCCACCTTCATCTCTGGATCTGATCAAGAAATCTAAACAAGCAATTCCACCCATTCGGTCTCAAGACCGTTTGAGCCCATTCGGTCTCAAGACCGTTTGAGCCCATTCGGTCTCAGGATCGTTTGAGCCCATTCGGTCTCAAGACCGTTTGACCAGTAGATACCAATTGGAGGCATAACCCAAATGCGAGGGATCAATATTTACATGAATTCAAGACCTCGAAGTCGAGTCTTGACCACGGCCATGGTGGCTCAACATGACCGTGATCTACTGTCATCACCACGACCGTGGTGCCTCACCACGACCGTGGTGCCTCACCACGACCGTGGTGCCTCACCACGACCGTGGTGCCTCACCACGACCGTGGTGCGTCGTCTTCTACCTCTTCTCCTCTGCCGAGCAGCGTTTCTTCTCTTCGATTTATCCAACTACCACGATCGCGTCGGCCCTCCTTGTTACCTTCCTCGGTGCCGCACAACTGCGACACGGACTGCATAGCTGCCACCTTTGGTCTCTTGAGAAGCTTGCTTAACCAAATAGAGCAAACTATATGATTATCTGGAACAGCAACATGAAGACCAAATGAGCAGCAAACCATTTGGATTGAGCGAAGAATGAGGTCCGATTGAGCAACGTTGACCGTTTTCCCCAGCAATGCAAGACCGTTTGGGTCATTGAGCAGCGAAGACTGAACGGTGAGCAAAACCGTGAAGCCAAGACCATTTGACAAGAAAATGGTTTGCAGACCGTTTCATCGGCAAACAGTCTGTGAGACCGTTTAGTCTCATTCGGTTTCCAAACCGTGAGATCCAAGACCGTTTGCCCAACTTTGCTCAAGACCGTTTGTGTAATGACCAGTTTTCAAATTAGTCATCTGATTAGGGTTTACTTGGATAATTGTATGCTTGATTAAGTTGATCATTGTTTAAAGCTTGATTAGTGATGGTAGTTAAATTTTCATGTTTTCAAAATAATGAGAAGGTTTAATCATACTTTGATTCACATAATTAGGGTTAGCATTTCAGAAACCCTAATCGGCCCAAATTAGGGTTCTGGTGATATATGAATACAGAATTTGATAAGTATAGTGTCTCACTAAATGATTTTTAGTATTTTTTTGTGTAACTCTGATTTAATTCAAATTTGGATATGCTTTGTATGTATAAAATGTGAACACTCTTGAAAAATATCAGAATTTTTGAAAAATGTTCTGACCTGTTTATCGGTCGAGTTTCAAACTCAACCGATCATATTTGCAGATTGAGATAGAAGTGTGGTAATTGAATATTATCTTTTTATTTGTATATCCAATTGATTTCAAATTTTAAATGTACTTGAAAACCACAATTTTATACATTCTGTTAAATTTGTGTAATTTTTGGATGACTTTTGATCTCTACAAAGAGGGTGTCGGTCGAGTTCTGTGCAGGACAAACTCGACCGACCATGCTGCTGACTGCAGTATAGCAATGCAGTATTTTATTTTTTATAATTTATTTAATTATCCAATTAAGCTAAAATTTTAACTGATGGTTTTATACTCAGTTTTAAACAACATATTAAATTTTCATAATTTTTGGAAGACATTTTGTATTACAACAGAACCTTGATCGGTCGAGTTCTGAGAGAGACAAACTCGACCGACCAGATTTTTTTGGAAAAAAACTGAAAAATGTTTATAATTAATTATTCCAAGCACCTTAATGAGTATATAGGACTCTATTACGACCCAAGAACCTCTCATTTCCGTCCCACACTTCAGAGCTTCGTAATTCTTGAGAGAGGAGGGGATTTTAGGGTTTGGAGAATCTGAAGTGGAAATTTTAGATTTCTGGGTTTTCTCTTTCCAAGGTTGGTAAATTCTATATAGATTATAAATCTTTACTAGGTTTATTTGCTTCTATGCTCTCCTATGTATAGAACTCGTCACTCCCCTGATTTGGATCAAAAGAATCCAAATTGATCTCTTCTTTCATTCTTTCTTCTTCAATTCTTCTTCTTCTAGGTTCTTGAGTGAAGAGGAGCAGGAAGATCCTATTTTCTTGAAGCAAGGACTTGATTCAAGAATTAGCAGTAGTAGCTGGGCTACGAATTTCAGGTGTTTCACACCTGAGGTGAGTGCTTTTCTCCCTCCTAAGCTTTGTACCCATGTTGAAAGCCTAATTCAATGCGGCTAAAACAATCAGAAACCTTGTTTATATATGTATGATTGGATTTGATTTGGGAAAGATATTGGGGAATCCAATTTTACTGATTTTGATTATTTCTCATTGATTGAAACTTGATTAGTTCCTGTTATATTGATTGAGGATGCATGGGTATTCTTATGGGTAGATGAATATGGTATTTCATGTGAAATTTTCCTAAAAATCAGCCCAATGGACGATATGCTTGGAATTGAATTGACATGTATAAAGTCATATTTGAATTGTACTAGATTGTATTATACAAGTGTATTGTTGAATGTTAATGGAGTTGAATGACCACATATCCTGATTAGGATTTGTGTTGAGGAAGTGAATCAAATAAGTCAATTAATCAATGTATACTTATGATTGATGAATGAAATGTGTGAAAATGGAAAGTAGGGTTTCCATGTTGCTGAATAACCCTAATGAACTCTTGGGTCATGATTGGATTACTGAATGATATGATTCTTATGATATGTTGAACTAAGGAATGACTTCTTGAAAACCCTAAAAGTTTATTATTAAGAATATTATGAGTGATAAAGCTAGAACTTGTATATGATGTTGTAAATGTGATCAAATGTTGAAGTTGAAGGTATTAATACTTCAATTGAATATGATGATTCTTATTAATATCATCTAAGTCTAATGCATTTATTTTAATATAATAAAGGATGATCATTTTTAATTATGGGAATGACATTACTAGTCAACATCAAGGTACACTTATCTGAATATAAGAGACAATATGAACAAGATGTACTTGATGGTGATTGCAAGATAAAGATGAAACTAATGAAGATAGTATGATGAAGTATTTTATCTTTAAATTAATTACATATGGATTAACCCAAATTAAATAAAATATACTAAGAACTGTACTTTGATAAATGTTATGTAGAAGAGAAGCATTGTATGTAAAGTGAATCAAGAAAGATTGGTCCATATAATGTAATGAACATGAAATGAAAGAAGTTGAGACTACTGAGTATAAAATGATGGAAAAAGATAGGAATTAATAGATGATTCTAAGAATGTAACTCTTACCCTAAAATGATGAGTTTGATGATGCTAGTGAATGATAATATCAAATGGGGAATTAAGAGATGCACATAACTGTAATTGAATTCAACTAAAAGATGAAAGTCAAGTATTTGAATTGATTTACAAGAATGTTTTCTTGAATTGTGAATTGTACTCTGAGAATAGACTAATAGTACAAACTTCAATTGATAGTGAACATGTGATGACTAGTAACCCCATATGAAGAATGTGAAATAAAAGAAGAAGAGAACTAAGTCTGGTATGCATGTATATGCTTGAAGTTTATTGGCATCTATTCAGATTGGATGGAATAGGCATATGTTGTATGATAAATCCATTATTAGTATAAGGAATGATACATGATATCTATATGCTTTTACTATTGCTAGTTTTAATGCCTCTGCTAATATTTGTTCAGAACTGTGATATACAATGGGCTGATAAGATTTATGTTGAAATAGAATTTAATATGCACTCCTTACATTGAGAAACCCTGATAAGGGTAAATGTTGCATAATGAGATTATGTCTAGGGCTGAAGGCCCAGTGATGATGATAAAACCCTGATGGGGTAAATGATGGATAATAAGATTATGTCTTGGGTTGAAGGCCCACTATTGATGATTGCTATGAGTTGATGCAAAAGATAGAAATAATCATATTTGTTGCAATCTATAGACTTATTATGCTTCTTGCTTTGATCATTGCCCTTATTGATAAACTTAATCTGTTTCATGTTATTATAGTTACGCGAGAATACATAGATATGATATATGATATTTTGAATTCTTCTAAGATGACTGGAAGAGATTAATAACAAGTGAAATGATTGAACATCTAGTTAGGTGCCCTGAACACCATGAGTTTCCCTCGAGGACCACACTGGGGAAACAAATCAGATCTCCTTGTAGTAATCGATGAATTATGAGAAGGATTTTCGGAGTGTGGATCGAGACCTTAAAGGTTAGACCACCAGGATTTAGGAGTGAGTCATCTAGAGTGGCTCTGGCCCTAAATCCTTGCTGTGAAAGTCTATGTCCAGATGGAATAGACTCTGTTGAAATGAAATATGTGAAATGTGAAATGAAAAATATGTGAAATATTGTGATATGTGATATACTATTTTGCTGGTTCCTATCTCGTGTACCCGAGATGAGGACGTGAGCCTCTTTAGGCAACCCTGAGGTGGCCAGGGTCTGTTGTTGATATCTTAGGGTGGCCGGCTAAACCCTAAGATAGTGACGGTGAGTCGTTGACACGAGAATCAGGCGTGGCGACTTCCACTTGGTGAGGTACAAGCCAAGTAGTTTCAGGGCAAACGAATAAAAGATGATAAGCCGTGTAGAATATGATTTGAATGATTATTACATTCCTTGTAATACCACTTGATGATTTGTCATTGTTGATTATACTTCTTGTTGTGGAAAGTAATCATGTTGCTACAGACATTTTCTATTTCACATTATGATATGTCATGTTGACAAGTTATAAATGATGGGATTCATATCCATTCTAATTATGAGTTGGATTTCTTACTATTTGATAGTATTGTTTGGTAGATATGTATTATGTGTACTTCAGCTTTAGGACTACAGGATGTGTTCCTGGTCCGGCTGGTGGAGTGTCACAAAGATAATGTTATTGTTATGTATTGGTTCAAAATGCTTAGAACTTGACTTATTACTCATGTAGTAAGATTCTTAATCTTAACTAGAAGTATCTATTGATTTGTTCATGTCCAGATGGTGGAGTGTCAAAAGGGTAATGTTATTGTTATGTATTGATTCAAAAATGCTTAGAACTTATCTTATTTCATATGTAGTAGGGCTCTTACTCTGAACTGAGAAGTATCTACTAATTTGTTCATTGACATGCTTTAAAAGATGTTACAAAGTTATAATTGGTTTAAGTGATTACCTTATCAGTTGGACTAGATTACCATTGTAAGATAGATTTGACTCATGATAGAACTATCTGCTAGACTTTTCAATATATGTATGTTTCTATTAAATTTATTATACTTAATATGATGCTGATGCATGTACCTAGCTTGAGTGGGAGGTATCCACTCACTGGGGCTCTGTATGAGTCTCATGAGGTTGTTTCAAATGTTTTTAGGTATAATTCTATCTAGCAGAGAGGTCATGACAAAGAAGATATAAATAGTATAATCTAGATAGATTACAATGTCCTTGTACTCTCTCTTTCCCGGGATGGGTTGTAGATTTTGTTTGTTCATCAATGTACATGTATCTGATGTAAACTGAACCGCATATGAGAACAAGATTTGATTCTGGATTTAATGGAGTTGAATATGATTTGTGATATCTGAATGTGATGTCCTTGATGTGACATTGATTTATGGGTTTGTAAAGAAAGAAAAAGGAAAAATTTATCTGTGTTTTTCATATATTGTTTAATCGCCTTAGTTGCAAATTCATTGTTTTATTTCATAATCTGGGTTTAGGTTTTGGGATTACCTCTAATGGTTGGTATTTGTGCTGATCAAAAGAGTGGGTCCTGACAGTTTGATAGCAAACGGTCTACAGACCGTTTGGAGAATGTACTACAGACCGTTTGGGGCTAAATAAAGTGAAACTGTTTGGGCAAAATATGTCAAGATCGTTTGGTGTCTTTTAACCCAAGACCATTTGGGGACAGTTCAGTGCTATAAATAGAAACCCAAGGGTCCTCACTTGGACATCGGTTTCGGGACGCCGACAGGCTTCCTGTACATAGGTCCAATCCAAATTCAGTGATGTCCACGCCAGTTTCATTCCACCTACTGCCCGTGTTGCAACCATGGAGGCTGAGGAGAGAAAGAAGACAGAGCAAGGGAGACTGTCCAGTCTGTCTTGACATCTCCCATTCGCATCCAGATATGCTCCGACATGACGTAGAAGGTCGTTTCTTCTTCACCGAGCTACGACTACCTACTACATCGAGTTCATGGTGGATTTCTCTCTCTTTCTCATTCTTCTTGTTTCTTGCATCATGAGTGAGTAGTACCCTTTCACTAGGGTGTGGGGATTAGCCCCGCTGTCCAAGCAAATCATGTTCTTTTATTAAACTCTCCATGACACTGTATATAACTTTCCATTTCATTGTTAGTTGGTACGTTTGTAGTTGATTATCTACTTGCTTTCATCTTGTTCTGTCCTTTATTGCGAAATCTTCTATATATGGGATGGAATGTCGGTTTCCAAGTTGGACTCTTTGACGAGAACTTCTGAGAAGATTCCTTGAGGTCGTAAGTGTATGATCTGTTAGGGGATGAGACATCAAGCCTATGGTGATGCTTCTGTGGTCTAAACATCCCTCAGGGAGGACCACAACCTTAGTTGGATTTTGTATCGTCTTTGTTTATCGTCGATGTTAGTTTGTAGATCTATCACCTGCTTGCTTATCGATTAATACGGTTGTCTCCCAAACTAGAAATAGAATGGGGTTTCCTTCAGAGCTATAAGTAAGTGATCTGGTTGGTGACGAGACATCTGATGCCTAAGGTGATGCTTACACAAACCTAACGCCCTAATGGGGGGTTCTACAGTAGCTCTATTGGGATTGATTTATCTTGCCTGGATTGTTTGCGATTGAATGTGTTTGCGTGTGTAGCGGTGGTGAAACTCGATACCATCCTAGCGATTCCATATCATTGATCTAAATCCAACTTTAATTTAGCTCTTACTTTCTTGCAATTAGTTTTATTAACCTTAAATCAACCAATTGTTCTAAATATTAGTTTTACTTGAGCTAGATTCGACTAACAAGGATTCTTAAAAATGTTGTCCTTTGGGTTCAATCCCTAACTATACTGCGATAAGACTCGTCCGCTTGTGGGTGGTATTATTGCACTTTGGTTTTGGTAAAAGCTCGGTTTTTTCAACCCTGAGTGAGTTTGTTAGTGCGATAAAAATCCCACGTCAATACTCCTCCTCAGGCCCAAAGGAATGGTCTTGATGACTAATGTAAGGACCCTGACCTTCGTTTAGGGTTTACCCTGTTTGCTTTGCTTAAACCCTGATGCTTAGTTGCTTGGTAATCATCTTTGGTGGTGATTAGGGTTTGTTTGTGCTTTGTTGAGAGTTGGAGGTGCTACTTGCAAATAACCCAAGTTGAGGGTTTGTGGGCAAGTTTGTCACCTTGTGAGGTGTTCCTCTCTCTCTTTGCTTCCTCTATAGTAGAGAGGATGGCTTGGGCTCATTGCTTGGAGTTATTTTGGGCTTGGTTGAGCTTGTTGGGCCTTGAGGTGCCTTGCTTTGGTTTGGTTGAGCCTTGTATCGGGTAAGAAGGGAGTGTGTCGCCCATGGGGTGTGTCACCCATGAGGAGTGTGTCGCCTTAGAGCCTTTGACCAAGCTTTGACCTCATTTGTGCCACCACTAGTGGACACTTGGTGCTTGATGCTTGCATGTGGCAATAGCCTTGGACATGTGTTTAGGGCTTGCTAGTATGGTGGCTCGTGCACTAGGACAAGTGTCCCTAGGTGGGTGACACCTTGCTTGGTTCTACCTTGTTTTCTCCTATCTTTTATTCTATATAGGTGTGTCCTTTCCTTTGCTAGGAGTTCCTTTGGTTCCTTAGTTTCTTCTCCACCTTAGTGCATGACACCCCTTCTCCTTTGCAAGTTGGTGGCCGATACCCCTTGGAGGAGCAAGCCTAGTGGTCGATAGCCTTGGAGTCTCCTTCTTCCTTGCTTGGTGGTGCTTGGATCTAGGAGCTTGGAGCTTGCTTAAGGCGGGTTGCATAACTCCTAACCCTAACTCTACTACCTCCTTTCATGTTATTATTTGTTGCTAGCTTTGTTTCTTGCTTAGTTGTCCTTGTTGGGCGAACCATGTGTTCTAGGGTTTCTTGGTGAGCAATACTCTCTTCTCTCCTAGGTCTGAGGAGTGAGCTTGAGTTCTAGTAGCTTGAGAAACACCCTCCTCTCACCATGGACTTGAAGAGTGAGCTTGGTAGTAGTTGTAGACCTCGTTTAGGGTTGTTCTTGGTGTTGCCCGATGAAGGTTAGGAGATGCAAGACCCCTCTCTCATTTAAGTTGAGAGGTGAGCCATCTTCTAGACTCTTTAGGGTTTGGTGCCCTTGTGCCTGAGGTTAGTGACGAGCTTTATCTTGGTCGTGATAATCTTGGGGAGGTGCTGCCCGATAGCCCTCTTGACCTAGATGCTTTGGACGATAGGTGGTGGTGGATGGGGTGGACGATACCCCACTTGATCTTGATTCTTGGTCGGCACTGGATGGGTGTTGTGTCAGGCGTCACATGCCTAGTTCCTGCCTTGTGTGATGGGCGTCTCACCATGCTAAGATGACCTGCCTGATACACCTTGATTAGATGTTTTCCTTGTGCTGCTATACCTTGGTCGATGGGGCGTTGGGGTCTGGTTCTGTGATGGGTGTCACACCTTCGTCGTTGCCCTATGTGATAATAGGTAGAGCATGGTTATGATGGTTGAACGTCAGGCTGAGTTGCACCTTGGCATTATGCTTTGTTTGATGGTGTTGCCCGATATCCTCTCCCTAGTTTTTACCTTGTAGTGATGGGCGTCCCCCTAGAATGAGTTCCCTGCCTGATAGAGCATCACCTGGTACCCTTGGTCGTTGCACGTTATGACTCACAAGGCCTTGATGCATGATATACCACTAGTGCTGCACAACGCAGCGTTGCACATCACCTAGTATGCTTGGTCGTCACATGTTGACCGATATGTTGGACGATAGAGCGATCCCTGCCCGATACCAATTATGGTGAGGGTAATGGGGGCAATAGTGAGGGTCTTGTTCCTCATTTGAAACCCGATATGTTGGATTCTATCATGTTTGGTTTATTATGGAAGCTATTGATATGCTTGAGATAGTAGATTACCTTCATGTATTCTAATACAATATTTCATGTGCATATGATCATGTATAATGATAAGGAAATGATAAGCATGTAGAATGCCTTGCTTAATGATGTAACCTATGCTTATGATCACAAGTTGAGTCACGGTTGACAAAGCATATAATTATCAATATCACACTATGTCGATAGCATGGTCTTTCTGTTTATTGTTGTTACTAACCATGCAGGTGATGCATAGCCAATTAAAAAGGGCTATGAGGTATATGTATATGTTGAGTAACTTTGCTGTGATTGTTACTCTGGATGTTGAAATAATATATATAATGTACATGACTAAAGTAATGGGGATTGCTATCCCATGATGATGATGTAAGCCTTGAGAGGCAGTGGCACTATATGATGAGGGATTGAGATCCCATGGCATGTGATGATCCTTGAGATGGATCTGGATGATTGGAAAGAGGCCAAGTGATAACATGTAATGTTGGATCCTTGTGATGGATTAGGATGATGTGATTATAATAAAAGCATAATGATGAGTTTTATGTTGTTTATTTCCTGTTATAGTTTGCATGTTATACAACTTGGTTGAATCTTGCAATCCACATAAAAGATACTAATTAATCATAGTGGAATATATCATGTAGTTGCTCTGGCCATAGATTCATCATCATTAGGAGTTGGTGATGGTGAAACGGGTTCTCTTACAGGTTAACCCGGAGCGCATATTGTTGAATATGTGAGGTTTCTCCTAGCCTAAAATAGTGAGGATTCGAGTGTAGCTACGATTACAGACTCGGGATATGTAGAGAGCATGGTGAATAGGCCCATGGCTCAGGATATGTGATATGGGAGCATGAATGCATTCATGACTCAGAGCACGGTGAACAGGCCCGTGGCTCATATATACTAGCACCGTGACCTGTACCAAGGCGGGCTAGAGGATGGATATCCTATGGAGCTGACCCTGTAGCTAAGACCACTTCAGCATGAGACTGCGGTCCTGCTTGTGTTGTACTCGTACACTGACTATGAGGTGGGAGGTCGTGGAGTCCGGCTCTTCCATGTGACCTTATATGGCACCAGCTTTGGGTTTCTCAACCAAAGGTTGGATTTGAGCGGTACAGCTCACTTCCTCAGGGCATAATAAAATGTAATCCAGCCGAATAATATTTCTTGCTTAAGGAAAAACACTGAACATTGGTTGAGGCCTTGCTTGTACAATTAATCCTGTTATATATTGCCGTTGCTTATATGTTCCTCATGTTATGTGGCAATATATCTGATCTTGTTAATCCTATTCCATAAAGAGATAAGTGGTGATATGTCTTGCGTACATCCTTGTAAACATGATGGTATGAATAGCCTTGCTATATGGATTGTTATTATTCTATGTTTTACTTGTTATCTACGATTGTTGCTTTATCTTCCTGGTTTTATAGTTTCGGCGGGGAGTTATGTTTCTCGCTGGGACAATGTTTGATTGTCTCACCCCACTGGTTTTTAGGTGTTTGAGCTAGACGTGGTGGTGGTCGCGGAGTTGTGGCCGAGCAGCAAGACGAGCAGTACAAGGCAAGCGATGGATATGCTACTGTTTTGGTGTTGCGTAGTAGAGTCTAGAGTCATCCCTGTACTCTCAGGTCCTTGGGAGCATTTTGACGTTGTTTCACGATGTATGGCTGTTGATCTTTTGTATATCCTGTTGTTGGACGGATGTGGGCCTTTATGTATATATTTAACAGGTGATGGACTCATGTGATGACAAGACAGCTGTTGCTCTAAGCTGTAGACACGTATCAGGACTCCTAAATGTTTATATAACATGTTTTCTTGTAGGATGAGGACCTATATGTAATAGTTTCTCAGTTTATCAGCTTTCCACAATCAGTTTTAATTAACTCGTGTTTTTGGTAATCTGGGGTTATGGTGTTTTCCGCACATTTTCGCATAACACCTCATTGTCTCACTGATAGTGGGATGTGTTGCCACAAGTTTTGGTATCAGAGCGTTAGGTTCGCTGAGTCTACAGGGATTTAGGACTAGGTTGTGTCTGTTCTTGTGAGTTGTCCAGGTTTTCTTACGATCGTCTTCTGCCCTCAGCAGAAGAAAAGTCAAGATGTCTGGAAACCATGAAGAACATGTTCCTGAGTTTAGCGATGTTGCATCAGTTGATGGAGCTGAGGGTCAGGCACATGAAGATCGGGTGCCTGAGGTCCCCCAACCTAACCCAGACATTCTTGAACATCCTGCCTATCAACAGCTTATGGGGCAGATGATGGCTATGATGAATCTCATGGTTGAAAGATTGTCAGTGCCACTACCAAGAGCACAGGCTCCCCATGGTGAAACATCGGGTATTGGGAAGACCCTCGAGCGGCTTCGCCGAGTCGGAGCTTCGGATTATGCTGGAACGGCTGATCCAGAGGATGCAGATCTCTGGATGACAAGTCTTGAGAAGGCTTTCCGGATCCTCGACATCCCCGAAGCAGACAAAGTAAAGAACGGTGTCTACCTTCTAAAAGGTAGTGCTAATCACTGGTGGACCATCGAGGAAGAGAAGTGACATGGTGAGGCGATCGGTTGGGAAGTTTTCCGACACGAGTTCGTCAGCAGATACTTTCCAAAGACGTATCTGGATGAGAAGATCAGTCAGTTCGAGCACCTACGATAAGGAACGATGAACATCACCGAGTATGAGGCCAAGTTCATGGACCTGCTGAGGTTTTGTCCTCATATGGCAGTGATAGATGAGGAGCGGATCAGATGTTTTGAGAAGGGTCTGAGTTTTGAGTTGACAACACCTGTTTCTGCATTGGAGAACAGAGAGTGGTTTTGTACGTTTGTGGAATCCGTCCGGAGGATCGAACGATCAGTAAGGGAGAAAAGAGAATCCATGTCTAAGAAGAGGCCTGCTCAGTCCAAGGGACAGAGGTTTGGTGGCTTCAAGAAGCCAAGGTTTTCAACACCTTTTGTGATGAGAGGTTCTAGTGTACCTTCACAGTGGTCTCTGAGTAAGGGAAGGGGTTATGTTTCTTCTCCGTCTAAGGCACATAGTACAGCTTCAATGGCAGTGACATGGCCATCTAGGCCACAGTTGGAAGATAGGGCATGCTATCTTTGTGGTCAGACCGGGCATCTCAAGCTACATTGACCAAATAGAGATGTTGAGGTGACACAGCAGCCGAGGCAGAATCAACAAGGATCAGATAGACAGCAACCCAGTAGTAGCAGAGGGCATGGACGCAGCCAGGCGTCGCAAGTTGGATCGTCTACTCAAGGAAGCAGAGGACATGGACAACAAGCAACGACTCGATTCTACGCTATGAATCAGCCGGAGGCGATAGTCAACCCATGAGTGGTGACATGTCAGATGGAGTTATTTCATTCTGATATGTCTTCTTCTTACTTTATATCTGTTCTGGTTGACCCGGGTGCTACGCACTCCTTTATCGCCTATAGTATGCTTGAAAAAATCGTTTACATGTTAGTTGTAAGAAGGATATCTTGTTGTTAGAAACTCCTCTCGATGGTTCCTCGATGCTTCGAGAAGAATGTTCATCTTGTGTCTTGTCTTTTTCGGGACACTGTATACAAGTGGATCTTATACCACTCGATATGCATGGTTTCGATGTTATCCTTGGAATGGATACCTTAGAGAAGTATAAGGTTGTTTTGGACTGTGGTTCCAAGCAGGCTGTGTTTGATGATGCCAGAGAGAAGTGGATCTTCTAGGGAGATAGGAAGATTCTTACGACATGCTTAGTATTAGCGATGGTGGTAGAGAAGTTGCTACGGCAAGGATGTGAGGCGTTCTTAGCTCACGTGGTGGATATCGTTGTAGCTACCAAGGTGAAGGGTCCTAGTCTCGAGGAGGTGTCAGTTGTTCGAGAGTTTGCTGACATGTTTCTTGAGGAGTTTCCTAGTGTTCCTCCACCCTGAGAGATTGATTTCGAGATCAATCTAGTTCCAGGAATGCAGCCAATTGCACAGACACCATATAGGATGGCTCCAGTGGAGATGGCAGAGCTTAAGAAGCAGTTGCAAGAGTTGTTGGAGAAAGGTTTCATCCGACCGAGTACGTCACCTTGGGGTGCTCCAGTGTTGTTCGTCAAGAAGAAGGATGGATCGATGCAGTTGTGTATAGACTACCGACAGTTGAATAAAGTCACGATCAAGAACAAGTACCCGTTGCTGAGGATAGATGATCTGTTCGATCAGTTGCGTGGTGCTATAGTGTTTTTGAAGATCGATCTACGGTCCGGTTACCATCATTTGAGGATTAAGGCGGATGACATACTAAAGTCAGCTTTCAAGACGAGGTATGGTCACTTCGAGTTCGTGGTTATGCCGTTTGGGCTAACCAATGCACCTGCTGCTTTCATGGACCTGATGAACAGAGTGTTCCGTCCTTTCTTAGATCAGTTTGTTGTAATCTTTATAGACGACATTTTGATCTATAGTCGGGATAGGCGAGAGCATGAGCGACATATTCATCTAGCATTGACTCTTCTTCGTCAACATCAGTTGTACGCCAAGTTCAGTAAGTGTGAGTTCTGGTTGGAGGAAGTGTCTTTCTTAGGTCATGTGATATCTGCTGAAGGAGTCAAAGCGGACCCAAAGAAGGTGGAATCCGTTGCAGAATGGGAATAGCTGAAGATGCCGACTGAAGTTCGTAGTTTCATGGGTTTATTAGGTTACTACCAGAGGCTTATCAAGGACTTCAGTGTGATTGCATTGCCGATGATGAAGTTGACTAGAAAGGACGTACCTTTTGTCTGGGATGATTGATGTCAGCAAGCCTTCTAGAGTTTGAAGGAAAAGCTGACCAGTGCTCCAGTGTTAATCCTGCCAGAACCTGGAAAGGGCTATGTTGTTTTCCGCGATGCTTCCAAGAAGGGTTTGGGTTGTGTGCTGATGCATGAGGATCATGTGGTTTCTTTTGCTTCGCGACAGCTTAAGAAACACGAAGAGAACTATCTGACTCATGACTTGGAGTTGGCAGAAGTGGTTCATGCGTTAAAGATTTGGAGACACTATCTGTATGGAGAAGTGTGTCAGATCTTTACGGATCATAAGAATCTGAAGTACATCTTTTCACAACAAGAGTTGAACATGCGACAACGTCGATGGATGGAGTTGATCAATGATTATGGCTGTACCATCAAGTATCATCCTGGTAAAGTGAATGTGGTAGCTGATGCGCTCAGCAGAAAGTCTTCTTCTCTTTCTTCAAAGAAGGCACAGTTGAGTTCTCTAGTATGCAATAGACGGGATATGTTTGTTTCTTTGCGATAGATGAATGTACAGATGGAAGTTTCTTCATTAGATGGAATTTTAGCACAGATGCAAGTCAAGCCTACGCTGAGACAGTAGATCAAAGATGCACAACAAATGGATGATGCAGTACAGTTGATCAGATCCGAGTTCGGCAGTGAAAAGCGTGATGGGTTCCATGAGACCGAGGATGGACTAGTTTGCTATCGTGATATGATGGTGGTTCCAGATGTAGATGATCTGCGAAAGTTAGTGCTCGACGAAGCACACACGTTGATGTATTCTATGCATACAAGTCTCACCAAGATGTGTCATAACCTGAAGGATTTGTATTGGTGGCCCGGCTTGAAGAAAGATGTAGTTGAGTTCATGGCTAGATGTGTGGTATGTCAGCAAGTGAAGGCTGAACATCAGAAGCCAGCATGTACGTTGCAACCCTTACCGATGCCGCAGTGGAAATGGGATCATATAACCATGGATTTCTTAGTTGGTCTACCCAGGACAACTAGGAATCATGATTCCATTTTGGTGATAGTGGATAGATTGACAAAGTCTACTCATTTCCTACCAGTAAAGACAACATATATAGTCAAAAAGCTCGCTCAAGTATATGTGGATGAGATAGTACGGTTACATGGTGTGCCAGCAATGATATTTTCTGACAGAGGTCCCCAGTTCACGAGTCGTTTCTGGGAACAGTTGCACAAAGCGTTGGGAACACAGTTGAGGTTCAGTACCGCCTTCCATCCGCAGATAGATGGATAGTCTGAGAGGACTATTCAGACTTTGGAGGATCTCCTTCGAGCTTATGTTTTGCAGTTCCTAGGCAGTTGGGACATACATCTCAGTTTGATACAGTTTGCCTACAACAACAATTATTAGCAGAGAATTGACATGGCTCCTTATGAGGCTTTGTATGGAAGGAAGTGCATATCTCCTTTGTGTTGGTATGAGTCTGGTGAATATCAGCTTTTGGGTCTTGAGTTAGTTCAACAGACAACAGAAAAGATCAAAGTAATACAACAACAGTTGAAAGTGGCACAGGATAGGTAGAAGTCTTATGCAAACAATCGTCGACGGCCTTTGGAGTTCCAGGTAGGAGACAAGGTGTATCTTAAGGTCTCACCGTGGAAAGGTGTGCTAAGGTTTGGTCAAAAGGGTAAGTTAGCTCCCAGATATATGGGGCCTTACCCAGTCATAGCACGAGTTGGCAAGGTAGCTTATGAGTTAGAGCTGCCGCCGGAGTTGCACAGGTTACATCCAGTGTTCCATGTCAGTATGTTGAAGAAAAGTCATCCCGATACAGGAACAATGATACAACCAATCGAAGTTGAGGTTGATGAAGATGTGACCTACAAGGAAGGACCTGTGGCGATCCTTGACAGAAGGGTTAAGAAGTTGAAGAGGAAGGACCTGGTTCTTGTGAAGGATCTTTAGCATCATCGTGGCATTGAGGAAGCCACATGGGAGCTTGAGGAAGAGATGAGGAGGAAGTATCCCTCTCTTTTATCTTCATATTTCGGGGACGAAATCCCTAGAAGGGGGTTAGCTTGTAAGGACCCTGACCTTCATTTAGGGTTTACCCTATTTGCTTTTCTTAAACCCTGATGCTTAGTTGCTTGCTAATCACCTTTGGTGGTGATTAGGGTTTGTTTGTGCTTTGTTGAGTGTTGGAGGTGCTACTTGCAAATAACCCAGGTTGAGGGTTTGTGGGCAAGTTTGTCACTGTGTGAGGTGTTCCTCTATCTCTTTGCTTCCTCTAGTGTAGAGAGGATGGCTTGGGCTCATTGCTTGGAGTTCTTTTGGGCTTGGTTGAGCTTGTTGGGCCTTGAGGTGCCTTGCTTTGGTTTGGTTGAGCCTTGTATCGGGCAAGAAGGGAGTGTGTCGCCCATGGGGTGTGTCACCCATGAGGAGTGTGTCGCCTTAGAGCCTTTGACCAAGCTTTGACCTCGTTTGTGTCACCACTAGTGGACACTTGGTGTTTGATGCTTGCATGTGGCAATAGCCTTGGACATGTGTTTAGGGCTTGCTAGTATGGTGGCTCGTGCACTAGGACAAGTGTCCCTAGGTGGGCGACACCTTGCTTGGTTCTACCTTGTTTTCTCCTCCCTTTTCTTCTATATAGGTATGTCCTTTCCTTTGCTAGGAGTTCCTTTGGTTCCTTAGTTTCTTCTCCATATTAGTGCACGACACCCCTTCTCCTTTGCAAGTTGGTGGCCGATACCCCTTGGAGGAGCAAGCCTGGTGGTCGATAGCCTTGGAGTCTCCTTCTTCCTTGCTTGGTGGTGCTTGGATCTAGGAGCTTGGAGCTTGCTTAAGGCGGGTTGCATAACTCCTAACCCTAACTATACTACCTCCTTTCATGTTCGTATTTGTTGCTAGCTTTGTTTCTTGCTTAGTTGTCCTTGTTGGCCGAACCATGTGTTCTAGGGTTTCTTGGTGAGCAATACTCTCTTCTCTCCTAGGTTTGAGGAGTGAGCTTGAGTTCTAGTAGCTTGAGCAACACCCTCCTCTCACCATGGACTTGAAGAGTGAGCTTGGTAGTAGTTGTAGACCTCGTTTAGGGTTGTTCTTGGTGTTGCCTGATGAAGGTTAGTAGATGTGCAAGACCCCTCTCTCATTTAAGTTGAGAGGAGAGCCATCTTCTTAACTCTTTAGGGTTTGGTGCCCTTATGCCTGAGGTTAGTGGCGAGCTGTATCTTGGTCGTTATAAGCTTGGGGAGGTGCTGCCCAATAGCCCTCTTGACCTAGATGCTTTGGATGATAGGTGGTGGCGGCTGGGGTGGACGATACCCCACTTGATCTTGAGTCTTGGTCGACACCGGATGGGTGTTGTGTCAGGCATCACATGCCTAGTTCCTTCCTTGTGTGATGGGCGTCACACCATGCTAAGATTGCCTACCCGATACACCTTGGTTAGATGTTTGCCTTGTGCTGCTATACCTTGGTCGATGGGGTGTTGGGGTCTGGTTCTGTGACGAGCATCACACCTTCATCGTTGCCCTATGTGATAACAGGTAGAGCATGGTTATGCTGGTTGAACGTCAGGCTGAGTTGCACCTTGGCGTTATGCTTTGTTTGATGGTGTTGCCCGATATCCTCTCCCTAGTTTTTACCTTGTAGTGACGGGCGTCCCCCTAGAATGAGTTCCCTGCCCGACAGAGCATCACTTGGTACCCTTGGCCATTGCACCTTATGACTCACAAGGCCTTGCTGCACGATATACCACCAGTGTTGCACAACGTAGCGTTGCACGTCACCTAGTATGCTTGGCCGTCACATGTTGACCGATATGGTTGGACGATTGAGGGAGCCCTGCCCGATACCACTTATGGTGAGGGTAGTGGGGGAAATAGTGAGGGTCTTGTTCCTCATTTGAAACCTGATATGTTGGATTCTATCATGTGTGGTTTATTATGGAAGCTATTGATATGCTTGAGATAGTAGATTACCTTCATGTATTCTAATACAACATTTCATGTGCATATGATCATGTATAATGATAAGGAAATGATAAGCATGTAGAATGCCTTTCTTAATGATGTAACCTATGCTTATGATCACAAGTTGAGGCACGGTTGATAAAGCATATAATTATCAATATCACACTATGTCGATAGCATGGTCTTTCTGTTTATTGTTGTTACTAACCATGCAGTTTATGCATAGCCAATTAAAAAGGGCTATGAGGTATACGTATATGTTGAGTAACTCTATTGTGATTGTTACTCTGGATGGTTAAATAATCTGTATAATGTACATGACTAAAGTATTGGGGATTGCTATCCCATGATGATGATGTAAGCTTTGAGAGGAAGTGGCACTATATGATGAGGGATTGAGATCCCATGTCATGTGATGATCCTTGAGATGGATCTTGATGATTGGCAAGAGGCCAAGTGATAACATGTAATGTTGGATCCTTGCGATGGATCAGGATGATGTGATTATAATAAAAGCATAATGATGAATTTTATGTTGTTTATTTTCTGTTATAGTTTGCATGTTATACAACTTGGTTGAATCTTGCAATCCACATAAAAGATACTATTTAATCACAGTGGAATATATCATGTAGTTGCCCTGGCCATAGATCCATCATCGTCAGGAGCTGGTGATGGTGAAACAGGTTCTCTTATAGGTTAACCCAGAGTGCATATTGTTGAATATGCGAGGTTTCTCCTAGCCTAAACTAGTGAGGATTCGAGTGCAGCTACAGTTGCAGACTCGGGATATGTATAGAGCATGGTGAACATGCCCATGGCTCAAAATATGTGATATGGGAGCATGAATGCGTTAATGACTCATAGCACGGTGAACAGGCCCATGGCTCAGATATACTAACGTCGTGACCTGTACCAAGGCGGGCTAGAGGATGGATAGCCTATGGAGCTGACCCTGTGGCTAAGACCACTTCAGCATGAGACTGCGGTCCTGCTTGTGTTGTACTCGTACACTGACTACGAGGTGGGAGGTCGTGGAGTCTGGCTCTTTGATGTGACCTTATATGGAACCGGCTTTGGGTTTCGCAACTAAAGGTTGGATTTGAGCGGTACAGCTCACTTCCTCAGGGCATAATAAAATGTAATCCAGCCGAATAGTATTTCTTACTTAAGGAAAAACACAGAACATTGGTTGAGGCCTTGCTTGTACAATTAATCCTGTTATATCTTGCAGTTGCTTATATGTTCCTCATGTTATGTGGCAATATATGTTATCTTGTTAATCATGTTACATAAAGAAATAAGTGGCGATATGTCTTGTGTACAACCTGGTAAACATGATGGTATGAATAGCCTTGGTATATGGACTGTTATTGTTCTATGTTTTACTTATTATCTACTGTTGTTGCTTTATCTTCCTGGTTTTATAGTTTTGGCGGGGAGTTATGTTTCTTGCTGGGACAATGTTCGATTGTCTCACCCCGCTAGTTTTCAGGTGTTCGAGCTAGACGTGGTGGTGGTCGCAGAGATGCGGCCGAGCAGCAAGACGAGCAGTAGAAGGCAAGCGATGGATATGATGTTGTTTTGGTGTTGCGTAGTAGAGTCTAGAGTCATCCCTATACTCTCAGGTCCTTGGGAGCATTTTGACGTTGTTTCACGATGTATGGCTGTTGATCCTTTGTATATCCTACTGTTGGCCGGATGTGGGCCTTTATGTATATATTTAATGGTGATGGACTCATGTGATGACAAGACAACTGTTGCTCTAAGCTGTGGACATGTATCATGACTCGTAAATGTTTATATAACATGTTTTCTTGCAGGACGAGGACCTATATGTAACAGTTTCTCAGTTTATCATCTTTCCGCAATCGGTTTTAATTAACTCGTGTTTTTGGTAATCTGGGGTTATGGTGTTTTCCGCACATTTTCGCGTAACACCTCGTTGTCTCTGTGATAGTGGGATGTGTTGCCACAACTAAAGTCTTCATCGTCAGGCGATAGAGCTTGTGACTGTATGGTAACCAAATTGATGAGCTCTTGAAGCTTCTTGCCTTTCTCAACATCTTTATCATGAAGCTGTTGGACTTGTGTAGCAATGCTTTCAAGATTCATCAATTCCGCCTTGCAATCTTATTGGAGACTCGCTGTATCAAACTGACGTGCTTGGATGAATCCTTGCTCAGTGGTTTGAAGCATTCTTTTACTACGGTCTGCAATCTCTGTTGCTATTTGGAGTTGACGCTCCTTCTTATATAATAGTTCCTGGAGAGGATCGATGTGTTCTTGGAGATGAGGGTCTAAGGAGGTGAGTGCGTGAATACTTTCCCCAACCAACTCCACTGCCTTAATCAGTTCTTGATCCCATGATAGCACGAAACTCGAGGGCTGACTAGCAGTCTCTGTTGTTGGAATTTCAACATACGACAACGGTGGAGGCGAGTATAACTCGACTAGTTGTAGAGCACGACCTTCAATTATATTTCAGCAGTCGGAACTATGGAAAAACCCGGGAGGACAGGTGGACAAGATGACTTGTCTCGCCAAAGCAAGATCCATGGCAGAAAAAGTATAAGAAAAAGAAACAGGTATTCAGTATATATGGAAAAGTATGTTTAAAATAAAAGAAAGACTATTCATATATATATATATATATATATATATATATATATATATATATATATATATATATATATATATATATATATATATATATATATATATATATATATATATATATATATATATATATATATATATATATATATATATATATATATATATATATATATATATATATATATATATATATATATATACAGGCTTAAAAGTGATAGAACAAAAAAATTTTAGGAGTGTAAATGTAGAAAACCACATCCCCGACAATGGCGCCAAAAAATTGATCGACCTCAAAAGTGAGTCAGAACTTTAAATTTATAACCTGAATCCTTCGAGGATGCCCGCAACTTTATTACTGGGTCGAAGTAGATATACAGGGTCGAACACCGGGACGTGGTGGCATTTAGGATGCCACAAATTTCATTCTTTAGTCAGATAAGCCAAAATGATAGTCAATGAAAATATGTGCTAGAACTAGTCTAGTGGGTTGTCACGAATTAAAATAAAACAAAGAAAAGAAAACAAAACAAAACAGAGTCCGCGAGATTCTACTAATCAGAGAGAAGGAGTTCTTGGCTATGTAACCACAAGTTGGGCAGTCTATGCACCCGTTCTCAGGCATAGACAACCCTCGAACACCTGAGCAAGCATCTTGAAACCAAACATAGTACGTACTATCGTGTCTGTTCTTGTGGGGTCATCCCACTCGCTCTCGCACAACGTGACTAAAACCCATCGTGATATGACATCAAACCTCTCTCAAGGATGACAAATCAACATTTCAACATATTCTAGAGGTCCTCTCAAGTCTAGAATGTGCTGAGATGTTGGGAATAGACAACCATTGGACCGTCCTCCTCTCAAATTCTAATCCAAACTATCTTCTCACGTCTATTCCTACATGGATCTCTCGATACAGGCAGAAACAACAGTTCAAACTAGAAAGCGATCAACCAAACTAGCAATCCCAACTAGAGAGAGAAGATAGAACAAGCAAACATACTAGATCTCATATAAATCTACTTGCTTAAGGCAAAAGTACATAAACATGCCCAAAATGGGCTACATAGCCAAGAAGGAGCTCAACTAGCCATGGAAAAACATAGTTGGCACCAAACAAAGATGGAAGAACATCATTGTATAAGAAACCAAGGAACACAGTAGATGAAAGGGGAAGAAGGTAAGATTTAGCTCGTGGAGGAGAGGTGTCTCTCGCTCCTTTGCCTCCGTATAGGATGGATCTCATCTTTTGGTCCTCCTCTTTAATTGGATTTGGACTCCTTAGTTCTCTCTCTCTCTCTAGATCCTCCCTGAACAGCGGCGTGGATGATGACTGGATGGTCCAGATCTGGGTTTCCACCACAAATCTGGGTGGAAATGGATGGATGGATGGACCAGGATCTTAGATCTCTCCACAGATCTGGAGGGCAGAGTGGATGGCATCGGGATGAGTCGAACTCCCCAGGTCGGGGCACAGGGTGGCAGCTTGAGTCCTCCTTCTTCTGTTTGGACCCTCATCCTCAACTCCCCTCCTCCCCCTCAGACCCTACAGATCTGAGTATTTATAGAGTTGGTCCATCCCCAGTCTGTAGATCTTCGTCTCGGTCTTGTAATGCTGATCGCGGGTACTTTAAGTGAGAACCGGGTCACGATTTCTTTCCCTTAGCCTGGTCATAGTTTGCAAACCACGACCGCGGTTTTGGGTATGTGGAGGTCGCGTTGTGAGGGACGTACGTCGCGGTCTATAGGTGGGGACGAGGTGAACTGGATCAAGATCCCTTACGGGCGTGGCGTGGTGGTGAGAGGATGTAGGTGGAGGAGTTGTGACCAGCGGGGAAGGTGGCGTAGACCACGATGGTGAAGACGATGGAGGCGGAGATGTCATTGAGGTCGCGGCGTGCTGCTGAAGAGATGGGTGCCACGAGGTCACAGTCTAGAGATACCGCAGTCGTGGTGTCAACAACCATGATCGCAGTATAGCAGGGGAGGTCATGGTTATGGTGGCGGCGGAAGTGATGCTGTCGTGGCGTCACGCAGGAGGCGATGGCGGGAGGTGTAGGAGGAGGAGAGACGTAGGGATGATGGAGAGGGTGTGGGCGTAGCTGCTATTGACGTTCGAAGGTGGTCACGGTCCTTTGATGGCTACCCATGGTTTAGGCGTGGTGCAGGCAGATGCACCACGGGTTGCTGGTGTCGAGGTTGAGATGGATGAAGAGGAGGCGGTGGAAGAAGGCAACATTAGAGGGTGAGTTACGTTCGACCGCGGGTGGAAGAGGGGACTGTGGGTCGCGGTCATGGACATCGTGACTGCGGTGTGAGGGAGACTTCATGGTAGGCGGGTGGTCATGGTTCTATGAAGAGAGAAGAGGTTGCAGTAGTTGGATAAGGGATGGTCACGATATGTGAATCACAATCACGATTCGCGAGACCTGAGAAAGGGGGGGGGGGTCGTAGTCACTATGGTAAAGGAAAGGGAGAGCCCACGATGTGTCTATGGGCCGCAGACTCTGCTGTATGCATGACCAGGGAGTTAGGGTTTAGAGGGTAAGGGATAGAGGGGATGGCTAGCCAGCAATGCATCATAGATGAAATAAAGGGGGCCGACCCCATTGGCTTTGGGCTCAAATAAACCTGCACATCAAATATATATCCAATTAAAGTCAATTAAGCTAGGTCTTATTTGCATATTAGAATATTTAGGAAATGATGCAGATAATCGGAGTAAAACTGGCCCTATGATAGCGAACAAAACCCAGATAACTAGTCATTCATCACTAAAATATATAGGAACAATACAATTTAAAAGGGTCTCAGAGAGAGAGATCATGGGGAAAGATGTCATCATAGGTTCGGTGCCAGCTTGTTCCAAAAATGTCTAGATTGGCTACTTTATTGGCTAGCTAGTTATCTTATCTAAGTAAATAAGAAAAGAACTAAAATATGAGCAAAAGAGTGCATATTAAGACAAAAGTGACACGAAACCATAGATGAAATGCATAGATAATATGCATATATTTGGGTGTTATCATCTACCCCCAAGGAGTTTGTGATCATTACAATGCAATGTACTACCAAATAGTTTAGTGCTATCATATGATGGATCAGATATTTTATGTTTCATGTGTTCATATCCATAAATATGGAAAATCATGCCACATATCATACAAAAACAATCATTTCATCCAATATCATATGCTAAGTATTTTACTACACATATACCACAAGCATATTGTATAATAAGCCAAGTTAGAGGTAAGGCATACCTTGATCAAGAGATAAACCTAATCACCATATATTCAAGAGTCAACTACATCCTTGGTCAACCCAAATTAAGACAAGATCACATATCATCATCAGGTTCTCGTTATTGTAACCCTAGTTATATCCATTTTAGGGTTTACCTTAGTCTTATGATATTCTCATCACTATTTCTTGTCTATCTCTTCTTGTATCTAGGATTGACGTTACTGATGTTGTATTCTAGATTAGGATCAATAATCTGATTATTTGTTTACATATGATAATGTGTACATATTAACCCTATATCATATTCATTTAGCATATTAGAGTTTTATATCACATGAAGAGTCATTATCATGTTACCATTAATTCATATATAAAACTGACCTCAGGGTTACATATTATATTCTAATTACTTATATGAGGGTATTATATAATTTCCATGATTTATTGAACATGTACATATTTATTACATTTTATTTAGGGTTATTAGCCCTAATTAGATATATTAAGAAAATTACATGATTTCATGTCCAAGCATCATAATATTTCACATCACATCGATTCTATATAATGTTCTAGAGTTACAGGTAAATTATCATAATTTTAGGTCATCGTTTGACATTTATTATCCATCAGACAAGTATAAAACATTTTGCATAATATCACTATGATTTAAGCATAAAATACTGATATGATGGTTCCTTGTTATTCTACACATTTTTCTTAGAATTTTGTATATTATTTGTATTTTTCTGATGACCGGGCAAATTATTGTGAATTATTGAAGATATAAGTATTTACTGGATTTTTTGTTACCTTTAGGCCAATCGCGTAACGCTACATGGCATTCAGGGTCCGCGCTGATCTTTCCATGGTTTCCTGGGTTCACCGGCCAGTTCATGTTGGTCTCCTTCTTTGGACCTGGTCTGGTCTGGATCGGCTGGTTCACTCACTCACTTCTCCTTTCTCATTCTCTCACGCAACGCAGACTCTACGTTCTCTCGATGTGAGTCCCCAGTGGGACTCTGTCTTGGGAAAGAACCACCGTATGATCCAGATCCGACAAGCAAAACTTGGAGCTCTCCTCCACTTTTTCAATGTATAAAACCACTAGAAGCTCCTATGTGATTGAGCGACCATCCCCGACTAGTTTTACAGGAGGATTCAGTCCATCCTTTGCCCTCCTCTTGGAGTCATCACTCCAAGGTCTTGTTGTGGCTCATCAAAGAGGGGAAAAGGATCTTGTTCGTCCCCATAATTTTGTGGTGTGTAAGAACACTAGCTAGGCTTCCACGAACTCACCTGCATCCTCCGATTATAGTTTGCACTGTTGTGGATAGGCCCTGATGTTGGTCTTCTTATTTGGCGAAGGTCCACCATGTCTTCCAACAAGGCCACCACGATTATCCTCGAGGATGACTGTTCTAAACTCCCTTCAACTCGACCTCAATTTAGCCAAGTTTAAAACCATAGATGCCCTCCTCCATATGCATTTCCTTTCTCTGATTCTAGCCTACTCATCATGGTTGAGATATGGATAGGAGAGAGAGCTCAAACTCCTTCCTTAGATGGTCATTCACCCAAAAGAGGGGTCATCCAGTAGGTCTTAGCAAGGTGATGAAAACCACCCACTCATCATCCCTACTTAGATCATGACCACACCATGGGGGAGTGTTCGATACTTGGTGATGATGATTTCCCCATGACCCTGGCTGGTCCGAAGGTAGGGGATGGTAGCTGGGCTGTCAGTTCTAATCCAAGGGCTTGAAACAGCCCCTTTACTAAGTCAATCTGTGGCACTTCCTTCTCAAAGGCCACGACCAATGGATCTGAGATCTAAGGCTAGAGTTTGCCACACCGCCCAGCCAAAGACTAAGGGGTGCATGACATGCATTAAAACACAAACTTTAGCTCTATTTTCATCAATAATACACATAATTCGAAACCTTTCAAACTTAAATAACTTCCTCTAGGAATCTCTAATAGCCACCAAAATTTAACCATAGCTTTGATACCCCTCAATATACATTCTATTAAAATTTGGTGAAAAAACACAACTATTTAACTTGTCAATTAAATACTCCAAAAAGGCATGAACTTAGGGATCTTAATCATGATATCAACACCAATTAACACTACTAAAAATATGGTCTTTAACTATAAAAAAAATTGTAGCAAAAACCCCATATTTTGTAGCCAAAGGCTTTAACTACATATTTCTTTACACATACAAATTGTAGTATATGCTCGTATAGCTAAAGCCTTTAACTATATTTTTCAAATATGTAGTTAGATAATCCATTCGCTACAAATTTATATATAGCCGGAAGCGTAGCTAGATATTGTCCTTACATATTTAAATATAAGTACAATTATAGCTAAATGTATGACTACAATTGCATATATAGTCACTATGTAGCAAAAAGATGAAGTTAATACATTTTATGTGTAGTTAATGTGTAGGGAAAGGCATTAGTTACTATATACATATATATGTAGTTGATTATGCATCTAGCTACATATGTAGTGCCATTTAGTACACATACATATATGCTTAGTTCGACTATATATATATATATATATATATATATATATATATATATATATATATATATATATATGTAATTTGTTAGTACACAATCTCTTTTAGTAACAAAATTGTAGTATTTGCCAACAATCTTACTTTCATTAATAATGAAACGTCAAATGTACATGGGGAGGACGTATACCTTGTCCCTATTACACAATGTGTACAAAGAAAAGTATGTACATATATCAATGATTCAGTGGTCTACTAAAATCTTTGCGAAAGAGTTGTCTTTCTATGCCAGTTTTAACATCCTTATTGTCTTTTTTTTTTTGAACCATAACCATTGTCCTTCGGTCTGTGTAGCCTGACGCCTGAGTTTTCAAAAGGCTTGCTTTTAAAATCGTCGTGTGATCTTTTTCTTTCTTTCTCAGCGGGTTTTGCAACTGCTACCTGAATCTGAAAACTTGGACCTCTTCTGGGTCCAGCAACAACTTTACCGTCCAGTTTCCTGATTGCATTTTCCAAATCCAAACGGTTAGCAAAGTGAACGAACCCAATAGGATCCTAAAACACACGTGAAGTATATTAGAAAATTATGTGACTAGAATATTACTTCAAAGATGGCTGATTCAATAAGAAAGGCGCACGGAAGATATTGACATTAGATTTAAAAGATTTCACGCTCAAAAGCAACCTCAGAACATTTCACAAAGAATATATCAAAACAGCCTTAGGTAGAACACTGGATGATAGGTTTTTGACTATATAAATCAGCAAAATAATATTACTTTTGTCTGGAGGGAAAAAATATCTGAAAAAAATACATCCGGAACATATCATACCTGGTGACCTATGGGTTTACAGGTATGCACAATGAGTGAAAGAGAGAAATTTACGTGACCAGAAATTGGTTGAAAGACAATTGATCCAATAGGAAAATGAAAGGCCCACAGAAGATTATCTATCAACATTAGATTTATAAGATTTCACACTCGAAGCAACATCAAATCATATCACGAAGAACATATTAAAACAGTCTTAGCATGAACACTGAATGACGGTGTTTTTTAACACTGAATTAGAAGGGTAAAACATATCCGTTTTCTCCTCAAGCATCCGGAAGCTAGTTGAATCTATTAAGTATATTACATGTCAATTGCATCTAATTCAACAAAAAAGACACACATAAAAACATTAACATCGGATTCAACAGATTTCATGCTTTAAAGCATCCTTCGATAAATAAAAGATATAGTAAAATTGTATTAATTTCTTGGCATGGACACTCGATGACAGGTCTTGATTAATTCAGCAAAAAAAAAAACTAATAATACATTCAAGAGGAAAAGAATCTCTGAGAAAAGGTAACTGGAATATTTCAATACCTGGTGACCAATAGGTTTACTATTATGCACAATGAGTGAAAAGGGGTAAAACATATCCGTTTTCTCCTCGAGTGTCCGGAGGCTACTTGAATCTATAACTCCTCCATTTATGTTTTTAAGAATACTTGAAGAATCATTTGTTCTCTGACAATGTCCTCTTCCATCTCCCAAAAGATTGAAATGTTAGGGTAAAGATAGTTATGAATAAATATGTGTATGAACATATTTTGTGTCACATTAGAAATTAGTCAGAAAATATAACATTAGAAATTAGTCAGAAAATCTAACCGTGAGGGCTGCTCAAGTTTTGCTGCTCTAGCAACACCATCAGCAGTTCTGATAGGGTCAGTCTGGTCTCGAGTGCCATACACCACAACACCTAGTTGACAATAACCAAGTGCAGTGGCCTGGAACCAACCGAGATCCACACAGACACCTTTTGCTTTCAAAGCAGGATTAGCATGAGTCTGAAGCCAAGTCAAGACAGGTAACAATGTTGACCTAAGACGACCTTTGTGGACTAAACGTAATTGTGCATTCAAACCAGCAACCAGCCGATACCATATAGTTGGTGGCACTGCTTGAAAACATATTGATTGTAAAACAAGAAGACGTAAAATGCTTACACTACTTGCAAAAGAGACGGTGAGAAAGTCTACCTGACTCATGAGGCTAGTAAGAACATTATCACTGTGAAGGGTAAAAGGGGCCATATAGCTGCCATCACCTCCAAAAATTAGACAGATTGGAAACCTTTGATGTAGCTTTGGAGGAAGGTCTGGTCTTTTCTCATCCCCACCAAGGAAAAAATCCACATAAGCAAGCATCAAATCTGGAGTTGTAGCAACCTATGGAATCAAAAGATATGGGTATCATTAACTCTTTCACATCAAAAAAATTAAAAGATGAGCTATCATAAAACTGCATTCCCATAAACAGTTAATTTGAAATCAAGTTTTGCAGTAATCTCAAACACATTCAAATAATATATACAAAGTCCAATAATTTTGAATTTTATTGGGATGATTGAAAAGTCCATGCAAGTCTATGCCTAGCATAGCAACATATCACATATAGTGAAAGTGACGGGCTAGGTCTTGAAACTCTACATCCAAAAGAGAACTAGTAGGAAGCAGCACATTAGAGATAAAAAACAATCTAAGAGAAGAAAAAGATGACAAGATGAACTGCAAATCCATGCAGGTCTAGACCCTAGCCAAGTGGCAATATTACTTAGAAAAAGTGACAAGATAGTATGAAAAACAATGTCAAACAGAAACTATTAGAAAGTTCAGTAAGAATTGCAACTAGTAAAAAGCAAATGACAGCAATCATCGCATTGAACCCTTGGCAAACACAACACTATAAAGGTCATACTTAGTAGTTAATAACTCAGGACAAACAATCCATGACACTAACCTTTAACCCCTCATACAATGCCCTAGAACGACATGAACGCAAACATGAATGATCATATTCAGATCGAACAAATTCACGCAATCTTTGTAGCTTTTTCCTCCAGCGCCACTGCTGCCACGACCACGCAAGAGGATATGTAAGAATGCAAAGAATGTTGTGTAATGCACCTTCCCACCATTGATACGAGGCTAGTGTGTTGATCTCATCGACAAATCTGTTGAAGGCATCCTCATAGCTGCAAAAAAGGGGGAAAACATCATACGATACTAACATTATTAAAGTGAATCGCTATAATATGCCATTCCTTCTGTTTAAAGTTGATCGGAAGAATTACAGAGGGAGATATATAGAAACTGTATACCGATAGAGGAACTATGGTTGAGGTTTTGAAGAAGTATGATTTTTAAAGGATATTGGAATGGCCCATCTAGTTCCCGTCTCAACACAGTTTCTACAGGTTCTCTGTATAGCAACCATACAAGACTCAGCAGAGAGTACCTGCAATCATATTCACTACTCAAACTCAAGAACCCCATTTTTTTATTAGCAATACTTGCGCCGTGACCAAAACCAACAGATATATACCCGATCCGAGCCTCCTTTGGCCAACATCAATTCTCAAACAACCCATTCAGGATAATCCTCCAGCTCATTTGTGGTGGTCATTTATCAACTCAACAAACAGGTCAATCTAAAAGGTGATTAGGCCATGGAAACATGTGCAAACAAACACATCACAAAAGCATAGAATCAAGCACGTGATGCACCATCTGCCGTTAACTTTGTCAGTACTTTGAATGCCATCTATTTTTGAAGCAGCTTGTAGGAGGGCATGTCTTCCAACCGCTGAATGTCTTCCAAAAGTAGCTCCCTTTCTAACTGCCGACGTGTGGATTTCATCACCGACTTGCAAATCAATAAGAGCAGAAAATGTGAGGTTGGGGTGAGTAACAACCACAAATCTGACTAGATAAGATGAAGACATAAATGATGCCCTACATTGAAGTCCATATATGAAGCACGCATTGTCAACCATTGATGATCCATTAGCTTGAATGTTATACAGTAGAAAAGGTCAAAAGCTCTCTCGTTCTCTGCAAGTACCATTATCCAGAAACCCGAGTGAGCAAGGACCCACCACTAGTAACATGTTATTAGCTAATACAGCTACAATCTTATTTTGAAATAAATCAATATTGATAGCAGCACATAGGTCGGTGGCAAAAGCACAGAAAGCTTCTCCACAAGCACAGACCACTCACGAAAATTACTTTTTATGGGCAGCACATTGAAGAGGCCCAGAAAATAATAGAAGAATGCAACTTCACTAAGCTACTACGCTATTTTGGTAACATTAGATATCACAAAATACTATCAATAAAGATATCATAAAGTAAATATTAATTTTGTTTGCATTTTGGTCAGTTATGTAACACCAGAGAAGTCAATTTGAAGGACTTCAATCTGGCAGGGTTGATTAATTTCCTTCCCTTGTCGCTTCTGACACTAGGGCGAACCTCCCACCGTTCTGTTGCAGCTCTCCCTGCAGCTACTGTTATGTTCAGTGCTATAATTTCTAGTTTTCCAGCAAGACAGCTATTCATATTCCCACCTTTATCAACCATACAAAGTCTCTCCATCACGTTCTAGGATCCACCCTTCATGCCATAACTCTTCCATTCAAACCCCATTTTTTCTAAAGAGGCTACTGAGTTGAATTTGAGTAGATATGGCGCCCTCTAATTCATGTCCCCCTATATTAAATAGGAAAGGAACCTCAATTTTTGGAAAAAACCGTATCATAAAAAGTTCTCAGGAATCACTAGGAGACTCCTGATAACTGCTGGGATAAAAAAGCACAAAGCGGGAAGGAGCTGCTGGGATCCTTATAACTGCTTAAGGTCAAGCAAGAAAACGCAGACAAACTCAAATAAAGGTATATTTTAATATTGTATTAAAAACTTTCAGCAGACTATTAATCTTTAAATAATCGGCAAGATAGCTTGCAAACGCATGTACGCACAAGTGTGCATAGTATTATATTCGTATCATGTATCTGAAATACCTATATTGTAGTATGTGGTATATTGTGTTACAATACAATATGACGCAGTAAAGCCTAGGCGTGCATGTGTAATGCAAAGTCATAGAAATAATACTCTGTAATATCCATATACTGTAAATCCAAACATTTAGTGGTTAAGCATGTCTTCAGTATACATCACAGATCTTCACAGCAGATCATTTAGGTTTAAACTTTTAACTGGTACATGTATAAGTCTAGCATCTGATGCATCAGATGGTTCAACAATTTTGTAATATACTGAAGAATAACATTGATCATTTATACATAAATCCAGTATATCGAACAATTTAAACCAGAATCCGATATAGAAGAAAGACAGGAAGATGAAGTGTCATGCCTACTATTTGGAATCTACAAACCCCGCATGCTTGGATGTTTTTTAGCAAAACAGAGAATGAGGTGGATCACAAGAAGCAAACTAAGTGTGTTTGGATGTTGTTTTTCAACAAAACAGAGATGAAAGGCAATTAACATCCGACGAAGTAAACCAAGTGGCAATAAAAGAGGGGCCCTGACATTGATTGAAAATTTCCCAAAATTGTTAAAATTTCCATGAGATTTTCTAGTTCCAAAGTTGGCGGCATGTGCAATGGCTCGTAAGTCAACAAGCTGGTAATTCTATGGAAATTCCAAGGTTCACTAAAAGTGTTGGGGCCCATGAAGTACATTCTGTTCAAGGGCATCATATTTTATAGCCTTTGGATGAATGACCAATAAACATTCAAAATGAGCTTAAATTGTGTGTTTGCATTATTTGAATCATACTTGAATAAGTTGTAAAATTGATTTAATCAAAATATATATGTGTTTGTAAATGCTAACTTATGATTGTATCAATATGGTATAACATTGTAACTAATAGTAGAACGAAATGGTGATGTAGCAGAATTACCTTAACTCAGGCTTGTTGTTGGTTGAGGGTGAAATATCTAGAATACTAGAGGGTGAACCCAAAATTCTCCAGCTGAACATAAAGTTGACCACCTGTAGGTCACAAAGTGCCAGCAGATCATAGAGCACAAGCATCAGAAAACTTTTGAATAATGTGACTAAGTAATCACATGTTGACAATATGTTTTGAAGTACACATAGAGGAACATTGAAAGCAATCTTGTTTAATTTGACAACATGTAAGGCTCACTAGACTAGAACAAAACCTGAATATGTTAATCACTGAAAACTACAGAGGAACATAAAATTCTGATAGTTTTATGCAGAGAGTTGAACTATGTGCACCAGCTCGTAAGCACATCCATAAAGCATTCCCACATCCATGTGATAGGTTCAAACAAGCTAGAAAACAGACTAGATCATTAAAATTTCCTGATGTATCATTGCCATAAATGTGCCATGCTTGGGAAAGCCATGGTCAAGCTCCTAGAGAAACATATCTCACAGGGTAAACAAATTTATTGCAGCTATCACCAGTTTTCACATAATATATGTATCATTATTGTTGCAAAACCATGTCACAAATTCAGGATTTGAGATTTTATTCGGTGAGTTCAAAAATTTTAGCATTTGGAAATGATACGATTCAGTAAAAGTTTGACCAAATACTCAATAAGAACTTGGTTTAAATTTGGACATATAATGTGTACGTACATATAAATACAAATATTACACACATATATGCTATTATTCACATTGATCTATAGTTATATATACACACATGATTTTCACATTGGTCTTATTCCATTAACAAGTCACTTGTGAAATTTACAATAGCCTGTCCCATTCAATAATGATGAAATATTGTGAAATTATGGTTTCATTACATAAAAAGTTAATTATTAATTCAAAAATGCCATGATTTCTATGACTATGATTGTATCCATGATTCTTTGCAATTGGTGAGTTGTCTTATATAATGCCCATGGCTAACTATCATAAGTTGAATCTAGTTTGCAACATTCTGAAAATGGTGCAAATAGATATTTAGAGATATTTTGATACTCTGCAATATAACACTTACAAGAGACCCAACATCTAAAAGGGGGAAAACAGATGTTGTTTACTCACCACAATGGTAAGACCCCAGAACGCGTCCAGTGCAGCTACTCTCTTAGTCTTCTTCTTCGACGCCTCCCCCGGATCCAAAGTTGTAACTTCCTTGACGCTCTCATTCCCCTCGGCTGGCTGTTTCTTCGAAAGAACAGTAGCATCGCATTCCCCTGCTTCAACGTCGACAGTAATGGAAGAAGGGTTGTAGTGCTGCTGCTCCGCATGAACCTTGACCGCATTTGCCATCTGTGCATATGATGCCTGCAACCATTAGTGCATATCAAAAAAATGATTGAACCAAAGAAATTCATAATTATGCTCAAGATGAGGAATATGTTTCAGAGGAAGTTAGGGATTTTAGAAAATAGTCAAGAATCATATAATATTTTCAGAGGAAGCTAGGGACTCTAGAAATTCATTTGTTATAACACCAACATAAATTTGCATCCATTAGTGCTGGAAAATGTGTACATGTAGCAACTTAAACTAGCTTCGTAAGAAAAGGATTTCTAGATAAAGATAACACATTCAACAGAAGGCCTTCAAATCTCACAAGGAAGTAAAGTTAACAACAAATTGATATGATTAGATATTCAATCAACAACATACCAACCTCACCAGATCACAACACAGCCATAACTTCAAAGAAAGATTCAAACCAACATTCATCAACCCAGGCCCATCCAAACTAACAGAATGTGTTGCACCTATCTTCACAATTATCTTGTCTTCAACTGAGCCCTGTAAGATCTTATATATGTAGAATCTCAATAGTCATTCCCTACTTGTTTTGGTGAAATGGAACCCGATTAGGTTCTCTCTTGGTGAAATAAATGAGGAAGTCAAATGTATACAATTGAGTGCATAGGCAGGTGCAATTATCTAGCTAACTTACAAGAAGAATGTGACAGTATGATAATACACCTCTACAATAGCTTTTTCCCTCAGTATGAAAAAATAATTTAAATCATATGTGAAAAAATCAACCTAATTTTTATTTTGGCTAGTTACATTGTTGTAACTTTGCTTAAGCCTTTATTTCTGTTGAATTCATTTCTGGAAAAGAAGCCAACATGTTTCTCTCATCTTGTCTGTGTACAGAATCAAGAGTTACTTTATTCAACACCTCTTTAATATGAAAGGTAACATAAACTTCTTGCCTCACATGTGAAGCTCTACATAGACCACTCCAGCTCCCAACAATCCATGACAACCTTCATGGCAGTCTAAGGTAAATCAAAAGCTTCTGGAGCAGCTTTATTCCTCACATATACACTATTTTATCACAAGAAGAATAAATTGATCCAAGCGTGATGTACTGGTAAAGAAATACAAACATGCTCTGAAATTGTTGACAGCCTTGCCATAAAAGAGGTCTAAATGTTAACCAATACTATAGAATATTCATATCACGGTCTTATGTAGCAAGATAAATGGAAAACAATGTTGTAATGGTGGTTCGGATGACAATCCTTTCTATATCGAATGAATTGACAAGCTTTACATCAAACAAAACCTTTATTCTAAACCTATAGAAAAGAGGGAAAATAGCATCTACATAATTATGAAGGAACTTTTATTGTTTGCCTCACTTGCCTCGCTCCAAGCATTTTACCTATAATAACAAAAATAATTATCTAAAACTATTATATAGACATGTTACAATTATAGCACATTGAAAGAAAAAAATAATTGAACAATGAGTAGCTTCTTTGGCCAAGCTATTATTGACCCGATTGCATCTTCAATGATTTGATAATTGTCAAATGGTCTAACCAGTTGCTCTTCAGGTTTAATTGCCACACCAATGCAAACAACAGCAAATGCAGACCCTAACTTTCCTCCTCCTATTACAAGGTCAGGATTCACGCCTATCACTTGTCCTTGAGCTACAATTGACGTTCCATCATCGAAACTTAACAACCTCACGACCTATAAGTTGTACGGATTACAATGTAAAATTTTAGATATCAAGAATCAAAGTTATTAGGAGTTTTTTTTGTTTAATAACATGTCTTTCTGTAATGGTGGTTCCGCTACATGACTTTTGTGGCATGGGTGTTCCTTCATTCCTAGTTGTTTCCATATTCTACACTACAAAACACTTATGAAATTAATAAAATCATAACTTATAATTATTACTAAAAATTTGAATAATTACTTGATATGCTTGAAATGGAACACTCCCGCATGAATTTCCCAAAATTATTGCTTCGAGATGTTCTTGTCTTTTTTTCAGATCTGACAACTCTATTTTTTGTGACTCACATATGTGTTGTAGGTCTTTGACTGTACCTTCAAAACCCTCAACATATGCCTGACTAAACTTGTAACATCCCTGACCTGGGTTATAACCTAACCCTAGAAGTTTTGCCTAAATATGTGATTAAACACTTGTAATTATCTTTTAGCAGGTAATAAAAGCCCCTAAGGAACATATGTTTCCATTCATGTCCCCTAGGAATAATGTTGTAGTATTGTTTTGCAATACAGGGATCTATGTGCAAATTACCCAATTAAGGGAATAACTTGCAAATTGCACATGTTGAGATGTTCCTCTGATGTTGAGACATCATGAGGATGTTTATGATAAAATTTGAGGGATTTCCCAAGCTTGAGCACCAAGGTGCAGTTGTGGAAGCAACCCCTGTACTTGAAAACCCTAAATTGGTGTAAAGTACAATTTACCCAATTTGAGGGGTGCAACTTATAAAATACATCATCTAAAATATCTTTTATGACTCTTGGCATCATTTAGAAGAGAAATGATGAAAAGGTCACTTCATTTGAATAATCATATAATGAAAAACACCTTTATGATTGAATAATCAAGGTGTAAGTACTATAGCCTTTTATGTGTGTGCTTTAGTAATAGGTTAATCTTCTTTGCCTTCATTTCTTGACCTTAGAAGAAGTTTGTCCTTATAAATAAGAGGTAGGGGCGAGCAAAGAAGAAAGGGAGGACTTAGATGAGAAAATGAGGAAAACCTATGTACTTATGTTGAAATTCCACCCAAGTATATAAGCCCTTTTCCTCACTTAGCAAAGGAATGTTTCTTTCGTTTCCTTCACTGTTCCCCCTTGATCAACCGACTAAGGAGAGCTATGGAGCTCAGGAGGACGTCCAGGGGAGTGCAAGGTAGGTTTGGATCCTTCCTTTTTCTTAAATTCTTGGATGAAACTCGAATTCAAGGTCAAATTCATGGCTAGCTCACTTAGCTCTATCTTTCTAGCCATCTCTTCTCAACTTTCCTTGGAGGATTCACCTTGGCCGACCTATGGAGCTTCTAGTACGCCATTAAAGGCTTGGATCTCGAAAGGTTGGAGCTCAAGGAGCAAGCTTTAGGCGGGTTTTATAACTCTAAACCTATGCTTTGTTATATACATCTTTTCTATGCTTTTAGTTGCTAGTTCTTCTTCTTCCCTATCTTCCCTTGCTTCCTTGCAAGCCAATCCGTGAGGAACTGTTGCTGTTCTTGAGCTAGAAGATGAGGGCGTTATTTCCTATGCTTATCCACAGTTTTCCACTTTACCATACGACCTCAACCAATTGCCCATACGGTTTACAAAATCGTTTGGTGGGCAAACGGTTTCAAGGTCGTATGAAGGCATACGATCTCAAGACCGTATGGCCACGTTGACCAAGCGCGGACCATATGGGAATCCTGTTCAAAATTATGTAGGTTAATCACCCACAAAATTTGAGAGGTTAACTCCAAAGGGATCGTGAGATATAAGCAAATCAATTAGCAAATCCAATTGAACTTAGTTCTGATTTTCAATCTGCTTAATTTGCCCTTTTTGGGAAAATGGTCTCAAGACCGTATAAGATGGTTGACTAAGCATTGACCGTATGATATTACTGTTCATAATGATGTTATTTAATGACTCACCAAATTTGATGGACTAATTCCAAACGAGTTAAAAGTTGATGGTTGATTACTAGGGCAAACCCTAATTGAAATCAGTGCTGAAATCACAATGAACTAATTTGAGATTTTGGGTTGATTAGCCCAAACGGTCTCAAGACCATTTGGGGAATCATCCAAACGGTCTCAAGACCGTTTGGGGATCACCCAAGACCATATGGAGGTCTGGGGTCAAGTATAGTTGACCAATTGAAGGTACAAAGATACCAAATTACATTGCCATTAAGCATTGATGTAATGATCAACTTAATAAATCAAACCTTGATATATTTTCACTAGAGTCCAAAGGATGGATGGGCAAACGGTCTCAAGACCGTTTGGAACTCATCCAAACGGTCTCAAGACCGTTTTGTGACAACCCAAGACCGTTTGGAGGTCTAGGGTTAAGGTTATTTGATCAATTGAGGGCCCAATTACAATGGGTTATTAAAATAATCAAATTGCTGATTAGTGACTTAATTAAGGTTCAACCCCTATCAAATCAATCTAGATTTTGATGAATTCTTGGGAAAACGGTCTCAAGACCGTTTGGAGTATATCCAAACGATCCCAAGACCGTTTGGGCCAAGTTTGAGCCCAATTGGAGGTCATCGGATGGGTTCAACTTTGATTTGTTTCACATTATTGAGTGTTGATGGTTGAACGTTTATAGACCTTAATTGAACCAACTCCAACCCTAATTGGATATCAATTGAGGGTCAATTGAGTGACCAATTGGTTAAGGCTAACCCTAATTGTCTCAATTGATAAGTGGTTAGCAAGCTTGAGACCAACTGAAGGCTTCAACATAGGAAACCCTAATCGAGTTTACCCTTTGAACCACCTTGGAGGTCCATACGATCTTGAGCTTTTGAGGGCATTCGACCTCAAGACCATATAAGGTCATTCGACCTCAAACCGTATAAGGTCATTCGACCTCAAACCGTATAAGTTCATTCGACCTCAAACCGTATGAGGGCATTCGACCTCAAACCGTATAAGGTCATTCGACCTCAAACCGTATAAGGTCATTCTACCTCAAACCGTATGAGGGCATTCGACCTCAAACCGTATGAGGGCATTCGACCTCAAACCGTATGAGGGCATTCGACCTCAAACTGTATGAGGGCATTCGATCTCAAACCGTATGAGGGAATTCTATCTCAAACCGTATGAGGGCATTCGACCTCAAGATCGAATGAGGGTATACAACCTCAAGATCGAATGAGGGCATACGACCTCAAGATCGTATGAAGGTTGAAGGTGTGAAACCTATTGGAGACTTTTGAAATTAAGTCTGCCTAATGCCTTGAAGGCTTAAATGGTTTAATAGTTGTTCAACCTAAACCCTAATGATACCAAAAGACATTAAGGGTCAAGTGGTTAGTAAATTAAACCATGATGATGATCAATGTGTAATTTACCATAATACCCTTGAAAGGTTCAATTGAGTGAAACCTTGTTCTAATCAAACCCTAATCACTCAATAGTGGTGATTTGGTCTATGTTAATCAAAGTGGACTTAAACCAACCTGATCTAGATTGGTCTTATCACCATCTACAAGTATGAGGAGAGAGAAAGTATCTTAAGAAAGAGAAAGTACCCTTTTATGATGGAAATTCAAGTAAAGTACCTTCAATACACATGAATGTGCATGATTAGGGTATGATCCACCTATGTGAGATCATGGAACCCTAATTATGATAAATGATGAATCTTAAACTAATCTGAGAGCATCAATGATGATGTTCCTCATACATGATGATGTTATGAGTTCAATTCACCATAATGTGAATAGTAAACCCTAATTCAAGGGTGATGACATGTAATGTGAATAGTAAACCCTAATTCAAGGGTGATGACATGCAATATGGGTAGTAAACCCTGATTGATGAGAATCAGAGAATTTAGCTCTTATGATAAGAGTGGAAAGTGTATTTCTTGTTTTGAATTACCTTTATCAGTTGAATTAACCATGCATGTTCTGATATGAAGATGATCATATCCAGGTATGTATGATGATACTACATTCATTAAAATCATGTTGTCCGCTTTATGAATAGTGATATATCCTGGTGCCTTGATAGTGGCATCTTATGAGATTAATGGGATGTGAGAGCCATGAGTATCATCAAGGTCATGCTTAACAGATGACTTGTGATGAGAGAATTGAGAAAATGGTAATTGATGTAAGTTAGACTTGTTACATTTAGTATCTTTCCTTCTTAACTGCTATGCTAATGTTTAAATGTTCAAGAACATGTATGTTATCTGATAAGTGATAACTTATGAGTTTGATAGGTTGATTGAGTCATGAGTAATATGTGTTGATGATTATCAAAGGTCATATTATTTAGATGACCAGATAAAATAAGATGTTCTTGGTAATAAATGTTATGATTAGTCCAGGGGTTTGGACTCTCACTTTCCGAATTCTTAGTGATAAGATGTTTGGGGATTGATATCCCTATGTTAAATTATGAAATGTGATCCTAATATAGAGTGTCACTATGAGAAATTCTATTACAAGACAATCCTATGAAAGGCTTAACTGCAGACTTAGGGGTGATGAATGTAAATAACCCTTGTGTCACTTGAGTATGGTTAAGTATGATTTCATGTGTACTAATCATACAATTATGTTGTGGTTTTGGAATCCTAACACATTGTAGAAAAGGGTATGGCTACAGGCCATGATATCCCTTATTATAATGCCAGGTGATGGATATATGATCTAATCCTGAAGAGAGCCAGTGTGGTGATGATGGATTTACAATAAATAAATGTTATACATGTCTTTTTTTTTCTAAAAGAAAAGAGATATGTGGGTTGATTTAGAGATGCTTTGCTTCTAGTAGGAGGTATAGATTACAATCTGTGAAACATTTTTCTAACTACTCTTAAAATATATATGACTTTTGTGTGTACTGTTATTTCTCTTATTCTGTAATAATCATGTTTCTGGCGAAGAGTTATAACTCCCGCTGGGACAATTTTTAAAATTGTCTCACCCCGTAGATTTCAATTGTTTTTAGGTGGTCGTCAAGGACGAAGGGACCAATCTCCAGGTGACCAGTATCAGCAGCAGTAGTACCCGGAGCAGCAGTAAATCCCAGGTGGACATTCAGACTGTTGAGTTATATAGATAGATAGTCATTCCTATGTGTCCTCTGTACTCTCAGGTCTTGAAGTCTTTTGGTTATGAGTTCTTGAGATTTTGTATCTCGTTGTATATAATTACTCAAGAAGTAATTATCATGAGATGTAAATAGTTTATCTCCTTTTATGAATGAAGCTTTATGGATTCAAGCTCTTGTCTCGAAAAGTTTTAAATTTCTCGTGATTTTTGTCTTCCGCTGTTAATCGAATCGCTTCCGCTAAGTTTAAATTGTGTTTGTAATGTGGTTTGGAGATCAGAGCCCACAAAACTCATTACTCTCATGGTTCACACGAGCCTTCTTTGCACCCAATATTTGATCAGCAATTTCATCTTCATCAAGATTTGCATCATTGTTTTCAACTGCTGATTGTAACTTGTCCTACAACAGTAACCATAATGATGATAAAAAATTGAGCAAATAAAGTCAAATATGTCATGAATAATTTTATACTTACAATTAGTTCAGCTGATTTTGCATCTATAGGAGTACCGTCCTTCTTATGGGTAGCAACAAACAACTGCAATCAACTAACGGGACCCCCTTTATTCTTTTGTTGCAACTGTTATTAACACACAAATAAAGTATAAGTAGAGTGTGAATGTGTTATGATATTATTATAATTATAATTATGTGACAAATCACTCACATTCTCTCTCACACAAGCATAGGGCATCGACCCCAATGTATGTCGTGTGGTAACAAACTTTCTACTCATACTATTCTTTGCACTCCATAACTGCAGTTCTTGAACATTAACCTTATCACCAATAAAAACTAAGAGAAGACATCATATATAACAAATTATCTTACCTTTCCGTCATTAGAGTCCCAGAAATTCACAAGAAAAGCCCACTGCAATGGGTCAACACGGGAAGGACAATCATTAAGTCTGTCTATTTTGTCTTTGTGGTGCATATAATTTTTTCTTTTGATTTCAGATTTTAAGTTTCTCCAACAATCCCTAACTGTGCGTAGAACCGATTTCTTTCCCTTTGATTCGATAGTAAATTTCTTCTGTTAAATGAAAAATAGAATGAATATAACAAATATACACTTCAATAACACTTTACTAAAATATATTACCAAGACATAATTCCATATTTCAGTTTTCTTTCCAGCTGGTACTTGTCGCCAATCCAAGTAATCTAAGGGTGCCAGTTGTGAATTTCTAGCAATTGTTCCCAAAAAAGAAGACAAGTCATTTTGATGAGGTCCAATTGGTTCTCCATTCTCATCTAATGTGATTGGTAATTTTGCATCCCCTGTCTTACTCCATAATCGAAGACACTTAGAATAGCCTCGTTTTTTATTATACACAGCACCACCTAAAAATTTAAAACAATATGAGGCAATTATTTTTAAAATATACATATAGATGCTAAAATATTAGGTAATAGCTAATTGGTGTAAATTGTTGATTAGAAACTTATGTACCTTCATCATGATTAGCAGTAGTTTCTTGATCAACCAATTCGAAGTCCTCATCATTTACATGATTGGTTTTGACCTCATGATCTATATTGTCATTATCAATAGAATGATAAGCTCTCATGTCATTATTTGCCAAAGAATCCCTATGACCAGCTCCAACCTCATGATTGATATTGGCTGTATCAACTGAATGACCAACTCCGGTACCATTGCTTGCTAAAGAATTAGCCTTATGAATAGAATGACCAGCTCTGATGCTATTGTTTGTCAAAGAATTTCTATGATCAGCTCCAACCTCATGATTTATATTGGCATTATCAACACAATGAGCAGTTCTTGTACGGTTGTTTAACAGAGACATCCTTCCACTGATTGGAACATCCTAATTTATCATTGACACATGCGGATGCTTCTCTTTTTTGATGTGTACTTCAACATTTTTGCTGCTGAAAACAGATGATGCACCAACCTTTTTATTAGTTTTATTACTCAAATCAGCTTTAGAACTTCCAAGATCAGCATTAACTGAACCAAGATATCCTCTTTTCACTCCCAAATCAGCATTAACAGAACCAAGATAACCTCCATTCATTCCCAAATCAGCATTAACTGAACCAAAATAGCCTCCATTCATTTGCAATCGTTTAGACATTCCTACAAAGATAAATATTAAGACAGAATCTTACAACTATAAGTACAAAATGATAATAGATATATTATATGTCACCGTACCCGCCAATTTTCGTTTAATTACTCCATTGTTTGCATCATCAGTTTCTCGTGCAGACAACAATTGTGAACGTCTTTTCAACATCCTGAAAATATAATGCATAACAAATATTAATAAAACAAAACTATAACCATAAAAATATAGTTAAATAATAATGGTTGTAGGGGCTACCTGATATAAACATTATAAAACAGTTGTTGATTCGATTATTGAGAAAAAAAAGTTTGCAAATTTTAAGAGAAATAGAATGCATATTAAAGGAAGAACAATGGTATTGATAATTAATAATAAATGAATAAAACTAAATTCTTATAACGCTACATCAAGATACAAAATATTAAAAACTACATATGATAGATCACAACGATCTCAATCAAGTTGCTCATCATTTTTGCCATCGTAAAAAGTTACACCCTCCATATCTTCTCTAACCAAATCAGATCCATCAGAAACATCGCTGAAAATAGATTCCCAATCATCTGCATGAGAATCTTCGGGTACGCATGTCCCATCCATGAAATTTTCAGTAAGCTTCTCATCCATGTCATAAGTATCACGTGGTGTCATATGCACGACAAAGCTCCACCTACGGTGATTGATGCCAGCCAGATAAAAGACTTGTTGTACTTGAGAGGCCAATACAAATGGATTTTCAATTAAGTCAATGAGTTTTAATTTGACCATTGTAAATTCATTTTCATCTTTTTTGATGCCCTTGTTTGCATTGACCCAATCACCTTTGAACAGTACAACTTTCAGTTGCTCATAGTAACTAATCTCAAAAATCTCTCGGAGTACCCCATAGTATGTAACTTGACCCAATTTAGGATTTTTGTCCTTGGAACTGGAAAAACTTTCTGTCTGGGCATTCACCATTATCCCACTATTCTGGGTTTTTTTACCATGTTCCCCCTCCTTGGTTCGAAATCTATATCCATTTGTTACATATCCATTGTATTTGTTCGCCATATTTTGTGGTCCCCGAGCTAGAGTTAGTAAATTTGATGGCAAATTTTCTGACTTGGCCTTCTCTTCAATCTGTATACATTATGAATTGAGTTATTAATACAATTCTCTAACAATATTAAATGAAATTAATGTTATAGACTTACGTGATTCTTAAACCAATCACTAAAAGTGTTCATATGAATATTACTGATTTCCCAATGTCTTGCACGCGGATTCAATTTCTTCACGTGGTGAATGCATTCCCTGCTAACAAGTACATAAGTCGTGTGTACAAACATCTAACGGTGAGCATGCATATTTCTTAATAATTTAATGAACTCACTCCATGAACGGTTCAACTGCAACACAATTAGATAAAATATACTGATGTGCAGTTTTCAGCATCACATCTTCAAGATAAACAGGAATACTCTTTCCTATTCGACGCCCTTTGTGTGAAAATATAGACCAATCATCATCAGTAACAATATCGTCATCTTCAACATCATTTCTAGCCAATTTTGTGACCCTTGTCTCTACCCCGGAGAGATACCTTGAACAAAATGTTACACATTCGTCTTCCAGGTAACATTCTGCTATGGAAGCTTCTGGAGCAGCTTTCTTCCTCACATATTCTTTCAAAGTTTTCAAGTATCTATAATGATAAATAGAATTTGTTTAAAATCAAAAAATATATTTGATAAAATTTTAGTGAAACAAATAGTAAAAACATACTACCTTTCCACTGGATACATCCAACGATAAAATGGTGGTCCAGCTATCTTAGCTTCTCGTGGAAGATGAATGACCACGTGCTCCATTATGTCAAAAAATGAGGGCGGGAAAATCTTCTCCATGTTGCATAGAGTCACCGCAATTCTAGATTCTAACTTCTCAATAGCATACGGATTTATCTCTTTTGAGCATATGTCTTTGAAAAATCTAGACAACTCAGTTATCACAGTTATGACGTTCTTGCTCGGCAACGCTACCCGTAAAGCCAATGGCAGAAATTGTTGCATTAATATATGGTAGTCGTGACTCTTTATTGCTAACAATTTTCTTTCTTTGATGCGTGCATTTCGCGAGATATTGGAGGAATAACCTTCTAGAACCCGTACAGACTTCAAAAACTTACAGAATAATTCTTTTTCCTCTTTTTTCAAAATAAAACAAGAAGGTGGAATAATATTCTTACTTCCGTTCTTGATAATGTGCAGTCTAGGTCTTATTCCCATCTCTAAAAGGCCATAATGTGATTTTTCATTATCCTTTGACTTGTCCATCCCAAGTAATGTGTGAATCAAACTCTCACATACATTCTTTTCAATATGCATTACGTCAAGATTATGACGAATAAGGTTGTACTTCCAGTATGGCAACTCAAAGAAAATGCTTTGTTTTTTCCAATTGTAAGGCATATTGTCTACATCTCTGGTTTGAACTAAAACTTGATTTCCAAACAACATCTTTGGAGCAGGTCTTAATTCTTCTTTTCCATCAAATGAGGACATATCCCTACGAAATTTATGATCCATCGGAAGGAACCTCCTGTGGCCCATGAAACATTATTTCCTACTATGTGGTAGTCTAATAGACCACGTATCCTTATTGTAAACAGGGAATGCATCATACCCACTAGTTTGCCAACCAGATAAATAACCATAGGTAGGGAAGTCATTTATCGTCCATAGTAAGGCGGCACGCAATTTGAATACAGCTTTACATCAGCATCGTAGGTATCAACACCAACTTCCCACAGTTCTTTCAACTCTTCAATCAGAGGTTGTAAGTAGATATCTATCTTCATTCCTGGTTGAGTTGGACTAGGAATTACCATAGAAAGGATAAAATTAGGTGTCTTCATGCATAACCATGGTGGAAAATTGTACGGAATCAATATGACTGGCCAAATACTATATGAGTTACTCATCATGCCAAACGGATTAAATCCGTCAGATGCTAAACCAAGATGCACATTACGAGAATCAGATGCAAAATCAGCATGCATGTTATCAAATGTCCTCCATGTAGGTGAATCTGCTGGATGTCTTAAAACTCCGTCCTTGGTGCGACTTTCATCGTGCCACCGCATTAGTGGTGCGATTCTAGAGGACATAAACAATCTCTTCAACCTAGGAGTCAAGGGAAAGTAGTGCATAACTTTACAAGGAACTCTTTTCTTTTTAATTCCCATACTTTGTGCACCGTCTACATCAGTTTCAGTCTCTATATATCTAGAAACATGACAACGTGGGCATGAGGTATTATTTGCAAACTCCTTGCGATACAAAATGCAATCATTTATACAGGCATCAATTTTCTCGTAGTCAAGATCAAGGTCCCTAATTATTTTCCTTACTTCATAGTATGAGCCAGGCAATGTGTCACCCTCAGGAAGCAAATCGTTCAAAAGTTCGAGCAGCTCAGTAAATGATTTATTGCTCCAATGATTGCTACATTTTATATGGAACAACCTCACGACGGTATACAGCTTGGAATATTTCTTATTTCCAGGATACAACTCTTGTGCAGCAATCTCTAACAATTTGTAGAATTGCTCAGCTTCTTCTTCGTCAACAAATACAAATGAATCATCGTCGTCGTTGTCCATAGTTTCTCGACAGTTTTGGACTCCATATGCATCATGCAACATGTCTCTCATATCATCAAACGACATGTTGTCTTGCATAGAAGAATCTTCCGTGGCATCAGAAGAAGTCTCACCATGAAAAATCCAACCAGTGTAGCTGCTGAAAAAACTATTCCATAACAGGTGCTCGGTTGTCACTTGACGGTTTTGTCTTTGTGTATTTAGACACTTTTTACAAGGGCATAAGATAGTCTCATTCCTACTACATTTTTTGAAAGTGTCCTCTATGAATTTGACTACCCCAGTTAAGTACTTTGTACTGGTCCTGTCTTCCTCAATTATCCAGCTTTTGTCGATCATACTTCCCTAGATAAATGTAAGTAAACACATCAATATAATCAATATATACATAGAAATTATTAATCAAACGGAAAGATTTAAAAAAAATAATAATAAAGAAGGTAAAAAAGTATACATAAATTTAACACAAAGAAAATTTAAATATATAAATAAGTAGAAAATCAATAAAGTATAATACCGATCATATTATACATTATATACTACATAATACTTTGACAAGACATGTATATATCTATTTATCTATGACGTATTGGCAATAAATATCAAAATAGTTTTATCTTGTACAAAATACAATTGAGTTAGCATGTAAGAACGTAAGCCATGCATGTATAACATATACATATAGGTTGTTATACAAGCACATGAAAAACCTGAGCTCAATGGTTATGTAGAGACTAATCTCTTTTAGGGGAGTGGTAGTCTATTATGTGAAGAGTCATCTCATGAATGGAATGAGCAGTTATATGTAGGTCAGTTTTATGCATTTTCCATTTGCCTGCCAAACATCTTTTTGCTCTGGCTCTCTCGGCTTACATAAATTCTGGTTGGTTCTTCTATAAGGAGTTTATGTATATTATTTAGAATAAGATTTCAGTAGGGTTGCACATATGTGTCAGTATACTCACGTGCTACCATCTTCACATCTCGCTTTATGGGTCTTTTCTGTCTTAACCAACTAGCTAGGCCACAACTTTATTAATAGCTCTATGAGTATGAGTTGACCATTATCCATTTGGATGGAAGATAACAAACATCCGTAGACAACCCTTCAAACCAGCCTACTCCACTCATTCAATACGGAAGGGGCAGTGAATCAATCTATGGTCAGGGAGATGAATTATAGAAGTTGGGTGTCTATTGGGTGCATACACTGTCCAACAGAGATTAAACATTAATATCAAGTGAAATCCCATCACCAACCAAGTGAATGTGCCACTTGGGATATTCTACTATAGAGGAGTTGTTGCCTGTGGTCTAGACACTGAATGATGTTTAGTCCCTGTGTGAAAATTGTAGAAGGATCCTATGTCTATGAAGGTTGGTAATTGCCGATAGTTCCTCTAGATACTTGACTTCTAGGTAAACATCAACCCGCACTTCCAAAGCCTCTGAATGTAAAGGAAATATCTAATTGTAAATGGAAAACGCCACATTCTCTTTGGGGTCAATTAAAGAAGCAATATCCAATTGTAAATGGACTTGAGGATGTACAATGCAGTCTAATTTTAAACGCAATATCTAAATGTAAATGGACTTGAGGATGTACAACGCAGTCTATGATAGGAATGATGAGATTTGGAAGATAGTCTGAAAACAATAAACCATATTAAGCCAAGATCTACCTAGCCTAGATGTCAAAGGGGCAGTAACACAAAACATATGGATGTGGCAATCTGAACACCAGTTTAGCTGGTAGAGCTGTTTCCATACCTGTTTCAGAACTAAAGGTAGAATATTATCATTAAATATGAAACAGTAATTGATCATTATATGTAGGTGAAATAGACTGGCATACCCCTAAGATGATAGAAGTAGGATTGCATTGAAATTTGAAAGGTTTCCCATCTGAGCCAACAACTGCATTGAACAATCACCAGACTAGCATACGTCAACAGAATAGCACAAGATCTCACGGGAACACAACCTTCTGCTATAGGTCCAAAGCAAGCAACTAAGCATTGCATTGAAAGGTTTTCCCACCTGAAACCCATTTAGCTACTTATTCAAGGATCAATCTTCTACAACCCAGTCAGGAAGACAAACTAGCATAGCATGAATTTACAAGACTCTAGAACTGGAGATAGTCACAAAAGAAATAGAGGACAACAACCCACTCTTCTAGACCAACCCAGTTCAAGAGTAAAAATAGTCAATCTGCAGAATCTCCATCTTGTTCCTAAAAACCTAATTATGCACAATATCCTACAAAAAAATGAGGGCATTCATACAACAAATGGAATTTAGAACCCTCACAATCATGAGCTGACATCTCAACATTCAGAAGCTACAAGTACCACAACTAGAAGTATAGATACTGCAAAAACCATCAAGAAGACTACAAATTGCATCAATCCGACATACAAGCTAATCCAAATCAAGACTTCTAAAGAGCATGGTGCTAAATTAAGAGTCCATATTAGTGAATACCATCAAAATCATAAATGACACCAATGAATATCAGTGCTAGTGTATAGGCTATAAAAGAGAGTTACACATTGTTTGTGTCACAGTCATATGACATTGTAGATTGTTGTCACTTGGGATTAAGAGAAAAAAGATTATTGTCAGTTGTTAACCTAAGAGGTCCCCTAATTAAATGGATAATGATATGAGATTACTAAATATTTGCTAAATTTTCAAAAAATGACACCGATACATATTTTTTATGTATGTATGCAACGACAGGCAAGATTTTCTAATTCAGTGTTAGCTTGAGACATGTACCTATTTTATATAGAATTTGATACACAGACCTACCTATATACAGTGTCCATGATTGACTTTTGGTTAAACATGATACTTGGAATAGATTAAAATTATAAGAGATGGAAGGGGTTTTAAGGGATGAAAACACTATGATAATGGTACAACTACGTATAGTTCAGAACACTTGAAAATTTGAAGATTCAGTTTGTAAAAAAAACTAAAATTTTAAAAGTCCATCTATATTTTTTAATTGGCCCATCAACACTAGTTCTTTAGATAAACATAATCATGCCTTTATGCATCAAAAAATATGAATTCATTTTGTTTACACTTTTCAGTAAAACAATTACTTTCCGAATTTTTAAGATACCACAAAAAATAGCTGTCTAGCAATCCTATAAAATGTTATAAGATATTTTTTAGAGACCTACCTCATGTAGATCCATAGTACATGAAAAAGTATTATAATTTCATTACTGTCTAGACATGGTAAGAAAGAAACCATAGCTTCAGTGTGTCTAAGAACATGCCTCCACATGTGAAAACTTTCTCTTCATGTATAAAATCAGTCTGGTTGTATTGGTTTATCAATGATTATAACTAAAATGGTTCATGAGGTTTGCCTTTCATCTAGCATAAAAACCCATACTTGTATGGTAATAATAACAGAGTACAATTCAAACTATAAGAGGTATATGAATCTACTCGTAAATTATACATACACCTAGCATAAGAACAAAGAAATGTCCAATCTTCCACACATGTTAGGATTGCTTCTCATGAGGTGGATCATGAACACAACCCAAAATCAGCTTAAACAAGTCAAATTTCATGATGCTGAAGATATTCCAGAAACTAATGAATATAGATGTCAAATATTGCCTTCTTACTTACTTTCAGTTACCAAATTCATATAGGTCATCAAATAGGTCAAATATGGATACTAATTTATGACAAGATGGATGTCTTCATATCTAAATTACAATAAGTCATGGTATTGGAAGGGGACAAACTATAATTTCATGTGTGAATGAGCTTTCATTTATGTAACTTTGTTCTAAACATCATGGCATTGAAGTCAATGACTCTAGGATGAAAATGATATTCGATGAAAATTTCATTCTTTAATTAGTGTGAATATATTGGTTTTCTCTTTCTAACCAGTTATGTATTGTATATTCATGATGGTTAAAAAAATTCCACTGAATTGAATGAGTCAAATGTGATTTTAAAAAAAAAATCACACCTAGTGGGAATCTCATTATTCATCCAGAATTCGACGCCCTGCTTTGGTGATGTTACCTGCCAGCAAGAGTTCCTATCCTAGAAAAGATCTAAAACCATGTTTCATCATGAATGAGGGTTAGGGTGTGTCATGGATGAAGCCTGAGGTATGCCACCCACTAATGTTTCTCATACTTTCATTATCTTATCTTTACTCAATAATTGTCAGACACAAGAAACTAATCTAGCCATTGTATCTAATCCAACTGTAGTAACTTCATTACATGCTATAGAACTAACATTGGTGGCTCTGTAGACATCTAGGAATTTAGTTTCTTTCACCACACCTTCCTTACGATGCAAAAGACCCCTAGTTGGTACACAGTGATACCTTGGCGGTCCAGACATTGATGATAAAAAATAGGATCACCATATATGCTTTTTCCGCACTTTATAAGAAAACTATTTCCTAGGAAATATTCATAACTTCAATACTATCAAAGACCACAGAATGAGCTATTCATTTCTACTAAACCAATACAGCTCAACAAATGAAAGATTACTAAAATATATTTACAATTGTACTTTACAAGAAAGCTATGTCCTAGGAAGTATTCATAACTTCAATACGATCAAAGACGACCAAATAATTTATTCATTTCTACTAAACTAGTACAACTCGACAACTCAAAGATTACTAAAATATATTTACAAAGATAAAAGGTAGTCATTCAAATGGATCATGATTAGATATAAAAATAGATTTCAAGTAGTTATTAACACAGTTGAAAAAATGTATTGCTCTCAACACATAAAGTTATGCATTCATTCATCTGTGAGGCATGGGACTCTGTAAGAACTAGCTTTTTAAAAACAAGTTCCTGAAACTGCTTCTTCTTGGTGAATCAAACAAAGAGAAACTGTTGTAAAATATTTTATCCTAATGAATTTGGTAATATATTTAGAATAGATGAGTTGGTATTTGGTTCACTTATTGTAAGTGGTAGGCCACCACTCCATCCAGGTAACATTTTGAAAGGATAAGTTTTAACTTATTGCCTTGAATAATCCTAGATATCAAGAGGAAGTTCAGTATAGTATCAAAAAGTTGAGTCTCCTATAGCTATTATATTGGAAGCTAAATTTAGAAGGAAGAATATTAATATAGTTACAGACAATATCTAGAATGGTTGTAATTGGATTTCTAATATTAACACTCATTCCCTGGGAATGACTGTAGTTTGCTGGGATCCTCCTCAAATTGTTGTCAATAAAAATGATTGTACTAATCGATGCTTTAACATGAGAATCAACTTTATAGGTGAAGATTTAATTCTTTTATATATCTATGGGAATAACAATGATAATAAAATATCTTCTCTTTGGGATGACCATTTCAAGTTCAAGGATTTGTACTAGAAGTACAAATGGCTCGCTCGAGGTGATTTTAATGTTGTGAGGCTTTCTTCTAAAAGACTGGGAAGAGGAGATCCTTCTGTAGGATGCATGGCTGAATTTAATGATTTCATTTTTTATAAAAATCTGATAGTGATAAATTTGAAAGGAGTAACTTTTACCTTTGGTGATATTCAAAGAGGAATTAGAGTCACGTTATCAATAATTGAAAGATTTTTTCCAATGTCCATATCACCAATTTTTATCATAGGATTTAAAGTGAGAATATCCCTAACATTGCATATTGATCACAAATAGATAATCATTCATGGTGGAGTTTCTAGAAGTAAAAGAAACACTACACTATGTCTTATAAATGCTTGGACTTCACATAAGGACTCCTTGAATATTGTAAATGAAGATTGGTCTATTGAAGTCATTAGTAACCCAATATATACTATTTGTAAGAAGCTGAAGTCTGTAAAGATGCTCTTTCTTAATGGAGTAGAGAATCTTTTGGATATGCTAATGAAAATGTTATAATCAAAGAATTTGAAGCTCGATAGGCCCTCTGTATAGTAGATATGAACCTAGTGATGTTGCTCTGAGAGGTAGAACTTAAAAAAGAATTGAAGCTATTATAGAGGTAAATGCAAGGAATCTCTTTTCAAACAAAAATCCATGATTCACTGGATCTCTTTGGGAGACAAGAATTCTATTTTTTTTTACACTTCTTTTCAAACTAGAAGGGCCAAAACGCTATCAACTTCTTGGATGTCAATGGTATTATGACACAAAATGGAAATACTATTAAGGAGCATATTGTTGATTACTATGCTAATCATTTCAAGAATAAGACCAGATAAAGCATGAGATTCTTGACAATATTGACTTTTCTACACTAAAGGATGAACATGTGAAAGATTTATGAAGATATATATCACTAGGAAAGAGATAGGAAAGGTCATTAAGGATGCTAATGGGGACAAGTGTCATAGTCTAGATGGTTTTAATGCCTACTTTTACAGAACATGTAGTCCTATTATGGGTAATGATATTGTTCGAGCTATTTTAATTTTTTTTCTCAAGAGTTAGACTTCTTAAAGAGGTGAATCGCTCCTTTTTGATGTTTATTCCTAAGGTGAAAGGGATGCTCATATCAAAAAATGGAGACCTATTGATCTCTACAACTTCTTGTATAAAGTTATATCTAGTATCTTAGCCCACATGATTCAGATTGTTCTTCCTAATTTGATCGGTCAAAACTAGCATTCCTTCATTTAAGATTGTAGCATTTGAGATGTTATCATATTGTCTAATGAATTACTAAATGATTATAAGAAGAAAGAGGGGAATGGGAAGTTCTCTATCCAACTAATTTTTGCAAGGCCTATGATTGTTTCAACAGGGATCACATTTTCTACATACTCCAAATAATGGGATTCTCCTAGGTCTAGATTCAATATCTAAGGGAGGTCTTCTCTTATACAAATTTGCAAGTTCTCATTAATGGGGATCCCACCCATTTTTTCAAGCCACAAGAAGGGATTTTTCAAGGTGACCCCATAGCACCTTATTTGTTTGTCATATCTATGGAGGGGCTTAATGGTTTGTTTAAGGCATCTAAAGACAATATGCTTATAATACCCTTAAAAGCATCCAAGGATTGTTCAATACCACATAATGCTTTTTGTTCAAGAATTATAAATCCTTGTCGAGGCTAGTGAGGACAATGTTGTAAATATTAAAGACACTTTGGATGATGCACCTTATCTGGTCTAAAAGTTAGTAGAGTAATGATCATGCTAAAATGTAGTTTCATCTCTAATGAACAACTTTTATCCAATATTCTTAACACATCTAGAGGCATATTCATTGGGAAGTACCTTGTACTTTCTTTTTTCTCTGATAGGCTCACGAATGCAATGAGTTCGTGTATGTTTGATAAAGTGGAAAGTAGGTAAAGACTAACCTGGACGTCTGGCTGTTGTTGGGTGGCGAGTAGGAGAGATCGTGACCTTGGGCTGCTGGGCGGCGACACTGGAGAGATGTCGTGCCCCTCAGGCTGCTGGGCAGCGATGCTGGAGAGATGACGTGCCCCTCAGGCTGCCGGGTGGTGGAATCAGGCGATCAAGAGGAAACGATCGCCTGTCTAGATGATCGTTGATGTCGACGGCCGCCAAGGTGTCCTTCTACGGCTGGGGGAGCGCAGTTGGAGAGCGCCGATCAGGGTTTCCTTGGCATGCGGATGACCAGTTACAGAGCTAGGTTGCGATCCTCTGGATGACCAATTAGCTAGGGAAGACAGAGCGATCGCGTGATATAAAAGAGGGCTATCGTGCGTGGGTTGGATGAAAGGGGAGGCCCGGGAGGGAATGTTGGCGCCAATGAAAAGTTAGATTGTTAATTTTTAGGATATATACATAAAGATATGTATATGAGTTCAAATGAGATTTGTAGTCAAATTTGTAGTCATTACCATTAACGATATTTGTATTACTTACATTTTTATAATTTATAAAGAATAGTAGTTATTGGCTACAAATGGAACGCATGTAGTTAGATAAATTGTAGCTAATTCATGTTTTTTTGGTAGTGTAACATCCATATTTTGTCAAAGCACTTGGAACTCTTCACTTTACTTAAAGGTATGAAATCACCTATGTCAATAGATAGCCAAATACTCCAAAACTTCACTCCAACACATCCTACACACCTTAAAAGAAATTTCATCCTCAAAATTAAGTCAAAAATCCAGTCTTTCACATCATATACATCTTAAAAGGAATTCCGTCCTCAAAATTAGTACCTACATTACTTTAAAAGAAACCAAAGATATTCAATCATATTTAGGGAACCACTCCATGTGCAACATTCCATAAGCAAGATCTCCATAACTATATCTTAACCAATCCTAGGAGGCTATAGAAACATCTAGGGTGAACCACCCCTCACCATGTGACATGGTTTAGATGCTTTGGTTGTGTCATTCCATATTTTTCATTAGGATTCTCATATTCCTTTTACCCAAACATCAAGTTCTAACATTATGACATTCTTTGGGAAGTGTTATTTATAATTAAAATAAATTATCCATACAGATCATGACAAGCATCATCATTTCAGGTTGTGCTAATGTTCCAATGATATTCAACATCTTTATTAAGCATTACATTTGAACCACAACTAAGAAGTATCACTAATATGATATATTTTTTTTGGTCGATATCACTAATATGATATCATTTAACTTTACCTATTAAGTTTCACGTTTATTAGTGAATTCATCACTAGATTCACCAACCATATGCCATAACTATTCATGTAACACATATCATTAGTGTCATCTCAGTTTGCTTTCTCATATTAGGTTTAAACTCTATTAGAGATCATTACAATATTAGCCAAATATTCACATTATCATAATTATTCATGTATATGGTTAACCATTTATACATTGATGTCAATTAAACCATCTCTAGGTTTCCATCATATCATGTATATATATAATGTCTCGAGATTAGATCACATCCTTACATATATTATACATTGATTGTTCTAAACAAATTTATAAAAGTGGTTGTTGAACATATATCAAAACTTTATCTAGTCCAAATGAGGTTCTCCTGACCCATATCATGAGGGTGGTGTCATGCTCAGTCACTCTGAGCTAAGTCAACTCTATGAGTATCTCATATGCATATACTTTATATTTCCTCTCCTAGTCTAGGGTTCTCAGATTACCCCATTGGCACTAATGATAATCTTACAAGCTCTAGCCACATAAGCACAACAAAAACATGATATCAAGTTATCTTCCAAGGTTCTCTACCCATGAGACATGCTTACCAAAACTCTCTTATATATGCAACCACTAGATTCCTACAAGGAACCACCAACCCAGGTTTGAGGCTTTATAGAAACTAACAACATAGTTACCTCCTCTAGGGTCTTAGGTCTCTCTCCCTCACCCAGATGGTCAATTCTCATATTCATATTCACATGTACACATATAGACAACCTCTCTCCATCTCTAGGGTTTGGTCCTCCCAAGGGCATCTAGGGTTCAACAATACTATAGGAATCATGCATAAAGTGACTCAACTCAATCACTCAGGAGTAGTCTAGTTTAGGACATATCATAACACATATTTCTCATAATTTTCATATCTTGGAGTTTAGTTTCTCTGACCTTCTCCCTCTGGGTCTCACTCTCACTGGAAATAACCCTATAACTAGTCCCAACACTAGAGGTCCTCCTTTGTAAAAGAGATTGAGACTCTTGTTGATTCACATCTGTGTCTTAACTTAACATATCTTATCTCATAAAATCCTAGTTACTTTCATCATAAAAACTTATCTCAAATCCTCAAAAATGAACTTAAGTTCTCAAAGACAAACATATATCATCATAGACTATCGTATATCATCTCTATACATCTTAGATCATTATCTAATCTTATTCCATCTATTGCATCTATCACATATTCTAACAAGGCTCTAGACATCTAATCTAGAACTACTCTCTCTTCTAGACTGATGTCATTCACTTTCACCTAGGTTGCATGACCACCTCCTACTCGTACATGTGTGGGGTCACATTTTTGTAATACTTACAAATATAATAAAATATGATATAGTTATTCTCCGATAAAACAAGAGCCAGAGAAAACCATCAAGGCTCGATTCGATTGGAATCAAAACTAAATCCATTAAACGGGTGTCCCACACATTGTAGAGAGTATAGTGTCATGAAGACTAGTGAAAAGGGTGAGAACATGGTGTAGACTAGTGTATCTACTCTAGAAAACAAGCACCATATGTCTAGGGTTTCTCTTCCCTTGATGTATGTCATTTCCAAATAATGCAACATCCCATACCGCTGCACTATAAGGACTTGCTATACAACAAGCACCATTCTAGACCTAGTTCTTAGACATCTAGGCTCTAACCTAGAGGTTACGTCAAATCTCGTCTCTAAAAGATGACTAATCTAACCCTAATGATTTTTTTAAGTGCAAGGTTCTTTAGTTTTGAGTTTCATAGTGAGCAAATGTCAAGCTTTGATATTGTTCATGCTCTGATACCACCTGTGACATCCCCATATTTTCTAAAACTTAAACTGATGTGTGATGTCCAAATTGAAACCCTCACCTCAGTGAGAATACCAATTTAAACACCCCACACTAGGCTAAGAACAAGAAAATTTGAGGAAGTCATAAGGAAACAACAGTAGCACATGCACATGAACAATAATAAACCATACAACACATGTTCACATTCAACATATAGTTATCAAATGAATTGTTACAACATTTATATTACATATTGAATAGCAAACTTCTACATGTGCATGTACTAACACTAAATAACATGATCTTACGACAACATGTCCACCTGTACATAAGCTCTCCATACAACTTACAACTATCTTGGTTCTTCAAGAGCATATGTTCACAACCTAAACAAAAGATTACATGTGGTAAACATCAGTACGATATTCAAGAATATTGTACTGAGTACGCCAATGTGTCTTTCTATATACCTCTCATTACTAAGCTTGGCAATAAGATAAAACTAATATTGGATGCATTAAACAAATATAAGAAAAAGCGTATACTTGCACAAAGATATTCATTAACAAAAAAAATGCATATATTTTAAGCACATTTCGATCATATATCTCATACATCTGCCCCCAAGGGCTTTGATGTTTTTAGGCCTTATGATATACCCCCAAGGAGTTTGTGATCATTACATATCTTGTACATCTGCCACCAAGGGCTTTGATGTTTTTAGGCCTTATGATCTACCCCCTAGGAGTTTGTGATCATTAGAATGCAGTGTACTACCAAAGAGTTTAGTGCTATCATATGATAGATCATATATTTTATGTTCATGTGTTCATAACCATAAATATGGAAAATCATACAACATATCATACAAGAACAATCATTTCATCCAATATCATATGCTAAGTATTTTACTACGCATATACCACAAGCATATTGTATAATAAGCCAAGTAAGAGGTAATGGCATACCTTCATCAAGAGATAAACCTAATCACCATATATCCAAGAGTCAACTACATCCTTGGTCAACCCTGATTAAGACAAGATCACATATCAGCATCAGGTTCTCATCATTGTAACCCTAGTTATATCCATTTTAGGGTTTACCTTAGTCTTATGATATTCCCATCATTATTTGTTGTCTATCTCCTCTTGTTATCTAGGATTGACATTACTGATGTTGTATTCCAGATTAGGATCAATAATTTGATTATTTGATTACATATGATTATGTGTACATATTAACCCTATATCATATTCATTTAGCATATTAGGGTTTTATATCAAATGAAGAGTCATTATCACGTTACCATTAATTCCATATATAAAACTGACCTCATAGTTACATATTATCTTCTAATTTCTTATATGAGGGTATTCAATAGTTTCCATGATTTATTGAGCATGTATGTATTTATTACATTTTATTTTGGGTTATTAGTCCTAATTAGCTATATTAAGAAAATTACACAATTTCATGTCCAAACATCATACTGTTTGACTTCACATCAATTCTATATAATGTTCTATAGTTACTGGTAAATTATCATAATGTTCAGTCATCGTTTGAAATTTATTATCCATCAGACACGTATAATACATCTTGCATGATATCACTGTGATTTAAGCATAAAAAGACTGATGTGATGGTTTTGTGTTCAATTTTCTAAGAATTTCGGTATATTATTTGTATTTTTGTGATGACCATGCTAATTATTGTGAATTATTGAAGATATAGGTATGTATTGGAATTTTTTGTTACCTTTAGGCCAATCATGTAACGCCAGGTGGTGTTTGGGGTTGGCACTGATCTTTCCTTGGTTTCCTGGGTTCATCGGCCGGTTTAGGTTGGTCTCTTCTTTGGACCCGGTCTGGTCTAGATCGACAGGTTCACCCTCTCTCCTCTCCTTTCTCATTCTCTGATGCAGCATGGACTCAGTGTTCTCTCGATGTGAGTCCCTAGAGGGCTCTGTCTTGGGCAAGCACCGTCGCACGGTCCAGATATGATGAGTAAAACCTAGAGCTCTCCTCCACTTTGTCAATGTGTAAAACCACCAGAAGCTCCTATGTGCTCGAGCGGCCATCCCCAGCTAGTTTTACAGGAGGATTCAATCCCTCCTCGCACTGCTCATTGTCGTGAAGTGTTTGAACAAAACGTCATTAACTAAGCGGAAGTGATCATCACTAGTGGAATTATTGAAAATCACTAAAAATTAAAACCATTTTGCAAAGAGATCCATATACTGGAAAACTCTTTCATAAAGAACCAAAGTAATGCAATTACATTTTTGTTCACTAGTATATCTTTTGTACCATTCCTTCTCAACGATTACAAGCATCAACTGCCCTGTTAAAACTATACATAGGCAGCATAAAAACATTGAGGCATCAAGCCAAAATCTCAGACCAGTTCATTAAAAGTACTGAAAACTACTCTGAGGACCGGAGAGTATAGAGATGACACATAGGACTCTATATACAAACATGACATCTAGTGTCTCCACCTGGATGTCACTGATGTCCCTACTGTTGCTGTTGTTCTTCACCCACTGTAGGGTTTCTGCTTCTTCTAATACGTCTACCTAAAAAGTTAGATTCCACAGGGGTGAGACAATTGAAATTGCCCCAACGAGAGATATAAGTCTCTGCCAGAAATATTATTATTACAAATAATGGAGTAAAACTGAGCAGAAGAATTAGAAGTATTCAACAGTAGATAAATCAATTATCTAAGCATATTAGAACAATGTTCTTCTTCAAAGTATTTCAGCTTGTAACTTGGTAAAGCAATATGTCATTTATCCAATAAGGAATATGAAGAACATGTATAGCATTTATCCATCTAAGATATACTAAGCAAAATATCATCAACCAGTGATTCTCAGATTTCAACCTTAAGCAATTATGCTACACGGCTGATTACATTTTACAATCATACTTAAGCCCTGAGGAGATGAGGTATACCGCTCATACTCCAACCGACCATTGCGAAGTTGAAATCGGTACCATACATAGGTCAATAGAAGAGCCAGATTTCCATGACCTCATCTTCCTTAGTCAGTGTGAGGACCAAATGCAGGACATCTTGTGTCTCTGCTAAATAGCTTTCCAGGGTATACTGGCAACTTTGCTATTAGAGTTGCAGTGGCATGTTGTACTCTCTTCACAATCAAGAGATATTATATTTATCTCATATCGATCCGGCATTAACATTATCGAGAGATTTATTACATCCATCCCGCCATTTGGGAGATTAGTGATACATCCATCCCAGCATATATAATGAAGGATTGAGAGATTTAATGTTTACCTCACATCAATTCCTCCATTAGGGCATAAGGATATTCATGCCCATAACCCCCACATACTCAACAGTATACCCTCCAGGAGTTCCCGTAGGAAAACCTATTTCACCATCACCAGTTACTGACGTGATGGATCTATGGTCAGGGTTCTACATGATAAGGTTTCACTTCATTAATTAAGTACATTACCATATTCTTTTAGCATCAATCATGTTTTCAAATATAATTCATTATAACAAATGCTACAAAGAATGAGTATTAGTTCTATCAATTCCTTTTCAAAGCTTAATAAAACATTGGGATCTCAATCCCTTATCACATAAGGGGCATTCTCATCCCTTATCATGTCACCATCATGATTATGGAATATGGGTATTCAAACCCTCAATTTATCAAAAATACTTATTATCACTTATCAAGTAACTAATACCTTCAGGTCATCTGACCAAGGTAAACATGATACTTGCAATACATGTATTTCACATGGCTCTTAAAGCCCATTAATCTCTTATTACCTCTTATTAGGCAACAAAGCATATTATGGCTCACAAGGCCCATAAAACAATTGCAATAATAAAACATCATAGCTCATACATGGCTATGTCCAACATCTTATGATACCTGCATGATTAGTGAACATGATAACAGATATATCAATTACATATCAGCACTATGCAATATAAGAGTAACATCACTATTTCCTCATTAGAGTTAGGATTTTCCAATTCATGCCAATTAGGAATACTCATCTCATTACCCAAATTAGGGTTATGGTTTATCATCATATTGCCCAACATTAAGGTTTCATGTACTATAACCCGAGATTAGGACTTCACCTACCTTTACCCTATATCAGGGTTGGGATTTTAAATCAAGATCTCACATCTCATTACATAGCCTCACCTTAGGTTAGAGATTCACATCACATTATTGCATTAGGATTTCACTTTAACCTCACCTTAATTAGGGTTACTCATTACATCACCCTCAGTTAGGGTTTCACTTGTCATCACCCTTAATTAAGGTTTCATATGACTTTACCCTTGATTAGGGTTTCACTTGTCATCACCTTTAATTAGGTTTTCATATATCATCATCCTTAATTAGGGTTTCATATAACATCCCCATTAATTAGGGTTTCACATGACATCACCCTTAGTTAGGGTCTCACATGTCATTGCCCTTAATTAGGGTTAGGGTTCATCAACCTTCTTAATTAGGGTTTCATGATCTCTTTATCAAGGATCATACCCTAATTACACATTTTATTCATGTTGAAAGTGTTGAGGCTTAACCACTACATGATTATCATTCATGTAGGAATTACTCTCTCTCTCATCCTCTTTAGGATGTTAATTACTTCAACTTGATTAGATTAGGTCAAATCAACTTGGATGAAGGATTGATATAGTGTATTAAGTCATTACTTCTATAAGCATCAAGAGTTAATCATTCAAAAGGTACTAATTACCCTGAAACATCAAAGGTACAACCATTGTAATTATCTTTGATAACTTCATTAACCATCATAGGGTTGATTAAACTTTCATAGCTTTGAGACTAATAGATCTCCAAAAGGTTTTGCTACTTTTGAACCTTCAAATGGTTTTGACCTCCTTGGCCTTCAAACGTTCTTGAAGTAACTTGACCTTCAAACAGTCTTGAATTACTTCAACCTTCAAACGGTCTTGAAGACCGTTAGGCCTTAAACGGTCTCGGTCCCAAGACCTTCAATCGGTCTTAAGACCGTTAGACCCTCAAATGGTCCAGAGCCCAAGGTTCTTAAATGGTTTGAGATCATTTAAAATAAAATAATATTAACTCCAAACGGTTTGAAACCGAATGAGCAACTTAACATTGAAACCGAATGATCATCAAATGGTTTGAAATTGTTTTCTCTCCAAACGGTCTAAAGACCGTTTGGTCCCAAACGGTCTCAAGACCATTTGGACTCAAACAGTCTTAAGACCATTTGGTCCAAACCATCTTGAAACCGAAAGGACCAATCATGGTTTCCATCATCAAATCGATTTAGGGTTTGTACTTATTGAATCATCAATCGATTAAACTATTGAAGGTACATCAATTTGTAGCCCTTGGATCTCCAACCATCCACCATAGTCAATCATTAACCTCTAAATGGTCTTGAGACCGTTTGACTTCAAACGGTCTTGAGACCGTTTGAGTCAAACAACTATAAAATTGACTCAATTAATTGGGGTTTCAACCCATTCAATCGATTAAGGTTTGCAATTGGTGGATCAACCAAACTTGGAACCATTATCATCATTTCAATTGAATCCAATGGATCAACGTTCAACAACATCAACACTTGACCTCCAAACGTTCTGAGACCATTTGATCTCAAATGGTCTTGAGACCGTTTGGTTTGAAGTGATCTTGAGACCGTTTGGTCTCAAGTCATTGAAATCGTTTTCACTAAATATTTGTTAAGGTGTGTGCTTAGGATGATGTCAACATCATCAAGCTTCGATCCTTCAAAAGCTACTGCCATTCTTATGGTAATTTATCAAATTGATCAAAGGAATTTCAAGAAGAACAAAACAATCAACAAATGATGAAGAATTGAATGTAGTAATAACATTTAAGGGTGTAAGTTACATAACCCACCTTCAAAATTGAATCCAAGCTTCAATATCCACATCCTCAGTGGTGAATGAAGCTTTCAAAACCTCCCAAGTCTCGTCCTCAAGTCTTTGAGTGAAAGGATTGGCTAGAGTTGAAGATTGAATGAAGAAAAGAAGAAATCAAGCATTGATTTTCGATTTCCACCATGAAACCAAGGTTGAAGATGACTATGGAGCTTACCAACAGGTTGTATTTCTTCCTCCTGTTGATCCTCAGCTCCTTTGTGTTCAACCAAAGCGAAGGAAAGAAAAAGAGATCGAGAAAGCCTTTCATTTGGCTTGGAAATGGAATGTATATAAGGAAATTCAATGGGAGAGAAAGTCTTATAATAATCCTTTAATTTCCAAAATTGGTGCCACCTACTCTCCTCCATTCCATGAATACGAAGCCATCTCCCCCACCTTGAAATTATTCTTCATTATTCATGAATTAAAAGAAAACAAATTAAGCACCTTAACCATTATAATAATAATATCCAAAATTGAGTGGATATTACTTTTCCTTTTACTAATGTGAGTGGGCTCTCCACTCACTTTAGATATTTTGTGGCCTTCGCAAGGCACAAGTATGTTCACACTTATGCAAATTCAACCATCTCAATTTTGGTTGAAGGGCACTTCAATTAATATATTTATTTTTGCATTAAATTGAATTATGTTTCCCATTATGCTTAAATCTTGATTATTTTAATATCAAGATTCTCTCTCCTCCAAAGTAATTTAAATGAGGTGCCCCTCTCATTTTATTTTCTATACATGATGCCAAGAAATATGAGGGATACTTTAGAGGTGGTATTTTGTATATTGAACCCTAGGTTTTGGGTAAATTGCACATTACACCAAAACTAGGTTTTAATGCTCAAACATTGCTTAACAAGCTCTTTCTTGGTATCAGGCTATCACAAGCCATACCTCTGCATCATTTTCATTCTTATGATGCTTCAACACTTGAGGAACATTTTACCATGTAATATTTGCAAGTTAACCACTCAACTTGGGTAATTTGTGCTTTAGTCCAAAACAAGCAAAACATTATTTCAACATTATTCAAAAAGGACTAAAATTGAAACATAGTTCCTCTTGAGACTTAATTACTTTTTTAAGAGATAAGAGCAAGCATATAATTAACTTTGTTAAGCAAAACATCTAGGGTTAAGGCATAACCTAGGTCTGGGATGTTACAAATTATCCATCCCTAACAGGGATTTCGTCCCCAAAATCATCAACAGAAAAGAGAAGGGTACTTCCTCCTCATCTCTTCCTCTAGATCCCATGTAGCTTCTTCAATGCCACGATGATGCCAGATAACTTTCACAAGACATATGTCTTTCTATTTCAGCTTTTTAATTCTTTTGTCAAGGATCATCACAGGTCCTTCAACATATGATATATCTTCATTTAGTTCTACCTCCACAGGTTGCAGAACTAACTCTATGTCAGGATGACACTTTCTCAACATGGAGATATGGAACACTGGATGCAACTTATGCAGCTCAGGTGGCAACTCCATCTTATAGGCTACCTTTCCAATCCTTTCAATTATTGGATAAGGCCCCATAAATCTAGGAGCTAACTTTCCTTTCCTTCCAAATCTAAGAACACCTTTCCAAGGTAAGACCTTGAGATATACTCTGTCTCAAACTTGGAATTCTAAAGGTCTTCACCGTTTGTCGGCGTACGACTTCTGTCCATCCCGTGCAGTCTTTAATTGTTGTTGTATTACTTTAATCTTCTCAGTTGTCTGCTACACAAGCTCAGGACTCAAAAGTTGATATTATCCTATTTCATACCAACATAAAGGAGATCTACAACGTCTACCATATAATGCTTCATATGGTGCCATATCAATACTGTGTTGATAACTATTATTGTAAGCAAATTCTATCAAGCTCAGGTGTAGATTCCAACTTCCTACAAACTGAAGGACACATGCCCTAAGAAAATCCTCCAAAGTTTGTATGGTCCTCTCAGACTGTCCATCTGTCTGTGGGTGAAAGGTTGTACTAAACCTTAACTGCGTACCCAAAGCTTTGTGTAGTCATTCCCAAAAATGACTTGTGAACTGGGGTCCCCTATCAGAAACAATAGAAGTTGAAACTTCGTGCAACCGCAATATCTCATCTACATATAACTATGCAAGCTTCTCAGCAGTATAGGTTGTTTTGACAAGAAGGAAATGTGTTATCTTAGTCAACCTACCAACTATCACCCATATGGAGTCATGAACTTTGGTTGTTCTAGGCAAACCAACCACAAAGTCCATGGTCACATGATCCCATTTCCACTGCGGTATGAGTAAAAGTTGCATTGTTCCTATGGGCTTTTGATGTTCAGCTTTAACCTGCTGACACACTGGACACCGCATAACAAACTTAGAAACATCTTTCTTAAAACCAGGCCACCAATACATATCCTTCAAGTTATGATACATTTTGGTGCTCCCTGGATGCATTGCATACATAGAAGAATGAGATTCCTCCAAGACTAACTCCCTTAAGTCATTGGCATCAGGTAATACCATCCTACCATGGTAATAGACTACCTGATCCTCTAACTCATGAAAGCCATCCCGTTTCTCGCTACCATACTCTGACCTGATCTGTTGTACTACAGTATCAGCTTGCTGTGCTTCTTTAATCTGATGTCTCAGAGTAGGTTTTATGTGCATCTTAGCTAACAGCCCGGCTAACAATGATACTTTAAGTTGTACATTGTTTTGCCTCAAGGAGATAAGCATATCTCTTTTAAAGCACACTAAGGAGTTCAAATGTGCTTTATCTAAGGTTGGTGATGATGATTTCCTACTTAATGCATCAACCACTACATTAGCCTTTCTTGGATGATAATCAATTATACAATCGTAGTCCTTGATTAACTCCATCCAGTGGTGTTGTCTCATGTTCAACTCATGTTGTGAGAAGATATATTTTAAATTCTTATGGTCTATGAAAATCTGGAATGTTTCTCTATAGAGATAATGTCTCCAGATCTTCAAAACATGGACCACAACAACTAGCTCTAGATCATGTGTTGGATAATTTTCCTCGTGTTTCTTAAGCTGTCGAGAGGCAAAAGAAATCACTTGATTATCCTGCATCAACACACATCCTAGTCCATTCTTAGATGCATCACAGAAAACTATATACCCCTTCCCTTGTTCAGGTAACACCAACACAGGTGCACTTGTTAACCTTTCTTTCAACATCTAGAAAGAATATTAACACTTGTCATTCCAGACAAAAGGAATCTCCTTCCTGGTCAACTTGGTTAGGGGTAAAGCTATAGAACTGAAGTTCTTAATGAACCTCCTATAATAACCTGCCAGTCCTAGGAAACTGCATATCTCTATCGGTGTTTTTGGTTGTTCCCACTGCAGGACAGATTCTACCTTCTTAGGATCAACACGGATACCTGAGGAAGATATTACGTGTCCTAGGAAAGAAACTTCTGGTAACCAGAACTCGCATTTGCTAAACTTAGCATACAGCTAGTGCTCTCTTAGCAAATTTAAAGCCTGACGGAGGTGTTGCTCATGTTGTTGAGCATCTCTATTGTATATCAAGATGTCATCTATGAAGACTACTATGAACTGATCAAGAAAAGGTCGAAAGATTCTATTCATGAGTTCCATGAATGCAGCTGGTGCATTAGTTAGTCCAAATGACATAACTATGAAATCATAGTGACCATAGCTTGTCCTAAAGGAAAACTTAGGTATGTCACCGTCCTTGATATGTAACTGATGATATCCTGACCTCATATCTATCTCAGAAAAGATAGTTGCACCACACAATGGATCAAACAGATCATCGATCCTTGGTAAAGGATACTTATTCTTTATAGTTACTTTATTCAATTGTCTGTAATCAATGCATAATCGCACGGATCCATCCTTTTTCTTAAAAAAGAGAACCGTAGCACCCCATGGTGAAGTACTCGGTCGAATAAAACCTTTCTCAAGCAACTCCTGCAGCTATTTCTTGAGCACTGTCATCTTAGCAGGTGCCATTCTATACGGTGTTTGTGCTATAGGATGTGTGCCCGAGATTAGATTAATTTCAAAATCAATCTCTCGGGGTGGAGGTACACTTGGAAGCTCCACAGGGAATACATCTTCAAACTCCCTAACTATCGGAACTTCAGAAGGGTTAGGACTCTCCATTGTGGTATCTACCACATGTGCCAAGAATGCAAAGCATCCTTGTCTCATCAGTTTCTCAGCTACCATAGTTGACACAAGACAAGTTGGAAGAATCTTTCTATCTCCCTGAAAGATCCATGTGTGACTGTCATCTGTGAACATAGCTTGCTTGGAATCACAATCCAAGACAACCTTATACTTTTCTAGGGTGTCCATCCCAAAAATTATATCAAACCCATGCATCTCAAGTGGTATAAGATCCACCTAAATGCGATGTTCATAAAAGGAAAGAGTGTAGGGAGAACACACCTCCCGCAACATTGTAGATTCCAACAAAGGGGTTTCTAATAACAGACTATCTGCTCTATGACTGATAGTCACATTGCAGTCAAGAATCATTCTTCTAGTGATGAAGGAATGAGTAGCACCCAGATCAATTAAAATAGATACGAAGCAGGATGAAGACATATCAGAATCAAATAGTTCCATCTGACCTGTCACAACTCGAGGATTGACTACTTTTTTGGGTTGATTCATCGCATAGAATCTCGCCGCTGCTTGTTGTTGACCATGTGCTTGGTTGTTAGGTGCTGACGATCCAGCTTGGGACGCTTGTCCACGTCCTCTAGCGCCACTCAGATGTTGTTGCCTCTGAGAGCCTTGCTGACTCTGCCTCTGAGGTTGAGTCACACTTGCTTCTCTAGCTCAACAATCTTTCATCAAATGCCCCATCTTTCCACATAAAAAACATCCTCTATTCCTTGACTGTGGCCTGGGTGTTCCTGTTACCGACACTGATGCTGAGCTATGGGTTCCTTCTGGTGGTAAACTACGACCTCTACCCCTATTTGATGTCCATTGCATCTGGGTATTAAACCTTGGTGGTGCTATTGGTGCAGAAAATCTCAGTTTCTTAAAACTTTTAGACCCTTGTCCTTAGAACTAAGTATACACCTTCTTACTCTTGGTCTGATGCTTCTTAGTCACCGACCTTTCTATCCGTCTCACTGACTCCAAAAATGTGGCGAACCTCTCCCTGTTCTCTAAGGCAGATATGGGAGTAGTCAAATTAGCGTTCAACCCCTTCTCAAAATGCTGAATTCTCTCTTCATCAGTAGCTACCTTATGCAGACAATACCACAAAAGCTCCATGAACTTAGCTTCATAATCGCTAATGTTCATTGGTCCTTGTCTTAACCTCTCAAACTGAGAGATCTTCTCATCTAGAAATGTCTTAGGGAAATATCAACTGACGAATTCTCATCGGAATACTTCCCATCTGATCTCAACACCTGGCTTGTTGCCCTCTTCTATGGTCCACCAGTGGCTAGAAATCTCCTTACGAAGGTACACTACATGTCTAACCTTCTCAGCTTCTGGGATATTAAGGATTCTGAAGGCCTTCTCCAGCTCAGTCAGCCACATATTTGCATCTGCTGGGTCAGCTATTCCAGCATATTTTGTGGCTCCAACCCGATGAAGTTGTTTGAAAGTCTTGTCGGATCCCTGTCCTTCAAGGTGAGTTGGTGCCCTAGGGGCAGGTGGTGGCATCCTATCCGCCATATGCGTCATGGTTTCCATGAAGTGCCCAAACAGATCATGGAAGGCTGGGTTCTCCAGTACAACTTGATGAAGCTGGGGATGTCCAGGTTCTGGTTCTTCCCTATCCTGGTTTCTTGCACCTCCTCCTGGTGCAGCAATGTTGCTCTTAGCAGCATGTTCATCATTGATCCAGACATCTTCAAGTTCTTCTTTTCCTCCTATATGAGTAGGAGACACTATCAGATTACTGGAAGACACTAGAACAAACTCAACAACCTTAATCCTATGTCTCTGTAGACTCCGCGAACCTAGAGCTATGATACCACTAATATGTCGCGAAGTGTTCGAACAAAACATCATTAACTAAACGGAAGCGATCATCACTAGCGGAATTACTAAAAATCACTAAAAATTAAAACCATTTTGCAAAGATATTCATATACTGGAAAACTCTTTCATAAAGAACCAAAGTAATGCAATTACATTCTGGTTCACTAGTATATCTCTTGTACCATTCCTTCTCAAGGATTACAAGCATCAACTGCCTTGTTAAAACTATACATAGGCAGCATAAAAACATTGAGGCATCAAGCCAAAATCTCAGATCGGTTCATTAAAAGTACTGACTACTACTCTGAGGACCTAAGAGTACAGAGACGACACATAGGACTCTATATACAAACATGATAGCCAGTGTCTCCGCCTGCATGTCACTACTGTCCCTACTGTTGTTGTTGTTGTTCTTCACCCACTGTAGGGTTTCTGCTTCTTCTTCTGCATCTACCTAAAAGTTAGATTCCACAGGGATGAGACAATTGAAATTTCCCTAGAGAGAGATATAACTCTCCACCAGAAATATTATTATTACAAATAATGGAGTAAAACTGAGCAGAAGAATTAGAAGTATTCAACAGTAGATAAATCAATTATCTAAGCATATTAGAACAATGTTCTCCTTCAAAGTATTTCATCTTGTAACTTGGTAAAGAAGTATGTCATTTATCCAATAAGGAATATGAAGAACATGTTTAGCATTTATCCATCTAAGATATACTAAGAAAAATATCACCAACCAATGATTCTCGGATTTCGACCTTAAGCAATTATGCTACACGGCTGATTACATTTTACAATCATATTTAAGTCCTGAGGAGATGAGGTATACTACTCATACTCCAACCGACCATTGCGAAATAGAAATCGGTACCATACATAGGTCAATAGAAGAGCCAAATTTCCATGACCTCATCTTCCTCAGTCAGTGTGAGGACCAAATGCAGGACATCTTGTGTCTCTGCTAAATAGCTTTCCAGAGTATACTGGCAACTTCGCTATTAGAGTTACAGTGGCATGTTGTACTCTCTTCACAATCGAGAGATATTATATTTATCTCATATCGATCCGGCATTAACATTATCGGGAGATTAATGATACATACATCCTACCATTTGGGAGATTAGTGATACATCCATCCCAGTATATATAATGAAGGATTGAGAGATTTAATGTTTACCTCACATCAATTCCTCCATTACGATGTAAGGATATTCGCATCCATAACCCCCACATACTCAATAGTATGCCCTCCAAGAGTTCCTATAGGAAAACATGTTTCACCATCACCAGTTACTAACGATGATGGATCTATGGTCAGGGATCTACTTGATAAGATTCCACTTGATTAATTAAGTACATTACCATATTATTTTAGCAGCAATCATGTTTTCAAATATAATTCATTATATGCTACAAAGAATGAGTACTACTTCTATCAAGTCCTTTTCAAAGCTTAATAAAACATTGGGATCTCAATCCCTTGTCACATCAGGGGCATTCTCATCCCTTATCATGTCATCATCATGATTATGAAATATGGGTATTCAAATCCTCAATTTATCAAAAATACTTATTTTCACTTATCAAGTAACTAATACCTTCAGGTCATCTGACCAAGGTAAACATGATACTTGCAATACAGGTATTTCACATGGCTCTTAAAGCCCATTAATATCTTGTTACCTCTTATTAGATAAATACTCAAAAAGTTCACCAACCAACATATATATATATATATATATATATATATATATATATATATATATATATATATATATATATATACATACACACACACACATATATATATATATGTATATATATGTATATATATATATATTTGTGTGTGTGTGTGCATTTGTGTGTGTATATATATATGCAATTTACATGTGTCGCCCCAAAAATGGTTTTGATGGTGGTTGTTAGTATTGTTATGGCCAATAACCCCTAGATATTTGTGTTTGGTTGGATGGTTTTTATTCCTATTTTATATCTGAATTTGCATACCAAGCCTCTGTCTCCTTTTGATATGTAAAAGCATTAATGCTTTCCTTCGTATAATCCCCTTGAATGTAACTTGAGGTTTCCTTATTACCATGTAATATGTTAATTAAGAGTAGGATATTTTTTATTTCCACTTATGGTAAACAAGATGTTCTACACTAGACAAACCACATGACTCATAAGTTGAACCGATTGACTGGAGGATCAAGGAGGCCAAGGGATAGGAGGAGTCGACTGATCGGTAGGTAGCACAATCGATCGAATAAAGGAGTCCATATGTTGCTTGAATTGGAGGCCAATGTACCAATCTGAGAGACCAACTGACCGACCAAGAGGCCAACCGATCAGTTGAAGAGTGGAACCAATTGACTTGGAATGTTTCTTGCACAAATCTTCATCAATAGATTTCTACATAAGATGGGGACTTCAGGTGGTAGTAATTCCTTGTGTCTCTAAGGAATTATAATAGAAATGGCCATAACCATTGCATGTGTTTTATAATTGCATGTTTCTTGTTTTTGGATATAGCGTGTATATGATATGTACTATAAGCATGTGGTGATTGGATATGTATATGTATTTATATAAATATAAAATCCCTCAATTACATATTAATTCTTTAAATGCTATCCATAAGAAACATAAATGAAAACCTTGATCAAATAAGCATGGGAACACCAAGTGTGATGTGCTATCCATCTCATGGAAGTGTGATAGTAGTCATGTGGGCATGTCAAGTAAGTAGGGTACATTTCTATCGTGTTGGCTTTCAGGTCAGACTTAAGTAGGTAACCTTAGTGAGAGTAAGTGCCTTAAATCATGCAGATGACTATGGAAAAGAGTTTCACATACCATCTATCCAAGAATTGCATGAAATGCAATTAGCAAACATTGTGTACCTTAATAATTGATTATGGACGTTGGTGTTCGCTGAATAATAGCTTAATTATTTTGGGTCTTGGCTCACTATAAGGTTGTACGCTACAATCTTATGAATTGATATTTGAGGGCTATCAATTTGAACACAATAGTGGAGGCAATAATTAATTAAAGGTCTAATTAAACATCATCAAATTTTATTTTAATTAAAAAATCAAATCAAAAGTGTTTTGACAAATTCTAATTTTTTTTTGTAGAAATAAATGGCAAACAAATTGTCTTTGGGGTCTGTCTTTAAGAAGGAAAAACTTAATAGAACTAATTTCCAAGACTGGTTTTGGACTTTGAAAACGGTTATCAATGACGAGCATAAGATCTATGTCCTAGATACACTAGTTCCAAAGGAACCTGCTCTTGATGTGCCTAGGGCTGAGGTGGATGCTTATTTGAAGTATGTTAACAATGAATTAGACATTATACACCTTATGCTATGTTATATGAATTATGATTTGCAAGACCAACATGAAGACATGGGGATTCTTGAGATTATAACATATCTTAATAACATGAACAAAAATCATGCAAAGCAAGAAAGGTACAATGTCTGAAATGCGCTCTTCGAGTGCAACGTGACATACAAAGATCAATTTGAAACCCATTTGCTCAATATGATTGGACATGTGGAATATCTAGAGAGAATGGGATTCACTTTGAACCATGATTTAGCCACATATATGATTCTACAATCATTTCATGAATCATACAATCAATTTATCAAGTGTTATTACTTGAGTAACTTGGGAAAATTGTGGTCAAAATTTCTTGTCATGTTAAATTCCAAAGCACGAATTAAGAAGGATAAATCCATGATGGTGATGAATGGAATAGAGTCTAAGGATAAAAGAAAAGCCAAGAATAGTTCTAAGGCTAAGAAGAAGTCCAAGTATTCAACACTCAAGAAAAGAAGAAAGTTAAGTGAAAAATGAATATGTCCTTTGAACTTAAAGGAACTCAAGAAGATGAAGTAGGGCATACAGATCTCCACTTTTGGTATATACATTATTGAGATAAATATGTCTACTTCTTCATCTTGGGTACTAGATACTGGGTCAGGATCTCACACATGTTCGATCATGCAGGATCTAAAAAGAAGTAAGCCTTTAAGAAAGGGTGAAGTTGAACTGCGCTTTGAAAATGGAGCAAGAGTTGTTTCCACTGTAGTGGGAACCTGTAATTTATATCTAACTACAAGGCTTGTAATAGACTTAAAGAACTTCTGTTTTATACCTGCCATTAATAGAAAAATTGTTTAAGCATCTTGTATGTATAGGGATGGATATGAATTCCATATAAAGAACGGTGAATGTTCTTTTTTGAATTATTAGAGTAGTTCCTCGATGTCCTATTGAGGCATTGAATAATTGACATTGTCACAAGATATTTATTATGAGACTTTGTGCATTTATTGTTTATTTTCACATTAATTGTGCATGATTTATGATCATTAGACTTTGACACTTAATTGCATAAAATAGATATATTTTAATGTTCTGGATAGATTCATTATTATTTTGGGAGCTTATGTCATTTTTATGGAATTTCAGTCGAATCTACAAGAAACTACATAGCTTGGTACTACCGACCTGCCTGTCGGTGGTACCTACACATGAGTAGAGAGGAACAAGTGAAATTGAGACAACTCAGTAGTACTGACCAAGGAAGTCAATACCACCGACAACCTTATAGAGAGGACTCTAGAAAAATCTTGAGAAATCTCTATACTATCGACCTCAACTCGATAGTATTATTGGATCTAGGGCTCTAGAGGGGGCGGTGAACAAAGCCTCAAGATTCTTTCAAGAATAGTTAAATCTTTAAATTATATCAATTGAAACCAAAAGCTAAAACTAAATTTGAAGTCCTATTTATCAAGCATAGAAAGGATGAGAGAGATTGATCAAAAACTTGGACAAGGTGTTTAGAGTGGTTCAAATCTCCAAACTAGGAGACCGTCAATCCACTACCTAGAGAGGTCAACCTCTAGGACTTTGCAACCCATGTATAGTTATATTCCATTATATGAGATACAAGAAGACCACCTTACATACAAGGGCTTATCTATTCAAGAAAAGAGTCTTCCACCTAGACAAGGACTTACCCACTTGATCAATATGTCTTCAGCCTTCAGAAAGGACTTACCTACACTTGCATCAAGTCTTTGGCTTTGCAAGGATTACCCACTCTTCTTGAATCTTACACCTTGTCCTTCTCCTTCACTTGGAGAATAATTTCACACCTTATTCAACGTTGAAGAAAAAGAAGAACTCCTCCTTCACTTGGAGAAGATCACTTCATCCTTTTCTCTTTGAGAAAGGGGATTGGGGAGTCGAGAGATGGATAGATTTACAAGGTAACAATGAGGCAAGTCTCTTACAACATGCCTAACTCACTCATAATCATAAAATGCTTAGTAAATGAGAGAGAGAAAGAGGCTCAAAGGGTTGTATAATTGTTACAACCCCACCTTCCGATAACCCCCAATTAAGGGAGACCGAGAGGTCTAAGCCACACCCATAATCTCTAGATCAAAGGTTCGGCAATTAACCAAGAACAATTATTAAATTTTAACAGACTAAACTGAAAAGCTGTAAGAAAATAAACTTTTTCATACCTTTTTGAAAACCTAGATCTCTAAACTTCTATCCACTTATGGATTCTACTCTAACTAATCCTCCTTGTATTTTACTTCATGTATTTCACAATATGACAATTTACTGTTTGTTCTTTTCTCTTATACCTAAAACGCCGACAAACAAAATGTCGGTCAGCCGAAGTTGGTATGTGGCGGAAACAATAATCATGCAATTATTCGTAACAATGTATTGCGGTCAATTACCATTTAACAAACACGTTTACGTTTTAAATATAACTACACGATCCATATATATATCCTATCCCCATTATATCCATCATGATCCCACCTAACAGGTGAATCAGTTTCTAGCGTTGAGTTACATGGCACTACCCGTAGGTAGCCCACTCCTTAACTCATGGCATGCTAAGAGTCTCATGGAACTACACGTGTAGCCCAGTTTCTAACTCATGATAGCCTAGACCTTGCTCTAGGTTATCCTTTTTAGCCTTTGCATAGCCACAGGGGTGGAACCGGATCTAGCCAGATATACAGGTATATTCATAGTGATAGTCATAGTCACTCTATAGCTGCATGACATAAAAGCATCCAACAGTTATTTCAATCCATGAGGGAAACATCGATAAAATCCTCAGAAAACTAGTTGGGATAATCATAAGCGTAACCACATACCTATGACTGCAGATTTGAGACAGAATTATCCAAAACAGAGAAATCCAAATCAAATAATCAATTATGCACAGAATCCTGAAATAAATATACATATTCCTTTTATTAATATTTATCCAATATCATCATATTCCTTAGGATTTCTATTCCAACTTACTTCTCATCTATTCTTCAACATTAAGGTTATCATAACAACATATAACCCTATTTCCATATTAAAGGCACATTAACCATTAATTAATTTCATTAAGCTTCTTTTACATTAAAGTTACTATTTTTATCCTTTTAATCCATGACAAGATCAGTATGCGCATCTATCATCAATTCAAAGTTTATTATGTTTAATCACATATGAACTCAATTTTCCATAATTCTACCTTTTATGCATGAGAAAACCCTAATTACTACATTTGGGGTTTTTATCCATAATTAAGAACTTTAAAGTTCAAAATAGATTAGAACCATCATATAACAATATTTTTCAAATTAAATATGATCTTATCCTCTTTGACCCTAAATTAGGGTTTCTAAGGTTTCTTACAAAATCCTCATCATCGTAATTATCTTCATTAAGGATTCTCTAATCCAAACTATGTTCAAGAATCATTATATTACAATTGTATTCTTGCAATATCGTGTTATGACCACTAAAACTCATATTTCCTCAAATCAGGGTTTTTAGTCCATTAAACCATGTTCATGATCATAAAACCCTAAAACCAACATACTAATCATCCTTTTATGATTTTACCATTCCTTTTACTCTTAACAGGTTAAGATTGATCAAAAACATATAAAAGATTCATCATGTTCGTTTTTATATCATTCTAGGGTTTTTCTATCAATTAATGCATCAAAAGATGTAGAACCCTATACTTTTTGAGTTTCAAGCAGAATTAGACTTCATACATAATTTCTTTGTGTTCCTCTCATTCGGAGGATCAATTTTCATATATGACTTGTTTTAATCTGAGTTTCCTTGAATTAGTTACGATTTTAGCAAATAAAATTTAAAGCAACCAATAGGGAGGTGCCACGTAGGCAATGAACTCCCATGCATGTACCTTGCGGGTCGACTTAAAATTAGAATTGATTGTCGCTTTTACCCCCAAGTCGCGGACTGTTTCCTCACGCCCAGGAGGGGCACTTTTGTCAAACAAGATCTGTTCATCTTCAACCATGTGATAGGGCATCGCTGCCACCCTAGCTCCTACCTGCGTTGCTCCTCATCCCTCTCCCGGATACCACTGACCTCCAGAGATGGTCCCTCCACCTACGACGCTTCTCGACGCTCCTCTAGGTACAACAATCTCACGGCCAAAGTTGCTGGATCGTGCTGGCCAGGTCTGCCTATGCGGCTGATCTTGCAGCAGTCATGGGGTCGTTGCGTCAAGGGTAGGGAGAAGGGACGACCGCCAGGCTTTCCTTCAGCTGCGTGGGTGCATTGAGCCTCCAACATAACCAAACCACAACCCTCAATCATTCCAGGGTGTCTCTACCCATCTCGGCTAGGTTTTGCATGTAAAGAACAAAGAGGAGAGGTAGAGTTACGTGAGATCTTCCTTAAACTCGAATCGGAGTTTCTACCACTTATATAGGGGAGGATATCCTCACCCTAAGATGTCCATCTAAGAGGAAACAATCCCTCTCATAATAGGAATCCTATTCCTTCAATGAGAAGCAAGATTTCTCTCTCCTCACTATCCCTTGATTTTCTTTATTACTTGGATACATTAGGATTTCGAAAATCACTTCCTTTATACTCTTAGCACTTTCCCATTAATCTATTGGCACGAAATAATGTTTTCTTTTAGTAGAAAATACTTTCTTTTTATCAATATCACAAAATTCATTAATGATGTATCACATTATCCTTTTATTTTGCAATTTTGGTATTTTCTCTTTCTTTCCTGTTTATTGGGACTCCTTGGATCCCAAGAAACTCTATTATTTCGAAATCATTTTTATTGGATACTCATTATCCTTCTAGATGCATCTAAATGCATTACTTCACATTATCTTGTTTATTTCTCTTTAAAATATCTCTTTTTGAGGATTTCTCCTGATTTCTCTTTTATTTTACTCATTGGTATTCCTTTTAATATTAGGAATCCTTGGGATACGAAATTCCACCAAGAATAACTCAATTACACCTTTTTTTCACTTGTTTTTCACATTTTACCATTGTTTTCAATTTCTTTCTTAATAAAGAAATACTTAATTAATCTTTTCTTTTCTTATTGATTTCTTTTTTCAACTTTGGACTCCTTGGAACCCAAGGAACCCAAGAGGCATGAAATCTATCCTTAGATTACATCTCTTTGCCTTCTAGAGGTTTCTACCTCTTTCTTTTCACAAATATTCAATTATTCATTTACTAATTGAATTTTCTTTTTATTTGGGCCCAATAACCAATAATGCCCACAACACATACATCAAGGCTATTGTAAATGAAATCCATTTATTCGAACCAAATTATATCATTATTTGTTCAAATATCCATAATATGAGGAATTACATTTATCACCAAACGAACCCAAAGATTGGGGTTGTAACATCCTTCCCCTCTTATAGGAATTTTGTCCTCAAAATTCTATCAAGCAAACAAACAATTCAGGATAAGACTTTTCCATGTCCATCATTGGCCCCTATGTGGCTTTACCATACTCATGGTGCTTCCAAAGAACCTTTATCATCACATATTCTTTTCTCTGAGTTCTTTCATCCTGGCGTCTATACACTGCACAGGTGACTCAGTCCATTTCAGCCTCCCTTGGGGCTCACTAGGTTCATTGCTCAGCACATGGTCGGGGTACCTCACATAGTACTCTAAATTGGACACATGGAACTCATCACACATCACTTTATCCTGAGGGGTAAGGTAAAACTTAACCTTCTCCACCAAACCATGTCAAAAGAACCCATGCATAGGGGACTCAACTCTCTTAGCTATAACTTAAAGGGGTCGGATTTTCATGTCACATATTCTCCCACAGTGAACTGCATGTCAGTCTACTTTGCATCTGCTCACGACTCCCTTCGTCTCTAGGCTCCTTTCAGCCATTGCACGATCAAAGAGACGTAATCTACACACACCGTGGTCCTTTTCTAACCATCACGTGGTCCTTTCACCAACACCACCTTACTGAAGTGGTGACCGACACAATCTCCCTTACATATCTTCTTTAAATACCGATACTGGATATGGTGGTTATCCTCACATCTTTCATAGGACAAGAATTGTCTCTAGCTATCACCCTAAACGAGCACATATGCTCTCATCAGACCCTTTCGTCTGGATCATACTAACCATTAGTTAGGGGTGGTAAACTGTACTAACATCGAGTTCTTCATGTACCTACTTTCACCTTTTGGAAGGGAATCTTGAGGTCAATCTCAAGGACCTTTGAACTCGCATCATGGTGTAGTTGAACCATCTCTCTCATATGTAGTTCAACCCAATCTGTCCCTTGACAGTACTCTTTCTTTCTCATGTCTTCTAGGTAAGGCGATCTACCATAACCCATATTGCATCTCGACCTTCCTTGGTCCAGGGGAGACTTACAACATCCATAGTGATGAACTCCCTTTCTCTTTCGAGGACTCTTTATCCTTTATATCCACGCACTGGGTTGTAGGTGTTTGTCCTTCACCCTCGGCTTGCATGGCCATATACCACATGCAACTTTATCTTAAGTATCTAAAGTACTATTGTCACTTATTATCTTCGTAGTACGGTGTACGGTGATCTTAAAATCATGATCTCCTGTATGTCATTATTCCTCAAGATCAATTCCTCAAAAACCCTAAACCATTCTAGTCGTGGTTTCATCACCTTCTTTTCCAAAGAAGTGCATCTCAGGTTCTACCACCCTTCTTTCATTGCATCAAGGACTAGACTAGCTAACCAAACAGCCATTAACTGATCTCATTACATTAGTGTTAGCCAAACATATCCTCTTTTCCAAACTTAGGGTTCGTCTAACAACTTCTTCTAGCCAAACTAGCCAGAGATATCTCAACCAGAGCATCCATTACCACTTCACCTTCTTATGTATTAGGTAATGTTGATGACATACACCTTCCTGTATGCCACTTATTATCTCATCTTAGCCCTAAGTCCATCATCATCAAGATCATTTTGAGCTTATTCCTTTGGTTTTTGAACTCAACCTGGTATAACTCATAGCTCATGATAAAATATTCTCAAAAGATGACTACTTCATTTCTCTTAGTGTTTGCAAACCATCCATGTATCATTCTCTTTACCAGGGTATGTTATCTTCTCTGTCCCCATATCTCGTGGAAACGTTCCAACCTACATTATCTTTATCCTTGGTGTATGGCATGCATGTTGTCCTATCTCTCACTCCCATAACAAGAAGAAATAAGCATTTGGCTGCAGTCCAAATACAGATTTCTTCCTGTTCCAAGAGTAGAGATGGTACATCCCACCTTGCCGATACACCTTCAAATCTAGGTTGAAACATGACACCTACGTCTCTACATAACAATCATCTCGATATCAAGGTTACTTCCATGGAACACTGGTTTCGAACCTACTTGGGTTTACACACAATCCTTGGTCATCTCCTCTTGGTCTATAGGGTGTCGGCACTTTTGGGGTCATCCCTCTTCCCTTATGCATTCCAGAGAGTGCCCTAATCATCTGCCCTTTGGGTCTCATGAGTTCATGAAGGTGATCAATCTCCTAACCCATGGCCCTCGGACAATGATAGTTGTTACCTCCCGACCCTATGGTCATGTGCAACTAGGGAATTAGGCAACCTGCTTCCATCGGTCTTATCCCAACCTGACCCTAGGATAGACTTAGGATTCTAACACAGTAAATGTCCAACTCAGAACCTTACTCAAGCCTTTCTCATCTCTCTCTCTCTGTATTCATGGGTTGTCTTTCATCCTTTCATAGGGGTCATGACGACCTGCCTACCTTGGTTAGGCCCCATACCGGTTACCTCCATGGTAACACATCCACCTGCACTTAGAGATGGATATCTATGGGTCTACAAGTTCATTCTCATACCATGTACTTTTCACTTAGCTTCTCAAGATCCTATGAGACCTCTTTAGGTTACTTAAACCAACAAAACTGGTAAACACCCCACCAAAGGGTCCCTTCCCCCAGGATGGGAGGAAAACTTCACCTCGATAACATAGGTCACAAACATCCTTATGCCTCGGGTTTACATCCACCTGAGCATACTTAACCCAAGTAAGCTACAAAGGAACAAGCTGACCACCTACTAAACCATGTTGGGTCATACTTGTTCTCATCCTCAACACTGGATCATGATCACACCTTCCCATGTCATTCACTTAGCCGTGAGCGGTTCATCAAACATACCCTTAACTTAAGGGGTTTCCTTTACCTCTACACATGAGGAGTATCATGCTCGAAACTATAGAGACTCAAATCTCATCATGAGCATCAGATACACTGCTCCCCCTCTTAGGCCTAGGAACCCTAGGTTCTCCTTTGGGTATCCAACTGCATGCTCAATCTCTTAACCACGAATCAAGCATGTCCAAGGTATATCATGTACTCCCATGATCCTTTTATATGAGAAACACCTCAGAGTTGAGTCCTCCTCAAGAACAACCAACTAGGTATAAATCCTCACAACTTGCTACTTAAACCTCCTCAGGGTCTAAGGCACTCTTTGTCTCCACTTAGCAGGTAAACACCTATACCATAGGCACATAGGTACCAGAAGCATTACTCTCTCTTTAGGGTTTGGTTCCTCTAAAGGACACCAAGATATCATCCATCTCCAGGGATCAAGAATGAGGAAACCACTATCATCCACTTAGGTCGCATCATCCTCAACTCCCACAGTTCCTCATGTCTTGGAATCTAAGCTTCCAACTTTCTTGCATGAGTCCTGCTCTCTCTACAGACAACCCTACAGACAACCTTACTACGAGAGGTTCTCTCTCCAAGAGGGATCAAGCTCACAAGCATACCCTTACATGGTGAAGCCTATGTTTGCTCATGGATATCCATAGCTCTTTACGCTTATCTCGTAGGCTATTTTCTCGTACTTTCCTATCCAGGGTTTCAACCTACTTCTCATACCACTGACGTACTATGGGTGTCTACTATACCATTCTCGTATAAGCTCATGGGGTTTCCATGGGTTCTTCTCTAACCTCATCAATGAAGGAGCTATCCTTCACTCTAACATGCATGCCCCTTCCTAGGGTTGGGTCGCCAGAGGTACTAGGTCATCCAACCTCTCATGGCTCATACGTTATCTAAGGCATGTCCATCCAAACACCTGGTCTAACTCATCATGCCATCTCTCTCTCTAACCTTCACTTAGGGTTAGGGTTAGCATCATCCTCAGAGGATGTGCCAGGTCTCTACTTGCAATGGAGATCTCTATCTCCAAGACTAACTCTCTTTACTTATCCTCCTGACAAGAAGGTCTAGTCTCAAGTCTATTCTGAGGATATGACAACTTATGACCTAAGCATGTATCTATTCCTTTACGCTTAATCTATTAAGCTTATGTCCATGACATCTTATTTACATATTTTTTCATTAATTTGGTGGAGGATTCCTTTAGACCATGTTAACCTTACACATACCTCAAGAGGGTGAGGAGAAGAGAGGAAACCCTAATCCTTAAGGACCTTAACAGAATTTGAGTTGAGAAGGGATGAATAAGATGAGAAAGTCCTAAAGGTATATTATTTTGAATCATACCCTAAGACTTTGGCCAGGCAGTCACACGGATCTGGGAGTCCTCGTATTCCGATTAGCGGTGCGGAGGAAAATATTGCCAGCCCCCGGTCGTGATCCTTTTCTAGATACCTCCGTCTTTCGGATAATCCTCTAATAACTCCCTTGGGTTCTATGGAGTTTGTAAAATTTAATAATTATTAATGGTTAAGTGAGGAACCTACGCTCTGATACCAAATGTTATGACCCCACCTTCCGATAACCCCCAATTAAGGGAGACCGAGAGGTCGAAGCCGCACCCATAATCTTCGGATCAAAGGTTCGACAATTAACCAAGAACAATTATTAAATTTTAACAGACTAAACTAAAACGTTGTAAGAAAATAAACTTTTGCATACCTTTTTGAAAACTTGGATCTCTAAACTTCTATCCACTTATGGATTCTACTCTAACTAATCCTCCTTGTATTTTACTTCATGTATTTCACAATATGATGATTTACTGTTTGTTCTTTTGGCTTGTACCTAAAATGTTGACAAACAAAACGTCAGTCAGCCGAAGCTGGTATGTGGGGGAAACAATAATCATGCAATTATTCATAACAATGTATTGCAGTCAATTACCATTTAACAAACAAGTTTACATTTTAAATATAACTGCATGATCCATATATATATCCTATCCCCATTATACCCCTCATGATCCCACCTAACAGGTGAATCAGTTTCTAGGGTTGAGTCACATGGCACTACCCGTAGGTAGCCCAGTCCTTAACTCATGGCATGCTAAGAGTCTCATGGAACTACACATGTGTAGCCCAGTTTCTAACTCATGATAGCCTAGACCTTGCTCTAGGTTATCCTTTTTAGCCTTTACATAGCCACAGGGGTGGACCCGTATCTACCCAGTTATACATGTATATTCATAGTGATAGTCATAGTCACTCTATAGTTGCATGAAATAAAAGAATCCAACAGTTATTTCAAGCCATGAGGGAAACGTCGATAAAATCATCGGAAAACTAGTCGGGATAATCATAAGTGTAACCACATACCTTTGATTGCAGATTTGAGACAGAATTATCCAGATCAGAGAAATCCCAATCAAACAATCAATTATTCACAGAATCCTAAAATAAATATACCAATTCCTTTTATTAATATTTATCCAATATCATCATATTCCTTAGGATTTCTATTCCAACTTACTTCTCATCTATTCTTCAACATTAAATTTATCGTAACAACATATAACCCTATTTCCATATTAAAGGCACATTAACCATTAATTAATTTCATTAAGCTTCTTTTACATTAAAGCTACTATTTTTATCCTTTTAATCCATGACAAGATCTTTATGCACATCTATCATCAATTCAAAGTCCATTATGTTTAATCACATATGAACTCGATTTGCCATAATTCTACCTTTTATTCATGAGAAAACCCTAATTACTACATTTAGGGTTTTTATCCATAATTAAGAACTTTAAAGTTTGAAATAGATTAGAACCATCATATAACAACATTTTTCAAATTAAATATGATCTTATCCTCTTTGACCCTAAATTAGGGTTTCTAAGGTTTCTTACAAAATCCTCATCATCTCAATTATCTTCATTAAGGATTCTCTAATCCAAACTATGTTCAAGAATCATTATATTACAGTTTTATTCTTGCAATATCGTGTTATGACCACTAAAACTCATATTTACTCAAATCAGGGTTTCTAGTCCATTAAACCATGTTCATGTTCATAAAACCCTAAAACCAACATATTAATCATCCTTTTATGATTTTACCATTCCTTTTACTCTTAACAGGTTAAGATTGATCAAAAACATATAAAAGATTCATCATGTTCATTTTTATATCATTCTAGGGTTATTCTATCAATTAATGCATCAAAAGATGTAGAACTTTTTGAGTTTCAAGCAGAATTGGACTTCAAACATAATTTCTTTGTGTTCCTCTCATTCTGGGGATCAATTTTCATATATGACTTGTTTTAATCTGAGTTTTCTAGAATTTGTTATGATTTTAGCAAATAAAATTTAAAGCAACCAATAGGGAGGTGCCATGTAGGCAATGAACTCCCATGCATGTACCTTGCGGGCTGACTTAAAATTATAATTGATTATCGCTTTTACCCCCGGGTCACGGACTGTTTCCTCATGCCCAGGAGGGGCACTTTCGTCAAACAAGATCTGTTCATCTTCAACCCCGCGACAGGGCGTCGCTGCCGCCGTTGTTGCTACCTGCGTTGCTCCTCGTCCCTCTCTTGGATACCACTGACCTCCAGAGATGGTACCTCCACCTTCGACGCTTCTTGGTTCTCCTCTGGGTACAGCGATCTCACGGCCAAAGTTGCTGGACCGTGCTGGCCAGGTCTGCCTATGCGGCTGACCTTGCATCCATCTTGGGGTTGTTGCATCAAGGGTAGGGTGAAGGGACGACCGCCACGCTTTCCTTCGGCTGTGTGGGTGCATTGAGCCTCCAACATAACCAAACCACAACCCTCAATCATTCCAGGGTGTCTCTACCCATCTCGGCTAGGTTTTGCATGTAAAGAACAAAGAGGAGAGGTAGAGTTACGTGAGATCTTCCTTAAACTCAAACCGGGGTTTCTACCCCTTATATAGGGGAGAATATCCTCGCCCTAAGATGTCCATCTAAGAGGAAACAAGCCCTCTCATAATAGGAATCCTATTCCTTCAATGAGAAGCAAGCTTTCTCTCTCCTCACTATCCCTTAATTTTCTTTATTACTTGGATACATTAGGATTTCAAAAATCACTTCCTTTATCCTCTTAGCACTTTCCCATTAATCGTTTGGCACGAAATAATGTTTTCTTTTAATAGAGAATACTTTCTTTTTATCAATATCACAAAATTCATTAATAATCTATCACATTATCCTTTTATTTTGCAATTTTGGTATTTTCTCTTTCTTTCCTATTTATTGGGACTCCTTGGATCCCAAGAAACTCTATTATTTCGAAATCCTTTTTATTGGATACTCATTATCCTTCTAGATGCATCTAAATGCATTACTTCACATTATCTTGTTTATTTCTCTTTAAAATATCTCTTTTTGTGGATTTCTCTTTATTTCTCTTTTATTTTCCTCATTGGTATTCCTTTTAATATTAGGAATCCTTGGGATACGAAATTCCACCAAGAATAACTCAATTACACCTTTTTTTCCACTTGTTTTCCACATTTTACCATTGTTTTCAATTTCTTTCTTAATAAATAAATACTTAATTAATCTTTTCTTTTCTTTTCATATTGCTTTCTTTTTGCAACTTTGAACTCCTTGGAACCCAAGGAACCCAAGAGGTACAAAATCCATCCTTGGATTACATCTCTTTTCCTTCTAGAGGTTTCTACCTCTTTCTTTTCACAAATATTCAATTATTCATTTACTAATTGAATTTTCTTGTTATTCGGGCCCAATAGCAAATAAAGCCCACAACACAAACAGAAAAGTAGTAAAAACAAAGCCGCTCCACGTGAGTCTCTGCTCTGGCGATCGGGCGATCGACCTAGGGCTCGTCTTCTCCGCCTGGGGGGGAGGGCAACGGCCGGCGCGCCCAGCCCGTCTCCCCCCGGGTGATCTCCTCCCGCCTCCATCTCGGATCTATCTAGCCTCTGTGGTTTCCCGCGACCGATATGGGTTGTCCTCCTCTGGCGTGGGCTTCAACCTCCGCCAGGTTTCTTGGCGGTCTCCCTTGGGTACGGGGAGCCTACACGCTGGATCCTGGCTGGGTGCGGACTTTTCATGGCAGTGGGTGATTGAAATGGCTTTGATGTTCCTCTGTGAGTCCGGTACTCACCGGGAGCCCCATTGGGAGATGATCGGGATGGTTCGGGTCTTCTGTCCCCTCTCTTTTACTGTTTCTCAGGTTTTCCTTGTCGTTCTTTTTTATTTTGCTTTGCGGCAGGTTCTTCTGCCCGTTTCTCGCCGCTCGTCGGTGTTGTTGTCACTGCTTGTCGGCATTGTTGCTCTCTCTGTTTGGGAGCTACGAGTCTTTGCTCTTGCTGGTCTTGTTTTTGTTCTGTTCGGATTCACTACTGGGTCTATGGCTCTGCTTGTGGCGGAAAATACTGGTCTGCATATGTTTCATTTGTAGGTTTATCACCACCGATCTATACTCAGGTTGAAGGAATCTCTTATGAAAAGCTGCTTATGTCAGCCTTGTAGAAAAGAGATCAATGCAGAAGCATTTTATTATCTTTCCAATATGATTTTTGGTGATCTGATAGTCCTATTCTTGGTGGTTGTATGTACTTCCAATATCTCTTTTCCCATGTGTAGATGTTGTATGGATTTTTAGTAATGAAGATGTTCGGATTGCTAAAAAAAAAGCCCACAACACAAACATCAAGGCTATTGTAAATGAAATCCATTTATTTGAACCAAATATATCATTATTTGTTCAAATATCCTTAATATGAGGAATTACATTTCTCACCAATTGTTGATTATAAAAAGGACACATTAGATCTAAAAGGATGATCTTTATGCATAGTTTGATTAATTTGGGGTTTCATGCACATGAATATGCTTTAATGGGACTTGAAACCCTAATCTTGGTAATTATGACTCTTAATAGCTTTATTTGTTCAAATCCATGAAAAAACTGAGATATGATGATTCTAAGCTATTTTGGGTATAAATGTTTATAATTGTGGATAAATACCCTTAATTTGGTAATTTGGGTTTTCCTAGTGGATAAATGTGGAATTAGTGATAAATAGGGTTCATATATGTGAATTGAACTATAATGAAATATGAGTTGTCAATTCGAAAGAAACCAAAGATGATAATCGGGCCTAATGATCTTAACATAACTTAAAAGGATAAAGATGGTAGTTTTAGTGTAAAAGAGATATATTAGACTTAATTGACATCCAACTATGCCCATGATGTTGAAATTAGGGTTTGTGGATTAAAAGAGCATTAAAAGTAATAAAAGCATTATGGAGGCTAAAACCCTAATAAAACCCTAAAGTTGGCCTAGAAATCCTAAGGTGGAATCCATGTCAATCTTGAGAATGTTATGGATAAAACAGTGACACTTGGATGTTATGCATTAATTTTAGGATATTGTTGATTGCTTGATTGAATGTTCTTGGTTATTCTTGCTTGGACATCAAGTTACTCTGGATCAGGTATGTACTTATGCTTATGGTTAAATCGCTTTAGATTCACGACGATTCCTGAATGTTTTATCAGTTTCCTGAAAATAACTGCTTGGATGACTTTTATTTCATGCAACTATAAAGTGACTATGACTATCACCATAAATATGTGTACATAACTAGTTCAGATCTTGGTCCTCCTCTGTGGCTTTGCTAATGATGAAAAGGATGGCCTAGTACATGGTCTACCTATTAGGTAGGACCATCAAGTTATCATGAGTCACGGATTAGGCTACCTATGGGTAGTGCCATGTGACTCTTTAGCATATCATGAGTTAGTGATTGGGCTACCTATGGGTAGTTCCATGCGACTCTTTGACCCTAGGTATTGGTCTACCTGTTAGGTAGGATCATGGGGGTCATTTGGGATCTACCATATGAGAGGTAGCATAGCACAGAGGTTGGGGTATGTATGGATTGAGTAGTTATGTTTAAAGTGTAAAGTTTGCTTGCTAAACCATAATTGCTTGCAATATGTTGTTACAGTTAATTGCACGATTATTGTTTCCCCCACAAACTGGCATATTCATTTATGCTGACTGACATTTTGTTTGTCAGTGTTTTAGGTACAAAATGGAAAAGGACAAACAATAAATTGATACAATGTGAATATATGAATTAAAGTACACGGAGGATTAGTTAGAATAGACTCTAGTTGTGGATAGTAGTTTAGAAATCCAAGATTTTAAAAAGGTATGCAAAGTTTTATTTTATTCCAGCTTTTCAGTATAGTTTTGGTAGAATTTAGTAATTATTATTGATTGCTTGTCGAACCATTGATCCGGAAAATTGGGCTAATGGCTCTAACCTTTTGGTCTCCCTTAATTGGGGGTTACCAGGAGGCGAGGTCGTTACATTATGTATCAGAGCATTGGTTACCCATTTAATCTCTAATAATTATTAAATTTTACAAACTCTTTAGAACCCAAGGGAGTTATTAGAAGATTTTCTGATGGAGGAGGTGTCTAGAAAAGGATCACGATCCAGGGGCTGGAAATATTTTCCTCTGCCCTTCTAGTTAGTCATGAGGACTCCCGGATGCGGTGTGACTGCCTGGCCAAAGTCTGAGGTCTTGACTCAAAGTAAGATACATTTAGGACTCTCTCATCTATTTTCATCCCTTCTCAACCCTAATTCAATTAAGATTCTAAGGTTTAGGGTTTTTGCTCTCTCTTTCTCACCCTCTTGAGGATAGGGTACGTATGATAAGGTTAAAGAATCCTCCACCAAATTAATGAAAAATATGTAAACAAGATGTCATGGACATAAGCTTAATAGTTTAAGCATAGACTAAAGATTAGTTGCATGCTTAGGTTGTATGACATGTGTTGTCATACCCTCAGGAGAGACCTGAGGTTAAACCTTCTTGTTAGGAGGATGAGTAGAGAGTTGGTCTTGGAGGTAGAGACCTCCATTAAAGGTATAGATCTGGCACATCCTCTGAGGATGATGCTAACCCTAACCCTAAGTGGTGGTTAGAGAGAGATGGTATGATGAGTTAGATACCATGGTCAACCATGTGCATGAGTTGACCTGCTTTTGATTTTGAATACCTATGAGAAGTATGAGCTATGTGAGGTTGGTTGACTTAGTGCCTTCTAGGTGACCCAAACTGTGAAGGTTCGTGCATGTTAGGGTGAAAGATGACCCCTTCATAAATGAGGTTAGTGATGAACGTATAGAAACCCTATGGGCTTATATGATCATGGCAGTGTATGCACCTAGAGTACGTCATAGCACTGGCTGTAGGTTAAAACCCAGACCAGAAGGGCATGTTGGATAGATTATGAGATAAGCATAAAGAGCTATGGATGATCTTGAGTGAACGTAGGTTTCACCCATGTAGGGGTATACATGTGAGCTTGATCCACCTTTTTAGAGAGACAACCTCTAGTAGTAAGGTTGTTTGTAGGGTTAGCTCTAGAGAGAGAGAGAAAGACCCGAGCAAGAAGGTTGGAAGCCTAGACTTTGGGATATAAGGAACCCTGAGAAGTTAGGTATGTTACGACCTAAGTGGATGGTTGTGGTTGCCTTATGCATGATCCTTGGAGGCTTATGGCATCTGGGTTGCCTTTAGAGGAACCAAACCCTAGAGAAGGAAAGAGACTTCATTGAACCAAGCTATGGATGTTGTAGGTGGCTACCTTACCTTCTAGGGATAGGAAGGGGAGTTCCTTAGACCCTGAGGAGGTATAGTGTTATTTTGTGAGGCCTCATACTTAGTTGTTTGTCCTTGAGGAGGGCTACACTATGAGGTGTTGTTCAAGTGGAAGGATAATAGGACGTGAATGATGTACCTTGAACATGCTTGGTTCGTTGTTAGAATGTTGAGCATGCAGTTGGACAGCTATTGCAAAAAACAAAGTGAACCTAGGGTTCCTAGACCTAAGAGGGGCAGTAGTAATGTCTGGTGCACCTGATGCTCATGACGATATTTGAGTTTCTATAGATCCGAGCATGGCACTCCTCATGTTTAGGGAAAAGGAAACCCCTTAGATTACAGTGTATGTTTGATGAACCCCTACTTATAGATTGGTGACATATGTATGTATGATGATGGTTCAATGTGAAGGAATAGAAACAAGTATGACCTATCAGGGAGACCTAGCATGGTTTAGTAGGTGGTCTGCTTATTAGCTACGTGCCTTAGTAGCTTTCTAGGGATAAGCATGCTCATGTGGATGTAAACCCTAGATATATGGACGTTTGTGACCCTTTCTACTATCAGGATATAGTTTCCTCCCATCCTGGGAGAGGGACCCTTTTGTAGGGTATGCACCAGCTTTTGTTGGGTTTGAGATAACCTAAAGAGGTCTCATAGGATCTTGAGAAGCTAAGTGGAGAGTACATAGTATGAGAATGAACCTACAGACCCATAGATAACCATCTCTAAGTGCAAGTAGATGGGGCCTGACCAAGGTAGGTAGGTCGCCATGATCCCTATGAAAGGAGGTAAGTTAGACCACGAATGCCAAGAGAGATGATGGAAACTTGGGAAAGGTTTCAAGTTATATATGTACTATGTTAGCATCCTAAGTCTATCCTAGGGTCAGGTAGGGATAAGACCGATGGGAGTAGGAGTTGCCTAATTCCCTAGTTGCACAAGACCATAGGGTCGGGAGGTAACAACTATCATTATTTGAGGGCCATGGGTTAGGAGATTGATCACCTTCATGAACTCATGGGACCCAAAGAGCAAATGAAGAGGGCACTATCTGATGCATAAGGGAAGAGGGATGACCTCGAAAGTACCAACACCCTATAGACCTAGAGGAGATGGCCAAGGATGGTATGATGACCCAAGTGGGTTTGAGACCAGTTTACCATGGAAGTAACCCTGATATCGAGATGTTCATGATGTAGAGACATGGGATGCACGTTTCAACCTAGAATTGAAGGTGTACTGGAAATGTGGGATGTACCATCTCTACTCTTGGATCGGGAAGAACTTTGTATTTGGACTGCAGCCAAATGCTTATTTCCTCTTGTTATGGGAGTGAGAGATAGGGCAATATGCATGCCATACACTAAGGATAAAGATGATGCGAGTTGAAATGTTGCTATGAGATATGAGGATAGAGATACATTTGTGGAGTGTATGATGTGTGGATGCTTTACAAACATCAAGAGAACTAAGGTAGTCATCTTATGAGGATGTTCTTATCCTGAGCTATGTGGAATTTATGAGCTATACAAGGTTGAGTTTGATAACCAAGAGGATGAGCTCTGAGTTTTCTTCATGAAGATAGACTTAGAGTCCAAGATGATATAGTAAGTGGAATACATGGAAGTGTATGTCTTCAACATTACCTAACACATAAGGACGTGAAGTGGTAATGGATGCTCTTATTGAGAGGAAGCTATCTAGTTTAGCTAGTGGACAGGCTGGAAGAGGGGGTTAGGTAAACCCTAAGTTTGTGAGATATGTTTGGCTAACACTTAGGTGTAACGAGATCCGTTGACCGAGTTAGTGGTTGCCTAGTTATCCATCATAGGGCTTGTCATGATGGAAGGATGGTTGTAGAACCTCAAATGCACTTCTTTGAAAAAGAAGGTGATGAAACCCACGACTAGAGTGTTTTAGGGTTTCTAAGGAATCAACCTTGAGGAATCCTGACGTACAAGAGATTGTGATACACCTTGATACTATCAAGATAGTAAGTTGCGGTAATACTTTGGATATCTAAGATGAAGTTGCATGTGTCTTGTCACCATGCATGCCAGGAGGTGAAGAACAAACTCCAGTAACCCAATGAGTTGATATAAAGGATAAAGAATCCCCAAGGGGGAATGGGTGTTCATCATTATGGATGTTGTGGCAAGTCTCCCATAGACCAAGGAATGTGAATATGCAATATGGGTTATGGTAGATCGCCTTACCTAGATGACAGGTAAGAGAAAGAGAGAGTACTATCAAGGGACATATCCGGTTGAACTACATGTAAGAGAAACATATGGTTCAACTAACCCATGATGCAAGTTCAAAGGTTCTTGAGTACGACCTAAAGATTCACTTCCATGCGGTGGAAGTAGGTACATGAAGAACTCGATGCGAGTATAGCTAATCACCCCTAACTGATGGTTAGCATGATCCAGACTAGAGGGTCTGATGAGAGTGTGTGTGCTTGTTCAGGGTGATATATGGAGACAGTTCCTGTCCTATGTAAGATGTGATTATAGCCACCATAGCCAGTATCGACATGTAAGAAGCTCTGTAAGGGAGGTTATGTCGGTGACTGCTTCATTAAGATGATGTTGGTGAAGGGACCTCGTGAAGGTCAGAAAAAGACCACAGTGTGTGCATCTGACGTCGTTTTGATCGTGTGATGGCTAAAGAGAACCCAGGGGTGACATGAGTCATGAGCTGATGCAAAGAAGACTGTCATGCAGTTCACTAAGGGAGAATATGTGATATGAAAATCCAACCCCTCTGAGCTATAGCTGAGAAAGTTGAGTCCCTGATACATGGGTCCATTTGGGATGGATTGGTTGAGATGGTTATGTTTAGCCTTACCCCTCAGGATGACGTGAGATATGATGTGTTCCACAAGTCCGATCTAGAGCACTATGTGAGGTACCCAAGCCATGGGCTGAGCAATGAACCTAGTGAGCTCCTAAGGGAGGCTAACTTACCCTGAGTCACCTATAAGGGTACGAAATACCAAGGTGAGAGAGAGCTCAGGAGTAAAGAATATAAGATGATAAAGGTTCTTTGGAAGCACCATGGAGATGATGAAGCCACATGGGAGATAATGACGGATATGGAAAAGTCTTATCCTGAATTGTTTATATGTTTGGTGGAATGTTGAGGGCAAAACTCCTATAAGAAGGGAAGGATGTTACAATGTCAATTTTACGTGTTTTCAAAATTGAAATGTAATGATTTTATGAATATGGACTTGAATTGAGAAGGTTGTATGCTTTGCTCCAAAGGATGGATTTCTTTGCAAATCTCCCTTTAATAGGAATTTCGTGATTCCTACTATTATGTTAATCCAATAATGGATATAAAAGAAAAGAAAAGAGGAAAAGTCCAAATAATAGAAAAAGATAAAAGATAATGGATATTAAGCAATATATTTATGAGAAATACATAGAAATCTCTAGAAAGTACCATTGATGGCCACAATTGAATGAATTTCATTTACATATGATTTATAATGGAAGAAATAGGAAAAGAAGAAATAGGAAATAAAGGATAAAGATTAATCCTTGAAAAGAAATATTTTAATAAAGAAATAAGTAAGATAATGAGAAATAAAGGATGTAGATGCATCTAGAAGGATAAGAAGTATCCTTCAAAAGGGATTTTGAAATCTTAGGATTTCTTGGGGTCCAAGGAATCCCAATGGAGAAGACGAAAGAGAAAATACAAATAATACAAAATATGAGGATAATGTGCTACATAGTTAATGACTTTTTGATATTATCAAAAAGAGATATTATTTGCTTTAAGAAAGTAGAATTTCGTGGCCAATGGATTAAAAGCCAAGCACAAAGAAATAGATTTTGGATTCCTAATAATTAAAGAATATGGATTATCAAGGAATTACTAAAAAAAGAGGTATTATACCTAAATAAGAAAAGTAGGTTTCCCAATGAAGAGGGGGACTTGTTTCCTCATGGTTGAGCATCCTAAGGCATTGTTGTCTTCCCCTATATAATGGTTGAACCCTTATCCCCGAGCCCAAGAGAATCTCAGGAATCCCTCTCTCACTTTCTTCTTTGTTTTCGTTCAAAACCCTAATCGAGAAGAGTAGAGCTATCTCTGGAGCAATGAGGGGACGTGATGGGGTGCGATGGAGGCATGCTGCTCCCACGACACCATGGGGATGCTTGGTGGTCATCCCCTCACCCTAGCCTATGCCTAGTAGCAACCGCATGGCTACAATGACGGTCGCATGTTGCAGGCCCGGCGTGCTTGAAACCGGCCACGCTGGCCGCAACCTGGAGGTGCCCCACGTGCACAAGGAAGCGATGGAGCTAGGGCGGCGGCTGGCGGCAACTTTCGAGTCCTGAGGAGGAGAGGGCGACTCTGCGGAGAAGCTGCAGTAGGTGGCAGCTGGGGTCTTCATGAGGTTGAAGACAATTGGGCGACATTGGAAGATTTTACCCCTCCGGGGTATGAAGGGTTGGCGACTTAAGCGAGGGCAATAGCGTCAATTCATTATATTTCAGCTGAGGCTACGTAGTTGATAAATGTGTATTTATCCCTTTTATTTACATATTTTTTATATTTGTTTAGGATTGTTTTGTTATTTATTCTCTTAGTTTCATAATTAATTGTGTTATTTAATATTTTTCTCTATAATTAGAGTTTTAATTATATTTTCTTGGGTTTTGTAGGAAAATTATATAATTTGTTGCAGTCCTGAAATTCATATATACCATCCACCAAAAGTGACATAACTCTTGCACTGAAACTCCAAATTGCATGTACAAGTATTCATTTTAAAGGGAATTTAATTTCCTAAAAGAAAATCCTATTATTTGGACCGCTTTTATGCTTTTCATAGGAGATAAATATGTTCTAAATCGCTGCTGCGAGAATCTGCATTAAAGAGAGTTACATGGTCAAGATAATTAAAGACAATCAACTTTCGATTTGACCAGATCTAGAAAATTCAAAAATTGATCGCCCTCTCTTTTTTTCCCTCTCTTTTGAGGGCAGCCTACCCCCTCCCTATCCTATAAAAGGAGGGTCTCTTCACTTGTAAAAGCATTTCATTCTTCATTCCATTTCATCCAATTTTTAGTTGTAGACCACATCATGTATAATGTTGGATCTCAGTTTAGTTTGCATTTCTTCTAGTTTTGTTATGTCTAAGTAAATCTCTCTGGGGCATGGGAGTAGCCCCTTAGGCCGGTTCTATTCAATATAATTAGTTATATTCCTCCATCGAACAAATGTCTTCTCTCTATTTATGTGTGATTATTTGAATGATCTGATATATTCTCATGGAGTGATATGACTGTGGATCTCTGTAAGAATGAAACAATGAGCATCTAACCCCCTTTATGATTCTTCCCAAGCCATCACAACCAATTTCCATCCCACACATGGCTGATCTAGAAGGGGAGATACCACCATTGGAAGAAGCCCACACACCCCCCTTATATTGTTTGTAAGGAAGACATCATCATCCCTCCTAAATACTTGGGGAACCCTTGTTCAAAAAAATTAGAGACATTTGTTATATCAACAATGAAACTTACCAAACCCAATGTTGATGGCATTAATTTTAAGGAGAAACAAAACACTTTTGTAAATGATTTTAAAATTTTTGTATTAGCATCAATTCTCCCATATGCAGGTCATCATGATGGTGGGAAACCTAAACCAGATCCTCCACCCGATTCAGTTCATCATGCTCCACTGGTATTACTGGTCAGGTACCCACCAACCTCCCCCAATCCACATCCATCTTCAACACTTCCCTTGCTATTGAAGGAAGATCTATGGATATTATTGGAGGGAATATGAGGTGAAAGAAAATATGAATACCCCACTGAGCTTCCACAATTACCCTATCATAGGGTACACTATGAAGCTCCTCAGATAAAGGTCCCAGCCCTCATACACATCCCCTTCAGCTGGACATTTTTTGAGCTACCTGGGCCACCTGGAAATCCTCTCTCTTCTCTTCTCTCCATCTCAGGTTTCAATTTTGTTCGAGATGAGAAAAAATCTGAATCTGGGGTGGAGGTGGGTGGTATGTTTCTATTCCACCCCCTTATCTTTTTTATTCTTGCATTATTTCTACCTTTTTTTTGGTTTTGCATATAGTTGCTTTGTTCATGGCCATTATCTAGTCGGCCATGTTTTTATTTCTTTTGTTGCAAAATGGCCTTTATCTAGTCGGCCAATATGAATATATGTTTATCATTGTACCCCTTTGAATTTAGTAAATCTTTTTCAAAAATTGTTACAAATTGCCATGTCTGAAACCACCATGTCACCTAGGATCCCAAAATAGCATCACTCTTTGGAAAATTTGGCAAGCCGTAAGGAATCAATCAAAACCAAACACAAATTTTCTCTATTTTTAAATTGTTGATTAACTTGATATAAATCTTGTATAATGTGATTGACATGAATGTTCTTTCTGATGTAATGACACTGTCAAAAAAAGGAGAAAATAAATGTGTGAAGTTATAAGCACAAGGACACCTTTTGTTTCCCCCTTATTTTCTTTCTAAAAAAAGAGAAGCAAAGAATCACCACCAGACAAAAATCAAGTCCGGGTTGGCATGCTTCCCATATAAAAAATTCCATACCCCACAAAGGGGCGTACCATCAAAAGATGCCAAAAGTGCACATGAAAAAAATTGTGACCAATGTAGCCACAACTCCACAAATTTAAATCCCAAGTCGAATAGAGGAGGGATAAAAAAATTATCACTTCCTTCTTTGTTTTCACACCCCCTAATTTCATCTTGTTCTTGTGCAACAACTTTCATAAAAAAAATACAATAATAAAAATGAGAGTGTCAAAGCAAAACTAAGATGAAGCATGTTTTTTGACAAAATCTTGATTTAGAAACAAGATATGATATTTGTTTTTGATAGGGAATATATAATTTTGTGTTTTGTGGTTTTAGGAGATTGGGTTGCTTGGCCAAATTTGGAGGTAAGGAATAAAGTGATGTTACAAGGGTGATGATAGACATGTTGTTAGTATAAATTGGAATAATTTGTGATTTTATTTTTTTGAGGACAAATAAGGATTCAAGTCTGGGATATTTTGATAAATGTATATTTATCCCTTTTATTTACATACTTTTGATATTTGTTTAGGATTGTTTTGTTATTTATTCTCTTAGTTTCATAATTAATTGTGTTATTTTAGATTTTTCTCTATAATTGGAGTTTTATTTATATTTTCTTAGGTTTTTTAGGAAAATTATACAATTTGTAGCAGTCCTGAAATTCATATATACCCGCCACCAAAAGTGACATAACTCTTGCATTCAAACTCCAAATTGTGTGTACAAGTATTCATTTGAAAGGGAATTTAATTTTCTAAAAGCAAATCCTATTATTTGGACCGCTTTTATGCTTTTCACAGGAGATAAATATGTTCGAAATCACTTCTGTGAGAATATGCATTAAAGAGAGTTACATGGTCAAGATAATTAATGACAATCAAGTTTCAATTTGACCAGATCTAGAAAATTCAAAAATTGATCTCCCTCTCTTTTTCCCCTCTCTTTTGAGGGCAGCCTACCCCCTCCCTCTCCTATAAAAGGAGGGACTTTTCACTTGTAAAAGCATTCTATTCTTCATTCCATTTCATCCAATTTTTAGTTGTAGACCACATCTTGTATAATGTTAGATCTTATTTTAGTTTGCATTTCTTTTGGTCTTGTTATGTCTGAGTAAATCTCTCTGGGGCATGGGAGTAGCCCCTTAGCCCAGTTCTATTCAATATAATAAGTTATATTCCCCCATCGAACAAATGTCTTCTCTCTGTTTATGTGTGATTATTTGGATGATCTGATATATTCTTATGGAGTGATATGATCGTGGATCTCTATAAGAACGAAACAATAGTTCCTTAATTGCAATTATCATCTTTTCATCTTTTTAATCTTATTCTTGTTATAATCCTTGGTGATGCGACCACCTGAGCCTTGGGTTTGAACGCCAGTTTGAATTCACATGCTTTTTGATATGACCGTGGATAATGGCATGTTGGACGGTTGGGCAATGATCCATGAACGCTGGGACCAATGGGTTCACGGGAAGTCCGACCCTTGTTAGTTTGTCCACAAGGACATATAACCACAAGGTCCTGATTTGATCCTTGGAGTTTAGAATTTGATTAGTTGAATAAGAACGTGGTTTTGGTGGTGATCGTTCGGACCCCAGATCTTAATTTCTTGATTAGTTAAACTTTATTTCAGCACTTTTATTTTTTGTTCTTAGTTTTAAAACAACCTTCTCATTAGAATTTATTTTCCCATTTTAGCAATCAGATTTGGATTTTGACTTTTCTTTTTTGCGTCCCTAGGATCGATACCTATCTATACTAAGTTGACATGTTGTTCACAACAAGTTGACAACTGAGTTAGAAGGTTAAACTCCAGGACTTTTCCTAGTGATTGTTGCATGTACAACAACACACATCAGTAGTGCATGAGTTGGCTGATGTGGCAGCCTCTCATTGGTCCAAGTAAGTGATTTTTGTAAAAATCATATCTAATTAAGGGTAGCTCGGATGGATGCATATAATATATTAATTTTGCTCAAAAATGTGAGGAATCCATTTAAAATAGATTTAGATCCTAATTCCTATTGAAATTCGAAAAGTAGTTGAAGTTATCAACTTTAATGCATTAATGATTAAGAAACCCTAATCTATGATAATTAATTAATTGGGAAGGGTTATATGAATGTTTAAAGTTGATATTAACCTTTTGATTATAAAAAGGACACATTAGATCTAAAAGGATGATATTTATGCATAGTTTGATTAATTTGGGGTTCCATGTACATGAATATGCTTTAATGGGCCTTGAAACCCTAATCTTGGTAATTATGACTCTTAATGGATTTATTTATTCAAATCCATGAATAAAACTGAGATATGATGATTCTAAGCTATTTTGGGTATAAATGTTTATAATTGTGAATAAATACCCTTAATTTGGTAATTTGGGTTTTCCTAGTGGATAAATGTGGAATTAGTGATAAATAGGGTTCATATATGTGAATTGAACTATAATGAAATATGAGTTGTTAATTCAAAATAAACGAAAGATGATAATTGGGCCTAATGATCTTGACATAACTTAAAAGGATAAAGATGGTAGTTTTAGTGTAAAAGAGATATATTAGACTTAATTGACATCCAACTATGCCCATGATGTTGAAATTAGGGTTTGTGGATTAAAAGAGCATTAAAAGTAATAAAAGCATTATGGAGGCTAAAACCCTAATAAAACCCTAAAGTTGGCCTAGAAATCTGAGGTGGAATCCAAGTCAATCTTGAGAATGTTATGGATAAAACAGTGACACTGGGATGTTATGCATTAATTTTAGGATATTATTGATTGCTTGATTGAATGTTCTTGGTTATTCTTGCTTGGACATCAAGTTACTCTGGATCAGGTATGTGGTTACGCTTATGGTTAAATCGCTTTAGTTTCATGGTGATTCCCGAATGTTTTATCGGTTGCCTAAAAATAACTGCTTGGATGACTTTTATTTCATGCAACTATAAAGTGACTATGACTATCACCATAAATATGTGTACATAACTAGCTGAGATCCTAGTCCTCTTCTGTGGCTTTGCTAATGATGAAAAGGATGACCTAGTACATGGTCTACCTGTTAGGTAGGACCATCAGGTTATCATGAGTCAGGGATTGGGCTACCTATGGGTAGTGCCATGCGACTCTTTAGCATATCATGAGTTATTGATTGGGCTACCTATGGGTATTCCCATGCGACTCTTTGACCCTAGGTATTATTCTACCTATTAGGTAGGATCATGGGGGTCAGTTGGGATCTACCATATGAGAGGTAGCATCCATATCCACTGCAGGGATAGCGCAGAGGTTGGGGTATGTATGGATTGAGTATTTATGTTTAAAGTGTAAAGTTTGCTTGCTAAACCATAATTGCTTGTAATATGTTGTTACAGTTAATTGCACGATTCTTGTTTCCCCCACATACCGGAATATTCATTTATGGTGACCGACGTTTTGTTTGTCGGCGTTTTAGGTACAAAATGGAAAAGGACAAACAGTAAATTGATACAATGTGAAGATATGAATTAAAGTACACAGAGGATTAGTTAGAATAGACTCTAGTTGTGGATAGTAGGTTAGAAACCCAAGATTTTAAAAAGGTATGCAAAGTTTTATTTTATTCCAGCTTTTCAGTATAGTTTTGGTATAATTTAGTAATTGTTATTGATTATTTGTCAAACCATTGATCCAAAAAAAATGGGCTAACGGCTCTGACCTTTTGGTCTCCCTTAATTGGGGGTTATTGGGAGGTGGGGTCGTTATAGAATCACTTTTTTTGTGTTTTCTATATAGTACATTCGGTTGAGTTTCAATAAAGGTTACTCAACTGATCCACTAATTGACAAAACCCATTTTTTAAACTATTAGTCGAGTTTGTCCTAGGGCAACTTGATCAACTAGCTAAAATCAACTTTTGATGCGGAGTCGGTCGGTCTAGTTTTGTAAGTGTATAAATCGACTGACAGAGCCATTTTCAAAAATCCATCATTGATCGGTCGAGATTCAAACTTGAATGATTAAGTTGCTATGAAAAATTTTACAAATTGATTTTTAAGTGACCAAATGAAGGAATTAAGTGCCCCCGGTTTTTCTCATCTTAGTTACAAGTCATATCATCAGTACAAATGATTACAAAAATATTCTAAGGTGGTTTGGAGTGATTTCAACAAGGGTGCATTTGCAATGCTTTTGAGTTGAACTTGGACGAGCTTGGGCTTGTGTAATTCGATCCTTTTCATGTGCCTAATGCCTAAAAAAATATTAAAAAACATATTAGATACGCATGAATGGAATCATTAAATCATTATCGGAATATTAACAACGTATAATTCTCAAAGAACACCGACAACTGCACATAGGGATACACTTATCGACGACGTTAATACTACCAAAACCCAGTTGGTAGTACCAAATCAGTGGGATCAAGGAAGATCTAAAATTGTCCTTAATCTAATAGTTGACAATTAATGATTCCCTAAGTCATGTCTATGACCTAATGGGAGTCCGACTAGACCTAAGGATAATGACATTTTTAGTTGGATGGAAACGGAGAGCAAAGAAGAAAGAAAGGAGAGGAACAAGCAATGCGTCAGGCAGTTTGAGCACTTATGATGATCTGATTTATAGTCTGAAGATGAAAAATCACCATGTTCATTGGGAGGAACATTCATACCACCTTTCTCCAAGGGTTTTTCATTATTCTTAATGTTTTCTTCCTTCTCTTCTTCCTTTTCTATGTATAGAGAAACTGAAATCATGCGGGGCTAATACCCTTCTTCCTTAGGATCCATGAGTAGTCCAGTTTGGATTGTAATTGACAATCACTATGACCGTCTTCTCACATAGATTTCATTAAATTTTAGGTACTAGTGTATGGTGCAGACGAGAAGCACCGATTACATAGCCTCATCGCCACACAGTGCATTTAGGGAGGATTTCTTAAGCAGGGCAAGGGAGTACAGTAACTCTGCACTAAGGTTGATTCCAACTTCTCCACCTGAGATGCCATCACCTGAAATTCTGACTCCAACAAAACAACCAGAGCAAGAAGAGATGGGTATTGCTGAAGTAGAAGAGCAAATCATCTAGGAGAAGATCAAGGCGTCATCTGCAACAACACGATTGGGCTCAATTAAAAAGTAGGCTATAAATGTAGATAGCTACAAGATAGACCATGTCTTGGTGGCACTGGTCAAGTCATAAGCATTCCATGGCCATAACATTGAGGATCTAATGACACGTATCAACAATTTTGTTGAGAGTTGTGACAAGGTAAAGATTGATAGGGTCCCAACAACTGTCATCTATCTGAAATTATTTCTATCTTCAGTGCAAGACAATGCAAAGTCCTAATTCCTGAACCTCCCACCTGAGTCAATAGAAACATGGTAGGGGATGATAGAAGTGTTCTTTAAATGTTATTTCCCACCTCAGAAGATGAATGAGTTGGTCAGGAAAATCTACAACTTCAAGCAACGGGCAGAAGAATCATACTCTAAAGCATGAGAGAGGTTTCAAAATATGCTGAGGAAGGCCCCTCATCATGGGATCAATCTATATGGTTAGGCAAATATTTTATATTATGGGTTGCATGAAGGAGAGAAGACCACACTCGACTGTGCAGGAACAAGCTTCTTCCTCAACAACAAGCCATCCAAGGTGTCACAAGATTCTGAAGAATATGGATAAGAACCAATCTTAGGGAGAAGAAAGAGAACATCCAAAAAACTATCAAAAGGGTTGCAGAATCTAATGTCATCACCACATTGAATGAGATGTTTGACCTCATAGCCAAGAAACTATGTCATAAGGATGTAAAATCATGTGGAGGAGAGGAAGAGTAATGCATCTTTGCATGGCAACAGAATTACTAGAGAAATGATTACTCTTGGAGGAAGGATCCAAAGTTTTTTGGGAAAGATCTCAATAATTTTCAACAGGACCCATCCTAAGAACAACAATCAAAGCCACAAAAAATTGGTGCACAACAATAATACCAACAAGATAGGGGCCCTAGTAAGATGGACCACATTGAAGACATGCTAGGTAAACTAGTCAATCAGAATGAGGTGATCAATTGAAAAACACAGAGGGAACTACCGAATCAAGGAGCACATATTCACAATATAGAGTGTCAGATTTCTTATATTGTAGTAGAGGTTGCATCCCTGAAGAAGCCAGGACAACAAGATTTCCTAGGAAATACTAATATACCAACCGACAACCAACAGGTGAAGGCAATGTTGTTATGCAATGGGAATAAATTGCTAAATGAATAGAGGACAGTTCCATAGGCAAAGCACAATGTTGGTGACACAGGATCACAGGTGATTACTGGTCCAATTGAGCCATATATTACTGCCTAGGACAAAGAAGTTGAAGAAGAAACTGATAAACCAAAGGAGATAAGGAAGGGGGCTTATATCACACCTTATCTAAAGAAATTGGTGACACCAATGCACTTTTCAAACAACTTGAAGGAAAAATAGTTTCTAGACATCTTTTGGAAGCTTCATGTCCACATCCCTCTGATTGATGCAATTGAATAGATTCCTTCCTACGACAATTTTCTGAAGGACATAATCAATAAGAAGAGGAAACTAGCTGATTCAGATGTAGTGGTGATGAAGGAGTAGGTTAGTTCTTTTATTTTAGGAAAATTGCCACCAAAAAGACAAATTCCAGGTTGCTTTAACATATCATGTTACATTGGGAAGACCAAGTTTGGGGAGGCCTTATGCGATTTGGGGGCAAGTATCAATCTTATGCCCTTGACTACCTTTAAGAAGCTGGATCTTTAGGAGTCCATAAAGATCAATATGACCATACAACTAGCAGATAACTCAGTGGTTATATCATATGGTATATGTGAGGATGTTCTTATCAAAGTGGACAAATTTTTATTTCCAACAAATTGTGTAGTCATGGAGATGCAAGACGATCATGGCAACAAAATACAACTAGGAAGTCCATTTCAAGCCACTGTTGATATGATCTTAAAGACAGGTAGAGGAAGGTTGACACTAGGGATCAAAGAAGACTATTTTGAAATCAAGATTCCTGAGTTACACAAATAACTGAGGATAAGGCATAATGTCATATGTTGCAACAAGTCTAAGGAAAGTGTCTTTATTTCTAGGGAAGTGATTTCTGGATATGGCTTATGTAATGTCACATGTTTACAAGGGCATATCGGTGGTAGACATCCTAGAGAATACCAAGAAAATTTCATTGGCCAAGTTAATTCAATATCTTGATGATGATGAGGAGGAATATTGCCAAATGACAATTGATGAGGTAGCTACTTCCACCCTTGTTCAAGCATTACCTTTAGAGGTATGCCTTATGAATTTTGTGGATGTCTACACTCGATGTCATTCCTTGGAGGAGTGTGTCTTATTTTTCAAATCATTACTGTGTTACTATACTAGGCATATGAGGACTTAGGACCACCTCCACCACCATTGATAACATCTCTACGGATTCCTCCAGATCTTGAGTTGAAGTCGTTGCCACTGCATTTAAAGTACACCTTTATGGAAGCAAATGAGATGCTTCTAGTCATTATCTCATCCTCTTTGAACATGCAATAGGAGGAGCAATTATTAATGGCATTGAAGAACCACCTGACAGCGTTTGGGTGGTTGGTGCAGACATCAAGGGGATTTCCCCTAGCTTTTGCCAACACAAGATCCACATAGAAGAAGGATCTAAGCCCGTAGTGCAACCTCAGTGGTATCTCAATCTGATCATGATTGATGTCGTGAAGAAAGAGATAATCAAACTTCTATCGGCAAGTATAATTAATGGTATCTCTGACTGGGTATATCCTATACAAATGGTTGCGAAGAAAGGGGGGATAACTATCACCACAAATTCAAATAGTGGATTCATGATGTCTACTAGGTTAGTTGTTGGGTGGTGAGTTTGTATCAACTATAGTCATTTAAACACTGCTACACTTATGGATCATTTCCTGCTTCCTTTCATTGACTAGATTCTTGAGTGGCTCGCCGACTGCTTTCATTTTTGTTTTCAGGATGGGATTTTGGGTACAATCAAATTTTCTTTGAGCCACATGATCAAGAGAAATTGACTTTCACATGTCCATATGACATATTCGCATACTGTGGGATTCCTTTTGGTTTGTGTAATGTGCCGATGAATTTTCAAAGATGTATTCTCACCATTTTTTTTGATATGGTTGGCGTTGTCTTGAGGTTTTCATGGACAATTTTTCAATTTATGGAGAGTCATTTGAGGACTGCCTTGACAGTCTTCATAAAGTTTTGCAAAGATGTGAGAAGACTCACTTGGTCTTGAATTGGGAAAAGTGTCACATGATGGTGAGTGAGGGAATAGTCTTGAGACACAAGGTGTCCCATAGAGGTATGGAGGTTGATCCGGTTAAAATTGAGGTTATTTCTAAGCTACTTTTGTCCACAGTGAAGGGAGTTACGTGTTTTTTTAGAAAATGTTGGCTTTTATCGAATTTTCATAAAATATTTTTCAAAATTGCAAAACTGATTTATGAAGTGTTGGAAAAAGATTTTTAATTTAAATTGAATGAGTGGTTCTTGAAAGATTTTGAGGTGTTGAAGGAGAAATGGGTTTCCACACCTGTTGTTCAAGCTCTAGTTTGGAGCCAACCTTTTGAGCTAATGTGTAACACATAGGATTATGTGATAGGGGCTGTTTTAGGCCAATGCTGAGATAAGAACCCCACCATCATTTATTATGCATCTAAGACCCTAAATGATGCCCAATTAAATTATACAACCACTAAAAAAGAATTATTGGTGTTAGTTTTTGCTTTTGAAATTTTTTTCGAGTATTTGATAGGAGAGAGGGTCATTTTGTGGACAGATCACGTAATAATTAAATATTTTTTGTAGAAGAAGGATGCCAAACCTTCACTGATAAGGTGTATTTTGCTACTGCAAGAGTTTGAAATTAAAACCAAGGATAAGATAAGTACGGAAAATGTAGTGGCATGTCATTTTTCTAGGCTTAAAAGAGTGGATCAGAAAGATAGACATACCAATAGTACATGAATTTCCAGACGAGCATTTGTTTGCTATGAAAAGCAAAGATACATGGTTTGCAAACATTGTGAACTACTTGGCTTGTAGCAAGCTACTAGAGGACTGGGGATATCAGGAGAAAAGGGAAGTTCTTCCTTTCTTTGAGGTTCTATGTGTGTCATGATCCCATCTTGCTTAAGTAGTATAGGAATAGTGTTTTAAGAAAGTGTGTGCCCGATTGTAAGTTTGAGTGTATTGTAGCACATTGTCATTCCTTACCTATGGGGGGTCACCATGATAGTTGTAGGACAACAACCAAAGTATTAGAATGTGGATTTTATTGGCCTACACTTTTTAAGGATGCATATAATTTTTAGCTTCATTGTGATGCATGTCAGCATACAAGGAATATCTCAAAGAGATATGAAACTCCCTCAAATTGTTTTAGGAAATTGAAGTTTTTGGTTTATGGGGAATAGATTTCATGGGCCCTTTCGTGTCGTCTAACTCTAATTGTACATATTTCTTATTGTTGATTATGTATCTATGTGGGTGGAAGAAATTCCAACCCGCACCAATGATGCCCAAATTGTATGCATGTTTGTGAAAGATCGCATATTTTGTAGGTTTGGGGTGTGTAGGGTGATGATAAGTGATGGTGGATATCATTTCACCAATATGAAGTCTGGTGCTTTATTGAGAAAATATGGAGTGAGACATAGGCTAGGTACTCCATATCACCCACGGACTTAGGAACATGTTGAGGTGTCCATTAGGGAGATAAAGAAAATCTTAGAGAAGACTATCTCATCCAATAGGACAAATTGGAGTATGCAACTGAATGATGATCTTTGGGCATATAGGACAGCCTATAAGACATCTATAGGAACCACTCCTTTTAGGTTGGTTTATGTGAGATCTTGTCTCTTACCGATAGAGTTAGATCATAAAGCCAAATGGGCCCTGAGGAAATTGAATTACAATTTGGATGATGTAGGGAAAAAGGGAATGTTAGAATTGAATTAGTTAGATGAGATCAGTCTGGATTCCAATGAAAACTCGAGGATTTACAAGGAGAGAACAAAGAAGATCCATGATCATCACATCTTGCATAAATTCTTTGCTCCAGGATAGAAGGTGGTTCTGTTAAACTCTAGGTTGAAATTACATGCTGGAAAATTGAGGTCCTGATGGAGTGGTCCTTCTATGGTAGTTAAGGCTTTACCCCATGGGGCAGTTAATATAAGCAATGGGGTTGAGCCATTCCTTGTCAATGGTTAGTGGTTTAAGAACTACTTTGGGGGTGATGTAGTCCGAGAAGAAGAAGAGTTGAAGCTGATTGAGCTTCACTAATTTTTTTATTTGATCATTAGGCCTATGACGTAAAACAAGGGCACTTGTTGGGAGGTGACCCAACCATCTTGTAATGCTTTAGGATTTTGTTCTTTACATTCATGTTCTTTACATTCTAGTTGCATTATTTTATTTTCATTGTAAAAAAGGTGTCTTGATTATTAATGTTTGGTGTGTAGGTTGACAAAAAATTAGTAGTATGGACACCCATGTCGGTAATACCGACGGGAGCACAAGGACTCAAGGTCGATTTTCACAAAATCTCAGTAGTATCAACAACATAGTCGATAGTACTGATAACATCACATGGAGACAAAATCATTTCTTGGTGGTATCGACAAAAAATTTGATAGCACCAATTTTTGCAGAGAGGGGCTGAGTTAACTGATATGGAATTTGTTCTACCGACATTCAACTTGGTAGTACCAAGAGAAAGTGATGCTCTAGGTTCAAAATACCGAGAATATGCTTGAAAGTATCAAGAAATACTGATCATAATAGTAATATTGATCCATCGCACACCTTTTAAAGTTAGTACTACTAACTTCCTTAGGTACTACTGATTCTTGATGATCTGTGAGTACCAACATTAACCAATGAGTAGTGTCAGTATCGATGGCTAGTACTAATTCACATAGATCATGGAGAAGAATTTGGTACTACTGACGCATCGGCAGTAGGCTGGACGACGACTATATAGGGTGGGTGTGAGTATTGTTTCATTCAAACCTCCACCACACTCCCCTCAAGCAAGATTGTGCAAGCACATCCAGACATTCAGAGTCTTCACCTCGCTCCTTATTCTCCATCCCCTTCTTGTTCTGACTACATGGAGTCTAGGTGAGCAACTTCTTCATCGACAGGGAATGTCACATTGATACCCAAACAAACACACATTGCCCATGCCAACAATGATGTGAAGAAGATATACAACGAGCTGATGAAAAGAGAGATCATTGCGGCATGGTATGGAGACTGTTCTTTCTTTGCATCTGTGAGCTTCACTGATAATGTCTACTGAGTCTACAAAGGACAGGGGTTGGTGGGTGATCACCATTTCTTTGGTGATTATCTCACCTTTCTAGAGATCGTCTATGAGTTCTTGGCCTTGCTGGAGGTTAGTTGTATCCCCGAGCACAGGGATCAATGGAGGGAAGGATGTATAAAATTTTGTCTCTTCAACAACAACTACCAAATGATGTCGAGGCAATTCAATGCCATCTATGGGTGGTCGTTGGGTGAAATACGCTTTGCCACCAACAACTTTGACTACAAGGGTGCCTGTAAACTTTTAGAAGAGGTGCCAGAGGGCTACCACATTAGATGGAACGTCAACTCCATCACCAACATGGAGCACCCATTTTCTCTTTTCCTACATCGTTTCCTCACCAACACCTTATTCTCCAAGTCCAGTCAGGGAGAGGGGAAGGTTCAACTGGTGGATCTATACTTCCTCTACAATCTACTATAATTAGGAAGGGAATATTTAGAGTTTGTTTCCTTCTTCTTGCAATACATGATGGGGATGATGCGACTAGTGTAGAGGATTTCCTCTATCCTTTTTGGAGGGCTTATCAATCCAATATCTATGCATCTTAATCTTGATCCCTTCACCTCCAAATCTTTAAAGGCTTCTCCCATGTTGGATCTAAAACATTTTAAGAGAGAGAACCTCATCAGCATGTATCACGGGAAGGTGTGCGCGTGTTGTACAGTTGATGACTAGTACCAAGAGAGGGAGCTTCTAATCCTATCTTCAACTTTCAAGGAGTGTATCACATGAGGTGGCCTATAGAGAGTGACTCGGAAGAAGATGAAGTAGAAGAATAGGTCGAGCAAGAGCAACAATAGGAGCAGAATGAAGAAGAGGAGGAAGAGGCCACCATCCCAATCATGAGGAGGCAGGTCCCCCTCAAGTATGCTAGAGTACATGGAGCCTTTAGTTCTTATACTCCACCACCTGCCTAGAAGGATGATCCATACTCGATGGTAGGTATGTATGGAATGGTACAAGAGATTCAAAAGGGGCAACTAGATTAGACGACCACACTGGCGGGCATCCATGATGTCCAAGGACAAATTTACCAGAATCAACAAGCCATCTTGGAGAATGAGAGACTTCTCTTAGCCAACTAAGAGAGCATGCACACTCATTTGCAGAGGATGGAAGCCTATCAGAAGCCATTCTTTGATGAGAATTAGAGTCAAGGGTATTTTGGTGGCTATCCACAGCCTCCAGAAATTCCACAACAATCATCGCCATTTTAGGGGACTTTCTTTCCCACGACCCCACCCTGTCGTAGCCCCCTCCACCACCATATTGATTGGTACCACTGTTCCACCTCTATGATTGGATTTTGACTATGAGGACATAGTCAAGTTCAAGCATAGGGGGTGTTGGAACAACTCTATCCTTTATTTATTTTTTAGCTTTTGTTTTTTTAGTCTTTATTTTTTCTAGTTATAGGATCCACAATCTATCTAGTGTAACTATGGAGTAGTAAAAAGCATGATTTCTATCTCTATCATCATAGATTGTGTCCCTCCTATGCCCGTGCAATGAAAAATAATAAATGAAAAAAATGGCTTAGTTGCAAATTTCTTGAGTTAAATCACCTACAGGGAGTGTATGTGTTAGTCATCTTTTAGACAATTGATATAAATGGAAATCTTAATTATTCATGTAATGTAGATGAATATGGGGTTTGATCCTTAGTTGATCAAACAATTTATGTGACCTTAAATTAAAATTTAGAAAGAAAACCTAAGGTTACCATGTACACAGGTTAGTAGTAGAGGGACATATCATAGTTCAAGAAAGGTGTTGTCTCTTAATATGTGATTATGTCTATTTTCCTTCCATTTTGATCCACCACTTTAAGACAATCAAGTAAAACTCGAATTGTTTCCTCTTGTTTGCATTTGATGGCATAATAGGTGACATGTTAGTTAGTTTTCTTTAGATGCATTAGTTACAAAATAAATATAAAAAAATTGTGCATAAACAACTTTTATGCATTTCATGTAGTTGCATGCATGTAGATTGCATCCATTGTTCATCATTCATTTTACATCATGTGGTTATTGTTTTCTTCTGAAATTAGAGTGCAGAGATACACATCCATACCCTTAGAAAAAAATGAAATGAATCAGATATTTTTGTGCATCCCAAGCATAACTTTCTACCATAATAAAATAATGTGACAATGAAAAAAAGAGAAAATTGTGATGTTATGAAATAAAGAGGGAGAAAGGATGCCCTATACTCGGTTTGGAATTTTACTTCACAAGGAAATGAAAACATCACATGATGCATTTTCTTCTTTACTTCACTATCATCCATTTGTTGTGATTTTGAATGCATGAATCATTCCACCCATAATTGTAGGCATTAGGATTCATGCATTTCCCATCATCTTCATTCTAGTAGGTCCATCATGTTTTATTTTTGCATAAATAATTCAGATGTTACTTGTGATTATACATAAACCAACTTTATCATTCCAACCATTTCTCTTATTTGTAGGCCACATATATGATTGATCTCCTCATTCTTTCTTATAAGGAGAACTACTTCCAAGTAGTTCATAGTTAGGAAAGAGCAATGTTGATAGGGAATCACATGATGCACCAAGTAAATGCCTGATTGACTATGATATTAACTGCTCTACTAATAGTGTTTCATTAATCTAAGGATGGACATTTTTATGGACTTTTTGGTCGTTGGAGAGTAGTTGATTGTTCAATGGTCAGTAAAGGCCAGTTTGGGACCGCCAGATGGGGATAGTTGAGAAAAAAATCATATTTTGCATCCTTTTGATGAATCGTCTAAAATAGATCTAAGGATGTGTTGCTCGAGGATGAGAAACATTTAAGCTTAAGGGAGTTTGATGCACTGAATAATTATCATTCTCACAGACAGTTTATTATAAATTTTTGTGCATTTATTATTTTTTTACACAATATTTGTGTTTGATTTATGATCATTAGCATGTGACACATATTGCAATAAATAGATATATTTTTATTGTTCCAAATAGATTCATTATTATTTTGGGAGCTTATGTTCATGTTTATGGAATTTCAGGTGAATCAACAAGAAACTACACAGCTCAGTACTACTGACCTGCCAGTTGATGGTAGCGACTCATAATCAGAAAGGAATAAGTGAAATTGAGACAACTTAGTAGTACCGACCAAGGGAGTTGATACTATCAACAACCTTACAGAGAGGACAAAGAAGATATCGAGAAATTTTGATACTATCGACATCAACATGGTAGTACTGACAATTGCACAGAGGGCCACACTTATTGAGGGTGTCAATAATACTGACATCCAGTCGATAGTATCGACTCAGCAGGATCAGGAAATATCTAAAATTTTCATTAATCCAACGGTTGACAATTAATGACGCCGTCTATGACTTAGGGGGAGTTCGACCAGAGCTAAGGATCACGCCATATTCAGTTGGGTGATAGTGGAGAGTGAAGAATAGATAAAGGAGAGGAGAAAGTGTTGTGTTTGGTAGTTTGAGCACTTCTGATGGCCTGATTTGCAGTTGAAAGATAGAAAATCACAGTGTTCTTCGGGAGGAACCATCCATACCATCTTTCTCCAGGGGTTTTTCGTTATTGTTGATGTTTTCTTCATTCTCTTCTTTCTTTTCTATGTGTAGAGCAACTAAAAATCATGTGAGGTTAATCCCCTTCTACCGTGGGATCTAAGAATAGCTCGGTTTTGCATTGTAATTGACAATTATGATTTAATATACATGTTTCTCTTAATTTCTAGACATAATTCTATGAGAGAATCACGAATTATCTATGCTTGATAGCCATAGGTAGTTTAATAGACCGTTCATTTCTTGGAGAGAGGGATTAAGAGTTGGAAAACTCATAGATTTACATATTTTATATTTCTCCTCGAGAGAGGGCTTACGAATGTGAAGATAATATCCCAGAGATTTTGTTAAAGCTTCTAACTAATAACATAATTTCTACGAGAGTGGGATTGGTATTAGATTAGGAAGTGAATTACGCTATGAGAGTGGATAATTCTTGCTATAGGTCTCTTTGTCTAGGGTTAGGAGAGATGAATATTAATGAAATGATGTTAATTGCAATGTGATTCAAAGTGAAACCAAAATCCTAAGAAATCCATTTCACTTGTGATCGAACCAATAATCTTAGTTTGAATTTATGCAATTTAGTTATTTAAACTACAAATTTAGTCTTTTCATCGGCCCAGATGATCTCATGTTAGTTACTAGTAGTTTTTGGGTTAGTGGTGTTTGATATTCATGCCTCTTTAGGCCCATATTACATTGATGGGTGTATTTGCATTTTTGACGTGTAGTATATGCACATCACCTATGGTCTTTATTTATTAGATCTAAAGATAAATGTTTATAACGTAAATACAAAAAGGTTAAAACTCGATAAAACAAATAAAATATACCTTTGGCATTTTTGTCTAAGGCACATAAATTAGAAATGCATTTCTAGACTCCATAAAGATGGATATCTAGACTCTTTTGATTTCAAATCAATAGAGTCACATGAGCCTTATTTTTTGGGAAAAATTATAAAGCACTACTACATTTTTAGCCAATAATTTCATTGCTGACAGCATCATTTTTATAAGAAAAATCAACCTAAGTACTCTACTGCATCGGTTTTATTATAAAACTGGCCCAACAGGTTTCCCGCGGCGAAAATTGGCTCGAATTTTCCTTCGCGCCTCAATCTATAGAGTTGGTTTTTACCAAATAACTGACCTAGCTATTTACAAAAAATTTCAGGCACCGCTTTACTCTCTTGTCAGTTTTTTGAAAAAAAATCGACCTTGGAAGCAGACCTATTGGGTCGGTTTTTAAGGATAACCGACCTTATAGGGTTCAATCTGACTTAACATCTTGGGTCAGTTTTATCTATTTACCCGACCTTGTAGGTGGTGTCAGTACGGGCACTGGTGGCCTCTTGGGTCGGTTTATGACTCAAAACTGACCTTAGAAGTCGGGTGGGTTATTAACCAACTGGAAAATGAAATAATGGTTGCACGACGGTCGTTCTTCCTCTTCCTCTCTGCCCATCTCTCCTTCTTCTGTCCCCCATCTTTCCTTCTCTCACATTGGTTCTTAGAAACCTAGCTGCCATCCATTTATTCACCATGTGCCACCAGTTCCAAGCATCATTCAGAATGGGCCATCATCACCTTTCATTCTTGTCGATTGGGAACTTGTTGTTGCTGATTCCGCCGCCGCTCTCGGGTGAGTGTTGTCGCTGCACCGTGCCACTCTGACGTGCACAATAGAGAGGCGTCGCCGCCACCGTGCCTATGAAGAAGAAAGAACCTCTCCGCCGTCGCCTCCGGGCCTGCGAAGGAGAAGAAAACCCTCGCCGCCAGTGCCCGAACACTGAGGTACGGTGCTCTTCTACCGTCTTTAGTTTGACCTAATAGGAGTAGTTGCGGGATGTGTGTGTACTCCATTTGTGTGTGTGCATGCAGGGCTGTGTGTACTCCATCATTCATCGGCACCACATTCAAAATGGCAGCAACCGAACAAAGGCAACCAAACAGAGGTTGAGCTACTGCCATCTGTGTGCGCATTCTAACCGCATCCAAGGTATTCAGTGTTTTGTGTGAATCATTCTCTTAAGCTATGCTCTTCATGTAACTATTACTACATCTTGCTTTACCACCTGCCTTTCTCAACTGACCTCTCCAGTTAATAATTAGCATGGCTTTCCAACATGTATCATCTTCCTCACACATTAATAACATTCTAAAACATGCATCTCCATTGGCATTATCATATTTAAGATCTTGTTGGTTTGATATGTACTCTAATGCCTTTTATGGGTATATGCCCTTTTTCTGGATAATATGAATGCTCCTTCTATATCTATCTATAATCACACAGCCACACTTACCTCATGCTATGTTTGTGACATTGTATGGTTATGATACAAACAATAGGAAGTATAAACTCACTAATGATAAGAAAAGAGAGGAGAAAATTAGAGTTGCATGTAGTGGTTTTGTTTTTCTGATTGAATAGTTGTTTCAGAATTTGTTGTTATCATATTCTTCACAAGGAGATCATCCATGTACATGGATATAAAGAACTGTATCATATTCATAGACTAAGAATGAAGATATCACAATTATTATTTGTGTCTGATCAGTATGTTCCCCAAATGACGCATCAGTCATTTCCCTTCTACTTTTATTTGTTGTAAGTGATGTGTTTGTTTTTATTTTTCCTTTCCATATATCCTAAATGTTCATACAAAACAAGTAAAATGGGGTACACCTAAAACAATTTTTTGAATACAAAAAAATTGACATATAGAATTGCTAGTGATGTGATACCACTAAAAATATGTTATGTACAACTTTTATTTGTATGATTGATTCTGTTTAAAAATGTGTTGCCTACCATGAAACAACTGATGTTCACAAAACAAATTTTTCTATTTTGAATTTTGTAAATTATGTGTTGTCTTTGATGAATATATATATTTTACCCATGGTGCATCGAGACGATGATGGTCCAAGATTAGTTGAGATGTATTCTAAGAGTATCTAAAGCTTCTCTATCTTATTTCCTTTTTCTCCACTTATTTGTTATCTTTTAATGTACATGGATAAAATTTGTAGTAATCAGTTTGATATTTTATATTTAAGTCTAAATTTATTAGCTTACAAATGTGACTTTTACTTCGGTTAGTTATTTCATCTCAAACCTAATGTTCATCTTACTATCTAGCACATGTGGGATCCTCCCTTGTGGTTTGAGACAATGCTCCATTGTATGAAAATAAATTGATTCTTTTGTATAAGTTACTACAAAAACTTACAACTTATAGTATCAACAATAACCATTTTGATATGTGTTCCTCTCTATCTAATTTTGGGAATTAAACCAACTAAAATGTTCACATAATGAGTTAATTGTTGTTGTTGTTGGTCTTCTGAGCTAGAAGATAATTGTCTAGGAATTAGGATTGAAAAACTTCACTGCTCCATCTCAACTAGTTCTCATAAGCTCTACTTTTTGTGATAAGATTATTTCTCTGTTCATGGCTACTCTTTGGCACGACCTTCAATTTATATTTTTCAAGAACTCCTAACTGATTCTTCAATTTCGTACATATAATTCATGTTTATCTATGGAAGTACTCTTGCCCATATTGTTCACGACTGTCATCCTTTTGCTCGCAGAAGCTCCTGTGCTCGACGGTCATCCTCTTGCTCTTTGCCACCTGCACGCCTTCCACTACCCACGGTCTTCTCTCATTTTAATCTCGACGGCTCAGGTCAGTTGCATTGTTTTTCCATTTTATATGACTAGTAACCCAACCAATAATAAAAAGATGTATTTTTTTCATATCACATATGTAATCATTGCATACATTCTAGAAATATGAGATTAGACATGTGTAGTCCCAGATTGACACTTTAGGGTTTATAGATGAGATCATAGATGCATGATTCTTAACTTAATATATAAATATGAAAATAATACATTTATATATTAACTTAGAAACCCATTCAAAATTTACTCATTAGGAGTACATTTTGGATAGTCCCAGGTCTGGGAATATTTTTGGATATTTAATCTCACTTAGGATTTAAGTGTATTTGTATGTTTAGTTTTGAAGAAAATTTTAGTTGGATTTCCTCTTTTGTTCTCTGGGTACATATGTGAGTGGTTATTTGCCATTTACATCAGTGTACTTGGAGAACTTAGGGGAAATGTTGCTGAAATTTTCTTCAAAACTAAACATGCATTATACAGTTACTAGTGAGATTAGATATTCAAAAATGGGATAGGTGGTACACCTTAGGATAAACGTAATTAACTTCCCAGCAATAAAAACTTACAACTTATAGTATCAATATTAAATGCTCAGTTTTATAATTAATTTTAATGTGATCTAGAAAATGGATCGAAGTTGGATGTCTATCAAGAATCGTTGTAGTCCAGAGTTTGCCAAAGGTCTTGATGAATTTATCAAATTTACTGAGGAACATAGTAAACTACCTATAGATAGGTTCTATTGTCCATGTAGAAATTGTGGTAACAATTTGAAAGTTGATATTGTTGAGGAAATTAAGAATCATGTCATATGCAATGGGATCATACAAGGATATAATGAATGATATTGGCATGGAGAGAAATTTAATTATGGATCAAAAAATGTCGATACTAATAGTGGCATAGAAGATATATATAATGATGATAATGTCAATGATGAACCGATTCAGGATGATATGGTTGATGAGATTCTACGTAGTTGTCGGTAAAATATCATTGATCCACCTTCTTTATTTGCAAACATTGTCCATGATGCTGAAAAACCATTATATAAGAGTTGTACTAAGTTCACGAGGTTGAGTGCTATGATGCGATTATATACTCTTAAAGCTCAAAACCGGTGGAGCGATAAGAGTTTCACTTCATTGTTATCTTTGTTAAAGGAAATTCTTCCTGAAGGCAACGAGCTTCCAATTTCAACATATCAAGCAAAGAAAATAATGTGCCCAATGGGAATGGAGGCTAAGAAGATTTATGCATGTCCAAATGATTATGCGTTATTTTAGAAGGACTATTATAATTTGATAAATTTTCCAAAATGTGGTGCATCAAGCTACATGACCAAAAATTTAGTTAAGGCTAAAAATGGCTCACCTGCCAAGGTGATGTGGTATCTACCAATAATACCATGATTTCAACGCTTATTTGCTAATACTGAAGATGTGCAAAATTTGTCTTGGCATGGGGAGTTAAAGGCCAATGATGATGGCATCCTACGACACGCAAAGCTGAGATGTCATATTACGGCATCATTGAGGACGTATGGGAATTGGACTATACAAATTTCAGAGTTCCTATCTTTAGGTGTAATTGGGTTGATAACAACAAAGGAGTTTTAGTGGATGAGTTGGGTTTCACATTGGTGAATTTTGAAAATATTGGTGAGAAAGATGAGCCATTCATCATGGCATACCAAGAAAAAAAAGTATTCTATATTGATGACCCGTCAAATAAAAATTGGTCTATTGTTCTTCATGGAAAAAGACAGTTTACTGTAGATCCTATAAATGAAGAAGAATACTACAAAAAGTATGATGATTCCAGCCCATTCTATGTTAGTTTGCCAAGTGTAAATGTTGAAGTTAACACCGATGAGTACTATAAACGTCAAGACCATGATGAAGGAATGAGAGACTTCTCTTAGCCAACTAAGAGAGCATGCACACTCATTTGCAGAGGATGGAAGCCTATCAGAAGCCATTCTTTGATGAGAATTAGAGTCAAGGGTATTTTGGTGGCTATCCACAGCCTCCAGAAATTCCACAACAATCATCGCCATTTTAGGGGACTTTCTTTCCCACGACCCCACCCTGTCGTAGGCCCCTCCACCACCATATTGATTGGTACCACTGTTCCACCTCTATGATTAGATTTTGACTATGAGGACATAGTCAAGTTCAAGCATAGGGGGTGTTGGAACAACTCTATCCTTTATTTATTTTTTAGCTTTTGTTTTTTTAGTCTTTATTTTTTCTAGTTATAGGATCCACAATCTATCTAGTGTAACTATGGAGTAGTAAAAAGCATGATTTCTATCTCTATCATCATAGAGTGTGTCCCTCCTATGCCCGTGCAATGAAAAATAATAAATGAAAAAAATGGCTTAGTTGCAAATTTCTTGAGTTAAATCACCTACAGGGAGTGTATGTGTTAGTCATCTTTTAGACAATTGATATAAATGGAAATCTTAATTATTCATGTAATGTAGATGAATATGGGGTTTGATCCTTAGTTGATCAAACAATTTATGTGACCTTAAATTAAAATTTAGAAAGAAAACCTAAGGTTACCATGTACACAGGTTAGTAGTAGAGGGACATATCATAGTTCAAGAAAGGTGTTGTCTCTTAATATGTGATTATGTCTATTTTCCTTCCATTTTGATCCACCACTTTAAGACAATCAAGTAAAACTCGAATTGTTTCCTCTTGTTTGCATTTGATGGCATAATAGGTGACATGTTAGTTAGTTTTCTTTAGATGCATTAGTTACAAAATAAATATAAAAAAATTGTGCATAAACAACTTTTATGCATTTCATGTAGTTGCATGCATGTAGATTGCATCCATTGTTCATCATTCATTTTACATCATGTGGTTATTGTTTTCTTCTGAAATTAGAGTGCAGAGATACACATCCATACCCTTAGAAAAAAATGAAATGAATCAGATATTTTTGTGCATCCCAAGCATAACTTTCTACCATAATAAAATAATGTGACAATGAAAAAAAGAGAAAATTGTGATGTTATGAAATAAAGAGGGAGAAAGGATGCCCTATACTCGGTTTGGAATTTTACTTCACAAGGAAATGAAAACATCACATGATGCATTTTCTTCTTTACTTCACTCTCATCCATTTGTTGTGATTTTGAATGCATGAATCATTCCACCCATAATTGTAGGCATTAGGATTCATGCATTTCCCATCATCTTCATTCTAGTAGGTCCATCATGTTTTATTTTTGCATAAATAATTCAGATGTTACTTGTGATTATACATAAACCAACTTTATCATTCCAACCATTTCTCTTATTTGTAGGCCACATATATGATTGATCTCCTCATTCTTTCTTATAAGGAGAACTACTTCCAAGTAGTTCATAGTTAGGAAAGAGCAATGTTGATAGGGAATCACATGATGCACCAAGTAAATGCCTGATTGACTATGATATTAACTGCTCTACTAATAGTGTTTCATTAATCTAAGGATGGACATTTTTATGGACTTTTTGGTCGTTGGAGAGTAGTTGATTGTTCAATGGTCAGTAAAGGCCAGTTTGGGACCGCCAGATGGGGATAGTTGAGAAAAAAATCATATTTTGCATCCTTTTGATGAATCGTCTAAAATAGATCTAAGGATGTGTTTCTCGAGGATGAGCAACATTTAAGCTTAAGGGAGTTTGATGCACTGAATAATTATCATTCTCACAGACAGTTTATTATAAATTTTTGTGCATTTATTATTTTTTTACACAATATTTGTGTTTGATTTATGATCATTAGCATGTGACACATATTGCAATAAATAGATATATTTTTATTGTTCCAAATAGATTCATTATTATTTTGGGAGCTTATGTTCATGTTTATGGAATTTTAGGTGAATCAACAAGAAACTACACAGCTCAGTACTACTGACCTGCCAGTTGATGGTAGTGACTCATAATCAGAAAGGAATAAGTGAAATTGAGACAACTTAGTAGTACCGACCAAGGGAGTTGATACTATCAACAACCTTACAGAGAGGACAAAGAAGATATCGAGAAATTTTGATACTATCGACATCAACATGGTAGTACTGACAATTGCACAGAGGGCCACACTTATTGAGGGTGTCAATAATACTGACATCCAGTCGATAGTATCGACTCAGCAGGATCAGGAAATATCTAAAATTTTCATTAATCCAACGGTTGACAATTAATGACGCCGTCTATGACTTAGGGGGAGTTCGACCAGAGCTAAGGATCACGCCATATTCAGTTGGGTGATAGTGGAGAGTGAAGAATAGATAAAGGAGAGGAGAAAGTTTTGTGTTTGGTAGTTTGAGCACTTCTGATGGCCTGATTTGCAGTTGAAAGATAGAAAATCACAGTGTTCTTCGGGAGGAACCATCCATACCATCTTTCTCCAGGGGTTTTTCGTTATTGTTGATGTTTTCTTCATTCTCTTCTTTCTTTTCTATGTGTAGAGCAACTAAAAATCATGTGAGGTTAATCCCCTTCTACCGTGGGATCTAAGAATAGCTCGGTTTTGCATTGTAATTGACAATTATGATTTAATATACATGTTTCTCTTAATTTCTAGACATAATTCTATGAGAGAATCACGAATTATCTATGCTTGATAGCCATAGGTAGTTTAATAGACCGTTCATTGCTTGGAGAGAGGGATTAAGAGTTGGAAAACTCATAGATTTACATATTTTATATTTCTCCTCGAGAGAGGGCTTACGAATGTGAAGATAATATCCCAGAGATTTTGTTAAAGCTTCTAACTAATAACATAATTTCTACGAGAGTGGGATTGGTATTAGATTAGGAAGTGAATTACGCTATGAGAGTGGATAATTCTTGCTATAGGTCTCTTTGTCTAGGGTTAGGAGAGATGAATATTAATGAAATGATGTTAATTGCAATGTGATTCAAAGTGAAACCAAAATCCTAAGAAATCCATTTCACTTGTGATCGAACCAATAATCTTAGTTTGAATTTATGCAATTTAGTTATTTAAACTACAAATTTAGTCTTTTCATCGGCCCAGATGATCTCATGTTAGTTACTAGTAGTTTTTGGGTTAGTGGTGTTTGATATTCATGCCTCTTTAGGCCCATATTACATTGATGGGTGCATTTGCATTTTTGACGTGTAGTATATGCACATCACCTATGGTCTTTATTTATTAGATCTAAAGATAAATGTTTATAACGTAAATACAAAAAGGTTAAAACTCGATAAAACAAATAAAATATACCTTTGGCATTTTTGTCTAAGGCACATAAATTAGAAATGCATTTCTAGACTCCATAAAGATGGATATCTAGACTCTTTTGATTTCAAATCAATAGAGTCACATGAGCCTTATTTTTTGGGAAAAATTATAAAGCACTACTACATTTTTAGCCAATAATTTCATTGCTGACAGCATCATTTTTATAAGAAAAATCAACCTAAGTACTCTACTGCATCGGTTTTATTATAAAACTGGCCCAACAGGTTTCCCGCGGCGAAAATTGGCTCGAATTTTCCTTCGCGCCTCAATCTATAGAGTTGGTTTTTACCAAATAACTGACCTAGCTATTTACAAAAAATTTCAGGCACCGCTTTACTCTCTTGTCAGTTTTTTGAAAAAAAATCGACCTTGGAAGCAGACCTATTGGGTCGGTTTTTAAGGATAACCGACCTTATAGGGTTCAATCTGACTTAACATCTTGGGTCAGTTTTATCTATTTACCCGACCTTGTAGGTGGTGTCAGTACGGGCACTGGTGGCCTCTTGGGTCGGTTTATGACTCAAAACCGACCTTAGAAGTCGGGCGGGTTATTAACCAACTGGAAAATGAAATAATGGTTGCACGACGATCGTTCTTCCTCTTCCTCTCTGCCCATCTCTCCTTCTTCTGTCCCCCATCTTTCCTTCTCTCACATTGGTTCTTAGAAACCTAGCTGCCATCCATTTATTCACCATGTGCCACCAGTTCCAAGCATCATTCAGAATGGGCCATCATCACCTTTCATTCTTGTCGATTGGGAACTTGTTGTTGCTGATTCCGCCGCCGCTCTCGGGTGAGTGTTGTCGCTGCACCGTGCCACTCTGACGTGCACAATAGAGAGGCGTCACCGCCACCGTGCCTATGAAGAAGAAAGAACCTCGCCGCCTCCGCCTCCGGGCCTGCGAAGGAGAAGAAAACCCTCGCCGCCAGCGCCCGAACACTGAGGTAAGGTGCTCTTCTACCGTCTTTAGTTTGACCTAATAGGAGTAGTTGCGGGATGTGTGTGTACTCCATTTGTGTGTGTGCATGCAGGGTTGTGTGTACTCCATCATTCATCGGCACCACATTCAAAATGGCAGCAACCGAACAAAGGCAACCAAACAGAGGTTGAGCTACTGCCATCTGTGTGCGCATTCTAACCGCATCCAAGGTATTCAGTGTTTTGTGTGAATCATTCTCTTAAGCTATGCTCTTCATGTAACTATTACTACATCTTGCTTTGCCACCTGCCTTTCTCAACTGACCTCTCCAGTTAATAATTAGCATGGCTTTCCAACATGTATCATCTTCCTCACACATTAATAACATTCTAAAACATGCATCTCCATTGGCATTATCATATTTAAGATCTTGTTGGTTTGATATGTACTCTAATGCCTTTTATGGGTATATGCCCTTTTTCTGGATAATATGAATGCTCCTTCTATATCTATCTATAATCACACAGCCACACTTACCTCATGCTATGTTTGTGACATTGTATGGTTATGATACAAACAATAGGAAGTATAAACTCACTAATGATAAGAAAAGAGAGGAGAAAATTAGAGTTGCATGTAGTGGTTTTGTTTTTCTGATTGAATAGTTGTTTCAGAATTTGTTGTTATCATATTCTTTACAAGGAGATTATCCATGTACATGGATATAAAGAACTGTATCATATTCATAGACTAAGAATGAAGATATCACAATTATTATTTGTGTCTGATCAGTATGTTCCCCAAATGACGCATCAGTCATTTCCCTTCTACTTTTATTTGTTGTAAGTGATGTGTTTGTTTTTATTTTTCCTTTCCATATATCCTAAATGTTCATACAAAACAAGTAAAATGGGGTACACCTAAAACAATTTTTTGAATACAAAAAAATTGACATATAGAATTGCTAGTGATGTGATACCACTAAAAATATGTTATGTACAACTTTTATTTGTATGATTGATTCTGTTTAAAAATGTGTTGCCTACCATGAAACAACTGATGTTCACAAAACAAATTTTTCTATTTTGAATTTTGTAAATTATGTGTTGTCTTTGATGAATATATATATTTTACCCATGGTGCATCGAGACGATGATGGTCCAAGATTAGTTGAGATGTATTCTAAGAGTATCTAAAGCTTCTCTATCTTATTTCCTTTTTCTCCACTTATTTGTTATCTTTTAATGTACATGGATAAAATTTGTAGTAATCAGTTTGATATTTTATATTTAAGTCTAAACTTATTAGCTTACAAATGTGACTTTTACTTCGGTTAGTTATTTCATCTCAAACCTAATGTTCATCTTACTATCTAGCACATGCGGGATCCTCCCTTGTGGTTTGAGACAATGCTCCATTGTATGAAAATAAATTGATTCTTTTGTATAAGTTACTACAAAAACTTACAACTTATAGTATCAACAATAACCATTTTGATATGTGTTCCTCTCTATCTAATTTTGGGAATTAAACCAACTAAAATGTTCACATAATGAGTTAATTGTTGTTGTTGTTGGTCTTCTGAGCAGGAAGATAATTGTCTAGGAATTAGGATTGAAAAACTTCACTGCTCCATCTCAACTAGTTCTCATAAGCTCTACTTTTTGTGATAAGATTATTTCTCTGTTCATGGCTACTCTTTGGCACGACCTTCAATTTATATTTGTCAAGAACTCCTAACTGATTCTTCAATTTCGTACATATAATTCATGTTTATCTATGGAAGTACTCTTGCCCATATTGTTCACGACTGTCATCCTTTTGCTCGCAGAAGCTCCTGTGCTCGACGGTCATCCTCTTGCTCTTTGCCACCTGCACGCCTTCCACTACCCACGGTCTTCTCTCATTTTAATCTCGACGGCTCAGGTCAGTTGCATTGTTTTTCCATTTTATATGACTAGTAACCCAACCAATAATAAAAAGATGTATTTTTTTCATATCACATATGTAATCATTGCATACATTCTAGAAATATGAGATTAGACATGTGTAGTCCCAGATTGACACTTTAGGTTTTATAGATGAGATCATAGATGCATGATTCTTAACTTAATATATAAATATGAAAATAATACATTTATATATTAACTTAGAAACCCATTCAAAATTTACTCATTAGGAGTACATTTTGGATAGTCCCAGGTTTGGGACTATTTTTGGATATTTAATCTCACTTAGGATTTAAGTGTATTTGTATGTTTAGTTTTGAAGAAAATTTTAGTTGGATTTCCTCTTTTGTTCTCTGGGTACATATGTGAGTGGTTATTTGCCATTTACATCAGTGTACTTGGAGAACTTAGGGGAAATGTTGCTGAAATTTTCTTCAAAACTAAACATGCATTATACAGTTACTAGTGAGATTAGATATTCAAAAATGGGATAGGTGGTACACCTTAGGATAAACGTAATTAACTTCCCAGCAATAAAAACTTACAACTTATAGTATCAATATTAAATGCTCAGTTTTATAATTAATTTTAATGTGATCTAGAAAATGGATCGAAGTTGGATGTCTATCAAGAATCATTGTAGTCCAGAGTTTGCCAAAGGTCTTGATGAATTTATCAAATTTACTGAGGAACATAGTAAACTACCTATAGATAGGTTCTATTGTCCATGTAGAAATTGTGGTAACAATTTGAAAGTTGATATTGTTGAGGAAATTAAGAATCATGTCATATGCAATGGGATCATACAAGGATATAATGAATGATATTGGCATGGAGAGAAATTTAATTATGGATCAAAAAATGTCGATACTAATAGTGGCATAGAAGATATATATAATGATGATAATGTCAATGATGAACCGATTCAGGATGATATGGTTGATGAGATTCTACGTAGTTGTCGGTAAAATATCATTGATCCACCTTCTTTATTTGCAAACATTGTCCATGATGCTGAAAAACCATTATATAAGAGTTGTACTAAGTTCACGAGGTTGAGTGCTATGATGCGATTATATACTCTTAAAGCTCAAAACCGGTGGAGCGATAAGAGTTTCACTTCATTGTTATCTTTGTTAAAGGAAATTCTTCCTGAAGGCAACGAGCTTCCAATTTCAACATATCAAGCAAAGAAAATAATGTGCCCAATGGGAATGGAGGCTAAGAAGATTTATGCATGTCCAAATGATTATGCGTTATTTTAGAAGGACTATTATAATTTGATAAATTTTCCAAAATGTGGTGCATCAAGCTACATGACCAAAAATTTAGTTAAGGCTAAAAATGGCTCACCTGCCAAGGTGATGTGGTATCTACCAATAATACCATGATTTCAACGCTTATTTGCTAATACTGAAGATGTGCAAAATTTGTCTTGGCATGGAGAGTTAAAGGCCAATGATGATGGCATCCTACGACACGCAAAGCTGAGATGTCGTATTACGGCATCATTGAGGACGTATGGGAATTGGACTATACAAATTTCAGAGTTCCTATCTTTAGGTGTAATTGGGTTGATAACAACAAAGGAGTTTTAGTGGATGAGTTGGGTTTCACATTGGTGAATTTTGAAAATATTGGTGAGAAAGATGAGCCATTCATCATGGCATACCAAGAAAAAAAAGTATTCTATATTGATGACCCGTCAAATAAAAATTGGTCTATTGTTCTTCATGGAAAAAGACAGTTTACTGTAGATCCTATAAATGAAGAAGAATACTACAAAAAGTATGATGATTCCAGCCCATTCTATGTTAGTTTGCCAAGTGTAAATGTTGAAGTTAACACCGATGAGTACTATAAACGTCAAGACCATGATGAAGGATTTTTACTTGACTAACAACTCAACCAATAGTAGAGGCATGTATTCTTTGAATTATTTATTTTATTATCATTCAAGCACGTAATCTTTTAAATATACATCATATATCATTCAACCACTTGCACTTTTATTATCTCTTATGTTTCTTTTATCATGTATACTTGCAGGTTGTTCTAAAATGGCAAGTGAAGTTGAATATTCTGAGCATGAGCACCATGAGGATGGTAGTGGTGATGTTAAGAAATGTAGAGGTCCCACACTCATGCGTAGGCTGCAGGAGCTCAGATCCAAAGGGGAGAAATTTCCAATCCAATTTGATGTCACAGGAGAACCTATTGGGGAACATGCACTACTATAGAAAAGACCTTTGGCGTCGGTTATTTAGAGGCTTTAGCGTCGATTTCCAAGCGACACCCAAGTGGGCACCGCTAAAGGTCGACACCTTCAGCGTCGGTTTCTAACCGACGCCATAACCCTTCCTGCCACTGAAAACGCGCCAGCAAGGGAACTATAAGCATCGATTAGTACAGAAAACTGACACTGTATCATGGTTAAAGACGTTGGTTAATAAATAAACACCAACGCCATAACCCTTCCCGCCACCAAAAACGCACCAGCAAGGGAACTATAAGTGTCGGTTAGTAAATAAAACTGACACTATATCATTGTTAAAGACGTCAGTTATTAAACACAAACCGACGCCATAACCCTTCCCCCCACCAATCCAGCATGGTCGTGTGCTTCCCAACATGGTCGTGGTACCTGGCAACAATAGGCGTCGGTTTGTACAGATAACTAACGCCAGTAGTGACAAAGACATCGGTATTTTTCTAATAACCGACGTCGGTATTTTTCTAATAACCGAGGTTGGTATTTTTCTAATAACCGACGTCGTATGTTTTTGCTGTCGGTTTTATACAAATAATCGATGCCTATGTTCTGATTTTTTTTTTCTTATCAGTTTGCAGGCCTGTTGTATGGCTGGTCAGTAGGATGCAAAACCTGTAGTTCAATTCTGAACTGTAGGTTTACAACATCCATTGATATCAGCCAACAACATGCCACAAACCTACAAAATTAACAAGATGGACAATATTATATATTTATCATGTGATTCACACATATGTATAAGCACATTTAATTCATATGTTTTCATCACACACAAGTAGAAACCAGTAGTTCCATTTCAAATTTCCTCCATTTTCACACACATTTAGCAACTTGTAGTTCCATTTATTTCATCTCTTTTCACATTCAAACACATGTAGAAACATTCATGTATTGATCATCTTCACATTCACACATATGCCAATTCATAAAAAGTCATTCACATTCACACAAAACTAATTATGAGAATAAAGTTTAGAAATATCATTCTTTATTCATCATCGTCATTATCCCAATTATATTTAAAAATTCCCACTACTTGTAGGGCTTCTGCCCATTGTTCTCTTACATCATTTAACTCATCCATTGTATAGGGACTATGTACATCTAATAACATTTTACTGTAGTGAAGTCAATTTTAAACACCTACAAAGAGAATGATGTATATATATAATTAATAATATATAATAAGATTGATATATTTCATATTATCTAATGAGACTACATATAATACCTGATGTATGGTATCGATTTCCATTGCGACATGTTGGATAATTATGCTCATAAATCGCATCACATAGTATCCACATGCCCAGCCGTTGTCTTTTGTAGCACACTATAAATTGAAACATACAAAATATTCAAAAATACAAATAAGCACAGTTCACATAAATAATGTATACATTGGAGTCGGAAAATTACTTTCACATTCTGCCAAGTTAGTGGCTGGTTCTTTTTCTTGGGGACCTTTCCTCCAGCTTTTTTGAACTCTTCTAAAGCCCTACATGTCAATGTAACACATTAAATTTCATAATTAAATAGTAATGTAATAACAGATGTTAACAGATATAAAAATATGAAATATTTCTCATGGGAATAATGGCCTTTTCATTGGGTGTCCATATATATTCAATTCCTTCCCCACAGGATCTAGATAATAGACTGTGAACATCTTGGGGATAATAACTAATAACTCCCAATGCTTACCACTAGATGTAAGAAAGTTAAAAATTAATAACTCAAAAGTCACAATAAAAATGTAATTTTCTTAAGTCCAAATTATAAGCAAAGTAAACTTACGTGACATTGAATGGAGCTATTATCACCGTCTTCTTGTTTTTATCAAAATATTTAAAAACATCACTGCAGTATGAAGTAACTGACCTAGGGTTTTTACCTACAAGACTAATCAAAGATGGAACCAAAAATCCCACATGGAGATATGAAAAATATGTACATATCGTGTGTAAGTGACTGCAAAACATGTGTTACGTATGTATTAATATATAAGAAACCAGATCATCGTATATAAAATAAGGTATATGTATGTATAAATAAGATCTCACCATATCCATAGCTCTATCATAGATGTATTAAGCCAAGCATAATGAAACATCTCCAAAATATCTGGTATAAATAACTTGTTATCGTATGATTGACCTGCAGCTTCCTCCAGAATAGTAACATTTATAGGGCAATTTGGATCATGTTCGCCTATCCAATCTACCATACCCCTACAATTAGGACATAACGAGGCATGTAGGTCCCTTGGAAGCCAACTTGGTACTTCAGGAGGTGGAGGTGGAGGTCAAGATGTAGCGGGTGTCTTCCTTTTGATCTGTATGTATAATTTCAAATCAATTGACTCATATATACGTACACACTAACAAATTAACGTAATGTAAATTTACCATACAATATTAGTATAGATGACATCCGCTTTGGGCCACAATATCACTCTGCCTTCTGCCTAACCAAGCGTTTCAGAATTTGGCTAGGCATATAACAATGTAAGATCCCTCCATTTGGGGACTACACTTATCGGGCTCACACGAACCACACCATCTGGTACTGGAGTCCCATGAAACATTTCCCCTGGAAGGGGTGGGTAAGCCGACGCCTCTGCAATGACATATTCTTGACTTTTTAGACGGCATGACTTCAACCCGTACAAATTTACATAAAGAATGTTATATGCATATATACACAAACATATCATCTTGAAAAGACTAGCTACTATGTCATAAAAATACTTACAGAGGATGTGCTAGGTGGTGGGTCTATATGATTACTCCCAACCTCTACAGTAGGAGTAATAGAAGCGTGGCACGTCACATGTACCGTCTGAGTGTCCGTCTGAGACGCCTTCCACTTCACCATTGCTTCTTGGACTTTCCTTTCAATTAATTCATCTACCTATACATGGATAAAAGAAATCTAGCTATCGATTATTGAATTCCCTTTCGCAATAACATTCTAAAAAAGAATAGGTTACCTCAACTTGTGAAAGTCCCGCTTTTGGGATGGGTTTTCCCTGGGATGGCCCAAAGAATGCTTTGATGGCCACACTAGCGCCTGCACCCCTAACATGTCCAGGATGCTCTGGGTTACCTAGAGAAACTGTCAATTCATCCATTGTGCCCTTAGGGATGAACTTGCCTTCCTTCCTCTACTCGTGCAGCTCCCTCTAATCGCCATCAACAAAAATTGGTAAGTAAACATAACAATAATCAATATCGATCAATTGCTCTAAGAGTTGAATTTTACCATTTTTGCAGCCGCCTCAGCAGTTGTGGGCTTTGTTATATCTCCCTTCTTATTTTGCCTCCCAGCTATCCACATAGCATGGTGAGGTAGATGTGTGGGACCAATAGTAGAGGACTCCTGAGTAGCAGCAGACTAAGCAGTAGACTCAGTATGTAGTCTTTGGTGAACGTCTGCATAGCCTCTTGGACCCATTGTGTGGTCATGCACATTCAGTGCATGCATTGATCTTTGAGCATCGCTCATAGCCTTGTCAGTAAGCACATTGATTTGGTTAGTAATACTAATGGTTAATATTGAATAGGTGAATACATAAGAACGTATATTAATTAAATTGGGAGTGGCACTTAATACCTTGAATTCATCCATTTTTCTTTAGGTAACAAACTCCTCCCAGTCTTTGGGGTCCAGGTAGTTCCATTGATAAGGGGCTACCTTCTTCCTAAATTTATTTTTTAAAGAGAATACAAACGAAAATTATTAGTGTAGAGTTAGTCAAAAAGTGATCAATGTCTAGAATTACAAATCAATCAAGAACCTCTTCTCAGCATCGCGTATGTAATCTCAGGTGAGTTTTATCCTATAGTTCCTTAGGACCCTCCCACAGCGTTGCATCACACATTTACGATGTAGCTTTTCATCCAGATCAAATATACTCTGCAAAATAGAATTGCTATTAACTAGTATCCTAAATATTAGTCATCTACAAAAATAGAATTGCAAATAATAATAACTCACGCACAGTTCTTTCCAGACTAAGTCTTTCTTCCCCTTAGGAACTTTATGCCATGATTCTACGTTAGGACTACAATGGATGCGAGTAAGAACCCCAAGATATGAAATAAATGACTTGCGGTTCACTCCAACTGGATTGCCTGCATGATCGAAATCCACAGCCAGTTTGGGTCCATTGCCCCTTTGTTGTTGTAACTTTCTCATCATTGTCATGCCCCTCACTTTCTCAATTTTTTTTTTGCTCATCAAGTACCCCAATTTCTTCAGGGGGTACATCACCAACCTCAAATTTGACAAAAAACACACTTACAAGATATAACTATAAATATAAGGTGGGATATATTTTTGAAATTTACATTGTGAGGTGGTGCATTGACGTCCTCACCCTCACGGTAATCAATAGCACAGTCATCATATGAATGCTCAGACATCTGAAAGTTCACATTCAGATTGTAAAGTAATTCACATTGTAAATTTCACATTGTAAAGTTCACATTCACATTGTAAAGTAATTCACATTGTAAAGTTCACATTCACATTGTAAAGTTCACATTCAGAAAAATAAAACATATAAAAAAATATAAACATGCATGCCTCTAATATTTCGATCTTTTATCAATTAACAATCCTTCATTGTGATCTCCACGCACATACAAGTCATCATTAGATTCAATATTTGGTGGTGTTGGCAACCCAACTGAGAATGGACTGGAGTCATCATACTTATCATAATACTCTTCTTCATCTATAGGATCTTCAATGAACTGTCTTTTACCATGAAGAACAACCGACCATTTATCATTTGCAGGATCATCGATATAAAATACTTGTTTTTCCTGTGATGCCAATATGAATGGTTCACCCTTCTCGCCAATCTTTTCAAAGTTCACTAATGTGAAACCCAATTCATCCACTATAACTCCTTTGGTGTTATCAACCCAATTACATTTAAAGAGCGGAATTCTGAAATATACGCAGTTAAACTCCCATATGTCTTCAATGACACCGTAATATGACATTTTAGCTTGACGTGGACTCTTATCCTTTGCACTTGCAAAAAACAATGAAGACACTTGAAGGGTGACCCCATTGTTTTGGACGACACTCTTATCATCTTGACGCTTTGTGTAATATGAGAATCCATTTATGTCAAACCATTCATAAGACATAACATTCAATCTTGGTTTAAAGGCGAATCATTTGATAGTTTCAGTAAGATTATCTAGTGTTTGAGATAGTTGATGTAAGACTTTATCTTCAAACCACTTAATAAATGTCTTGTTATGCTCTCTAGCAAGCCACATTGAATTGGCTCGAGGATATTGTCTCTTGATGAAATTGGTATGTTCCTCGATATAAACACTCACTTCATCGATGTTGTGTAAAATATACAAGTGACCTTGTTCCAACTACTCACGGCTGATTACTTTCATCCGTGATCCCAAAATTCCTTTGCCAAAATGCTCCTCAATATTCTTGTCATTAACAGGAGCGTCATTAGCACTCAGAAAGTCATTGCAAAAATCCATAACCTCTCTCGCCACATAACCCTCAATAATACTCCCGTCAGGCCAATAATAGTTTCGAACATCACCTTTAAAAATGCTCATGTATCGTTCAAAGGGATACATCCAATGCAAGAAAACTGGTCCCAACATTTTCACTTCCCTAGTCAAGTGGACAACAAGATGTACCATGATATCAAAGAACAAAAGAGGAAAATACATCTCAAGCTGACATAGGGTAACAACCACTTCTCTTTGCAATTTATCGAGAGTATCAGGGTCAATAACGTTGCTGCACAGACCATTGGAAAAGAAACAAAGTCTGGTGATTGCAAACCTTACATGCTTCGACAATATAGATTGAATTGCCAAAGGCAATATTTGTTGCATTAGAGTGTGACAATCATGAGATTTAAGACCTATCAACTTCAGATCTTTCATTGATACCAATGTACGGATGTTGGATGAGTAACCCTGTGGCACCTTAACATTTACCAAGCATTCACAAAAAGCTTTCTTCTCCTTTCTCGACAACATGTAACAAGAGGGAGGTAAGTATGTTCTCCGATGGCTACAAACTAATTCTGTCCTTATTCCCATTTCATGTAGGTCCATTCTGGATTTTATCCCATCTTTAGTCTTACAATGTATATTCAAAAGAGTACCGATGACGCTATCACAAACATTTTTTTCAACGTGCATGACATTGATACAATGTCTGACTACCAAAGAACTCCAATAAGGAAGATCCCAAAATATTGACTTCTTCTTGAATAAAGAGTTCTCACTCTGTGTGGCCATCGTACATTGTGATCTCTTACCAAATTCATTGGCAATGTCTTTTACTCTTTCATAAACATCCTCCCCTAGTATAGGTTTAGGTGCACTCCGTTCCTCATTCCGTCCATTGATTGCTTTGCGCAACCTACGATACGGATGGAATTTTGGAAGAAACCTTCGATGACCAAGATATACAGTCTTGCCGCCATGTTTCAGTCATATTGAATTAGTGTTCTCTTCACATGTAGGACACACTTTAGATCCTTTGACACTATATCCAGACAAATTCCCATGTGCTGGAAAGTCATTCATAGTGCAAAACAACATAGCATGCAAACGAAATGTCTCTCTTTGTGAAGCATCATAGGTCATCACACCTTCACCCCAGAGCTTCTTCAAGTCATCAATCAGAGGTTCAAGATAGATGTCGATATCATTTCCAGGTTGTTTAGGGCCCGATATCAACAACGACAGCATAACGTACTTATTTTTCATACACAACCAAGGGGGAGATTGTATATTACAAGCATAACTGGCCAAGTACTATGTTGGCTGCTCAATGTCCCGTACAGATTCATCCCATCTGTACAAAACCCAAGTCTTAAATTCCTACATTCTTCACCGAATTTTGGGTACAATAAATCAATCTTCTTCCACTGTGGGGAATCAGACGCATGTCTTAGGATCCCATCATTATTTTTCTTAACATCTGCATGCCACCTCAAATTCTTCACATCTATCGGATTGGCAAACAAGCGTTGAAACTGTGGTATTATAGGTAGATACCACATCACCTTGGCAGGAGAACTAGTTTTGGACTCCCCCGAAGTCGTCAATTTATACCTTGACGCACCACATTTGGGACAATCTTTCAAATGAACATAGTCCTTTTGAAATAATACACAATCATTCGGGCATGCGTGTATCTTCTTGGCCTCCATTCCCATTGGGCACAACAATTTCTTTAACCAGTATGTTGAGATTGGAAGCTCGTTTCCTTCAGGAAGAATTTCTTTCAACAAAGACAACAATGACGTGAAGCTTTTATCGCTCCATTTATTGTTAGCTTTCAACTTATACCATCTCAACACAGTGCTAAGCTTCATCCACTTACAACCTGTGTATAACGGTATCTCAGCATCATGCACAATGTTTCTAAACATGGGAGTTGGATCGGGGTGCTCTACCCCACAACTATCCAGCATCGCATCAACGATATCTACTGGAACTGGTTCGTTCACATCTACGTCATCGGAGGAAATTTCGTCTTCCACACAAAGCACTGCCATCGACATCCACTGATTTTAGGTTTGAAATCTCTCTATGCCAGTTCCATTTTATATAGCCTTGTACAATCCCGTTGCACATGACATGACTTTTGATTTCGTCACCAGTGCTGACTTTTAAGTTGTTACCGCAATGCCTACATGGATAGTAGAACCTATCTCCAGTTTGTTTCCTATGTTCCTCAGCAAATCTAATAAACTAATCAAGACCAGAAATAAACTCTGGGGTGCAACAATTTCAAATGGACATCCATGATCTATCCATTCTATGATCAAAGAGAAAATAAGTATATATTAGAACAAGATTAGGGTCTAGGGTTAACAGATTAGAGTTTATGGTTAAAACTTTAGGGTTTAATGTCTTATATATAATTAATGGTTAAAACATCCAAAGTGAGATTAAGTGTTCAAGAACAGTCCCAAACCAGGGACTATCCAAGATTTACTCTAAATGAGTAAATCTTGGATGGGTTTCTAGGCCAACAAATACATGTGCTATCATTCTTATATATAATAAATGTGTACCACCTTTCCCTTTCTTGAACACCTAATCTCACTAGTAAGTGTATAATGTGTATTGGGTTTTCAAGAAAATTTCGGCAGCATTTCCCCGTTGTTCTCCAAGTACATATGTACTTAGAGAACAAACGGGGAAATGGTACCAAAATTTTCTTGAAAACCCAATACACATTATACACTTACATCCTAAGTGAGATTAGGTGTTCAAGAACAGTCCCAAACCGGGGACTATCCAAGATTTACTCCTAATGAGTAAATCTTGGATAGGTTTCTAGTCTAACAAATACATGTGTTGTCATTCTTATATATAATAAATGTGTACCACCTATCCCATTCTTGAACACCTAATCTCATTAGTAAGTGTATAATATGTATTGGGTTTTCAAGTAAATTTCGGCAGCATTTCCCCACTGTTCTCCAAGTACATATGTACTTTGAGAACAAATGGGGAAATGCTACCGAAATTTTCTTGAAAACCCAATACACATTATACACTTACATCCTAAGTGAGATTAGGTGTTCAAGAACAGTCCCAAACCGGGGACTATCCTAGATTTACTCCTAATGAGTAAATCTTGGATGGGTTTCTAGGCCAATAAAATATAACACCAGTCCCTTGTTCACAACCCCATTCAACACACAATTTTCTTATAAAAACACTTGTGGACAGCCATAACAACATAGTAAAAAACTCAACATGTCACAACAGAAATATGTCTTTAACCTAATATACAGATATTTGTAATAAAACTCATTAGGAAGACCATTCACATTGTTTCCTGCAAGAACATCATGATCTTCCCATACCTCATCCAGGCTCGTCATCATATGTGTGATACATAAGCTTAATACTACATTATTTAAAAGACATGATGTTCATGTGACAATAACTTACGGTTACAAAAACATAGAGAGAGAAAGTACTCTATCATTATAATAATCACACAAGAGGCTGTGTACCATCATCTCTTACTTGCATTAGGGTTAGGTTAAGAATTATGATATGAATTAGCCTCTTCACTATCTTGGTCTCCGGCCTCGTATACATTAAGATGGGGAAATAATATTCAGGTGTAACAGGTTGAATTTTGAAATTCTAGGTGAGGCTCGTGCCTCATGTGGCCCTAGAGTGGCTCTGCCACTGCTGAATCTATCAGTTCTAGGTCGTTGTTTGGTAACGAGACAAATCAAAAATCAAGCAGGGGGCGGCGAGCATAAACCTAATGCCTAACAAACCCAAACAGGGGGGGTAATGAGAGGAGGAAGAAGATGAGCGGTGGCGAGCACAGCAGTGGCGACGATGAGCATAGCAACAGCGATGGCGGCGAGCACAGCAGTAGCAAAGGCAGTGAGCATAGCAGAGCAGCGGCCGGAGCAGGTGAGCAGCGGTGAGCATAGAAGCGGTGGTGAGCACAGCAGCAGTGACTGCGAGTGGTGGGAGGAATCACGCAAATCACCAGACCTAAGCGGCAGAGTTGGCAATGAAAAAGAGAGAAAGGGTAAGAGTCTGCTTTGTGCGGGTGCTATTAATTTAACAATCGACGTCGGTTATTCAAATCCAGCGTCGCTTATAACCATAGGTGTTGGTTACCACAAAAACACCGACACATGTGCTCAATGATAGTCGTCGGTTTCTACCAGAAAAACTGACATCTATCTACATATTTCGACAAAAAAAATGTTCTCAAATTTTGACCATAGTCGTCAGTTGTCGTAGCAACACCGACGCCAAAGGAGTGTAAAAAGTTTCACGTGGACAGCGCGGGAAAACACATCGGCGTCAGTTATTGAAAGACAACCGACGATAAAAATGTCCCAATTTCTGTCTCATGAAAAAACATTTAGTTGTCGGATAATTAATTAATAACTGATGCCATATGTTAAATTTTGGAGGTTATTTTTTTCCACTGGAAAATTTAGATTTTGTGGTCGATTTTGGGCGTCGATTGCTTATTACGGAACCGACGCTAAATTAAAAGCGATACCCGTGTCTAGACACTCTTCACATACACATGTCAGTTTTTGTATTCCACCGATGCTATAGGGTTTCGGCATCGGTTGCTTGTATACAACCGACGCCTATAAATGTGACGTTATAAGCCATTTCTGTAGTAGTGATGCTAGTACTTTCAAGCATTACGTAGGGGCGACCGCGCGCAGTAAGGTGGCAATAGATATAGAAAATTGGCATGATGTTTCTAATACCTTAAAAGACCTCCTATGGAAAGATATATCTATGAGTTGAAGTGATATTATTTTAATATGTTTTTTGTTTATTGATTCTAATTTAGTTTGCTTGGAAAGACATATCCTTTTTAAGACAACATTAATTATTGCTTTTTTTGTATATATAGGGTGTTTGTCATCTAAATGAAAAAGATCACAAGAAAAAAGTGCTACAGCGTTGTGGTGTACGATGGAGGGCTTTTAAGACCTATCTCAAAAGGAATTATATAGATAATCCTAAACAAAAGAAGAAAGCAACAGATCAATATATTTTCATAGATCCTAAGGTGTGGGAAAGATTTGTTACATCAAGGAAATCGGAAGTGTTTAAGGTAATAAAGATTGTGATGTATTGTATGAATCTTTTTATACAATTAAGGAGGTGAATCTTTTTATATATGTTTGCCAAGTCTAAATTGCAATACCTCATTTTAAATGATTAGGCTATTCACGAGGCCCAAAAGGAAAGATGGGCCAAAAATGTGCATGACCATCGCTTGGGGCCCAGTGGTTATGCCTTCCACCGCCAACTACAAGAGAAGAAACTCTCTTATAGAAAAGAGTCCAGTACAACTCAAGTTGAGCGTCAACCCCGACACTTGTAGTGGATTGATGCTAGAAAAAATCGAGCAGGTGAAATTATCAACTCTACAACTAAGGAGGTTGCACAAAAGATGGTAGGTTTATCCCAACTAAGTAAATAGTAACTCCCACAAACTTGGATTTATTTATATCTAATTGATATTGTGATTTAATATTTTTAATAACTATGAATAGTTTGATCTCCATGAGAAAAAGGAAGGAAGGAAAGTTCATCCCAACTGGCTGCATGGATGAACTATCAATTGCTCTTGGTACGAAGGAGCATCCTGGCCGTGTTAGGGGATCAGGAGCTGGCATAGGATTCAAGTCTTATTTTGGCCCTTTGCAATCTAGAAGAGGTCGTACAGGAGGTCTTACACAAGAGGAAGTTGAAGCATTAGTATCACATAAAGTAAAAGAAATAATGTCTTCATTTCAGCCTACTCAACCTTCTCAACCTATTCAAACTGTGTGTATCTCAAGTGATGAGGTACAAGCCCATGCTCCAGCTGTAGAAGGTTGTGGGAGCACTCCCAATGACCCACCACAAGAATCGGTAGTAAGTTTGTTCTATATGTTGTGTTATTAGTATGTTATATATATGATACATATATATAGTTGTAGTAGGTATCTGGTTTACCACTTCATATATAACTTATATTATTTCAATTCTAGGTTGGTATGAAGTGTAACTTGTAGTGGAGGTTCCAACATATAATGTTGTGGTAGCGGGCAAGGTATAAAACCTTGGTGGTACATTGCATTGCCAACTAATTACTGATGACACTTTTCGTGTGTCCATCCATCTTGTGTATGACAGAATGGGGGACAAACCAACCAATTACTGATGACATTTGTCGTGTGTCCATCCATCTTGTGTATGACGGAATGGGGACAAACCACTACCCATACCTAATCCTGAATATAGTACAGTTGAAGAAGCAGAGGGTGCTATGGTGGGTTGTCCTAGACACTTGGTTATCAATGACAATGTATACCTGAATTCTACCATGTTTTTCATATTTGACTACATACATGAACTCGTGTAATATAAGTATGTAATTTAATTAATAGGTTTGCAAACCAAAAATTAAAAATTCTACAAGTCATCCTCCTATGCCCAAACCATCTTTTATTCTAGAATCCACTTTTGACGAGTTAGGAAGTAAATGTAAATGTTTGTGTCGATACTTAGCCAACCAAAGCTATGGATTACAAATGTTGGTCAATTTAACAAAAGATGCAACTGGGAGGGACTTTGAAAATTATATTTTTCTTGATGATATTATAGAGTTGTTCCGGTATGATTGGCTAAATACTTCGATATTAGAAGTATGGATAAGGTAAGGATCTATCAATATAGAAAATTCCAATACACATTATAAACTTATTTCTATATATGAAAATAATTACAAATGTTATACAGCCACTTATATACTGAGGCCATAAACTTTTATATAAAGAATGTTGGATTCTTAGTTCCTTCAGTCACTAGTCAGGTGGAGACACATATTGAGGATGTAAATGAGTACTTCTCTACTGCATTCAAATATTTTGCTAGTGTGGGAAAGGAAATTATTCTAATTCCTTTTAATGTCCAGTAAGTATTATTATTCAATATAATTTTAATAATGAATAAATTTCTTTATTTTAATGTTTGTTTTATTCTTACTCAGATCTATACATTGGGAATTATTGGTGGTTGTCCCAAAATTGATGACTCTTTATTATCTTGACCCAATGGGAAAAATAGTAAGGGGCCACAAATTGAAATTGCCAACTATGGAGTAAGCATAAATTTAGTCATTTGTTATGCTTCAACATGATATTTCTATTTAGAATTTCTATTTTACCAACTATCGTTTAATTGGTAGGGGTATAAAGGCTTTTTGTGAAGGTGGAGGACAAATACCCATAAAATTAAAGACATTGACTTTGAAAAATGTCAAGGTAGCTACTTTGACAATACTTAGTCTTATATGTATTAATTTTCAACTCTTATATGTCAACTCTTATAGTCTTATCTCAACTCTATTTATAGTAGTTTACTAAAATTAAGTATAATTTGTTATTTTTAGTGTCCTATACAAAATAATGGTTGGGCTTGTGGCTACTATGTAATGAAATATATGCAAGCTATTGTCAAACAAGCATCACATGACATTCAGACTATAGATCAGGTAATAAAGAATAACATCATAAATTTACAAGTGAGTTGTAGTCATTTTATAAAATATTAGCATTTGCATTTTCTGTTGTAGATATTTACAACTCAGCCTTACACACCTGAGGACTTAAATGAATTCTGAGAAGAGTGGTCAGATGCTTTTCTAAATGAAGTCAATTACATAAGATCAGAGTGAGTTTGTTGATGACTAAATCTCATTAGCTATGATATGGCAAAATCAAACCAAGCACACAAATACATGTTAGAGAACAGCGAACTGAACAGACCCGCCTTGAGAGTGACACATGGTTTTGATGTCACAGTCATCTCTCATAGTGAAGGTTGTGATTGTGATTCATAGACCTAAAATCACTACACTCGTCACATGTCATTGGGTAATTTTTGACATCATCAAACGTAGTCCTAAAACATGGGTTGTTATAACGATGATGATTGGGTGACTTGAACATATGGGGATAGACTGTGAGAGATAGATACAGAATTTGTCCCTCCTACTGGAGTATGATATTCTAGCCACTTGATAAGTGACACTGAGAAATGCATGAGGATGCACATCTGAATCAATATATTATATTGAGGTCACATTATCTCAGACAGTTTTCTCTTGGTTCAAGGAACATGGATTAAATGTTGAGAGGATGACCAACCATGCCTCGAATTCATCCTAAATATCAGAGATAAAGGAAATATACAATCACTACAACACCTTACACAGATTGTAGGTTGAAGTTGTTCTCCAACTTTTCATTTCACTTGGGTAGCCCTGATGGACTAGGTAGCACTTTGCTTGTGATGTCATAAGCTAGTTATGGACATTCACTACCAACATGATATGGGACCTATAGGGTCACACACATAGAAATTCATCTAGAAGAGGAGTTTGATCTTGAACAACAATTAGATTGATTACCAAAGTGCTTAGGTATTCAATTCATGTAACTAATTACTTGATTGGCTGATCAAGTTTGCCAAACGACCATCTCACTAAGTGAGATGGCCGTTTGGGCATCTAGAAGGCCGTCTCAAGTAGTTGAGATGGCCGTTTAGGGGTCAGGATGATCAAAGATTGATTTTTCTTAGTTTTTCCGTTGAACTGGCTGGTTTAGTATGATTGAACCTACTGACTCATCTCAACTCACCAGATGATTGTTCACGTGAGTGAGACGGGTGTATCGTTTGGGTGAGATGGCCCAGTTGGGTCGAACTAAGGTTTGGAATGTTTCCTGAATAGTTTCATTTGTTCTTTACTTGAGGAACAAGGAAATTAATATGAGATATTAATTGGATTCAAAATAGCTAAATTCGTTTCAGATTGGGAACTACCAAACGGCCATTTGGCAGTATGAGATGACCATCTCACGCACCAGATGATCGTATGGGTGTGTGAAATGGCCATTTCGGCTGTTGCAGGTTGTGAAAATTCAAGATCATCTGATTTTTTCCACTATTGTATATTAATCCCATATCGGATAGCAACTGGGAACCTTGACCATGACCTCTACTATAAATAGAGGGGTACTGGAGGCTTTCTATAGCACAACACAAAACTAGAAAAATGAGAATCAGTTCCTCTGACAACTATTGTCCTCTCTGGTTGTGGTAACCAAGAGACTCCAGGAAAGTCCTACCTGAAAAGGAGGGATAGACAACTAGAGAGAACAAGTAAAAAGTTGTCATTGTCAGAGAGCAGGTTGGTGACTAGTACACCAATGAAAGGGACAACTCCTTCCTGTCTGTTCTTGGTGAATGACAAAAGTTCTAGTAGGTCAGTGTGGACTACTCTAGAGGAAGGAGTCCTTCGATTTCTATTCAGAGAGCAAAGTCAACCTACAGTCTGTGGCAAGACCACTGAAGTTGCTGCAGAGGTTGTATAGATGTTGTTTGTGGTGAAAACCAGGATCTTCACAGCTATCATCCAAGAGCAACTTGTCAGCAATTGTAAAGATGTGAGTTTTGTCATTGGACTTGCACCAGGACCAAGTATAACTTGCTAAAATCGTCCTTCCTATTTCATAGTATTTGATGCGATCTTGTTGTTATGGGAATATGGATAGATAAAAAAAAATTCCACTGCTATACTCTGTGCCCGTATTTCACAACAGTGGTATCAGAGATATGTCAATTTACTATGTTTTAAGATAATTGGTATGATCGGATTTTTAGTTTTATCATTTTTTTATTTCATACGATGCCCATATGCCTATACAATCAAAGACCACATAATCTCAAACTTGTATATATATATATATATATATGCAATTTACACGCATCACCCTAAATTTGGTTTTGATGGTGGATGTGTCGTGTGGTTATGGATAATACCCTTTATATGTGTGTGGTTGGATGGTTTGGTTCCTTTTTATCTTGGTATGCATACTGATCATCTACCTCCCTCTTCCCAATGTAAAGTTAATACTTTTCTATCTATGCTCCCCTTAAATGTTACTTGAGGTTTCCTTTATTTAATGTAATAAAGTAGCAATAGGATTGTTTCTTTTCATGCAATGATGTTGAAGATGTTCATCGTTGGTTGATATGACCAGTTCGTGAGATGAGTCGACCATTTGGAGGATCATAGAGGATAGAGGACGATGGAATCAGATGACTGCCTGGTGGGTCCAACTGACCTTCTGGAAGGAGTCCATAAATCAATTGGATAGGAGGCCAGACAACCATCCCAGAAGGCCTAATCGACCATTTGGAAGGAGTCCAAACATTGGTAAGATAAGAGGACCAACAGACCGACCAAGAGGCGAGACAACTAATTCAAGGGTTGAACCGATCTACTCAGATTGGCAAGCATAGATCTACATCAACCGCATGATCATACATGTGATGTGATGATTGACCTAGGTGGTAGTAATTCCTTATAGCTCCAAGGAATTACAAGTAGACAATGGCCATAACCATCTTTTTTTGTTTTATATTGTATGTTTACATTGTAGGATATAGCATGTATATGATACATACTATATATGTGGTGATTGGATACAATATATGTATATATATGATATATATAAAACCACTAAATCAAACATATTAAGTCTAAGATTCTTTCCAATAGCAATACACATGAAAAGCTTGATCGACCAAGCATAGCTTTGCACAAATCATGGTACGTCGTCTATCTCATGGAAGTGTGATGGTAGATATGTAGATTTGCACAAAGAATGGTGCATATCTATCGTATTGGCTATTGGGTCGGGCTTAATTGGTGACTTGCAGAGACCAAGCCCAGAGGCATGCATATGATCATGGAAAGGAGTTGTGCATATCATCTATCTAAGAGTTGCATATGATGCAATTGGCAAGTTGGCCTACCTAAATAGCCAGGTTGGGGGCGGTCAGAAAAAGCTGACTCATGACTTGATGAAATATGGATCTTGGCTCATTAGAAAATTATACACTGCAATTTTTTGACTTGATACTTGAGGGTTATCAATTTGAATAAATAATGAGAATGATAAATAATTAAAGACCTAATTGTTATCGCCCAAAATTTTAATCAAATAAAATCAAAAATGAGTTTTTGAAAGTGCAAATTCTTTTATAGAATCAAAAAGCCACACTAAACAATTAATTTTCTCTATGATCGGTACTTAAGAAGGACAAACTTGTTGGGAACAACTTCTATGACTTGTTCAAGATGCTGAGAATTGTTCTCACATAGGAGCGCTATCTCTATGTCCTAGAAATTCCAGATTTAGAGAAACTTGCTCAAAATGCTCCAACTGCTAACAAGGATGCTTATAAGAAGCATATTGAGGACGTCGTGGATGTGAAGTTTATGATGCTATGTCTGATGAACCATGAGTTGCAAAGACTGCATGAGAACATGGGGGTGATTGAGATGGTCACACATCTCAAGAACATGTACCAAGATTAGGAAAGATATGAGAGATATGATGTCTCCAAGGCGCTTTTAAAGTGCATCATAACAGAAGGAGATCTAGTAGGTCCTCATGTATTCAAGCTTATTGGGTATGTGGAGAACCTAGCTAGACTGGGATTCCCCTTGGGTCAAGAGTTGGCCGGAGTGATTTTGCAGTCCCTGCCAGAGTCATATAGTCAGTTTGTCATGAACTACAACATGAACAACTTTGACAAGCCGTTGATAGAGTTGTTGGGCATGTTGAGGATAGCTGAGACACAAATGAAGAAAGACAAGCCCAAGTTTGTGATGATGATCAGCAAGACAAAGGGGAAATTAAAGACAAAGTCAAAGATAAGAAGAGTTCTAAAGCTAGCTAAAAGCCCAAGTCTTCATATCTCAAGGAAAAAATGGAGTAAAGAAACAAAGAGGCGATTGTCACCATTGTCACCAGTCTGGAAATTGGAGAAGAAATTTCCCACTCTGGATAGAGGAACTAAGGAAGAAGAAGGATGGCGTTGAGGCCTCCACTTTAGGTATAAACAACATAAGAGAAATTTGGTTACTTCTTCATTTTGGTATGTGATACCAAATAGAGATCTAACATACTAATGTATAGGATCTGACAAGAAGTAAAGGCCTACATGGAAGGACAAGGATGGACAAGGTGAAGCAAGTGTTGTAGAATCCATAGTCTACATTATGAGTTTTGAAAAAAAAAACCTCAAACGCCTCATAAGCACGTTAAAACACGTGTTTAATATGTCACATGATAGTTTTGTTGTTGAGCAATTAAACACAAGTTTTAAGGCAGGTTTCACTTCGTGTGCATGTATGTGCTAAATTTATCTTAGCCCAACGAGCATGTAATAGAGTTATTATAATTGCTATTTCATTATCCCATTAGAATAGAGACATTTTCTTTATGCATCTTGTATGGACAAGGATGATTATCAATAAAGAATTATTAGTGCTTCTATTTCAAAGATATGATCTTGCACGACATTAGCCCTAAAACATCTTGCGATATTTTATGAAATGATCCAAAGATGAATGTTTATAATGTTTATAAAAAAGGATTATAATTGATAACTCAAGACTATCATTAGCATTATTCATCTTGTACAAATATGAGAGGTACATGCCTAGAGCACATATTGATGTTGGTCTAGATTCCCTTGGTTATTGAACCTAAGCAAATAAGCAAATCTTAGACTCGCACAACATGACATGACATCCTTCACTATATGTAGTGGGAGGATAAAGCTTTCATTAGACCTTATGCATATGATGCGCGAAGATATTATTTAACGAATGCTATAGATAATTAACTAATACTTCATTTTCATTTACTGGTAATATGATGATATGTACCAAATGAAATGAAAGAATTAATCTCTTGAAAATGTTTAATGATATTATAAATGAAGTGAGACATTGATGGAAGTATTAATATACTTTGATATGATCAAATGTCGAAATACATTTACATCAATATCTTGATAACCTTTTGGAAAAGACTATGATAATGTATCACAAGTAAAATCCAAATGAGCATGATTATGTGTCAGAATGAATGAATTATATCATGATGAATCATGATATAATTGTCAATTAATCTAATCTTTGTATATCCTCACAAATATATACCTATCACTAAGTAATGTACCACATGAATGGTTTAAAAGGACATGATATATGATATGATTTGGGAGTGTCCCCATATGTCTAAAGGACTGAAACCTACATTGAGAAAGTTGTTTCTTGAATAAGGTTTATCCATAACCATGACTGTTGAATATTACTAATAGTCCCAATCCAATAACTGAATCATTTTGTTAATTGGAAAATTGAGTTCCTAAAGAATCTGTGGGAATAAAAGTAATACTCAAAGTGTTTGATTTCAACAAAGAGATGCAATGAGAACAATGTGAATCACAAGTTGATGGAAATCCCAAGTTCTTCATGTGACACAGAACAATATAGTTCTAGTAGAAAGTATTTGAGATTGGAGGATAGTGAATCCAACGATTCAAATGGTTTAGTCATATAGGATGTGCCAGCTAGTCAACTAGAAGGTATTTCTGATTAATATGGAATCCATGTAAGTTAACAAGGTAGGACATTGATAGAGCCACCTAAAAGGATAACACCTAAAGGGTGCAATAGAGTCTTATGATCAAGACCTACATGGATAACATAAAAGGATATAATGATGGAATAAATCAATTTCAAGATGTTCGACATGATAGAAATTCCTTTACCAATTGTCATGCTTGTTGTTGTAGTTAAATAGACTGAGAGATTTGGCATATAAAGATAAAGGCAGATTCCTTAATGGAATACATTAGAGGATGTGTACGTGACATAACCTAAAAGGTTTCATAACTTCATGAATGCGATATAAGTCTATAAACTGCAAATTTTAATCTGGTATTGAAACGAGCACCTCAGAGATGGGATCTTACAACTTGACAAGATTTTCAAAGAGTTTGACTTAATTCAAGACAAAAGATGAAATATGTGTTTACAAAATATTTAGTGGGGGTGTATATGGATATTTCACATATGATGAGGAATAACATCTCAATATTGTGAATGTTGAAAACTGGCATGAAAACTCCTTCAGCTATGAAGGATAAGGTGAAACTTCTTATGAGATACAAATCAAGGCCTATAGAGATAGTTCTTGAATGTTTCACAATGGAATTTTAAGCACGTACAATAGCAATGTGTTGAAATTGTTCAACATGGAAGGATTCAATGAAAGAAAATTCACATTAGTCTCTCATGAACCCTATATTCCTATTCTTGTGAAGAAAGTAAATATCATGAATAATATTCCATGGGCCAGCCCAACAATGGATATATCATGAATGCTATAAATGTACTTATCCCATATAATCTTGTATGTATTAGACATGACAAGATGATATAAACTCCAATAAGGGTTATTGAAAAGTCATTAAAGATATCTATTAGTGCTTGATAAGTGATTAAGGATATATTGCTAGTCAATGATGATAGCAATAATAGGAAGAGTTGGATGTAAAGAGTTACATCGATGCAAGCTTCCATAAATGACAAAAGTGATCACAAAATCTAAATATGTTTTGATTTAATAGAATAAGTGATGATTAGATGGAAAGATTCCGAACTAATGCCATTAATGCTAATCTAAAATAGAAGCCAAGTATGCTTGTGTTATGAACACAAAGTGATATTATATGTATCTAAAAGTTCATATGATGAAATTATAGATGTTCCAACCATTGATGACTAAGTAGAGATACTGTGATAACAATAGAGATAATTGTTAGGCATGGAATATTAGATACCATACTATGGCGGTTTCATCTCAGAGAGAAGAGATAAGAAACATGCAATATGCCGACTATAAGCAAAGTGTTGCTACCCACTAAATTAGAACTAGCACAGCAGAAGCATGTCGTACATGTTTAGATCACTAATGATGAGATCTGTTGGTGATTATCTCTAAGTGCAAGTGGGAGTCTGTTGGTGAGGTATGCCCGCATAGCCAATCATATGATGATTGACATGGCATAATTACCTAAAAGGATTTTATTAATAATAATATATATATAAAAGGCAAGCTTCCAATTCATTTGTTTCACTCAGTTATGAGATAATGAGGATACAAAGTGAATGTCTAGAGAATTATATTATTCATTGACGTACATTGTCAAGTTCCTATCTTTGTGATGAGATCATACAGATGTTAAGAGTACATATAAATATTCTCATTATGTCCATGATTGGTTGTTATTGTGGAAGGTTGATATACAACAATAACACATAAGATCAGAGTGTGAGTTGGTTGATGACTAAATCTTATTAGTCATGTATGGCAATATCAAACCAAGCACACAGATAAATGTTAGAGAACAGTATATCAGATAGACCCACATTGAGACTAACGCATGGTTTTAACGTCATAGTCATCTCTCATAGTGAAGGTGGTGATTGTGATTCTTAGACCTGAAATCACTACACTCGTCACATTTTGTTGGGTACACTTTGACATCATCAAACGTAGTCCTGAAACATGGGTTGTTATAACGGTGATGATTGGGTGACTTTGACACATGGGGATTTATTGTGAGTGATAGATATGGGATTTGTCCCTCCTATTGGAGTATGATATTCAGGCCACTTCATAAGTGAGACTGAGAAACTCAAGTGCATGCACATGTGAATCAATATATGATATTGATGTCACATTATCTCAGATAGTTTCTTCTTAGTTCAAGAAACGTGGATTGAATGTTGAGAGGATGTCTAACCTTGCCTCGAGTTCATCCTGGATATTAGAGATAAAGGAATTATACAATTGCTGCAACACCTTACATAGATTGTAGGTTGAAGTTGCTCTCCAACTTTCCATTTCACTTGGGTAGCACTGATGAGCGACTAGGCACCACTCTTTGCTTGTTATGTCATAAGCTAGTTATGGACAATCACTGTAAACATTATATGGGACCTATAGGGTCACACACATAGGAACTCATCTAGAAGAGGAGTTTGATCTTAAACGACAATTGCATTGATTACTAAAGTGTTTAGGTATTAAATTCACGCAATCGATTGCTCGATTGACTGACCAGGTTTGTCAAATGACCATCTCAATGAGTAAGATGGTCGTTTGGGCAGCCATACAAGCATCTCAAGTAATTGAGACGGCCTTTTGGAGTTCAGGCTAATCAAAGATCGATTTGGCTTAGTTCTGCCCTTGAACCAACCAATTCAATATGCTTGAACCGACTGACTCATCTCAACTCACCAGAAGACCATTTGGGTGAGTGAGACAGACGTCTCGCTTGGGTGAGACGGCCCAGTTGGGTCAAACTAAGGTTTGGGATATTAATGGAATAGTTTTGATTGTTCTTTTCTTGAGGAACAAGAAAATTAATATGAGATATTAATTGGATTGGAAATAGCCAAATTCGTTTCAGATTGGAAACTGCCAAATGACTATTTGGCAGTATGAGATGACTGTCTTGCACACTAGATGACCATTTGGGTGTGTGAAACGGCCGTTTTGGCTGTTGCAGGTTGCAAAAATTCAAGATCTTCCGGTTCTTTCCACTCCAACACATTAATCGTGTACCGGATAGCAATTGGGAACGATAATTGTCGAGGCTGATTATAGTGAAGCAATCAAGTCTATTTATCAAGATCCTAATGTCTACCCAATGTTAGCAACCCAGAGGAAGAAACTCAAAGATGTGCTTGATCTAGATTGGGATGTAGTGGTTACTAATGACAAAAGGCAACTAAATTGTGTTGCATATAAGCAACACCTTAAAACAAAATGTACTGACTATATTTATTTTCCCCCATCATTAGAGATGAGTAGATACCTAGGTTCCAATTCTTGTAATGGTAGTAGTTGAGGTGAATATTAATGCACTACAAATTCATCAGGAATAGAATTCCTAGAGTTTACCGAAGCGGACATGCAATAATGCCACCCACAAATGGACGAGTTTTATTACAGTATAGTTGAGGATCGAATATAAGAATTATTTGATCAAATTAACTTATCAAGAACTAGTATTTATCACAAGATTTGAATTATTTTTATTAACTAAGGTTGCAAGAATGAAAAGAGTTATATTAAGGCTCTAGTTATTAATGGATGAAAACATAACGGTGGAATTGGGTTTCACCACCACTACTCGAATCTGCACATTTATTCAAATTCAAAGATGCATGAAGGGATAACTGGAGTTATGCAAGTTTTCCCTTTCGGCATTAGAAACTCACAGGAGTAGATATTCATTTAAGTTCAATGTCTTATTATGTATAGATCCTATATCCACTACTCCGGAGACTTCCCATCAGAAATTCTCATTAGGTCATCAACTAAAGCTAATCAATATTCAAATCTTAAATGTTGAAGTTCTCTCAGCATAAGATTATGATAAATCACGTAAAATGGGTGATCAATTCACAAGACATTTGATAAACAATTAGCAGTGAATTAAATGAGTTTGTACAAGCATTGGAATATGAATACAATTGTAAGAAACAAGCATTGGAATATGAATTGGCTAATCTCCACACCTTAGTGGAAGGACTACTCCCTCGATATTGTGAGAACCCGTTACACTAAATGAGATTAATCAAAACATAAAACACAATCGAACACTAATTAATCACATACCAAAAAATATGGGTAAATTAAAACCAATTTCAACGTCAGCACCTGCTCAGAAACATTTGCATAAGAGCCCAACACATTTCCTATATCCATACTATGCCAAGAATTTGATACAAATTATTTTATTACCTTAGCCACAACATATATACATAGGAGAAAAATATTTGTATATGCCACACAAAAAAGCATTAATATGATAACAAAATTCTGATTCGTTTGAAACACCATATAGCTCCTCACCCGGACCTGAGAGTACAGGGATGACTCTAGGACATACTAGACATTTAATCAACTTTCTCAAAGATTCATTACTATAGCTCCTCTTTATTGTCACATGTTTGTTTTCGTCACTTCCGATTATCTAAAAAATGTGACAAACCATAAGGGTGAGACCCATATCCCAGCAAGAGATATAACCTCCAACAACTTTATTTGATTACAACATTTTTAAGTAATTAAACACTTAAGCAATTTAATCAGATATAAAAAATAAGCTCAGCAGTACTGATGACTAATAAAATACATAAAGGAGCAGATAATAACTATCGTCATTCACCAAACTATCATCCTTTATCTTGTTGACAATATAAGCAATTCAGTAGCATATGCATATCTAGCATCATGAGTAAGTCTAATAACATAGCACATCTAAAAACATGAGCATGTCTAATTGGTTGAACATATCAACATCATAAGAAGAGATAACAACATAAGCACAACTATTTGGATAAGCATGATTAGCAGTATATGCATCTCTAGTTACAAAAGCATGGCTAGCATGTTAAACATAACTAACAACATGAGATAGCTAACATCATGATTATAATCCACAGTAGCAATATAGTTATCAACATAATCAAGGCTATTGTATGTACGCATATACAATCTTAAGCATATCCACAACATAAGTATATCTACTATCTCTTAATTTCACTAAGCATCATCTTTATGTAAACATAACAAACAAGGGTTATCATCCAATGTGAAACGTTGTGTATAACCCTAAACAAATATGCTACATAGTTGTATTACATCTTTTATTACACCCTGGGGAATTTGAATCGTACCATTCAAATTCCAACCGACCCCTACAAAGGGCTATTCAGTTCCTTACAAGATCTAGGAGTGTCGGTATCCTAAGATCTCTTCCCCTCGATCAATATGAGTAAAAAGTCCGTGTCATATCAGTCAAAGTTGCCACCATAGCGACATATAGTCAAGCTGATAACCACTAGTCCTCCCTTGGTATAGGTCACGGCACTAGAAACCAGGATATACAAAGCCCTCTAATCTGAGTACAACTGCAGTTGTCATCAATCACATCATGTTATAATCCTTGAGTCACAAGAGGATTACACCTCATTCAGGGCTCAACCATGCCCAAAGGTCATTAAGACCATCATATTATTCCCTACAAGATCATCATTATCTTTTCATGCCTTATAACAAGGCTCAAAAACATCACTTACATATAATACACCAAATCAGCACAATATTGCATTAATGAGCTAGGAGATATTCATAAACAATCATAGTAGGGTTATATTATCATTAAGAACATTCCTTTATTACATCAACATGCAAGGAATCTAGATATGATTAACACTCATCATATTCATAATGCACATGTTTAGCATAAGAAAGTATCAACCATGTGGCTATGATAACCACCGATTAACATATTAAGGTTATGATCATGTTAAAGAGGTTATTCCACCATCATCCCATCATCATTCCATCATATAAGAATGTTAAACATGAATACTCATATTTATCTATTTGCATTAGAGTTAGGTTCGACATGATAAATTATATCAATGTTACTAATCAAAACTTATACCCAAACCCTATCTCACGGCATCCCCATTGGATCATGGATGCATAAGGTGAAGCATCACCATCACATTCTATACTATTCTCAAGTATGAACCCACACATAAATCAAGGTGTAACCATTGGGTTATAGCATACTGGGGTTTCAACAACAACAACAACAACAACAGAGTACTCTGTGATTGTATTAGTCATTCAAGGACTATTCATACCCAATAACCATCATTTAGTTATATTAAAGCTAGGTATAACAAGCTATACCACTTTAGGGTTACATATCAACACAATATGATTATCATCCCTTCTATTCATATGAGTGAATAGGTAAGACTACCTTATTAAGGGTAACCCTCCATTTTTTCCATCATCAACCCATATCACCATACCACAATGTCACCCAGAACCATTGGATGCTTAAAAGGTAAGACCATTGGTTGTTTACATAAGTAAACACCTTGAATGAATCATATATGATGTTATCGAGTTGTGATCTATAAAATTCACCATTTAACCCTAGACATCCTTCGGTTAACAACAATAAGGGTTCTGTTGAGAGTAGGGTAAAATCTGCAATCGACTATTCATTTAAAACAAGCCATCCAATGTCAATAAGTAAGATCCTTAAGTTGATCATATAAAGGAAACCATCTAAATCACATTATTAGGACCAATATATTACATTAGCCATCATTTCACTTTATTCGAGGAATAAACATTAGATCTTGATCGTTGGGTCAAGTTCATATGTTAAACCCATCGATTACAATATAGGTCTGACCATTGCATCAAGTGACCCAAGAAACCATTGGTATAAGTCTTAATTGATGCTACAACTACAATGCTTAACTCAACATAGGTTGTAGAGACCTGATCCATCATCATTAGTGACCATTAAATCACCATAGGTTGTTAGATCAACACTATCTTCATTAATCAGCTTCAAGACTACAGGATGTGTTCCTGGTCCAACTGGTGGAGTGTCACAAAGATAATGTTATTGTTATGTATTGATTCAAAATGCTTAGAACTTGACTTAATACTCATGCAGAAGGATTGTTGATCTAAAGTAAGATGTAACTATTGATATGTTCATAGACATTCTCTAAAATATGTTTTAAAGTTGGAATTGGTTTAAATTATTACATTATCTATTTGATTAGATTATCTATATAAAATAGATTTGAATTGTGATAGAATCTACTAGACTTTTCAATATCTACAAATTTCTCTTAAGTTCATTATAATTAATCTGATGTTTATGCACATACCTAGCGTGAGTGGGAGGTATCCACTCACTGGGGCTCTATATGAGTCTCATGAGGTTGTTTTAATGTTTTTAGGTATACTTCTATCTGGCAGAGAGATCATGACAAAGAAGATATAAATATAATAATCTACATAGATTAGAATGTCCATTTACACTCTCTTTCTTGGGATGGGTAGTATACAAAGTTTGTTATTTTTGTACATGTATTTGTTGTAATATAAACTACACATGAGCCATAATATTTGATTCTATTTTAATGAATTTGAATAATATTTGTGTTATCCTATCGTGGGATCCTAGATGTGACATTGGTTTGTGAAAATTGTGAAGAAAGAAAAAAGAAAAAGGAAAATTTTATTTGTATATTTGTATATTGTGTTTATCGTCTTTGTCGACAATGAAGTGTTTTGTTTCTTAATATGGGTTTAGGCATAGGGTTTCTCTATAATTGTTTGCATTTATGCTGATCAAAAGAGAGATCCCAAAAACTACCAATACAGAGATTTCTTACGATATTCTGAACCATCCATGTGATGTTGTCGGTAGTATCAACTTCTTTGGTTGGTACTATCGAGTCTTCTCGATTTCCTTTGTTCCTTCCTGAGCAAGTGTTGGTACCACCAAAAACAAAGTCAGTAGTATTGAGATGTGTAGTTTCTTATAGATTCACCTGAAATTTACAAAAATGAACATAAGTTCCCAAACAATCATGAATCTAATAGGGACATTCAAAATACATTTATTTTGTGCAATTAAGTTTCACAGGCTAATGATAATAATTAATGCACAAATTAATATGAAAATTAACAATAAGTGTACAAAAATCCATAATAAATAGCATGCAAAAATGACTATTATCCAGTGCATCATTTTGCAACCCATGTATACTTATATCCCATTATAAGACATATAAGATGATCTTCCTTATCTGGGTCAAGGATACCCAGCCTTTCCTTTGAGGACAAGGGAGCCAATAACCAACCAAGGACTTACCTATCATGTGAGCTAGAGTCTTATACCTCTACAAGGTCGTAACCACTTTTGTAAGTAGTTGGACACCTTCGCCAAGGAGATCCTCATCTTAAAACAAGTCTTTTGTCTTCAAGGATTTACCCACTTCTACTCCTGAATCTTCAGCCTAACCTTCTCCTTCACCTTGGAGAAGCTTTTGCACCTTCTTCTTCACCTTTGAGAGGCTTGCACCTTCTCCTTCAACTTGGAGAATCTTTCACCAACTTGCACTTGAAGAAAGGGGTTGGGGAAAGGGAAGCTTTGAGAGATTTACAAGTCTACAATGGAGTAGCTCTCTCACACATATCCTATCTCACTCATGTGGACGTGATATGTAAATAAGAGAGAGAAAGGGGCTCAAGTGGATTGGATGCACTCAACTATAGCTAGGACCTTGAATAGCATGACGGAGAAACCTTAGAATGAACTCCAAGAGGTCCTATTTATAGTTGGGGTGTCCACTAGAGGCTAGGAGCACTAAGGAACGTTTTCTAGCTATTTGGGGAGTTGCAACATATATAATTTCGAGTTTTACAACACTTCAACGGTTAGAATCACTTTTTTTGCACGCTCTGTACAGTGCATTTGGTAGAGTTTCAATAAAGGTAACTCGATGGATTGCACTATATGACAAAGCCAATTTGAAGCATCAGTCGAGTTTATCCTAGATGAAACTTGGATGGTCGCTTAAAATTAGTTTTTCTAGTGTAGGGTGTTAGTTGAGTTCTGTTTATTGAAACTCGACCGAACCTAGACATTCTCCAATTTGCATCAAGGGTGTTGGTCGAGTTTGTCATAGGAGAAACTTGACCGAATATGAACTAAGTGATGTATTTTGGGAAATGTCATTAGAGTGGTTAAACGTTCAAATTAAGGGCTCCTGTTTTTTTCTCATCTTAGTTACAAGTCATAGCATCAATACAAATGATTACAAAAATCATCCTAAGAGTTTTAATATGTTTTAAACAAAAGTGCATTTGCGTTGCTTTTAACTTGAACTTGATCAAGCTAGGGCTTGATTGAATTGATCCTTTTCATGTACCTATTACCCAAAATCAATCTCAGGTATACATATGAGATACATATGAATGAAATAGTTAAGTCAATATCAAAATATGGACAATGTATAACTCTTAGGTCAATAAGAAGAGTCGTCAATGGGATAAGGTACAGTTTATAGTATCAATTTTTATAATTACGCATAGGTCCTTATATATGTTATGGTTAGAGTAGGGTGCAATTAATGGTATGAATTTTTATTAATGTGAATAAGCTTGGCGATTAAATACCATATATGAAAGGTTGTTAAAGGGGTAGAATGTAATTTTTTATATTATTTTATAATTACAAATAGGCCCTTATGTTATGCAACTAAATATGAAGAGTTGTGAGGTCATTTAAAGGTGAGCATATGATTGGGACACACCAGTTTGGCCCATGTTCTTGCATGCATAATCTGGCATAAAGCTTATCATATTACTTATATAGTTGGTTTGGGCCAAGAATAATGGCACATATTTATTTTACAGGTCAATATGTGTCGAAGTAGACTTAGACCCAAAAATCTAGATAGCATATTATTACATATACAACTATATTGCATCCATTCATCTATCTATCTAAAATATATAATAGAGATGTATCTATCTTAAATAAAGTCTTTTGAAAAGTCTATTTTCATGCAAGATGTATTTGATTGTCTATGTTATAATATAAAACATACATAATTGTGATTCATGTACTTGACTGCATTCTTGAACATGAAGAAATCATCTTTCAAGACAAACTTATAATTAAATATATGGATGCTCACTTTTAATTATTAATAACACACATAATTATAATGATATCATGTAGACAATACTTACAAAAGGATGTCTCTAGAGATGTGATGGTTATAGATTCCATAATAGGCATGTATCTCTCTTAAATAAAGTCTTCTGAAAAGTCTCAAATTATTTGCATGCAAGATGTATTGGACTAGATATATTACAATATGAAATAGAAATAAGTGTGATGCATGTACTTGACAACATTCTTGAACATGAATAAATTAACTTTCAAGAAAAACATATAACTAAAAATATGAATGCTTGCTTTTGGTGATTAATAACATACATGGATATGATGGTATCATGTAAATAGTAGTTAGAAAAGGTTGTCTCTGGAGATGTGATGGTTACAGATTCCTGGTAATAAATTTAAGTTCAGATGATAGATGCACATATAACTGGTTGGCATGTCCATATTCACATATAATTGGTTGGCATGTCCATATTTATAACATAACCTAAAGAGTAGACTCCATAAGTGAGTAATCATATCCAGAATCAAACATATCTTCATCAACTTCCTCAACCCCCAACTTCCTCTTCACCTTCCATCATACCCAAAGAGGAGGTAGATGTAACATACTCATATCTGGGTACTAAATCTATTTTTAGCTATAATTTCTAATTCTCTCAAAATTTGAGTCTGTTTCAAATTGACCTCTCATTCGAAATCTCATGCGGTTATGTTGGTCAATTATCATGTTCTTGGATATTAGTTGTCTCCTTTAAAATATCTTGTGTCTAAATGAGTTCATTTTTTCTCACATAAGAATATTTACAAACCACTCTCTCAAAATCATCTTCATGTACTATTTTGACATTATTTGGTACTATTGTGAAACTTACAGTCTTAAATATTTTGTTTCAATAATATGCCTACTTTGACAAATATTGGCCAAAAATCGTATAAAAATATAATTTGAAGTGAGTATTAATATTACCAAATGCTATCATGAGGGCAATTAAAAGTGGGGTCTTGGATTCCTAAAATTGACATGTTTCGTGTTCATAAAATAGATATGTTCTATTATTAGAAAAATAATAATATTAATATGGATCGTTGCTCAAAATCTCACATGAATTAGAACTATAGATAGACATAGGGAGGTATTTGAAATTAAAGAGGATTCATGGTTCTTTTCTTAATAATATACTAATTTTTTTCCTTATGGAGAAGAAATGCCCTAGATCTATTTTTTGAGATAGTTGTTACAGAAGATCTACAACCTACCTATCTCTCTTGATAACTCCCTATTCCCCACCATCAGACCACAGACCCATATCACTGTCCTAAAGCTACCTCCTCCAATGGTTGGACTAAAAGTAACAACAAGAACTACAAACTTCCACCACAATAAATGCATGGTGACTGGTCAAGACAATAGAAAATATAGTTGCATGTCACCCCTTCTAGTACTGCTTATCCTTGCAAACCTAGCAATCCTTCCCATCTTATATATAGATGTAGAAATCCATGAAAACTAGGCCATACAGACCTACCACCCATACATCACCAACCAACACCCGATAGAACCCTAACCATGCAGCAACTTCATGCCATCGTGAAGCATCTTCTCCACTATACCAACAATTTGACCCTCTCCCACTGTAACAACAACCTCCTCAGATCCATCTCGACTCCTACTACGGACCTACAACATTGTAGACCTGCTATAGGACCTCCCATGTACTAAGAAACACCAAAGATCTACTATAACTCCTCCTACCATCTTACAATACGGCCTCCAACCTCTCCCTAATTCAGTAGTGTCTGGGCCATAGAACTGAAGACTTTGCTCAATGCACAACTAGACCCAATCAACCACATATAAACACATTTTCATCACGAACACCATGCGTCCTCAGCACCAGTGGATGATCTAAATAGAACCACCAGCACTTCCTCAAATCCATTAACGCCCTAGAGACTTCATGTGTGAATCTACTTGCAGTTCCAAATATAGTGCTTACATCTCCTCTACTAAATGGAAGAAGGGTGGACACAATTTTATACATTACATACAAGGAGATAAATGATTGGACAATGAATGATGATAATTCTAGAATCCCAATTTAAATACAGGTTTCCACAAGTCTATGCAAAACCAACAACTTATAGGTCAATATGAAAATGGACCATGGAAGGGTTCTTATCAACATATACTATCTAAATGTCATTCATGTATTCTGAAATTCAGAAACGTATTTAATAATGATATCTAAAGATATTCTTAATGGTTAATATATAAATCTTAGATCAAATATACATATATATTGGAATCTTTGATCCATTAAAAAATTTTCATGTTCATTTATACATATTAGTATATTCAAATAAGTAATTCTAAAAATTCCGTAATTTTTTTATCATGATATCTTTGTTATGGGTTAGAAATTGTGGATATATTTATATACATAATGGCATTAAAAATGCATATAGGAGTTATATCTACCTTTTTTAGAATTTTTCAAATAAAATGGGAAATGAGAGAAAGAATATACATAAGAAGTTCTCTTTAACAAATATAATCATGAATGACCTAATATTCCTATTACTTTTAAAGACATATTGGTTAGAATTTCATTTTAATTTACTTACTATTTCATCCATACTTCACATACTTGTTGTTAGGTGTATAATAGAGACCTAGATAATAATATTCATGATACTATATGTAAGTATGCAATATGTATTGTTCCAACCTATTCATAAACCCTAGAATGATAGTGGTGAAAAAATATAGAATAGAAACCATAGGTGAAAAGATATAATCATAAATAAGTCAATTAGTACAAACTTGATTCCAATCCAATTAGTGACAATATTCTCTTAATTTTTATCTTTCTCATCATTAATCCTTTGAGCCACTTGAGTTGATGTCTGTGAAATATATGGAGTCTTGAGGTATTAAATTTCCTATATCATGTTGTGGTAATGTATCCCTCTTGAACTCCATTCATAGAGTTTTGACAAGTGGTGCATTAATTTGTCTATTAACCATGTCTTCCTTATTTGAAGGTCACCACAACTACTTTGAATAATAAATATTATTGAATAACAGAATAAAATTGGATCAAAAAACTAGCACAAAATTTGAATATTGGCTAGATCTTTAGTTCCTAGAATCGGTGGATCATATCTCCCAACCCTGCATAGTGGATAATATACAATTAGAAGTCCCTGAATCTGGTTAACCCCACATGTTAAATTGTCATTCTCTCATATAGGAGGGAACACTAGGCACCTCGCCCTGGAGAAGAAAAAATATTAGATTCCATGTTCTAGTTGATAAAGCCTTAAATGTTGAATTTATAATACTTAGAATGATGGGTACTCTTTGAGAACATCTTGTTTTGTGAATAATATTGCAAATTTGATATTTTGAATACTCTCGTTAGTTCTATTTTTATGCATCTTTATAATCCTCAATTTATTTTTAGTCCACCAAATAGTACTTACCTAAATTTAAATAGTTTGAATCTCCTCTTATTTGTTTTTATTTAAATGGATCAATAATAAACATTTAGTATCAACTTTTCTGACTCAACACGTATTTTTTGTCCATGTGTGGATTTATATTCTATGGAATTCACATGTAGGTTATACAAAGAAGACAAAGAAGTGACTTTCAAAGATGTCCCCTGTTGAATAGTAGATAGGACTCATGTATGCTTCAAATACTAGTATTTATGTATAACTTCTATGAACTTTGATTGTAAAACATGAATGTACACAATATTTGTTTATATATTCTGATATATTTTGTAAATGTTTGATTGTAAAAATTTGGTCTTTATAGTATATGAACTTAAACTAATCTACATATTATAATCATGGTGTAATAGTGTCATGACCCATGATTTTAGGGTTTTGAGCCTAGTTATAGTATTTGATGTCTATGCATGTTTGTTTTCGTGAAACTGAAGCTGAGTTCACTTTAATCTAACCCTGGATTCTTTAACCCTCAATTATGACTTTAATGCCATGAGAGGATCAATAATATCTATCGAGGGCCATTAACATATGTTGAGATGATTAATAGTAGTAATAAGTCTATGTTGAGGACATATGGATTTTAGTATTCGATGAAGTGTACATGGATTCATACAAATGAATATTACTATTGGATACTATTGAGATTTGGAACAAAGAAGCAAATTAATTAAATGATACTTTATGAACCTAGGTCGTTATAATATTTGACGCATATTGAGATTCAAGCATGTGTGATGCAACTTTTGTTTTTGCCGCGTTGCATGGTTGTTTCAATTCAACCTACATTATACTTTCATATTAGACAATAGGATACACGGAGCCTTGAAAGCCATAAATTATCATCTAAGCAGTTAATTACTCAGATCCTATCTCCGTTTCTCATGAAGAAGCCAGTACACTTGGAGACCAAGTCTCATTGATTTCACGTATCTGAGATTAAAGGATCTTGATCTAGATACCGAACATGCGATTAGATTTAGAAGTCTTAGATCTCTCTGAAGACCCCTTTTTGTTGGCAAACTGGTGACTTACGTAGAGAGAAGAAAGGACCACTAAACCTAGGATTTCCACCATGGAGTGCATAACTAAACTTCTCCTCTCTCAAGACTAGACCATAGGGCGATGGCTCTAGATTCATGCCCAGTTCTGCATGTACTTGCTGCTATTCTAAGAAAAAGGCCCTAGTGGAGTTGTGAAGCTGCCTTTATACCAAGGCTTCTGGTCACTATGATCATGATCTCTGACCAGACGATGAGTAGGGTGGAGCATGTCATCATCCCTCAGCATCGGTACTATATCTCATCAGAGTCCAGCTTGTGGCAGTGACCTGTATGGAGGAGACGACGAGCGTTGAGTTCCCAGCCTGACCTGGTCCAGGCTTTCACAATGGCAGCAATAGGGGCTGGTGATCTAACCACCCTACAGATCTAGGGTCGTTACCACTTGGGCCTGTAGGTCACGGATCCCATGAGGGATCCATGGGTAGGCGGATCTAGTTAGGCACCATTGTCTTCTCTTCTGGTGAGTCCCGATCGCGCTGCCTGCCTGCCTAGACGCGTGAAGCTTCGTCGACCTCTAGCTCATAGGTTTGCCATCATGAACCATCTCTGTGGCAAGTAATGAGCGACTCCGTCCATCATGTCATGGGGATCTTGATACCTCAATGGATCTACCATTCCTGAAGTTCTTATTTTCACGATGAAGCAACAAGAAACAGAGAGGACCATCTCCTTCCGAAAGCTCCTCCATGGAACCATCGGCGGAGATCAATGGAGAAGAAGGGCATCCCTAGCCATTTCTGAGTCTTAGTCTAGTTTGTGACCTCTGGTCCACTTCCAATCTCCTTCTCACCCTCCTGATCAAACTCGGTATGTTTTATCTATGCTCCGATCATCTTGCGTGAGCGCTGCAGGTGTAGAGGCTTGGTTCCCGACCAGCACCCACCTCGTAGGTAGATTTGTATCTCAACCTCACCGGTGTTCTAGAATAGTACCTGTCATCATGGCTTTTGGATAGGGTTGAGGGTCATAATCCTGCTAGGTCGTTGGGTCCATCACCTCGGCAACCCAAGCTTGCCTCCATCTTTATTGAACTAGTCTGACCCGTCTGGGAGGTCAGTGCCGAGAGGAGGTCAGGGTCGCCATGACTGCAGACTCTGATGAGCCTCGCTCACATTACCTAGATCTGACGTGAGGACCTTGGTCACCCGCCCAAGTGGTAACGACCCTAGATCCATAGGGTGGTTATCTCACCAGCCCCTATTGCCGCCGTCATGAAAGCTTGGACCAGGTCAGGCTGGGAACTCAACACTCATCGTCTCCTCCATACAGGTCATTTCCACAAGTTGGAATCTGATGAGATATAGTACCGACACAAAGGGATGACGACATGCTCCACCCTACTCATCATCTGGTTAGAGATTAAGATCATAGTGACCAGAAGCCTTGGTATAAAGGCAGCTTCACAACTCCACTAGGGCCTCTTTCTTGGAACAACAGCAAGTACGTGCAGAATCGGGCATGAATCCAGAGCCATCACCCTATGGTCTAGTCTTGAGAGAGGAGAAGTTTAGTTCTGCACTCCACAGTGGAAAGCATAGGTTTAGTGGTCCTTTCTTCTTTTTGCGTAAGTCACCGGTTTGCAACAAAAAGGGGTCTTCAGAGAGCTCTAAGACTTCCGAAGCTAATCGCATGTTCGGTATCCAGATCAAGATCCTTTAATCTCAGATACGTGAAACCAACGAGACTTGGTCTCCAAGTGTATTGGCTTCTTCTTGAGAAACGGAGATAGGATCTGAGTAATTAACTGCTTAGATGATAATTTATGGCTTTCAAGGCTCCAAGTATCCTATTGTCTAATATGAAAGTATAACTTAGGTTAAATTGAAACAACCATGCAACGAGGAAAAAACAAAAGTTGCATCACACATGCTTGAATCTCAATATGCGTCAAATATTATAACGACCTAGGTTCATAAAGCATCATTTAATTAATTTGATTCTTTGTTCCAAATCTCAATAGTATCCAATAGAAATATTCATTCGTATGGATCCATGTACACTTTATCAAATACTAAAATCCATATTTCCTCAACATAGACTTATTACTACTGTTAATCATCTCAACATAAGTTAATGGCCCTCGATAGATATTATTGATCCTCTCATGGCATTAAAGTCATACTTGAGGGTCAAAGAATCTAGGGTTAGATAAAAGTTAGCTCAGCTTCAATTTAATGAAAATAAACATGCATAGACATCAAATACTATAACGAGTCTCAAAACCATAAAATCATGGGTCATCGCATTCACCCCACCTTATATGGAATTTCATCCTCAAAATTCAACTAATCTCGTACTTAAGTGGCAATCATAAAGTGCAACGTCATATAGGCCACAACTTCTAGATGCCAAGACTATAATAATTTTTGGATATATCATAAGTTTTCATTTGGGGATTCAAAACATATAGGTTGCATGCACCCCACCTTATATAGATTGAAGTTTCATTTAATGTCTTAGTCATAGTATGAAACAATTCTCTTTTTTTTTTCTTAGTATCTACATCCGCATAGTCCCTTAAGGATAAGGGTTTTTTTTGGTGTAAACGACGTGTTGCTCTTCTATATTAGGCTACTAAAAGACTCTACAAAATGGGCCCTGGACAGAGTGTCCAAGGACAAACAACAAACAAACTATAAAAGTAGGCGCCCACAAATGACACCCAAAAAACCAAGAAACTAACTGTACATAAGCCTATAGCCAGAAACGACACCAAGCAAAAAAACTGGCTACCTTATACCAAGGTGCCACGCCCATACTAACAAAGACAGTATGAATCCCTACACACCTTTTCCCACAAACTGGCTGCCTTATAACAACTGCCCACAAAAATTCTGCTATTTCTTTCCAGCCACAGGTGATATAGAATAGTAGTCCCAAAGAACTTCTTGTCTCCTCGAACCTTGATTAGAGCTTCAACAGTGGCAGGTTTCTCCCCAAACTTCTATCTGTACAGTTCCCATAATTTAGAACTGAACGAGCAGTTAAAGAACAAATGATCAGTAATATCTTCATCTTCCTGACATAACAGACATCTAGTAGCAAGGTGATACCCCACCTTCTTCAGAAAATAAGTACAAGGCAGGCGATGAAGGAATAGCTTCCAAAGGAAGCACGCCCAGTTCCTGGGAACTTTACAGTCCCAAATCCACTTCGACCAACCCACACGATCTTTAGATCTTCTGAAGATCTCCCAACCATCTCTGATCTTAAAAACGTCTCGCTTGTTGAAAGTAATCTTGTCACCACCTTCAAGACTACCAACAAGAAAATTATTAAGGATGTTAATCAATTTTTCAGCACCTCTAACTTTCGGATAGCACCACTTTCCTTCCACTAAGCAGGAATTGATCTTGCATTTTTCCCCCTTACCAAACATGTTCATCTGCTGCTTATCACACAGTTCAAGCAAGGTTTTCTTCTTCAGGAGACATGGGTCCTTCCACAACAAAAACTCCCATCCCCCACACAAAAATCAACCTTATTTTTAAGGATGTCTTTATACTTCAATAGTCTCCTCCACATCCATGAAGAGTTAGATCTACTCTCCATAGCCCAAACAGAACTATTTTGAATATACCTTTCATGAATCCATTTGACCCACATGGACTCTTTGTTTCTAGCCACATCCCAAAGATTTTTAAGCTAGGCTGCCTTGGACCAGTCTTCTATCCGCCTAATACCTAGACCACCTTCAGCACGAGGCAAACAGATGTCCTCCCAAGAGACAGTATGCAAATGCCTTTTGTTCCCATTATCATTCCATAAGAAATCCCTCATGATCTTCTCCAACTCCAAAACAATCCCTTTCGACAAAGGGAAAGTTGTTGTCCAAAAAAGATGATAAGAAGACAGAGTGGAAATCACCAGCTTGATTCTACCAGAAAAAGACAACAATTTACTCTTCCAAGCATCTAGCTTACTCCTCAATTTATCCACAATCGGACTGCAAAGAGCTTTGGTAAGTCTACCAGTGAATAAAGGTAAACCCAAATACCTAATAGGTAGCGAACCACAAGGAATCTTCAGAACATCACTCAAACTATCTTTGTTCTGGACCCCTCTACTGAAAAAAACTTGGCTCTTCAATTTATTAAGCTTCAAACCAGAAATGTGCTCAAATTGAGAAAACAACTCAGCAATCCCCTTCACATTATCTACATTAGCTTTGGCAAAAATAAGAAGGTCATCGGCAAACAGAATATGGGACACACCAAAATCAGCAGAAGCCATCAACGGATTGATTGATTTATCCTTCACATAACAATTGATTAGAGAAGATAACCCCTGCATTGCCAACACAAACAAATACGGGGCAAGAGGATCCCCTTGCCTAACACCATTGCTATCTTTAAAAGCTTCGGTTGGAGTACCATTCACCATCACCTGAAAAGAGGCAGAATCAAAGCAAGTAGAAATCCATCTCAACCAACAGCCTGGAAATCACATCCTTTGCATAATGAACAGCAGATAGTCTCTTCTAACTGTATCGTATGCCTTCAATAAATCCACCTTAACACACATCTTCTCCCCACCTTGATTAGGAAAGGAACTCAATAATTCATTAGCTAGTAGAATAGCATCCCCAATGCTCCTCCCTTTAAGGAACGCAGCCTGATTAAGGTCAATCACCTCTGGTAACACATCACTCAACCTATTAGCAAGGATTTTAGTGATGAACTTGAAAATGACATTGCAAAGAGAAATCGGCCTAAAATCCTTGAGACTAGTCGCCCCTGGTGTCTTAGGAATCAACACAATAAGTGATTTGTTGCACTCACTCAACATTTTACTTGTTTCAAAGAACTTCAAAATAGCCATAGAAATCTCATCACCAAAAATATCCCAGCAGCTTTGAAAGAAAAGGGAATTCAACCCATCTGGTCCAGGAGCCTTATCACCATTATAGTTTTTCACAACCTTTTCAATTTCTTCCCTAGTCACTTTTTGCACAAGAGACTCCAAGCGACTAGTAGAAAACATAGGAAGGATCCATTTATCAGACCAATGTACCTCCAAATGATCAGCTAAATTAAAAGCTTTAGAAAAGTAATTCACCACATGCATTCTGATCTCCTCAGGATTCCTTAGAACATTATCCCCATCATGAAGAAGGTAGATGTTATTATGCACCCTCCTAGATCTCAAAGAAGCATAAAATAATCTTGTATTCTTGTTACCATCCTTCAACCATAAAACCCGAGATTTTTGTCTAACCAGACTTTCCTCATTGTCCATAGTTGTTAAGGCATTCTTCCTGGCTTCACCAAAGTCCCTTTGAAGATCCTCATTCAACGGCTGATTATCCACCATTCTCTGAAGAGCAACAACCTTCTCTTCCATCTCCTTAGCTACACTAGAAAAGTTTCCCACCTTCGTTTTGTTCCAACTAATCAACTCAGAAACAACTCTATTAATCTTTCTATACACTTTAAGCATCGGAGCACCACTCTCTACTTCCATACTCCAAGCATTGCGAACAACGTCTTTGAACCCCTCCTGGGCTACCCAAGCATTGATAAATCTAAAGGGAGCTTTAATTTTTTTCTTAGTGTTCAGCTGCCACACCAAGCTACAATGGTCACTGACTAAGTTAGGAACAACTTCACCCCATAAAGATGGGAAAAGAGATAAAAAGGCATCATCACATAAACATCTATCAATTTTCAAGAAAGTACTTTTCCCCGATTTGCTTTTACTGTCCCATGTAAAGAAATTACCTTTGAAGTTAACCTCCAGCAGCCCCGCACCAATCAAAAAACCATTGAAGTCTTCCATACTTATTTTAGAAGGTGGTCTCTTACCAACTCTTTCAGAGTTCCTCCTGACCGCATTAAAATCACCAATCAAACCCCAAGGGTTTCCACTTCTTTGTAACATCTTCAGAGAGTTCCATAGATTGATCTTGTCCACATCTCCATTAGCCCCATACACAGCCGTAAAATAGAAACTGATATCTCCAATAGTTAGACGAGTATGAATAAACTGATCCCCTTCTTCTTCCTTGGTAATATTAATCATAGGATTCTTCCACAAAATCAAAATTCTAGTATAAGAATAATAAGCAGAATTATCAACATAAGCAGCATCAGGCCACAAGAACTCTACAGCTCCCTTAACCTCCTTGCTTTCTAATCTAGATTCCAAAATAATCAAGACATCAGGTTTGTATTTCCTCACCTCCCTACAAATGCCATGGAGCTTGTTATGAATGTCCCTGACATTCCAAGACAAGATAGATAGGGGACTATCCATTAGGGAGAGAAGTAGCTTCACCACCTGTATTGTCACTCCCACCTGCACCTTCACCCAAGTTTTCCAATAGAGAAAATTTGTTCAGAGACATTTAGACATTTCTTGCCACTGGCATCGGCTTTGAAGCAACTCTCGGGGGAGATTTGGATCTCCTTCTCTGTGTTTCCCATTATGGTGAAGGAGACGGAGTAATCAGGTTCTGCTGTAAAACTTGCCTTTGTACAGATGGCCTTTCCTCCCCCACCACCAAAACCGGACCAACACTCACAAGGGAGATATCCTCCACCGCATCACGAAAAACCTCTGGTTCATCTTCAGTGGTAGTGTTACGAATCTTCTTTTTTGGGACCCAGACTTGCTTTCTCGTCGGGGGATTCACAGACGCCACAGAGGCATTCTCTTTCACAGCACAAAGACCCGATTCATGCCCAAAGTTACCACACGAATTGCATATATTCAGCCTCCATTCATACTCAAATCTAACTCTGTCCACTTGTCCGTCCTCGCACTGAAGTTCGATCGATTCAGGGAAGGAAAAATATGCATCGATCAGGACATGTAACCTTGCATACTCCAGTCGAGCAAGTTCAATGGTCAGTAAATCCGTTCGGAGGGGCTTTCCAAGAAACGAGCCAATCCTCATAAACATCTCATCATCCCATAGCTCTAACGGTAGATCAAAAATCTTCAGCCATATCGGAATCTATGTCATTCTCACCTACTCTAAGGGTTCCCCTCGTTCCCATTTTTTGATAATCAATGGTTTCCCAGCAATAAACCATGGTCCCCCATCCAAAGCCGTCACCAAGTCATCTTCATTGGAGAACATAAGGATGAAGAACCCCTTTCCCCTCGACTTGATCTCCAACGACCCCTTCACTTTCCAAAGCTGAGCGAGGAATTGCACCAGAGACAGCCAATGTGGATTCATTCCCACGATGTACCCCTCTGCCGCCAAACTCCACTTCTGAAGATTCCTTTCTTCTATGGACTTCAGATAGAATAATTTACCATTCTCCACTTGGATCTCCACTTTCTTAAAGGATTCTGCAAGTGTAGCCTTCTTCGATGACACCAGATCAGCCCAGGATTTGGCCGTCGGCGAGACTCCGACTGAACCAGATCTGCTTCCCCTCTCCTTCCTCGGATCTTTGATCTTCACCACATTGGTCAGGTCTACCACAAAACCTTCCTATGAGGTTTCAGTGATCAGGGATTGACCCCAGATCTACTTCAGACAGCACCAGAGTCGCCTCGTCGCTTGCCACTGGAATCTCCTCATCGCTCGCCTGCGGAGCCGCCATCTATATTGCTTATTTGCTCATAAGAAGTTAATGAGGTATTACTAAAGTTTTCATCTTTCATTATACTTGCCTATGTAAGATGGTCTCAAAATCTCACATCTTCGGTCACTAGAGTTATCATGTTTACATCATTAATGTGGTTTATGATCAACATCATACCATGATTTCATCATTGGATAAAGGATTGCTTATCATACTTAATTATTAGGGTTTCACCCTATTCAACGAGTTATCCTCAAGAAGAAGCTTAGATTTAGAAGGAATGATCCTAGGCACTATATTTTGTGATTATTAATCTATGAGCCAAATATATCTTTTTTTTTGGCTCATGATTTCAAACTTATATCATTCATGCATGATATAGAGAGAAAGAGAATGTACTAAGCCAATTTTATCATGCTTTCAAACTTGGATATCACATGTATGGTATAGGGAGGAAATATAGACAATATTAGGCCACGCTTACACGAGTGACGCTTCATAAATAAATCATCTATATAGCTCAAGTGAGGTCTCTAGTATCATAAATAAAGAAGGAGAAGTGGAAGGAGAAACATTTATGAGTATCTTATGCACAAAACATTTTACTCTTAGAACCAGAGTGCATATATCACCTCACTTGCAGCTAATGATGAGATTTTACAACATATGTCAATCAATCTAGGACCTAAATCAATCAAAAGTTTGACTTTCTCATCATGATTTTCTACCCATCATTCTTTTTACCCAACTCTCACATATATGATTGAATCATGCAAAAGAACTCAACTCATCTACTCAGGAGTAACCCAGCTTAGGACACATCATTTCACATATATCATATTTTCCATATATTGTAAGGTAGATCCTATGACCCTCTCCTTGTGGGTCTCACTCTCTCTGGAGTTCATCATGTATCTTGTCCTAACACTGGAAGTCCCCCTTTGTAAAAGAGCTTGAGGCTCATGCATATTCAACATTATCTTAACTTATCTCATCTTAAGTAAGAAAAGGGAATGTACTTTCATCATCAAGACTCAGCTTAAAATCTTCAAAATTGGATTCAGGTCATATACAACTCATATCCATATAAAGCAAACTTATATCACTAGAGGTAGAACTTAGATAAGATCATCCATGCTTATATCAACTATCATTCTATCTTCTACTCTATGTATCACATATCTTGATAAGGCTCTAGACATCTAATCTCGACCTACGCTCTCTTCTAGACTGATGTCACTATCGTTCACTTAGGTCACATGAACACTAACTACTCACCTGTGTGAGGGACACATTTTCATATTTACATATATATAATAAAATATTATATAGTTTTTGTCTAAGAAAGAAGACGTCAGAGAAAATTGTCGAGGCTCGAGCCAATTGGAAAACAAAACCAAATCAGCAAAATCAAGTGTCCCACACACAATAGATAGTCTAGTGCTATGTCACCTAGAGAAATGGTGAAAACAAGATGTAGACTAGTGTAGATACCCAATACATATGAGCTCTATATGGAAAGGGTTCCAGACACTTGTCTAAACCTAGTTCTTGAACATCTAGGTTCTAACCTAAAGGCTAAGTCCAACCTAGTTCCTATGGAACAAATTACTAAATTTTTAGAGTTTCAAGTGAAAGGTGAAATTAATTTGTGTTTCATGATGAGCAATTATTAGGTGTAGCTATTGTTCATGCTCTGATACCAACTGCTTAGATGATAATTTATGGCTTTCAAGGCTCCATGTATCCTATTGTCTAATATGAAAGTATAACGTAGGTTGAATTGAAACAACCATGCAACGAGGAAAAAACAAAAGTTACATCACACATGCTTGAATCTCAATATGAGTCAAATATTATAACGACCTAGGTTCATAAAGCATCATTTAATTAATTTGCTTATTTGTTCCAAATCTCAATAGTATCCAATAGCAATATTCATTCGTATGAATCCACATACACTTCATCGAATACTAAAATCCATATGTCCTCAACATAGACTTATTGTTGTTATGTATACCCATAGAGCAAGTCATGTGATGATTGTAATGGGATACTTTGTAAAAGATTTGAATAATAATAATAAAGGCAATTTCCGATCTATATGTTTTAACTGTTTCTGAGATGATAGTGTAACATGATAGATGTCTAAAGAATTGTTTTACTCGATGACGTATGCTTTTGGATTGAGGACCTAAATGATGAGATCATACGGATGTTAAGAGTATACATTCCTGTTTAGTCCCTAGTTGGTTGTTATTGTGGAAATAACCATAAACATCAATAACACTAAAGATTAGATTGTGTGTTGGTTGATGACAGAATCTCATTAGTCATGATACAGTGATATCAAACCAAACACATAGGTACTTGTTAGAGAACAAGTGTACTGGACAGACCCACTGTGAGAGTGACACATGGAACCATGATTTGGTAGTCGCAGTCAGCTCTCACAGTGATGGTGGTCAGTGTGATGCTTCGACCTGAAATCACTACACTCAACACATGTCGTTGGGTACACTTTAACATCATCAAACGCAGTCCGAAAACATGGGTTGTTATAAAGGTGATGATTGGGTGACTTTGACACATGGGGCTTTTGAGGGGTGAGTGATAGATATGGGATTTGTCCCTCCTAAGGGAGTTTGATGTCCATGGACACTTGATGAGTAGGATTGAGAAATGCATGTGCATGTATGTGTGAATCAATATGTGATATTGATGTCACACACATCTCACCCAGTCTGCTCTGAGATCAAGGAAATGGATGAACGTTGAAAGGATGAATGTACCATGCCTTGAGTTCATTCAGGACATTAGTGAAAAAGGAATTATACATTCGCTGTAACACCATTCACAGATTGTAGGATTGAAAGTTGTTCTCCAACTTTCTATTTCACTTGGGTAGCACTGATGTGCGACTAGGCACTGCTCTTTGCTTGTGAAGTCATAAGTGTTATGGACTTTCACTGCCAACGTGAAATGAACCTGCAGGGTCACACACATAGGATTTAACCTGGAAGAGGAGTTTGTCCACAAACAATGTTTAGATTGATTACTAAAGGAGTTTAGTAGTTCAATTAAACACTCAATCAATTGATAGCTCAATATCAAAGTGTTCAATGTGTTGGACCGATTGATTAGAGTATTAGATTGATTGAAACTACAATTGAATGATTTTTGCACAGTCTGCACTCCCAACCGATCAGCTCATGTGGTGAACCGATCAGCTCAGGACAGGCTGAACTGATCGGTTCAAGGGTTGAACCGATCAGCTCAACTGGTCCAAACGAGCAAGTTGGGAAAGTCAGGTTGGTGAGAAATTTCTTTTCATTTCACTTATCCAATTTGATTGGAACAAGGATTGGTATTTGGATCAATTCGAAAAAAAAGAGGAAAAGTCAATCGAGAACTGACCAGGGCAGTGAATCGATCATTTCAGAAGTGAACTGATCGGCTCAGGTACCCCAACCGATCGGTTCAGATGTGAACTGTTCGGCTCAGGTCCCCAACCGATCGGTTCATGCTTGAAACAATCGGTTCGGCTGGCGTAGTTGATTGTTTTGTGGAAAATCCCGAACCCTTCTACTCCTGCTTTAATCCCGCATTGTCCGGGGTAGAGAACCCTATCCCATGACCCTCCTATATATAGGGGTATTGGGGGATTCTCAAAGTATAACTCAGAACACCATTTTCTCTACAAAGTTATCGTTCTCTCTGGTTGTGGTAACTAGGAGAGCCTGAGCAAGTGCTACCCGATAAGGGAGGCACAGCAAGGGAAAGACAACTACAGAAAAGCGACTGTTGGAAGGAGAGTGTGTCAGTGACTAGTATGTCGATAGGAGGGTACGACTCCTTCTGGTGCCTTGTGGGACAAGGCGATCGGAGTTCCAGGCAGTCCGTGTGGACGACTGCAGAGACGGGAGACTTCTGCCGCTCGGAGGACAGCTGTCAATCTTGACAGTCCCGGTGAGACCAGAAGCTGCACAGAGACCGTCCAAGACTAGAGGTGAAGACCGCGCAAGCCGTGAGGTAATGTCGTCGAGCAAGCCTCGGGATAAGGTATGCCTCTACAAACCATCCTTCCTATTGTATAGATGTTGATGTGATTCCTTTATTCTAGGTTTGGGAGAAGAAAATTTTTGTTTCCGCTGCCTTCTCTGTCTCCCCTAAAACCCAATAGTGGTATCAGAGCCACGTCAACTGCTCTATGCTTTAGGATTATCGATATGATCAATTTTGGTTTGTCTCCTTTATTTATTGCAGACGATGCGAATAAAATTGGCTTTATGTATGTCCAATCCTAAATCTACAAATCCCAGTATACATATATGATATGTAATATAAATGCACTCGATATGTGTCACCCTTAAACGAGTTTTGTGGTGAATGTATAGCATGATTATGGCCAATAAACCCTATGTATGTGTGCTTGGTCGAATGTGGTTTCTTGCATCTCTGTCTACACACCGATTCCCTATCTCCTATTCCTGATGTAACTTGAGATAAACTCGAGATTTCTTTCCTACCTTTTCTCCCCCCGAATGTAACTCGGGGTTTTCCTTTTTTAAAAATGTAAAATAGGATAGATATTTTATTTTGTGTTATGTCGAAGAACGGAGGACATCAGACGACGACTGAGACGATCGGTTCAAGGTGTAAGCCGATCGGTTGGTGATCTAGACAATCGGCTCGAGAAGCGAGATGAGCGGGTGGCAACCTGAGGAGATGCACGACAACCAGGCGAACTGATCGGTTGGAGGAGCCAACCAATCAGCTGGTGGCACCCAGACGACCGGCCAGGGCGAGAAGATCATTCATGTGATGAGTTGATCAACTCGGACGGCTATAGCACTTCATCATGGATAGGTTGCATGTGATGTAGACCTAGATGACCGTGATTCCTCTTAGCTCGAGGAATCACATTAGGATGGCCATAATCATTGCTTTTATCGTTTCACATGTTTTCTGTGGGATATAGCATGTATATGATACTTACTATATTGTGGTGATTGGATATGTATATGTACCTATAAAAACCAAATCCCTCATTAAATATTAAAGTTTTACATGCCTTCCAAATGTGACACATGTAAAAAGCTTGATTGGCTAAGTGTGGGCACGCCCTAGCGTGGTACACCGTCTATCTCATTTTAAGTGTGAAGGATGGATGTGTGGGTTTGACCTATCAGGTTGCATATTCATCGTGTTGGCTTTGGGTCAGACTTAACAAGGTGACCTAGATAGGGTCTAGTACCTTGAGGCATGGAGGTGATCATGGCAAGGAGTTGCACATGACATCTTTCAAGAGTTGCATATGATGCAATTGGCAAGAGTTGCCTACCTGGAAGATCTAAGTTGTGGGTGATAGCCCTAGCTGGTCCATGACTCAGAGGATTTCAGGATCTTGACACACTAGAAGATTGTATGTTGCAATCTTCCAAATTAATAGTGAGGGTTGTCAATTTGAATCAAAATAGTGGGAGTGGTAATTAATTAAAGGCCTAATTAACTACTGTCAAATTTTATTCAAATCCAATCAAAAGGAGTTTTGACAAATGCAATTTTCTCTTGTAGAATGGCAAAAGAATCATCTTATAAATTGGACAAATTAATTGAGGATAAATTCCATGACTTGTTGGGGATTGTAAGAAGTGTTATGTGCAATCCAGATATACGAGTAGCCTTTGAATCCACTCTATGTATGCCTAAGAAGAAGGATAGTTCATTTATGGAGATCAATGGAACAAATCCTAAGGACAAAGGTGAGGGAGAGAAGGGTTCTCTCGCCAAACCAATGTCAAAATCTTCTGCGCTCAAAACATGGAGAGGATGGAAGGAATGATGGAAGAAGAAGTGAGAGATAGATATCTCTACTTCTGGTGTATATGTGATAGAGATTAACTTTACTACTTCTTTGTCATCGGTACTTGATACCGGATGTGGATCTCACATTTGTTCAAATGTGAAGGATCTTAAGAGAAGTAGGCCTTTGGGGAAAGGTGAGGTTGAACTACGTGTTTCCAATGGGGCAAGGGTTGCCGCCAGTGCCGTAGGAACCTATGAGTTAACTCTACCTAGTGGGCTAATAATAGAGTTGAAGAACTGCTATTATGTACATGCCATAAATAGGAATATCATTTCTGTCTCTTGTTTGGACAAGGATGGTTTTGAATTTCTTATTAAAAATAGAAAGTGTTCCATTTCAAAAGATGGGATCTTTTATGACAGTGCCCCAATGTCTTATGGTCTATACTTGATAGATCTAGAAACAAGCATATACAACGTAAACACCAAAAGGCAAAAACTCAACAACTCAAACAAAACATATCTTTGGCATTGTCATCTAGGGCACATAAATGAGAAATGCATCTCTAGACTCCACAAAGATGGTTATCTAGACTCTTTTGATTATGAATAAATAGAGACATGTGAATCTTGTTTGTTGGGCAAGATGACCAAGACTCCCTTTTCAGGTAAAGGTGAGAGAGCTAGTGATCTATTAGGACTCATACATACTGATGTATGTGGGCCTTTTAGAACTAATGCCAAAGGTGGGTATCAGTACTTCATTACCTTCACTGATGACTTCAGGAGGTATGGCTATGTGTACCTGATGAAACATAAGTCAGAAACCCTTGAAAGGTTCAAGGATTTCATGAATGAAGTATAGAACCAACTTGGTAAAAGTATTAAAGCACTTCGATCCGATTGAGGTGGAGAATACTTAAGCTGAGTTTGAGGACCTTCTGTGAGCCTGTGGTATTGCATCACAATGGACTCCGCCTGGAACACCACAGCATAACGGTGTATCTAAAAGAAGGAATCACAATTTACTAGATATGGTGTGATCAATGATGAGTTTTGCTGATCTTCCAATTTCCTTCTGGGGTTATGCTCTTGAAACCGCCACGTTTACACTTAACCGAGTACCATCTAAATCGGTTCAAAAGACACCATATGAGATATGGCACGGGAAGCATCCCGATTTGTCTTTGTTAAGATTTGGGGTTGTGAGGCTTACGTCAGGAAAATGTTTCCTAATAAGCTTGGGCCAAAGTCTGATCAATGTTATTTTGTTGGATACCCCAAGGAAACGAGGGGATATTATTTATACCACCCTACTGACAACAAAGTGTTTGTTGCTAGGACAGTTGTGTTCCTATAAAAGGAATTTGTTTCCAAAGGAAACAGTGGGAGGAAAATAGAGCTTGAAGAGGTTTAAGCCCAACAAGAAAACATTGAACCAGTAGATGTACAAGATGAACATAGAGATTCACAAGGTGTTGTGGAACCTCAGTCTCCTCAAGTAATACATGGATCTTGTAGATCTAGTAGGACACACCTTGAACCTGAGAGGTTTGGATACCTTGTGACTGAGGAAGGCAGTGAGTTGATCATAGATGATGATCCAACTACCTATCTAGAGGCTATGGAGGGACCAAATTCTGAGAAATGGCTTGAGGCCATGAAATCCGAGATGGAATCCATGTACTCCAACAAAGTATGGACTTTGGTGGAACCACCCGAAGGGGTAAAACCCATAGGGTGCAAGTGGGCCTTCAAGAAGAAGACCAATATGGATGGCAATGTGCAAACTTATAAAGGCAGATTGGTTGTGAAGGGTTTCCGACAAGTTCAAGGTGTTGACTATGACGAAACTTTTTCTCCAGTTGCCATGATTAAGTCCATCAGGATCATGCTTGCTATTGCGGCTTAATATGACTATGAGATTTGGCAAATGGATGTTAAAATTGCATTCCTTAATGGCATTATAAATGAGGATGTGTACATGACACAACTTGAAGGTTTTGTAGATCCAAAGAATGCCAATAAAGTCTGTAAGCTAAAAAGGTCAATCTATGGATTGAAGCAAGTGTCTCGGAGTTGGAATCTTCAATTTGATGAGGAAGTCAAAGTGTTTGGCTTTATTCAAAATGAAGATGAACCTTGTGTGTACAAGAAGGTTAGTGGGAGCACGACCACATTCCTCATATTGTATGTGGATGACATACTATTGATGGGGAATGATGTCACAGCCTTAGAGAAGGTAAAGACTTGGCTTGGGAATACTTTCTCAATGAAGGACTTAGGAGAAGCATCCTACATTCTAGGTATTAATATCTATAGAGATAGATCTAAAAGGCTTCTCAGGCTAAGTCAAAGAACGTACATTGACAAAGTGTTGAAGCGGTTCAACATGGAGAACTCGAAGAGAGGCAACATCCCCATGCTACATGGAGTCACCATCTCTAGAGCTCAATGTCCCCAATCTTATGAAGAGAGGGAGCGTATGAATGGGATCCCATATGCATCAGCCATCAGATCCATCATGTACGCTATGTTGTGCACACACCCAGATGTCTCGTATGCCCTCAGCATGACAAGCAGGTACCAGTCATATCCCAGGGATGCTCACAGGGCAGCCGTAAAGAACATCCTGAAGTACTTGTGAAGGACTAAGGATCAGTTCCTTGTATACGGCGGCAAGGAAGAACTGGTAATAAAGGGTTACACCGATGCAAGCTTCCAAACCGACAAAGATGATTACAAATCGCAATCAGGATTTGTATTTTGCCTAAACAATGGATCTGTGAGCTGGAAGAGTTTCAAGCAAGAAATAGTTGCCAATTCTACTACAGAGGCCGAGTATATTGTTGCTTCACATGCAGCAAAGGAAGCTGTGTGGATCAGGAAGTTCATCACTAAACTTGGTGTAGTTCCCAGTAGCTGTGATGCAATTGAGCTTTATTGTGACAATAATGGAGCTATTGCTCAAGCTAAGGAGCCCAGATCACATCAGCGGTCCAAGCACATACTGCGGCACTTCCATCTCATATGAGAGATTGTACAACGAGGAGATGTGAAGACTTGCAAAGTACCAACTGAAGACAACATAGCTGATCTACTGACGAAGGCCCTTTCTCAGCAGAAGCATGATGGTCATGCTAGATCACAAGGACTGAGGTTCCTAGGTGACTGGCTCTAAGTGCAAGTGGGATTCTGTTGGTATGTATGCCCATAGAGAAAGTCATGTGATGATTGTAATGGGATACTTTGTAAAAGATTTGAATAATAATAATAAATTTCCGATCTATATGTTTTAACTATTTCTGAGATGATAGTGTAACATGATAAATGTCTAAAGAATTGTTTTACTCAATGATGTATGATTTTGGGTTGAGGACCTAAATGATGAGATCATACAGATGTTAAGAGTATACATTCTTGTTTAGTCCCTAGTCGGTTGTTATTGTGGAAATAACCATAGACATCAATAACACTAAAGACTAGATTGTGTGTTGGTTGATGACATAATCTCATTATTCATGATATAGTGATATCAAACCAAACACATAGGTACTTGTTAGAGAACAAGTGTATCGAACAGACCCACCGTGAGAGTGACACATGGAATCATGATTTGGTAGTCACAGTCAGCTCTCACAGTGATGGTGGTGAGTGTGATGCTTCGACCTGAAATCACTACACTTAACACATATCGTTGGGTACACTTTGACATCATCAAACGTAGTCCTGAAACATGGGTTGTTATCAAGGTGATGATTGGGTGACTTTGACACATGGGGCTTTTGAGGGGTGAGTGATAGATATGGGATTTGTCCCTCCTAAGGGAGTTTTATGTCCATGGCCACTTGATGAGTAGGATTGAGAAAGGCATGTACATGCATGTGTGAATCAATATGTGATATTGATGTCACACACATCTCACCCAATCTGCTCTGAGATCAAGGAAATGGATGAACGTTGAAAGGATGAATGTACCATGCCTTGAGTTCATTTAGGACATTAGCGACAAAGGAATTATACATTTGTTGTAACACCATTCACGGATTGTAGGATTGAAAGTTTTTCTCCAACTTTCTATTTCACTTGGGTAGCACTGATGTGCGACTAGGCACCGCTCTTTGCTTGTGAAGTCATAAGTGTTATGGACTTTCACTACTAACGTGAAATGGACCTACAGGGCCACACACATAGGATTTAACCTGGAAGAGGAGTTTGTCCACAAACAATGTTTAGATTGATTACTAAAGGATTTTAGTAGTTCAATTAAACACTCAATCAATTAATAGCTCAATATCATAGTGTTCAAGGTGTTGGACCGATTGATTAGAGTATCGGATTGATTGAAACTACAATTGACTGATTTTTGCACAGTCTGCACTCCCAACCGATCGGCTCATGTGGTGAACTGATCAGCTCAGGACAGGCTGAACTGACCGGTTCAAGGTTTGAGCCAATTGGCTCAACTTGTCCAAACGAGCAAGTTGGGAAAGTCAGGTTGGTGAGAAATTTCTTTTTGTTTCACTTGTCCAATTTGATTGGAATAAGGATTGGTATTTGGATCAATTCAAAACAAAAGAGGAAAAGTCAATCGGGAACTGACCAGGGTAGTGAACCGATCATTTCATAAGTGAACTGATCATCTCAGGTGCCCCAACCGATCGGTTCAGATGTGAATTGATCGGCTCAGGTCCCCAGTCGATCAGTTTATGCTTGAAACGATCAGTTCAGCTGGCGTTGTTGATTGTTTTGTGGAAAATCTCGAACCCTTCTACTCCTGCTTTCATCCTGTATTGCCCGGGGTAGAGAACCATGTCCCATGACCCTCCTATATATAGGGGTATTGGGGGCTTCTCAAAGTAAAACTCATAATACCAGTTGCTCTGCAAAGTTGTCGTTCTTTCTGGTTGTGGTAACCAGGAGAGCCCGAGCAAGTGTTACCCGATAAGGGAGGCACAGCAAGGGAAAGACAACTGTAGAAAAGTGACTAGTGGCAGGAGAGTGTGTAGGTGACTAGTACGCTGACAGGAGGGTACGACTCCTTCTGGTTCCTTATGGGACAAGGCGGTCGGAGTTCCAGGCAGTCCGTGTGGATGACTGCAGAGGCGGGATATTTCTGCCGCTTGGAGGACAACTGTCAATCTCGACAGTCTCGGTAAGACTAGGAGCTGCACAGACACCGTCCAAGACCGGAGGTGAAGACCATGCAAGCCGCAAGGTAACATCACCGAGCAAGCCTCGGGACAAGGTATGCCTCTATAAACCATCCTTCCTATTGTATAGATGTTGACGTGATTCCTTTATTCTGGGTTTGATTGCAGTCGTCGGATTCACATGTCTTGCAGCATTAGATCCATGCCACTTCACCTCAACCCTAGCACCTTGGGCCTGTAGGTCACGAATCCCATGAGGGATCCATGGGTAGGCGGATCCAGTTAGCCGCTACCGTCTTCTCTTCTGGCGAGTCCCGATTGCGCTTCCTGTCTGCCTGGACGCATGAAGCTTCGTCGACCTTTGGCTCCCGGGTTTTCCATCGTGAGACATCTCTCTGGAAAGTAACAAGTGACTCCTTCCATCATGTCACAGGGATCTTGATACCTCAACGGATCTACCATTCCTGAAGTTCTTGTTTCCAGGATGAAGCAACAAGAAATAGAGAGGACCATCTCCTTCTGAAAGCTCCTCCATGGAACCATCGGTGGTGATCAATGGAGAAGAGGAAGGGCATCCCTAGCCATTTCTGAGTCTCATCTTGGTTTGCGACCTATGGTCCACTTCCGATCTCCTTCTCTACCTCTTGATCAAACTCAGTCTATTTTATCTATGCTCCAATCATCTTGCGTGAGTGCCGCAGGTGTAGAGGCTTGGTTCTCAACCAGCACCCACCTTGTAGGTAGATTTGTATCTCAACCTCACCGGTGTTCTAGAATAGTACCTATCACCATGGATCTTGGACAGGGTTGAGGGTCTTAATCCTGCTAGGTCATTGGGTCCATCACCTCGGAAACCCAAGCTTGCCGTCATCTCTATTGAACTAGTCGGACCCGTCTGGGAGGTCAGCGCCGAGAGGAGGTCAGGGTCGCCGCGACTGCATACTCTGACGAGCCTCACTCACATTACCTAGCTATGACATGAGGACCTTGGTCACCTGCCCAAGTGGTAACGACTCTAGATCTGTAGGGTGGTTATCTCACCAGCCCCTATTACCGCCGTCATGAAAGCCTGGACCAGGTCAGGCTGGGAACTCAACGCTCGTCGTCTCTGCCATATAGGTCATTGCCACAAGCTGGACTCTGATGAGATATAGTACTGACACTAAGGGATGACGACATGCTCCACCCTACTCATCGTCTGGACAGAGATCATGATCATAGTGACCAGAAGCCTTAGTATAAAGGAAGCTTCATAACTCCATTGGGGCCTCTTTCTTGGAACAGCAACAAGTACGTGCAGAATTGAGAATGAATCCAGAGCCATCGCCCTATGGTCTAGTCTTGAGAGAGGAGAAGTTTAGTTATGCACTCCACGGTGGAAAGCCTAGGTTTAGTGGTCCTTTCTTCTCTCGATGTAAGTCACCGATTTGCCAAAAAAAGGGGTCTTCAGAGAGATCTAAGACTTCCGAAGCTAATCACATGTTCGGTATCCAGATCAAGATCCTTTAATCTCAGATATGTGAAACCAACGAGACTTGGTCTCCAAGTGTACTGGCTTCTTCGTGAGAAATGGAGATAGGATCTGAGTAATTAACTGCTTAGATGATAATTTATGGCTTTAAGGCTCCATGTATCCTATTGTCTAATATGAAAGTATAATGTAGGTTGAATTGAAACAACCATGCAATGAGGCAAAAACAAAAGTTGCATCACACATGCTTGAATCTCAATATGCGTCAAATATTATAACGACCTAGGTTCATAAAGCATCATTTAATTAATTTGCTTCTTTGTTCCAAATCTCAATAGTATCCAATAGCAATATTCATTCGTATGAATCCATGTACAGTTCATCGAATACTAAAATCCATATGTCCTCAACATAGACTTATTACTACTATTAATCATCTCAACATATGTTAATGGCCCTCGGTAGATATTATTGATCCTCTGATGGCATGAAAGTCATACTTGAGGGTAAAAGAATCTAGGGTTAGATAAAAGTCAACTCAGCTTCAATTTAACGAAAACAAACATGCATAGACATTAAATACTATAACGAGTCTGAAAACCCTAAAATCATGGGTCATCACAAATAGTGTATGAACATGTGGAGGTAAAGTTGATGTCAAAAAGATCAAAGATCCATGACTCAAGGGAGTGCAAAAAATCTTTGATATCAATGTGAACTGAAGACCATAATAAAAACCTCAAATCAAGTAAAAAAAACATGTAATGCACATTATAGATTACAAGGATCCAAGAAATGAGGAAAAATCAAGAAATGAGGACAAATCAAGAAATAGGAATCTTACTAGTTAGTTTGATATTTAGATGATATTATTAGCTTTTGGAGTCAGTCAGAATTAAAGAAATTTGTTGTCAAGAATTTCCTAAAAGTGGTTATGTGGCCCTCTCTAGCAAGTAATTAGTAGTCATAGTAAGTAGGAATACCCACCCATTGCAAGGGTGAAAGGAAGATAAAGAAATATTTTCAGTTCCCCAATGATGTTGTTTCATTGGAAATTAGATAAGTGTGTATGTGGCCAATGAACATGCCTTGTCTTTTGAAGATAGAAGATGAAGATAGTCATTGTAGTTCATGTAGACTCAATATGAATTGAGTGGTTGAATTAGTCACTTAATTGTTTATGAGGGTTGAAATAAACATAGGTTTCCATAATATGCTTGATATGGGAGGACCTAAATGAATTCAATCATGGTAGATAAAATAAAGTTTTTTATAAAAGTTAGTTGATGTGTAATGGAATGTTGAATGATGAACTAGAAGAGGAAAGTGATGGATAAAACTGATAGAGAGTTATGAACAGATGAAAGAGATGATAAAGCAAACCAAAATTATCATTTTGAAAACCTTACTTAATAGAAGATATCAAGGAAGACATTTAGTCTATCATTATTGGTCTTGGTTAGGGCACAAAGAAGATCGTAGGGCTCCTACAACCCAAACTAAATGAGTGAATTTGATTCTCAATGCATAATACGATTCACAAACCAAATCAAATCTTTAGTGGAATTCACAACCCAATTCATAGATGTCAATGGATATCAATGTATTCCTCTCTAGTTATTGTTTACTACTCAAAATAAATACAAATGATCTCAAATTCACCAACGACCCTATTTTCATACCTATAATAAAATTATTAATAATATCATAATTTTATTTACCCATATAAATAAATAAATGCCTCATAAATAAAAGTACACTATTATTAAATATATGGATTAAATTCAAACTTTATAATTTATCCAGGACGTTCTCAATACTATTATGAAAGCACACATGAAGTTATATCTCTACAAGGGTGTAGCTCATTGATGATCAAATTGTGACCACACGTAAAGGTCTTAATTTAAATCTCATTGGAGACGAATAAAACTGTGATTTCTATGTGACATGGTTTGTGTCAGAACTAATGAGTTGCAACCTTTATTTACAACTCCTATTGTTTTGGGCCTACACATGTTATGAAGGATTAGGAAGAGATCATCCCGTTGATGGATCATATACATGAAGTTACATGTCCATATTTTGTACCATTTGACCACTCTTTTACTTAAATAATGAATCTCTACTATCATCACATATAAAAATTATAATAATTCTAGTATGACACATACGTTTTGTTAGTTGTATGTGTAGCTAGTTTCAAATTCATATGATACATGTAGCTCCATGGTGTCAATTTTTCTTATTTAGGTTAATTTCTTATTTATATATTTCTTTTTAAAAACAAAAAGAGCAATGAAACACTTAAGTTAACCTATATTTGTTGCACTAGTGCTTTAATAATTCTTAATCAATTGTTGAGGGGATTTCTAGTTCTGCTCTGAGTGTGTACTGGTCTTAACGAAGTTAAGATGTAGGCATGTGAACCCCAACGGGATCGTATTGCTTGAGTGCAGAGGGTCTCCATCCCCTTCTTCCTCCATGGAGCTCAGGCCTCCACGGCCGCCGCCTATCACCCCGGGAGAAACCCTAGGAGACGTCATCGCTCATAGATTGAGATCGACTTACACTTCTAGTTTCCCCTTCTTGTCTCATCGGATCGGATCCAAGTCTCACCTTCTGTAGCTAATGGCCCACCATCAGTAGCCAATAACCAGCAGTCTGGTAGACCATCGTATAGAGACTCGGTGGGTAGGGATGCCACGTACCAACAAGGCCACAACTTCATCAAGATAGACGTAGAACTGTGACATCAATCTCAAACCTAAAGATATTATAGTATCAACGGTCAATGGGCTTCCTTCCTTTGATCTCTGTCAAGAAGTTATGGAAGACCTCTAGAAACCTTGGCAATTTGTGGTCATTGTCAAACTTCTATCAAGAGACATTGGGTTTCAAATTCTCCAGGACAGAATCAACCTTCTATGGAATCTGGTGAGCGGCTTCAATCTCATTGATGTTGACAACAACTTCTTCATAGTTCAACTACATATGAAAGAGGACTACATCCAAGTTCTCACATGTGGCCCCTGGCCCATATTTAGAACATACCTATTGGTCCAACTCTGGTCTACTAGATTCTCACTGGACATAACCACCCCTCCTAGACTGATGGCATGGGTTAGAATTCCCAACCTCTCGATACACCTATACCAAGAAGTATTGCTGAAAGAAATAGGGGATTGCATGGGGAAGACAGTCAAGGTACATATGAACACCAAACTCTAGAGGCAAGGATGATTTGCAAGAATTGTGGTAGAACTTGACTTGGATAAACCTCTTACTCCGCTCATCATGATCGCTAAATAGAGGTACAAAGTTGAATACAAGAACATCCCATTTATCTACATGCACTATGGTTGTGCGGGCCACCTTGGCAAAGATTGCAAATAAAGGATAGAGGAGGATAACCTTGCATGTGCAACAAGTATGGCAGTGGGCTCCCTAATCTCAGACAAACCACCCCCTCTCAATGACTTCTTTGAGACCATCCAAGCCCAAGCCATACAGTGTAAGCAGAGAAGACAAGGCACTGCTAGCCAAGAAAAGAAGGTTATCTAAAGTATGAATAGGTTCCATAATCTAGATGATCACTCTAACGAAGAGGATACCCAGGAAATCATAGATGTTGAAAACATAGCAAGCAGAATATCCAGGGGCATCGACTGGAACCTACAGAATAAACAAAATCACAACTCCAAGAAATCAAACAACACTAACTCACAAGGTTAGACAAAACCCAAGAAGCTTCACTCCCAGTAAATAAAATATGTTAAATCCCCACCCATCCACCAAGGCCATTCAGTGGCCACCCCATCTGGAGACCCAATACTACCAAGAAGGGACCAGACTACACATGCCTTTGTCATGAAATTTTTTAATTTGGTCAGTCGGGACCAATAAAATATGAATAATGTTTCCTACAAAAGCCCCGCTAAGACCTAGATGGCCATACATCTCAGGAACCGAAAAAGCGGTGCAGGTGGGAAACCCAAGTCGCACCATCATAAGGAAAAGGGGGAAGCAATCTCTTCTACCGAGGATCTAGAGGAAGAAGTGAAGGATATGGACTCGTCAACCCTAGAAGGAATTTCCCCATGAATGTCACAAGCTGGAACATCCAGGGTATCTATGAGACAGATACTAGAATGTTGTTAAAGATCTAGTCCACAAATACAAGATCCCAGTCATCACTCTCTATGAACCACGTTGTAGTGGTGTGATAGCTCTCCGTGTTATCAAAATCTTGGTTTTCCCCAATATTATCGAGTGGAGGTGGTGGGGTTTACTAGAGGTATCTGGGTGATGTGGAAATCCAACATCCAATTCGAGGTTATCTACTCCCATAAGCAATATGTTCATTACTACTTGATAACAAGATCTACACATCCGTGTGTGTCGGTACAACCAGAGGGATAAGGAAACTCCTCCTGAACCAGCTCCAGTCGCTCGCGTCCTCTATTCCTATCCCTAGGGTATTGATAGAAGATCTCAACATAGTCTTGTATCCCTCTGAAAATTTTAGTAGCTCATCCTTTGACAGTTGTAATAGCAGGGATTTTCTTGAAGACATTTATAGATACAATCTACAAGACCTTGTTTTGAACAGTGCCTACACAATATTTTGAAGAGTTCTACAACATGAGAAGCTTGACAGAGCTCTAGGAAACCAATTTTGGATTGATTTAGATGTGTTTTAGAGAACAATCACTCTAATAACGCTCCCCTTCTCATTCTGGCTCCACCTTCGTAGAGATCTTTCAGCAAGCACCTTCGTACATCAACTGGTTGGGGAATCTTCCCTGACTTTAAAGAGTTTCTGCATCAACACTAGAACCTAGAAGCGCCATTCACCTCCGCTGCCTAATCTTTCTAAAAGAAGCTTCGTTATGGGATTTAGGCAAGCAGAAAAAGTCCAAAAGGGAAAAATACCAACTCAGCAATAAAATAAAATACAATCAAATCCAACTTGCTCTCTCCTCCAATGCATATCTCTAAGTTGAAGCCATTGAGATCCAATCAAAACTTGACTCTATTTTGAGACGCAAAGAGAAAGAGTGGCAGCAACGAGCCCACTGTGATTGGGTCAAGTTGGGCTACAACAACACTAAGTACTTTCACTCTCTGTTGAAAATAGGGAGGAAGACAAATAGGATTACTCAGATAAAGAATCATAATGGTGACTGGATTGAATATCCCTTAGAGGTTAAAGCACTCATCCCATCCTTCTTTTCCAATGTATACCCCGAATCTGACTATGCAGGCAGACGTGCGGCAAGCAACACCTTCATCGGTTTGTTTCCAACGATCACTATTGTCGAGTCTACCCACTTGGCCGCTACTCCTCTCCAAGGGGAAATCCGGGAAGCACTAAACTCCATGGCACCCCTAAAGGTCCATGGGCCATATGGGGTGGGTGCATCATTTCTTCAGTAAAATTGGGCGATGATTCTACCTTAGTTCTCACTCCTAGGACCTCCTCTCTAGAGACCTACTCCCACTTCCATCCAATCTCCCTGAACAATGTCTACATGATGCTTTTATCTAAAGTCATTGCTTCCAGCATCAAACCTATTTCAAAGACTGGATTTCTCCTTTTCAATCTAGCTTTGTATCTTGTAGACAGATCGTAGACAAAATAGCACTGGTCCAGGAGATTGTTCACTCAGTGGAATCCAAGCATGTCATAAGCACTATTGTGTTGTTAAACTAGACCTCATCAAAGCATTCGATAAGATGAGTTGGCCCTTCTTAGAAGACACACTACAAAGAACTCCAATTCCACTCAATGTCATATCCATCATTATGCAAATCATCACCTCTGGAAAGACCTCTATTTTATCGAATGAGGAGAACATTGGATCCTTGCCACCTTCTTGTAGAGTCAAACAGGGGTACCCCTTATCACCTTATCTTTTTGTTCTATGTTTGGAACGCTTTAGTCAGCTCATTCAGGAAGAAAAGTACTTATGTAATTGGAAATCTATAGTGTTGACAAGGAAGAAAATCCCTTTCTATCATGTCATCTTTGTAGATGACATCATACTTTTTGGGGAAACATCTACACGGCGGGCTCACACCTTCAAGAAAGATCTAAGGCTATTTAGCTCGGCATCAGGTCAGTTCCTATCCCGTGAGAAATCTGCCATCTTCTCTACAAACACTCCTAGAGGCCTCATGGCTCGTATCTGCAGAAGGCTGAACATAATGAGATAGGTTGCCTAGGGAGACACATAGGTGTCCCGATCATCCATAAGAGGAAAACGAAGGAACATTTTCAATTTTTATTGGAAAAGATACAGTAACGAATCAACGATTGGCAAAATAAACTACTCTCCTTGTCTGGCCGCATCACTCTAGCTCGGTCAGTTCTTCTCTCTCGGTCTTGCTACTCTATGCAGGAAACCCAGCTCCCAGTCTCGTGCTGCGATAGAATGGATTAACTGATACACAACTTCATTTAGAACGACTCCTCCGAAACAAGGAGAGTGAACCTTGTGTCCTAGAAACACATTACTAGGCCTCACAATAGAGGAAGCTTAGGGATAAAACAAGCCAAGATTTTCAACGAGGCTCTAATTATGAAACTAACTTGGTCATTCATACAAAATGATCCCATTCCTTGGATTCAGCTCATGCATGCAAAATATGACCGACAAAGCCCTTAAAATAAACCAGGCTCCCATATTTGGAGGAGAATCAAGCAATTCATCCCCATCATCCGCTACAACTCAAAGATAGCCCTCATCTCTGGCCGGGATACAATTGTCTGGTCGGACCCCTGGGTAGGCGACGGCCATGTCCCCACCCTCAAACCAAACTGTACGGTACTCAACGATATTCTTGACCTGAAGGTTACATTCTTGGTCAGAGATGATGATTCATGAGACATAGGTTTCCTCAAATCTTAGTTCACTTCCCCCTCCATAGCAGATATACTCTGCATGCTAGTCCCCTGCCCATCATATGGTGATGACAAGATGAGAAGTCTTCATACTCCTCATGGGAATTTCTCATCAAGCTCAGCTTATCAGATTCTCTCTAACTCAAATGACGCTTCTCAAGTTGAGCATTACGCTGCAATTTGGGACTTTCCCCTCCAACATAGGGTGAAGACTCACCTATGGCTGAGTCACAGGAATGGGTTACTCACCAATGAGTTGCACCTGAAAAAGAAACTCACATCCTCAAATCTCTATTCAAGATCCAATCGGCCGAAGAAACTACTCTCCATGCATTGAGAGACTGCGCTGAGGTTAAGCGAACATGGATGTTGTTACTTCCACTGGCCACCCATGATTTCTTTGACTCTGACTTGCCCCGAGCCTGGATAGGTCACAATCTAAAGCAAATGAGCAACATCGAAGGTTGGAGAGTCTGTTTGTCGTTACTTGCTGGCTCATTTGGAAGAACAGGAACTCTCTAATATTCAAGACCTCTATGAAATCCCCTAGCATGTTGGCAATAATCTGTAAGGCAGAAGCCACAACAATCTTGAATGCATTCCAGTCAACCAGCTGCCCTTTCCCATCGCAGGAGTCCTCGGGGTGGCACACTTTCTTCATCATAGACAAAACAACAGTCATCCATGTCGACACAGCAGTATCCTCCAAGGATAACCGATCGGATCAACTACGAGTCTTATATGGAGAGACTACAAAGGCCACCGGATACGAGGAGCCTCAACCTCCTCCAGATGTGTGGACCCCACACACGGAGAACTACTCGCTATACTATATGCTTTCAGTTTCTCCTCTGTAAATGTATCCTTGCATGCGATCATCGTAAGCGACTCCAACAACGCAGTCAGATGGATCAATGGCTTGAGTGGCACCCCTGCCAATTATAAGCTCTTAGTTTTGGTGATCAAATCCCTATGGAGGAAGACCCCCGTCCGAGACATGTAATATCTACGGAGGAACAAGAACAAGCTGGAAGATCTACTTGCTAAGCATTGCCTAAAACAGCCTCAACCTTCTTCCTTGTGGCCCTCCCATCCCCTTGTTTGCTTTATGTTTATATGGAATATCTTCGTGTCTTCCATCTAGTATTCAATGTCCTCCCTATACCCCATAGTAGTTTGATGTAATCCAAGTCCCCCCCCCGCCCCGATATTGAAAAAAAATTCTTAATTTTTCAATATGATCATTAGAGATATATCCAAAATGTAGTTCCTTTTATTCTCTTCATCAGCTAATAATTATGGTGAAGATCACTAAAATTCATTTTTATTGACATTCATCATCATCATCATCATCATCATCATCATTTAAGCCTCAGTCTCAACTATGTTGGGGTCGGCTACATTGATCTTTCATTTTCATTTATCTCTCTCATGGGCCATATTCTGGTGGAGATGTAGAGATTTAAAATCTCACTTCATAAGCTCTTCCCATGTTAATTTAGCTCTTCCTCTTCTTCTATTAATTGTGCTTGACTCAATAACATTACTTTGTATAGGCGCATTAGTCGGTCTGTGTTGCACATGTACATATCATCTAAGTCGGCCCTCACGCAACTATATATGACTAGTTATGGCTAATATATCAAGTTTGTGCCACTTTGATTTTCTATGTTGTTGGCCCTAGGTAAAAACATGTTTGTAATATGTCTATGAAAAATATCTACTCGTCATGTCTACTCAAAAAAAAAATTAAAGAATATAAATTCATATAGTGTACCCTCCCACTCACTATTTCTATCACATATACACTACCACCATAATGTGTTCTCAAACAAGATGACAACTTCCTCTAATTTGTAGACTGAATAGTTGCTAAATTTATAGTGACTTTATAGGACAAAAATATGTTGGCATGTTATTTTTTGTATGGAACAAAAATGATTTTACGTTCATATAAAGTTTCAGGAAATATTGGAAAATGGTAATATTGGTAATAGCAACATAAGTTAAATGTTAGGAATCAAATGAGGATGAATGACAATTGATAATGCAACATAAAATTGATTAAGTTTGACAGATATATACATATATTGGAAACTCAACATGCATAGGATCATACCCAGTATCGCATTTGTCATAGAGATATTAATGTATTCAAGTCACAAACATATCCCTACTACCAAAATTAGATTTTGAATATCATCTTAGTAATCTAACCATAGTAACCCCAAGGTGTACACATTCTCATGTGACCCATTTTGTTGAACCAAAAGTTTCAAGCCCATACCTCTAAGTGGGGGTTAATTTTAGTTAGGGATCACCATGGTTGTTTTTCTTGGTCTAATATCTAAATATATTTGTTTTTATGATAGTTGTTTGAGGGAGCAATAGCTTTCTAGGGATAGGTTTTTCTTAATAATGGTAATAATATCACCAAAAAAATTTAGGTTCAATATCATATGTAAAGAAACTATATTATAGTGAATATACTTTCACAAACTAGTTACTAAAAATGCCTATATATTCAAAAATCATGACCTATTGTTCTCTTCTTTAGTCATTATAGTGTCTTGGACTTTTTTCATGTCCTTTTTTGTTCACACATAATATGATTAACTTGCATCATTTCGTCTAAATTTATTTTCTTTAATTTAATGAAAAAAATTAGAGTCTCCTTACTAACCCATCATATATTTCTCACTATTCCATAGAAAATGAATTGGGATACAATAATCTAGAAAGGAAATGAGTAAATAACAACTACTAATGATGGCTTAGCCTATACTGACTGGTAGAGTTACCAAAATGAATAGCAACATTCTTTCTAAAATTTCAATTTTCATTCTTAATATTTTAATCTGACTTGAAAGGCATGTCGTTCATTTGTATTTACCCACACCAAACATCAAGTATAGATAAAAGGATTGTAAGGATCACCATCCCTAAAGCCCCCATCCCCTGATCACTCCAAAATCATCTGGAAACCTCAACATCATCCCACATCTAACTTTCTTTCTCAGAAGACTAAACTACTTAAAATCTCAATCAAACAATGATTATAACTAATTATAGAAATTTGGTATTAAATCTAAAGCTCATATGACTACAAGAACTAGTGAAAATCTTAATTCGGTATCTTCATGTATTACTATTTGAAAAATGAATAAAAAACTATGTCCATTGCAAATCAAGTAGAATAGGTAAGTTTCTGAATTTAAGGGATATGGGAAAGTGTCAATACTATTTATAAATCCAATTAAAAGAAGTGAAATGCATCATAACTAACTATTGCTCACTGCAATTACTATTTTGGATTTTATGTGATGTAAGGCATATGATAGGGAAGGGAGGGTGGTTACAATAATGGCATATATATATGTAAATGAGATATTTCCATATATATACATGCTACCATAAAAGTATGCATTATTCATTTCTGGTCCATGTGATTTGAAAAGCTACAAATGCTTCAGGATTTTCTTGTAAGCATCTCGTATCGTGTCATTTTTATGTGAAATTGATATCATGGTAGCATTAGTCCAATACTCAAGTCGCAATTGGGTTCATTCACTTTCACACTATTATTGTGTCTCATTTTATTTGATAATTCATCAATAAGTTTTATTTATGTAGCTAGATAATATGATTGAAATGTTCCTTCTATGCTCTGCTTCTCTTGTTGGGGTGTGGTGTTTTATGGAGATAGGAGTTAAACTTGATTGTGTCATGATCTTGTGAATATATGAATTTGTGTGTAGGTTTATATTTATATACTTTTAGTTCTTTCATTTTGGTTTTTTGTTGAGGCCAGCTCGTTGATGACTTCATTGGACCTCTCTAGTGTTCATGTTTTAGGGATATATTTTGATTCTTGAAGATATTATGTTAGAAGGTCTCAAGCATAATGTTTTTGGCTGAGATTGGAGGATCTAAATGTCTCAGATCTGGAATGGGTACTTTTGCTTATGGAAACATTATTGAAGTGAAGTAGAGATCTATACATTTACTTTCCTTGAGTTTCTTTTAATTTGTATAGTCATTTAAATTTTCTCATCTATGCTCTTTGATAGTTGGACCAGCTATTTGTTAACTTCATGTATTTCAACAATTGATAAACTTTTCTCTAGTTAGACATGTGTGCATTGATGCCCTTCCCATATAACACATGGGAGTGGATTTCATCAAAGATAGAGGACATCCAGTCTTACATTCCTACATGGATGCCAAATTCATCTGCCATCCCATGGGTCACATGGTACCTAGACTTGTCAGTAGTAAGTATTTGAACGACTCACCCACCTTCCATGATTTTCATTACCAAAATAGAATTGTGTGTAATGACAAATTTCAATTTGTTATTCTCTTTGGATTATGACATATAAATTTCTTAACGCAGACAAGACAAACATAGATAGAATTAATTTTTCCTTTATTAATGTATTGAAGTAAAGATGTCTGTAGATTCTATTGAGGGATCTAAAACTTTATTACTGCTAAGCCAACCAACAAATAATTGAAGATTCAATTTCATGCATTTTATTATGTCAAACTAAAAAAATGATGCAAATTTCTTCTCAAAGGATGATTATGTAAATTTTTTCATACTCATTATGTAATAGGGGAAATATACAATTTCCTGTCTGTTTATTCATTGTTTCACAATAAATGAAAGTATGATTATTGACATTATCAATACACTTGATCTAGATCAACGGTGATTTCCCTAAAAGAACCTTTTATTGGCAAGTTACTCATGGAATCATTATATATGAATGTAAGAAAAAACAATTCCTACACATTAACTACAATATACAATTGTATTAAATGTCATTTTCCCCTATAGATTAACTTCATATACAATTATAGCAAATGTCATTTTTCCTACATATAACTACATATATAATATTACTAATATATTTAACCAAATTTACAACTACATTTACATGTGGAAATTTTTATATACATTTATAATTACATACAAATTTGTTTCTAGATGGTTATTTAACTATATATATGAAAAATGTACCCAAAACTATTAGCAACATATTTTATATGAAAGGATAAATGTAGCACTACAAAATATGGGGTTATATATACACTTTTTTAGTTAAAGACCATTATTTGATGTGCATGTTTGCAAGGTATTAAAAATATCATAAACATATGTTGAGGTCATTTCAATCCTTTAAACTGACTTGGAAAAAGTCAATCTAACTCCTTCAGTAGTATGCTAGACTATATTTCATATGTGCACAATCAATATAATGTCATTCATGTGACTGAAACATGCCCAAATATTCAACTAACTGGTTCCTTATCCAGCCACTGGGCTAACTCTCTTCATCTTCCCTTAAATTACTAAATATTATAAACCAACAAAAAATTAACTGTGCATGCTTTGTTTTATTATCGCATATGAAGATATTTCCCTATTGATTAAAAGAAAAGATAATTTATGTGTGCCATGCTACTCGAATTCTATTTGGTTGTTATCCACAATTATAGTAACTAAATTTCTACTCTTGTATTGCATATCTAGGTGTTTTCTTCATATGGCCCAACAAATTATTGTTTTTAATGACCCAAAAGTCCAATGAGTTCAGATTGACTAGAGGATAATCAAAATAAATTCATCACACACCCAAAACAATAAGGACCACTAAAAGTAGAGATAGACAATTTTATTATCTAAATAGGTGTCTGGTAACTAGTAATAACAGCCATGACAAAGACCAATAGAGAAAAACAAAATTGGTGGCTCCATAGGGTTTCCATATCCTACCATCCCCACTACATGGGGAGGGGGTTTTGTTGACATTCTCATTGCCCCCCACCCAAAATTATTTTCCTATATCCTCTCCCCTCTCCGTATTGCTAAATTACAATAAAAATAAGTCTCTCTTTTGGTAGAGTGGTTCTCTCCCTTACGGGGTTCATGTCTCTCCTAATGGGATTGTTTATGTCCTCTCATTGGGTCTCAATGTCTCTCTTCCTATGAAAATTTTGGGATATCTAATTTGTGAAGGAATCTTCTAATTTCCTAAGTTTATCTATTGATATTCTTGTGTATGGAACCACAAGGACAAATAATCCTCCATTTACAAAGTAATCAAAAGGCATATCTTTCTCCTTGAAACTATTGCTAGCTCAAAGGAATCCCTCTTGGGGTACACATAAGTTACAATTTGTATTGACCTTAGCTTAAATCTTTGAACAGATGTTGCATTGATCTTTTCATAATATTTCTCAGATATGTTTAATATATATTGTCAAAAATAAATATATACACTTCTTTTAATGAATCAAAATTTTTATAATTAAAAGGTTTTCGATATACTCAATCCGCATTCTATACCAAAAAGTTTTTAGCATGTATGTATACTTGCAGAACTCAATTATTATGTATTCATGATTTTCCTCATACAGTAACTTCTAAACAAATGTACGAGTCATCAAGGATAAGTTCTATAAAAATTTACCCATATTAATTTTTCTTTCATGTGTGTTTTAATAACAATTGATGCAAGCTTTTAGGAGTAAAATGGGCATCAATGGTTGATTTCTAGAATACTATAAATTATATATGACACTCAATCCCAATCCTTTATCTAGAATCCTTTATCTGAGGAAAACATCATCATACATACTTATTTACATTTTAGGTATGCCCCTAGTGTAACATCCCTGACCTGGGTTATGAACTAATCCTAGGTGTTTTGCTTAATTATGTAATTTGATACTTGTGATTATCTTGTGGCATGTAATTAAAGCTCTTGAGGAACATAATTTTCCATTTTCTGTCCTTTTTAAACAATGTTGTAGTATTGTTTTGTAATATAGGGACCTATGTGCAATTTACCCAATTAGAAGGGTTAACTTGCAAATTACACATGTTAATATGTTCCTTTGATGTTGTGACATCATAAGAATAAATAAATGAAGTATGATGGATTCCCCAAGCTTGGGCACTAAGATGCAGCTTGTGGGGCAATCCTTGTGCTTAAAACCCTAATTTTGGTGTAAAGTGCAATTTACCCAAAATATGGGGTGTAACTTGTAAAATACACCTTATATAATATCTTTTATGACCCTTGGCATCAGTTATAGTAATAATGATGAAGGGGGACACTTTATTTGAATAAACATATAATAAGGAACACCCTTGTAATTGAATAATCAAGTTATAAGTATAATAACCCTTTTATATGTGCACCTTAGTAGTAAGTTGACCTTCTTTGCCTTTAATTCTTGGTCTTAGAAGGAGTTTTGCTTTAGAAATAAGGGGAAGGTACGTTCAAAGAAGAAAGGAGGGACCTAGATGAGAAATGGAGAATTAGTTGTCCTTATGTTGGAAATAATCCCAAAGTACATATACATCTTTCACTTGCAACCAAAGGCAACATTTCCTTTCTTCTATCACTTATCACCTTGCTTGGACCGACTAAGGCAGAGCTTAGGAACAGAGGAGAATGGCTAAGGAGAAGCTAGGTAAGCTTGGACCATCTTTTTGCTCGAATTAATGAAGGAAGTTAGGTTACAAGGTTGGTTTTATGGTTTTCTTACTTAATTCTTTCTTTCTAGTCGATCTTTCCCAACCTTTCCTTGGAGAAACACCATTGGCCGACCTGTGGGGCTCAAGATGCCATTAAAGGATTGAAAGCTTGGAAGCTTGGAGCTCTAGGAACGACCTTAAGGCGGGTTTTATAACTCTAAACCTTTTGCTTTCTTATGCATATCCTTGTTCTTGCAATTAGTAGTTAGTTCTTCTTCTTCCCCACTCTTCCTTGCACTTTTGCAAGCAAAACCACGAAGTAACCGACCTGATCTGAGGTTGAAGATGATGGGCGTGATTTCCTAGGTAACTTTACCAAACGACCTTGGACCATTTGGTCTAAACGGTTTGCAAGACCGTTTGAAATCAAACGATCCCAAGACCGTTTGATTTCATGCGGTTTGCAAGACCGTTTAGATTCAAACAGTCTCCAAGACCGTTTGGAAAGTTTGACCAAGTGAAGACCATTTAGAGGTCTGTTGAACACCTGTTGAATTAATCATTTACAAGGAATCATAATCTAATTGCAAACCAATCATAAGTTGAAGGCACTTCAACCCTCCAAACCCTAATCGGGTTCAATTGATGATTTCAAAGATTTATTGTGTTGAACTTTGGGTTGAGGGGACCAAACGGTCTCAAGACTGTTTGTGAATCACTCAAACGGTCTCAAGATCGTTTGGTGACACCCCAAGACCGTTTGGAGGTCTAGGGTTAAGGTAATTTGACCAATTGAGGGTCCAATCACAATAGGTTGTTGATTTAATTGAAAATGTTGATTTGTAACTTAATTAGGGTTCAACCCTTATCAAATTGACTTAGATTTTGATGTGACTTTGGGAAAACGGTCTCAAGACCATTTGGAGGGTGTCCAAACGATCCCAAGACCGTTTGGGCCAAGTTGGGGCCCAATTAAGTGTCAGTTGATGTCTTCAACTTCAATTAGACTCATGTTGATCAATGTTGATGGTTAACCGATTACAAACCCTAATTGGATTGGTTTCAACCCTAATTGGCTATCAATTGAGGGTCAATTGAGTGTCCAATTGGTTAAGGCTAACCCTAATTTTCTCAATTGATAAGTGGTTAACATATATGAGGTCAATTCAGGGGTTCAACCTTGGAAACCCTAATCGATTATATGTGTTGATGCACTTTTTGGGTCCAATCGGTTTTGAGATGTTTGGACCAAACGGTCAAGACCGTTTGGGTTCAAACAATCTCAAGGTCGTTTAGATCCAATCGATCTCAAGGTCGTTTCAATTCATGTGATCTCAAGGTCATTTCATTTCAAACGGTTTCAAAGTCAACTCTTTCAAACGGTCAACATGATGAAACGGTTTCAAGACCGTTTAAGAGCAAACGGTCTTGAGTGTCATGCAATCTTGAAGTCAACCATGACCAAATGGTAAACTCATCCAAACGGTCCCAAGACCGTTTGGAGGTTGAAGTGTGAAATCGTTTGGGGACTTTTAGGGTTAAGAATGCTTAATGCCTTGAAGGCTTAGATGGTCCAATGGTTGTCTAACCTAAACCCTAATGATACCTAAAGACATTAAGGGGTTAAGTAACTAGTAGTTTGAACCATGTTATGATTAAGGGTGAACATTACTAATGTACCCTTGGGGGGTTCAAGTTGACAAACATCCCTTGATCAAGCAAACCCTAATGACCATAGTGGTGATGACTTGACCTATGTAAATCAAGTTGAATTGACTTAACCTAAACTAGAGTGATGTAAACATCATCTAATAGTGAGAGGAGAGAGAAGGCTCCTAATATGAATAAGAATCAAGTAACATACCTTCAATATGTAAGAATGTACATTATTAGGGTATGATCCATCAAGGTGAGATCATGGAAACCCTAATTATGATGATTGGTGAATCTTAACCTAATTTGAGGGCATCAATGATTATAATTTCATACACTATGATGCTATGAACTCAATTCACTATGAAGTGAATAGTAAACCCTAATTCTAGGGTAATAACATGTAATGTGAATAGTAAACCCTAATTGAGGGTGATGTGTTGAAATGTACAATAAACCCTAATTCCAGGTTATGCTTTTAAGCATGAATCTTCATGATTATAAATAAGGTGAGGAATCATTATTCCTAATCATAATGAAAGGGATTGGATAACCCTAATTTATGTAAATAACGGAACCTAGCCTTAATGAAGGCATGAAGGTACAACCCTTGAATTGAAAGATTATTTCTGCTTTATAAATTGCTAATCTGGAAATGAATTGTTTATTGTTGTCAATTGAATTAACCATGCAGGTTCTTATAAGAGAATGATCATAACCATGTAAGGGTTATGATATCATATTCATTGAAAGCATGTTATAGCTTTATGAATAGTGACATACTATGTTGCCTAGTTTAAGTGGCATCATATGAGATTGATGGGATGTAAGAGCCATGAGTAACATCAAGGTCATGTTGATTAGATGACTTATGATGTAATGATTGAGAATTGATATCCATATAATAACTGATGAGAGTTAAGCTTAATACATTTAGTATTTTTCTTATATAGCAGTGTCTTAAATAGTTAAATGTTTGAGAACATGCTTGATGCTAAAAGAATGCTGAAATGTACCTAACTAATCAAGTATAACCATACCATGTAGAGACATGATCATAGATCCATCATTATCAGAAGCTAAATGATGGTGAAACAGGTTTTCCTAAGGGAACTCCTGGATCACATACTTTTGAGTATGTGGGGGAATATGGATGTGAATATCCTTACATCTTAGTGTAGGAATTGATGTAGATGTACCTTAATCTATCAATCCTTCACTATATGTTTATTCCGGGGTGATGTTTCACTATTCTCCCGAGGGAATCTTTAATACCGCATCGATGAGAGATAAATAAGAGATCTTTCGATAGCGAAGAGAGTACAGAATGCCACTGTGACTCTAATAGCGAAGTGCCAGAATACCCTGGTAAGCTATAGTAGTAGAGACACTAGATGTTCTCCATGTTGATCCTCATACTGACTGAGGAAGATGAGGTCATAAGAATCCGGCTCTTTTGATGACCTAGGTATGATACCAATGCGAATTAGTAGTGATCGGTTGGAGTATGAGCGGTATACCTCATCTCCGCAGGGCATAATAATGTTTGTAAAACATAATCAACCGCGTAGCATAACTGCTTATGTTGAACTACGAGAAACAATGATTGATGTTACATTGTTTACATAGGTATACATGTTCTTCATATTCCTTGATGAAGTGATTTCTTAAGTAATTGTTGATTACTTATTATCAAACATGTTGTTGAAATGGTTTAAATTACCTTGCTTATGTTATTCCTTAATTGTTATAACAAAGCTTCTGGCGGAGAGTTATAACTCTCGCTGGGATAATTATTTAAAATTGTCTCACCCCGTAGGTTTCAACTTTTTAGGTGGACGTCGAGGATGGAGAAACCAATCCGAGGGTGAGCAGTATCAGCAGCAGCAACACCAGCGACAGCAGTGAATCTCAGGTGGAGATATTGACTGTCAAGTCCTATAGTTAGTTGGTCTTATGTCGTCTCTGTACTCTCAGGTCCTAAGAGTCAGTAGATCTGAGATTTTGGTCTTTAATCTTGAGATTTTGTATCTGGATGTATATAATCACTCGAGAGGTGATTTAACATGATGTAATTGTTTATCTTGTTTCTTATAAAGAAGCTTCATGGTTTAAAGATCTTTTCTCCAAAAAGTTTTAAATTTTCAGGTGATTTTCATTTTCTGCTACTAATAAACTGCTTTCGCTTTAGTTGATCCCGTTTTAGCGATTGAGTCGCCACAGTTTAGCGATATCAAAGCTCTAGGTTCGCTGAGTCTACAGAAACATAGGACTTAGGATGTCAAGTCTATTCTTAGTGTTTTCCAGTATATCTAATAGTGTCTTCTACTCCTCAGGAGAAGAAGATAAGTAAGGATGTCTGGACCACACGAGGAGTATGTGGCAGAAAGTAGTGTTGCTGCACCTCGAGAAGGTGTGAGGAATCCGGGGATAGAACAGCCTGTACCTGAGCCACCCATGGAGCCACCTCAGTTTGACCCAGCTGATATGGGAAACCCAGTTGTTCAGACTATGTTTGGGCAGTTTATGACTGCCATGACACACATCACAGATAGGATGCCTATGCCTGCACCTAGGGCACCTACCCAACCTGAATGACAAGGTATCGGTAAGACGTTTGAACGACTTCATCGTGTCGGAGCAACCGAGTACTTTGGAATAGCTGACCCTGCAGATGCCGATCTGTGGTTGACCGAGTTAGAGAAGGCTTTTAGAATCCTGAACATCCCAGAAGCAGAGAAGGTTAGACATGCTATCTATCTTCTCAAGGGGAGTGCTGGTCACTGGTGGACCATGGAAGAGCAGAAGAGGCCTGGTGTGGAGGTTACCTGGGAAGTCTTCCAACGGGAATTTATTAATAGATATTTCCCTAAGACGTTCCTGGATGAGAAAATCTCTCACTTTGAGAGGTTAAGACAAGGTCTGATGAACATTAGCGAGTACGAAGCTAATTTCATGGAGCTGTTGCGGTTCTGTCCGCATATGGCTTCTACTGATGAAGAGAGGATAAGGCGGTTCGAGAAAGGGTTGAATGCTGAGTTGACTACTCCCGTGTCTGCCCTAGAGAACCGGGAAAGGTTTTCTACCTTCATTGAGTCAGTCTGAAGGATAGAAAGGTCTGTAGCTGAGAAGAGGCAAACCCATAAGAGATATCCTCAATTCCAGGGATCTTCATCTAGAAATTTCAAGAAGCCTAGGTTTCTTGCACCGACACCACCACCACCTAGACCTAGTGCTCAGACACAGTGGACACCGAGTAGAGGTAGAGGACGAAGCCTACCACTACAAGAAGCTCACAGTTCAGCATCGATGTCAGTTACAGGACCACCAAGACCACAACAACTGGAGAGAAGTTGTTACATCTGTGGAAAGGTGGGGCATCTGATGAAAGACTGTAGAGCTAGACCAGCAAGTGTAACCCAACCATAGAGGCAGAGTCAGAAAGGATCCTAGAGGAGGCAGTTTCAAGGAGCAGCTAGAGGACGTGGACAAGCGTCCCAGGCTGGATCGTCAGCACCAAATCAACCTCATGCGACAGCAAGGTTCTATGCAATGAACCCACCTGATGCAGTGATCAACCCTCGGGTTGTGGCAGGTCAGATGGAGTTGTTATATTCTGATATGTCTACATCCTGTGTTGTATCTGTTTTGATTGACCCGGGTGATACGCACTCCTTTCCCACTCGAAGAGTGATTCATAACTGCAATATGACCGTCAGTCATAGGGCAGATAGCTTGTTGCTTGAGACTCCGTTGAAAGGGTCTACTGTGTTGCAGGAGGTATGCTCTCCCTGCATCCTTTTCTTTTCTAATCATCGCATTCAAGTGGATCTAATACCACTTGAGATGCAAGGATTTGACATAATCCTTGGGATGGATACCTTGGAAAGGTATAGGGTTGTTTTGGATTGTAAATCCAAGCAAGTTGTGTTTGCTGATGAAAGCGACACATGGATCTTTCAAGGAGAGAGAAATATTCTACCCACCTATCTTGTGACAGCTATGGTTGCTGAGAAGCTGATGAGGCAAGGATGTTATGCATTCTTGGCCCATGTGGTAGATACTACCATGGAGAGTCCCAACCCTGCTGAAGTCCCTGTAGTTAGGGGATTCGAAGATATATTTCCTAAGGAACTTCCAGGTATACCACCGCCTCGGGAAATTTATTTTGAAATCAATTTGATCCCAGATACACAACCTATAGCACAGACACCATATAGGATGGCGCCTGCTGAGATGGCAGAACTCAAGAAGCAACTTCAAGAGTTGCTTGAGAAGGGTTTCATCCGACCGAGTACTTCACCCTGGGATGCACCGGTTCTTTTTGTTAAAAAGAAAGACGGTTCAATGTGTTTGTGCATTGATTAAAGATAACTAAATAAAGTAACAATAAAGAATAAGTACCCTCTACCGAGGATTGACGATCTCTTTGACCAGTTGCGTGGTGCAACCGTCTTCTCAAAGATAGACTTGAGGTTGGGATATCATCAACTCCGTATTAAGGATAGTGACATATCCAAGTCTACCTTCAGGACAAGGTATGGTCACTATGAGTTCACAGTTATGTCATTTGGACTAATAAATGCACCTGCTACATTTATGGAACTCATGAATAGAATCTTCTGACCTTTCCTCGATCAGTGCATTATTGTCTTTATAGATGACATTCTGATCTATAGTAGAGATGCTCAGCAGCATGAACAGCATCTTCGTCAGGCTCTAACTTTGCTAAGAGAACATAAGCTATACGCTAAGTTTAGCAAGTGTGAGTTTTGGTTGCTGGAAGTATCTTTCCTTGGACATGTGGTATCTGCTTCAGGTATTTGAGTTGACCCTAAAAAGGTAGAATCTGTTCTACAATGGGAACAGCCGAAGACACTGACAGAGATCTGTAGTTTCTTAGGGTTGGCTGGCTATTACCGAAGGTTCATTAAGAACTTCAGTTCTATAGCCTTACCCTTGACTAAGTTGACCCGGAAGGATGTTCCTTTTTTTTGGAGTGATAAGTGCCAGCAATCTTTCCAGTTGTTAAAAGAGAGGTTGACAAGTGCACCTGTACTTGTGCTACCTGAGCAAGGCAAAGGATATGTGGTTTTCTGTGATGCCTCCAAGAATGGACTTGGATGTGTGTTGATGCAGGATAAGCAAGTGATTTCTTTTGCTTCCCAATAGCTTAAGAAACACGAGGAGAATTATTCGACACATGATCTGGAGTTAGCTGATGTGGTTCATGCTTTAAAGATCTGGAGACATTATCTCTACGGAGAGACATTCTAGATTTTCACTGATCATAAGAACCTTAAGTATATCTTCTCTCAGCACGAACTTAACATGAGGCAACATCGCTGGATGGAGTTAATCAAAGACTACGATTGTACAATTGATTACCATCCAGGGAAGGCCAATGTAGTTGCAGATGCCTTGAGTAGGAATTCAGCAACATCAACCATGGATAGGGCATAACTAAACTCTTTAGTATGCTCTAGGAGAGATATGCTTATCTCCTTAAGGCAAGACAATGTACAGTTGAAGGTGTCATTGTTAACCGGGTTGTTGGCTGAGATGCATATCAAACCTACTCTAAGAGAGCAGATCAAGGAGGCACAGCAAGTTGATGCTACTGTTCAGAAAATCATATCGGAGTATGGTGATGAGAAAAGAGATGGTTTCCATGACTCAGATGATCAAGTAGCATGTTATCGTGGAAGGATGATAGTGCCAGATGTGGATAACTTGAGAAAGTTAGTCCTGGAATAAGCTCATTCTTTGATGTATGCCATGCATCCAGGGAGCACCAAGATGTATCAAAACTTAAAAGATATGTATTGGTGGCCTGGGATGAAGAAGGATGTTGCAGAGTTTGTGATGATGTGTCCTGTGTGTCAGCAGGTTAAAGTTGAACACCAGAAGCCTGTAGGAACAATGCAACCCTTACCCATACCATAGTGGAAGTGGGACCATGTAACCATGGACTTTATTGTTGGTCTACCCAAGACAAACAAGGGACATGATTCCATTTGGGTAATAGTTGATAGGTTGACAAAGACAGCTCATTTCTTACCTGTCAAAATAACCTATTCTGCTGAGAAGTTAGCATAATTGTATGTTGAGGAGATAGTGCGATTGCACGGAGTTCCAGTCACTATAGTTTCTGACAGAGGTCCTCAGTTTACGAGTCGTTTTTGGGAACGACTGCACAAAGCTCTAGGCACCCAGTTAAGGTTTAGTACAGCCTTTCATCCTCAGACTGATGGACAGTCGGAAAGGACTATACAGACCTTGGAAGACTTACTGAGAGCATGTGTTCTCCAGTTTACAGGAAGTTGGGATCTACACCTAAGCTTAATAGAGTTTGCCTATAACAATATCTATCAACATAGCATTGACATGGCACCTTATGAAGCTTTGTAAGGTATACGTCGTAGATCACCCTTATGTTGGTATGAGACTGGTGAACATCAACTGTTAGGTCCTGATCTTGTGCAGAAGACCACAGAAAAGATTAAAGTAATACAACAACAGATTAAGACTGCACAGGATAGGCAGAATACATATGTTGATAGACGTCGTAGACCCTTAGAGTTCCAGGTTGGAGACAGAGTGTACCTCAAGGTCTCACCTTGGAAGAGAGTTCTGAGATTTGGAAGGAAAGGGAAGTTAGCTCCTAGGTTTATGGGACCTTATCCAATCATTGAACGGGTTGGAAAGGTAGCCTATAAACTAGAGTTACCACCAGAGTTACAGAAATTACACCCTGTGTTTCACATTTCTATGCTAAGGAAATGTCACCCTGATACCAAATCCGTTCTACAACCTATGGAGGTAGAATTGAATGATGATATAACATATGAGGAAGGACCAGTGTCAATCCTTGATAACAGGATTAAACAGCTGAAAAAGAAAGATATAAGTCTTGTGAAAGTCCTCTGGAATCATCGTGGTGTTGAAGAAGCCACGTGGGAACTAGAGGAAGAGATGAGAAGGAAATACCCTGCTCTTTTCTCTTAATAAGTTTTGTTGATTTCGGGGATGAAATCCTTGTAAGGGGTGGATAATTTGTAACATCCATGACCTAGGTTATGAACTAACCCTAGGTGTTTTGCTTAATTATGTAATTTGATACTTGTGATTATCTTGTGGCATGTAATTAAAGCTCTTGAGGAACATAAGTTTCCATTTTCTGTCCTTTTTAAACAATGCTGTAGTATTGTTTTGTAATACAGGGACCTATGTGCAATTTACCCAATTAGAAGGGTTAACTTGCAACTTTCACATGTTAAGATGTTCCTTTGATGTTGTGACATCATAAGAATAAATACTATGAAGTATTATGGATTCCCCAAGCTTGGGCACTGAGATGCAGCTTGTGGGGCAATCCTTGTGCTTAAAATCCTAATTTTGGTGTAAAGTGCAATTTACCCAAAATATGGGGTGTAACTTGTAAAATACACCTTATAGAATATCTTTTATGACCCTTGGCATCAGTTAGAGTAATAATGATGAAGGGGGACACTTTATTTGAATAAACATATAATAAGGAACACCCTTGTAATTGAATAATCAAGTTATAAGTATAATAACCCTTTTATATGTGCACCTTAGTAGTAAGTTGACCTTCTTTGCCTTTAGTTCTTGGTCCTAGAAGGAGTTTTGATTTAGAAATAAGGGTAAGGGACGTGCAAATAAGAAAGGAGGGACCTAGATGAGAAATGGAGAATTAGTTGTCCTTATGTTGGAAATAATCCCAAAGTACATATACATCTTTCACTTGCAACCAAAGGCAACGTTTCCTTTCTTCTATCACTTATCACCTTGCTTGGACTGACTAAGTCAGAGCTTAGGAATAGAGGAGAACAGATAAGGAGAAGCTACGTAAGCTTGGACCATCTTTTTGCTCAAATTCATGAAGGAAGTTAGGTTACAAGGTTGGTTTTATGGTTTTCTTACTTAACTCTTTCTTTCTAGTCGATCTTTCCCAACCTTTCCTTGGAGAAACACCATTGGCCGACCTGTGGGGCTCAAGACGCCATTAAAGGCTTGAAATCTTGGAAGCTTGGAGCTCTAGGAATGACCTTAAGGCGGGTTATATAACTCTAAACCTTTTGCTTTCTTATGCATATCCTTGTTCTTGCAATTAGTAGTTAGTTCTTCTTCTTCCCCACTCTTCCTTGCACTTTTGCAAGCAAAACCACGAAGTAACCGACCTGACCTGAGGTTGAAGATGATGGGCATGATTTCCTAGGTAACTTTACCAAACGACCTTGGACCATTTGGTCCAAACGGTTTGCAAGACCGTTTGAAATCAAACGATCCCAAGACTGTTTGATTTCATGCGGTTTGCAAGACCGTTTAGATTCAAACAGTCTCCAAGACCGTTTGGCAAGTTTGACCAAGTGAAGACCATTCAGAGGTCTGTTGAACACCTGTTGAATTAATCATTTACAAGGAATCATAATCTAATTGCAAACCAATCATAAGTTGAAGGCACTTCAACCCTCCAAACCCTAATCGGGTTCAATTGATGATTTCAAGGATCGATTGTGTTGAACTTTGGGTTGAGGGGACCAAATGGTCTCAAGACCGTTTGGGAATCACTCAAACGGTCTCAAGACTATTTGGTGACTCCCCAAGACCATTTGGAGGTCTAGGGTTAAGGTAATTTGACCAATTGAGGGTCCACTCACATTAGGTTGTTGATTTAATTGAAAATGTTGATTTGTAACTTAATTAGGGTTCAACCCTTATCAAATTGACTTAGATTTTGATGTGACTTTGGGAAAACGGTATCAAGACCGTTTGGAACGTGTCCAAATGATCCCAAGACCGTTTGGGCCAAGTTGGGGCCCAATTAAGTGTCAATTGATGTCTTCAACTTCAATTAGACTCATGTTGATCAATGTTGATGGTTAACCGATTACAAACACTAATTGGATTGGTTTCAACCCTAATTGGCTATCAATTGAGGGTCAATTGAGTGTCCAATTGGTTAAGTCTAACCCTAATTGGCTCAATTGATAAGTGGTTAACATATATGAGGTCAATTGAGGGGTTCAACCTTGGAAACCCTAATCGATTATATGTGTTGATGTACTTTTTGGGTCCAGTCGATTTTGAGATGTTTGGACCAAACGGTCTCAAGACCGTTTGGGTTCAAATGATCTTAAGGTCGTTTAGATCCAATCGATCTCAAGGTTGTTTCAATTCATGCGATCTCAAGGTCGTTTCATTTCAAACGGTTTCAAAGTCAACTCTTTCAAACGGTCAACATGATGAAACAGTTTCAAGACCGTTTAAGAGAAAACGGTCTTGAGTGTCGTGCGATCTTGAAGTCAACCATGACCAAACGGTGAACTCTTCCAAATGGTCTCAAGACCGTTTGGAGGTTGAAGTGTGAAATCGTTTGGGGACTTTTAGGGTTAAGATTTCTTAATTCCTTGAAGGCTTAGTTGGTCCAATGGTTGTCTAACCTAAACCCTAATGATACCTAAAGACATTAAGGAGTTAAGTAACTAGTAGTTTGAACCATGTTGTGATCAAGGGTGAACATTACTAATGTACCCTTGGGGGGTTCAAGTAGACAAACATCCCTTGATCAAGCAAACCCTAATGACCATAGTGGTGATGACTTGACCTATGTAAATCAAGTTGAATTGACTTAACCTAATCTAGAGTGATGTAAACATCATGTAATAGTGAGAGGAGAAAGAAGGCTCCTAATATGAATAAGAATCAAGTAACATACCTTCAATATGTAAGAATGTACATGATTAGGGTATGATCCATCAAGGTGAGATCATGGAAACCCTAATTATGATGATTGGTGAATCTTAACCTAATTTGAGGGCATCAATGATGATAATTTCATACACTATGATGCTATGAACTCAATTCACTATGAAGTGAATAGTAAACCCTAATTCTAGGGTAATAACATGTAATGTGAATAGTAAACCCTAATTGAGGGTGATGTGTTGAAATGTACAATAAACCCTAATTCCAAGTTATGCTTTTAAGCATGAATCTTCATGATTATAAATAAGGTGAGGAATCATTATTCCTAATCATAATGAAATGGATTGGATAACCCTAGTTGATGTAAATAAGGGAACCTAGCCTTAATGAAGGCATGAAGGTACAACCCTTGAATTGAAAGATTATTTCTGCTTTATAAATTGCTAATCTGGAAATGAATTATTTATTGTTGTCAATTGAATTAACCATGCAGGTTCGTATAAGAGAATGATCATAACCAGGTAAGGGTTATGATATCATATTCATTGAAAGCATGTTATAGCTTTATGAATAGTGACATACTATGTTGCCTAGATTAAGTGGCATCATATGAGATTGATGGGTTGTAAGAGCCATGAGTAACATCAAGGTCATGTTGATTAGATGACTTATGATGCAATGATTGAGAATTGATATCCATATAATAACTGATGCGAGTTAAGCTTAATACATTTAGTATTTTTCTTATATAGCCGTTTCTTAAATAGTTAAATGTTTGAGAACATGCTTGATGCTAAAAGAATGCTGAAATGTACCTAACTAATCAAGTATAACCATACCATGTAGAGCCATGATCATAGATCCATCATTGTCAGAAGCTAAATGATGGTGAAATAGGTTTTCCTAAGGGAACTCCTAGATCACATACTTTTAAGTATGTGGGGGAATATGGATGTGAATATCCTTACATCTTAGTGTAGGAATTGATGTAGATGTACCTTAATCTATCAATCCTTCACTATATGTTTATGTCGGGGTGATGTTTCACTATTCTCCCGAGGGAATCTTTAATACCTCATCGATGAGAGATAAACAAGAGATCTTTCGAAAGCGAAGAGAGTACAGAATGCCACTGTGACTCTAATAGCAAAGTGCCAGAATACCCTGGTAAGCTATAGTAGTAGAGACACTAGATGTTCTGCATGTTGATCCTCATACTGACTGAGGAAGATGAGGTCATAAGAATCTGACTCGGTATACCTCATCTCCACAGGGCATAATAATGTTTGTAAAACATAATCAACTGCGTAGCATAACTGCTTAGGTTGAACTACGAGAAACAATGATTGATGTTACATTGTTTACATTGGTATACATGTTCTTCATATTCCTTGATGAAGTGATTGCTTAAGTAATTGTTGTTTACTTATTATCAAACCTGTTGTTGAAATGATTTAAATTACCTTGCTTATGTTTTTCCTTAATTGCTATAACAAAGCTTCTGGCGGAGAGTTATAACTCTCGCTGGGACAATTATTTAAAATTGTCTCACCCTGTCAGTTTCAACTTTTTAGGTGGACGTCAAGGACGGAGAAACCAATCCGAGGGTGAGCAGTATCAGCAGCAGCAACACCAGGGACAACAGTGAATCTCAGGTGGAGATACTGACTGTCAAGTCCGGTAGTTAGTTGGTCTTATGTCGTCTCTGTACTCTCATGTCCTAAGAGTCAGTAGGTCTGAGATTTTGGTCTTTAATCTCGAGATTTTGTATCTGGATGTATATAATCACTCGAGAGGTGATTTAACATGATGTAACTATTTATCTTGTTTCTTATAAAGAAGCTTCATGGCTTAAAGATCTTTTCTCCAAAAAGTTTTAAATTTTCAGGTGATTTTCATTTTCTGCTGCTAATAAACCGCTTCCGCTTTAGTAGATCCCATTTTAGCGATTGAGTCGCCACACCTAGATTGAAATATATCAACTTTTTTTAAAGGCCTAGTATCTATATCAAATGATTTTTCACCTCATCCAAGTCCATCGATTATGTGGCATTTCCTAGATGTTTAATATACCATGTTACTTTATAGTACAATGATGTGAAAGAGTATATCTCTTTCAAGAGGTGTGGGTCATCCTACCTAATCTGGTTGTTCTATTTTCACTTCTACAAAAAGGAGCTCATATTAATGATATTTAATATTCTGACCAAGCTTAATTAAAATTAGACTACTAAACATGTTACAAGTTGTCACTTTCCCAATCAAGTTTGAGAAATTGGATTCCTAATACAACCACACCTCACCTGATGTATTCACATGAGGTCCATAAGAATCTAGCAAAGAGTTGTTGCAAGTGCTCATGCCATTTGTTGAAATCATCATGGATTAAGAGAAGTTATTTTTACAGCCCAACCCAACCCAGACGCCCCACCACCTTTTCTCCTTCTATTGACAACGCAAGGTGGAACCCATGACCTCATGCTCACATGTGGGCTAAGTTTCCAATGGGATGGTGTTCTCTTACATTGATCCAATGAATCAAAGAGATAGTATACATCTATCAAATACATTGCATGTTGAAAAAATGTGATATGTTAATGTTTTAATTACAATAATTCTACATAAAGTCTCTTATCCATTTGCTTTTATACCCTACTTTTTAGGAATACAGTATTCCTCCTACACATAGTAAATATATTTGAGTCCCAAGTAAATGTGGCCAGAAGCCAAAGAGTCGCAACCGGGGTACAAAAACTATATATATATATATATTAATATTAGTATAATTTTGTGATGTGAAAGGAAAATTAAGTTCCCATGTTCTAGATATATTTTGGTAGTATTGTTGTCATTTTTGTTACTCTTTGTACAAATTTGGTACTATTAGCAAATAGTATCAAGGTATCTCACAATACTATTATAGAAACCAAGGAATTCCAAAAGTATACTCTCCTCCTCTCTTTTTTTACTACTTTTATCAATATATTTTCTACTATCAAGTATAAGAATTGGTATTTTTTAAAATTAGTATAGCTTACATATCTCTTGGTACCATTAGTGGTTTTTTATTAGTACACAATCGATACTAAAAATTATTCATAACAACATCAAAATAAATGAGTAAATTACCAAAAAGTACTTCCATACTCCCTATTTTCTAATTTCCTCCTCTTTTGTATAGAGATAATCTAATTTTGCTTGAGGTAGTGGCATCTGGAATGATGAAAATGATATTACATGCAGAAAATGTTGGAAATATTGACCATTATATAATGCAATATGCAACCATGGAAATTAACAGAGCAAGAAACACAAGGAAAGATACAAATTGGAAATGATAAACCAAAGCATACATATGGATCAAAATACCAAGCAGAGACAATAATTTATCCCAGAATGAGCCATCTGCAAAGGAATTGTCTTAGATGAATTAACGTCCAGGCCAATGGTGCAACTATGTGTCTGCACTTTTTATCCCAGGATTAAACATTCACACTGTCAACATATACCCCTTATAGTGATTGAAATTTTAACATGCCTCAATTTCCTAGCAAATCATTTAGAAAAAACAATTATAGTTGTTTGCATTAGTAAAGAGAAGTAAGAAGACATTTTGCCCATACATCAATTGTCACAATAATGATAGGGTTAAAAAATACTATCTCAAATGTATAACCCTAATCACTTTTTAGGACTATTTAAGCAACATGTATTAAACTCTCTCTCTCTCTTACAATCAAATTTTCAAATGGAAGGATCAACAAATTAATAGAATATTCATTGTAATCATAAATGACCATGTATTATTTGGATTTCATAATTCAACAACTACTTGGATATAATTCAACTGGTCAAATACAAGGGGTCAAATCATCATCATCATCATCATCATCATCTGAGCCTCAGCCCCAACTATGTTGGGGTCGGCTACATGGATCCTTCATTTCCATTCAGCTCTATCATGGGCCATATTCTAATTGAGATGTAGAGATTCAAAATCTCTCTTTATAAGCTCATCCCATGTTAATTTAGTCCTTCCTCTTCTTCTATTTATAGTGCTTGGCTCAATAGCATTGCTTCGTATAGGCGCACTAATAGGTCTATGTTGCACATGTTCGTACCATCTAAGTCGGCCCTCATGCAACTTGTCCTCAATGCTCGCCACCCCCACTTTATTCCTAATATAGTCATTTCTCAAGCGATCTTTTCTTGTCTTCCCACACATCCATCTCAGCATATGCATTCCAGCCACGTTCATCTTGTTGAGACCTTGTTTCTTCACCGCCCAATATTCACTCCCATAGAGCATGGCTGGTCGTATAGCTGTTCTATAAAACTTACTTTTTAACCCGAGAGGGATCTTCTGATCGCATAATACTCCAGTTGCACTCCTCCATTTCAACCATCTTGTAGTGATCCGATGACAAACATCATTTTGGACATCCCCATCTACTTGAATAATAGAACCCAAGTAACATAATTTATTACATTTTGGTATATCTACTTTGTCCAACTTGGCTCCATCATTCACACTGTAAGATTGGCTAAAATTACAATTCATATACTCAGTTTTGCTCTTGCTAATCATCAATCCATTTGATTCCAATGCCTTTCTCCAACATTCTACTTTATCATTCAATCCATCTTTAGTTTCATCAATCAAAATAATATCATCAGCAAATAACATACACCATCCTGAACATTCTTTGTCAACTCATCCATAAAAAGAACGAATAGATATGGGTTGAGTGTGGATCCTTGGTGTACCACTACCGTTATAGGAAAAGTTGGTGTCTCTCCTCCAGGAGTCTTGACACTAGCAGTAGAGCTATCATACATGTCTTTGATCAAGTCAATGTATTGGATTGACACACCCTTTTTCTTCAAAACCATCCAAAACACTTCTCTGGGTACTCAATCATAAGCCTTTTCTAGATCGATAAACACCATATTGAGATATTTTTTGCTTTGTCTATACTTCTCCATAAGCCTCCTTATAAGAAAAATAGCATCTTTTGTTGATCTTCCAGGCATGAAACCAAATTGGTTGTTTGATACCTGCGTTATAGATCTTAACCTCTGCTCAATAATCCTCTCCCAAAGTTTCATCGTGTTACTCATCAGCTTGATACCTCTGTAGTTTGTACAGCTTTGAATGTCACCTTTGTTCTTGTAGATGGGGACTATAGTACTATTTCTCCACTCATCCGGCATCTTCTTGGTCTTCATGATCTTGTTAAAGAAATTTGTTAACCACGCAACTCCCTCATCCCCCATACTCTTCCATACATCAATGGGAATACCATCTGGTCCGCATGCCTTTCTCATTTTCATCTTTTTCAAAGCATTCTTGACCTCAAATGGTGAAACTCGTCATGTGTAAATGATATCTCTTGTATTCATGTCACACGAGTTGCTAACATTATATGCAGTAGCTCCATTGAAAAGCTTATGGAAGTAATTTCTCCACTAGTTCTTGATATCATCATCCTTCACCAATACTCTACCATCTTCATTCTTGATGCATTTTACTTGACTCAAGTCTCCTCCTTTCCTTTCTCTTATACAAGACATTTTATATATATGTTTTTCCCCTTCTCTAGTGTCCATCTTCTTATACATATCATCAAAGTATCTAGACCTTGCCTCCCGAACAACCTTTTTAGCTTCTTTCTTTGCTTGCTTGTATCTTAAATACAAGGTGTCAAATACAACTTGAATAACACACATTCTCAGATCTAGTTGCAACTGGTTAAATATAGGTTCTTATGAGCAATTTGCATTACTTGAATAGAAGTACTCGAGACAAGCTCAACTGCTTGAATATGCTACACATAATCACTTGAGTGAATGTCGAATATGCTTCTAAAGGGAAAAAAATTCATTTCTAACATTTTAAGTATAAAAATAAATTGGTAAGTAAGCAACATTCTCCTAGGTCCTAAGTAAGCAACATTTTTAGCATCCATGCGTTCCCAATATGGTGTGTGTGTGCATGCATGTATGCGTGTTCCACCATTCCCTTTTCTAGTTGTTTATACAAGACTTCACAAACCTTATCAAATTTAAGGATTGGTTCCATGCAGGAAATGTTGGACTAAGGAGTCCATTTTCCACACCTTCTACACACCACACTACAAAGTGATTAAGCTACTACATGTATATGTTCCATATCTAACAATCACCCATATATTCTAATAGTAAAGTACCCATAGAAGTTGATATCATATTACGTTGTTCAGTAGTGGTACCTTCAGGTTTATACCACATCTAAGTTCCATGGCATTACCCTCTTAAGAACTATGTGAACATTTATCTAGGACATGAACCTTGGATGTATATGCATCTATTGATAACTATATAATAAAGGATATGGCATTGATATATAAGGTTGATGCAATATTGTCTATGTATCTTTATCATTTATCATACTTATTTATAGAGAATAACCCAATTCCCCCCTATTGCGGCCTTACAACATCAATCACTAAGTTGGTCATCTCTAAGGATTTACTTCTAACATTGTATACTAAGACATAATCCCATTCAAAGAGTAATTCTCTTACTTACAATTCATGAGACACAATTTCTACACGGCAGTCATACTGATTCATAAGAACCAAAATTGCTTTTTATGTGTCATCAATTTACCTGATAGTTTGTTATTATTACATTGAACCTCATTTGTGGGATGTCCCCTATGTTTGGTTGTATTTTTACTATCTTTGAATAAGTCATGGGTTTCATTCCCACTCCCAACCTAGATTTATCCCCTATGGATACAAGAAGTACCTTATCAGTTGGATATGTTGTATTATCTTTGGTACTAATGTAATCAATACCAAAACCCAATTAGACACAAGCTCAAAATCTTTAAATTGGTAATTATTGTCCTAAATTTAGATTGCAGGAAATAGTTCTTTAACCATAGGTAGTTTTCCATAAGTTCGTTTATCCATTCAACTTCCATCCTAGTTTTATCAGAAGTACATAACTCAACCTCAAAGGTGGACCTACGTAATAAATTTTCTTTCTTAGGCCTCCATGTGACAACACCACCCCTAAAATAAACATATATCCAGATACCACATTACTCCCATAGTTCTTAGCTATCCAGTTTGCATCACTTAATCCTTCAAGAATTGAGGGACATTTTCCATAAAGCAAACCATGAGAAAAAAAATCCCTTAGATATCTAAATACCATTTATAGAGTTTCCCAATGAAATATTTGGAAAACTTGGGTATCATATTAAGTTGTATACAACAAATAGAATGCCTAATTGTGTATAGTTTATAAGATACACTGAACTTCCAATAATATGAGAGTATATTAATTGAGACAAAAAAATATCAAGTTCGTTCTTGAACAATGATTTAGAAGGATCACATGGAGTTTTGATAGGTCTACAAGATGTATGATCAAATATCTGAAGCACTTTCTCAAAATAGTGAGATTGAGAGAGTGCCCTGCCGTATTTAAAATTTTTTTTTGGAAGTCAGGCGATAGTTTTATTCATATTTCCCACCTCATGCAAGCATATTCAATTGCAAGTTACATATTTTGGAAATTTGTGATGAATTGAACATGGTAGTACTACCACCATTACAAATTTGTACCTAACCAGTGTCAAGTACTATTTTAGGAGGTTTATCATAGAATTGAACTACAATGTTGTTTTCAAAAGTGAAACTTTGCCAAGGCATTAGTTAGACCATTGTTCTTTCTTTCTTTATAGGTAATAGGAGTGGCATCCCTAAGGATTGTTTGGGGCCCTTTGATGATGTTTTCATAGTGAGGGTATCTTCTGTAATCATCTTTTAACATCTTAGTTGCTTGCAGGCTATCCGTCACCACAGTGGCACCATTCATAGGAACGGTTTTGATGATTTTAACTTCCAGTATGATGGCCATAAGCTCAGCCTCGAGGGGATTGTCCGCTGTAATTAGTTGTCCTACTCCTCCCATCCATTGGTTGTTCTAGTTTTTAATGACAACCGCTATAGCTCCTCTTCCTTTCTTCCATGCAACATCGGTATGCATGGTTAGGAGGCTAGTGTTGAGAGTCTCTTGAAGATCTGTCTAGTGTGTGAGCTTTGTAATTTTCTTGAGTTCCCAGGCTCTCACAAACATTCTTGTTTCCATCAGTATAAAATTGACTTGTTGTGGGGTGATCGTCTGTTGCCCATCGAATATCTCCAGGTTGCATTGTTTCCATAGAGCCCAGCACGTTATGAAGAAAGTATTCCTAGTTTCCTCTTTGGACCTCATGTTCTGTCCAATCCATTTCTCGAAGTAGTTTGTAGTCTAGAAAGTAGAGGGCATAACAAGGATAGGTAATTGTTGCCAAACGGGACACACCTTTACACAGTCTCTGAGAGCATGGAGGTTGGTTTCTTCAGCAGCGTTGCATCTACTACAGGTGGAGTTAGTTGTCATCTGCCGATGCCAATAGTTCCAATTTGTGAGTAGAGATCCATTAGCAACAATCCACATGAAGGTTTTGACTTTCACAGCTACCTGAGCGCTCCATATAAGCCTCCATTGCCCAGGTCACTTGACTTCAGTATTTGCACATAAGGTTGTGTAAGCATACTTGGCCGTATAGCTTCCTCCCTTGTTGAGCTTCCACACACATATATCATCTGCCTCAGGATCGATGGGGGTGGATTATGTAGACTTCCTGGGCAACGTTTGATGGAAACCAATGCTCAAGGAACTCTCGATCCCACTTAGCTTCCAAGTTGATGATATTGCTTACCTTCATATCACTGAGCTCATCTGGGATGATCTTCACAGCATGATCCTTCAAGCGGGCGTCGCTCGGTAGCCAAGTATCATTCTAGGTGTTGATGCTATTTCCACTTATAGGGCTTAGGTAAGTATTAGCCTCCATAAATGGGCTCGATTGTAGCACGTATCTTGCCAGCTGAGATAGATTAGAGTGTGACATTGGAGCCTTATTCAACAGTTTATCTTTCATGGCCACGCTCCATAAGGTTTTCCTTCCACTATGGATGTCCCAGTTGTGCCTCAAGAGTAAGGCTTGGTTCCAATCTCGCATAGCTTTGAGCCCGAGCCCCCCATGGACTTTCTTGTTGGTTATGCGGTTCCAAGACATTAGATGTGTCCCTCTTTTGCTGCGTCCACCACTCCATATGAAACGCTTGATCTCCCCATATATTCTATTGCATAGCTGGAGGGGAAGCTTCACCGTTTGCATGACGTAGGTTGGAATAGTGGCTAGAGTGCTTTTGGCAAGGCATACTCGTTCGGACATGGATAGGTTTTGTGTTGCCCAGGAATTGACTCTATTGGTCACTCTGTCAAGAACTTCATTGTATGTCCTCTTGTTCACCCTCGTGTGAAGGATAAGGACACCTGGATATTTCCCTAGGTCCTGTGTCCTTTGAAGCTCACTGCCTGTGCAAATCTGTTTGGCCTCCCGAGTTGAGACACTCTTAGAAAAGAAGACTCTGGTCTTTTCAATAGATATAGCTTGACCAGAGGTGAGTTCAAACTCCCTAAAGCATTGCATAATGGTGTCTATATTTGTTGTATTTGCTTTGGCGAATAAGAGTATATCATCGGCAAAGCACAGGTGAGCGATAAACGGCCCCCTCCTACCCAGTTGTATGGGTTGCCATCTTTTGGCTCTAACACAATCTTCGATGATTTGGCTCAGTCGTTCAATGCATAGAACAAATATGTATGGGCTCAAAGGATCGCCTTGCCTAAGCCCTCCTTGGGTTTGAAGCTAATCGAGCTCCTACCATTCCATGATATGGTGGAGCTGCCCAGAGTGATCGAATTCATAATATAAGCTATCATGCTGGTGGGGATGTTGATTCTCTTTAAGGTGTCTTCAATGAAATTCCATTCCATTTTATCGTATGCCTTTGTGAGGTCAATTTTGATGGCCGTTGTCTTCTTCGAATTATTCCTTTTCATACTATGTATGATTTCCTATGCAGTAGTGATGTTGTCTGAGATCTTCCTTCCAGGTACAAAGGCGCTTTGTGAGGGGTTAATCCAGCCCAGTAGCTACTTCTTGAGTCGTTCAACTACAACTTTGGATCATAACTTAAGGATAGTGTTGTTGAGTAAAATAGGGTGAAATTCACTTTTGTTCTCCGGTCTGGGCACTTTGGGAATGAGAACCATGTTGCATCATACAGGTGTTCGTCTAGATTCATGGAGCTAAGGGCCTCTTGGATAGTTCTACAAACAATATCCTTGACAGTTGGACAATTTGACAAGAGGAAGTGGGTTGTTGTGCCATACGGTCCCACCGCTTTGTAGGGATCCATAGATTTTAGGATTTCTAAGATTTCTGATGATTGGACCTGCTTGGACAAAGAACGGTGCTCGTCATCAGATAAAGTAGAGAAATGGGATGGCATCTTGCTGATGTCTAGTTGGTTTGTATTGCTGGGAGTGGTGAAAAGGTCTATGAAGAAGCCTATAACCAGCCTGAAGATGTCGTCTTCATCAGTAATCCAATCACTTGTAGGACCTTTGATTGCGCTGCACTTGTTGGATCGTTTCCTTTGATTGGCATATGCATGATAGAACTGAGTATTGGAATCCCCCTCCCTAAGCCAATTGATGTGGCTCTTCTACTTCTAGTCCTCCTCCTCATGCTTGAGAATGAGATTAAGTTCAGCATGCATATGAATACATAAGTTGTCTATTGTTTTGTCATACCTATTACAAGATTCTTTTGAAGGATATTGATGTTTCGCAGCATGCGATCCTTGTTGGCTCTTTTTTGTTTATGCTTCTCTGAATCCCAGGCACAGAGGTGAGGCTTGGCCAAGGCAAGGGACCCTTGAAAGTTCAGGTCTTTACGCCAACTGCATTCAAGGCAAGGGGCGAAAGAGCGGTCCGTTACCCAGGAAGCCTTGGTGAAGAACCTCCTCTAAGTTCTCGGGCCTTTCTCTATCTGGATCAGCAAAGGGCAGTGGTCAGACTCGACCTTGGTGAGGTGGATCACTGCTACCTCTGGGAAAGAGTGTAGAAATTCATTGTTAGCCATGCTCCGATCTAATCTGCTCTGCTTGAGACCATGTCAGAAGGTAAATCTTTGCCCTGAGAAGCCGAGGTCAGTAAGTCTAGCTTCAAGCATGGTGGCAGAGAAAAGTTAAGCTTCTCAATGATTATACGTTTGGTAGCCTGCTGTCTCAGCGGGGGTAGTAGTGGTGTTGAAATCACCCACGACGATCCAAGGCTCATAGAACCATTTGCCCATATCGCAGATGTGTTTCCAGAGGAGGTTGTGGATCTGAAGGTGTGGGCTGGCATAAATGAAAGTGTTGGATAAATTGGACATTATAATAAATCCCTTTGTTTCGATGATGACAAACATTTCATTCTTGTTGATCTAACGTGCTACTTGAGTGTTGCAGGAATAAAGTGGATGACAAAGCTCTAGGGAAACTATACGCTTGAATGATTGTAAAAGTAATACAATGTAATCAATTGTAAACTTGTACAAATATATATAATGTACAAGTACTTAGATCTCATGTAAATCAAGCGTTAGATCTTCCCTAGCCAATCACCACACTTAGACAGGTCATCCCTTTCAAATAGGTTCACAAATGCACACTCATACATTTACTTAGTGCCTAAATTGAAAGATTGAAACAGGGTCAATCTCGGTCGACCAAACTCCTCGACCGAGACACTCTCGGTCGACAAACTTCTCGACCGAGAATGACCCAAGTAGCCGTTAGACACAGCTGACAAAGTAGTTGGCAGTTGCAAATGAACGTTGATCCAGAGAGCATGTCGGTCGACAAAACTTCGACCGAGTAGGTATCTCGATCGACAAATTGTCGACCGAGATGGTCTCTGACAGCAACTGCAGAATAAAGTAACTAGTCGTTACTAATGCACCTAACTTATATCTAACGGCTAGTTAAACACTTAGAAACCCCTAGAAGTTGTCTAGAACGTCCATAAGCATCCTTAGGCCATTCCTATAAATAGGACAAGCCATAGGACACCTAAACTCACTTGTTTTACACTTGCTACACTTGAGAAAATACTTGTGCTATACTTGAGCTTGAATACTCACTTGCAATCTATTTTAGAGCAATAGAGCAATTCCTACACTTGCCATTCATTCCTATTGCTCCCATTTCGTGTCCTATAGGCTAGTATCTCCTATCCACTACAATCACATTGTCATACACATTGGTTAGGAGATCTATACGCTTGATATAGGCAAATCAAGCCTTGTGCTTACAACGGTATTGTAATTTCTATTTTCCTTCTTGTTCCTTTTTATCCTTTGTACTCTCCTTGCTACTCCTAGGGTTGGAGGCTGCGGATTGGAGAGGGTTGACTTCTCAGGTGGAGAAGGGGGACTTCAAGCTACTTCAAGAAGGCTATCGCACGGGAAGCTACTTCAGAAGGCTGGTGCAACGGGAGTTGGTGCACCTACTTCAAGGGAAGGCTGCTTCAAGGTTGGGCGATTACTTCTAGGTGAAGGCTGCTTGAAGGGTTTGGGAAAAGAAATTGTATTTTATGTAAAGTCCTTGCGAGGTAATAAAATAAATTTCTTTTCAAATCCCGGTTGGGTAAGCAACCGGGTAGTGGACTGACGGCTATAGTATTTGCTATAGTTGGAACCACTCTAAACCCTGTGTCTCCTTGTCCAATATCTTCATTGTGGTTGTTTGAGTTAAATTATTATTAAAATCTTTATAAAACTCTATTCACCCCCCCTCTAGTAGTTTTCAGTTGGTATCAGAGCAGGCTTCAAGGAACCCTAACAAGGTCTTGAAGAATGAAGGGTGGAGGTGACTACAACCGCAGGCAAAGGAACAACTTGGACCAACCTACAACAAGTTGCAATTGGTGTCTAGGACCAAACCATACAACAATCGGTTGTCCATGGAGAGAAAAGAAGAAAGAGGAAAAGCACAGAAATTGTCTCATTGCTACAACCAATGAAGAAGAAGAAGAAGAAGAAGAGGTAAGCCTTCTTGATTTATCAAAAGAAGAGCTAATTTCTAGTCTTGAAGAAACTCACAATAAATATATTGAGTGCAAGAAGAAATTAAAGAAATCTAGTAAAGCAAACGATGAGTTAAATACTAGACTTCTTGCTCTTACATCCGAAAATGAAGATTTAGATGCTAAATTGAATACTCTTGGTTTTTAAAAAGATAGCATTGTTTCTGAAAACCGTACATTGAAATCATCTCTAAGTAGTAGTGATGTGAAGATTTTTACTCTGGAAACAAATTATGATCTTCTATATCAAGAAAAGGTTGAATTACTTGCAAAGTTAAATGATTTTCAAAAACAACCTATTTTGTGTACACATCTAGATTATGATAATATAGTAAAAGAAAGGAATTCTTTATCATCTAATCTAGATCAAGCAAAACTAGATATTAAGAAAAGAATGGATGAGATCGCTAAGTTGCAACAAGAAGTTAGTAGGTTAAGCAACAATGGAATCCTTGATAGAATTTTGGATGATTCCTATCATCAAATTGGGAGAAGAGGACTAGGTTATAAGCCCAAAGAGAAATCTCATCAACAACCTAGTTGGAGAAAGACACGAGCACATCAAGCCACATTTGTACCAAAGAACAACCTAGAACAAAACCATAGAAAAACACTTGAGGTTGATTCTATATGTTTCCATTACTGCTCACGTCTTGGACATTACTCTTTTTCATGCCCATACAAGAAAAAGAATGTTGAGTTAGTATGGGTTCCGAAACCCCCAAATTGAATTGATTAGACTAAGTTGAGATATGACCGAAGACTTTAAATTACACATCCTTATGTCTATCTCAACTTAACATAAAGGGATAACAAAATGATTCAAGTAACTAAAATCTCTAACTTGAAAACTTATCTTAATTAAGGTCCTCAAAACTTAATTTTTTTTAATATGATTAGTTGAGATTTGATCTAAATATTACTTTGATATTCATATGTTTTATCTCAACTAAAACTGATTCTTAAACTGCATAATTGAATTAGACATAGTCTACATTTTACTCGAAATCAATAAATAGTTCTGTAGGTAAAACAGAAACCTTGTCGGTTGAGAAATCGTCGACCGAGCAGTCAGTCGGTCGAGAAATCGTCGACCGAACTGGTCACTGATTTCAGTCTGCAGCGAAATTACTGAACAACTGATTGATCAATGGCTATCTATCTGTTGTTAATGACTGCTTTACAAAACAAGTTGAAGATCTTTTTGAATATAAATGACATCATTCTCTAAGTTGAAAATCAAGTTTAGAAATCCCTATTTTATAATGTTTTACATGATTTTCTTTAAAGCAGCTATCTAGATAGAAATCATGTGTTATGACATTCAGTTTAAATGATTACAATCACTGTATTTCATGAAATTATCATTCTATTGGACATGCTTTCACTATTTCATCATTAAGCATGTTGTTGTGTTAACACAAATAGATAATGATAATTGCATGCGTGAGTCTTGATGATAAGCAAGCAAAATAATTCATTGGTGATATGACTATTAAAAATGCTTGCAAAGAACACAATGTTACAAAATTTCTCAAATTGATATCTTTAAAAAGACTTGAGATATTAATCATGCTTTCATTGTTAAGAAAATATTTTCATATTGAGTATCACTTAACATGCTTCATCATGATCATTATGTTTCATTGGTGTAAAATAAGCTTTGATTCATATATACAAACCATGAATGATCATTGTGATTCAGAAAATTGCAAATGTCATTAGCATAAAAGCATCTTGACATAATAGATAATGCTTGTGTACACAGCTTGTAATGATGATGTTGCTATGACAAGCCAAACGGTGCCTCTTAGAACAAAATATTAATGTTTTTATCTATTTGCTTGTTCTAAGAAATCAAAAGCAAAAATCTTGACTTTAAGATATTAATCTTGCTTTCAAAATATATGTTTCTAAAGGATCTTATGATAAGGGTATAAGAAGAAATGGGATTTGATATGTATGTACCCATAGCAAAGCATATGAAACATCTTTTACAATGAATGTAAAACATGCATTCTAGAAAAATCAAGGTCAAAGACTTCACTATGATGCTCATATTAAGTCTTCATAATAGGTATATCTTAATGTGCTTCAAAATTGATAATTATAGCTATCTGCAGAAATTATACTTCACATATGAATATTTATCTTGGAAATCTGCAGAATTTGCCTCTTGGTTAAAATTAAAATTGACCAAGGGGCGCCATGGTCGTAGTCAAGGGCGACCTAAAATAAGCTTTGACAAAATGCTTATTTGGACATCATTTTATTGCACTTAATCTTAGTATACTTTTGATAAAGGTCAAAATCAAAATTTAAAATTATTTGTGACCTTAGAAGCATCAAACTGCTTAAATTGTAAGATTAAGGAGGAGCTCATAACAACAAATTGGTTTAATTGATTAAGAAGCTTAGAAAAACATTGTAAACATCTTTTGAAGCTTGTTACGACCTTAGTATTTTTACTCTTGATTATGAAGAAATCTATGAATTTCATAAAAATGATATAGCTTGTACTTAAAGGAACTCTCTAAACAAATCAGGGCTTAACATCCCTTGCATTTGGTTGGAGACATTTTTATGTACTCTAAGATTAAAAGATTCTCATTTAATTTAGGGCTTAACATCCCTTGATAAATGAGAAATAAATATACATTCATCATAAGCTTAAAGGAATCTCATATCATTTCAAAGCTTAACATCCTTTGCAAATGATTGAGACACAAATTGTGGATAAAATTAGACAAAAATGATATTAAATCCATGTTCCTAATAGGATATCTATTTAAGGGGGAGCTTAATATAAAATTAAGGGGGAGAAGAAATAAAATGTTCAAACTGGATATCTTTTTGAAATGACAAAGGGGGAGAAAGAATATAAAATCAAAAATATAAATGAGTTTCATCTTGATGGCCAGCACTCACTTGTAAAACAAGAATGGCTACAAAAGGTAATCCTCAGGTATGAAACTCACATGCTTTATATTTCCTTATTTCATATTTTAGGAAATGTTTGTCATCTTCAAAAAGGGGGAGATTGTTGGATAAATTGGACATTATAATAAATCCCTTTGTTTCGATGATGACAAACATTTCATTCTTGTTGATCTAACGTGCTACTTGAGTGTTGCAGGAATAAAGTGGATGACAAAGCTCTAGGGAAACTATACGCTTGAATGATTGTAAAAGTAATACAATGTAATCAATTGTAAACTTGTACAAATATATATAATGTACAAGTACTTAGATCTCATGTAAATCAAGCGTTAGATCTTCCCTAGCCAATCACCACACTTAGACAGGTCATCCCTTTCAAATAGGTTCACAAATGCACACTCATACATTTACTTAGTGCCTAAATTGAAAGATTGAAACAGGGTCAATCTCAGTCGACCAAACTCCTCGACCGAGACACTCACGGTCGACAAACTTCTCGACCGAGAATGACCCAAGTAGCCGTTAGACACAGCTGACAAAGTAGTTGGCAGTTGCAAATGAACGTTGATCCAGAGAGCCTGTCGGTCGACAAAACTTCGACCGAGTAGGTATCTCGGTCGACAAATTGTCGACCGAGATGGTCTCTGATAGCAACTGCAGAATAAAGTAACTAGCCGTTACTAATGCACCTAACTTATATCTAACGGCTAGTTAAACACTTAGAAACCCCTAGAATTTGTCTAGAACATCCTTAAGCATCCTTAGGCCATTCCTATAAATAGGACAAGCCATAGGACACATAAACTCACTTGTTTTACACTTGCTACACTTGAGAAAATACTTGTGCTATACTTGAGCTTGAATACTCACTTGCAATCTATTTTAGAGCAATAGAGCAATTCCTACACTTGCCATTCATTCCTATTGCTCCCATTTCGTGTCCTATAGGCTAGTATCTCCTATCCACTACAATCACATTGTCATACACATTGGTTAGGAGATCTATACGCTTGATATAGGCAAATCAAGCCTTGTGCTTACAACGGTATTGTAATTTCTATTTTCCTTCTTGTTCCTTTTTATCCTTTGTACTCTCCTTGCTACTCCTAGGGTTGGAGGCTGCGGATTGGAGAGGGTTGACTTCTCAGGTGGAGAAGGGGGACTTCAAGCTACTTCAAGAAGGCTATCGCACGGGAAGCTACTTCAGAAGGTTGGTGCAACGGGAGTTGGTGCACCTACTTCAAGGGAAGGCTGCTTCAAGGTTGGGCGATTACTTCTAGGTGAAGGCTGCTTGAAGGGTTTGGGAAAAGAAATTGTATTTTATGTAAAGTCCTTGCGAGGTAATAAAATAAATTTCTTTTCAAATCCCGGTTGGGTAAGCAACCGGGTAGTGGACTGACGGCTATAGTATTTGCTATAGTTGGAACCACTCTAAACCCTGTGTCTCCTTGTCCAATATCTTCATTGTGGTTGTTTGAGTTAAATTATTATTAAAATCTTTATAAAACTCTATTCACCCCCCCCCCTCTAGTAGTTTTCAGAAAGTAGCAAGATAGGAATTATTAACTCTGCAAGTGACAAATTGATGATGCGTCTTGAGAACTTCCACTTCGTAGATGGCTGAGTTCTAGTAGAGCAAGATCCCCCCCAAGAAACTGCTGGCTTCAGATCTGTGGGAGTTCGAAAAGACCAGCTTCTTAATGGTTCTAATTGCTTTGACAACGCTGATCCTTGGCTCGAAGATGGTGGTGATGGCAGGTTTATGGATTGAGACAAGTTCCTTTAGAACTCTATAGGTGTCGTCGTTTCCAATACCACAGACATTCCAACACATGAGTTTGGACATAGGAGGTGGCTGTGAGGATTGAACTAGGCAGGCGAGTTAAGCTTGAATCTCATAATTCTCCTTATTTGCAGCGACGTTCAAGGCTTCCAAGATCATCTCCATATTTGGGGTTCCTCTTAGCCTTGGGCTCCTTCTCGCTCCTTCAATTACAGATCTCATTGTCCCCGACCTCTTCATCTTAGTTCAGCTTCCTTTGAACATTTTCCTGCTAGTCAATTTTTTAGGGGTAGTGTTGTTTTCCGCCAATGAGCCAACATCCCATTTCTTCCTCCCACTTCGGTTGGTCTACCTTGTAGCAGTGGTAGTATCAGGTTCTTCAGCATCCGGGATAACCTCAATTACTTTGTCTACCTCCGGGTTAACCATTGTGTGGTCCTTGGTGTGGGTATCGCACTGGTCCGTCTTCTGGCTGCCTGAGGTTCAGTCGATCTGATTTGAGATGTTTCTGAGAGCTTCCACCTTTTGCTCAGCGGTCTCGGTTGTGCTAACAGTCTTCTTCTTCCTCCATATCTTAGGGGTCTTGTGTCCTTATGAGCAATCTATGACCTGCTTTTCTTGTTGGCTTATGTTTAGGATCACTTCAGTGTTTTCATCATCTTCAATGAGTTCGTTGAACCTATTCCTCACTGTCGTGGGTATATCAGGCAGTTTACCAGGTACTTGTTCTTTTCCCTGACGGCCACGTCTGTGACACTGAGTCCTCCATGGATTTTCATACGCGGTGTGGGCTGCTATCTTGGTTGGGGGTGGTTCATTTCTGTTCATTTCTTGGTGCTCAACTCCTGGGGTACATTGCATCGATGTGTGACCCTCCTCGCCGCAAGCTGCGCATTGAAATGGAAAGCCTTCGTATTCTATTTCATGTTTTATGCCATTGATCATGATGTAGGGCACCAAATCTATCGTGGTGTCAAGCTTGACAGTGAGCCTAGCAAACTTGCTTCTTCTTTGTTGGATAGTATGATCGTCAACCTTGATCAGTTGACCCAAAGCCTTACCGATACAGTCAAATATGGTTTGGACGTAAAGGTGTAGCGGTAGGTTGAGGATTCTTACCCAGCAGACTATCTTACTAGGAAGATTGGGTGAAGGGATAAAGGAAGGATGCCAGTCCCAGACGATCAGGTTACAACCAAATATTTTCCAAGGTCCTCCTGCCATGGCCATCTCATAATCACACCGACATGAGAGTTGGATAACAAAATGATTCAAATCCAATTCGTAGATGTTATATTTTCATACTAGACTCCACATAGCTTGCAAGTGATCACTTAAGATCATATATCTGAGTTGGGTGCCCACGGCTTTCACAACAACAGTGTATTTCCATGGTCTAACGAGGAAATCTTCATACATCAGATCGATGGTGATTTTTGGTTGTTCATTAGACATATGTAGGTTCACCGCCTCCGGGTCCAGATGTTCTTCGAAAAGCTTGTTGAGGAACAGATCGGTTGCTCTATTCACCGCCGATCTGGTGTTTGATCTGGAGTTATTGGGGTCCCAAGTGTTTGCTATGTTAGACATCAGTTGCTCCTATGAAACTTGGTTGTTACCTGAGAGCGGCGGGAATAGCTCCGTTGGGGGTATTGCTCCACCTTCCCCGCGAAAGTGTGTGTTACTCGTGCCAACCTGTTCCTTGTGTATGTTTGTGCTCTAGTTCATGTTTTCCTATATAAGCCTTAAAATCATATCCAAAATTCACACATCCTTCGTATCAAATTTGCTACTTGGCAAATTATTTATTCTCATTAATAACTCTTATATATGAACAAAATCGAAGTATATCATGGACATATAGGCAAAGAGTGACAAATTCATCATTAAAAATTTTGCAATTGACAAACTAATAAAGTTCATTTTAAAAAAAACTAAAGGATTATATAAAATTATTGAACTTTTATGGTAGTGTTTGGGGCTTTGTTTCAGCCTATATAATGGTTTAACAAGTTCACACAACTTTTATACATTCTCGCATGCCACAAATCCCTCTAGATGATCCATGTATATTTCCTCATGGACATCACCATGCAAGAATGTAGTATTCACATACATATGCTGGATAGTGAGCTCTTATATGGACGCCAAGGAAATAAGCACTCAAATTTGGTAAGGTGAGAAACATGTGAATAGGTATAAAAATAATGTATTTCTTCCCTTTGTGTATACTCCCTAGAAAATAATTTGACCTTGTACTTATTTGTAGGCTCATTAAAATTTAATTTCCTTTTAAGATCAATTTGCATCCAACTGTAGTGTAACCTTGATGAAAGTACACCATATCTCAAGTTCTATTTGAACTAATTGATTGAATTTAGTTGTTACCTTCCAATGTTTATCTTCTAAAGAAGCCATAGCTAGTTGGTAGGAAATAGAATCAGTTTCAATATTGTATGTGACATAGTTACTTCAAAAGTCCATCGATATCCTTGCATTTTTACTCCTCCTTAACTTATTTATCCCCTCAAAATCATCTAATTTGGAAATGAGACAGATAGTGATAGCCCCCTACATTAGGTATTCTTTACACTTATTCTAGAAATGAACTTGTAGGGTTAGGATATACTAAATAGTCACTTTGGGATACACCAATTTTCATAGGAAATATATTCTCAAATAATGCAACATCACAGAGTTCAACAATTTTGTTGACATTCATCATATAAATCTTAGATGTAATGATCTAATATTTGTATGCATATCTTGTTTCTACATAACCTAAAAAGATTGCATCAATTTTTTTAGGTCCCAAGTTCTTTCTCCTATGTCATAGGATAAGTACTTCTGCAATACACTCCCACAATTTAAGTTATTTGGGACTTGTCTTTATAATATACCAAAGATTAAATGGACTACTTTACTTATGCTTATGGATAATTCTATTCATAATATGGCACACCATATTCAAATTTTCACCCCACATAAAGTTGGATAAGCTGAAACTTTATAATAGAGTGTTGATCATATCTATTAGTGTCGTATTCTTCTTTTTCACTATTCCATTTTACTGAGAAAGGAGAAGTTATTTTGTGCACAATACCACCATGTTGGTAGTACTGTGGAAAAAAGGTTTGAAGTTTTATCTCCACCTCAATTAGATTTAAGTCTTTCGAGTACCTTACCTCTTTGTGTTTCCACATCATTCTTACAAATTTAAAACTTTTCTAATGATTCATACATACATTAAACTAAGTAAATAAAGAATATCTACTTGAATCCTCAATTGAGGTTAGAAGCACATTTTATTATCCTTAGTGGTTAGATCTCATAAATATTATTGTGCACCAAATCTAATTCAATTTTCTTATCAACCAAGGGAAAGGTTTCCTAGGTTGTTTAGTGTGTAGACATATACCACATATATGTTTTCTATCAATGACAATATTAGGAATAAATTTAGTGTTCACAATCCATTTTCATGGAACCATAACATAACATGTCCCAACATTCCATGTTAAACATATGATGATTCAAGATTCCAAAATATAGAATTTCTGTTCTTATTCAATGAAGAAGTAGAAACATATTTTGCATGAATCTTAAACAGATCTTATACATCAAACTAAAATCCTTTCCATAAAATAAACCATAAATAACCTAAGTTAATACAACTTGATTATAGTGAAAATCTTCTCTCAAACAATTCCTAATCAATATTAGACCACTTTGGAAATTGTGTTTGGCCATGGGGACATGTCTCACTCTGTGGAGAGTAAGAATCATTATCAAAGAAAACTTCAAATCCAAGCAACCTTCCTCTTTGATTAAAATGTTGGAGTCATATCCCAAGGTCACTAACTATCAATGATGGTCTAGTATGACAAAAACATGGACACGTCAGCATAAACATGCATGTTTTCCCTACTATTGAAAATCCAGTATCGTGGTTCATATATATTAAGAATTTTATGTTTGATATTTATGTACTCATAAATGTTGGAATAAGTACCAGTCTTTATATTGACTATAGCTCCATCAGTATCCACATGTTTCTTGAACTTCTTGGATGGATACTCCTTATCCCAATAACCAACTTGGCCATAAATTCAATATGGTTTGGCATTAGTTTTCTTTAGGATCTTGCTTTTGTTTTTTAGTTAACCTTTTATTTTCCCTTATGATCTTGACTACATTTATTTCCTAGAGTAAAATTGGCCATAGGAGAAATTCTGACTAAACAATTTTCTTATAAGACCTATGTTGTTCTAGTATTTCTATATATTTCATTAAACATTTTAAAGAAATATCTCCATTGTTATGCTTAAATCTAGAGCAAGATACTCCCAAGATCTGGCAAATCTCTCAATGATATACATGACAATAAAGTTGTCAGGGTAACATCATAATGGCCTCCCACAAACCATGAACAAGGACTAAAAGCTCATTCATTTATTTAAAAATGACTCTTCTTTCAACATACTAGAATTTTAGAAATTTTGCAACAAAGTATTTCTTAATACTAGAATCTTATGTATTATACTTCTAATCCAAATTTCCTCAAAGTTCTTTAGAAGTTTTGGCAGGAGAAGTATTGTATATATTGAATGGAATACTTGGCAATATTGATTATATAGACATCAATACAAAAAAACCCTCTCCTCCAACATAGCTATCTTCTCTTAACTAAGTCGGATTCATCCAGCTTAGGACAATCTGACTCTAACACATTAATTAATACTACCATTGTATGCCCTAACTTTATTTTTTGGTGCCAATGTTTGAAGAGAGGTCTGTTGAATTTATCTAGCATGGTAGACAAGTCAATTTTACCATGAACGGAAGCTTTACCCTCCATGTTAACATAGGCTACAATAACTATTCTATCTAATATTTTTGGGAATATGAACTGTATATCATGCAATATTAAACCCCTTCATGAAGATAACAAGGAAAGACATACATGAAAAGATCCAAATAGAATACAATAAACCAAATAGTAGATGCATTAAAACTACAAATGGAGATAAACAAAATTTATCTCTCCATGAAGGATTTGCCTTAGAGAATATAGAATTTGGCCAATGGTGCAAGAAAATGTCTACACTATGTCTTCTAAGATAGAACGTTCACATGGTCAAGATACACACATTATCACGGTCAAACTTTTATCACACCTCAGTCATATGGAGTGGTCTAGTGAGAAACAATAACTATAGTTGATTGCAATAGGAAAAGAAGGAAGGAGAAGACATTTCACCTAGACTTCATTTGTCATTGCAATAGTGATAATTTTGAATAATAATATTGTAAGTACATAACACTTGTTAGTGTTACTAGTTTATTATGTATACAGTCCCAAGTATACTTGGTCCATTAGAATTTGTGTCCACTTGTAAGTTTACCCCTCTACTATATATAGGAGCAGTGTTTTGTCTAACAAATAATTTTATTAGCCTTCACCTTATTTCCCACATGGTACCAGAGTCGCATGCTCTTGGGAAAAAGATAAATCCTTTGCCTACTCCATCTATTCTTGGTTTCTGTTCCCTCCAAGAATCATCATATCCTCATCTCCTCACTTATTATTTCATAAAAAATTATCATTTCCTAGAATTCCAGTAGGCCTCGTAGTTCTACCTTTTTCTACTACATGAAGTTCTAGAACATATTCCATCTTACCCATCCACCAACCATGAGACACTCCCTACAAAGAACCCAATTTTTGAACCTAAGTATTTATTTCCCTCTCTCAATCATCATCCATATAGTTCCTTATCTCTATATTATGGTTGCTTTTGACCCTTGATCACCAACTCCACCTGATTCTACTTCTGCATGGTGGGTTTTAACCATTCCAAGACCAGACATATGAGGATCCACTTCGCATCAGTGCTTAAGAGGGTCCACCATGGATAATAGGGAACTCTACTCTAGCTTTGGTGCCACATTTGCCACCAGATCTACAATAGGGAGTGTGCTAGAGATCTATGGTGACATTGGGAGGTTACGTCCTTGTTAGACCTGCCAAGTCAGGGGCATCCTAGGAACTAGAACAAGTACTCGAATGGGGAACATCCCTTCCTAACATCCAAATTTGATGGATCTAAGGACCACTACGGTGGTGCAATGCCACATCTGATTGTCTCCATTGAAGGGCCAGGTCAATTAGAAGGGTTGTAAAATGAAGAGGTCTCCTTTTCTGGCATTGTTCTTACATGAAACCACATGAGTACACCCATCCTTGCCTACCCCAGTTGCACCAGCCTGACCCAAGATCTTGACACTGTCTTCCAAGATAGTGAAGTAATGAAACAAATCTTGAAGAATCTAATGAAGCATTAGGAGTTTAACCCAAATTAATACTTGGTTGCCCTACCATATACACACTGTATCTAGTGCTAATTGGATCCTTGATCAAGTCTATATTTTTATCTTTGAGTTACACAAATATCCTTCTATTGTATTACACAGAAATATTTAGTCTAGTCATGTAGCATATTGGCTCTTGTTATCAATTATATCGGTTGCAATGACCTAGTCCATGTGTCTGTCTTCTATTTTCATGTTTGTGTACAACAACACACAAAAAAGAGAAAACAAATGACCACATGCTAGTACATAAATCACAAAAATTAGAGAAGGGGAATCATACTATTTTTCTTCCTCTCTGTGTGGTTTCCCTAAGACACATGAATGAGTGATTTTTTTATTAGGATATTTCATATTATGTGTCACAATGCTTATAGTTATGTGATTTTTCTCCTACCGCATCTAAAGTCATGGCAGTGGTTCCTTTCTCATATATTTAATGCTTCTTTTTTCATAGTTTTTCTACTACGTTTCATTTTGGTAGTGATATTTGTTGTCAATGAGTGTCATATTACATCAACTACTACCTACAATGACCACATGGATCCAGCCACAAGCCACCAAACATAATATCACTATCATTAGAGATGCAACTACCTTACTTAGAAGACCCTTATTATCGTCAATCCTCTCACAGCCATTTCTTTATTCATTATGGTTTGTGTGATGGGGAGATATAAAGAAGATTGGAAGATCACTGATTTGTACATGTTGTTTAGTTTCCTCATATTCATACTCATTAGTGCTTTGTTGACACCTACTATAGTGCATATTTCCTGTAGTAGTGTGTCTTAAACATGATGCCATTTTGTTATATCGTAATGTTCCAATAGAAGTGCTCTTTCCCAACTACAATATGATGTTCTAGTGTTGGTGCTTCTTATGCAGAAATGTCATGACAACAATGGCAACTTAATTGAATTCTACAAGTATATTCCTCCATCAGTTGATTAGAATGGATCACTACATATTCTTATTTTTATTCATGATTGCTCATGCGGGTGTGGTGACCTTCAGTTTCAAGGGGATTCCCATTTGTCACCCTCGCTTCTACTTTGGTGCTCTCTTTTTTAGGTGGAGAAAATGGGTTTGTTATATTTCATGTGTTTTATTCTTCAAGGGGGGTGTCAGAGTGCTTCAATTGTTATACTGCAAGATTTAGGAGGAGATCATTTCTTTTCAGGGAAGATCAATTTTTGTATGGGCTATATTATGTATTAGCAAGATTCTCATGTGTTTCACCCATGCTCCAACTTGAGGGGGGGTGCTAAAGCTATTACTTTATTAGGAATATGCGCCCCAATTATACTTGACTCATTAGGGTTTCAGTCCACTTGTAAATGTTCCCCTCTCCTATATATAGAAGTTGGTTTTGTCTAATAAATCATCTCATTAGCCTCTATTTTCCATTTTATTTTCCATAACCCTAATCACTGTGGGGGCCTATTTATGAAATTTATATCAATATAGGTCTCTCTCTCTCTCACACAATCACAAATTTTCAAAATGGAAGCATAAAAAAATTGATTGTATTTAATGGAATCCTAACTAACTATTGACTATTTGCATTCAACCATTCAACAACTACTCAAATATAGTTCAACTGGTCAAACAACAAGCAAAATACATCTCAAGTAACGATACATTCTCTGATCTAGTTTCAATATGTTAAATAGAGGTATTCAATATCATTTTGCACTTTTCAAATACAAGTACTTGAGTTCAATTCAACTACACACATATGATACTCAGAGTCACTCAAATGTTGGTCAAGTATGTTTGCAACTCATGCAAAGAATTTACTTATAAACTTTGTAGTTTAAAAGGAACCAAAGAAGAACACCATTCTACTAAGTCCTAAGGCTCGTGCCTTACCCAACATGCTTGTGTGCAAGCATGTGTTGTGGTCCATCACTCCCTCTTCTCTAAACAAGTGTTCATAAACCTTTAAACATATAAGGGATGGTTCCAACTTAAAAGTAGACAATGTAGGACTAAAGAGTTCCTTCTCCACACACATTGCACACCACTTACACATACTACAAGGTGCTACAACTAGTAGACTTATAGGCTTGAAATCTAAAAGTCTCCCACGAAGTCTAACAATAAAGTGCTAACCAAAATTCCATCATATTATGCAATTCATTAATGGTGTCTTCCGATTTGAATCTCTTCCTATGTCATTCAATATTATTCTTATAGGAACTAGATGAGCATACGTCTTGAACCTAACTTGGTTGTATATGTGCCAATTGATAAGTACATAATAAAATCAATAACAGTAATATGTAAGATTTATGCAATTATGGCCATACATCCTTATCATGTATCATGGTTGATTTTAGGGAATAACTTGTTTCCCATGTTATGGCCTCACAAAATCAATTGATGAATTGTATCATCATGTCCTAAGACATGATCCTATTTAGAAAAATAATTCTCTTACTTACTTGTAGTCTATGGCACTTATAGGATTCTGGGGGACAAAAATACATATTAAAATAATCAACATTGAATTTTTAAGTGTCATTGTTAACTAAATAGTTCATTACTATCACATAAAACCTACATTGTGGTTTCTTGACTCAGTTAATATTGGTATGAATAAGTTTTGGGTTTTAGTCCCATTCCCAACATGATTTTCTCCAATTTGGATACACAAAATCCCTTGGTAAAATGATTGATTCTTTGTCTTTGGTACCGATGTAATCAAGAATGACAACCCCAGTAGACACAAGCTCCCTTATATACTTTATTATGACTTATGTGTCTTCTTTGTTTCTAATTGTACTTATAACCCCTTAACCTGGCAATTGAGATTGTAGGAAGCAAATGTTTTACCATAGGTAAGTTGGGTATAAGTCACTTTATCCATTTGACTTCCAACCCAGTTTCATCTAAAGCACACAATTCATTCACAAAGATGGATCTAGACAACATAGTTTATTTCTTAGACTTCCAGACGACAACACAATCACCTAAGAGAAATACATATCTGGATACCTTAATACTCCCATATTTATTAACTGTCGATTTTGCATTACTAAATCCTTCAAGAACTGGAGAAAATTTTCTGTCATGCGGACCAAGAGAGAACATTTTCTTTATTATATATATATATATATATATATATATATATATATATATATATATATATATATATATATATATAAAGTACTCTTTCTAGACCTTCCCAAGGAGTTATATTTGGACAACTTATGCATCTACTTAACTGGAATACAACAAGAAGAATGTCTGGTCATGTATGATACATTGAACTTCCAATAATATGAGAGTATCACAATTGAGACACGAGAATACAACTTCCATTCTTGAAAATAATTTAGAGAATCATATAGAATTTTGACATGTCTACAAAATGTATAGTCAAATCTCTCAAGTACTTTGTAAGCACAATGAGATCGAGAGAGTACTACACCATCTCCATATCTAATGGCTTTAAGCCACATTCGCAAATCTTATATCCTTCATATCAAACTTACTACACAATAATGATTTTATCTCATTAAAAACTCTAGTATTGGGACCAAACAAAAGAACATCACCAATATAGGGGCATAGAATAAAAAAATCATCATTGAATAGAATAGTTTACAACAGACACACTTATCGACTCCAATTGAAATGGAGCCAAAGGATAATATATAATTAGTAAACACTTCATGTCATTGTTTAGGGGCTTGTTTCAAACCACATAATGGTTTAACAAGTTTACATACCTATAATTCGTTCTCACATGACACAAATCCCTCTAGCTGTATTATGTATATTTCCTTTTGAAGATCACCATACGAGAATGCAATCTTCACATCCATCTAGAAGATGGTGAGATTATATATAGAAGTTGGTACAACAACCACTTACACATATTGGAAAGTGCTGAGAATATTGGACTTATATGCTCGGTATCTAATAGAAATTTATTATTTATTACAATTTGCATGGAGAAATCATTTTTTTTACATTGTCATGACTTGGGAGAGACAACTCGAGTGTTCTGGTAGACAAACTGATGGACAAACAAGGCCATCAAGAATGTTCCTACTAATAGTAGTGTAGTGGCACACGTGGCCAAATAACTAACCCTAATATGTACCTGATTTTTAGGAAAAGAGGGATAGTTCCCTATCTCAGGTTCTTATGAGAGAATTGAGGTGTTTTACATAACGTATGTCCGGAAGAGAAAAGGAAGTCGCTCCTTGATAATAAATTAGAATTATATCTGGTCATCAGAAAGAGATAATAGTTGAAAATAATTATGACAAAAATGAATTATTCTCAACAAAATACTCATAAAAATAAATTAATATACATAACTCAATAAAACATTACAATAGACATAAATACTACCAAAATATTGATCAGAATATCTTTAAAAAGTACCCAAAGTGTTAAAAGTATCGATAAATAAATAAAAAAGAATTATAAGAGTACTAAAGAATAAAATATTACTCATAAAAACATAAACAAAATTATATGTGTACTCGTAACTTTATAGTATTCATAGATAAATAAACTAAAATTATAAAAGTACTCGTAAAATATTATAGTATTAAACTACACAATACACATAAAAATTGTAATGCACTCAATATAATAGAATATTACTTATGAATACATAAAATAATACAATACAAATAAAATCGTATTATCATCTCATTTACATGTCAGAACTTACTGAAAGCAATTTTTTATTTGTCTTTCCTAATTAAGAGATAATTATGATAACTATATTTTCTTTCTCTTTTTTTCTCTCTCCAACCTGATTTTTAGTCTATCAAAAGCTCGACTTGGATATATTTTTGAGGATAAGTGAGATAGTACTCGTCTATTTCCTTCATAATAGATACACCTCCATCCATCAATTCACACTTATTTGGGCTTCCCCTGCAATGTCAGAGGCACCATACTTTTCCTCCCCACACCCACAATCACAGACTTGTGCAACTGAGGCAAGAGATTTTCCTCCAATCACCCATGGACAGGAATAAATAGTTGCCTTGTTCGATGGGCCACTCCACAAACCCACATCCATAAATGATTGGATCCACCACCCATCACCACCACCACGCTGTGGTGAGACTGAGAGGAGTGGAAGGCACTTCTTCTTCTGTTCTTGAAAAGGAGGAGAGAAAAAAAAACTCACTCATGCTGTAATTGGGAGGTTAGGTTAGAAGATTAGTTAGATGTCCGTCCCCACATCGGGTCAGTCAAACTTGTGATTCCCGTCCTAGAAAGCAATCCTGTGGAAAGGATCCACGAACGTGAAATCAACAAAACACCAACATGATGGATCTGCTACTCCTCATTTTGCAAGGTGTAGCCTACTCCTTTGATCATCTACGTACACTTGTAACAGCAGATCACATAGTGGGGTGTGGATTAAATGTACTTAAAACGTGGTATCATCTGTTGTTATAAGGTGTAGCCTACTCCTCATCAAACCAGGAGCAGCAGATCTTGGGGGGACATTAATCTGGTCACTTCGCTAACTTCCTTTTTGGCCCTTCTCAGCCTTTTCCTGGGTATAAGCTACTACTACTACCCTCCTCACCTGCCTACCTTTTGCTTTTTCACGACTTGGATTGCGTCCGTCTTGGTCTTATTCTCTCTCTCTATCCGGCGTGGTTTGGCCCCATGAAGGTGTTCCTTGTGGAACAATGTAGATGTCGCTGAGCACATGCATTAAAAAATAAATAACAAACCAGCTCTGACTGCTGCTCACCAGACCAGGGCGCCACTCTCTCCCCCATCCTTTTCCCCTTCTCTCGGTCGCCATACTCATCGCCACCACTCCTCCTCCCTCATGCTCAGCTCGCAATCCCACATATCTCTCTCTCTCTCTCTCTCTCTCGGTAATGGTCCCCATGCCTTGCCTTCACTCGCTCTCCAACCCTTTGCAACTGTGCTCAAGCATTAACCACTAAACAACACTGCACCCTGAACTTAACCCTGCAGCCGCAGCCGCGCCGGTCCATTACCTGAGCAGAGGGAGCTTAAGCTGCTCTGTGCTCACCTGGGGCTCGCTAGTTCCGCCGCAGCAGACAGACCCTCCCTCTCATACTCCTGACCCTTCTTCCCCTGCTCGTCCCACCACGTCGCAGCAACTAGCGGAGATCAGTTGGGAGAACCCTTTTCGTTCTGTCATCCGTGGGGATGTGGTGGTGAGTCCCGCCCCCGCTCCATCTGCTGTATATTCTTCGGCCGCATCGTCCTCCAGGTGCTCGAGCTATGGCCCAGCAGGTGTGTGGTACTTCCAGTGTCTGCAATTTATCTTCGTTTGTATCCATCTCACCCCCTCCCCTTTCCGGATTTCTTGCGGTGTTGTACTTGCTACCAATATATGCATGGCAAGCTTTTGTGCTAACTCGGCCGCCGCCACTCCACCCCGGCTGATTCTTCTCTCTGTTGCAGGAAGGCGGATGGCCTCTTGGACTGCAGCCGCTGAACGTCAGGGTTGGCCTCGTGAGGAGCTTTGATTCCTACGGATCCATTTCCTTCAGCACCTTACTTTCGGGATCCCCCACAGCTTCCTCCGTCGCGTCGTCCTCCTCGGATTTCGATTCTGAGGTGAGAAATCAGATAGTAACCCATGATGGTTTCGCTGTTGAGTTGAGTGCTAATTGCTTCGTTTGCTGCATCTGTAATCTATCTTGCTATGTTAATTAGTTGCTTGATGCCTCCTCCGTTGCTGCATCTTTGTTTTATCCCGTATCTCATCCAAACATACATATATAGGTACGTTTGCAATCGACCAAACTCCTGCGCGCAGCCTCATTCAAAAATCCAAGATCATCATGTGTCCTGGCCTCGATCACTACGTTCGTCTTTTTCTGCTTCAATGCCTCTGGTTGGCAGCTAGGAATGTATGTTCTATGCTGTACATACTAATCATCCCTACAATTAAAATAGCGAGCAAATTATGACCTTGCCGGCTACCTTTTCTCAGAAGTGTACTGTACGCCTATATCTCCATTCGGACAGAAAGCAAAAGCAACCACATCATATGCCCCTTAATCATTAATTTGCGTTTTGTCTTCTTCTTTTGAAATCTTTTCTCTTTTAATCCTTCTTCTCCTGTATACCAAGCAACCTTGGAATTCCTGTCCCTTTGCTCCTTACTGCTGTTAAATGCGCCTCGCAATTTGGTCGAAAAAGCAAACATGATAGGGTCAGAAACTCAACTGTTATTGCCATTATGGAACATCATGCATGCTGGACCACCCATAACTTGCTGCTGGATGGAATTCATTATAGTTCTGATGAATACTACAAGATGGTAGCATGGATGAATTGAATGATAATATCCCTGATGTAGTGATCTTCTCATTATATACACATTTTCTGCCGAAAATGAGGCAACAAGCAGTGCTAGATACAAGTTTTGATAGAAAGCAACAACAGTTTAAAAAAAAAAATCCATTTTATCTTCTTGTCCACATTGCAGTCCACGTTATCATTCTTCCACGACAGAAACGTCACATTGGGTACCCTCATCGGCGTCACCGGAATACTCGACCTACCCAGCGGCTCACTCCGTGGCCGGCCCCCAGCTCAGCTCAGAGCCAGAGGAGGAAGGACAGGAAGCAATAACAATAGCAAGGGAAGGGCTTGGCTGTTCTCGCTCTGCGCCAGGGCTCGTGATGTCGACAGGAACGCCACCAGGGACGCTCCGCCGTCACTCGGTCACTTCCTCGAGGAGGAGAGGAGGGCTAACGGCGGCAACAACCGCAGGAGGAGGAGCAATGGCTCCACTGCCGCAGCAGCAGCAGCCACACCCATTGCGTACGAGCTTGACGTCTTGGCGGACGCCCACTCTGTTCGTGAGGCCAACACACTCTTCTTGGACGGGCGTGTGGCTCCGCCACAGCTCCACGGCGTGGATGGAGGCGCCCAAACGTGCCGTGGGCATGCGGCGGGTCCGGGGATCCCGTTGCGGCTCTTGTGTCTCAGAGGCAGTTGATGTGGGGAGATTAGGAATACATCAAAAGTAGATTTGGAATTGTTAAACTAAATTCTTTCGTTTGGAATGCATCGTGCTGTTTTTTTTCTGAGACTTTGTCCATACATATTAGGCAAAAAAAAGACATAAATTGCACATTTGCCAATTTTTATTACCTAAATTGCACGTTCTTGAACTTATTGTCCAAAATGGCACATTTATGGAGTAATGCGTCCCCTGCTGGGACGCATTGAACGCATTGAGTAATGCGTCCCGGCGGGGGACTCATTGGTCCCAGAGGTTCGGGACACATTGATCTGTTGTGAGACCAATGCGTCTCCAGTTGGGACGCATTGGTCCCACAACAGATCAATGCGTCCCAGTTCGAGACGCATTGCCCTCATGTGGGACTAATGCGTCACCCGCCAGGACGCATTGCTCAATGCGTCCCCATGCGGGACGCATTGCACCAATGCGTCCTCATGCGGGACGCATTGCGTTTTTTAATCATATTTTTGCAGTCACTGATATTGTTTCATGGTTATTGATATGTATATTAACAATATTGATATGTATATTCACTTATATTTAGATGTCTATAATATACCCAATTATTATAAATTTGTCAATTTCAATAGCTCGTAACATGCATATGGAATATATAAGTGTATTACAACCAACATCAGTTGGTTCCTAATTGATTACATAATAAGAACTTAATCCAAAAAAATGAGATAGCAATTAAAAACAAGGTTAAAACATGAATCAACATGACGACAAAATAATACACAGCAGAACAAAATGATAGATCCAAAATGAACCAATGTGATATCATATTATGATAGATCCACATACAATAGATGTCCTCACAAAGGCATACATACTAAACTGTACAATATATAAAAAGCTAAGTACGTCGTCCTCGCCCACGACGTCCTCGTCCACCTCCCTCTACATCAGGATCCTCTGTACTGATGTCATCTGGAGACGGCTGAACTGGGGACAACTGTGTAGAAGGCTGCTGGTGAGCATCAGGGAAGAAATGAAAAGGTGGAGGTGGGGTGAGGGGTCTCTGAAAACCAGGATAGGATGCATCAGGTGGGGTGCATCCTGAGAAATCAAACGGAGTAGGTGAATATGTGACATAAGATGGTGGTCGGCTCTCGGGAATAATTGGTGGTGGGAATGGAGTGTATGGAACAGAAGAAGAACTTGCTCCATAATATGATGGTGGTTGAGGTGGGGTGATGAATGAGGAATATGAAGCAGCTCCTGAAAAATATGGTCGTCGGTCTCCATGACATGAACTGAGAAGTGGGAGTGGGAGTGGGCTCAGCAGTAGGAGTAGGAGTAGGAGTGAGCTCAGGGGTTGTGGTATGAGTGGGTATGGGATCACACGACCGAGCATAGTCGGGAAGACTATCAAAGTAACTCCCCTGGATGTTGTAGATGTCGTCTCTGATCCGTGCAGGGGCGTGCTCTAATGCCGCTCGGATCGTCACATGTGTTTGTACATGTAAAACAATGTATGTACACATAATAAAAACCAATTACATATATTACAAATAACAAAGATAAATAATAACAGTTTGTAAAAGAAATAAGAATGATACTCACAAATTCCTGTTGACGATAACTTTGCGGGTAGTATGTGCTTGGAGGCATAGCTGGAGGGGGCACGATGTATTGTGGATGATACCATGCATAGTGAACCTGATGACTGAAGACTGTATCAGCTGGTGGAGCGGGAACTAAGCTCTCACGTCTGTTGTTCCACATTTGCACCTCCTGCCTATAATGAAGCATCCAATCCTCAGCCGCATGACCCCTCTCATCTATCAGGCTAAGCTGCGGCAGCTCAAGAGTAGGTTGTACTTGAACAAAGCCGAACTGTCCAAGTACTCTGTCGGGAAAGTGCCACTCCACTATTGTGTAGCACAACAGAGGCACTCGTGCCAACCAAATATCACTACCATCTCTACAAATGGCAGGTAATCTCTCGAGAACATCAGCAGTGTAAGGAGTCAACTCTATCTGTTATTCATATAGACAACGTGTATCATATAAAACGGAGTAAATTGCAAATAAATAAAACATATATGATACAACACAGGTAAGTAAGTTATACCTGTGAGGGCAAAATCTGATCAAATGGTGAATCGTAAAACTGAATTGTTCCCCTGATAGTTTGACTCATTTGGACAAAGGTAGGCCACCTATTAAATTGACAAACTAAATTTAGATAAACACTACATAATATTTGGACAAATATAAAAATTAATTGTGTAGATCTTTAACCTGTAACCCAAGGAAACATCTTCTGGTCAATCATCCCAGTGCATTGCAATTGTACCTGGGCGTCCAATTCCCAACCTCTCCCAACACTACAACTGTAATAGACACACACAACCTGATAGATGGGAAGTTCTCTTGGACCGGGTGGTTGCCTTATACAACTCCCTATATAAGAAAGCTAGAGTTGCAGCACCCCAAGATAGAGTGCCACAACGTGCAAAATCGGACACGAGAGGGAGGTACCTAACATGAACTCTATCCCCTGTACTATCTGGGATAAGGTAACTACCTAAGAAATATAAGAGATATGCCCTAGTATACCTTGTCCTCAATTCTAATTGTTGTTCTTCATCACCCGCGGTCAGATCCATATCCTTGAAGGTCTCACGCAACCAAATCAAGGAGATATTCCCCTTAGACATCCCATCTGGTGCATCTCCTAAGAAATTTTTACAAAAGTGAGTCCATGAAGAAAATTGCCTTTCATCTACACCTAAAGGATATGAAGCTATAACCGGTGGGCCATCAATCCTCAGGCCTAAAAGAACTGCAACATCCTGAAGAGTGACACTCATCTCAAAAGGGGGAAACCTAAAAGTATTGCTAGAGTTGTCCCACCTGTTAACTAATGCAGTGATTAAAGTAGGGTCAAGATGGATACAGGGTAGCCTATGAACAAGCCCAAAACCAGCTATGGAAATATTTTCTAAAACATCATGGTCAGTAATAGGCCATTGTGCCAATATAATGTGGTGTTGGGAGAGTCAATATGTTTCTTGTCTAGGAGTCATATCTATGAAAAGTGCAAATAATACATTAAATGAAAAGTGCAAATATTGTACAACATTTAAGTTTGTCAAGATTCTTCATTAGATAAGATGAAATTAATTCAAATACATGAACCACCAAACAATATAAAAATACAACATGAACTACTAAAAGAGAAATACTACAACAATTATTACTGCATTTGATTCAATATCTCATCTAGAGGTTCATAAAATGGCCACATTTGATGTACAACTCGATGTATATCTGGATGTGATACAACTAACTGGTTTTTAACTTCTTCATTAATTGGCATTGCTTTCTATTTCGTGTGATCCCAATACCAACCAGGTAGCTCAAGAAGTTCTTCATACATGTGAAACATTTGCTTTAAAAATTGCCAATGAAATTTTGCTTGTTCTTTTGTCACTATAAACCCTAACTTGTTGTACAACAAATCTGGTACATCATTTCAGTCATCATCCAATAGAGTTTGATGAGCCATTTTTCCCTGTAGGCACTTCGTAGCTATTATTTGGATTAACTCTACGGACATGTGAAATGTCCATGTCCTTCGATGAGCCATCTATAAAAAAACCATTATAAATTCATTGTTTTAGTGAAATTGCAAACGTCAGAGTAAATTAAAATTACAAACATTACATGACTTGAGTAAATTGAAATTGCAAACATTACATGACCAGACATCATATGACATTAGGACAAGTGCGTCTATTATGGCACTTTCTGCCACACTTATGACAGTGATATGTATACTAATTTGGATCAACATCCATAGTTGAATGCCTTCTCTTTTTCTTTGGTCTTCCAGCTTGCCTTCGTTTCCTAGGGGGTAATAAGGGATAAATACCTCTACTTTCATCAAATTGAGGCCAATACCTCTTGTCGGGAATACCAAGAAATTCAGTTATGTATGCATTTAGATAAGCCTCATTTGTATAATATGCACTCACAAGTGCATCAAGATCCCAATTGACAGAGTCTGCAGCTACCCAAACATGAGAGAATGGATAATGCCATTGTTGTGGAAAACCACAACTGCATTGACTGCCACCATTTGGACGCACTATTACTTGAAATCTATATCCATCCATGTCACCAACAAGCCATTCATCATTGTTCACACGGATGTGTATTGTCAATTTTTTTGCATCCTCTTGAACATTATAAATCTTATCATGAACCCTAAAGGGCCATTTCAGTCCATCTTGTGCACGTTTATTTGCGAGATTACGCCTATGCAGCCACATGGTCACGGAGCGATAGTATGTGGCAACAATTAACGCTTGTATTGGCAAACCTCTAACATCTTTTAAGACTCCATTACACCCTTCAACATGATTGGTAGTCAATGACCCATACCTGCAACCTCTGTCATATGCGAGAGCCCAATGTATTGGATTTTGGCCTAATAAATACGACTTCGCTGCTGGTTCTATGATTTCTATAACAGTCATATAACGATCAAATTCATGTGTATCAGTTGTGGATCCCACCTTCCACAAAAGCTCCCTCAACTCCTTGGACTTGAACTGCTTATGGAAGTTCTCCCGAAGATGTCGAAGACAATAACGATGTTGAGCCCAATGAAATTTTGATTCATGTGCTGGAAAAATCCCACTCATTCGATCAGAAATAATACACAAGTCTGTACGTCGTGGAATGATTGGAATACAAGTTTGTAGACAACCAAAGAACCACTCCCAGGAGTCCTTATTTTCTTTCTCGACAACAGCAAAAGCAAGTGGAAATAGACCATTATCAGCATCTACGCCACATGCAATGAGAAGTATGCCAGTATATTTTCCTGTTAAAAATGTGCCATCAACAGTAAGAACATGCCTACAATAGGCCCAACCCCTCACAGCTGGACCAAATGCCCAAAACACCCGCTTGAATCTACGAGTGCCTTCAGTTTGAAGGTTATAATCATCAATAAGGAGGGCATATATAGTTCTTGGAATATATTGTGTCAGAGAAATCAGGAACGGCAACAAACTATGATATGATGATTCCCAGTCTCCAAATATTTTACAAACAACCTTCCTCCTCGCTAGATATGCCTTCTTGTAAGATATATTGAGCCTTAATTCAACATTCATCTTGTCACGAATTTCTCGTGTCGACATATCCAATCGTGATACTAGGATTGGCATTATCATTCGAGCAATATAAGATGTTGTGACTTGGTGATGATCATGATTCATAACAGTTAATTCACAATTGTGGCCTGCTTTACAACGTTTTATCTTCCACATGCCACCTGCTCTTTTGGACTGGCAAGCGGTCAATCTCCAAGGACATCGTTGATCATGGATATAAACAAGTTTAAGATGACGATTATTTGAGCGTAATGTACGGTACTGGACATTCTTTTGTACCGACCATTTTTGGAGCGTCTCAACCAGTACAACTTTAGATGCAAATAAAGTACCCTCATATATAACAACACTAGAAGGATTGTAATTGAGACAAAATTCATGACGAAAATCTTCCACCCAGTCATCATCTTGAAAAGCTTCATAGTTGGAATCAATGTGTTCATGTTGGGGCCATTGGTTGTCAAATATGGATGGAATTGAACTCAATGCTGCAATAGAGTCAGGGAATGGATGTGTGTGCTCATCATCAGTTTTAGTCAATGACTCATCCTCAGGTGGTTCACTGTTATTACCACCTTCAATGTCACTATTGTTATCACCTTCTTGATCACTATCATTATCACCTTCATGATCAATATCATTATCTCCCTCCTCAACCTCAACACCAATATTCTTAGTAGTAAGATTTTGAGAACATTCAGGTGGTTGACTCCACTCAGCAGTTAAATTGCTAAGACTGAATTGAGGTGGTTGACTTCATTCAGTAGTTAAATGACTTTGAGAGAATTGAGGTGGTTGACTCCATAAATTATTGTGAGGGAATTGAGATTCAAATTGATTCAATACACTCATTAAACAAGGTTGTTGGTGGATAGATGTTTTTTTAAGAAACACATCAATATAGGCATCAGCTGAAAGTGATAACAAGGTTCTGTATGCATCATCATCATCAACTTGTACGAGCATATGATTTTCTCCAGGGAAAAGATAGGATATTTTGATAGAGAAGTGGTTGGGATTGATGTCAAGTGTTGTATAGATATATGATTTTAGTTCAGATAGGGTATTAATAAGTGAAATGTTTATGGGTCTAACAGATCGACTAGAATAAGACCCATCAGAGAGAAATTGCCCATCATATCACATCTTCACAATTCGTGAATTTGAACTAGATGCCATGTTCCTATATTTTAGAATATTATATTAACATCAGAAAGAAATTCATATTTTATAAAATTATATTAACATGAATTAATATTTTAGACCAGTGACATCATTTTTAAAATAATAGTTAAGATTTTATAACAATAATTTTGAATTTGGAATTAAATTTATTTGGCTACTTTTTCTATAACATTAACAGTGAACAACAATTAAGAACAACAATTTTGCTATTTTTTCAGTAAAATTAACTAACATTTCATAACAACAATTTTGCTAATTTTTTAGTAACACTAACATTTCAGAACAACAATTTTGTAATTTTGAACAATAATTTTCAGGTATTAATTAGCCTTCAATTTTCATTTTCTACATCATTATTTCAGTAATGTGGAATTAAGGAGTAACAATACAATTATTTTAGTTGTAATATTTTGTACTAATGTTAAGTTCAGTTCATGTTTTGAAAATTAAAATTTTGGTAGAATAAATACCTCAAATGGAGAGTTATGCGTTGACAATCGAAGAATACAAGAAGAGAAAGAAGAAGCTCCAAGACCGTCTCCGAGCAGTAGAACATATCAGCTCTAAGATCGCCCGAAATAAGCTAGAAATCACCTCAAAGCAGTAGAAATCCGAGAAAAATCTCCAGAGCAATGGGAGTATAGAGCAAGAGTAAGGAAATGAAGAATGATGTGAGTTTGGGGGGTTGATTTCGGCCAATATATATAGGGGAGCAATGCATCCCGATTGGGGACGCATTGCGCCCACGTGGCACCGCCCCGCGCCGCGCCGCGTGTGGCAATTTCTAGCCGTTGGGGGCGTCTCCGCGTGCGACGTTTTGGTCCCACAAAGCGGGACGCATTGCCCTCCTGTGGGGTCAATGCGTCCCCCGCTAGGACGCATTGCTCTCACGCGAGGCAATGTGTCCCAGCGGGGAACGCATTGGTCCCACGGGAGGGCAATGCGTCTCGAACCGTGACGCATTGCTCTCCTGTGGGACCAATGCGTCCCCCGCCGGGACGCATTGCCTCGCGTGAGAGCAATGCATCCCAGCAGGGGACGCATTGCTCCAGAAATGTGTCATTTTGGGAAATAAGTTCAAGAACGTGTCATTTAGGTAATAAAAATTGACAAATGTGTCATTTAGGTTTTTTTGCCTACATATTACAAATCATGATAGAACAGAGGTTTTGTACAAAAGAAGATGGGCTGGATCACATATAGCACCAAAAGACAAAACTGGAAAAATGGATGGCAAAGGCCACTTAAAAGGGAACCTAAGACCCAAAGCCCATCAATGCCCCTCTTGTTGCTCCACCAGTAGTTACCCTAGCCCATCACCGCTTTTAATTTATTTTTTTAAACATGATATAATTATCAATGTCAAGAACAACTATTTACAAAACTCAAACGGCTATGCACCGCAGCTTCTAGTTTGAAATATCAAAAATAATTATACTCTCATTTTCTCGTCTACAAGAAACTTTAATATAGTGAACTATGTAACGACACATTAGTGTTACTTTGCGCCCTTGGAATTCAACATTGTGTGCTCTCGGGGATTTCATGGTGATTTTATAAGAATCTTTTATGCGGTGTTCTAAGTGGTAACTGCCAAACTGATCAACAATAGAAGTATATATTAGTAGTCGATGTAATTAAACCACCCATGCAATCATTTCGTGTCACAAAGGCAGCTCATAAACAACATTGATTTCAATTAAAGAAAAGTACGTGTATTGTACCTTTGAAATAGATGAGCGTCTCTACGGGGGGATGGGATAATGAAACAACAAAACACTTTGGCTAATGAAAATGGTTAAAATCAGTATGCATTATTAAAAACAATGAGAGCAAAAAGAAAGAAGATGCAAGAAACACCACAAGTTTAGGTCTCAATTCCTTGCATCCATGTATCTAAACATGTCCAACTTCTAAGGATTTACTAAATGTGTCATTTTGTTGATTGGTTGGGCAAGTTACAATGAATCAACTCTTGTATGAGTTGAAGAAAAAAAAACTCATTGAACTCATTACATAGGTTTATCCACTGCTTCCTTCTTCTAGCCTCTAAACGAAAACCTCCACGCTAGACTTTATATGACCACTTCCAATGCCTCCACCAACTTGATGCTTTCCAACTCATCTTCATGGTCCTAAAAGAAGCACACGTCTTTGCAATCGGAAGAAATATGGCAGACCATAGTAAAAGATTTGGTGTGTATGCCTAGAAGCAATCATATAACAATCATAATAGGAATACCGTATACCTTTTTCTCTTAACATTAAAAAAGGTTCTATTTTATTTTGTGCTTGTTTTGATTCTATTATACGAATGAACAAGGAATGGGACCTAAGATGGCATTCACTATTCACTAAATTGAGAGATAAAATCGTCATAATCCAATAGCCTCGGCTACTTTAGGATCAACAAGAGTTATCTCTAGTGGATCATCAAGGTTGAGGATTGCTTGCTTGAGTTGAAACATCTTCTCTAAGCAATCTAGAAAGAAAACTTCTTCATGAATGTTAGGTCCTTTCAGGTTGTCAAATAATCTTAATTCTAATGTCTCCTTACCCAATTTCAGAAGAAAGGCTCCAGCCTCAACATTTGTCAAGGTGTGTAACACGTATCTAGGAAGGGTCACCCAAAGATGATAGCATATCGGAGGTCTTCCTTGATGTTCATGAAAACAAAATCACACGACACATAAGGATCTTTTCCAAGGATGCCTTCAATAATCCCCATAGGCTTTGTTATAAATGAATGTACAAGTTGAATTGTCGTGGTCGTCGATAGTAAATGTGTGAACCCCAATCTCTGTCATAAGCTAACGGGGTTGATATAGATGCTAGTCCAAAAATCATCTAGTCCCTTCTTACAAGTTATGTCCCCAATGTAGCAATCAATGTCAAAGGACCCCAGATAATTCTACTTTTTGGCCATTTTATATAAGACAATATCTATTGTAGTCTGGGCCAAATTTATTGTGTCATACTCCTCTCTAGTACATCTCCTTGTGAGAAGCATCTTCAGATATTTAGACCGTGTGGGCATTTTAGCTAAAGCATCTAGAAATTAGATGTCAGCATGAAGCTTATTCATAGATTTCTTGAACTTCACAAATCAAGCATATAACTTTACCTGCTCCAGAAGGTTCTACAGGGTGGAGAGGTACATATATTAGACTTTGAGAAGTGTTCTCTGTGTTCCTAAAATACCAGTGCTAGTGGAATCCGCTCCATGTACGCCCAAGGCTGACATGGATGCTTACTTGAAGCATGCCAATGATGCCATGGACATTAAAGACCTTATGTGGAGCTATATGGATTGTGAGTTGCATGAGAAACATGAAAGGTATAATGTCTCTAAGGCGTTGTTTGAGTGCAAACTGACAAAGGGAACCCAGTAGAGTCCCATGTTCAATATAATTGGGCATATGGAAAATATAAAAAGACTGGGATTTCCTTTAGGTCAAGAGTTGGCCACGGATATGATTTTTCAATCATTGCCTAAATCATATATCCATTTTCTCAAGTGTCACAAATCCAGTAACATGGCTAGATTGCTATCTGAATTGATTGACATGTTGGTATATGTCAAAGCACAAATGAAGAAGGACAAATCTGTGATGGAGACTGTAGAATAGAGTCCAAGGACACAGGCAAGGCCAAGAAGTGTTCTGAGGCTAAGCTAAATTCCAATTATTCAACACTAAAACTAAGGAGAAAGATAAGAAATCCTACGAAGATGGAGCAAGGATAGATATCCCTACTTTAGGTATATACATAATTGAGATTAACTTCATTACTTATTCGTCTTTAGTACTAGATACTAGATGAGGATCATATATTTTCTCAAATGTGAAGGATCTGAAAAGAAGTAGATCTTTAGCAAAAGGTGAGGTTGAACTGTGCATTGCTAATGGAGCAAGAGTTGCTGCTAGCATAGTTGTAACATATGAGTTATCTTTTCCTAGTGGGGTTGTAATAGAGTTGGAAAAATACTATTATGTACTTGCGATTAATAGGAACATTGTATCTATATCTTGTTTGGAAAAGAATGGATTCAAATTTCTTATAAAGAATGGTCCATGTTCTATTAGTAAAGATGAGATCTTTTATGGTAGTGCCCGAATGTCTTATGGTCTATACTTTATATATTTAGAGACAAGTGTGTATAACGTAAATACCAAAAGACAAAAACTCGATAAATCAAACCAAACATACCTTTGACATTGTCATCTAGGGCACATAAATGAGAAACACATATCTAGACACCATAAAGATGGTTATCTAGAATCTTTTGATTTCAAATCAATAGAGACATGTGAGTCTTGTTTGTTGGGAAAGATGACAAAGACTCTCTTCAATGGAAATAGTGAGAGGGCTGGTGATCTATTAGGACTCATACATACTGATGTGTATGCCCTTTTAGATAAAAATCTAGAGGTGGGTGTCATTACTTCATTACCTTAACTGATGACTTCAGTAGGTATGGTATGTTTACGTGATGAAACATAAATAAAAACTCTTGAAAAGTTCAAAAAGTTTATGAATGAAGTACATAATAAACTTGGGAAAAGTATTAAGTGTTGGGTTTTATGGGGAGACAGAGAAGGCAGCGGAAACAAAAAAAATTCTCCCCAAACCCATACCGAGGAAACGCGTCAACGTCTATATAATAGGAAAGGATGGTTTGTGGAATCATACCTTGTCCCGAGGCTTGCTCGGCGACAATACCTCGCGCAATGCGCGGTCTTTAACTCCGGTCTTGGACGGTGTCGGTGCAGCTCCTGGTCGCACCGGGACTGACGAATCCTCCTCCTACCGGACTGTCGGATGACAATTGTCCTCCTGAGCGGCAGAAACCTCCCGCCTCTGAAGTAGTCCACACGGACCACCTGGAACTCCACTCTCCTTGTCCCACAAGGAAGTGGAAGGAGTCACACCCTCCTGTTGACGTACTAGTCGCCAACACGCTCTCCTGTCTCCTGTTGCAACTGCAGTTGTCCTTCCCTTGCTGCACCTCCCTTTTGCGGGAAGCACTTGCTCGGGCTCTCTCACGGTTACCAAAACCAGAGAGAACGACAACTTGCAGAGCAACTGGTTGCACTGAGCTGTGCTGTGAGAAGCCTCCAATACCCCTATATATAGGAGAGTCATGGGACAGGGTTCTCCATCCCGGGCAATGCGGGACTAAAAGCAGGAGTAGAAGGGTTCGAGAATTTTCCACAAAAAGCAACCGGTTCGCAACTTGAAATGATCGGTTCACAACTGAACCGATCGGTTCGGCCATTGAGCCGATCGGTTGGACCTGAGCCGATCGTTTGGGGCACTCCAACCGATCGGTTGGTGCCCTGAACCGATCGGTTCATGGTCCTAATCCGGCTCAATAAAGACTTTCCTTGTTTCTTTCCCAATTGGTATCGAATACCAATGGTATTCCCAATCGAATTGGGCAATTTGAAACCAAAGGAAAATTCTTGCCGACATGACTTTTCCCAACTGGTCGGTTGTACCAGTTGAGCCGATCGGTTCAACCCTTGAACCGGTCGTTTCAACTTGGGCATGAGCCGATCGACCGGGACACTCCAGCCGACCGGTTCAGCAACCTCAGCCGACCGGTTCATCACATGAACCGATCGGTTGGGAGCACAGGTTGGGCAAAATCAGTCAATTGCGATTTCAATCAATCCGATACTCCAATCAATGCGTCCAACACCTTGAACCATACGATATTGAGCCATCGACTGATTGAGTGTTTAATTGAACTACTAAACTCCTTTAGTAATCAATCTAAACATTGCTTTGTGGACAAAACTCCTCTTCCAGGTTAAATCCTATGTGTGTGACCCTGCAGGTCCATTTCACGTTGGCAGTGAAAGTCCATAACACTTATGACTTCACAAGCAAAGAGCGGTGCCTAGTCACACATCAGTGCTACCCAAGTAAAAGTAGAAAGTTGGAGAACAACTTTCATCCTACAATCTGTGAATGGTGTTACAGCGAGTGTATAATTCATTTGTCACTGATATCCCGAATGAACTCGAGGCATGGAACAGTCATCCTGTCAACGTTCATTCACTTCCTTGATCTCAGAGTAGACTGGAAGAGATATGTATGACATCAATATCACATACTGATTCACACATGCATGCACGCCTTTCTCAATCCTACTCATCAAGTGGCCATGGATATCATACTCCCTCAGGAGGGATAAATCCCATATCTATCACTCACCCCTCAAAAGCCCCATGTGTCAAAGCCACCCAATCATCACCTTTATAACAACCCATGTTTCAGGACTGCGTTTGATGATGTCAAAGTGTGCCCAACGACATGTGTTGAGTGTAGTGATTTCAGGTCTAAGAATCACACTCACCACCATCACTGTGAGTACTGACTGTGACTACCATCTCATGGTTCCATGTGTCATACTCACGGTGGGTCTGTCCGGTACACTTGTTCTCTAACAAGTACCTATGTGTTTGGTTTGATATCTCTATATCATGACTATTGAGATTCTGTCATCAACCAACACCACAATCTAGTCTTGTGTGTCATTGTTGTCTATCTACCTTCCACAATGACATCCGACTAGGGACATAACAAGAATGTACAAACTCTTAGCATCCGTATGATCTCATCGTTCAGGTCATGAACCTGAAGGCATACGTCATTGAGTATTGTCATTCTCTAGACATTCAATCTGTTCTATCACTATCTCATATGACTAAACCAGAAAGAATTGGAAGCTTGCCTTTGATGTTTATCAAATCAATCTTAATGTATCCCACCAATCATCCCATGATTGGCTCTCAGGGCATACATACCAACAGACTCCCACTTGCACTGCGAGCCAATCACCCATGAATCATATTCATAGTGATCTTCAAACATGTCCCACATGTTACTGCGCTCTAGTGCCAACATAGTGAGAAATGGCAACACCTTGCCAAAGTCAGTATAAATTGCATGTCTCTCATCTCTTCGCTGTACGTCACACGTATGAGATGGAGTTGCCGTAATATGCGATCTAGTATTCCATTGCTAACCTTTAGCCACATTGCATGATCAAGGATTCCAGACTTGTCATCAATGAGCGGAATATAAGTTTATATTATGAACTTCCAGATCCATATAGTATCTACTACTGTTCTCTAACACATAGATACTCGACATTTCCTTTTAAATGGTTTTATTGGAACACTTCCAATTATCAACAAACTTTCACTTTTATACATCTTATGTATATTTTGCGATTAATTTTCTGTCCTTTCGGAAGTTCACATCAATGTAACTCTTTACATCGAACTCTTCCTTATCTCCATAGAACTAGTACTTCACAAGCACTTATCAAGTTCTCATGGTATTCCAGTAACCCTTACTAGAAATAGACAGACATCCACTCGTCATGTCACACATACGAGTTATCAGGATGAGCACATCATATTGCCATGTCCTACACACAAGATGATGAATGCATTTTATTATTGCCATGTCATACATGCAAGATAATGGGATGATTACATACATGATAGATCCATATCTATTCTTAGTGTTCCCATTCTTCATAAGAATTGGACACTTGGCCTTGGGATACTAACTCCATGTAACATGGACAAGTTTTCTCCCACTGAATTTGTGCATACTGAACACTTCAGTACAGATTGCCAATGTATGCTCTCTCTTTCCAGGTCAAGAGATTTTCGAGAACTATCTCTATAGATCTCTATTCCTATCACATAGGAAACATCTCTATCTTCCTTAAAGATAATTTCCACATTCTGATTTCCAATCTAGAACATTTCCATTTCACAGCAACATGTGGAATGTGAACACGCTCCCACTAAATCACAGATCCCTTCTTTATCTTTGACATATCAGTCAAACCCTTTGACTATATCATCAAAATAAAGATCCAATTTTGAGTTGCTTGTACTCAATCAATCACATTGATTAGTCCATTGTAACTTATAGACTTCATTTGCATTAGTGGATTCATAAACCTTATAGGCTGTGTCACGTACACATCCTGGTTTTATTCCTCATAGGAATGCGGTTTTAGTATCCATATGCCAAATGTCTTAGCCATTAAGTTGCAATCAACAAGCATCATCCTTCTCAAAATGTTATCCATGTGTCTTAACACTTAAGACTCATCTGCACTTATGGATATGATCCAATGAGTGCTACCATCAAGGTCATACCTTATGGTTCACATGGAAGTCATTTAGGATGTAATGGTTTTAAACCATAACTCAAGATTCGGTTCCTCATATTCATCTTGATAGTTGACTCATCACATGAACAACTCATCACATAGATAATTGAGGTGTATCTGTTAAAGATATAAGAACTCACAACCCTTGTGATTCTTAATTTCTTTTATTAGTGCGGGGTATTCTTTTATTAAGAAGAATTTAGTTATTTGATAATCATTCTCTAACTCCTTAGAGTATGATTCCTTCTTGATTCAGACATCACCATGCCTTAATCATGAGTTCACTATGATACACTATCATAATCACTCATAAGGATCTCAAACATTTGGTCCAAGTATTTCATTCATTGATCTCATCAAGAATTAATACTTTACCAAATTTGCACTTCATTTATGATGATCTTGAACACTTCAAGACATCCATTTTGGTATTTCTCTAAACACCATTTGAAGTATTAGCATTTGTTCCAATAGGCATGTAAATACATCACATGTATTATACCTAATAGGATAATCAATCTCCCACTACATTAGTGAAGATTGATTAATCATGTCCAAGATATTCATGTCCCTTACTGGTTCTCTAACCAAAAAAGTCTAGTTTTATCCATCACATGGAAACTAGAAATGAATTTCTCATGATTAATGCTAATTATATTGTTTGAGTTATCTATAACTTTTAGGTATTGTCTTATCTTATGCATATCAAATATCACAAGATAAATAAGGCATTGCCACAAAGATCACATCTTTATAAATTGAAACATCTCTTTATTAATTGTCATCATTGTCATACAATATGCAAAAATAAAGTGTTTCTATCTATTGGCAAGTATGAAATAGCAGTTCATAACTGTATTACATGCCTTATTGGCTGAAAATAAACTAAAGTATTCCTATCTATAAAGGCAACACTTGCCCTAAGTAAGAATGCTTTACACTTTACATCTTGATATCATATATCTCAAAAAGTGTTACAAGTTTATTTACATGACACCTTCAAGTAGAGGCTTCAGTCACCTCCTTCTTCTTTTGTTCTTCCAGGTAGAGAGGACAATTCCTTTTCCAATGTCCTGGATTTTGACAATGGTGGCAATTTCCTTTCTTTGTCACGCCTCCCTTGGCCTTGAGAGCGGAAGATGGCTTGGACTCCTGGCTAGCTTCAGAACCTTTCTTAGCTTTGCCCTTGCCCTTGCGCTTGGACTTGCCTTTCTTGCTCGTGATCACCATCACTGACTTAGGCTTATCCTTCTTCATCTGTAACTCGGCTGTCCTCAACATGCCCAACAACTCTGACAGTGGCCTATCAAAGTTGTTCATGTTGTAGTTCATCACAAACTGACTGTAAGATTCTGGCAACGATTGCAGTATCACGTCAGTAGCCAACTCTTGGCTCAGTGGAAATCCCAGTCTCTGCAGGTTCTCCACATACCCAATCATCTTGAGTGTGTGAGGACCAACTGGATCTCCTTCTGTCATGACGCACTTGAACAGTACCCTAGAAACATTGTATCTCTCTTTCCGTGCCTGATCTTCATACATGTTCCTGAGATGCAGAATCATCTCTATGACACCCATGTTCTCATGTTGCCTCTGCAACTCATGGTTCATTGAACATAGCATCAAGTACTTCGCATCAATGGCATCATCAGAATGCTTCTTGTAAGCATCCATTTCTATCCTTGGTGCATTAGGAGCGGGTTCCTCTGGAATTGGAGTATCCAGGACATAGAGCTTATGCTCTTGAGTGAGAACAATTCTCAATGTCCGATACCAGCCGTGGAAGTTTGTCCCATTTAGCTTGTCCTTGTCAAGGACCGATCGTAAAGAAAAGTTGTTGTTGTTTGTTGCCATTTGAACTACAAAAAGGAAAATATGAAATTTTAGTCCAAAACTCATTTTGACTTATTTGATTGATTTGAAAGTTTGACGATATAATTAGGCCTTTAATTAATTATCGCTCCCACTATTTTACTTCAAATTGATAGCCCTCACCATCAATTCGGAAGATTGCAGCGTACAACCTTCTAGTGGGCAAGATCCTGAAATCCTCTAAGCCATGGACCAGCTAGGGCTGTCACCCACAAAATAGATCTCTCAGGTAGGCAACTTTTGCCAATTGCATCATATGCAACTCTTGATAAGATGTCATATACAACTCCTTGCAATGATCATCTCCATGCCTCAAGGCGCTAGATCCTATCTAGGTCACCTTGTTAAGTCTGACCCAAAGCAAACACGATGAATGTGTACCCTGCTTGGGCAGACCCACACATTCATCCTTCACGCTTCCACGAGATAGACGGTGCACCACGCTTGGGCGTGCCCACACTTGGTCGATCAAGCTTTTCACGAGTGTCGCATTTGGAAGGCATCTAAAACTTAATATTTTAATGAGGGATTTGGTTTTATATACATATACATATCCAATCACCACAATACATAGTACGTATCATATACATGCTATATCCCACAGAAAACATGCACAAACGATATAAAGCGATGATTATGGCCATCCTAATGTGATTCCTCGAGCCAAGAGGAATCACGGTCATCTAGGTCAACATCACATGCAACCTGTATAAGATGAACTCTGTGCCTTGCCATCCGACTTGATCAACTCATCACATGAATGATCTGTACTCTCCAGCCGGTCGTCTGGGTGCCACCAGCCGATCGGTTCGCCTGGTCATCGTGCATCTCGTCATGTCTGCCACCCGCTCGTCTCGCTCCTCGAACCGGTCATCAACCGATCAGTTCACTCCTTGAACCGACCGTCTGGAAGGTCAACCGATCGGTTCACTCCTTGAACCGATCGTCTGAGCAGTCGTCTTGATGTCCGCCGGTCTTTGACATAACAGGAAATAAAATCCTATTCTATTTATTACATTGCTTTAAAAGAGAAACCCTGATTTACATTCAGGGGGAGCAAAGGTAGGAAGAATCTCGAATTATTTCAAGTTACATCAGGATTAAGAGAGGGAAGATCGGTGCGCAGACCGAGATGCAAGCAACCACACAACCAATCACAGATAGGGGTATGTAGGCCATAATCATGCTACATACATCCACCACAAAACTCGTTTAAGGGCGACGTGTATCGAGTGCATTAATAATACATATCATATATGTAATTAGGGATTTGTGGATTTAGGATTGGACATGCATAAAGCCGATATTATTCGCATCGTATGCAATAAATAAAGGCGACAAACCAAAATCGATCATATCGATATTCCTAAAATATAGAGCAGTTGACGTGGCTCTGATACCACTGTTGGGTTTTAGGAGAGACAGAGAAGGCAGCGGAAACAAAAAAAAATTCTCCCCAAACCCATACCGAGGAAACGCGTCAACGTCTATATAATAGGAAAGGATGGTTTGTGGAATCATACCTTGTCCCGAGGCTTGCTCGGCGACAATACCTCGCGCAATGCGCGGTCTTTAACTCCGGTCTTGGACGGTGTCTGTGCAGCTCCTGGTCGCACCGGGACTGACGACTCCTCCTCCTACCGGACAGTCGGATGACAGTTGTCCTCCTGAGCGGCAGAAACCTCCCGCCTCTGAAGTAGTCCACACGGACCACCTGAAACTCCACTCTCCTTGTCCCACAAGGAAGTGGACGGAGTCGCACCCTTCTGTTAACGTACTCGTCGCCAACATGCTCTCCTGCCTCCTGTTGCAACTGCAGTTGTCCTTCCCTTGCTGCACCTCCCTTTTGCGGGAAGCACTTGCTCGGGCTCTCTCGCGGTTACCAAAACCAGAGAGAACGACAACTTGCAGAGCAACTGGTTGCACTAAGCTGTACTGTGAGAAGCCTCCAATACCCCTATATATATAGGAGAGTCATGGGATAGGGTTCTCCATCCCGGGCAATGCGGGACTAAAATCAGGAGTAGAAGGGTTCGAGAATTTTCCACAAAAAGCAACCGGTTCGCAACTTGAAATGATCGGTTCACAACTGAACTGATCGGTTCGGCCATTGAGCCGATCGGTTGGACCTGAGCCGATCGTTTGGGGCACTCCAACCGATCGGTTGGTGCCCTGAACCGATCGGTTCATGGTCCTAATCCGGCTCAATAAAGACTTTCCTTGTTTCTTTCCCAATTGATATCGAATACCAATGTTATTCCCAATCGAATTGGGAAATTTGAAACCAAAGGAAAATTCTTGCCGACATGACTTTTCCCAACTGGTCGGTTGCACCAGTTGAGCCGATCGGTTCAACCCTTGAACCGGTCGTTTCAGCCTGGGCATGAGCCGATCGGCCGGGACACTCCAGCCGACCGGTTCAGCAACCTCAGCCGACCGGTTCATCACATGAACCGATCGGTTGGGAGCACAGGTTGGGCAAAATTAGTCAATTGCGATTTCAATCAATCTGATACTCCAATCAATGCGTCCAACACCTTGAACCATACAATATTGAGCCATCGACTGATTGAGTGTTTAATTTAACTACTAAACTCCTTTAGTAATCAATCTAAACATTGCTTTGTGGACAAAACTCCTCTTCCAGGTTAAATCCTATGTGTGTGACCCTGCATGTCCATTTCACGTTGGCAGTGAAAGTCCATAACACTTATGACTTCACAAGCAAAGAGCGGTGCCTAGTCACACATCAGTGCTACCCAAGTGAAAGTAGAAAGTTGGAGAAAAACTTTCATCCTACAATCCGTGAATGGTGTTACAGCGAGTGTATAATTCCTTTATCACTGATATCCCGAATGAACTCGAGGCATGGAACAGTCATCCTGTCAACGTTCATTCACTTCCTTGATCTCAGAGTAGACTGGAAGAGATATGTATGACATCAGTATCACATACTGATTCACACATGCGTGCACGCCTTTCTCAATCCTACTCATCAAGTGGCCATAGATATCATACTCCCTCAGGAGGGATAAATCCCATATCTATCACTCACCCCTCAAAAGCCCCATGTGTCAAAGCCACCCAATCATCACCTTTATAACAACCCATGTTTCAGGACTGCGTTTGATGATGTCAAAGTGTGCCCAACGACATGTGTTGAGTGTAGTGATTTCAGGTCTAAGAATCACACTCACCACCATCACTGTGAGTACTGACTGTGACTACCATCTCATGGTTCCATGTGTCATACTCACGGTGGGTCTGTCCGGTACACTTGTTCTCTAACAAGTACCTATGTGTTTGGTTTGATATCTCTATATCATGACTATTGAGATTCTGTCATCAACCAACACCACAATCTAGTCTTGTGTGTCATTGTTGTCTATCTACCTTCCACAATGACATCCGACTAGGGACATAACAAGAATGTACAAACTCTTAGCATCCGTATGATCTCATCGTTCAGGTCATGAACCTGAAGGCATACGTCATTGAGTACTGTCATTCTCTAGACATTCAATCTGTTCTATCACTATCTCATATGACTAAACCAGAAAGAATTGGAAGCTTGCCTTTGATGTTTATCAAATCAATCTTAATGTATCCCACCAATCATCCCATGATTGGCTCTCAGGGCATACATACCAACATTAAGGCACTTCATTTTGATCGAGATGAAGAATACTTAAGGCAAGAGTTTGAGGACCTTCTATGAGATTGTGGTATTGTATCACAATGGATTCCACCTAGAACACCACAACACAATGGTGTGTCAAAAAGAAGGAATTGCACATTACTGGATATGGTGCAATCAATGATGAGTTTAGCTGAACTTTCAACTTCCTTTTGGGGTTATGCTCTTGAAACCGTCTCATTTACACTAAACCGAGTACCATCTAAAATGGTTCAAAAGACATCATATGAAATATGGTATGGGAAGCATCCCAATTTGTCTTTTATGAAGATTTGGGGATGTGAAGCTTATGTCAAGAAATTTTTTCTTGAAATGCTTGAACCCAAATCTGAAAAATGTTATTTCATTGGATATCCCAAAAAACTAAAGGATAGTACTTTTATTCCATATCTGATAAGCAAGTGTTTATTTCCAGACATGTTGCATTCCTAGAAAAGGAATTTATTTCTAAAGGAATCAACGGGAGGAAAGTAGAACTCAAAGAGGTTCAAGACAAACAAGAAAACATGGAACTAATGATTTACAAGAGGAATAAAGAGAATCACAAAATGTTGTGGAATCTCAAATTCCTCCTATAACCCAGGGACCTCATAGATCTAGTAGGACACACCTTGAACCTGAAATATTTGGATATCTAGTGATTCAGAAAGGTGATGAGTTGGTCATAGATGATGAGCCAACAACCTATCTAGAAGCTACTAAGGGACCAGAATATGAGAAATGGCTTGAGGCCATGAGATCTGAGATGGAATCCATGTACACCAATAAGGTATGGATCTTGGTGGATCAACCTGAAGGGGTAAAACCTATAAGGTAACCAACATGGAAGGGTATATTGGTTGAAAAGGGTTTCATAAAAGTTCAAGGTGCTTTGAAGAAACCTTTTCTCCAGTTGCCATGGTTAAGTCCATCTGGATCATTCTTGCTATTGCAGCTTATCATGACTATGAGATTTGGCAAAATGGATGTTAAAAATGCATTCTTTAAAAGGAATATTGAGAGGATGTGTACATGACACAACCTAAAGGTTTTATAAATCCAATAATTTAAACAAAGTATGTAAGCTACGAAGGTCCATCAATGTGATTGAAGAAAGCACCTCAGAATTGGAAAATTTAATTTGACAAAATAGTCAAAGAGTTTGACTTGAGTCTAAATGAATAAGAAATGTGTGATTACAAATGATTTAGTGGGAGCATATTTATATTCAACATGCTAATGAGGAATAACATCCTTATGGTGCATCAAACCTAAAAGGAAATTACCTTCTCTATGAAGGGTTTAGGTGAAACATCTTATGTACTTGGAATTGAGATCTATATTATGGAGCACAAGAGTGAGATGTGTTTTGCTCTTATATGGGTTATCTCGGGTTAGAAAACCTTAGAGAGGTTGTGTATCATTTTGTGAGTGTGTAGGGATGTGATTTGTCAGTTTGTGGGTGTGTAGGGTTGTTCCCTATCAGTTTGTGAAGGGTGTAGGGTTTTGGCATATTGACCATGACCTTGGTAGAAGACCAAGAGGGAGAGATCTAGCCTAGACCATATCACCATGTCTTGCATGTTGTTGCATGTGTCCCCTTTCTCATGAACAAGTGTCACCTAATCTCCTAAGGTGATGACACCTCTTCTTTGATCTCTCTTCCTTCCCTCAAGTATATAACCCCCTCCTCTTTCACACAAGTAAACCCTTTCATCCATTGTTGTTCCTCTCCTCTTGGTGGATAAGATTTGGAGCTTGTGGAGCTAGAGAAAGTCCCCATGGAGCTTGGGAGGTCGAGTTCCTTGCTCATGGTGTTTCCTTGTTCAACTTCCATCTTGGTGAGTCATATTTATTTGATGTCCATTTCTTTGAGCTCTCTTCTCCATCTTCTTCTTCCCCTCTCAGCCATGGATCATACCTTGGATGAAGGTTTATAGGGACGTGGTCCTCTCTCTTTCCTTTCTTCTTGAGCTACCATAACCATGGCATCTTCTTCTTCTTTCTTGAGGTGATGTTGAGATCAAGTTGGGACTCTGGATGGATCATCCTCAAGTTGAGGAATGTGTGCTATGGAGATTTGATCTTGGATCATGAACTCTTGATGGAGACCTTCTTGAGGTGGGTTATATAACTCTTAACCTCCTTTCTTATTATCATTCTTTATATGCATAAGTTGTTCTTCATCTCTATATAGTGTACCTCTTATATGTTAGTAGTTAGTTATTTTTTTGAGGACTTTTTGATGAAGGGACTCCACTTAAGTTGTTGTCGTTTCTTATTCTTTCTTGCATTGTTATTAGGTGGACTAGTGATCGAGTTTTCTAAGGTTGAAGATGACTAAGTCGACACTTAGGTGGTGAATGGTCGTCATGACTCAAGATGCTTAAACTGACACACCTTGTGACAAGTAATCATGACTTGTGGTGCACAGAACGATACACCAGGTGACAAGTCGTCATGACTTGGAGATGCTTAGGTTGACATTTTTGTGGTTGCTAAACTGATATGCTTATAAGGTATTAGCCCGTCATGCCCTGACCGATATGATGCCTAAATCGTAATGATTTGATGGTGCTACCCGACATGCCCTAGATGAGGTTAGACTGATATGTCTTGCTAGCTCGTCATGACCATGAGGGCATCTTGTGTGAACTGGGCTGTTTCGAGTGCTAACCCATGATGCCCTTAGTGGGCAAGAGATCGACATACCCTAACCCTAACCCTAACGACCCATCACACCTAGGGTTGACTGACACTCTTAGGGTTTCTTGTCACCCCTTTTAAGTAGGTTGCCCAATATACCTCATGTGTTGTTAACCAATACACCTCATATGTGGCTAACCTAACACCCCTTTCAAGTAAGGTTAAATCGACACATCTTGGTACTTGTGCCTTACATAGAGGTAGTTGACATGATATGGTGTTGATAAGTAGACACCATGTGGCAAGTATCAACCTGACACCATGAGTGCTAAACCGATATACCTCATGTGTGGTTAACCGATACACCACAAGATGGTCTAAACTGATACCCATGAATGAACTCACCAGACACAACTAGATGTGTTAACCCGACACACCATGATATGGTTAAGTCGACACATGTGGATGAGGTGAAACCGATATCACATGATGAGGGTAAAGGGTATCGTCAAATACCCAATGATATACACATATGAACAATGCATAATATAGAAGAGTGTTGTTTTGGATAACATATGATTAATCTTAATTGCTTCTCCAAAACCTAGTGCATCATAGGATGATGTTACTATGAGTGGCCCATCCTTAACTAAAGTGCTTATCCCTAAACTCTCCAATAATGTGGAAAGTAATGGATGTAGGGTTCAATGGTTGAGTATACATATGATAACCTTAATCACGGAAAATATGGCCCATGTGTTTATGTTAATGAAAGATTATAATCCATGACAAGTGTCTACTATATTTCCTTGTCATATAATCTTAACTTGTGAAGTGAGGTTAATGACACAACTATGTGAACATATATGAGGGTGGTGATAAGCCTTGTTGGAATAAAATTTGTGTAGAAATCATATAAACAAATCTAATGACCTCATAGGTGCCTTGTAGATAGTTTGAAGTGAAACCCTCTAATTATGTAGCCTAAGGTTTGGCTCTCCTTAGTATGATATGTGGTTAATGATTTGCAAGAAATAATAATGTGTGGGTCACCTAATGATGAAACGACATGTTGATACAATAGATAACATGTTTATATAATGCACTGTTGTAACCCACATACAACTTAAAGAAGATGATACACATATGCATTTATGAAAGGGTGATACCTGGTACTGATGATATGATGATTGATTCATATCTAACTAATGTTGTTCAAATCAAAAATAGTTTCAAGAAAGTGGGAATTGGTGTAATTAGGGTTTAGTAGTGTAACCATGAAGTAAATCCCTAATATGTTCTATGTGAAGATCATTGACCCCAATTCTAAGGGTAGGTCGTAATATTGAATAAGAATGAATGGAAAACATGATATTGTTCCCCCTCTTAAATTACATGGATTTAACCTAATGGGTTAATTGGGTGTTATAACTTGTGAGTATTATGAAGATGTTTAAATAATATGAAGCTTTGGATATGAACCTTGACAAGGGAGCACATGAAGTATGAATATGTGAATGTGCATACTTAGTTACATTGTCTAACTCTTAGCCTTATAAACTCCAACTTATGGGAGGTAGTGCATGTCAGATATTTGAGATAGAATGATGCTTGGGACGTCATGTGAAATCAATATCCTAGATTAGAGATCTTGTGATGCTTTTATTGCTTTAGTTAAATGTCTTTAAGGTTTTTTAATATCTTCTCTCTCTAAACATAATGGTTAATGGTTGTTGTGGTACTACATGTGATGTATCATGAGTGATGTGGCATGAGTAGTATTTATATGCTCAATGATGTATGACGAGATAACCATGAATCACAAGTGTGATGTGATGGGTCTTAGGACCTAGTAAGGGCTTAATGCCTGGTTGAGGTAAAAACCTCTGGTACAGGAATGAGGGATTGATATACCATGCTAATATATTGATGATAGCCTTGTGGCTAGAAGTGATACAATGTTATGAGATGATGGGAATCAATTTGTAGTTTAAATAATGATATCTTCTGTTGTAATACTATGCCCCTTTATTTTGAAGGATTTGGTTGTGGATTGTATGTTGTAACTTGATTGATGCTAAAAGACACATTAATTGGTCTAATTAATCAAGTGGAATCTAATCATGTAGTTTGCCATGTGCCATAAAACCATTCAGTGTTAGAACTTGAGGAATTGTGAAATGAGTTTAACTCATAGCACATATTTTGAATATGTGGGGGTGAGGATGAATATCCCCTTACGTCAAGGAATATTTGACACAGGATTTGTTGTGGGCCATACCTGGAAGATTGTGGCTTTGGACCGTAGCTCAGTGATATGTGACACATTATTGGATGCGGGCAAACCTTGTAAGAGTGCGGATGGGAGCCGTAGCTCAATTTCACTAGTGTCGTGACATGTACCAAGGCAGGCTAGATTTCCACAGCTGGACTATATGTCACTGGAAGTAGTTGACTTGTGATGTCACTACATGTTCACTCCTACTAACCAAGGAAGGTGATGTCATGGATTTTGGCTCTTCCACGAGACCTTGTATGGCACCAATTTTGACTTAGTAGTGGTCAGTTGGATTTGGGTGGTACGAATCAAATCATCAGGGCATAATAAACTCATAAAAATAATGTAGCATATTCATTTAGGATAAAATACGAGAACATTGGTTGAAGCCTTGCCTTACTTTTATATTGTTTAGTTTATAATAGTTATACATGTTCTTTTTATTCCTTTTTAATTTATTAGTTGTTCTACTACTCAGTGGCAAGTGCTTATTACTTCTCTATTTACTTTATCCATGAGATATATGTCATTTAGTTAATTAGGTTCAACCTGCTTAGTATGTTAGTCTATCTATTCAGTTGTCTGTGATAATAATAGAGTTGACAAAGAGGTATATCTCTCGGTGGGACTTTTGTCTCACCCCGTTGGTTGAAAATCTTTTAGGTGGGCGTGCATGCCAAGCTAAGGATCGGATAGGTGAGGATATAATATGAAGAGGAACTACACCTGGTGAAACATGGTATATGGATAGTGTCTAGTAATAGAGTCCTATGTGTCGTCTCTGTACACTCAGGTCCTTGGGGGTGTTCTCATTGTGTTTTGTAGACATGATGGTCGACATGTGTTGTAAAAGAATGAAATCACCCTTTTACTAAAATATGGTAAACAAAACACCATTAGAAAGCAGCGGAATAAGAAATAACTGACTATATTCAATTTCATAGAAGGTTTAAAAAAATACATCAAATTCTCCCATTAGGGTTTACATCAAGACACACAATCAGGATCTAGATAGAGGGAAGTCTAGACTACTACAATCTTGTCTCCAAGCAACATCTCCATCAACTGAGTCCAAGCCAAAAGCTAAGATCTTCCTTGTCTTATCCACCACATTGCTCAACACCTGGGTGGTTGGGAAGGAACCCAGTAAAAAGGGAAAGGAAAGAAAAGTATGTGTCACAAAACTAATCTGGGATATCAAGATAAGTACAACAAATAAAAACATGCTAGGGTTCATCATATGATGAAGATAACAAGAATATGAGGCTATATTCAAAAGAAACTTGCCATTAACCATTATATCAAAAAGGATTTGCATGTAAGATAATTATGTCTACCTAACTAAGTAGGGTTGAGGCACCTACCGGACCTCTAACCTTAGGTAAGGGGAGAATAAGACATTCTCAGTCACCTACAATATTATGGGGAGAATAATACATTCCCCAGGGCGATTATTTACATGCCCTCTGTGGGTGGTTGTACATAAGTATCGCTATTTCAAATTAAATAGAACATAAATCCACATTCTAGAAAAGTAGTCATGGCAAGAGTAATCATAATATTCATTAAGCATGGCAGTGGGGTATAAGACCCAAGCAAGAAGAAATTATAATCTAATTTGAGGCATGAACAACATTAGGATTCAAGAATAGAATATTTAGGGTTCATTTAAGCCTCATTAGGGAAATATAGGGTTGGACTATAATTATCCCAACATAGGGTGTAAGGAATGCACATACCTCTCTTACTGATATCAATTACTAACTTTCACCACTTTAATTGAGTCCAAGTTCCACTTTGCCTATTTTCAATGTATTAAAATGTATTAGAGTACATAGTGCACATTAATATATAGAAACCCTATTTTTAGAGCTTTTTAGCAAAATTTGGATTTAGCTTTTGAAAATATCACCAGTGAACTTATTAGGTTTTCCTGATCAAGAAAACATATATTTATGTTAATTTTGGAGTTATGATGACTAAGATGTAATTTTTATGGATTTTATGCATTAAATTCGTTTTACAAAAATCATCCTTCGTCAAACCATGAAATCATACCTTAAAAATATTTTAATTAGATATAGATTAATTTTCTAATTCCAAAATATATTTATTTGTCAAATTTGGATAAGAGGTTTAGAAGATATGAATTTTGCAATATTGACCAATAGGAAATTGCCACATCATCAAACCGATCGAGATAATTAAAGAGAGAGGGAGAGGGAGAAAACACCATTTGACCAAGATCAGGTTTGAAGTTGCATAGGTAACCAAACTAGAGATTCTAGAGAAGATAAAATAGCAAGAAACCAAAACCTTAGAAGAACATGGTAAAGAGAGATGGAAATCGTCGATTTTCAACATAAAAGCATAGGTTTTAAGCATGTACTAAGCAATATATGAGAAGGGTGTTGACCAAACTTGCCTCTAGGAAGGTAATAAGGTTCAAACAGAAAGGATTCTGAGATTAGAAGGTCTGGTTGCTCCAAGCCAAGCTCCTTTCTTGAGCAAAGATCACCTTCTCCACTTTAGAGGTGCAAACCCTAGCAAAAGAGCAAGGAGATGACGTGTTTTAGGGTTTTAGGTGGATTTTTACCATGTATGGTCATGTTTCTGACCTAGAAGAAGGTGTAAGGAAGACTATCAGTATGAAAATAGGAAATTAAGGGAGGAAACTTACTAGTTTTGTCGAAATTACCAAGGAGGAGCTTTAGAAACCCTAATAGAGCAATTTGGAAGCCCTAGGAGCCTTCTTCACCAAGGTAGGCTCCCTCTATTACCTTGGGGCAGCAACTTCGTGGTCAAATACAGAAGGAACTATTATCTAAGCTAGAGGAAAGAAAAGGAGAGCAATAGTTTTCGAATTGTGAGTTGGGAAGGGGTATACATGGCTATATATAGAAAGAGGTGAAGCATGAGGAGTCTTAAGGGACTTTCCATGTGTCTTTAGCCTAGGGATTGATGGCCATGCAAGAGGATAGCTCATAGAGGCTTCATGCATATCAAAAGTCGGTTATAAGGGCCCATAGATTATTGTAGGCCATCCCCACCATTTTTCAAGAAAGAAATAACCTCATTGGTTGATAGCTTTTAAGGATAAGCATCTTTATAAAGAGGGTAATCCCTATAATGCCCTTGGAAAAAAATACCATCAAACCAAGGTAAAACTAGGTTCTCCAATGGTTTAAAATCTTTTTAATGGTAAGGGAATATCTAAGGATTAAAATTCAGTTGATAATTTGCAAAGAAAACCCCCCAATTGGGTAAACTGCATAAAAGTCCAGAATGTACCTAAAATTGCATAACTTGCATAAACAACATCCAAATTGAACCAAACTTCATCCACAAGTTATCTTTGATGTGTAGAATATGAATTTTACATTATTTCCATATTTTGAATTTATAAAATCACATTATTTATTACTTATGCCTTTTATTGTTTTCTCTCTCCTAAACTTATCCTAATATTTCAAGGTTGTCCAAATTAGATGAAATTTGACATGTAGGCTAATTTTGATATGGAGATTTCGAATTTGAAGTTTGTTTCCTCTTTTGAGACTTCTTTTTATGAGATATGTCATATGGCCCATTAACAGCCATTATCTAAATTGTTCATCCAATTAAGTTTCTTATCTTCATATTACCACTAAAATGAGTTATGTGGCATATTTTATGTTTTCAAATCACATAAAAAAGTTAGATTAAGGTTTAGAGCACTTAGTTATGGTAATTAAGCTTTCACTTAGGTATTTGTGCATAAATCCTTATATTGGTACAATTACTGAATAAATGTTCACTAAACCACTATAAATTTCACTAATTAAATAGAAAGGCCAATTATGATAGAAATGAAAGGAAAATATGGGAAAGAGGGTCAAAATACAAAATTCTAGAATTCGGTATGTTACATGTGCTTTCTGGCTTGTGTACCTTTGGTAGTATGTATATACATATGGAACTATTATCTTATGTAATAGGTTGATTGGAATATGATGATGTATCACTTTGAAATATATGTTATGCAATGCAAGTATTGGCTCTTGTGTTATAAATCTCAGATCCTGGTGCTTTTTACAAACCAGTTTTAAATTCCAATGATTTTCAATAATCTATTATTAATGGTTGATCGTGATTTAAGTTTAGAGCAGTCTCTCTTTGTGTGACAAAGGGTGTCACATTTGGTGGTATCAAATCTCTAGGGTCGTTGAATCTACATGGACACTAGAACTCAGATTAGGATGATGTCTAAGATAAGAACATGATATAGAATATGGTGCATACTGCTTATTCTCAATACTTGAGTACCCTGGCCATGTATTCAAATGTTGAAGAAAAGGTAAGTAGGGAACTCTTAGATTGATTCCTCTTTGATTACTCTGATCATGTAGTCATCTTGGAACAATCTAAAGAGCATAACAATTAGGAATCATAAAGTTAATACCTCCATCATATTATAAAAAGAGTTAATAACTGCACCATAACTTACTAAAACTTGAATTTTTGGTGATTAAAAGAGAAAAATATAGCTCCATGAAACCTAAATCTAAGTGAGAATATGATAAGAAAAGTTCTTGAAGATGTAATCTCAAGAAATGTATGAAGAAAAAGACATATGAACTTGTGCTAATAAAGTAAGTCAAGGTATAAAATCCACCTAAGATGGAGATAATTCCTAAAACAAGGATGAAGTGAGAAGACAAATAAGAATGAATGATAATTAATCTCAGACCAACACATGAGTATAAGAAAGTATAAAGTGTAATCCTCATGATATGTGAATGGAAACATGGGAGATGATCCATGCTCAACAAAGAATATGTAAAGAATAATGACCCTCTTCATGATGTAAAGTGAAAAATGCGGTAAAACAAAGAGATGTTCATAAAAACATGGAGAACAATGATCAGAGAAAGAGTAATGGCATGTAATCATCTTTACAATTCCTATGCTAATGGCAAGGAAATCAAGATGAGACAAGTTAAAATGACACATGAACAACTAAAAACTCGTGAAATAATCAAAGAAAGTGATAATCCCTTCCCCTTGATAAGCAAACTCTAGGTAATAATGTAGTGATAAGAGGAATATGTTCCCTTGTGTTCTGACCTTTCAAGGATGTGGTAGTCAAGTGGATCTTATGTTCCTTGATGTGGATAGTTTAGAAGTGATCTTAAGATGGATACTCTGATAAGTATTAGTCGGTCTTTGATTTTGTTCCAAGATAGGGATATTTATGATAGGAGATGTCTCGAGATGAAGAAAGATCCTTTTGACATGTTTGGTTTTGGTAAAAACAACAGAAGATGGATGTGATAAGGATGTGATGTGTTTCTGACACATGTGATGGATACCAAGGTAAGGAATCCTAGTATCCAAGTTGTGCCAGTTGTATTGGAGAGTGAGAACATGTTGCTTTATAGGATGATTAGGTGTTTTGGCTACTAAGAGAAGTTGACTTTGGATCAATCTGGTTACAAGTATTTAACTTATAGTATGGATATCACATGTTAGTGGTTTATGCTCTGCATAACTATAACATCGACAAGGTTGCATAAGTTGAAGAGATAGTTGCAAGATCGTCTTGGGAAAAGTTCATCAAGCTGAGTATAATCCATGGGAGTACTACTATTAGGCTTGCAAGTAAGAAAGGATCCAAGAAGGTTGTGATTTGGCTATAGATGAATAAGTAGGGTTTTCATTCCCTATCTAGGTTAGTTAAGGCAAAAAAATACTATCTTGAGTTACCCCTGAGATAGTTTTTCTTGGATGAGTGGCCTCTTCTTATGATAAGAGGATGTGCAACTGAGAATGAGTATGTTGGCAGGATATTTGATAGAAGTACGAGTAGTGTTGAGTCAGCAGATCAGAGTGGCACAGTGGAAGCATGATAGGTTTTGTAGTTCCTAGTGGATGATAGAACATACCCCTAGTCCTTCTTTGAGAGAGACATGTTGAGGTTTGTAGAGGGTATGGTAAACCTTTAGATTTGAGAATCTTATCGTACAATGTTATAAGTTGAGGAGGTGATACATAAGAAAGAGGTGACACCTGATTTTGATAAGTATGTATAGTACTTTTATGGCTAAGAAAGTATCACCTAGCATAGGGTGGACTCTACAGTCAATAATAGAAAGGATAGCTGAGTTTGTGCCTTATGCGAAAGATCTTGTGTTGACCTTGGAGGGAAGAACGGTATGTTGGTCAAGACTTGTGACATCACCCTAACATCTAGGAAATGTGTGGAAGTTTGAAGGTTGGATGCATGAGTAGTATCCATCTCCTCTCACCTGGTATTTCAGGGGTGAAATCCTTGTTAGGGGTTTATGACTTGTAAGGACCTTGACCTGAGTTTTGGGCTAACCCTATTTATTTTACTTAAGTAAGTTGCTTAGAACGTTAATATAATCCTTTGAGATGTTTTGTAATCATGCCACACACTTATGTTTCAAGTTTGGCCCTATTTGAATGTTGTTTGAGTAATGATTGCTCGCTCTAGACCAAAGTGCAATTTACCTAAGATAAGGGGTTACCTTACAATATGTCACATGATTAGTGTGCCCCTAGTTCTATAGCATCATAAGAGAGAGAATTATGCTATGGGGCACCTTGTGAAGAGTTCAAGTATCAAGTTGAGCATGTGTGGATGATGCTTGTGTTTCATGTGCTAGTTTTGGTGTAAATTGCAATCTACCTAAAGTGAAGGGTTAATATGCAATTTACCATCTCTAGAGTATTCCTTCACTCTCTTGGCATCATCTAGAGGAGAGACAAAGAGATGGGTGCCTTGTTTGGATCTTGGTTGTATGGTAACATCTTTGGTGATATATGTAACACAAGAGTGAGATGTGTTTTGCTCTTAGATGGGTTATCTCAGGTTAGAAAACCTTAGAGAGGATGCCTATCAGTTTTTGAGTATGTAGGGATGTGCTCTATCAGTTTGTAGGTATGTAGGGTTGTTTTCTATGAGTTTTTGAAGGGTGTATGGTTTTGGCATATCGACCATGACCTTAGTAGAAGACCAAGAGCACGAGATCTAGCCTAGACCATATCACCATGTCTTGCATGTTGTTGCATGTGGACCTTGTAGAAAAGTATCACCTAAGCTCCTAAGGTGATGACACATCTTCTTTGATCTCTCTTCCTTCCCTCAAGTATATAACCCCTTTCTTCTTCACACAAGTAAAACCTTTCATTAATTCTTGTTCCTCTCCTCTTGTTGGACAAGCTTGGGAGCTTGTGGAGCTAGAGAGAGTCCCCATGGAGCTTGGGAGTTCGAGTTCTTTGCTCATGGTGATTCCTTGTTCAACTTCCATCTTGGTGAGTCATGTTTCTTTGATGTCCATTTCTTTGGGCTCTCCTCTCCATCTTATTCTTCCTCTCTCGGCCATGGATCATACCTTAGATGAAGGTTGATAGGGATGTGGTCCTCTCTCTTTCCTTTCTTCTTGAGCTACCATAACCATGGCATCTTCTTCTTCTTTCTTGAGGTGATGTTGAGATCGAGTTGGGACTCTGGATGGATCATCTTCAAGTTGAGGAACATGTGTTATGGAGCTTTGATCTTAGAGCCTAAACTTTTGATGGAGACCTTCTTAAGGCAGGTTAATATAAATCTTAACCTCCTTTGTTATTATCATTCTTTATATGCTTAAGTTGTTCTTCATCTCTAGACCGTGTACATCTTATATGTTAGTAGTTAGTGATTGTTTTGAGGACTTTTGATGAAGGGACTTCGTTTAAGTTGTTGCCATGTCTTTCTCTTTCTTGAATTGTTAGTAGATGGACTAGTGACCGTGTTTCCTAAGGTTGAAGATGGCTAAGTCAAAACTTAGGTGGTGAATGGTCATCATGACTCGTGTTTCTTAAACCGACACACTTTGTGACAAGTCATCATGACGTGTGGTTCATAGAATAATACACTATATGACAAGTTGTAATGACTTAGAGATTCTTATGTGGTTGCTAAGTCGATATGCTTAGAAGGTGTTAGCCCATCATGACCTGGCCGATATGATGCCTAAACTATTATGCTTTGATAGTTCTACCTGACATGCCCTCGATGGGGTTAGACCGATATCTTTTTCTAGCCCATCATGACCATGAGGGCATCTTATGTGAACTGGTCTATTTTGAGTGCTAACCCGTGACACCCTTGTTGGGCAAGAGAACGACATGCCCTAACCCTAACCCTAACAACCTGTCACACCTAGGGTTGCCCAAAACACTTAGGGTTGTCTGTCACCCCTTTCAAGTAGGTTGCCCGATATACCTTATGTGTGGTTAACCGATACACCTCATATGTGGCTAACCCAACACCCCTTTCAAGTGAGGTTAAATTGACACGTCCTGGTAAGGTTAACCCTTTTGCCTTGCATAGATATAGTTGACATTATATGGTGATGATAAGTTGATACCCTATGGCAAGTATCAACCTTACACCATGAGTGCTAAATAGATATATCTCATGTGTGATTAACCAATATACCACAAGATGGTCTAAACCGATACCCTTGGATGAGCTCACCCGATACACCTAGATATTTTAACTTGATACACCATGATGTGGTCAAGACGACACATGTGGATGAGGTGAAATTGATATCACTTGATGAGGGTGAAGGGTATGCTCAGATACCCAATGATGTACACATATGAGCAATGCATAATTTAGAAGAGTGTTGTTTTGGATTATGTATGGTTAATCTTAATTGCTTCTCCTAAACCTAGTGAATCATACAATGATGTTACTATGAGTGGTCCATCCTTAACTAAATTTCTTATCCCTAAACTCTCCAACAATGTGGAAAGTAATGGATGTAGGGTTCAATGGTTTAGTATCCATATGATAACCTTAATCATGGAAAATATGATCCAGGTGTTTATCTTAATGAAAGATTATAATCCACGACAAGTGTCTACTATATTTCCTTTTAATATAATCTTAACTTGTGAAGTGAGGTTAATGACACAACTATGTGAACATATATGAGGGTGGTGATAAGCCTTGTTGGAATAAAGGAGACAACATTTGTGTAGAAATCATATAAACAACTCTAATGACCTTATAGGTTCCTTGTGGATAGTTTGAAGTGAAACCCTCTAATTATGTAGCCTAAGGTGTGACTCTCCTTAGTATGATATGTGGTTAATGATTTGCAACACCATATTTTTCCAATAGACAATATGTTTATATAATGCACTATTGTAACCCACACACAACTTAAAGAAGATGATACACATATGTATTTATGTAAGGGTGATACCTGATACTGATGGTATGATGATTGATTCATATCTAACTAATGTTGTTCAAATCTAAAATAGTTTCAAGAAAGTGGGAATCAGTGTAATTAGGGTTTGGCAGTGTAACCATGAAGTAAAACCCTAATCAGTTCTATGTGAAGAGCATTGACCCTAATTCTAAGGGCAGGTCATAATATTGAATAAGCATGAATGGAAAGCATGATATTGTTCCCCCTCTTGAATTACATGGCTTTAACCCAATGGGTTAATTGGGTGTTATAACTTGTGTGTATTGTGAAGATGGTTAAATAGCTTAATGGCTATGAAACTTGATAATGGAACACCAAAAGTATGGACATGTTAATGTGCATACTTAGTTACATTGTCTAATTGTTAGCCTTATAAACTCCAACTTATGGAAGGTAGTGCATGGAAGAGATTTGAGTTAGAATGATGCTTGGGGACCTCATGTGAAATAAACATGAAGCGTAATCCTAGATTAGAGATCTTATGATGCTTTTCTTGCTTTAGTTAAATGTGTTTAAGGTGTTTTAATGTCTTCTCTCTCTAAATAATGGCTAATGGTTGATGTGGTAAGTACATGTTATGTGGCATGAGTAATGTTTATATGCTCAATGAGGCATGATGAGATAACCATGAATCACAAGTTTGATGTGATGGGTCTTAGGACCTAGTAAGGGCTTAATGCCTGGTGGAGGTGAAAACCTCTAGTAGTTGAATGAGGGATTGATATCCCATGATAATATGTTGATGATAGCCTTATGGCTGGTAGTGATGCAGTGCTATGAGTTGGAATCAATTTGTACCTTAAACGATGATATTTATTGTTGTAACACTATGCCCCTTTATTTTGAAGGATTTGTTTGTCAATTGTACGTTGTAACTTGATTGATGCTAAAAGATGCTTTAATTGGTCTAATTAATCAAGTGGAATCTAATCATGTAGCTTGAGTTGTGCCATAGATCCATTTAGTGTCAGAACTTGTTGAATGGTGAAATTAGTTTAACTCGGAGTGCATATTTTGAATATGTGGGGGTGAGGATGAGTAAGGGCACTTACGTGTAGGAATATGTGACACAGGATTGGCTGCGGGCCAGACCTGGAAGAGTGTAGATTTGGACCATAGCTCAGTGACGTGTGATACAGGATTGGTTGTGGGCCATACCCTAGAAGAGTGTGGTTATGGGTCGTAGCTCAATTTCACTAGTGTCATGACTTGTACCAAGGTGGACTAGGTTCGCACAACTAGACTATATGTCACTGGAAGCAGTTAACTTGTGATGTCACTACATGTTCACTCATACTGACCGAGAAAGGTGAGGTCATAGATTCTGACTCTTCCACTAGACCTTGTATGGCACCGATTTTGACTTAGCAGTGGTTGGTTGGATTTGGGTGGTACAAGTCAAATCCTCAGGGCATGATAAAAACATAAATAGTCATGTAGCATATTCATTTAGGATCAAATATGAGTACATTGGTTGAAGCCTTGCCTAGCTTTTATATTATTTAGTTTATATCAGTTATACATGTTCTTCGTATTCCTTTTTAATTTATTCGTTATTCTACTTCTCAGTGGCAAATGCATATTACTATTATATTTACTTTATCCATGATATATATATGTTAGTTAATCTTATTCAACCTGCTCAGTATGTTAGTCTATCTATTCAGTTATCTATGATAATAATAGAGTATACAGAGAGTTATATCTCTCGTTGGGACTTTTGTCTCACCCTGTTGGTTAAAAATCTTTTAGGTGGATGTGCATGACAAGCTAAAGATCAGATAGAAGAGGATATAATATGAAGAGGAACTACACCTGGTGAAACATGGTATATGGATAGTATCTAGTAATAGAGTCATATGTGTCATCCTTGTACACTCAGGTCATTGGGGTATTCTCGATGTGTTTTATAGACATGATGATCAACGTGTGGTTTCTGGCTTGTGTGCCTTTGGTGGTATGTATATACATGTGGAAGTGTTATGTTATGTAATAGGTTGATTGGAGTATGATGATGTAGCACTTTGAAATATATGTTATACAATGCAATTATTGGCTTTTATGTAATAAATCTCAACTACTGGTGCTTGTTGAAAATCAGTTTTAATTTCCTATAATTTTCGGTAATACACTGTAAATGGTTGATCGTGATTTAAGTTTTGAGTGATATCACTTTGTGTGACAAAGTGTATCATAGTAAGAGCACATACATTTGCGAGATGTTGAAGGGTTCGACACGCAGGACTCAATGAGAGAAAGCTTATCCATGTTCCATGGAGTTAGTCTCTCTGAAGCCTAGTGTTCCAATTCTTGTAAAGAATGGGAGAACATGAGTAAGATGCCATATGCATTAACAATTGTATCTATCATGTATATAATGTTATGTACTCATCCCGAGTCTGGTCTGTATTGGACATGATAAGAGGATATGTAAATCCAATTGTCTCATATGTGTCGGACATGATGAGTGGATATTTGTCAGATCCCTATGAAAGTCACTGGAATACCATAAGAACATCCTTAAGTACTTGAGAAGTATTAAAAGGATTAGTTCCTTGGTCATGGTAATAAGGAAGAGTTGGGTGTAAAGGGTTACACCAATGCAAGCTCCCAAAATGAAAAAATTGATTTCAATCTAAAATTTTTGTTTGACCTTAAAATAAGAATTACAATCTAGAAAGGGTTCCAAGCTAGAAATAGTTGTTTAAATTCTACAATGGAAGTTGAGTATCTATGTGTTATGTAAACAATATAGGATACTGTATGGATCAAGAAGTTCATATAGATGAACTTGTGGGAGGTTCCAACCGTTGATGACATAATAGAAATATTGTGACAACAATGGAGCTAATGGATAGGCAAGGAATCTCATATAGCATACTATGACACTTCCATCTCATATGAGAGATCATACAACAAAGTGATGTGAAGATTTTTAGAGTACCAACCGAAAGTATTGTTGTTGACCCCTTGGCAAAGGCACTTTCATAATAGAAGCATGACGGTCATGTTAGATCACTTGGGATAAGATTCATGAGTGATTGGCTCTAAGTGAAAGTGGGATTCTGTTGGTATGTACACTAAAGAGACAATCATATGATGATTGTAATGACATAACTTGTAAATGATTTGATTAATAATAAAGGCAAACTTCCAATTTATTCAGTTCTATTCAGTAATGAGATAATGATGTAACATAATAAATGACTAAAGGATGATATAACTCAATGTCATATTCCATATGGATGTTAAGAGTATATACAATCTTGTTATGTCCCTGGTTGTATGTTATTATGGAAGGATGATAGACAAAAATAACACATAGGACTAGAGTGTATGTTGGTTGATGACAAAATCTCATCACTCATGATATGTGATATCAAACCAAACACATAAGTACTTGTTAGATGACAGTATATTGGAAAGACCCACCATAAGAGTGATGCATGGTAACCATAATTGGTAGTCAGAATCATTCTTATAGTGTTGGTGGCGATTGTGGTTCTTGGACCTGAACTCACTACACTTATCACATGTCATTCAGTGTACTTTGAAATCATCCACTGTGATTCTGAATAAGGGTTGCCATAAAGGTGATGATTGGGTGCACTGTGACACATGGGATGATTGTTAGTGATGTGCATGGGATTTTACTCTCCTATAGGAGTATGATATCTTGGCCATTTGATTAGAGAAACTAAGAAAATGCATGGTCATGCACATGTGAGTCAATATGTGACATTGAGCTTGCATATATCTCAGATAGTTTGCTCTGGTTCAAGGAACATAGATTGAATGTTGAAGAGAATGACTACTTCAAGCCTCGAGTCCAATCTAGATATCAATGAAAAAGGAACCATACAAACACTATAAAATGAATCACAGATTGTAGGTTGCAGTTGTTCTACAACTTTCCATTTACTTGGGTAGCAATGATGGTGACTAGGCACCATGCTTTGCGTGTGATGTCATAATTGGTTATGGACATTCACTGCCAATTGAAATTGGGACCTATAGGGTCACACATGTAGGATATACCTATAAGAGGAGTTTGATCATGAATGATTATTGAATTGATTGCTAAAGTGTTTCGGTATTCAATTTAAGCAACAAATCAACTGACTGGACTCCCAACCGACCGATTCAAGGGTTGAACTAACCAGTCAGAGTGTCAGGTTGCTTGTATATTACATTGGCTGAATTTTGGATAAGTTGGGGAGCCAAACGACTGGTTCACTTAATGAAACGATTGGTTTGTGGTTGCGAGATTGACCGTTTCACAAACCAAGACACCCAGTTTGTGGTTCAATTTGATTACATCAATGATTAGTGTTGACGTTATGTCATGTATTAATTGGATTAGAATTTCCAATTCATATGGATCAGGAAACATGATGAAATGACCAGTTCACTAGGTGAATCGATTGGATCGCATGCCTATCAATTGGTTCACTCAATGAATCGACCGTTTCTCCTATCATAGGTTGTGAGTTTTCATGAGATTTATATCCCTTCCACTCCCACACATACTGGGAACCCTTATCCTGACCCTCCTATGAATAGAGGGGCATTGGGGCTTCTCAGACACATTAACTACCACTAACAATTGTCTATTTTCTCTGCTTGTGGTAAACGAGAGAACCCAAGAAAGTCCTACCCGATGAAGGGTGGTATATCAAGGGAGAATAATTATGGGAGAGCAAGTTGGTGACTAGTTTACCAACAGGAGGGACAACTCCTTCATGTCTGTTCTAGCAGAACGAAAAGAGTTCTAGGTAGTCTATCAGGACTTTCATAGAGACATTGAGGATGTTTCCTACTGATGGGCAGATAACATCAACCTATTGTCTGTGGTAGAGACCAGGAGCTGTTGCAGACACTGTCTGAGTACAACTAGAAGATAGCTGCACGACTACAACGATGAGGATATTGTCACTGGACTTGCTCTAGGGCCAGGTATATCCTTGAAATCATTCTTTTCATTATATGGTTGTTGACGTGATCTACTTCTTCAATGGATAATATGGCAGTAAATGTTTTGTTTCCACTACCTTCATGATGTCATACTTCCCTACACTTTGCACCTACTATATTTCCATATTGAAATCCCAGATGATTTCTTCTTTGTTTGGGATTTTAGTAACCCTATACACGAATTCTATCAATAGACTTTAAGTCCTCCAGTTGATTATTATTACCTAGTGCGCACACATTATTCACCATGGAGTCATAAAGCAACTGACATCGAAGAGTGGAATTGTGATTTCCTTTGCATGCTTCACAAAAAAGATTTGATGCCTTCACTTGTTCTTGGAGTTGTTGGGGCTTTCCTCTCCTCTCATAAGCACTGAAAGAGGTCTCTAGGTGTAAGAAGTGGGACCCAAGAGGGGAACCACACTCTTACTGAGATGTGAATAATAGACAATTATACAATGCCAAATTCCATAACAGTTTTTCTCAAAGGATGATATACTATAATTCAAGTTTGTAATATATCAAATACCTAAAGTTTATCAGCGGAAGATAAAATCTAACTATTACAATTTTCATTGTTTAATATTTCTCTTCACCACACAAGGTGTACATAAAAGAAAACTAATCTATATCATAGGATCAACAAAGGGTAAACCAACCAATTCAATCTATCTCCAGAAAGAATAGCTACTCTCGAGCAAGCTACAACTCACGGTCACCTATGGCAGGATCATATTCACTTAAGAGGTAGGGAACACCCCTCACAAGAGAAGACAAGGTGGAAGATTATCAGCAAAAGATCCAGTATGTTTTTATAATAGGGATTGGACAACTTATATGAGAGAAGTACATCAAAAGTAAAATAGCATGGTTCCCAATGAAGAGGGAGACAGAAGCATCCAAATGGATATAAGAGAGATCTTAATATAGTATGAAAAAAGATTATATGAAGAAATAAAAAGTACAATAGTAAAATCCTTGTCTATAAATCTCAAATTAGAAAACAACTGTAACATCCTAGGATTTGAGGCCTTGGATAAGTTGATCTTAAAAGGAATGATTGGACTACCCATATCACCAAGGTGCACCTCCTTTTCCAGGAGCCCATCACTAAGAACTCCATAGTTAAGTGTGCTCAGCTTGGAGTAGTATTGGGATGGGTGACATGTTGGGAAGTTGATCCTAGCATGCGCATGAGTGAGGGCAAAGAGCGTAGTTAAGGCTAGTGGTGGTCTGTGGGGACATTCGTCATTCCTGAAACTCTACTAGAGCCTTGGGCAGTGGGCCCGGGCATTATAAATGGTATCAGAGCCATAACCCCTCCAGTAGGTGGGGCCCGGGCGTTACAACAACAATAAATAATCATGTTTTATGTATGCAGATTAAATATTAGACTAAAAACACAATCAAAATTAATGTCGGAAAACTTCCACATCTCGTGTCGAGGAAAGAGGTTAGAGCACCCACAATCCTATATATAAAGTGTATAAAATAGGTGAGAGCATGTGGGACTAGGTGAGAGAACCATCACCCATATATTAGAAATTTGTATAATGGGACCAACCATATAATGTACCGCCATTAATAGATAATAATAGTCTTAACAATTGAACATGCATATAATAAAGAGACAAGATAAAGTTCAATCCAAGAAAACTAATCAATTTAAGGTTTTCATTATGAAATGGAACATTAATATGGAATAATGCAATAAGTGTTGCAAATTGAACAAGCATCAATAAGATTAAATAAAAGAGATTCACTGCACATTTAAAACTAGCCATAAGATAAAATTTAGAGATTGGACCCAATCGACTCAAATATATACAACCAAGTGACATGCAAAGCAATATTCCATAATCAAATCAAAGATAGAGAGAGAAAATAGAATTATTGTCTAGTATGACTCATAAAGAGAAGCAACATACCTCAATGATGTACATCAACTAGTCAGGGTCAAGACTTAGATCCAAATGAAGGTCCAAAGCTACCTATTAAATAGTCAGATGAATGAGGGTTTATACTCCTATAAAACAAAACCCTATAAATAATCCATTTTATCATTATTGATTCAGGTTATGCTAATTACATAATCTAACAAAGTATAATATTCTAATTTCAAACATATTTATTTATTAATTTTTGGATTATAGATCATTAGATACGAATTTTTCAAAATCAAAGGTAATTAGCAAAACCCATCAAAATCTCATATTTTTATATATTGGATAGGTTGCAAAAATATTCTAACTAGTAGATCATATTTTTGCAACTCCAAAATATGTTTTGATTTATTTTTTTGACTTATCAATTAATTGTTATCAATTTTACAAGATATAATGATTTACTAAATATTAATAAACAAAACCATTCAATAACTACCAAAATACCCCTATATGATGCATCAATTGCTTGACGCATGACAGGGTATATCGTTAATCATCAAATGATCAAATCTCGCACGATTAAAGATCAAATGAAAGATGTAACGACCAAAAAGCCCATGATAAGCGTTACAAAATTATAACAAACTAGGGACATGTTGGTAAACCAGTCAACTATCATCTTCTATCTTATTCCTTTTCTTTTCAAGAAGAACGCAGAAGAAATAGCTTGGTAGAAGCAATCACATCTGACTTCTGAAAAGAGCAACCATTGTCGGAGATCACCGTTCACTTCGCTAATCCCTCTCGATTTCACTGAGTCCAAGAAGGTGGGTTGTGAGACTTGAAGAAGTCAATGACAAGACCCTTATTCCATGTTTACAAAATTGGGCAGGAGAGGGAGTAGAACTCAAGCAACATCCAGAACCCAAAATAGCGAAGAGGGTCGTAACCTTGGGTTACTTACATGAAAAGCAAAAAAACAACTTTAACAAGTGACGGAACCAGCAAAACATGCTATGAAATCACAACAAATAGTCGGGGAATTGAAAAGAGGGAATAATGGGATACCTTATACAAGGGTCAACTAGTACTTTAGGTGTCTTTGAGACCATTCATATAAGGTATCTGGTTGACAATCAAGAAGCAAAACAGACAGTTTCTTTCCAAGGAGTCCAAGATTTATCGAGCAAACACTCGAGTTTGAGGGAGATGGCAGATGAATCCCTACAATCGAGATGACAATGGAATGAGATATCTTTTGATACCACGTTGGTCATGAGACATGTATAAATATGTGGGGAGATCTGGTAGAGTTAGAAGGCATGGAAGATGTTACAACCCCAAATTTTGGGTTTCTTTGGTGAGAAAGGTAATTTCTCCTATTAAAGATATTGGAACAAATAATGATATAATTTGTTTGAAATAAATGGATTTCGTTTACAATAGCCTTGATGATTGTGTTGTGGGCTTTATTGGCTATTGAGCCCAATAACAAGGAAATTCAATTAGTAGATGAATAATTAAGTCTTTGAGAAAAGAAAGGTGTGGAAACCTCCAGAAGGCAAAAGAATATAATACAAAGTTGGATTTCGTGTCTCTTGAGTTCATTGGGTCCCAAGGAGTCCAAAGTTGCATAGAGAATGCAATAAGAAAAGAAAAGACCAATGAAATTTTTCCTTGTTAAGAAAGAAATTGAAAATAATGATAAAATGTGGAAAATGTGTGAAAAGAGGTATAATTGAGTTATCCTTGATGGATTTTCGTATCCCAAGGATTCCTAAGGTTAAAAGGAATTCCAATAGGAAAATAGAGGAGAGATAAAGACAAATCCTTACAAAGAGAAGTAAAAAGGAAAAGAAATTGATTAATAAAAGGGAAATATGAGAAATTGACTTTCAAAAAAAGATAAAGGCAAATAGATTTTCCCCAATATGGGAATCTGTGCCTTTGGGATTTCTTGAGGTCCAAGGGACCCAAAATAACAAGATAATAGTAAAGGGAAAAGAAATAACAATTGATTTTGAATAAATTAATAAATAACTTAGGAGAGAAGGAAGCCTTCTCATCCCTTGGAATTTGTTTCCCAAATTTCATAAAAGGTTAGATAATGCCAAGACAAACCTTCCCTTAAAATTTGAGATTAATTGGATTTTTGGCTTGGGAGTTATAGCTTTTACAAGATTTCCTAAAGTGTTGGGTTTATAATAAATGTCACAATTCTTAATACAATTCCCTTGATCTGGCGCGTGCGTTTAGGGCCATCAGATCTGGATCCGACGATGATGAGCTTGTCTTCTAGCTCGAGTTAGAAAAGGAAAGAACAGCGGGATAGGTGATCTTCTCACACCTTTTTCTCTCTCCTCAGGCCATGTTTTGGAAAGATGAGATGCCCAATAGAATCAGGAGACAAAATCGGTCCGAAACATCCCTGGTTTCCCCTAGTTTCATTGAGTGGGTCAGTTTCCCCTAAATTGGCAGACTCCACGCTCATCTCTCCTATATATATAGGACCACACACACACTCTGCAAAAGTCATAAACAACCAGTTATGATCGGACGTATGAGGCAAGTCGACGTATGGGTCCAATTGTGAGGGATATGCTGACGTTCATCTTGACTTGAAGTCTCTTCTCTTTGGAGAAGAGCTTCTCCGTTCCGTCGACTCCAGCCGGGACTGGAAAATTCAAGGGCACGTCCGAGTTCGGGAGGGTCAGGCGGAGGTGTGGGAGGCGTTTCTTGGAGCGAGGGAGGCGAGGAGCTTAGAGTCAACCTTGGAGTTGACTCGCCTGAACCGCAGCTCACATGAAAGAGGATGAGCGGAGGTTGAAGATGATTGAAGGGGGTGGGAAATACATCCCTGCCCCCGCGTCTCTTTTATAAGTAAAAGACCTTCAAGGTAATTTTGCAGCTCTTTTCTGTTAAACGAGTGTGTTGCCCGCTAGATTAATTTTAATATTGATAAATCGACGTGGCTGATTCTGATTGGTCGAAAATGGAGTTATTTTGTAAAATATGTATCTGATGATATAAATATCGGATGAAGGTGATCTATACATGAAAAATGATCAAAAAAATACAAGGAATGCATTAAAAATGGTTTGAATATCTAAATCTGTATATTTTGTGAAAGTGTATATTTTGAAGGGAAAGTGTTAATTTGTAATTAGAAAACCCTAATTGTTAACCAAAGATGGTTTTAATCCTGCAAATAGATTAATGCTAGCATGGTTTACTTGATTAATGTTAAAGATGGTTTTTAACCTGTTTTGATGATAGAATTGCAAGGTTTAGGGTTTTTAAACTAATGTGATGGTTAATATGCTTAGAAACCCTAAATAGGAGAAAAAGGAAAGAAAAGCATCTATAAATCCGAAATTAGGGTTTTGAGTTGCAAAAGTATGATATTAGAATATGTTGTGATAAATAAGATGAGATAATTAGGGTTTGATGGATATTTTGATAAAAGTAAAGTAAAAGAGGTAAAAAGGAAGTGAAACCTTAATTATGGGCAAAACCCTAAAAAGGGCTAGTAACCCTAGGGCACGATTAGGCCTATTAGTTTTGTATACCATGATCCATGATAGAGAATATGGGATGTATATTTCAAGATTGAATTGTGTGCTTACTTGCTTGATTCTGGAATTACTTGCTTGATTGGATTATTCATGCACCTGAGTCTGCCCGACTGGTATGTGGTTAATTATGAATAACCGCCTTAGTTTCCTGATGATTTTCCGGATGGTTAATCACATTGAATGCAAATTATCTGTTGGATGTTCATACTTGCAAATCATAAAGTCACTATGATTATCACATTAAAAATAGAAGTATGTATTCTCGCACCCACATGCCACCCTGATGGATGATGCCAAAGGTCAGGCCCAGATGGGTAGACCAATGGACACCTTGAGTGGTGACCCCAGGCACCAAGAAGGTGGCCTATGATATTGCATGACTAGTGGGCACCATGAGTGGTGACCCCCAGGCACCAAGCTCGGGATTGAGAAGGTGGCCTTAAGTCATTGGCAAAGGGCACCCTAAGGTGGGTATGCCAGGGTTAGGGCAAAAGTGGTGGAGAATGTCATACTAAAAAGTGTAAATTGGCTTGTTAATTAATTTGATTGAGAATATTAAATTGTTAGCCATATTTGCAAGATTTTGATTGTTCCCACATACCAGTATATTTCGATATACTGACCGACGTTTTGTTTGTCGGCGTTTTAGGAACAACAATTGAAAGAACAAATAGTAAAGTGACACATTGTGAAAGTAAAACATAAAGTGCAAGGAGGATTAGTTAGAGTGGATTCAAGCTTGGATAGATAGATTCCCAAAGTTTTCAAAGGTAAGTACATTTTTAATTTTATAGCAAATTCCAGTTAGTTAGTAGAATTTCATAATTGTTATTGATTATTTGTCGAACCTTTGATCCTGTTAATTGGATAACGGCACTGACCTTTCGGTCTCCCTTAATTGGGGGTTACCGGGAGGCGGGGTCGTTACAATCCGTATCAGAGCATAGGTTCCTCACTTAATATTTAATAATTATTAAATTTTACAAACTTCATAGAACCCAAGGGAGTTATTAGAGGATTATCCGAAAGATGGAGGTGTCTAGAAAAGGATCACGACCGGGGGCTGGCAATATTTTCCTCTGCACCGCTAGTCAGAATACGAGGACTCCCGGATCCGTGTGACTGCCTGGCCAAAATCTTAGGGTATGATTCGAAATAAGATACCTTTAGGACTCTCTCATCTTGTTCATCCATTCTCAAATCAAATTCTGTTAAGGACCTTAAGGACTAGGGTTTTCTCTCTTCTCCTCACCCTCTTAAGGTATGGGAAAAGTTAATAAGGTCTAAGGAATCCTCCACCAAATTAATGAAAAGCATGTAAATAAGATGTCATGGACATAAGCTTAATAGATTAAACGCAAACTAAAGAATAGATACATGCTTAGGTCGTATGACACGAGTTGTCATTGTCCTCAGGAGAGGCCTAAGGATAGACCTCCTTGGCAGGAGGATGAGTAGAGAGAGTTAGTCTTGGAGGTAGAGACCTCCATTAAAAGTAGAGACCTAGCACATCCTTTGAGGATGATGTTAACCCTAACCCTAAGTGAAGACTAGAGAGAGAGATGACATGATGAATTAGATGTCATGGTAGACTGGGTGTTTGGATGGACATGCCTATGGTTTTCCATATGAGCCATGAGAGGTTAGGTGGCCTAGCACCTTTGGCAACCCAACCCTGAGAAGGATCGTGTATGTTTGAGCAAAGGATAGCTCCTTCCTGGATAAGGTTAGAGATGAACTTATAGAAACCTTATGGCTTATGCAAGTAAGGGATAGCATGCCCCAGAGTACGTCAGTGGTACGGTAGTAGGTTAAAACCCTGGCCAGAAGGGCATGATGGATGACTTATGAGATAAGCATAAAGAGATATGAATAATATTGAGCCAAACATGAGTTGAGCATAGGCTTCAACCACATAGGGGTTTGCTTGAGAATATGAGCCTTCATGGTGAAGGGACCTCTAGTAGGTATGGTTGGAGGTGGTTTTAGCTCTAGAGAGAGAGGAAGCGAGACCCCAAAAAGGAGGTTGGAAGTCTAAAACCCCAAAACTTGAGGAATAGTGGGAGTTAAGGATGATGCGACCTACGTGGATGATAGTGGTTTCCTTATGCTTGATTCCTGGAGGCTGATGATATCTTAGTTACCTTTAGAGAAACCAAACCCTAGAGAGAGGACGATGCTTCTAGTACCCATGGTATAAGTGGTTAACTGCTGGATGAGACAAAGAGTGCCTTAGACCCTGAGGAGGTTTAAGTAACCTGTTGTGAAGTTTTATACCTGGTTGGTTGTCCTGGAAGAAGACTCGACCCTGATGTGTTGCTCGATTAGAAGGATGATAGGGAGTACATGACACACCTTGGACATGCTTGGTTCGGGGTTAAGAGGTTGAGCATGTAGTTGGATACCCAAAGGAGAACCTAGGGTTCCTAGGCCTAAGAGGGGAAGCAGTGTATCTGATGCTCATGATGAGATTTGAGTCTCTATAGTTTCTAGCATGGTACTCCTCATGTGTAGAGGTAAAGGAAATCCCTTACGTAAAGGGTATGTTTGATGAACCCCTCACAACTAAGTTGACCTAATGTTGAGGAAAGAGAACAAGTATGACCTAGCATGGTTTAATAGGTGACCTGCTAGTGCCTTAGTAGCTGTTGGGTTAGGCTTGTTCATGTGAATGTAAACCACATGTACGGTTGTGACCTTGTTGTCAAGAGTTGTAGTTTCCTCCCATCTTGGGAGAGGGACCCTTTTGTAGGGCGTATATCAGTTTTGTTGTTGTTTTTTTTTTAGGTAATCTAAAGAGATTTCATAGGATCTAGAGAAGCTAAGAGTAGAGTACATGGTAAGAGAATGAACCTGTAGACCCATAGTTAACCATCTCTAAGTGCATGTGAATGTTTTACCATGGAGGTAACTGGTATGGGGCCCGACCAAGGTAGGCAGGTCGTCATGACCCTTATGAAAGGATGAAAGTCAGCCCATGAATGCAAGAAGAGGGATGATGGATGTTTGGGTAAGGTTCTATGTTGGACATGTACAATAATAGAATCCTAAGTCTATCCTAGGGTTAGGTAGGGATAAGACCGATGGAAGAAGGAGTTGCCTAATTCCCTAGTTGCACATGACCATAGGGTCGGGAGGTAACAGTTATCATTGTCTTAGGGCCATGGGTTAGGAGATTGATCACCTTCATGAACTCATGGGACCCAAAGGGCAGATGAGTAGGGCACTATATAGATGCATAAGGGAAGAGGGATGACCCCAAAAGTTCCGGCACCCTATAGACCTAGAGGAGATGACCAAGGATTGTGTGTAAACCCCAGTAGGCTCGAGACCAGTTTTCCATGGAAGTAATTTTTGATATCATGATGTTCGTGATGTGGAGACATGAGTTGCACGTTTCAACTTAGATTTGAAGGTGTACTGGCGAGGTGGTTTGTACCATCTCTACTCTTGGAACAGGAATAACTCTGTATTTGGACTGCAGCCAAATGCTTATTTCTTCTTGTTATGGGAGTGAGAGATAGGATAGTACGCATGCCTTACACCAAGGATAAAGATGATGTAAGTTGGAATGTAGCTACAAGGTATGAGGATAGAGATGATAACATACCCTGGTGAAGTGAATTATACATGGATGGTTCGCAACCACTAAGAGAGGTAGTGTAGTCATCTTATGAGGATGTTTTATCAGGAACTATGTGGAATTTGCAGATTAACCAAGGTCGAGTTCGATCACAGTGAGTATGAGCTCAGAGCCTCTTAATGAAGATAGACGTAGAGTTTGAGATGAGATGATAAGTATAATACATGGAGGTGTATGTTACCTAACACTTAAAGATGAGAGGTGGTAATGAATACTCTAGTTGAGATATAGCTGCCTAGTTTAGCTGGGAACTAGAAGAAGTGGAGGTTGTTTGGCTAACCCTAAGTTTGGAAAGAAGATGTGTTTTGGCTAACACTCGAGTGTAATAAGATATGTTGAACAAGTTAATGGTCGTTTGGTTAGCCACTTCAGTCCCTGATACGGTGATAGAACCTCATATACACTTCTTTGGATAGGAAGGTAATGAAACCCTTTTGAGAGTGGTTTAGGGTTTCCGAGGTACCAAGCTTAAAGAAATCATAACAATACAGGAGGTCATGATATACCTTGATACTACAAAGATAGTAAGTGATGGTAGCATTCTGGATGCTTAAAAAAAAACAAAGTTGCATGTAGCATGTGGCCATGCAAGCCAGGAGGTGAAGGACGAACACCATTAACCCAATGCATGGATATAAAGTTCCCGAGAGGGAATGGGAGTTCATCACTATGGATGTTGTGAGTCTCTCTAAACCAAGAAGGTCAAGATACAATATGGGTTATGGTAGATCGCCTTACCTAGATGACATGAGAAAGGAAGAGTTCTGTCAAGGGACAGATCTGGTTGAACTACATATGAAAAGAGATGGTTCAACGACACTGTGATGCGAGTTCAAAAGTTCTTGGGTATGACCAAGGTTCACTTCCATGAGGTGGGAGTGGATACATGAAGAACTCGATGATAGTACAGGTTATCACCCCATACTAATGGACAGTATGATTTGATGAGAGCATGTGTGCTCATTTAGGGTGATACATAGAGACAGTTCCTAAGATGTGATGTTAACCACCATAGCCTTTATCGGGATGCAAGAAGTTCTATAGGGAGGTTTTGTCGGTCACCACTTCATTATGATGATGTTGGTGAAGGAGGCCTCACGAAGGTCAGAAAAGAACCATAGTGTGTGTAGATGAAGTCGCTTTGATCGTGCAATGGCTGAGAGAGAGCCCAGTGGTGATATGAGTCACGAGCTAATGCTAAGCAGACTGACATACAGTTCACTGTGGGAGAATATGTGATGTGAAAATCCGACCCCTCTAAACTACAGCTAAGAAAGATGAGTCCCCGATATATGGGTCCATTTGAAATGGATTGGTGGAGATGGTTGTGTTTTACCTTACCCCTCAGGATAAAATGATGTGTTGCATGAATCTGATCTAGAGCACTATGTGAGGTACCCAAGCCAGGTGTTGAACCCTGAACCTATTCAGCTTTTGAAAGGCTGAAAAGTCCTGAGTCACCTATGAGGGTACGATATACCAAGGTAAGAAAGAACTCAGATGGAAGGAAATGAGATAATGAAGGTTCTTGGGAAACACCATGGAAAGGGTGAAGCCACATGGGAGCCCTGATGGACATAAGAAGACTTATCATGTTTGTTTGCTTGCTTGATGGAATTTTGAGGGCAAAATTCTCATAAGAGGGGAAGGATGTTACAACCCCAAATTTTGGGTTTCTTTGGTGAGAAAGGTAATTTCTCATATTAAAGATATTGGAACAAATAATGATATAATTTTTTTGGAATAAATGGATTCCATTTACAATAGCCTTGATGATTGTGTTGTGGGCTTTATTGGCTATTGGGCCCAATAACAAGGAAATTCAATTAGTAGATGAATAATTAAGTCTTTGAGAAAAGAAAGGTGTGTAAACCTCCAAAAGGCAAAAGAATATAATACAAAGTTGGATTTCGTGTCTCTTGGGTTCCTTGGGTCCCAAGGAGTCCAAAGTTGCATAGAGAATGCAATAAGAAAAGAAAAGACCAATGAAATTTTTCCTTGTTAAGAAAGAAATTGAAAATAATGATAAAATGTGGAAAATATGTGAAAAGAGGTATAATTGAGTTATCCTTGATGGATTTTCGTATCCCAAGGATTCCTAAGGTTAAAAGGAATTCCAATAGGAAAATAGAGGAGAGATAAAGAGAAATCCTTACAAAGAGAAGTAAAAAGGAAAAGAAATTGATTAATAAAAGGGAAATATGAGAAATTGACTTTCAAAAGAAGATAAAGGCAAATAGATTTTCCCCAATATGGTAATCCGTGCCTTTGGGATTTCTTGAGGTCCAAGGGACCCAAAATAACAAGATAATAGCAAAGGGAAAAGAAATAACAATTGATTTTGAATAAATTAATAAATAACTTAGGAGAGAAGGACGCCTTCTCATCCCTTGGAATTTGTTTCCCAAATTTCATACAAAGTTAGATAATACCAAGACAAACCTTCCCTTAAAATTTGAGATTAATTGGATTTTTGGTTTGGGAGTTATAGCTTTTACAAGATTCCCTAAAGTGTTGGGTTTATAATAAATGTCACAATTCTTAATACAATTCCCTTGATCTGGCGCGTGCGTTTAGGGCCATCAGATCTGGATCCGACGATGATGATCTTGTCTTCCAGCTCGAGTTAGAAAAGGAAAGAACAGCGGGATAGGTGATCTTCTCGCACCTTTTTCTCTCTCCTCAAGCCATGTTTTGGAAAGATGAGATGCCCAATAGAATCAGGAGACAGAATCGATCTGAAACATCCCTGGTTTCCCCTAGTTTCATTGAGTGGGTCAGTTTCCCCTAAATTGGCAGACTCCACGCTCATCTCTCCTATATATATATAGGACCACACACACACTCTGCAAAATTCATAAACAGCCTGTTATGCTCGGACGTATGAGGCAAGTCGACGTATGGGTCCAATTGCGAGGGATATGCTGACATTCATCTTGACTTGAAGTCGCTTCTCTTCGGAGAAGAGCTTCTCCGTTCCGTCGACTCCAGCCGGGACTGGCAAATTCAAGGGCACGTCCGAGTTCGGGAGGGTCAGGCGGAGGTGTGGGAGGCGTTTTTTGGAGCCAGAGAGGCGAGGAGCTTAGAGTCAACCTTGGAGTTGACTCGCCTGAACCGCAGCTCGCGTGAAAGAGGATGAGCGGAGGTTGAAGATGATTGAAGGGGGTGGAAAATACATCCCTTCCCCCGCGTCTCTTTTATAAGTAAAAGACCTTCAAGGTAATTTCGCATCTCTTTTCTGTTAAACGAGTGTGTTGCCTGCTAGATTAATTTTAATATTTATAAATCGACGTGGCTGATTCTGATTGGTCGAAAATGGAGTTATTTTGTAAAATATGTATCTGATGATATAAATATCGGATGAAGGTGATCTATACATGAAAAATGATCAAAAAAATACAAGGAATGCATTAAAAATGGTTTGAATATCTAAATCTATATATTTTTGTAAAAGTGTATATTTTGAAGGGAAAGTGTTAATTTGTAATTAGAAAACCCTAATTGTTAACCAAAGGTGGTTTTAATCCTGCAAATAGATTAATGCTAGCATGGTTTACTTGATTAATGTTAAAGATGGTTTTTAACCTATTTTTATGATATAATTGCAAGGGTTAGGGTTTTTAAACTAATGTGATGGTTAATATGCTTAGAAACCCTAAATAGGAGAAAAAGGAAAGAAAAACATCTATAAATCTGAAATTAGGGTTTTGAGTTGCAAACGTATGATATTAGAATCTGTTGTGATAAATAAGATGAGATAATTAGGGTTTTATGGATATTTTGATAAAAGTAAAGTAAAAGAGGTAAAAAGGAAGTGAAACCTTAATTATGGGCAATACCCTAAAAAGGGCTAGTAACCCTAGGGCATGATTAGGCCTATTAGTTTTGTATACCATGATCCATGATAGAGAATATGGGATGTATGTTTCAGGATTGAATTGTGTGCTTACTTGCTTGATTCTGGAATTACTTGATTGATTGGATTATTCATGCACCTGAGTCTTCCCGACAGGTATGAGGTTAATTATGAATAACCGCCTTAGTTTCCCGATGATTTTCCGGATGGTTAATCGCATTGAATGAAAATTATCTATTGGATGTTCATACTTGCAAATCATAAAGTCACTATGATTATCACATTAAAAATAGAAGTATGTATTCTCGCACCCACATGCCACCCTGATGGATGATGCCAAATGTCAGGCTCAGATGGGTAGACCAATGGACACCTTGAGTGGTGACCCCGGGCACCAAGAGGGTGGCCTATGATATTGCATGACTAGTGGGCACCATGAGTGGTGACCCCCAGGCACCAAGCTCGGGATTGAGAAGGTGGCCTTAAGTCATTGGCAAAGGGCACCCTAAGGTGGGTATGCCAGGGTTAGGGAAAAAGAAGTGGAGAATGTCATACTAAAAAGTGTAAATTGTCTTGTTAATTAATTTGATTGAGAATATTAAATTGTTAGCCATATTTGCAAGATTTTGTTTTTCCCACATACCAGTATATTTTGATATACTGACCGACGTTTTGTTTGTCGGCGTTTTAGGAACAACAATTGAAAGAACAAACAGTAAAGTGACACATTGTGAAAGTAAAACATAAAGTGCAAGGAGGATTAGTTAGTGTGGATTCAAGCTTGGATAGATAGATTCCAAAAGTTTTCAAAGGTAAGTAAAGTTTTAATTTTATACCAAATTCCAGTTAGTTAGTAGAATTTCATAATTGTTATTGATTATTTGTCGAACCTTTGATCTTGTTAATTGGATAACGGAACCGACCTTTTGGTCTCCCTTAATTGGGGGTTACCGGGAGGCGGGGTCGTTACAGAAGATACACAAAACAAAGTAGGTAGAGGTGTCCAGGTTTGGTGGGAAGCTATGTGTGGCAAAGTGGATTTTAGCATAAGAATGAATTAATTACTCTTTTAACCTCTTATACTCACTCATGGTCCTAAATAATTTTTCTTGTCTTCATAATCAAGTTTGTTACTCAAATTTGAAAAATGGTGATCAATGTACACTTTTCTACACTTTATAACACCTCAAATTGGATTCTTTCATCACCTTGTCCAAAAAAGCAAATTAATCAATCAAACTTCATCTTTTATTTCTCAAACCTTTTATAAATATACTCCACATATTTGTGAAGCTATGATCCAAATTTCATCTCATTTGGACATTCCTACTATTTACTACGATTTCTTGAAGGTAATGTATGGAAACCCCTTAATTTCCCTTTTATTTGCTCTCTTTTTGACTTGTTCAAGTTAGCGATCCATGACAAGGGATTGGGGGCAAGTATCAGCCCTTGGATTTCCTTCCCACAGATCATGGCCGGATCTAGTGATAATTTAATCATCTCCTACCTCCCACAATCAGCGGGGAGGAGTAAATGAGACCATGATGATCAATCTCCCGCTCTTGACCACTATTTGTAAAACGAAGCGAGCCAAAATCCCCACCTTGCAATTTGGAACTCAACAAACCCTAGTTTAACTAGCTCTAGTGCACCTTTGTGCCACCAAAAGGAGTTCCACATTTGCTCCTCTCTTTTCGACGGTCACAGTTGTTGCCCCAAACCTTTTGGCCCTAAAACCTTAGCTCCAATGCTATATAAAGGATCCCTCATGCTCGCAATCACCACACCAAGCTACAAACCCCTCTCTTGCTCTTTGTTTCGGCCTTAGGTGGGCTAATTTACCTCACCCTTCTCCTACTACTCTCTGAGCTCTACCGGACTTCCCTTTTGGGCATTCCTTCTCCTCGCCCCCTCTCGTCAATTCGCCACCGCCACCACATCCGTGAGGATGCTACGAGGTCGGGCGACACCTTCCCTACCCTCGACGGCTGCTCTTCCTCATAAACCTTTCCCTCACCAGAGAGACCCTCTACCCTACTTCTGTGCCCATGAGGTCCTGTTGTGTGAGAAAGGGAGGGTCCCCGAACCGCTTGGTTCAAGGGGAACCATTCGGTCTAATTGAACCGACTGACTAGCAATTGAACTAGTTATTAGATGAGTGAACCAACTGAACAAAGAGATTGAACCAGAACTAGACCAGTGAGCCATGATGCCTACATGGCATGATCCCATCCATATGATTGTGTGATCCGATGGTCCTCATTTTTCCATATTTAGGTATTTCTTCTCCTCTCTGCTAAAAAATCCAATAATTGGTTAAAACTTGCAAAAATTGTATCTTCTAATTCCTAGCTCCAAAAATCATGAATGAATAGTCAATTTTGATCATAAAAATCCAATGATTGAATTAAAAATACTTTTGAGACCTGATTACAAATTATTCAGACTGATATATCTATATCATAATCTTTTTTAATTTTTCAAATGACCCTATTTTAGTGATTAATCTCTTCAAACCATGATATTTGACTCGATGATCATCTTGTGACACTGAAATCAAACTTGACTAGATAAGACTCTAGATCTAATATTTTTTACTTGTTCATATCTTGAATGTAGTTTCATGCTATAACATGATGATTAAGCTTGATGATGGGTTCTAACCCTAGAATTGTGATATTGATATCATGATTGTGCTAAATCTTACAAAATCCTTAATCATGTGTATGATCCATGAACCTACTTTTATAAATATGATCTTGAATTCCAATTATTCTTAGTATCATGATGATAACTTAGGAATGTGATGATGACTTGAATATTAATCATTAGGGTTAACACATATGATCTTAGAAAACCTAGGTAAGTCTTTCGCACTAGAAAATATTGGACACTTGAATAATGTTGGACATATTGGAATATTATTGATTATAAGTGGATGACCTAACCCTAAGGTTGATATACGAAAAGGGTAACCCTAATCTCGAAAATCAAAACATGATATGTTAAACATCATGATCTTAACCCTTGATCTAATATTGTGATTTAGGATTTGACTCGAAGGGTTGACCTATTACTTGTTGATTTTGTACTCTAAGTCTTTGGTGAAAGGCATGCTATTATATCTCCTCTTTGGTTGTATTGAAGATACTTTTTATGTATCTCTTTATTGTATACTTGTCTATATACTTGATTGAGCTATTATTCCTTATTATTAGTCTTCTATTTTTCCCTATATTATATTTTGATAAAAACATGAGAACATAAATGATATTGCCCATTATAACTGCCTGTATATTGATGATGTTGATGATGTTGATAATGTTGATATTGATTGCATGCGACCTCCTCATTAGGAGCTAGGACTTTTACATTGGCCTCCTACCTCATATGGAGAGAAGGAGCCTGCTGACCTCCCCCATCGTGTTGGGGAGATAGAGTCACACAAAATATATAAGCATGCTTTTCAATTATAGCATAATGGGAACTTCTAATAAAAATTGAATTGTTTGGAATACAAATCTTGTCGAATAAATATTGGATTTTGGAAAATTGATTGTTATACCTTTTGTATATAAGTCTTTCTAAGTATACTACTTTTCTATAAACTATTTTACTTGATTTTGATAGTGTACCATGCAATTTCATGATTGTGTATCGATTTTCTTGATTTTAGGAAAAACAATTGGAACATTGACTGGATCCCTTCTCTACCCTATATACTCTGATGACAAGGATAAATCAGAAATATCTCCTATATTGGGTTAATTTGTTCTTTAAATCTCCTATTTTTGAGTTATTTTTTCTTATTGTATATGCTAGTGTTTGAGATGCTATTTGGCCACTCAGGGACGGGCACTTCAATTCTTTTACTACTATCTAGGTAGTAGGATTGGGATTAGGGTAAGAATGGTTTCGTGATAGTTGGTATCAGAGCATACACACTCCCATATACTTTAAGTAAATAATATCTTGAGTCTCTTGAACCCTGAAAAACCTAAAATCCATAATGGTGAAAATTGAGGTGTCTAGGCTCCGGGTTCTGACATAATTTCTCCTATCCGTCTTCACGGTGGCTGAGATTCCTTGCTCTACCTAGCCTTAATTGATCCAGAACTAGACCTAAAGGTTCTCCATTGAAACCCTAGAGAGTATTTTGGCATCTCATCTCTTCTTTAAGGACTACCCTAAGCCACCCATTTAGATGAAGATTAGGTAGTCTTCTCATCTCCTCATGTGGTCCTTCTCTTATGTCCATTTACCACATGATGTCTCGATTTTGGGTAGCTTATGCATGGGAAAAATGAATATCCATAGAAAATTTTGAAAGTTGATATCATTATCTGACCTTAATTTGAAAACTCAATTTTGATCGATGAATCTTGGAATAAAATACTCATGTATGACCCTAATATCTTGCAAACTCAAATTAGCCAAAACATGACTACATGTTTGCTATGTTTGAGGTAAATATTAATGATTTTGATTTGGTGAAATAAGAAGGACTCCATACTGTATACTCATTATTGATGAGGTCACTGTTTTATTAATGTCCATATTACCCTATTATTGATTAAACCTTAAGCATAGTTAAGCAAACATGTTACCCTATTCTTGATAGACATAATGATTTTGTCATCAAATAATAAATCTTTATGACTTTCAAAACCATGATGTTAGACTATTTCCTTTTGACTATTAATGCCATTTGTAAACTCAATTTTGATATGATGAGCATGGACCTAAATCATGCACCTATTTCCATATTATATCACTACCTTGATCATGAAAGGAAAGGAATGCAAATCTTAACATTATTGCCATATTATCTTGAATTTTGATCTTATGATCTTGGTATATACGATTTGATCATTGATGCTCTCCCTATTTGAATAAGATCAGTGGATCGTGACTAATGTTGGTATGTGCTAGATTAAGGTGGTAGTCGACTCATGACTCCCCTAACCTAGGTCACATTCCTATTATGACTCCCTCTAAATTTCCATCTTATTGATTATTTAGAGTTTGGAAAGGTATCCCTTTTCACCCAATTTGGGATTGGTTAACCTAAGTCTAATAGGTTAAAACCATGGTTGATACTCAATCTTGAATCTTGATTTAATGATGATCTTGAAAATATGATAGTATTGACTATAGCTTGTGGTTGACTTCCTACATAGGCCTAGGTCTAAATCATTCATCAACTTTAAAAACCATGATAATGAAGTCTTGATATGTTTCTCGAATATTGCTTGAATATTGTGGCTCGAAACTGAATATAGATGAGTGATATCCCCTAAGGTCTAAATAGGAATCTAAACCCTAGATTTGGAATATAAATACATATGATCTTGATGTTGAAACTTCAACTCTTCATATTGATGTACCAAATCTTGAAACATCATATGGATCTTGAGATCACCCACGATATGACTAATGACTTCAAAACACCAAATCTTGAAATTTTGAAATGATGACTATGTTGAATCCCTTGATTTATGACTTTGGGTTTATCTCTCATTAGGAATAGGGTGGGACCTCTGATTGATTTTAAGATCAAAATCATGATATTGAAAGTATGATGTTGTCTCAAAATGTTGAAATATGAAATCTCAAATCATGGATGTATAACCCCACCTAGGCCAATGTAGAAGCTATGACCCTGAGATATTGGGATTGAAAGTCACCTTATACACTTGATTCAAGAACTCTATTTGTTTGACCTAAAATATTATTTCTCTGAATTTGTGATCAATAGGATGCTTTCCATATTTGTGACTCATATGATGACTTTGGACAATATATGTATTGACCTTGATACTCAATTGCTCGATGATGAAATGATGTTGGTACCAAGTTGGTTATGATATGAAACATTGAACCCAATTATGAATTATTGCACTAGCTGAATTTTGAGGACATAATTTTGATTAGATGGTAAAGGGTGATCCAATATTTGAGGATATGACTTGGATTGAATAGTCCCAATTTTGAGGTTGTTTTGAACCTTGGGGACAAAATTCCTTTTCAAGGAGGGGAGGATGTGACAAAGTGGATTTTAGCATAAGAATGAATAATTACTCTTTTAACCTCTTATACTCACTCATGGTCCCAAATAATTTATCTTGTCTTCATAATCAAGTTTGTTACTCAAATTTGAAAATGGTGATCAATGTAAATTTTCTACACTTTATAACACCTTAAATTGGATTCTTTCATCACCTTGTCTAAAGAAGCAAATTAGTCAATCAAACTTCATCTTTTGATTCTCAAACTTTTTTGAAATATTCTCCACATATTTTTGAATCTATGATCCAAATTTCATCTCATATGGACATTCCTACTATTTAGTATAATTTCTTGAAGATAATGTATGGAACACCCCTTTATTTCCCTTTTATTTGCTCTCTTTTTTACTTGTCCAAGTCAGCGATCCATGGCAAGGGATTGGGGGTGTCTCAACCCTTAGATCTCCTTCCTGCATATTAGGGCCAGATCCAACGACCATTTCATCATCTCCTACTTCCCACAATCAGCAGAGAGGAGTAAATGAGACCATGATGATTGATCTCCCACACTTGACTACTAGTTGAAAAGCTAAGCGAGCCAAAATCCCTACCTCACAATTTAGAACTCAAAAAACCCTAGTTTAACTAGCTCCAGTGCACCTTTGCACTACAAAAAGGATTTCCTCACTTGCTCCTCTCTTTTCGATGGCCACAGTTGTTGCCCCAAGCCTTTTGGCCCTAAAACCCTAGCCCCAACGCTATATAAAGGGTCCCTCATGCTCGCCATCTCCACACCAAGCTACGAGCCCCTCTCTTGCTCTTTGTTTCAGCCTTAGGTGGCCTAATTTACCTCACCATCCTCCTTTTGCTCTCCAACCTCCACTGCACATAACTTTTGGGTGTTCCTTCTCCTCGCCCCCTCTCATCAATCTGCCACCACCACCACATCTGTGAGGACAAAACGAGGTCAAGCAGCACCTTCCCTTCCCTCGATCACCGCTCCTCCTCCTAAACCTTTCCCTTACTAGAAAGACCCTCCGCCCTCCTTCTACGCTCATGATATCCTATTGTGCGAGAAAGGGAGGGTCCCCAAACCGCTTGGTTCAAGGGGAACCAGTCGGTCTAGTTGAACTGACTGACTAGCAATTGAACTAGTTATTAGAGGAGCGACCCAACCGAACCAAGAGATTGACCCAAACCTGAACCAACAAGCCACAAATCCTATGTGGTGTGATCCCATCCATCCAATCGTGTAATCCAACGGTCCTCATTTTTCCATATTAAGGTATTTCTTCTCCTCTCTGCTAAAAAATCCAATAATTAGTCAAAACTTGCAAAGATTGAATCTCCTAATTCCTAGCTCCAAAAATCATCAATGAATAGTCAATTTTGATCAGAAAAATCCAATGTTTTGTTTAAAAATACTCTTGAGATCTGATTCCAAATGATTCAGAATGATATATCTATATCATTATCTATTGTTTTTTCAATTTGTCAAATGACCCTATTTTAGTGATTAATTTTTTGAGACCCTGATATTTGACTCGATGATCATCTTGTGACACTGAAATCAAACTTGACTAGATAATACTCTAGATCTAATATTTTTTACTTGTTCATATCTTGAATGTGGTTTCATGATATAACATGATTATTAAGCTTGATGATGGGTTCTAACCCTAGAATTGTGATATTGATATCATGATTGTGCTAAATCATATAAAATCCTTGATCATGTATATGATCCATGATCCTACTTTGATTAATCTAATCTTGAATTCTAATTATCCTAAGTATCATGATAATGACTTAGGAATGTGATGATGACTTGAATATTGATCATTAGGGTTAAAACATATGATCCTAGAAAACCTAGGTAAGTCTTTCACACTCAAAAATACTAGACACTTGAATAATGTTGGACATATTGGAATATTATTGATTATAAGTGGATGACCTTACCCTAAGGTTGATATAGGAAAAGGGTAACCCTAATCTTGAATATTGAAACATGATCTGTTAAACATCTGATCTTAACCCTTGATTCAATATTTTTACTTAGGATCTGACTTGAATGGTTGACCTATTACTTGTTGATTTTGTACTCTAAGTCTTTGGTGAAAGGTATGATATTATATATCCTCTTTGGTTGTATGAAGATACTTTTTATGTATCTCTTGACAATATATATTGATTGAGCTATTGTTCCCTATGATTAGTCTTCTGCTTTTCCCTATATTATATTTTGAGGAAAACATGAGAACATAAATGACATTACCCATTATGATTGCATGTATACTGATGATGACAATGATGTTGATAATGTTGGTAATGTTGATATTGATTGCAAGCGACCTCCTCATTTGGAAGTGGGACTTGTACATTGGCCTCCTACCTCATATGGAGAGAAGGATCCTGGTAACCTCCCCCATCGTATTGGAGTGATAGAGTCACACAAAATATATAAGCATGCTTCTCAATTACAACATAATGGGAACTCATAATAAAAATTGAATTGTTTGGAATAAACATCTTGTCGAATAAATATTGGATTTTGGAAAATTGCTTGTTATACCTTTTGAATATAAGTCCAGCCAAGTATACTCTTTTTCTATAAACTATTTTACTTGATTTTGATAGCGTATCGTGCAATTGCATGATTGTGTCTCGATTTTCTTGATTTTAGGTAAAAGAATTGGAACATTGACTAGATCGCTTCTGTACTCTATATACTTTCATGATAAGGATAAATCGGAAATATCTCCTATATTGGGTTAGTTTGTTCTTTAAATCTCCTATTTTTTAGTTATTATTTCTTATTGTATATGCTAGTGTGTGAGATCCTATTGGTCCACTGTTACAACCCCAATTTTTGGGTTCATTTGGTGAGAAATGTAATTTCTCATATTAAAGATATTTGAATAAATAATGATATAATTTGGTTCGAATAAATGGATTTTGTTTACAATAGCCTTGATGTTTGTGTTGTGGGCTTTATTGGCTATTGGACCCAAATAACAAGAAAATTTAATTAGTGAATGAATAATTGAATAATTGAGAAACGAAAAAGATGGAAACCTCTAGAAGGCAAATCCAAAGAGGGATTTCATGCCACTTGGGTTCCTGGGGTTCCAAGGAGTCCAAAAGTTGCATAAAGAGTGCAATAAGAAAAGAAAAGATTAAGTAGATAGTTCTTTATTAAGAAAGAAATTAAAAACAATGGTAAAATGTGAAAAACATGTGGGAAAAGGTGTAATTAAGTTATCCTTGATGGGTTTTCGTATCCAAGGATTTTTAATCCTAAAAGGAATGCCAATGAGGAAAATAAAAAGAAAGATTAAGAGAAATCCTTAAAAAGGAATATCTTAATAAAGAAAATAAAAGAACAGGAGAGAGAAAATATGCATAAAACATGCTTTATTAATTGATAACTTTTGAGTTTGAGTTCCAAAGTTGACACATAATAAATTTAAGCCATTATGGGCTTTCTCCTAAATTTTGGAATTAAAATATGTGACTTTTAATTAAAAGTTTACATATAAGTCCTTAAGAACCAAAATAGGAAAAAGGGAATTTCGTGCACAAAATTAATGTTCAAGATAATTTTAGATCAAAGATAATTCCAATTTAAAATGGTGGGAGGAAAATCCAGGTGTTTCCAAGATACCTTGTGGCTTAAGTAATTTATTTGATAAATATTTAAGTTTTATTTTGGAAATCAAGAATCATAAAGATATGGGAGTAATTTGAGTTAATTTTTTGTTAGAATAAGAGGAAACACCATAATTCAACTTCCCCTAATTTTTTGGTGTGAAAAGTGGCTTTTGAGGAAAATATATAATGATTTTCCTATTATGGGGTTTTATCAAATAATAGATGAAGGAAAGTTTCATTCATGTTTCCTAATAACGATTGAAGACCTACTGTCTTCTGTAACCTGCTCGTAGGGGAAGGATTTTGGGAGAAGGTCGAAACCTAGGCTATAAAAGGGTGGGATTTGCTTTGCGCAGCATACATCATGCTCCCAGAACCAATGCAACCCTGCGTTCTAGAAGACCACAACGCCCACCTCCTCCTTCTTCTTCAGTCGTTTCCCAATGACATGGAGGTCAGGTTTGATGACTGAGGTCACCGGAGGACGTAGCCAGGAGGTGCACAAGCACAGGACGAACCTGTTTGGCTACCCATGCTCCAGTAATGCCGCCGGAGTCTTGCCCTAGGTCCTTGGCCTTGCTACATCCGTTGAGACAGCGGAGACTGTCCCACCCGTCGTCGGTCGAGGAACCCCTCCGATGAGGGTCATGCTAGCTCCGGGAAGGGTCGGCGGAGGTGCAGATACCCTCCCCAAGCTTGTCTCGCATCGCCAGCGCGGGAGGAAGGAGGACCGCGCGGGAGGAAGGAGGACCGCGTGTGACAGACGCCGTTGTGGCAGAAACGGGTCGCGAGGAAGAAGAAAGGGGAAAGAGTCAAATGACCTTTCTACCCCTGCTCGCACGTACATGACCCAAGGATGGCCAAGTCTTTTCCTCTATTTTCTGCGCCGAGTTTGGTAAGTTTCTGTGAAGGATTTTATGCTGACATGTCAGTTCTTAATTGGTCAATTAAGTGATTAACTTACAAAAATCCTAGAAATTGCTAGGAAGCTCTGATGGATAAACTTAATATATGAAAATTGATCAGAAAAACATGAAGAACATGATAAAAATGGTTTGGAAACTTAATTTTGTTTCTTTTTCAAAAGTATGTTAAGTTGATGGAAAATGTATTAAAGTTTGGTTAGGAACCCTAATTGAGGTTAATGAAGGAGCCTATGAAGATTAATAGGTTAATTTGAGTAATATTAACCTGTTGAATGATAATTATGGGCTTGAGCCTGATCTAAATGAATAATTGCATAATTTAGGGTTTTACCCCATATGAGAATAATTAAGCATTTAGAAACCCTGATTTAGGGTAAAAGAGGATAATATCATATATAATTGAAAAGATGTGAAAATATGTTGATAAATGATGGTTCTAATCTATTTCGAGCTTTAGAGTTCCTAATTATGGATAAAAACCCTAAATGTAGTAATTAGGGTTTTCTCAGGAATAAAAGGTAGATTATGGCAAATCGAGTTCATATGTGATTAAAACCATAGTGAATGTTGAATTGTTGATCAATGTGTATAATGATCTTGTCATGGATTAAAAGGGGTAAAAATTGTAGCTTTAATGTAAAATAGGCTAAATGGACTTATTTAATGGTTAATTATGCCTTTAACCTGAAACTGAGGATTAGATGTTGAGATAACTAGGGTTTGTAATCAATTTCATTAAATTAGGGTTTAAAATAGTAAAATATGAGGGGAAACCCTAATTGCAATAGAAATCCTAAAAGTGGACTAGAAACCCTAGGAAGCAAGCTAGATCTAATAGATCTTGATGACATGAGTAATAAAAGGGAATTGTATAATTGTTTCAGGATCTTATTGAATGCTTGATTGCCTATTGTTGATTGGACTATTTTGTCTCAAATCTGCATGTACAGGTATGTGATTACGCTTATGACTACCCGAATTAGTTTTCCGGGATTTTATCAATGTTTCCATCGTGGCTTGAATTAAACTGTTGGATGTATTTAATTCATGCAAAGTATAATGTGAATATGACTATCACATAAGATATGTGACTACTAGCTCAGATCCTGGTCCCCTCTGTGGCTTAATAGTTGACCTAGTAAATGGCTACCAATGGGGTAGGTCCATCAGGTCATTAGATGACTTAGTAAATGGCTACCAATGGGTAGGACCATCAAGTCATCATGAGTTAGATATTGGGCTACCTTCGAGTAGTGCCATGCGACTCAACCCTAGATATTGATCTACATGTTAGGTAGGATCATGCAGGGTTTAATAAATATCTACCTAGATAGAAGTAGTATCTCAGTCCACTGTAGGGACAGCACAGAGATAGGGGATAGGAAAGGATTGAGTAGTATGGTTTAAAATGTAATCTTGGCTGTTAAATGATAATTGGATGATTACTTTTTTACTGTAGTTGCATGATTATTGTTTCCCCCACATACCAGCTTCTTGCTGACCGACGTTTTGTTTGTCGGCGTTTTAGGTATAAATGAAAAGAACAAACAGTAAAGTGGCAGATGTAAACTTAAATGAGAAATAACGTGCACAGGAGGATTAGTTAGTTTAGCATCTTCATGGATAGAAGTTTAGAAATCCCAGTTTTTCCTATGTAAGAAAAGTTTTATTTTATACCAGTTTTCGATTTAGTTGGTAAAGTTTATTAATTATTATTGATTATTTGCCGAACCTTTGATCTTGTTAGTTGAATAACAGCTCTGACCTTCAGGTCTCCCTTAATTGGGGGTTACCGGGAGATGGGGTCATTACAATTGATATCAGAGTGAAGGTTCCTCACTTAATCTTTAATAATTATTAAATTTTACAAATTATGTAGAACCCAAGGGAGTTATTAGAGGATTATCTGAAAGACAGAGGTATCTAGAAAAGGATCACGATCGGGGGCTGGCAATATTTTCCTCCGCACCGCTAGTTGGAATACGAGGACTCCCGGATCTGTGTGACTGCCTGGCCAAAGTCTTAGGGTATGAATCGAAATAAGATACCTTTAGGACTCTCTCATCTTGTTCATCCCTTCTCAACTCAAATTCTATTAAGGACCTTAAGGATTAGGGTTTTCTCTCTTCTCCTCACCCTCTTGAGGTATGGGTAAGGTTGATAAGGATTAAGGAATCCTCCACCAAATTAATAAAAAGCATGTAAATAAGATGTCATGGACATAAGCTTAATAGATTAAGCGCAAATTAAAGAATACATGCATGCTTAGGTCGTATGACATAAGTTGTCATGTCCTCAGAACAGACCTGAGGCTAGACCTTCTTGTCAGGAGGATAAGTCAGTCTGGGAGATAGAGATCTCCATTGCAAGTAGAGACCTGGCACATCCTCTGAGGATGATGCTAACCCTAACCATAAGTAAAGGTTAGAGAGAGATGACATGATGAGTTAGATGTCATGGTAGACCAGGTGTTTGAAAGGACATGCCTTTGGGATGCCATAGGGTCCATGGGTGACCTAGCACCTTTGGCAGCCCAACCCTGGGAAGGGTCGTGCATGTTAGGGTAAAGGATAGCTCCTTAGATGATGATGTTAATGAAGGACCTTAGAAACCCTATGGGCTTGTGCAAGTAGGGTATAGCTGGCACCTAGGGTACGTCATAGTGCTGACAGTAGGATGAAACCCTGGATAAGGAATCATGATAGAGCATAAAGGGTTATGGATGATCTTGAGCAAACATAAGTTCAAACCTAGGCTTCCCCCATGTAGAGGATGCTTTTGAGGTTGATCCTTCATGAAAAGAGGACCTCTAATGGTGAGGTTGGTTGTAGGGTTAGCTCTAGAGAGAGAGCAAGAAACCCCTCCAAGAAGGTTGGAATCCTAGACTCCGAGATTTGAGGAATAGTGGGGAGTTGAGGATGATGCGACCGAAATGGATGATAGTGGTTGCCTCATGATCGATCCCTGGAAGTTGATGATATCTTGGTTGCCTTTAGAGGAACCAAACCCTAGAGAGAGGACGATGCTTCTAGTACCCAGGGTATAAGTGGTTACCTACTGGATGAGATAAAGAGTGCCTTAGACCCTGAGGAGGTTTAAGTACCCTGTTTTGAGGTTTTATACCTAGTTGAATGTCCTTGAGGAGGACTCAACTCTGAGGTGTTGCTCATATAAAAGGATCATGGGAGTACATGGCATACCTTGGACATGATTGATTCGTGGTTAAGAGGTTGAGCATGTAGTTGGATATCCAAAGGTGAACCTAGGGTTCCTAGGCCTAAGAAGGGAAGTGGTGTTCCATAGCTTCAATGAGAAGATTTGACATATGTGGAAACTGAAAGGTGCATTCAGAATTATAGATCTAGACAATGGTTACTACATGATCCAACTCACAAATGAGGATGATTTGATAAATTTGATTACTGGAGGGTCATGGCCAATGCTTAGGTCATATGTGACGATAGAAATCTGGAAACCTGATTTCAATCCCACATCTAACACACCAAAAGAGATGAGAGTGTGGATCAAAATACCTAACCTCTCACCTTTCTTATACAAGGAGGGGATTTTGAGGAGAGTAGGAAATCTCATCAGAACTATAGTAAAAGTTGACAGTGACACATGGCGAAATTGTCAAGGTGGATTCGCTAGAATTGATGTAGCAATCGAGCTACACAAACCATTGAACCACGGGTTGTTCTGATGAACATGCTTTATAATGTCCAATATGAGAATGTCCCAATGTTATGCTTCAACTGTGAAAAGTGGGACACAACACTGATCAATGCTCCACAAAAAACCAGACCCAAATAGTAGGAGGTGAGGGGTACATTCAAAGATAAGAGAAACGAAATTGAAGGAGGGCCATTTATAGAAACTCTATGTACAAGGAAAGAACCATGAAGACAAACCAATAGAAACCAAGAGGAAAGGACACACCAAAAAAAGTTTTCCAACAAATTTACACCACTAGAAGAGGAGGAGGAGCTATGGAAACTAATAATACATAGGAATAAGTGAATAGATAGGAAAGAAACTAAATGAGACAAAGAGCTTATACCAATAGAAGAAGGAGGGTGAATCAAAATCAACAAACAAGGGAAAAAAGTAGATAGACACTACAATAGAGAAACCAAGAACAAAGGGAGATACATCCACCACAAACAACACATGGAAGTAAATGTTGATGCATACAACATAGTTGTGATAGAGAATATGACACAAATTGAGAAACGGATTCCAGAAAATCCTTTCCAATCCTTCACCTTCAATGCCACACATAGTGAAGCCCCAGACAAGCAAGGAGGGAATACTGCTAATATCCACTTTAGAAATTGGAAAGTGGATAGAGACCAGTGTGAAGGTTTCTTATCCTCACGAAAAAGAGAGAAATTGTTAGATCAATGGTCTGTACAGGGGTAAATAGTGCTAAAAATCCTTGCACAAGATCTGTTAGACCTTCAAGGTACTATAAGATATGGGATTGCAAATATGGAATTTGTAGTGCAACTAAGCATACATAGCAAGGATGAGAGAGATTGAACAAACACTAGAACAATCTATGTAGAGTGTTTCCAATATCCAAACTAGGATAAAGTCAGTCCACTAACTAGAGAGGTCAAGCCTAGGATTTTGCAACCCATTTAAACTTATACTCCATTATAAGACATACAATATGACCTTCCTTTTCTGGGGACAAGGATACAAAGCCTTCCCTTTGAGGATAAAGGATCCTATAACCAACCAAGGACTTACCTATCTGGTGAGCTAGAGGTAGAAGGTCTTATCCACTCTTGCAAATAGCTGGACACCTTCTCCAAGGAGATCCCCTTCTTGCACCAAGTCTTTTTCCTTGAAGGATTTACCCACTTCTACTCCCAGATCTTCAATCTTGACCTTTTCCTTGACTTTAGAGAAGCTTTTTCCCCTTTCTTCTACACCTTGAATAAGCTTGCACCTTCTCCTTCAACTTGTTGAAGCTTTCATCCACTTGAACTTGAAGAAAGGGGTTGGGGAAAGGGAATTTTTGAGAGCTTTACAAGTATATAATGAATTATCTCTCTCACACAGATCCTATCTCAATCATATGGATGTTATTATTTTCAAACAAGAGAGAGAAAGAGGTTCAAGTGGACTAGATGCACTCAACTATAGCTAGGAGCTTCAATAGAATGAAGGAACAACCTTAGAATGAACTCCAAGAGGTCCTATTTATAATTGGGGTGTCCACTAGAGTCTAGGAGAACTGAGAAATGTTTTATAGCCTTTTAGGGTGTTGCAACGGAAATAATTTTGAGTTTTGCAACACTCTAATGGTTAGAATCACTTTTTTTGCACTTTCAGTATAGTGAGGTAACTCGATCAGTTGCACTATATGTCAAAGTAAATTTGAAGCATCGGTTGACTTTATCCTAGATGAAACTTGACTGAGCACTTATATTTAGTTTTACCAATGCAGGGTGTCGGTCGAGTTCTATGTATTGAAAATCAAACAAACTGGGCATTTTCCAAGATCAATCCAAGCCATCGGTCAAAAATCTAGGGAGGAAACTCAGACGATCAAATGGCCTGTGATCAATTTTGGAAAATGTCATTAGAGTGATTAAACGTTCGAATTAAGGTCTCTTGATTTTTTATCATCTTAGTTACAAGTCATAACATCAATACAAATGATTACAAAAATCATCCTAAGGGTTTTAAGGTGTTTTCCACAAAAGTGCATTTGCATTGTTTTTGACTTGAACTTGATTAAGCTAGGGATTGATTGAATTGATCCTTTTCGTGTACCTAATGCATGAAATCAATCTCAAGTAGACATAATAGATACATATTAATGGAATGGTTAAGTCATTATCAAAACATGGACAATGTATAACTCTCAGGTCAACATTCTCCCCCTTTTTGACAATGACAAACCATTCCTCAACATATTGAAAAGGATACCTTATGAATTGCAAGGGGATACATAAGTGAACAATGTTAATTGATCCCACTCAATTCATGATTACCTATGCATGCATGATTAGTCTTTCCACAAACAACCATAGCACATATATACTACATGGTCCTCTAGCAAGTCATATGATATTTTAGATAGTTGACTAGAAAAGGATCACATAGGAAATAAATTCAATATAGATGAGCTCATTTCTCCCCTGTGGTACCTGCAATACATGAGCTCTCATATGTTTCTCCCCATTTGTCATTTCAAAAAGGTAGGGGGGCAGAAGATCTATAAAACACAGGTCTTCATCACAGACACAAACTCTACAAGAAATCACTAAAGCAAGCACCAAACAGAGACAAATAAGCAATTTAGAGTCATAATAAAAATATGGGAAAACATACCACTAACTCATAAAATTTAACCAAACAAATAGTTAAGGTACATAAGATTAAGATTACAACACTAGATATGTCCTCTTGACATGAAATCTACAAGCCAGTGAAAATGACGATATGTAAAAATAGTAAACCTCAATTACAGTGCCAAAATGATCAATGCATAAAAAGTCTACAAAAATATATCTAGATAATCATTCTATAGACCAAGAACTAAACATCTAGGTTGTCTATATCAACTGGGTCGTCATCAACATCATCATCCTTAAGCTCTGGCTGGTAATACTTGTCATCATTTGAGGGTGCAATAGTGGCAGCTGGTGTGGGTTCACCATTATCACCATCAGAAGATCCATCATCACCAAAATAATCACCAACATCCTCAGCATCATCACCATCTCCATCTTCTTCTTCAACATCCTACTCAGGCATCTCCTCATCAGTAGGAGGTCCAAAAGCACAAGTACCTGGCCATTTGTCATACCGCTCAGCCCAAGACATGCCACATGCATGCAATGCATTTGCTTGCAAAAAGGTGGGAATAGCAACTCCATCATAACCAGCAACCAGAGTGGTGGCAGAGCCAATAGGAACAACTAGAAGTGGAAGATCTCCAAAGGAAGGGGCAAGTCCACCATTAGAAGTAGAAGGGGGTGCAGCGGAAGTAGTTGGTGGAGGCCAGGGTTGAAGTAACTATATGCATAAGAAGCTTAGTCAACATCTAGTTATGCCTACTAGGGTGGGTAGGGATGTGTGTAGGATAGGTTCATGTGTGAAATGATTTGAATGAGGTGTTGGTGGATGTGGTCATGAACCTGAAGGTTGTATGCATGTTGATGTATCATACATCCCATGAGGGCTTCATTGGATATAGAAAATGAGGCATAGTCAGGTTGGGGAGGTGGTGGTGGTGGAGGTAGAGGCACCTAGTGTGGTGGAGGAGGTAGGAAGAAAGATTTTCTTGATGGTTGTCTCACTAATGCAAACTCCTTTTCGACTTGGTTTGTATCCAAGGTCATGGAAGAGATATTTTCCAGCATGGTGAGTAAACAAACCATGGATCAGGTTAGGATAAGGGAGATGCGTCCTGGTGGTGTTCTTCCCTGAGTCGAAGTAGGTCATATGATGAATAATATAACGATCCCACTTGACTCTGATATTTTTCAATAGAAAGTACATGACTATTGTAGTATTCTATGCAAACTCCATTTGATTTTGCTTGGGATAGATATTGCACTTGACTATGAAAGTAATCAGACATGTCTTGATATCAAGGGAAGAGGAGGGTAAGGTGGACTTCTTCTAGTATGGGACTTTGGGCTTCTTCAAGAACTTATGGATATCGGGAAGAGTAAGCACGGTGTCAAAGTTTTTGTAGAATCCTTCAGGGTCAATCAGGTCATGGAAGGAAGGATAGGAAGCCACCCAAGAAGCGATAATGTCAGTACCATAGAAATAGGTATTCACAGAATCCTCAGATATTGTTATCTTGGTACTGGCTATCATCAAAGATAAGATGGCATGGGTATTAGGTGGTGGCACATTGGTGTTGTAGTTTCATGTAAGATTGACAGAAAATTTTGAGATAGCCTTTGTGTTGAGCATTGCATTTACAAAGCATGAACACTCTACACATAAAAAACTGAGATGATGTGCTTTTAACACCTTAGTAACCTCTTTAATCACCTCACTCGGTGCAAAACGAGGTTCAAACAAAGCACGGAAAGGAAAGGGATTCCTAGGAAGGAGTTCCTTGTACCTATTCACGACTTGAGGTGAGACGAAAGAGGTTTAATCAAAGGAGCCATGGCAAGGAGTAGAGGAGGAATATGGAACTCCAACCGGGGAGGATGGTTTCGTATGGTTAGAGGCCATCTAGGTCGGATTGAGATGAAATGACAACCAAACGAGAGGGAAAACACCACAAGCACGTCACCAAACCACCTAGGTCACAGTTGGAGGAGGCAAGGATGGCTAATTGGAGGCTAGGAAGGGTGTAGGAGAGGTTGGGCTAGCCTAGGGTTGGAAGTCGAGCACTGGAGGTTGCCAACGGCAGACTTTCTCTAGTTGAGAGGGAGAAAAGTCAGCCAATTGTCCTTTTTAAGTTGTGTCCATTAGTAGAATTAGTCGAGTTCTGTGTGTAGGAAACTCGACCAAACCTAAATTAAATCTTGGTCCTCATCTAGGGATCGATCGAGTATCTCCAGGTCAAGCTTGACTGATTGGTCAGCCTGTCCAAAACATAGAAATTTTAATTTTAAGCCTCTAGAGTGCTATATAAATTTATTTGTCTAGCGCTTTATGCATTTTGAACATACTTAGGCACATTCCACCCATCAATGGCCATTATTTTGTGATAAAACATGTGTTTGTGGAAAATAGCCAAAAACTAGCAAAAAAGGCATGAAAACATGGCAAATATAGAACTTTCAAGTAAAACATGACCAATTAAAAGCAAGAAACATATATCAATGATAAAATATAGCTAGATTTCATGTCTATATCATCAAAGTTATGATCATTTTTATATAATAATATTAAATTTCTTTCTAGCTAGAAGTTTAGTAAAAATATCTGCAAGTTGATTCTCCGTGTCCACATGCATGATATAGATATCCTTCTTGGAAATGTGGTCATGAAGAAAGTGATGACGGACCTCTATAGTTTAGCTCTACTATGCAGTATATGATTATAAGAGAGATTAATTGCACTAGTATTCCATAATAGATAGGAGAAGCATCAAAATGAATGTTAAAGTCTTGAATCATTTTCTTCATTCATAGGACTTGGGCACAACAACTCCCAGTTGCAATGTATTCAGCCTTGGTAGTTGAAAGAGCCATTGTGCTTTTTTCTTAGAGAACCAAGAAACCAAGCATGGTCCTAGGAAGAAGGAAGTGCCACTTATGCACTTTCTACCAATCAAACATCTTGCATAATCCACATCGCTGGGTAGTAAGAGTAAAGTCCCTTGACTTGGGATGCCATTGTCCAAAATTTTGATTTTTGGCTAGATAAATCAAAATCCTCTTAAGTGCTATGAGATGTTATTTTCTAGGACATGATTGAAATCAGGCACACAAGCCAACACTAAACATTATGTCAGGTCTATACGCAGTTAAGTATAATAAACTTCTAGTCATACCTCTATAGATCTTCTAGTCCACTTTCTCACCTTATTCATCTTTGTCGAGCTTGGCGGTGTTTGACATGGGGGTGTCCATTGACTTGGTGTTCTCCATCCCAAGGTGCTTAAGTAGTTCATTGGTGTACTTGCCTTCGTTGATGAAGTTACTTTCCTTGGTTTGCTTGATTTGGAAGTCTAGGAAGAAAGTAACCCCCCATAATGCTCATCTCAAACTCACTCTAAATAAGAGAACTAAACTCCTTGCAAAGATCAAGATCAGTTCATCCAAAGATAATATCATCAACATAATTTTGAATGGTCAAAAAATTGCTAGAAGTGTGTTTTAGAAATAGTGTAGAATAACTTGTAATTGATTTGATTAATAAATAAAGGCAAGATTCCAATGTATTATGTTTAATTTATTTAGAGATAATGATGTAACATTATAAATGTCTAGAGAATAATATTACTCAATGATGTATGTCTTAAAGTACATGACTTGGAGAAACGAGATCATATGAGTGTTAAGAGTACATACATAGTCTCATTATGTCCCTGATCAGTTGTTATTGTGGAAGGTTGATAGAAAATGATGACACACAAGATCAAAGTGTGAGTTGGTTGATGATAGAATCTCATTAGTCATGATATAGATATATCAAACCAAGCACACATATACATGTTAGAGAATAGTTATCGAACAGACCCACCATGAGGTTGACACATGGAAACCATTACCATGGTAGTCATAGTCAGCTCTCATACCGATGGTGGTGTTTGTGGTTATTAGACCTAAAATTACTACACTCATCACATGTCATTTGGTATGCTTTGACATCATAAAACATAATCCTAAAACATGGGTTGTTATAAAGGTGATGGTTGCATGACTGTGACACATGGGGACTAATTGTGAGTGATAGAGATGGGATTTGTCCCTCCATGGGAGTATGATATCCTAGGCCTCTTGATTAGTGAGATTGAGAAATGCATGGCCATGTATATGTGATTAAGTATGTGATATTGAACTTACATATATCTTAGACTGTCTGCTCTGGTTCAAGAAACAAGATTGAATGTTGAAGAGGATGACTGCTCCATGAATCGAGTTCAATATGGATAGCAGGGACAAAGGAATTATACAAACATTGTAACACCAAGCACAGATTGTAGCTTGAAGTTCTTCCCCAAATTTCCATTTACTTGGGTAGTAATGATGTGTGACTGGGCACATCTCATTGCTTGTAATGCCATAAGTTGTTATGAACATTCACTACCAACATAATATGGGACCTATAGGGTCACACACTTAGGTCTTGAACTAGAAGAGGAGTTTAATCTTGAATAACGATTGAATTGAATAATAAAGTGTTTTGGTATTCAATTCACAAAATACATCATCTGACTGGACTACCAAACAATCGGATCATTGAGTGAGATCACCATTTGGAGTGTAATACGATTGGCTCAAATGCTGAGACGGTCGTTTAGAATGCTGCCTAGAACTGAATTGGTGAAGTTCGGCACCAAATTTGCTCCAACTGATTGACTCAGTGGGTGAATCGATTGGCTCATGTAGAGAGAGATGACCGGTTCACCTAATGAACTGATCGACTTAGTTGGGTCGGTGGAAGGTTCTAGAAACTTTCTTGAATTTGTGAGAAACTTTGATCGTTTCGATTGCAGAGTTCTATTAATGCAAGGAATTTATATGTAGCATTAATTGCAAATGATTTGCCAATTTCATGCGATTGGAAAACTTCTAGATGATCGTCTCACAGTGTGAGACAACCGTCTCATGTTCCAAATGACTGGATGGGTTTCCAAACGACCATTTCGGTGATAGAAGATTGTGAAATTTTCAAAATCTTTTGGCCCTTTCCATTCCCACATAGACTGGGAACTCTGACCCAAACCCCTCCTATAAATGGAGGGGTACTGGGGGCTTACCAAAGCACAACACAGAAAATTGAGAATCAACTAGTTTGAAAATTGTTGTCCTCTTTGGTTGTGGTAACCAAGAGAGCCCAAGTAAGTCCTACCTGACTAGGGAGGGATCGCAACAGGAGAGAATAACTGAGGATCATTGTTGTGGGAGAGCAAGTTGGTGACTACTATGTCAACGGGAGGGAAAACTCCTTCCTATCCATTCTAGCAGGACGACAAGAGTTCTAAGTGGTCCGTGTGGAGTTCTCTAGTGGTGAGGTGGCGTTTGCTTGTCACTAAGGAGGACAACATCAACCAACAGTCTGTGACGAGAGGATCTATTGTAGACGACATTCAAGGCTGGAGTCTGTGGTGCAGACCAAGAGGCACAACATTTAGACAAGTCCAAGCGCAACTAGAAGACAATTGTGCATCTACAACGATGAGGAGATGTCGCTGGACTTGCTCTAGGACCATGTATATCGTTGAAACCATCCTTCCCATCTTATAGTTATTGATGCAATCTTTTGGTTTATGGGGAATATGGTAGTTAAAATTTTTATTTCCACTGCCTATTATGTAGCCATATTTCTCTATGATGGTATCAAAGCCACGTCAATCTACTATATTTTGGTATAATCAAGATGATCATATTTTTAGTTTCATCATTTATTTATTACATGCGATGTGAATAATTACTTGTCCAATCAAATACCACAATAATCCCAAAATTATATATATATATATATATAGAGAGAGAGAGAGAGAGAGAGAGAGTCAGGCTAGAATATACTTGAGTGTACAAATCACGCCATACACCCCAATGGTGTTTGCCTATCTAGACCATGTTTATCCAAAATATAATCCATTGATCTTCATGGTTACAATAATAATAGTCCACATACAAAATTTGAGCTCATTTGGATGAGTGTAAGTCACTCATCGAAGGACAACAAAATTGACGCACAAAACTAATTTGAAATGCCTGATTTTTTTCTCCTTTAGATGCAAGACCTATAACTGTCCAAATGAGCTAAAATTTATTATATAGTATGTTATTAAGATATTTAAGAAGATCAACGGTTTATATTTTTCAAAAAGTTATTGCATCTTTAAAAATGACTAAGGTGTATGGTGCCTCTGGTACACTCGAGTGTACACTAGCCTCTCTCTCTCTCTCTCTCTCTATATATATATATATATATATATATATATCAATTTACATGCAACGCCCTAAAAGTAGTTTTGATGGTGGATGTGTAACGTGGTTATGGCCAATAACCCCTATTATATGTGCATGGTTGTGTGGTTGGTTTTCCTTATCTTAGTCTGCATATCGAGCCTCTATCTTATCTTCCCAATGTAAATTTGATTCTTTCCTACCCTTGCTCCCATCAAATGTAACTCAAGGTTTTCTCAATAATTATGTACAAGTAGGATAGTTTTCTTTTATATTATAATGAAAAAGAAAGACGTTCTAATGATGCCAATCGAACATCTTGGAGACAAAATGACCAGATGGAGGACCTAGGAGAACCAGATGGACAAGCCAAACTGATCGGCTAGTGGACCCAACTGATTGTCTAGAGGAGCCAGTAGATGGTGGACAGAAGAACCAGACGACCAGTGAGATGACCAAATGAACGGCCATGAGGTGAGATGACCGGTTCAAGGGTTGAAGCGATCAACCTGGATTATCAAGCATAGATCTTCATGAACAATAGGTTTCTGCATGTGATGTAGACCTAGGATGTGCTAATTCCTTGTGGCTCCAATTAATTACATTAGGTTGGCCATAACCATTGATTTCATTTATTGCATGTTTTTGTTGTGGGATATAGCATGTATATGATATGTACTATATATGTAGTGATCGGGTAAAGTATATGTACTTATAATACAAATTCCCTCAAATAAAATTTATATTAAGTCTTAGATTCTTTCCAACAGCAACACACATGAAAAGCTTGATCGACCAAGCATAGGTTATGCCTTCGCATGGTGCGTCGTCTATCTCGTGGAAGTATGATGGTAGATATGTAGGTTCTACCTTTGTAGGGTGCATATCTATCATGTTGGTTGTTGGGTTAGGATTAAACTGGTGATTCTTAGAGCGTCTAATCACAAAAGCATGCATATGAGTATGACAAGGAGTTTTTCATATCATCTATCTAGAATTGCATGTGATGCAATTGGCAAAAGTTGCCTACCTTCATAATGGACTGTGTTTTGCGGCGTTGATCTGGCCATAGTCGAATTATCTTGGATCTAGCCCACTATAATATTGTACGTTGCAATATTTTGAATTGAGATGTGAGGGATATCCATATGAAATAAAATAGTGGGAGTGATAATAATTAAAGACCTAATTAATATCATCAAAATTTTAAATCAAATCAAAAGTTTTTAACAAATGAAAATTGTCTCTTGTAGAATCAAATGATGAACAAATACATATTGTGATCGGCCCTTAAGAAGGACAAACTTGATGGGACAAATTTCTATGATTGGTTTTGGACTTTGAGAAGGGTTAGTCAATGAAGAGTGAAAGCTCTATGTGCTTGACAAACTTGTACCTAAAATACTTGCTCCTGATGCGCCTAGGGAAAAAGTTGATGCTTACTAGAAGCATGCCAACGATGCCTTAGAGATAAAGTACCTCATGCTTTGCTGCATGAACTATGAGTTTCATGAGCAATGCAAGGACATGAGTGGTCTTGAGATGATAATACATCTTAAGAAAGTGACACTTGGTCTTACTAAGCAAGAAAGGGACAATATCATAAAGGTGCTACTTGAGCCTAAGCTGACAGAGGGAACCTCGATCGAAGAACATGTGCTCAATATGATTGGACATGTGTATCATCTTGAAGAATTGGGATTCACCTTGAGCCAAGATTTGCCCACAGAAATGATTGTAAAGACATTGACAGAATCATACAACCACTTTATTGCATGTTATCACGTGAATGTTAGACTTGCTTATCATGTTGATTCATTCTGAAGCAAGATTGAAGAAGGACAAGCCCATGATGGTTCTCAGTGGAGCTGAGTCCAAGGATCAAAGCAAGGCCAAGAAGAGTTCTGACATCAATCCCAAATCCAAATCTTCAACACTTAAGATAAGGAGAAAGAGAAGTACAAAAGGAAATCATCCTTTATACTTGAAGGCATTCAGGAACAAGAAGATGGGGATGGTGATCTCCACTTCAGGTATATACATTATTGAGATAAATCTATCTACTTATTCATCACATGTACTAGATACTGGATGTGGATCTCATATGTGTTTGAATATGCATGATTTGAAAGGAAATAGACCAGTGGGAAAAGGCGAGGTGGAACTACGAGTTACTAATGGCGCAAGAATGGAAACCAGCACAATTGGAACCTATAGTTTATGTCTACCCACAGGGATTGTAATAGAGTCAAAGAACTATTATTATTTACCTGCTATAAATAAAAACATCATTTCTATTTCTTATATGGACAAGGATGCATTTGAATTCCATATTAAAATGTTTTGATGTTCTATTTTCAAAGATGGGATCTTTTATGGTAGTGCCCCAATGTCTTATGGTCTTTAATTATTATATCTAAATACATATGTTTATAATGTTAATACTAGAAGTCTAAAACTCAACAACTCAAACAAAACATACCTTTGGCATCGTCATCTAGGGCACATAAATGAGAATCACATATCTAGACTCCATAAATATGGTTATCTAGACTCTTTTGATCTAGAATCAATAGAGACATGTGAATCTTATTTGTTGGGCAAGATGGCTAAAACCCCTTTCATTGGAAAAAAATGAGTGGGTGAGTGATCTATTAGGAATCATACATACTGATGTGTGTGGACCTTTTAGAACAACTGCTAAAGGAGGGTATCAGTATTTCATTACCTTCATTGATGACTTTAGTAGGTATCGATATGTTTATTTAATGAAACATTAGTCAGAAACTCTTGATAGGTTCAAGGAGTTTATAAATGAAGTACAAAACCAACTTGGTAAAAGTATTAAGGCACTTTGTTCCAATTGAGGTGGAGAATGCTTAAACTAAGAGTTTGAGAACCTTCTTAAAGCCCATGGGATTGTATCCCAGTGGACTCCACCTGGAATACCACAACATAATGGTGTATCAGAAAGGAGGAATCACACATTTCTAGATACGGTGTTATCGATGATGACTTTAGTTGAGCTTCCAACTACCTTCTGGAGATATGCTCTAGAAACCGTCACATATACACTAAACTGAGTATCATCTAACTCAGTTCAAAAGACACCATATGAGATATGGCATGGGAAACGTCCCAAAATGTCTTTTATGAGGATTTGGGGATATGAAGCTTATGTTACAAGAATGTTGTTTGATAAGCTTGGTCCTAAATCTGATAAATATTATTTTGTCAGATATCCTAAAGAAACAAGAGGATATTACTTTTATTTCTCATCTGACAACAAACACTAACAAGAGGATATTACTTTTATTTCCCATTTGATAATGAAGTGTTTGTTTCCAAGGATGATATATTCCTTGAGATGGATTTTATTTCTAGAGGAATTAGTGGGAGGAAAGTGGAACTCAAAGAGGTTCGAGACCAACAAGAGAACATTGAACCAATAGATTAACAAGAAGAATGAGAATTACAAGGTGTTGTGGAATCTCGAATTCCTCAAGTTACACAAGTACCTCATTATTCTAATAGGACACGCCTTGAGCCTGAATGATTTGGATATCTTGTGACTTAAGAGGTCAGTTAATTGGTCATAGATGATGAGCCAATAACCTATGAAGATGCTATTGAGGGACCAGAGTGAAATATGGCATGAAGCCATGAGATCTAAGATGGAATCCATGTATACCAATAAAGTATGGACTTTGGTGGATCCACATGAGAGGGTAAAACCCATAGGGTGCAAATGGATCTTCAAGAAGAAGACTGACATGGATGGAAAATTCAAACCAATAAGGGTAGATTGGTTGCAAAAGGTTTCAGACAAGCTCAAGGTGTTGCCTACAATGAAAGCTTTTCTTCAGTGGCCATGGTTAAGTCCATTAGTGTCATGCTTGTTATTGTAGCTTATCATGACTATGAGATTTGGCAAATGGATGTTAAAACTACATTCCTTAATGAGAATCTTCTCGAAGATATGTACATTACACAGCCTGTGGGTTTTATAAATCCAAAGGATGCAAATAAAGTTTGTAAGCTACAAAGGAAAATATATGGATTGAAGCAAACATCTCAAAGCTGGAATCTTCATTTTGATGAGACAGTCAAAAAGTTTGGATATATTAAAAATGAAGATGAACCTTATGTGTACAAGAAGGTTAGTGGGAGCATAGTGACATTCCTTATATTATATGTAGATGACATTTTATTGATGGGGAATGACATCCCTACTTTACAAAAGGTAAAGACATGATTGGGAAATACATTTTCTATGAAGAACTTGGGAGAAGCATCCTACATCATTTGGATAAACATCTATAGAGATAGATCCAAGAGGCTTCTTGGACTAAGTCAAAGCACATACATTGACAAAGTGTTGAAGTAGTTTTGCATGGAGAACTTAAAGAGAGGAAACCTACTGATACTACATGGAGTTATCATCTCTAAAGTTCAAAGTCCCAATTCTTGTGAAGAAAGAAAACACATGAGTTTGATTCCATATGCCTCATCAATTGGATCAATCATGTATGCAATGTTGTGTACCCTTCCAGATGTCTCATATGCCTTGAGCATGATAAGTAGATATCAGTCAGACCTAGGCGATGCTCACTGGATAGCTGTAAAGAACATACTCAAGTACTTGACAAGAACTAAGGATCAATTGCTAGTCTAAAGTGGAGAGGAAGAGTTGGTGGTAAGAGGATATACTGATGCAATCTTACAGACTGACAAAGATGATTAAAAATCACAATTAGGATTTGTATTTTACCTAAATAATGGAGTTGTAAGCTGGAAGAGTTCCAAGCAAGAGAAAATTTCCAATTCTACAACAGAGGTTGAGTATATTGTTGAATTACATGCAACAAACAAGGATGTATGGATCAAGAAGTTCATTATAGAACTTGGGGTCGTTCCAAGTATCAAAAGTGCAATCGAGCTATATTGTGACAATAATGGAGCTATTGTACAAGCTAAGGAACCTAGATCGCATCAGTGCTCAAAGCACATACAAAGGCGGTTGCATCTCACACGAGATATCATATAGTGAGGAGATGTAAAGATTTGCAGAGTACCAACTGAGAACAACATTGTTGACCCCTTGACAAAGGCACTTTCACAATAGAAGCATGATGGTCATGTTATATCACTTGGGATAAGATTCATGGGGAATTGGCTCTAAGTGCAAGTGGGAGTCTACTTGGTATGTATGCCCTGAGATCCAATCATATGATTATTATAATGGCATAACTTGTAATTGATTTGATTAATAAATAAAGGCAAGCTTCCAATTTATTCTATTTAATTCAGTTATTAGATAATGGTGTAACATTATAAATGTCTAGAGAATAATATTATTCAATGACGTATGTCTTCAAGTACGTGACATAGAGAAATGATATCATATGAATGTTAAGAGTACATATATATTCTCATAATGTCCCTAATCAGTTGTTATTGTGGAAGGTTGATAGATAATGATGACACACAAGATCAGAGTGTTAGTTGGTTGATGACAGAATCTCATTAGTCATGATATGTCTATATCAAACCAAGCACATAGATACATGTTGGAGAATAGTGTATCGGACAGACCCACCATGATATTAGAACATGGAAACCATTACCTTGGTAGTCATAGTAATCTCTTATAGTGATGGTGGTGTTTGTCATTCTTAGACCTGAAATCACTACACTCATCACATGTCATTTGGTATACTTTGACATCATCAAATGCAATCCTAAAACATGGGTTGTCATAAAGGTGATGATTGGGTGATTGTGACACATGGGGACTGATTATAAGTGATAGAGATATTATTTGTCCCTCCTATGGGAGTATGATATCCTAGGCCGATGGATTAGTGAGACTGAGAAATACATGGCCATGTCAATGTGAGTCAATATGTGATATTGAGCTTACATATATCTTAGATAGTCTGCTCTGGTTCAAGAAACAAGATTGAATGTTGAAGAGGGTGACTTCTCAATGCCTCGAGTTCCATCTAGATATTAGAGACAAAGGAATTATACAAACACTACAACACCAAGCACAATTAGTAGGTTGAAGTTGTTCCCCAATTTCCATTAACTCGGGTAGCAATGATGTGTGACTAGGCACTGCTTATTTCTTGTGATCTAATAAGTTATTATGAACATCAATTGCCAACATAATATGGGACATATAGAGTCACACACATAGGTCTTAACCTACAAGAGGAGTTTAATCTTGAATCATGATTGAATTTAGTACTAAAGTGTTTCGGTATTCAATTCACACAAAAAATCAATTGGCTGCACTACCAATTGATTGTCTCATTGAGTGAGGTGGCTGTTTGGAGTGCCAGACGATCGACTCAAGTGTTGAGATGACTATTTGGAATATCAGACGGATTAGAACTGAATTGGTGAAGTTCTGCACGAAACTGGCTCCAACTAATCCGTTCTCCAGGTGAACATACTGACTCAGGCACATCAAGACGACTGATTCACTTGGTGAACCGATCATCTCAGCTAGGTTGGTGGATGGTTCTACCAACTATCCCAAATTCGTGAGAAACTTTGATTGTTTTGGATTGCACAAGTCTATTGATGCAAGGAATTAGTGTTTAGCATTAATTGAAAATGATTTGCCAATTTTGTGTGTGATTGGGAAACTGCCAGACGATCATCTCGCAGTGCAAGATAACCGTCTTGCATGCTAGATGACCGTCTGGGTTTCCAGACAACCATTTTGGTGCTCGGAGGTTGTGAAAATTCAAGATCTTCCGGTCCCTTCTACTCCCGCACAGACTGGAAACCTTGACCCAAACCCCTTCTAGGGTATTAGGGGATTACCAGAGCACAACACATACAATTGAGAATTAGTTGCTCTGAAAATTGTTGTCTTCTTTGTTTGTGGTAACCAAGAGAGCCCAAGCAAGTCCTACCCTACTAGGGAGGGATAGCAATGGGAGAGAACAACTGAGGATTATTGTTGTGGGAAAGCAAGTTGGTGACTTGTACTCTAATAGGAGGGACAACTCCTTCCTGTCTGTTCTAGTAGGATGACAGGAGTTCTAGGTGGTCTGTGTGGACTTTTCTAGTGGTAAGGTGGCATTTTCCTATCGCTAAGGCTGACAATGTCAACCAGCAGTCCATGGTAAAGGAGTTGTTGTAGATGACGTTCAAGGTTGCAGTTCGTGGTGCAGACCAGGAGGTGCAACAGTCAGACAAGTCCCAGTGCAACTAGAAGACAGTTGTGCATCTACAACAACAAGGAGATGTCCCTGAACTTACTCCAGGATCAGGTATATCCTCAAAACCATCCTTCCCGTCTTATAGTTATTGACACAATCCGCTGGTTTATGAGAAATATGGTAGTTAAAAAAATTTGTTTTCGTTGCCTACTGTAGCCATATTTCCCTACACTAAGGTCCACACTTTGTTCTTTTCAAACTGTTCTAACTCTTCTTGCATGGCTAGGATCCATTCATCATCTTTAAGAGATTCTTTGACATTCTTTATCTCTAGTTGAGAGATGGAGGCATTGTCGGTTGTTCCTTGTTGTATGCAGCCCGCCTCTTCACCCTTTCAAAGGGATTACATATGATGAGCTCTTTTGGATGATGTTTTGCAATGCGGGGAGTTGGATCCTTCTTTTCTTCTTCTTTCTCTTCTTCATCAACTATCACCTTGTTTCCTTTATCGACAATGGTGAGCTCTTTCAAGTGAGGGATCAACTCATCTATAACATCATCATTAACAATATTATTGGAAATAGAGGGGTTAGTCTCAACAATTTTTTTTGTTGAACAAAAAAATTTGTTTAACATTTTGTTGGAAATAGAGGGGTTAGTCTCAACAAATTTAACATTGATCGATTCTTCAACTTTACAAAATTCAATATTAAACACTCAATAAGCCCTACCAGTATTGCTAAGCCAAAAAAGAAAGCCTTGTAAGATTTCACATCCAACTTGTTGAGGGAATCCTTGGCGTTCAAAACAAAACAAGGATAGCCAAAAACATGAAAGTACTTGATAGACGGCTTTCTACCATGCCATAACTCATAAGGGGTTTTCTTTAAAGAAGGATGACTGAAAACCCGATTTTGCACAAAACATGGAGTGTTAACGGCTTTGACCTAAAACTTCTTTGGAGTGTCATACTCTAGAAGCATGGTCATAGACATTTCCTATAGAAACCTATTCTTTCTCTATACAACCCCATTTTGTTGAGGTATTCGAGGTGAAGAAAAGTTATGTGCATACCCAGATTCCTCAAAAAAATGTTCAAACAAGTCATTTTTAAATTCTCCCCCGTGGTCACTATGGATAGATACGATCCGGTAAGAAACTTCATTTTTAACTCGTTTACAAAAAGTCGAGAAAACATTGAAAGTATCACTTTTTGAAACAAGAAAGAAGGACCAAGTAAAGCGAGAAATTCATCGACAATCACAAGGCAATACTTTCTACCACGAAGTGATTGAGTTCTCATTGGTCCAAATATATCAATATGAAGAATTTCAATAGCTCTCTTGGTACTAAGGACTCCTTTGGATTTGAAGGAGGACTTGGTTCCCTTTCCTTGTGCACAAGGTTGGCATTCCTCATCCTTTTTAGAATCCAATTTGGGAAGTCCTTTGACCAATTCCTCTTTTCTCAACATCTTCAATTGATGCATATTTACATGACCAAGCCTATGGTGACACAAAGATATATCATTCAAATTTACAACAAGACATCTACAAAAATTAGGCTTAATAGAGTCAAGAACAATAACATAGAGATTACCATTCCCAATTCCCTTATATATAACATTGTAGGAAAGGGAATCTAGAAGCAAGCATTCTAGTGAGTCAAAAAGAACAAGATAGCCATTATCACATAATTGACTAATACTAATTAAATTGTGATGTAGGCCATCCACAAGAAGAGCATTCTTGATGCATAGTGAATCACCTACATCACCCTTACCTATCACTTTATCTTTGTTATTGTCACTGATCCTCCTTTCTTCTTTGTGAATTGGTTGAAGTGGCTAATTTAACTTGGCATGTGCTTTGAGCAATCACTATCAACAATCCATTTTCCTTTTACCTACAAGAAAGGAATATGTTGGTACCCAATTCAAACCTTGAAATCTGGTGTTAGCTTGGGGACCCATTTCATCTTTGGGTTGGTCCCTTTCTCTATATAAGGACAATAAGTAGAGTAATGGTCATAACTCTTGTAGTGTACACAACCCATAGGGTTCTTAGAGACAGATGACTCTCCATGGAATAAAGGTGGTTCCTTGATCTTTTTCTTTCCCTTATCGTTTCTCTTTCTCTTTGGAGCTCCCCCTACATATCCCAAACCACTAGTACCAACTTGTTTGGTAGAGTAATCTAGAACTGCATTGAGGGAATTCTTCCCTTTAAGGAATTTCTACAAGGAAGCTCGAGGTTTGTGATTACCATCACTAAAAGTAATGATAGTAGAAGATAAGCTAGCAAGATCATCTTAAGCATGAAGTAAGTCAGCCTCCAAATAGAGGACTTTATGGTAAGAATCTCTTTCAAGAGTAATGCTAGATACCTCATTACTAGGCAATAGAGGTCTAAAAGAAAGATCATTAGTTTGAGCAAGCAATCTAGCAGTTTCAATTATAAGCTTGATAAGCTCAACAAGACATATTCTATTTTTCATCTTTAGTAGCATGACAAGCATGTTTAAGATCATCATTTCAGTTCTAAGTAAAACAAGCTCATCAAGGTGGGCTTGGTTTTCCTCCTCAAGGCTATTGATGTTCTTAAGGTAGATACAATTCTCTTCTTCAACTCCATTGTATTGGAGCTCAAGATAAAGAAATTTCTCTTGCAAAGAATCAATACTATCAAGATGCACATTCTCATTTTGATCAAGGATATCAAGATTAACATACAAGTCATCAATGATTTTCCCTAACATCTTTTTCTTAGATTTGCATTCAGCAAGAGAAGAGAGGGAAGCATTAATCATATAAATGAAGGTTTCTTTAGATAACAAAAGCAAGCTTACCTCACTTACCTCACCAATGTCTTCACTAGTAGAGGCCATGAGTGCAAGGTGGCATTCTCCCTCATTGGAGTTGGAATCACTAGAAGAAGACTCCTCCCATGTGGCATGGGTTGCATCCTTACTTCTTCTTTCCTTCTTGTCCTTCTTCTTGTACTTTTCCATCCTTCTTTTAGTCCTCCCTTTTCTTGGAGCTTCTCTTATGGTGGGAATTCTTGGCCTTGGGGCACTCATTCTTGTAATGTCCCTTTTTCCCACATTCATAGTACCTTAGAGTGGAGGAGGAGGATGGCTTTCCCTTGAAGTGCTTCCCCTAGGAGTAGTTAGCTTCATGGTTACTAGGGGATTCGTCTTCACTCGAGGAAGGAGAAGAAGACCGAAAATCAAGTTGTTGTTGGAGAATCATTGACTCCACTTGAGCATTAAATGCATTGTCTTTGATCTTCTTTAATTCCTTCTCTTCTTTCTTCTCATCTTCCTCTTATTTGTCAAGTCTTGTCTCATGAGTTTTAAGGTAGACAATGAGCTCTTCGATGTCTATGTCACCAAGGCTTCTAAATTCTTCAATGGAAGTCGCCTTGGATTCCCATCTCTTGAGGAGAGACCTTAAGATCTTGGAATTGATGGTCCCTCTACCATGGTGTGGCCCGAAGAGGCAAGTCCATTAATGATGGTGTTAAACCTTGTATACATCTCAACCACTCTCTCCTTCTTTCCCATCTTGAAGTTTTCAAGGAGACCCTTGATCATGTAGAGCTTGGACTCTTTGACTTGCTTTGTGCCTTCATAGGTGATGCACAACTTGTCCCATATCTCATGCGATGTGTCCCAAGAGGAGATTTAGTTGAACTTGATGGGAGTGAGGGCATCATAGATGATGTGTATAGGCTTTGCATTGAGTTGTGCCTTCTTGAGTGTAGATACATCACCTTCCGACTCCTTGTAGGTGAGGGTGACTACTTTTTGCATGTCGTAGATCATCCCCTGAATGTAGAACTACATATGTCTCTTCTAATAGAGGAAGTTTGTGCCGTCAAAAATTGGGGGTCTCATGGAGAAACCACCTTCCAAGTTGAGAGACCCAAGTACATTGTCACCCGTCTTCTCATCTCATAGGAGATCTTGACGGAGAAGACTATGGCTCTGATACCACTTGTTGGATCAATGAGCTCTAGAGGGGGGTGAATAGAGCTAAAAACACTTGCACAAGATTTGTTAGACCTTCAAGTTACTACAACATGTGGGATTGCAAATATTGAATTTGTAGTGCAACTAATCATACATAGAAAGGATGAGAGAGATTGAACAAACACTAAAACAAGCTATGTAGAGTGGTTCCAATCTTCAAACTAGGAGAAAGTCAGTCACTTCCTAGAGAGGTCAAGCTCTAGGATTTTGCAACCCATGTATACTTATATTCCATTATAAGACATACAAGATGACCTTCCTTTTCCCGGGACAAGGATACCCAGCCTTCCCTTTGAGGATAAGGGAACCAATAAAAAACCAAGGACTTACATATCCGGTGAGTTAGAGTCTTCTACCTCTATAAGGTCTTACCCACTCTTTCAAGCATATGGACACCTTCGCCAAAGAGATCCCCTTCTTGCATCGAGTCTTTTGCCTTGAAGGATTTACCCACTTCTACTCTTAGATCTTCAGCCTTGACCTTCTCCTTCACTTTAGAGAAGCTTGTGCACCTTATTCTACACCTTGAATAAGCTTTCACCTTCTCCTTCAACTTCAAGAAGCTTTCATCAACTTGCACTTAAAGAAAGGGGTTGGGAAAAGGGAAGCCTTGAGAGATTTACAAGTATACAATGAAGTAGCTCTCTCACACAAATTCTATCTCACTCGTATCGACATTTTGATTTACAAACAAGAGAGAGAAAGGGGCTCAAGTGAATTGGATTCACTAAACTATATCTAGGAGATTGAATAGCATGAAGGAGCAAGCATGGAATGAACTCTAAGAGGTCCTATTGATAGTTCGGGTCCACTAGATTCTAGGAGAACTAAAGAACATTTTCTAGATGTTTGGGGTGTTGCAACGAATATAATTTTGAGTTTTCCAACACTCCAATGGTTAGAGTCACTTCTTCTTCACTTTCCATACAGTGCATTCGGTTGAGTTTTAATAAAGGTAACTCTACCGATTGCACTATATGAAAAAGAAAATTTGAAGCATCGGTCAAGTTTATCCTAGATGAAACTCGATCGAACGCTTAAATTTAGTTTTTCTAGTGTAGGGTGGCAGTCGAGTTCTATGTATTGAAACTCAATCGAACTTGGGCATTTGCCAAGATCAATCCAAGGCATCGGCCGAGTTTCTAGGGAGGAAACTCGGTCGATCAAATAACCTATGATCAATTTTGGAGAATGTCATTAGAGTAATTAAACGTTTGAATGAAAGGCTCCTGGTTTTTCCTTGTCTTAGTTACAAGTCATATCATCAATAAAAATGATTACAAAATCATCCTAAGGGTTTTAGGATGTTTCCACAAAAGTGCATTTGCATTGTTTTTTACTTGAACTTGATCAAGATAGGGCTTGATTGAATTGATCTTTTTCATGTACCCAATGCCTGAAATCAATCTCGAGTAGACATATCAGATACATATGAATGGAACAGTTAAGTCATTATCAAAATATGGACAATGTATAACTCTCAGGTCAACAGAAACTTCACGTACTAAAGACCTAGAGTAGGAAGTAGATCAAGCAAAACTAGATGAAATGAGGAAAGAGGATCGTGGGGTACATGTTGAACCACCAACAACTCCCAAGTTATTGAATATTAATAACATGGAGTGTGCAGGGGGTTTCTATGAGTAGAACCCAAGACTACTAATAGCAGATGAGAAGGAAATATAAACCCATGCTTATGGTACTCATTGAGACTCGGGTATCAAGAGAAATGGCCACACAAACTATTAGAATGTTGGGATTACCCTACTCCCATTGAGTGGAAGAAATTAGTTTTTTGGGTGGAATATGGATGATCTGGGAAGACAATAACATTCAACTATTAGTCATTGAGAATCATGAACAATATATACATTGTGCTGTTCACAACAACCTATATGTCAGTCTGGTGTATTCTTATCCAAGATTGGACCTTAGGAATTTATTGTGGAATCAACTACGACGTATCTCAAGGGGAATGGACAAACCTTGGCTTATTGATAGAGATTTTATGACGACTATGTACCACAATGAGAGGATAGGAGTCAGAAGCTTTAACCAAACAACAACATGGGATTTTCTAGAGTTCATGGATGAGAGTGGATTCCACGAATGATGGGTGTTAGGTCCAAGAATGAAGTTTAAAAGGGGAACTCTACTGCCAAAACTAGACAGAGCTTTACTTAACCATAGATGTCTAGAGGACCTACCACTCACATAGGCCACCATCTTACCTAAAGTTGGTTTTGACCATTCCACAATTTGTGTTCAATGGGTTGTACGAGATACAACACACATAATACAACCTAGGTCCAAAACCAAGGAGGTTTGGCAAGAGTGGCCTCAATTTCAGGAGTTTCTGATCCAAAACTGGATCACAATGGCAACATATGAGGAAGCTATCAAGTAATTTAGAGCAAAAGTTGTGGAATGTGAGGCTTGGGAAAGGAGCACAAGAAACAAAGAGAAAGGTAAATTCTAAAGAATCTGAGAGCTTGATGAATTTCTAAGTAATTGTTATAACTCATATGTGAACTCTATACTAGCAAATGTTATAGCGCAATATGAAGAAGTATTGAAGAAGGAAAAAATTCATCAAGAGGCAAAAAATCAAGATGTGATTGGATCTGGATGGGAGATGCACGCACAAGATTCTACCAGAACTATGTAAATCCAAGATGAAGAAGGAATACCATAGTCACTCTACATATTGACCAAGGGGACTGGATAGATGACCGTGAGGGCCTGAAAGCATTAAACTAGAATCACTTCATCAAGCTATTAACTGATGTAAACCCTAACAGAAGGTACAAACTTGCTAGAAGATATGGGGGGATTTTTAAAAGCATTGCTGATGAGGACATCATACGACTCCAAATGCAGGTTAATGAATTTGAAATTTGGGAGGTGCTAATGAAGATGGCACCTAACAAGGCACCGGGACCTGATGGGATAGAGGTTGGATTCCTATAAAAAAAATTGGGCCACTATGAAATTAAACATAATGAAGATGATCAATGCAGTATTTGAAGGGGATCATCTACCCAAGGAACTTGCACATTCACTCATGGTATTGAAACCGAAAATTAGCCAACCGACAAATTGTAATCACTTACGACTCATATCCCTTAACAATGTTAACACAAAATTAATCTCAAAAATCTTAGTGGAGTGATTAAAGTCTCTTATGCTTGACTGGGTATCTCCATTCCAATCTAGCTTTTCTCCAAGAAGGAGGACTACTGATAACATGATCATTGTATGAGAATCATTCACCCTATGCAAAATAAGAAGGGGAAAAAGAAACTAATGTTGATGAGATCGACCTATCAAAGGCCTATAACTGTCTTAGGTGGGCATTCATAGAGGACACACTGAGACGAACAGACATACCCACCACACTAGTCAAAGTCATTTTATAGCTTCCATCAAGGTGAAACTAGAATCATTCTAAATGGGGAACTAGTGAAACCAATCACTCCAAATTAGGGTGTCCAACAAGATGATCCAATATCACCCTATTTATTTGTTTTATGCCTAGATAGATTATGTCGGTGCATTTCACAATGGGTGAGTGAATATTCATGGATAGTAGTTATATGACATTTTGTTGTTTGGTGAAGCATCTACTCGGCAGGCTAGGGTGATGATCAAATGTCTCTAAGAATTGAGTGAAGCATCAAGCTTGCAACTATCAAGGGATAAGTGTGTTATGTTTTTCTCTAACAACACAAAAATAGAATCTACAATGACACATCAGTAGGAGACTAGGCATTGGGTACACAGAAAATCTGGGCAAGTACCTTGGAGTGCCCATCATACATGGAAGGAATAGGAAGGAAATATATGAATCAATCACCATTTGCATGAGAGATAGGATATCCAAGTGGCTAGGAAAGCATCTAAACCTTGCAAGCAGAGTAGCATTGACAAAATCTACACTGACATATCCCAACATACACCATGTACTCCACAAAGATATTTGCAAGAATCTACTACAACATAGATCAGAACATTAGACAATTTATTTGGGGAGGTCAGAGTCATCAATGAGTAAAAAGCAAGGTTTCCTAGGAAAAAGTGGTTTCTAGAAAACACAAAGGAGTTATTGGTGTATGAGCAACAACAACACTCAATGAGGCACTCCTCATGAAAACTGCATGGGAATTCATGCAGAGTCCTATGAAGCCATGGTGTCAAATTCTTAGGAAAAAAATATCACAATAGGAGATCGGCAAGCACTGGCTTAGTGATGTGGAGGTCAATCACCAGGATACTACCTATTATTACCAGTCAAAGAACAAAGTGTGTGATGAATGGGGAAGGCACACTCATGTGTGAAAACTGGATTCATTCAGAATGTGGAGAAGTGAACCCAACAACTAGGCAGATACCTAATTTGTTAAAGGACCTCACTATGTCGGAAGTGAGGAAAGATGATGTTATGTGGGATATTATCTTTATGAAGGATTGGTTTGATGATAAGACAGTGGAGACAATCATGAATACACCAGTGCCACACTCACAAGTAGGAAGGGACTACTAGTTGTGGAAACCTAAGAAGTGAGGGATCTTAACTTCAAAAGAATCCTACTTGACGCTAGTAAAATAGAAGATGGATCTCTTCCTCATTCATTATACTAAGAGGAAGAGGTATAGTGGAAGATGAGTTATATATCATTTTAGAAGGGACCATAGTGGAAAACTCAAAGTAGTTCAAGACTTGGTCATCCTGTCCAATTTAGAAACTGCATGTGATGTACTGCAGCAAGATCAAATAAATGGGGGTCTCCTATGGCCCAATCTACTTTAGAATCAAAGTACTGATGAAGAATCTTACCAATGAAAGAATAGCATACATACCAAGGCGACAACACTTTGGTGGATTCCCTAGAAAATCTTCTGTTTAAACAACCACAAATGTGGGTTGAAGACCAATGCCCTTCCCAACCGATGAACATCTATGAAAGATAATATGAACAATGTATTTGATATAGAAAATTGGCCATGTAATAACCTCCAAAATGAGTAAGTGAAGTAGTGTGTGTTTTAGAAAAAAAATAATCATCGGGGTACAAACAAGAATATTACCCATATTATATGTTCACTAGTGCACAACCAAGGATATCAGACTATAATTATAACATTTTTTGGCCAATTAATTCTAATGATCTATTGTTATATGTGTGTATAAGTTTAAAATTAATAACTCGATCACTACCCTGCAAGTATACATGTGTGTGTAGTATATTTGAGATTGTCCAAGGAGAAAGGTAGAGTTAGGAACAAGTGTGTTAATACTCAACAATTTAAATTGGTTTACTAAGGTTGGTTTGGTTTAAGGTTGATCAACTTGAAAATTCAAGGAACTAGTAAACACTAATCACTTAAAGAGGGATTAAAATTAGATTTTAAATGATGATGGTTATGGGATTTCACTTCCGCATCATTACTCACACACAGCCATGGAAATTAACATACTAGTTAACATACAAAGGAGGTTGTTGTCCTCATACACCTCTCGGTGATATGAGATGGTTCTAATCTCCACATAGCACTCCCGTGCTTATGATAAGATTCAAACTACAACCTTGGATCCTCAACATAATCCCAGCCACTCACATGGTAAGGGATATGTTGCCAAGATATCTACTCCCTACTTCTCTACGTATCTTCCTAGATCACATAAAGAAGCATACAACATGTAATCAATATGTCTAGTAGTGCATACAAGCAGATAAACACCATAGAATATCTTGGAGAAACAAATTAACTAGCTTAATAAATAAATCTGAGTTTACTTGACTAATGATGTGGGAGCTACTCTCCCATGCCCAAGAAATGGAAGTCTACTCGTTCATGGTGGTGAAACATAAGCACGTGTTATAGATTTCAAAGTTGAACATGACCAGAGAAGAAAAGAGAAAGGGAAATCCAAGGAATGAAAAATAAGGTAGAACCTCAACTTTGAGATGAAAATTCACCCTTGTTGGTGCTTTTTCTCCAACAAACTTCTCTCCTAAGAGTTTTGAATTAGGTGGAGAAGCTTTTGTTGCAATCCTTAAAGAAGAATGGAGAAGAATGGAGGTTCTATCTTGAGTAACCTCTTCTTCCTCCCCAAATTCACCTATCCTCTACTCTGGTCTATTCTCTAGTCAAAAAGTGTTTCCAAATGATGAGATATGACCATCTAATAAGTATGTTTCCGTAATTAAAATGAGAAATGGTTGTTTCTGAAATCTATAGAAATTGATTGGGACACACCAAGTTTGAGAACACACACGCCATGTCGCCTTGAGTAACTAACACTTAAAACCACTCTACTTGAATAGTACATGACGTGTTGTCTAAGAAACACGACGTGTAGCTGAGAGGTGAGGAAGAACTAGGCATATATGATCGAGTTAGACATGACATGTGCTAATTAACAAGTGATGTGTATTTTGACAGATCTTTTGGAGAGATATTTTGATCGATTGGGAATGGCATGTTGTCATAGGGACATGTAGTGTCTCTATTCTTCAGGGGAAACTAGAGCATCTGTAAACTCACATGCGTGTAATAATTTGCACATGTCGTGTTTCCTTCAAAATCTTCTAGATAATTTTAGTGAAGTATGCAAATTCCTGGGGAGTTCAACTAAGATTGGATTTTGGTTAGATTGGCCCCATTTCTTCATCATAATAATGTACCTATGGCCACAAACATGAAACGAGTAAAACAACTAAAAAGGTGGGAAATCAAGTATGATTAGAGGCAAAACAAGATACAAAGTGGATTGGAAGTGTGTGCAAAAGTGAGTAAAAAGTTTATATAAAATGTGCACATCATCTATCATCCTATTCCACGATTTAAGGTGTATAAAGTTTGGATATACAAATATTAGTATGTTACACTAGGCTTGTGACACCCTAATGCCACACAAACTATATTACTTAAAACAAAGCACACAATCAACAGTTAAAACATTACACTAGCCACAAAAGTAGGTAGATTAAAACCAATCTCATATAACCATCACATGCAAAACCATATTACAACAAGGTCCTTCAACCTATAACATATCACATACCATATGAGGTATATACACATTTGTTCAGTGGCTAAGGCCACACCTATATACAAAAAGATCTATTCACTTATACAAGAGACATATATAAGCACTGGAATACTACCAAAAACCACTTGTTGATATACATAGCATCTACGAAACACATCCCTTCCTAGACCTAAGAGTACATGGATGACACTAGGACTCTACTACATGACTAGAAGATATCTGACCTTATATGCCTACTGATCTTTGGTATACTCTTCCTCAACCACATGATCTCTACCACGAAACTGACGACTACCTAAAAAGATATGAAACCCACGGGGTGAGACCAACTTCCCAGTGATAGATATAACTCTCAACCAACGGTTATTATTACAGATGATATAACAATATAACAAATTAAGCATAATGAGCAGATCTAGCTAAATGAATAATTTAATTTTATTACATAGGCTAACAAGGTTGAGTGGCTATAACAAATAAGCATAGAATCATTATTAGAAGGAATATGAAGAACATGTATAACAATTAACTTATCTTACCACAATACATAACAAATGAGCAGTATAAGAAACAAGGCAAGGGTAAACATCCAATGTGAGTTGTATTTAGCCCTACATAGATATCCTACATTGTTTTATTATGTCTTTTATTATGCCCAGGGGATTTTGAGTCATACCACTCAAAGTCCAACTGACCACCTCTTAGTTGCAATCAATTCCATACTAGATCTAGGAAGAGCTAGACTAAGATCTTCTCCTTACCCGGCCAGTATGAGTCTGAACTGTAGTGACATATAAGTCAAATTACCACCAACAACATATAGTCAAGCTAAAAACACCCAGTCTACCCTTGGTACAGGTCACGACACTAGCCACCATGGTACAAGCCTTATCACTGAGGCACAACCACAGTTGTTCTCATCATTGTCCTCACACATACCACATATACAAATATCAGAGACATGGTCGCAGACATTCTCAAAACACCTGGGATCAAGATGACAAGGATGTACTCTCCAAGCACTCTGCATACTCAACTATATGTGCTCTGAGTTTCCCTTAGGAATACTCATTTCACCATCCACCAAGTTCTGACACTGGAATGGATCTATGGAATAGTGCACTACATGATTAGGGTTTCACTTGATTAGTTAATGTCAATTGGGTGAATTAAGGTTGCTTCAAACAAGTGGGCATACTAAACCTAATTCATTTCTAGAAAGCATTAATATACAACAACTTCATAAGATATAAAATGTATAAATTATAAAATCTTCACACCACTACATGGTACTATTTCACTGCCATATACAAGGCCATCACCATTATCACATCATCATGGAATTCCAATCCCTTATAACATCACACAGAGGATATCACCTCAATTTGGGAGTCAATCCATTTCCAAGGTCATAATACCATTCACATTGTTCCCTACAAGAACATCATTATTTCTCCATGCCTCATCAAGGCTCACAATCCTCACCACACAAGTGCTACATAAGTTTGGCATAACATTGCAATTAAGAGATATGTTGCTCATAAGATAACCGATTAGGGTTACAACATTAGGAGAGAGAAACATAGTCCATCATCATGTTAATTACTCAAACAAGCTAAGGAACATTATCATATAATTGTTTTAGGGTTAGGGTTCAACAAGGCCAATTGAATTAGGGTTTTGCAAAATAGCAAAGGCACTAAACCCTAATCATCACCATCTCCAACAATCTTGGAAGCACATTAGGTCAACTATCATCATCATAAGGTCAACAAAACATGATAATCTACATAGGCCAGAAACCTTCATTGACTGCATAAGTTCATGAGTATCATCGACCAAAGAGAAACCCTAGGTCACACATCTCATTGACCGAAGAGAAACCTTGACATCTCATCGACTGAAGAGGATTCAAACCATCAACAACCACATGAATCAAGTCTTGGTGACCGAAGGAAAATCATAATACTTCATCAATCGCAGAAATCCATGCATCAAAGACCACCATGATCCAAAGTTCAGTGACCACTTGTAACCATTGAAAATCTCATCGACCGAAGAGATTCTAACATCAATCAACTACAAGAAAGAAAATTGGCGATCAAAGAACATGAACAAAACTCATTAAACAAGTAGACCATAGCTTGGCAAACATCACAAGTGAGGAAACCTCATCAATCACAAGATCAAACAGATTGATCATCACCTTGAGACCAAGAAACCCTTAAGTTGCAATCATAAGAAGGAAACCAAATCCAAAACCCTACATTTGACCATCTTCATGAAGAGAAGTAGAAACATCAAGGGTGTAACTACATGAAGGAAACCAACACTGAAATCCTAATTTTGATCATCATCAAGACAAGGTAAAACCTTGTTTATGAGAGAGAAATCATCATTTATCGCATGCATGCAAAGATCAACACATCCATCACCAACAAGATAAATGTGCAAAAGATTGGGGTTTCATCAAAGAGGGGTTTATCTATTCAAGGACACCATGGAACATAACCCTAGACAAGATATCAATATCATACTACTTGGAATGATGATTTCAAGATAGGATATTTGTATGAAAGATTGAGTGCAACAATAATCGAGGAGAAAGTTGTATAGCTCACCTTGGATATGAAGAAACAACTCTAACAACAAGGAATATCAAAGAAAAGAGAGAAACCCCTAGCTTGATCACCACTTCGGCCAATCTAGCACCACCTCAAAGAGAGAAGAAAAACCCTACTAGGTTAAAGGAGCACAAGATGGAGAGAAAAAACTCTAAATTGAAAATACAAGAAAGAGAGGTTCTTCTTCTCTACTTAAGCACTACCATGGAGAACTATGGATTCATCCAAGAAGAGAGAGAAGGAAGGTAGGGTGGTAATAAAATGAAAATCAAGAGAGGTAGATCACTTACCAAGATCAAGAAGGAAGCAAGAACATCCAAGAATCACCAAGGAAAGGGTTGCTCCAAACCCAAGATCAGAAGCAAAATAGATCGGGCACTAGAGCTCCACCTTCACCTCCAATAAAAGGTTCGAGCTCCAAGCAAGTGGAGAGAAGGAAAGGGTGAAAATGAGATCACTTGCATGCAAAGAAAGAGATTTACATAGCTAAGGGTTAGAGAGAGATAAGGAAAGTTAGGTGTCATGCAAACATGTGCCACTTGTCCACCAAAACCCACCATGCAAGCACTAAGATCATGCATGCATAAAAAGTTGTTAAAACTGAAAAAACAAATGAACCCACTTGGTCTAGAAATGCAACAGTCAAAGGGAAATCTCAGCGACCAAAACATGTTAAAACTCAACAATCGCATAGAACCAAACCCTAAGTTCTTAGCGACCAAAGAGAAGGGTCAATGGATCTTTGATTGCAGAGCACACAAGTCACACACCAAGATCTTTGACCAAAGAGAACATGGTCGAAGGAAAAACTAGAAGGTCACATAAAACTAGGGGAACCATTGGTCAACACTCAAGGTCAACATCAAACTAGGGCATCTAAGCAAACCCTAGAACATGAGCACATGATGTCACCACATCAAACCAAGGTATAACAAGGATATGGAGAACCACTATCTCTCCATCATGATGCCAAAACATGTGAGTTACATCAACCATGTGACAAGTTGTAAGAAAAATCCTAAACATAGCTAAATTGCAACTAGGTCCAAAATAGGCACACATATAGCATAATTAGCTCAAACAACATCCAAACTGGACCAAACTTGTAACACGTGCATGTCACATGTTAAAAAATCACCTCAAGATATTATATTAATATTTTAAGAATCTAATTATGCTAATAAAGAAAGATCAACTGGAAAGCTAGGTCAAGGGTCTTACAACCATAAACACCTAACAAATTTTTTTCCTGAAAATCCTACGTGAACAAAGACGGGTAATTCCTACACATCTTGTCCTATAACAACCAAGTGGCTTCCTCTACACCATGGTGATGCCACAAAAACTTAACAAGAACTATATCCTTCTTCTTTAGCTTCTTCACTCTCCTATCCAGGATCAACATAAGACCCTCAACATACGACACATCCTCCTCAACTCAACCTTCACGGGCTACAAAGTCAAGTTGTATCCGGGTGACATTTCCACAACATGGAAACATGGAACACATTATGCAACTTGTGCAACTTTGGTGGTAGTTCCAATCTATAAGACACTTTCCTAACATGTGCCACCATAGGGTAAGGTCCCATAAACTTGGGAGATAACTTACCCTTCTTACCAAACCTCAATACACCCTTCCAAGGAGAGACCTTTAGATACACCATGTCCCCCACTTGGAACTCCAAAAGGCATGTGATGGTTATCGGCATAAGACTTATGTATATATTGGGTTGCGTTCAGCTGTTGCTGCATCACTTTAATCTTCTTTATAGTCTGATGCACTAGCTCTTGACCCAAAAGTTGATACTCACCTATTTCATACCAAAAAAGCAGTGAGTGACAATGCCTCCCGTATAAAGCTCCATACATTACCATGTCTTACTCCTTTGATGAATATTGTTGTATCACACTCTATCAAACTCAGATGCACATCCCAACTTCCAAGAAACTACAAGACATAAGCTCTCAATAGATCTTCCAGAGTCTAAATGGTCCTCTTAGACTGCCATTTACTTGTGGGTGGAAAGCTATACAGAACCTCGGCTATGTCCCCATCGTTGTATACAGGCGTTCCCAAAAATGATTGGTAAATTAAGAACTTATGATAGACACTATGGTAGCCTGGATACCATGCAAACGGGCTGTCACATTCACGTGCCAACTTCCCAGATGTATATGTCATCTTGACTGGTAAGAAGTGAGTTGACTTGGTCAACCTGTCAACTATCATCCAAATGGAATCATGACCTTTGGCGGTCCTAGGAAGACCAACCACAAATTCCATAGTGATATGATCCCATTTCCATTATGGTATAGGCAATGGTTGCAACGTTCTTGTAAGTTTCTGATGTTCAACCTTGATATATTGACACACTGGACATCTTGCCACGAAACTCTACCACATCATGTTTCAAACCAGGCCACCAGCACAAATCCTTCAGGTTATGATACATCTTGGTACTTCCTAGATGCATTGCATACATCGAAGAGTGAGCCTCTTCAAGAGCCAACTTCCTCAAACCATCAACATCTGGAACCACTGTCCGGTTGTGGAAACAAAGTGTACCATCCTCTGTCTCATAGAATCCACCATGCGTCTCACTGCCACACTCAGATTGAATCTATTGTATCATGATATTATTCCATTGTGAATCTCTGATATGATGTATCAAGGTAGGCTTCACTTGCAACTTTGCTAAAAAGCATGTCAAGAAGGAGACCTCCATTTTCATGTTCATCTGACAAAACAACACCAACATGTCTCACTTATGGCACACCAAAGGACACAATTGTGCCCTGTCAATGGATGATGATGAAGAAGACTTCCTGCTCAAAGCACCTGCCACTACATTCACCTTCTATGAATGGTAGTGTATCATGCAATCATAGTCCTTGAGCAACTCCATCCATTGTCTATATCACATGTTCAACTCTTGCTTCAAAAAGATATACTGAAGGTTGTTAAAATTAGTGAAGATCTAACAGTTTTCTCCATAAAGGTAGTGTCTTTTTATCTTCAAAGCATGGACTAAAACTTCAAGCTCTAGATCATGCTTCAGGTAGTTCTCTTCATGTTTCATAAGTTGTCATGAAGTAAAAGAAATCATATTTTTGTCCTACATCAGCACGCATACCAAGTTGTTCTTCGACCCATCACAGAAAATGAAATAACCTTTCCCTTATTCTAGCAGAACTAACATTGGTGCACTGGTCAACTTCTCCTTCAGAAACTATAAAGAACATTGACACTTGTCATCCCAGACAAGAGGTACACCTTTCCTCGTCAGCTTGGTTAGGGGTAACACCGCAACACTGAAGTTCTCAATAAACCTCTTGTAGTATCCTACCAAGTCTAGTAAACTACAAACCTCGATCGGTGTCTTAGGCTTCTCCCATTCTAGCACTGACTCCACCTTCTTTGGGTCCACATAGACACCTCTATCAGATACCACGTGTCTAAGAAAAGACACCTCTTTCATCCAAAACATGCGCTTGCTAAATTTGGTGTACAACATGTGCCACTTCAATGGTGTCAATGCTTGGTGTAGATGTTTCTCATGTTGTTGGTTGTCTCTTGTGTATATCAGGATGTCATTGATGAACACAACTGTGAACTGATCGAGATAAGTCATGAACATCCTATTCATCATATCCATGAACCTTACGGGTGCATTGGTTAGTCCAAATGACATAACTACAAACTCGTAGTGACCATACCTAATGCTGAAAGCTAACTTGGGTATGTCATCTGCCTTGATGCTCAATTGATGGTAACTAGACCTCATATCTATGAGAACATTACAACACCTCTCAACTGATCAAATAGATCCTCTATCCTTGTCAATGGGTAGTTGTTCTTTATTGTAACCTTGTCCAAATGATGGCAGTCTATACACAACCTCATGGAAATTATCCTTCTTCTATACAAATAACATAGGAGGTGACCTTTATAGGATTAAGTGCCTAGAATCATAGAGATGGATCATGGAAAGGAGTTGTGCATACCATCTATCCAATAATTACATGAGATGCAATTGGCAATTTTTTCCTACCTTAATAATTGGTCATGAGCGCCAGCGCTGGTTGGGTATTGACTTAATTGATTTTGGGTCTTGTCTCACTAGAAGATTGTACGCTGCAATCTTCTAAATTGGTAGTGAGGTCTATCAATTTGAACAAAATAGTGGGAGAGATAATTAATTAAAGATCCAATTATATATAGTCAAATGTTATTCAAATCAAATCAAATCAAAAGGTGTTTCGACTCAAAAGAATTATAGTCAATCACTTATATAATACGCATGTCGAGAAAATGCAAGAAAATATTCACAAAAGTATATTCAAAATACTTACCGTGGGAGGACATGTAAGGCGATCATACACCTCTGTAAAGCAAAGCAATTACTGAACATGGTCATAGTACCACTCAAGGTACTCTTCATGCATCACCTGACCCCACATCAACTCCTAAGTAGCCTGACAGATTCTGAGATCAGGAGGAACCAACCTAGGCAAAGGGTCAAAGGGAATATGTCGGTCACCAATCTGTTGACGAATAGTACGCTCACCCATGTACATAATGCTCCCAAAGGGTGACTCAATAAGGACCGGGGAAGTATCTAGAGATAATGCCTCATGGTAGGTATCCCATGATATGGTCGCCTCACCACACTGGAACCTAAAGAAGATCTTGAATCGGACCTCATAATAGAAATGGGTTGGAGTCCACTAAAGTACACATACACACGATAATGTAGTGATAAAATATTACACATACCTCAGCTACAGTCATTGTCTCCAGTTCACCCCTTGACTACTCATACTGCACCCTACTACTACACCCAACCCAGTGGTGACAAATAGGAGGGAAGCATGTAGATAACCCTCTAGACTTCTTAGAGTAATAAGGTTTATGAAGCCTGAAGTGCTCATAGTCCCACAACATGGCACAATCAACTACTATAGATAGTTCAAAGCAAAAATAAAAAGTAGTAGGTAAAGACTTACCACAATCAAGATCACGAAGCCACCACAACCCTTTGGAGACAAAATCATGTCCCCTTTAAAGTCACCCACAACACCTCCTCAAGTTTGCTAGCATGTGCACATGCATGCCTCCACCCCAATTAAAGGAAGGGACTGCCTCTAGATCCATAAGGAGGGGGAAACAAACAATGTTTCCCCTATTCCGTGCTATTTCTAAATAAGCAACCAATGCTCAACATGAATAAGAACACCTTGACTGTGAAGGATCCATAAAAAGAATACTCAAACCCTACCTCTCACCCTCATGAAAGAAGGAGGCTCTCAACCAAGTAAACCTAACCTCATATCTATAGATCATCATGTGATATCATCAGGTCTCAAACCTTGGATTCATCCAAATAGTGTCGCCCCAATCCTGCTACCCAGGTATAGAAGGGATAGAAATCCCACAAAACCTTAACCAAGTGATCCCAAAAAACTCACTAGGTGTTATGTCTAGCTCGTCAAAAGGATAGTGGAAAATTCATGTCTTAGGGAAAAATTGCTCAATCAAAGGAAGGAGGTAGTGCCTATAACCTATCCCACATCGAAAAATTCTACCAAAGATGATTTGCCTAAGCAAATATACCTCCTTGGCAACTAAAGTATCATACACCATCCCCACATTAGTCCAACAGTTTTGCAACTACACATTCAGAAATCATAGACCCTAAAGAAAACAAGGAAAAGGAAAAAAATTAAAGCCATGGCCACAAGAGGAAAAGCCTAATTCAAGCTTGCAAAACACAAAGAAGATAACAAGAAGCAAAGCTAAAAAGTTATACCTTATTTCCCGCTCGATGACCACTATGGTGCATGTTCATCCACAACATGATTGGATGAAGCACAAACCACTCAACCTAGAGCAACTTCCCCATGATCTTGCTCGCATTGCCATGATGCCTTCTCGGTGTAAATGACAATTAGAGATTTCATAAAATCAGATACAAACTTAGCAAAAGAAGCCACAATGCATATAGTGGATATGCATCGATCTCCGCATTGTCACCCGCATCTTGATCATCCATGATAGGTTCCTTCTCACACCAATCATGAGCTTCCATATGCATAAATACTGCAACAATGATATGAGCTTTTCAAAGCAACTGAAATAAGCTTAATCAAATGATGGACAACCAAGAAAACATCAAAACAAAAAAAATCAGCCATATCATAACTCAGAACGTGCATCCAACTCATCTTCAACCTTGAGACAACAAAGAATACGGGGATCCAAAAACTTTATTACGCCATTGAGGGCCAAATTGTATAAATGAAAGCGCAAAAATGAAATCTATACCTTTCCTAAGACGAGTGTAGTTGAAACCCACACAAAAATACCACTGAGTAAGACAACCTGAAGCTCTGACACTATCATAGAGATTCCACCTACAATGCCATTGGGGAGGGCTGGCAGAATGCAAGACCCGCCAGACTAAGGCTAGTGGATCAAAGTAATCCACTAATTCTCACCTTCTCTCTCCTTATCATTGTTTTCACCTTTGATTGTCTCTGACCTGGTCATAGCCACCACTGCTTGGTGCAAGTGGAGAAATGGGAAGGGTGCTCCTCCCCCTCTCATTTCCCCTCTTTTAAAAACAAAATTTTGCAAAAATTGCAAACATCTTCCTATATTTTCAGAGGAATTTCCAAAACATTTTTAAAAATCACAAATAAATAATAGAAAAGCCATAAAATTGCAAATGAAATACCATAAAATGTGCAAAAACCTAAAAAATCTGAATCATGGATTATAAAACCAAAAATACATCTATTTAATAAAAAAAAGTAATTCTTTGATATTACTAGGATAGCTAGGGTCTAGATCATTACCTAAAATTGTATCAATCATATTCTTCATCTTCCAAATCATTTTAGGCTCCATGATCATGACCTAAAACTGAACCAACACAAAATCTCATTTTCATACACTCAAGGTCTCGAATTAGGATCCAAGACTAAGCCAACTCAAAACCTCATTTTTTGTATACATAACGTATTGGATCATGACCTAAAACTGGACCAATCATATTCTTCATGTCCAATTCTTTTTAAGGTCATGGACTATGACCTAAATTTGGACCAATCCTACTCTTCTATTTTGAATCTTTTTAGGATCCTCGATCACAACCTAAAATTGAACCAATCTCATGATCATATTTCTAAATACTTTTAAGGCATGTCTTATGACCTGAAACTAAACCAAAATCACTCTATAAATTTTCATATCTTTCAACAATCTCAGATCATGACTTAAAATGAACCTAATTGCCAAAATCTTTTTTTATGATCTTGAATCGTGACTCAATCTCCAATCTCCAATATCCAAGAAGAGAACTAGATAATAGGGGATAATTTCTCATTAATACTCTAGGGGACATATGATGAACCGGTGGAGGAACACATCATGGAGACCACCTTTCACTGGATAGTCTCACAAAAACCAGTCCCAACTTGTTTTGATACTCTGAGAAGAAAGATTGTTGATCAATACAATTACTGGATAGAAGGCCATCTTAAATATGGGTGCTTGTTTGACACTTGATCACCAATCTCAATGATCAAAGCATGTCCCAGATAGATGAATTCTCCATATTGCGTCTTTTAAGAGTTCTGGTCTTGACTCGGGACTGCCTCACTCTAGAAAAAAAGTGAAAACTAAATATGTTTAAGAAAAGGGACAATAACTCTTTCTTAAAGGCCTAATTAATATCAAAACAATTGCCACTATTTTACATGATCATCAACTCTCAATCTTAATTACTTTTGACAAGTCACCAATCCAATCCACCTTTTCACATTTACCTTTTTATCATTAAGGTATGAGTTAGTGAGAGAATCATACATGCACTAATTTAAGAATTGGAAATGTTGAACAGAGTCACTTTTGCAATTGATAAACCTCAAATGGATCATCAAAAATCTAAGGTAACAAATGATTGATTAGATATAGATAAGTGCCTAAGTCAAAGGCTACTATTACAATGGAGAAATCATTTATGTCCAATCTTATCTTTGTTAATTCATCTTTAGAAGGGAATGATTGCTTACACTTTCTACCCTCCATAAGGTTTGTTAGAACATCTAAAGCGAGTCCCCGCCTTTATGGACTTTCTTGACTAAAATGGGGGTTAGACTTGGTTCAAGCATGCAGTTCTGACTCTTGTCTTGAACCTTGCCTTGGATGGGGCAAACTATTGGCACCCCATTTTTTCTCACTCAACCTAAAGTCAAGACTAATGCTAATTCTCTTTCCAATGATGCAGTCCATTTCACATTCCATTTGTTTTCCACATTTATCATTTTTCTCACATTTTCTACATATTTAATCCACCTATTTTCTCCCACTTCTACCCAGTTCGTGGATTTATATAAAGAAACCTTTTTTTAAACCAAAAGTGCAATTTTCTCTCCCGTTCTATTTTTCACAAGCTCTTTTTCATAAATTTCCTAGTTGAATTATCTTGAATAAAATATTCATTTTTTCCAAGGATATTCAATTGCCTTTTTCATGATAAATCTGAGGGATAATCCCAAATCATCTCCCTTCACAATTTTCTTTGATTTTATCTAGAGCACTAATGAAATTACTAGAAAATTGAGAAACTAATTCTTATCCAATCGGGACACATGTTGGATCTGATTCATCGACCTCATGCCACATGTGGACTGCATCCGAACACCCCACCAACACGGTGCATTGTAGTGATCTTCTGCCTATTCCAAAAGGTTCTATCCAAAACTAGAAACCCTATATCCACATATAAATATCCCCACATCCACATCAACCATATTCTAGACCCCTTTAAGACCTCCTCAATCTAGAGGATTGAACTACCCCTCTTTTATTTTTGTATTACTCATAATCAAAAGATCCTTCTTCTAACACCACCTACCATATTTGTATGTGTATGTCATTTAAATAATTATTTAAACTACTACAACTACTATGTTATCACTATCTTGTATAACTACTCTATGATAACTACTCTATTAGATTGATCTGTTATTTTTTTATGTTATTTTGTTCTAAATCAAATTTAATTATTAGCCCACATCTGTTAATCGTGCTCTAAATCCTATGCATTGGTCCTAATCACACGTGAGGGATATCTATTGTGGGTGGTCCTAAGTTGATTAAGACCCCAATTTACCTAAAAATAGGACTTATAGGCAATGATGGGAAGGTCATGGACGTCTCCAGCCCTAAGAGCCCACCCACTAATAAAAATATATCTTTTATCATATTCCCTTTTTTTCTTTTATCATGATAAAAACACTTTCTCCTTTGCAACTCCAAAATAGTGACTCATTACTGATTTACTGGGAGAGATGGGGTGCTAATCCTTCCCCACTCATAAGGAACAACCAAACCTAATTTCTCTAAATCTACCTGATTTCTTTTATTTCATTACCTATCCAACTCAGATGATGACTCAGTTTTCCACAATGTCTTCAATGATGTATTATGTTTTCCTTGTTTCCCATATAAAATGTGATGGATGCTCTAAACACCTGCCTATTTTCTATGCGACCTCTGAATAAAGTTTCACTACCAAAAGAATAAGGATCATCCATATACATATTTTGGGTAGGGTGCGACAGGTAGCAACCAGCACAGCGAAGGCCATCCAAGAATCTATCACCACATATCCCCCATGCTCGAGATCTTGCAAAAACTAAAAAAAAATAGAGGGAAATAAGGACAGAGGGAAAACCTTCAGTGACTTGTTTCATTTCTCGAATGCAAAGTTACCTAACAATTTTTACATGCTAAAGTTTAATAAATATTTGATGAAGGGCAATCCACTCGCCCATGTTAAGTCCTACTATGTCAACATGGTTGAAGTACCAGAAGACAACATGGTCTTGATCTGCCATCTTGCACATATGCATATAGGCTCAACCTTAGCATGGTAAAATAATCAAGACATGACAACACTCACCACCTAGGAATATCTAGAAGAAAGGTTATCGATCAATATTCTTAGAATCTAGATCATGTCCTGAAAAAAGAAGAGCTCAAAGGACTACTAAAGATATGAAAGATTCTTTGAATTTGTTGGCTGATGGTGAGAATTGGTAGACAAACTAGTTTCCAAGACCATAGATAAGGAGATTGTCAACATGGTAATAAGGAAAACCTCACTTGTGCTAATGACATTGTTGTCATTTTCAAGGTATAACACATTCTCTAAACTAATTTAAGCCAGGGTTTAGATTGAGAACTCCATCAAAAGAGAAGTCTACCAGAACATAGGCCTCACCCTTCATCCTCCATTTCTATCCTTGACAATAAACCAGAAGACAAAGTGGAAGAAGACTAAGGAACTTGAGTTCAAAGTGGGAGATGTGCTGATTCCAACTGCTAACAACAAGAGGTATCAACCAACTGTACAAATAGCTCCAAATTGGTCAAAACAACCTCAAGTTAGTAATGGCATTATGGACGCAACAAAAACAAGCCCAAATGGTGCAATCTAATTCCCAATACTTCAACCTTAATATGTACCAACACAATACTAGTTCCAACCAAACTGGTTATATGGGTAATCTCCAACACCATTCCAACCACCCGTACAACTACCCTCAACAAGCATACCTTTGATGTAGGTGGAATAACCAACAACAACTCTAATGATAGATATGGAAACAAAACCTAAAAGTAAGTCCACTCCTTTGAGAGCTTCCCTTATCCCCTTCCTACCAACCATTCAACATCTTCTAAAGTTCCAATTCATAAGGAAACCACCTAATACCTTACCTAAGAACTACAATGCCAATGCCTGCTGTGATTTCCATCACACCAAGGGGCATAAGACAAACTCTTATCTCACTCTTAAGCATGCCTTGCTAAACCTGATTGAGTTAAGGGAAGTCACTATGGATACACCTAATGACACACTATCATTATCCGATAATGATGCTACCACATTGCAACTTCAAGATCAAGCTACAGAACCTCCATGAAATTAAATCTCAAGAGTTTCTCAAAGTGCCCATGTCATTGCTACCTTCCAAAAAAAATAAACGTGTGATCATGCGAGCATTTGAAGGCCGGTCATCATACTAGGGGCACATACAGGACAAAAAAATCTACCCATATTGGATCCCAAAAGCACCTATCCCAATAACTAATAGGCTCATGTAACAATATCCACCCCCACTTTGATGATTAAGCATGAAAAAGAACAAGAAGTTCCTAAGCTGAAAAATACACATATTATGGTCATAGACACATCCCTAGATATTCCATCATCCTTGGATAAAGGTGACTATCTATGTAGGAGACCCCAAAAATGCCCTCAAGGTGACAATAGAAGAAAAATTGGGGATTTTCATCCCTAGAATCAACACAAAGCAAGTACCCCTACTCTCGAGCTCTGTGAGGAAACCATTCCAAAAGGTCACAAATAATTCAACTTTTGAATGATCTCAAAGGAGAGGTATTATTAGCTAATATGATTCATAGTTATAATGTACTCATGGAGGTCATAATGAATATCTTTGAAGAAGTCTACGTCTTTACAAGGGTGAAACCCAAAGAGCTCACTACTAAAATCAAATTGATTACAACTTCACATGTGATATCTTTCTTAGAGGAGGAAATACTTGAGGGAGGGAACCATAACGTGCCTTACTGGTCACTATCATGCATAGAGAACTCAAGTCCCCCTCCTACATCATCAAAGTAGGCATGACTCAATGTATGTCCCCTCAAGACATTTATCAGTCTGGGGAGAAATCCCTCAGACCTACAACTAACAATCAAGAAAGCAATGTCATTCAACAATGCTTTACATAGGAGAGATCATTTGAGCTACATTTGGACCACAAACTTTCTTAGTAATGTTTGTGTTCATGGAGATGAGCCCTTTCTTCAACCTCCTAATGAATTCATATTCATCCTAGTCTTAGTTGCATTTTTAGCTTAGTTTTGTGTTCATACAATTCATTATAAATTACTAGCTTCCATTTAGCCTTCTTTAGTTTTATGTTAATTTGTAAAGTTTTGATCCTATTCCTAGATTTCCATGGCAAGATTGAGCTTTTTACCTTATGCACCAGCGTCAGATATAGTGGTTTCGCTAGCTAACTAGCAGGCATAAGCAATTTTAATAATTGGACCGAAATTTTGTTGATGTTTACCTTCATCGGTTGATGGTTTATGATATGAGCTTCATAAATGCATACCATTGATCACATGATAATATCCCTTCCAAGTAGGATTGCATCCTTATGAAGTTTTTTCAGTTCACTTAACTCTACATTTCCATTGATTGACCACTGACAGAAACTCCCATACATCAATTGTCTAGAGCTCTAGATGTCCTAACTATGATGCCTTCTGATGAAACTTCAGAGTCCATCAATTGATGGAAACTATAACTATCACTTACCAATGAAGATCCTATACAACATAAATATATGAAGACCCTACCAATGCCTATGATGGTGTACATGCATCCACCAACTAATAGAACTCCATCAAGTGCATTTTGATGGGAGTTTTTCACTCTTTCAAGTGATGGAAAGTAGACTTCGTCAACTGATGGAACTAATACATACTTCAACCAATGTTCACTAACTGATGGAGATATTGCAAGCTACCTACCAAAGAGATCTAGCCTCTCATGTATCAATTAAGACATAGATCTCAGATATGATGAATAACTTTCATCTTGACCACTGATGAGAAGCCTGCAAGTGACAAATGATGGGGTTCCTGCCCTTTCATCTACCAATATGAATTTTATACAATGTGAGACCTCTCATCTTACTTGTTCATCGACTCTTCACTTCCATGGTGACTGACAACACCTTAAGTGCAAGCATCCAGGGAGAATTCAAACCCTAGTCATCCACCTATAAATAGAAAGCCACAACATCCACAAAGGGGATCCACTCTCGATGCCAATAGACTGCCAAAATTAGTTATGTGCATCGTACCCAAATTTTCATCGACCTTTTCCATCAGTGGACACCCCCTCCACTTCCATCAATACTTGAACGTATCAACCTCAAAAGAGGCCTGAGAAACACCACCCCACTTCCATTGGTTGACGCCCTCCACCATCATCCAACCACCATTCCTTCCTCACAACAACATATTTCCATTACATGGAGGAAGATGACGCACCCAAGACCTTCTTTGACAAACCTCAAGAAGAGATCATGTTGGTGTGTTGAGTCCCATCATACTCAACCTCAAAGGCAATTATCTAAACACCACTTGTAACATCCTAGGATTTGAGGCCTCGGATAACATGATCTTAAAAGGAATGATTGAACTACCCATATCACCAAGGTGCACCTCCTTTTCTGGGAGCCCATCACTAAGAACTTCATAGTTAAGCGTGCTCAACTTGGAGTAGTACTGGGATGGGTGACCTGTCGGGAAGTTGATCCTGGCATGCGCATGAGTGAGGACAAAGTGCGCAGTTAAGGCTAGTGGTGGTCTGTGGGGATAGTTGTCATTCTTGAAACTCTACTAGAGCCTTGGACAGTGGGCCCGAGTGTTACAAATGGTATCAGAGCCATAACCCTTCCAGTAGGTGGGGCCCACATGGGCATGTGGCATGCCAGTCTTGAGCCACGGTCCAGGCAAGTTGGAAAAGGCTATCCGTAGAGATGAGATGGAGCCTCCCTTGCGCTGGTAGCTATGGACGGGAGTTGGGTGTCCATGGGCCATTATGGGTCTGCACTGAAATGGGGTCAAATTATGAGGCCATATAGTTGAACCTTGACGAGGACGTCAAGAGTCTAAGTGGGGGAGATTGTAACATCCCAGGATTTGAGGCCTCGGATAACATGATCTTAAAAGGAATGATTGAACTACCCATATCACCAAGGTGCACCTCCTTTTCCGGGAGCCCATCACTAAAAAACTCCATAGTTAAGTGTGCTCATCTTGGAGTAGTACTAAGATGGGTGACCAGTCGAGAAGTTGACCCTGGCTTGCGCATGAGTGTGGGAAAAGTGTGCAGTTAAGGCGAGTGGTGATCTGTGGGGCCAGTCGTCATTCCTGAAACTCTACTAGAGCCTAGGGCAGTGGGCCCGGACGTTACACCACTGCTTCTTCTTAATTGTGCAATGTGACAATATCTTTCTTCCCTTCTTCCAATGTAATCTTGTTACTGATGTGATGAGTGAGTATTCCTCTTGCTAGGGTACAGAGAGTAGCCCCATTACCCAAGTTTGTTCCCTTTACTACAACTATTGTTTTGTGAACCTTACTATATTTTGAACCAAACACTTTATGCTTGCAAATCTAGTTTCAATGACTAGTTTACATGTTTATCAAATCTTAGATGTAGAAAATTTTGAACATAAGATGTAGCATACCATTTTCTTGATATTAAACATTTGATGAGAACTTCATATAGGTTTTTTGATGTGATATGTAATGTAACATACTTGAATATAGGTTCATAAAGTAATTTGATCTTATTCTTGGCCCTTTATATCTTGTTAGCATCTGGTACTTTGTTCCCTAGTTTAAAATATATTAGGATTTATTAGAGTCTGAGAACAAATGTGCTAATAAATATACTTTATGAATGCAATATTAGGATAAAATATCTGAATACATTCAATATTGAGGTTTAATGTGCATATACACCAATTAAATATTTTACATCTAGTTTGAATATGCAAAATATTCTACTAAGTGAAATATGAAAGAAATCATATATTAATGAAATATTTTGTCACAATTTATTAACAGAATTACTAAATGGCAGAAGTGAATGCTTCACATTCATGTAATGCAATATAATATTATTCTTTCCAAAATGTAAAACTAAATCTGAAACGGGTAGCTTACACACCATTTTTCAAGTCAAACATGTGCTAAATACACTCCAAGTTGATTAATGAAAGAGAAATATGTAGTGTTATTAAGATTTAATTGATTTAATTGTTTGTCATGCTTAAATGAATATAGTTCCATTTTTATTAGTGTAACTCTATCAAGTATGTTTATATCACAAAATAGGGGTTATGTCCCTCTCTTGAGGCTGGTAGATCGAGATTAGAAGGCGGTGAGCCATTTCCCACCTCCCAATCTTTAGGCTTCACTTGCATATAGTAACATCGCTGACTTACATTTCACCTTTGCTCATTACCTCCCTTGGATCTTGACCTCTCATGATTCTTTCTTCCTTAGTTTCCTCTTAGTCTTTCAAGTCCGGTAAGCCCTAACACTCTCTCCCCTCACCCCTAAAGAAGAAATGCCCAATTGCAATTTAAATTGTTCCATGACTGTGACTTTTAGAGACCATGAGTTCTCTCCACATGAGATCTTATGAGGTTCTAACCATCCAAAAAGTTTTACCTTCTCCCCTTTCAACACTGACACCCTCAGTTTCTCGTATGAAGCCCTATTTTCTGGTCGAAAAAGTTTGATCTTCATCTCCGACTATCAGAGGCTCATGCATCTACACAAGCCTCCATTTTCCAATTAACCAAGTGGTAAGTACCAACACACCCCTTCTTTAGTGTTACACTCTCTTCGTCTCATGAATTTTGTTGATTATAGCCAACGAGGAGCTTCACCACCATCTTCTACAGGGTCATTCACTAGTAGGGTGACTCCATGAACTCATTACCTTGGCATTTGTGCCAATCCTTTTATGAGGATTTTTACAAGCATCAAGAAATATTTATTGATGTTTTTACTCCCATAATGCAATCGTGGGTTCTTTGGTTTCTTTCCGAAGTAACTGATAAATGTTAGCATTGATCTCTCTATTTCAACCACATTTCGACCTTGTGCATTGTCACACGCCCCGTTGAGGTCTCAAATTGTCTTCTAACTTCACCAAGACAATGTTAATGGTTCTCAGTGATTTCCTATTTTTGGAGTAGCCTCCTTGATGCTCTTATGGTGGACTGTTCAATCAACTTCTCCTTCCACCACAAAACCCACATGAAGGGTCATTGAGTTTAGAATCACATAAGAAGCTCAAATCTATGGTACTTTGTCCAGTATTTGGTACCTATTGGATTTTCTATTAGTGAAGCCAACTACCATTGTTCTTCATGGAATAGCAGATGATAAATTGACTGACCAATTGTTCTAACTATGTTTTGCCTAGTTTTAGTTTGCCTAGCATACAGGGGAAATGTTGCCCTTTCACCCTATTTCCAAGTCTACATTGTGCCAGTTCCATCTTTGGTTTACCTTCCCCTCCATGTCACAACATATACCAAAAAATTGTTATTAAGGGTATACTGGAATTTTAGTAGGTTATATTATGATAAAATAATATAATATATTTAGGTTATAAAAACATAAAAAATCACTAGATTATTAGAACAATAAAAGTTATTACATTTTGAAACAAAAAAAATTGATCTATTGTTTGATGAGGTCTTTAGAGTCAATTTATAATTTTTCAAAAGGCATTTTAGGGTTTAAATATTATAAATCATAATTAACGCATATGCCCTAGTGTTACAAATTAGGTGTTAGAAGATTTGACTCTGAACATTGGGACTATTGATGGATAATTAGGTTTAACTTGGATGTATGTGCTCTTTCCCTATTATTTTGGGCATGATAAATGACCAAGACACCAGTTTTTCCCTAATGAGGCAAATATATTCTTGATTGAATCATCTTATCACTCCATTGAGTTTCCCTTATTCCTGAATTATCATTCCTAATTGCATTAAGAATATTGATTATAGTTGACATTGGTCTATGACCCCCACGATCTTGATTTTGGAAAAGTGATTAATGATTGAATTATATCTTTCTTGCCACTCTCTTTTATGCATGTATCTTATATAGACTATTTGTTTAATGTACCGATAACCATTAGGGCATGTTGTTCCACCCCAAGTGTGTTGATTCCACCTATTTTATATACTAGAGTGTGTTGTTCCACCTATTTACTTGTTAGGGCGTGCTATTCCACCTGTGTTTGATGTTTCACCCAGGGTTCATTGTTCCACCCATTTACTTGTTGGGGAATATTGTTTGGCTCAGGGTGTGAACTTTTACACCCATTTGACCAATGAATATTGGTGTCTTGGCCCTAAATTTACATACTTTAAATCTATGATATATCTGCATGCAACTGTTTGTTTTATGAATTTGTGAATTGTGAAATGTGAAATGGTAAGACTCTTTATATTCTTTATGGCTTTAATATTCATGTGCCTCATTCTTTTCATGTTCACTCTTTTGTTATCTTTTCAATTGAACTTACCTAAATTATTATGGATTCCTCTTCATAGGAGCATCAATAATGCACTTGTAACCAACTAAAATGCCCTTAATGTTGTTTATATGCACATACATAGTGTTTACTGACCCATACTTCTATCAATCCTTTTTGGGTGATGTTCAGTTCCACCCAGGTGTATGTACCGTAGAGGAAAAAGACTTTGGAAGATCATGTACATAGGTGTGAACATGAGGGTAGCTTGGAATGGTTGGGTTATCCTCTATAGTTGGGCTCGTGTACCAGAATTTGTACCCTTTTTTTGTAATACCACCTTTTAAGGTGACGAACAATTATGTAAGAAATATCATGTAACTTTGTAATGGTTATTTTTCTATTGCCTTATATGTACATGGGTATTTGTATTACACCATTTGAGTCGATCTCTCTTGGATCAATGAGCTCTAGAAGGGGGTGGTGAATAGAGTTTAAGCACTTAAACAAGTATCATTAGACATTCAAATTACTTGAAGAGGTAATATTGCAAATATGGAATTTGATGGGAAGCTAAACATACATAGCAAGGATGAGAGAGATTCAATGAAATCTAGAACAAGCTATGTAGAGTGATTCCAAGCTCCAAAATAGGAGAGTGTACATCCACTACCTAGAGAGGTCAAGCCCTAGTATTTTGTAACCACTGCATATTTACATTTCATTATAAGACATATAATAAGACCTTACCTTTGTAGGGCAATGATACCTACACTTCACTTTTATGGACCAAAAGGAGCCAATAAACCTTATAAGGTCTTACCTATCCTTTATGCAAGAGTCTTCAACCTCTACAAGGGGTTACCCATTTTTGCAAGGAGCTAGACACCTTTACCAAGAAACTCCCCTTCTTGCAACAAGTATTCCTCCTTGAAGGAATTACCCACTCTTCTCAAGGATCTTCAACTTTCACCTTCTCCTTCACCAAGGAGAAGCTTTCACCAACTTTGCTTTCAATAAAAGGGATTGGTAAGGAAGATTTGAGAGCTTCACAATGATTACAAGGAAGTATATCTCTCACAAATAACCTATCTCAATTGGATTGAGGTTTTGATTAGTAAGAAAGAGAGATAAAGGGGGCTCTTAGTCGACAAAATCACTCAACTATAGCTAGGACCATAAGAAGAAAACTTGGGATGAAGCCCAAGGGTCCCTATTTATAGTTGGTGATGTCTACTAGCTACTAGAAGCACTTGGGAACAAATTATAGTCATTTGGGGTGTTGCAATGGATCTATATTTGATGTTTGCAACACTCTAATGGCTAACACTTTTTCTGCACACTATGTACAGTGCGATCGGTCAAGTTTAAATAAAGCAAATTTGACTGATAACACTATGTGATAAAGCAAATTTGAAGTGTCGACCGAGTTTATCCTGGATGAAACTCGGCTAAAGACTTTAATTTGTTTCGATTGTGCAGGGATGTCGGTCGAGTTTGTCCTGGGGAAAATCGATCGACCCTGACACATCCCAAAATCCATCAAGGATGTCAGTCTATTTATCAAGGATGAAACTTGGCCGACAAAAGTCCCAGTAATGAATTTTGGAAATTGCCATTTGAGTGCTTAAATATTTGTTTTAAGAGCTCCTAATTTTTTCTCATGTTAGTTACAAGTCATAGCATCAATATACATGATTAAAAATAATCCTAAAATTTTTAGGGCATTTTCCACAAATGTGCATTTACATTGACTTTGGCTTGTATTCAGTCAAGCTAGGGCTTAATTGAATTGATCCTTTTCATGTACCTAATACATGAAACCAATCTCTAGACATATTAGATTCATATGAATGGAATGGTTAGTCATCATCAAAATACATACAATGTGTAACTATTAGGTCAACATTCCCTCCCTTTTTTAAGATGACAAACCATTCCTCAAGGACCTCAACATATTGAAAAGGACTTGAAATTTAAATTTTTACATTGTGAATTGTAGGGGGATAAGTGGATGAACAATAGTAGATGATGCCCTCAATTCATGCTTACATTTGCATGTATGGTTAGTTTCCAAAAAGCATAATCGTAGTGGGTATCTACTATTGAGTCCTCTTACACACACATGGTATTTTAGATAATTTACTAGAAAAGGATCACAAATATTTATGTATTGAGATCATTTCTCCCCCTTTGTCATATAAAAAAGGCAGGGGGTAGAAGAGCTATAAACACATGTCTTATCCATAGGCACCAACTACACAAGCAATCACCATATGCAAGCACCAAACAAAAAACAAGAGAGAACAACACATACTAGAGTCATAATCAAAATAGGAAGCACATACCTAGAACTCATGAGAAGCATAGAGTTAAGGTACATATAAGTAGATTACAACAAAAGATATGTCCTCTTGAGATGAAAACTACAAACAACAAAGAAAAGCAACGAGATATGAAAATAGTAAACCTCATATATAGTGCCCAAATGTTCAATACATGAAAGTATACAAAAATGTATACATAAGCACTCTATTGACCTAATAAATTAAAATCAATGGCATCTATGTCAACATCATCATCATATTCTGGATGGTTGTCATCATCATCATCAGAAGGTGCATCAGGGGCAACATGTGTAGCCTCACCACCATCTCCATCATCATCAGAGCCATCATCACCATCCTCGTCCTCATCTTCATCATCACCACCAGCTTCATCCTTAACATCCTCATCAGCCATCTCTATGTCCTCCTCAAGCATGAAAGAGCGAGGACTGGGCCATATGTGGTTTTTCTCTTCCCAAAAGATGCCACACTCTCCCAATTCCTTAGATTGCTCATAATTGGGTACAAAAGCTCAATAAAAGTCAGCAAGAAGGGCAACAGAAGAGACAACGTAAAGTGCAAGTAGCTGAGAGGAGGCAACAGGGGTGGGTCCACCATTAGAGGTAGGGGGTACAGTGGAAGCAGCATGTTGGTAGGCCAGATGGAACTGACTGTATGCATAGGAGGCATAGTCAACAACTAGGTATGGCTGGTAGGTGGGATAAGGATGGGTGCATGATAAGTTCATGTTGGACATTATTTGTACTAAATCCTGGTGGAGGTGCTCCTGGACATGTAGGTTGTATGCCTATTGGTGCATCATGTATCCCATCAGGGTTTTATTAGACACCAAAAAAGAGGCACAATCAGGTCTAGGAGGAGGTGCAGGAGCCAGGGTGGAGGTTGAAGCACCATGAGTAGAAGAGTTGGGGTGAAAGGATTTCTTCACTGTGTCACTGATATAAACTCCTTTTCAACTAACTTTGTAACTAAGGTCTCTGAAAAGGGATTGACCAATGTGATCTTGAAACACACCACATATCAGACTAGGGTAGGGTGGGTGGGAGTCTCTAGTATTCTTATCAGTATCAAAGAAAGTCACATGGTGGAGAATGTATCTTGTGCATGTGACACATATATTCTTGACAAGACAGTACATCACAATCGAGTTCTCTACAATATCTATTTGATTTTTTTTCAGATGGACGTTGCAGTTAATAAGGAGAGAAACCAAGCATGTCTTGATATCCAGAGAAGAAGACAGAAGGATGGCTTTTTTCCTATATGGGACCTTGGGCTTCTTAAGAGTTTTGTGGATATCATAAAGAGATAACTCAGGGTCAAAGCTCTTATAGAAGACTTCAAGATCAAGGAGGCCTCTATAGGTAGGATAAGGAGTCATCCAACTAAGCAAAGAGAAAGAGAAATAGGTATTCAATGATTTCTTAGAGATAGAAAACTTGACTCCTCCTATAATGGATGATACAACCACTTGGGTGGTAGGAGGAAGCACTAAGGTGGTGTAGTTCCAAGTTAGATTTGTGTAGAACTCATGCACTGCCTTCTTTATCAAGAAGGATTTGTTATAGGTCCAACATTCATAGCAAAGAGCATCAAGCTTTTGGTTAGAAAAGAGTCAATTAACCTCTTTGAGAAGCTCATTTCTAGGAATCAAGAGGGGCCGAAAGGGGTAAGGGTTCCTAGGAAACAACTTCTTATAGAAATTGAGTGCTTGATTGGATAAGAAGGAGGTACCATCATATTGGATATGCCTAATGGCACTGGAGGACAAAGGTACTCCTTGAGGACCAGTTCTCTGACACCTATTAGATGCCATGGAGAGAAAGCAGCTAAAGATGGTGCCAAACGAGGGAGAGAACTCAAGCACCAGGCCTCCCTAACTAGGTTAGAGGTAGGGGAAGATAAAAACAGGGTTGGATAGGGATAAACTTGGTCGATTGTCTATATATATATATATATATATATATATATATATATATATATATATATATATATCCACACAACAATGTTTTTAGTCAAGTTTTAGATTTGGAAAACTCAGCCTACACTATTGTGTGTTCAGTCCTTGGGTCTCTTGTCAGTCGATTTTCCCCAGAGCAAACTCGGTCGGCAAGAAAGTTTGTCTAAAAGATAAGAAATTTAATTCTATACCACTAGAGTACTATATAAATTTGATTTTGTAGCCTATCATGCACTCTAAACATATTAAGGCACATTCCACTCATTAGTGGCTACTATTTTGTGGTATAACAAGTGTTTTCAAAAAATAGCCAAAAAAAGCAAAATAAGGCATTACGACTAGGCAAAAGTACCACTAATAGGTATGAGTTGAGCAATATATGAGGAAGAACATATAGGTAAGAGAACATCTAGCTAGAAGGCATATCAATATCATCAAGATCAGTAATAAGCAATTTTGATCTAATGAAAGTGAATTTCTCTCTAGCTAGAGGTTTGGTGAAAATATATGCAAGTTGAATTTTTTATGTTCACATTCATTATATACATATCCTTTTTGTCAATGTGGTCACCAAGGAAGTGATGCCAGACCTCTATATGTTTAGCTCTACTATGCAATTAGGATTGCAAGAAAGATTGATTGCACTAGTATTATCATAGTAGATAGGAGAAGCATCATAATGAGCAGTGAAGTCTTGGAGCATTTGCTTCATCCATATGACTTGGGCACAAAAACTCCCAGCTGCAATGTATTCAACCTCGATAGTTGAAAGAGCCATTGTGCCTTATTTCTTAGAGAACCAAGAAACTAAGCATGGTCCTAGGACAAAGTAAGTTCCAGTTGTGCACTTTATATCAATTAAGCACCTTGACAATATCCACATCACTATAAGCAGTAATAGTAAAGTCCCTCAACTTGGGATACCATAGACCAAAGTTTTGGGTGTTGTCTAAGTACCTTAGAATCCTATTAATCGCTATAAGATGTGATTTCCTAGGACTTGATTGAAATCTAGCAAAAAAGCCAACACTAAGCATAATATCAGGTCTAGAGGTAGTTAAATATAGCAAGCTACCAATCATACCTTTATAGAGCTTCTCATCTACCTTCTCACCTTCGTCGTCGATATCATGTTTGGTGGTGTTTGACATGGAGGTGTCCATTGGATTGGTGTTCTCCACCCCCCAAATCACTTCAAGAGTTCAATTGTACACTTGCCTTGGATGTTGAAGTTTCCTTCCTTTGTTTTCTTGATTTGGAATCCATGGAAGAAAGTAAGATCACCCATCATATTCATCTAAAACTCACTCTGTATAAGAGAACTAAACTCCTTACAAAGATCAAGATCAGTTCTACCAAACATGATATCATAAACATATATTTGAATGATAAAAAAGTTGCTAGAAGTGTGTTTGAGAAAGAGGGCGGAATCAACTTTACCCATGACATATCCACTGTCTAGCAAAAAGTTCTTTAATTACTCATACCAAGCTCTAGGGGCTTGCTTGAGTCCACAAAGGACTTTTTGTAGCAAATAAAAATGGTTAGGAAGCTTGTCATGTTCAAAGTTGGGGGGTTGATCCACATAGACTTCCAACTCTATTCTACCATTTAGAAACACACTTTAAACATCCATTAGGTAATGCAAGAAATTTTTATAACTAGCAAAGGAAAATAGCATTCTATGATATTCAAGTCTAGCAACAAGTGCATATGTTTCATCAAAATCAATACCTTCTTGTTGGTTGTACCGTTGAGCCACTAACCTAGATTTGTTTCTTACCACTTTCCCACTTTCATCTAGCTTGTTGTGATAGACCCACTTGGTGCCAATGGCCTTCATATCATTTGGTCTTGGCACTAAGGTCCACACTTTGTTCTTGTCGAACTTCTCTAGCTCCTCTTGCATAGCTAGGACCCATTCATTATCCTTGAGAGCTTCTTTGACATACTTTGGCTCAAGTTATGAGATGAAGGTATTGTCGACTTGTTCCTTATTGAATGCAACCTGTGTCTTCACCCTTCCAAAAGGATTGCCAATTATGAGCTCTTTAGGGTGATCTTGAGAAAACTGGGGAGTTGGATCTTTTTCTTCTTCTTCTTCTTTCTCTTTTTCATCTAACACCGCCTCTTTTCCTTTATTAATGATGTTGAGCTCTTTTAATCTAGGAATCATGTCATCTACAACATCATCATTTACAATATTTTTTTAAATAGAGGGGTTAGTTTCAACAAATTTAACATTGCTAGATTCTTTTACTTTAGACAATTCAATGTTAAACACTCTATATGGTCTACTAGTAGTGCTATAGCCAAGAAATAAAGTCTTGTAGGATTTCACATCAAACTTGTTGAGAGAATCCATGGTGTTTAAGACAAAACAAGGACAATTGAAGACATCAAAGAAATCGATAGAGGGCTTTCTACCATGCCACAACTCATAGGGTTTTCTTTAAAGACGAATGAGTGAAAATCTAGTTTTACAAAAAACATAAAGTACTAACGGCTTCGGCCCAAAATTTATTTGGAGTATCATCCTCTAGAAGCATGGTCCTAGCCATTTCCTGTAAAGACATGTTTTTTCTCTCTACAACCCCATTTTTTTGAGGTGTATGAGGGGAAGAAATGTTGTGTTCGTAACCATATTACTCACAAAAACTTTCAAAAATATTATTTTCAAAATTCTCCCCCATGGTCACTATGGATAGAGACAATTCGACAAGAAGCTTTGTTTTCAATTTATTTTCAAAAAATAGAGAAAACATCGAGAGTATCACTTTTTGAAACATTCACTTAGAGGATTCCATGTAGGTTAAGGGTTTTATCTAGGGAGATAAAACTAAAATAGTCAGAACATGACTAATATGGCTCTGATACCATCTTATAAGGAGCGGAACCCGAGAGGGGATCCACTCCTCACTAAAACAAAGAAGAGTCATCATCTGTATCAAAACACACATATTATTTTCACAATAGATGAATAACTTTTATTTAAATGAGTATATCTTGATTTTATAAATGAATATTCGATCCAAATACATGCATTACCCTAAATCACACGCTCTAACTATAGTATTATGATAGGGCATCTCAGAAAAAGAATCCTCATTCAAAAGGTGTTCGTGTAGAAACATTGGAACATTGGCAAATGACTAAATTGATCATATGTGTGGAGAAAAAAAAAAGCAAGAGTCAACATGAAATGCTTGATAGTCATATGCCTCACTGAAACTCGACGAAACCCGTCAACTATAGCTTATGAAGACAAATTTTAATCTTGGGAAGTAAAAAAAACCTCGACAACCCAATATTGCCCTAAAGTTTGTGGTGTTCCTCCTAATGTAAAGACCCATGGTTTTGGTCATGTAATGGCCGCTAGTGCCTAGACAGCTTCATGTCATTATTGGACAAATTCAACAGATCAAGATCAAGATGACAAGCAGACAAGGAAAAAATAAGGTGTGAAAATTGTTGGCAAATATCACAGTGGTAACCCATATCAGATGGAGGAGACCACTTTGAGTTGTAGAGACAGCCACAACACCAAGAAAAGAGGGAAAATGGAAGAACACCTATAATGAAGACATTATTACTGAAGCAAGCCTCACTGAGGTTCATAGAAGAAATCTACAAAGACACATAGTTGTCTCGAGGTCAGAGAACCATTGAAGAAACTAAGGTGATGAGAAAATACAGTTAGAGTTGGGGAGATTTGTCCATAAAAAGTTGAAATCAAAATGATGTCTAGAAACCACAATAGTCAATCATGTGAAACTAGAGGATTGGTTTTATAGAGGTTTGCAGACTGAGGGAGGCAAGGAGGTAGGAAAGAAAAGGAGAATAGGGGAGAAATAGGGGTAGAATAGAGGAAAAATTTGTTAGGGTTTTATATATGATGAAATCCTTCCAGTTTTGGGTTTCAATCATGCAAAATATGGAGAGAGATCTTATCTAGAGAAAAAGAAGGTGGGAGAGAAACTAGAGAGAGATAATAAAAAGAGGGTAGTGGGGAGATTGTAGCATGGGAAATTATAGAAAAGTCAACTGTAAGTGGAAGGTAGGAGATAATGAATAGACCACACAATGGGCATCCCATGATCCACAGGAAATATGAGTAAAATCAAAGCAGGAAGCCCAACGTGAAGCATCAAATTTAGGAAACAAAAAATAAATTGTGTGATTTGGGAAAATAAATTGAACTTTAGAAAAAAAAATTAAATCAATTAAATAAATGAAATTTAAGTAATTATAAAGTGTATTTTCTTTCCTATCTTATTTGAGGGTCCAAATAATGTATGATTAATACCAAATTTGGCACCTAGGATGATTAACGTATGCAAAATCTGAATTTTAAGTTAATTTCCACTTTTAAGGCAAACCATGAAAATATTTAATATTTTGAGTTATCTATTATTTTCTTTCCTAAATGAAACTAAGACATCTATGATTATTCATATGGTGTGAAACATGACCCACAAGCTATCTAAAACATGAGGATCTTGAATGTGCATCTAATTTCTTCTTTTGAAACTATTTATATCATTATGTGGTATATCAGGGTTAAAGAGTGTTATTTCCATATTTATTCACCAAACAAATACTTGTATGCATAATATGTTGACATTAGATTTGTTAGGGTTATCTTCTCATGAATTATTTTCTTTATTTCTCATATGCAACCATATCCATTATTTAATTCCAACTTCCTTTTAAATATATTTAGTGACATTATATTTCCAAATAAGAACAAAAACTCTCTGTTATTCCATGTAATTATTTTATGTCCTAGTCAGGGAGCATTCTATACCTTGTTTGGGGTTATAGAAAGATCTATACCCATGGGTACCTAATCAATGAAATTAGACTTTTTGGGAGTAGGAAGGCAAATTTGACATCTATGTTGCATCACTCTTATCTTTAAGAGGATTTATTCCCCAAAATCTAACAATACATACACAAAAAACTACTCTCCTCCCCTTAAAAGGTTTAACCTAATAAGTTAAACTACACAACTCCTAAATGTATTAGGGTTGTATATTAAACATTGGGGTGTGTTTGGGATATAACTAGATTCTGCCTTTAACTAATGGTCGTATCCCTAGGGTTGAGTTATAGATCCTCGTAATTCTAACTTCATAACTCTATGGTTTTCATAAGCATCTAAAAAATCACTAGCCACAACCTAATTGAGAAAAAGAGGGTTGGCCCACTAAACCTTTAGACAAGTCATATGATCATGTTCATAGCCCCATTGTCAAAATTAGGGTATGGGATTTCTATTCAAATGTATTCTAGAGTTGTCCTAACAAACTTCATACATCCCCTATGTGACTTGTTTCAAGAAAACAACAACAAAATCTAAAGCAAAATCTTTGCTTCTTCTTTCCTTCTTGTCCTTCCTCTTGAACTTGCTTTCCTTCTTGTAATCCTCCTTTTCTTGGAGCGTCTCTTGTGGTAGGACTTCTTTGTCATGGGGAAATCATTCTTGTAGTGTCCTTTTTTACCACACTCATAGAACCTTGGACTGGAGGAGGAAGAGGGATTTCCCTTCAAGTGCTTCCCCTTGGAGTAGTTAGCTTCATGATCACTAGGGGCTTCATCTTCACTTGAGGAGGGAGTATCCCGACAAGCAAGTTGTTTTTGAAGAACAATGGCCTCCACTTGAACTTTGAAGGAATTTTCCTTCATATTCTTTGACTCCTTCTCTTTAAGCTTTTCCTCTTCATCTTACTTTTTAATTCTTGTCTCATAGGCTTGTAGATTCCCAATCATCTCTTTGGTATCAACCTCACAAGGCTTCTTATTTCTTCAATGGAGGTCGCCTTGGATTGCAACCTCTTACGAAGAGACCTAATGATCTTGAAGTTGATGGTGCCTTGATCCATGTGTTTGCCCAAAGAAGTAAGTCCATTGATGATGGTACTGAGCCTTGAGTACATTTTAACCACTCTCTCCTTCTTACCCATTTTGAATTTCTAAAGGATACCTTTGATCATGTAGACGTATCAAACCAAGTCTAATATGTAGATTACATTTTCCTGATTCCATCACATTTTACTCTATTCTTGTGACTTATAAATTGTTAGATTTGAAATTTATAAGTTCCAAATAAATAGCAAAATCCATTCAAATCATATTTTAATTTAATGATATTAGACAATGATAACAATACCATTGGATGGATATATTATCAATAAAGGTTATCCCATCCTTGAAATGGATGAACATAGGAATTTAATTATTCTGTAGTGGTAGATAGGATATTAGCTTGAGAAGGTATTATCATTCTATAATAATCAATGATAAGATCATATCCTTCAGAGAGATATAATAATCTTTTCTACATGAGAAAATTCCCATGATTTTAAATATCCTAACAAACTTCATACATTCCTTATTGTGAATTTTTTCAAGAAAACATCAAACAAATATGATAAAAGAATTGTAAATATAATAGTAAATTTTAAAAAAAATGATGGTAAGAAACTGTAAGGTAAATAAGAATGGATCCAAAATCAATTGCATAAACTAAGTCACACATTTTCTATATATTATCTCATTATCAAATTTTTTCTCATCCACGTTATCGACTCCATCCTAAAGTCAAAATCTCATAACATCCAAGGAGATATATCACAATGAACCTAGATTATAGGGTATGAGCATGTGGATCCAATCAAACTAGGTGTTTTCTCATCAAGATCCTTATGGGTACCTCATGTGATTCTAAAACATTCTTAAATCATCCCATAGGCATCTTAAGTATATTCTAGGGTGAACATTAACTTAGAGGGTTCCATGTAGGGTAAGGGTTTTATATAGGGAGATAAAACCAAAATAGTCATAACCTGACTAATATGGCTCTGATACCATCTTATAAGGAGCGGAACCCGAGAGGGGATCCACTCCTCACTAAAACAAAGAAGAGTCATCATCTGTATCAAAACACATATTATTTTCACAATAGATGAATAACTTTTATTCAATCTTTCATGAGTGGATTCATAAATACCAAAGTATAGCAGAAAAATCAAATATCATGACAATTTCCAATTTAAAATATTACATATTAATCTCTCACATGGGTTCATATGAAAGAAACAATTTATTTGCTAAGTAGAGGGATGTTTAAGATATTTCAAGTCTATATCCCTAGAATCAACTCCACTAAGACAAGTCCAAGTTGTCATGTCAAGTCACACATGTCCTTCACCTTTGTGGTTGGAAGCATACCCCACAAAGGAAAACAAAATGGAAATTGTCAGTACAAAAATGTCAGTATGTGCATATAAATAGGGATTGAGAAATATTAGGTAAAACAAACATCGATATATTTATCAAGTCTTCCCAAATCATATCAAAGCATCCAAGTGGGTGGTTACAAGAATAAAGACTATAAAAGTTTTTCATTGAGAGAAAATAATCAATAAGAGAGTTTTTTTACCTACACAATGTCACAACAATAATCTCACAGACATAAACAATTAAATGGAGAGTAATAAATAGACTAGCTTATACTAAAAAGTAAGACATGATCCCATATATTCCATACCAAGGGGAAAGAGTAACCTTGGTTCAGAACAATACAAAATTTTATAGGACTAAAATCTCAATGCATATGTAGGAGGACTAAAACCGCAATGCCTAAAATATCAAATATTGTAGGAGGACTAGAATCTCAGTGCATTGGAAGGAGGACTAAACCCTCAATGCCTAGTGGGAGGACTAAAACCTCGATGCCAAAAATATCAAATATCACATGGGGACTAAAACCTCAGTGCATTGGTAAGAGGACTAAAATCTCAATGCTCAAAATAAATATGATGACACTACTTCCAATTATGACTAGTTCATTCACTCTTGCAAATATGGAAAGCAAGACAAAGCATAGTTAAGGTCAAATAAGAGATGAGAACATCCATTTATTATCAAATGGGGTTGGAGGACCCATAAACAAGTATTCATCAATCTTCAAAATGAAGATACATCATAAGACCACACATAGACATCCGCTAAAAGTTAAGGTTCCATGTCTCAAATAGACAACTTAGTTCAATACCACAAACTAGGGTTAAAACATGAAAAAGGATGATAAAGATGTAACTTTAGACTTTGACATTCATATCCAACAGATCAAGAAGATCAGAAGATCAATTTCATTAAAAATATCCATATAGACCCATTAATGATAAAGTCAATACAGTAGTTCCTCATAGAGGTTCAAGAGAGAGAGAGAAAATAGAGTAATTGCTCAATATAACTCATGGGGAATGCAACATACCTCATAGCAAGTTTAGATATGTCAAACGGGATCCAAATTTTTCATTAGAGCTTCAACCAACCTATTAAGCATATATGTGAAATTAGGATTAATATACCATTAACTACATGAACCTTAAAAACCTTATCTTCATTATCAATGAATTAGGTTATCAAGTTGAGTCTAATATATAGATTACATTTTCCTTATTTTAATTTATACTTTTGACTTATAGATTATTAGATACGAATTTATAAGTTCCAACCATATAGGAAGAACCTTAAAATTTGTAATAATGGTATTACATGATGACAACTATACCATCGGATGGAGGTATTATTAAATCAATATTCTCCCATCCTCAAAATGGTTGAGCATAGGAATTTCATTGTTCTTTTAATGGTAGATCATATATTAGATTGAGAAGGTATTATCATTCTATGATAGTTGATGAGAAGATCATAGCCTTTAGAGAGAAATGTAATAATCTTTATTTATAGCTATTATGATACTCTATTCAAGAAAAATCCCATTATTCTAAACATTTTTAGTTTATTTTTCTTAATTATAGATGTTTTGTTATGAATTATCAAAGTTAATGAGTATATCTTGATTTTATAAATGAATATTCGATCCAAAGATATACATTACCCTAACACGCTCTAACTATAGTAGTGTGATAGGGCATCTCGAAAAAAGAATCCTCATTCAAAAGGTGCTCGTGTAGAAACATTGGAACATTGGCAAATGACTAAATTGATCATATGTGTGGAGAAAAAAAAAAGCAAGAGCCAACATGAAATGCTTGATAGTCATATGCCTCACTGAAACCCAACAAAACCCGTCAACTACAACTTACGAAGACAATTTTTAATCTTGGGAAGTAGAAAAAACCTCGACAACCCAATATTGCCCTAAAGTTTGTGGTGTTCCTCCTAATGTAAAGACCCATGGTTTCGATCATGTAATGGCCGCTAGTGCCTAGACAGCTTCATGTCATTATTGGACAAACTCAACGAATCAAGATCAAGATGACAAGCAGACAAGGGAAAAATAAGGTGTGAAAATTGTTGGCAAAGATCACAGTGGTAACCCATATCAGATGGAGGAGACCTGTAACATCCCAGGGGTCGTAACAAGACCACTTTGAATTGCAGAGACAGCCACAACACCAAGAAAAAGAGAGAAAATGGAAGAACACCTATAATGAAGAAATTGTTACTGAAGCAAGCCTCACTGAGGTTCATAGAAGAAATCTGCAAAGACACATAGTTGTCTCAAGGTCATAGAATCATCGAAGAAACTAAGGTGATGAGCAAACACAATTAGAGTTGGAGAGATTTGTCCATAAAAAGTTGAGATCAAAATGATGGCTAGAAACCACAACAGTCAATCATGTGAAACTGGAGGATTGGTTTTATAGAGGTTTGAAGACTGAGGGAGGCAAGGAGGTAGGAAAGAAAAGGAGAATAGGGGATAAATAGGGTAGGAACAGAGGAAAAATTTGTTAGGGTTTTACATATGATGAAATCCTTCCAATTTTGGGTTTTAGTCATGCAAAATATGGAGAGGGATCTTATCTAGAGAAAAAGAAGGTGGGAGATAAACTAGAGAGTGATAATAAGAAGAGGGCAGTGGGGAGATTGTAGCACGAAAAATTACAGGAAAGTCAACTATAAGTTGAAGGTAGGAGATAATGAATAGACCACACGATGGGCATCCCACGATCCAGAGGAAATATGAGTAAAAGCAAAGCAGGAAGCCCAGCGTGAAGCATCAACTTTAGGAAACAAAAAATAAATTGTGTGATTTGGAAAAATAAATTGAAGTTTAGAAGAAAAAAAAATTAAATCAATTGAATAAACGAAATTTAAGGAATTATAAAGTGTATTTTCTTTCCTATATTATTTGAGGGTCCAAATAATGTATGATTAATACCAAATTTGGCACCTAGGATGATTAACATATGCAAAATTTGAATTTTAAGTTAATTTCCACTTTTAGGGTAAACCATAAAAATATTTAATATTTTGAGTTATCTATTATTTTCTTTTCATTTAAACTAAGACATATATGATTATTCATATGGTGTGAAACATGACCCACAAACTAACTAAAACATGAGGATCTTGAATGTGCGTCTAATTTCTTCTTTTGAAACTATTTATTTCATTACGTGGTATATTAGGGTTAAACAGTGTTATTTCCATATTTATTCACCAAAGGAATACTTGTATGCATAATATGTTGACATTAGATTTGTTAGGGTTATCTTCTCATGAATTACTTTCTTTATTTCTCATATGCAACCATATCCATTATTTAATTCCAACTTCCTTTTAAATATATTTAGTGACATTATATTTCCAAATAAGAACAACAACTCTTTGTTATTCCATGTATCCATTTTATGTCCTAGTCAGGGTGTATTGTATACCTTGTTTGGGGTTATTGAAAGATCTATACCCATGGGTACCTAATCAATGAAATTAGGATTTTAGGGACTAGGAAGGAAAATTCGACATCTATGTTGCAACACTCTTATCCTTAAGAGGATTTTGTCCCCAAAATCTAACAATACATACACAAAAAACTACTCTCTGCCCCTTGAAAGGTTTAACCTAATAAGTTAAACTACACAACTCCTAAATGTATTAGGGTTATATATTAAACATAGGGGTGTGTTTGGGATATAACTAGATTCTACCTTTAACTAATGGTCGTATTCCTAGGGTTGAGTTATAGATCCTCGTAATTCTAACTTCACGACTCTATGGTTTTCATAAGCATCTTAAAAGTCACTAGCCACAACCTAATTGAGAAAAAGAGGGTTGGTCCACTAAACCTTTAGACAAGTCATATGATCATGTTCATCACCCCATTGTCAAAATTAGGGTATGGAATTTCTATTGAAATGTATTCTAGAGTTATCCTAACAAATTTCATACATCCTCTTATGACTTGTTTCAAGAAAACAACAACAAAATCTAAAATAAATTCTTTGTTCATATAATAGTATAAGGAAAATAATTTTTGACGTTGAACAATGAGGTAAAAAGATGGATCCAAAATCAATTGTGTGAACCAAGTCACAAAATTTTCATATAATATATCCTTATCAACTAATTTATCATCCACATTACCAACTCCATCCTAAATTCAAATCTCATAACATCCAAGGAGGTATAGGGTATGAGCGTGTGGGCCCCATAAAGCAAGAGTTCACTCATCAAGATCCTTAGTGTACCTCATGTGACTCCAAAACTTTCTTCCACCATCTCATAGGCATATTATTTATATTCTAGGATTAACATTCCCTTAAGAGGGTTTCCATGTAGGGTAAGGGTTATTAATAGGGAGATAAATTTGAATAGTCAGAACTGAATTCCATGATTTTGATACCATCTGTAAGGAGTTAGACCCAAGAGGGGTTATGTTCCTCACTAAGTCAAATAAGAGTCATCCTCCATAACAAAACATACATATTATTTTTGCAATGGATGACTAACTTTCATTTAATCTTCCATAAATGTATATGATAAAGACCAAAGTATAGTAGAGGAATAAAATACCATGAGTATTTTCATTTTATAAGATTACATAATAATCTCCTACTTGGGGTTTACATGAAAGAAACAAATTCTTCACTAAGCAAAGGGATGCCCCAGCTATTTCAAATCAAGTCCTGGTTGTCATGTCAAGCCCTACATGTTCTTCACCTAAGCGGTTGGAATCATGCCCCCAAAGGAATACGAAGTGGAAATTGTCAACATCAAAATATTGGTATGTGCATATAAATAGGGATTGAGCAATATCAGAGAAAATAGACATCAATATACTTATCAAGGCTTCCCAAATCAAGAGAAAGATACCAAAGCATCCATGTGTATGACCAAAAGAATAAGACTATAAAAAATTTCTTAACTGAGAGAGACTAATCAATAGGAAAGCTTCTTGCTTTAAACAATGTCACATAAATAATCTTACAAACATAAACAGATGCATGGTAGGTAATAAACAAACTAGCATATACTAAAAATCAGGGTAGAAACTTATATATTCCATACCAAGGGGCAAGAGATTATAAAAACTCAGTGCCAAACAAACATATAATTTTGTAAGAGGACTAAAACCTCAATGGATTGGTAGGAGGACTAGAACCTATTTCCTCGAAGAAGGTCATAAACCTCAGTTCCTAAAATATAAAATATTATAGGAGGAGTAAAACCCCAATGCATTGGAAGGAGGACTAAGACCTCAGGGCCTGGTAGGAGGTGTAAAACCTCAGTGCCCAAAATATCAAATTTGTAGGAGGAATAAAACCTTAGTGCACTGGTAGGAGGACTAAAACCTTAGTGCAATAGAAGGAGGACTAAAACCTCAATGTTAAAAATCAATATGGTGTCACTACTTCTAGTTATGGCTAGTCAATTCACACATGCAAATATGGAAGGAAAGATAAAGTATAGTTAAGATCAAATAAGGGATGAGAACATCCATCTATTATCAAATGGGGTAATAGTACCCACATACAAGTATTCATCAATCTAAAAAATTAAGATACATCATAAGACCACAAAAGGTTGTCACCTAAAAGTAAGGTTCCACAGATCAAATAGAGAAACTTAGTTCAATACCACAAATTAAGGCTACAACATGAAAAGGGATGATAAAGATGTAACTTAAGAGTCCAACATCCATATCCAACATATTAAGAATATCAATACATCTATTTTAATAATTAAATTCACATAGACCCATCAAAATATGAAACAGAAAAATTCAATACATTATTTCTTCATATAGGTTAAAGAGAGAGAAACAAGATACAAATTGCTTGATATAAATCATGGGGATGCAATATACCTCATGTGGAGTCTAAATACGTCTAAAATTAACCCAAGTTCTTCATTAGAGCTTCAACCAACCTACTACACATATATTTTACATTAAGGTTAATATATCATTAAAAACAGTAACCATAAAAATTGTATCATCAATATCAATGAAATAGGTTATCAAGTCAAGTCTAATATGTAGATTACATTTTGCTAATTTCATGTCATATCTTACCTTACTCTGCCTTATATATTATTGGATATGAATTTTATAAGTTTCAAACAATTACAAAAGACCTTAAAATAGCATATTTTTAATATAGTGAAATTAGATGATGAATACAATACCATCAGATGCAGAAAAAATCCAATGACTCTAAAATTTATTTCATCTCCTTTTATAAGTTAGATATTTAGTTATGGATTTGTCTAAGTTATTGAATACATCTTGATTTTGTAAAAGATATTCAATTCAAAGACAAAGATACCCCTAAATCACATGCTCAAACTATAACAACATGGTATACATTCAGGGTAAAAAAACATCATTCAAAAGGTGCATAGACAAAAAACATTATAATAGGGGTGACAAACTAATTTGACCATTTTATGTGTGATAGAATATAATAAAAGAAAGGGCAAATCAATAAAAATCTTGACAATCATCTTCCTCATCAAAACTAGACAAAACCAATCGGTTGTAGCTTATAAAGACACAATTCAATCTTGGGATGCAAAAACAAACTCGACAAACCTTGATTTCCCTTGAGTTCCCAGTGTTCCTCCAAACGTAAAGACCCATGCTTTTAGTCATGTGATGATGAGTAGAACCTAGACGCACACCTACAATTATTGGAAAGACACATGAGATCGTGAGCAAGATGGGAAGCAAACAAGGGAAAAATAAGGCATATAAATATTGGCAAAGACCACATGAAGGTCACATAATAAGAACTAAAGATAGCCTAGATTAGATAGTAGAGGCCACATCTAAATTACAGAGGCAGTCACAACACAAGAAAATAGGTAAAATGAAAGAAAACCTACAATTGAGCAATTGTTGTTGACGAAAGCCTCACTAAGGTCCAAAAAGTGATTTGTGAAGATGCATAGCCATACCAATGTTAGGGAATCGTTAGAGAAACTGAGGTGATGTGGAAACACAATTTGAGTTGGGGAGTTGTGTCTGAAGAAAGTTGGAATAAAACAGATTGCTACGAACCACAATAGGCGATGTGACAGGGAGGAAATTTGGTTTTATAAAGGTTCAAAGACCTAGGAAGGCAAGGAGATAGGGGAGAAATAGCGGAAGAAGGGAGGCAAAACTAAATAGGGTTATATTGATGATGAAACCCTGTCAATTTTGGGTTTGGATTGTGCAAAATAGGGAGAGGGATCTGTAGGGGAGAAAAGGAAGGTCGAAGAGAACCTAGAGACCGAAAAAAAAACCAAGAGAGAAGATTGGGGAGACTATACCATGAGAAATAATAGGACAACCAGTTTTAAGAGGAAGGTAAGACATAATGAATGGACAACACAATGGGCATCCAATAATCAAGTGGCAATCTGAGTAAAAGTAAAGCAGGAGGACCAACGTGACATATCAACTTTACGAAACCCAAAATTAAATCATATGTAGGGAAAATAAAGTGAAACTCTGGAAAAATCAGTTATATCAATCAAATAATCAAAACTTTACACATAATAAAGTGTATTTTCTTTCCTTGCTTATTTAAGGGTCTAATAATGTTCAATTAATAATTAATTTGGCACCTAGGATAATGATGACATGTAGAATCTGAATTTTATATTAGTTTCAACTTTTGGGGCAAGTTGTTGCATTATTCAATATTTTTGAGTTATTTTATATTTTCTTTCTTAAATAAAATTAAGGCATCTAGGATTATTTATTCAATGTGAAATTTGTCCCACAAGCTAACTAAAAATAAGGATCTCAAATCTACCTCTAGTTTATTCTTTTGAAACTTTTTATTATATTATATAGTGGATTAGGATTAAAGAGTGATATTTCCATATTTATGCACTGAATAAATATGTTTATGGATAATGTGTTTACATTAGACTTGTTTTAGGACTATATTCTCATAAGTTACTTTCTTTATTTCTCATATTCAACCATATCCATTATTTAATTCCAAATTCCTTTTCTAAATTTTAGTGACATCATCTTTCTAGTTTAGAACAGTAAACTCTCTGTTATTCCATATATCCCTTTTATGTCAATGACATGGTATATTCTATACCTTGTTCGGGGTTATAGCAGCATCTATGCTCATAGGTACCTAATCCATGAAATTAGGATTTTAGGGATGAGGAAGGAAGATTTCAGTACGTTGCAATGAGGTTTTGTTTTTAGGATAGAATTAGGGTTCTAGGACTTGAGTGGAACATTCTGGAACTTCAGCTGGATGACTACCATTTGTAGGACAGACACGTGAGGGATCACATGGCTCTACCACATGGTGTCTGGAAGATTGTTGAATTCTATCGGGTGTCCAAGTTTGGATTTTTCCAAATTCTTCTAGACCTCGAGCATGGAAAAAACTTGAATTAGTTTACCCAAGCTTTTAGATTTTTCAGGATTCTTTTGGAATTATATCAAATAAAGTTGGTTTGGATTGTGGAATTGGGTTTATATGGAATAAAACTCAATGAAGGAAGATAAAGGGGTAAATTGTGAGGATTATTCTCCTTTATTACCCAAAAGATAGTATTTCCATGAAAATAATGACATGTAGGGTTAAAATGAATATTTTATTTAGGATAATTAATCTAGGAATTTGATGGAAAATGGATTGTAAGAAGTTGAATCAAATGGAAAATCACACTTGAGTCTAGATAATAATACCTCTTATATATTTAAAAAAGCAAACTATGGCAAATGGGCAAAATGGGTGGCTTAAATAGATGGGAAAATAGGAAAATGTAGAATATATATAATGGTCTCTATAATTAGCCAAAGAGATGATTTGATCTTGATTGCTGAATAAATGACCAAAAATAGGGTGTCAACACACATCATGTAATATTAGATTGAAATATAATTAATTTTAGAGGACTTGGCGTGATAAGGCAACCTTGAATATCTGACTCTAAGGAGCATCCATGGAGTTTGTCACCATATGTAGGGGAAATGCATGTTTATGTGGTAATTCCTAGGTTGATAATGCATGATGCAAGGACCTTAGGTGGATATCAATCCTTAGTGTTTCCAAAGAATTTCAAAAACATGGCTATAACCAATGCTTGTATGTTTTTTATTGTGGATATAATGTGTACATGATACATATTGTAAGTATGTGGTGTTTGTATGTATATATGTATATATTAGAACCCCTCAAGGATATATTAAGTTTTGGATGCATTATAATGTGCAAAACACATAATAGATCTTTAATCAATACACATGGGGTTTCCAAAGAAGGGTGCACCATCCATCTTGGTGAGGTGTGATTATAGATATGGAGGTTATGTCAAAGCAAGACACTTAATCTATTGCGTCAGCCTTTGACATGGAGTTAACTTGGTGATCTTAATAGGATTTAGCACATTGAGGCATCTAGATGGTATATGACATCAAGTTTTGCATCCACATGTCCAATAGAGGCATTAGATGGAATTGGCAAATGTTGCCTATCGAAGTAGCAAATTTGTGGGTAATCCACCAAAGCTGACTCATGACTTCATGAAATACATATAATATTCCACTAGAAGATAGGTCATTGTAATCTTTTAGAGAAAAAATGTGAGGGCTACTGATTTCACTGAAAATGGTGGGAGAGATATTTTTAATTAAAGGCATGATTAATATTAGTAAAAAATCTCAAATCAGTTTTTCTATAGATGCAAATATTTCTTGTAAATCAAATAAGGAACAACAAAAACCACAATTTTTTGTTGTGATTGACCCTCCGAAAGGAAAATAATATTGGGAATAACTCCTTGACTGATATTGGACCTTGAAAATTATTCTTACACACGAGGGAAAGCTCTATATCTTACATACAACATTACTAGAAAGAACCAGCTTCAAATGTGCCTAGGGAAAAAGTAGAAGATTGTCATAAACATATCGATGACACCATATCCATAAAGTTCCTAATTCTATGCTCCATGAATCATGAGCTTCATAAGCAACATCAAAACATCAGAGTTCTATATATAGCTACACATATCATGAATATGTTCCAAGAACAATAAAGGTAAGAGAGGTATGATGTCTCCAAGGAATTGTTTACATACAACATGGAAGAAGGTGGTCTAGTTGGGCCCCATGTACTCAAGTGGATTAAGTATGTGGAAAGCCTAGAAATACTAGGATTTAGTTTAAGGCAAGAGTTGGCCACATATGTGATCATGCAATTTTGTTGGAATCTATAGTCAATATGTCATGAATCATAACATGAAGGTTTTTTTAAATTGTTGTCCATGTTGCTTGGCATGTTGAACATAGTTGAGGCTAAAGTGAAGAAAAATAATCCTAAAGCATGTGTTGATGGTCAACAAAGGAAAATGAAAGTCTAAGGGCAAAGTCTAAGCTAATAAAGGTTCTAAGTAAGTCTTCTAAACTTAATGTAAAAGTAGGAGTCAAAAGGAAGCCAATTTACACCTTTGCCATCAAGATAGACATTGTAAAAGATATTTTCCTCTCGACCTAGATTAACTAAGGAAGAAGATGTTTGGAAATATGGAATCAGATAAGGCAGTAGAAACAAAAATTTAACTTCCATATACCCCTTCCACAACAGATAGCCTGAGCAAGTCCTACCTCTCATTCTAGATGAATACACAAGGAGTTGTCCCTTCTAGTCAGCGTGCTAGTGCCAACTTGCTCTCCCAATTATCTCTTCCTTGTTATCCCTTCCTTTGGCAGGTAGGACTTGCTCAGGCTCACTTGGTTACCACAACCAGAGAGGACAACAATTGTCAAAGCTTGTTGTTGTGTCTCTAGAAGGCCTCCACTACCCCTCTATTTATAGGAGGGTCAGGGTTGGGACTTCTAGTCAAAGCGGGAGTTGGAGAGATGATTTTAATAAATTTTCTAGGAGCTACAAATGATGAACTGGACAATTCAAACCTTGAACCAGTCGGTGTAGTAGTCTTTCCTTTTTTCAAATCACATTAGCATTCGATATACAATCAATGCACAACATGACGCCAACTTCAATCTTCGATCCAATCGTATTGACCATTGAACCGGGAAAATTAACACTTGAACCAGTCATTTTAGACCATCAATTGGTTCATGCCTCGGTTCAAGTATTGTTAAGCCAATGTTGTTTCTAATTGACCAAATGCATGAATCAATCAGTTCAACACTTGAGTTGATCGGTTAATAGTCTAGTTAGTCAATTTTCAACCATTGTTGTATAAATTGAATATCTAAACACTTTAATAATCAAGTTAAACATCATCCACAAATAAACTCCTATTTCAAGTGCATCCTATGTGTATGACCCTATAGGTCCCAAATTACATTGGCAGTGAATGTCTAACCAATTTATGACATCAAAGGCAATGAGTGGTATCTAGCAACACATCTTTCCTACCCAAGTAATTCAAAAATTTGGAGAACAACTTCAACCTACAATCTGTGACCAGTGTTAATGTGAATGTATAGTTTCTTTATCTCTGATATCTAAATTGAACTCAAGGCATGGAATCGTCACCCTCTCAATATTCAATCCATGTTCCTGGAACTAGAGAAGACTGTCTGAGATGCATGTGAGCTCACATATCACATATTTATTCACATGAGTATGGCCATACATTTCTTAATCTTGCTTATCAAGTGGCCAAGATATCAATCTCATGTACGAGGGACAAATCCCATCTACATCACTCACACTCAATCCCCATGTGTTATAATATATTTGAGCATCACCTTTACATCAACCTTTATTCAAGGTCATGTTTGATGATGTCAAAGTACATCAAACAACATTGATGAGTGTAGTGATTTCAGGTCCAAGAACCACAATCATCACAATCATTATGAGAGTTGGTTCTGACACCATTCCATGGTATCCATGTATCACTCTCAAGGTGGGTTTTTCCGATACACTATTCTCTAACATGTACTTGTATGCTTGACTTGATAACATATATCATGACTAGTGAGACTCTATCATCAGTCAACACACACTCTAGTCTTATGTATTACTGTCATCTATTTTGCTTCCACAGTAATATCCGACTAGGGACATAACAAGAATGGGTGTACTCTTATAACACATATGATCTCATTATTTGGGTCCTCATCCTGAAGACATATGTCATCGAGTAGCATCATTATTTAGACATCTATATATTGGTGTCATCATCTCATACTTGAGACAAATATAAAAGATGGGATTACCTTTATGATTGCCAAATCAGGTATCTAGTACCCCATTACAATCACCGTATGATTACCTCTCCGGGCATACATACCAACATACTCCCACTTGCACTTAGAGCCAATCACCCATGAATCTTATTCCAAGTGATCTTGATATGTACATCATGTTTCTACTATGCAAGTGCTTATGTTTAGTAAAGTTTACTTCTAGTCGATATTTTGCAAGTTTCAGATCTCCTTGTTGTACGACTTCTCGTATGAGATAGAATTGTTGTAGTATGCTATCTGAGATTCCTTGTCTATCCAGTAGCTCCATTATTGTCACAGTGTTTCTACCATGTCATCAATGGTTGGAATTTGCACAAGTTCATCTGAGTGGCCTTCTTGATCCATACAATATCCTTGTTGTGTTCATAACACCAAGATACTCAACTTCTATTGTAGAATTAAATAACTATCTCTTGCTCGGAACCTTTCCAGCTTACAGTTCTCATTTTAAGGTCAAACACAAATTTCAACTGTGATCATAAATTTTCTTTGTCATTTTGGAGGCTTGCATCAGTGTAACCCTTTACACCCAACTCATCTTTATTACTATAACTAAGGAGTTGATCCTTTTAGTGCTTCTCAAGTACTTAAGGATGTTCTTATAGAATTCTAGTGACTTTCACTAGGATCAGAAAAATATCCACTCATAATGTCCAATACATACGAGACAAAGGGATGAGTATATCACAATTGCATACATGATAGATCCAATTTGTGAATGCATACCCCTCATCTTATTCATGTTTTCCTATTCTTCATAAGAATTGGAACACTAGGATCTTGAGAGACTAATCCCATGGAACATGGACAGATTTCCTCTCAATGAGTCATGCATGTTGAACCCCTTCAACATCTTGCCAATGTATGTGTTCTTACTTACCTCTAGAAGGTTTCTAGATCTATCTCTATATATCTCAATTCTTATCACATAGGATGCTTCATCTAAACTGTTCACAAAAGGTACTTCCCAGGTTAGGTTTTAACATTTGCAGTATAAGGATTTCATTCCCCATCATTATGTGGAATATGCTCCCACTTAACTTTTGTTATCACATATTTACTCTTCATTATGATTCAAGTCAAACTCTTTGACTATTTTATCAAATCAAAGATTCCAGATATAAGATGCTTGCTTCAATCCAAAAATTGTATCTTATATACTTTATTTGCATTAAAATCTTTATGTTGTGTCACATACACATCCTCAACAATATTCCTATTAAGGAATGGGGTTTTAACATCCATTCTGCCAAATCTCATAGCCTTATTAAGCCGCAACAAGCATGATCCTGATGGATTTAACCATGGCAATAGGTGAAGAGATTCATCGTGTTCAACACCTTGAACTTGTTTGAAACCCTTTGCAACCAATCTACTCTTATAGGTTTGTACACTACCATCCATGTCAGTCTTTCCTCAAAAACCCAAATGCACCCTATGGGTCTTATCCCTTCAGGTGGATCTAGCAAGGCCATACCTTATTGGTGTATATGGAGTCCATCTTGGATCTCATGGTCTCAAGATATGTTTTAGACTATGGTCCCTCAATACTATCTAGATAGGTTGTTGACTCATCATTTGTGATTAAATCACCACCTTCTTGAGCCATAGGATATCATATTCTTTCAAGATCAATGTGTGTTTTACTAGAGCTATGAGTTTTGTGTCACATAAGGAACTTAAAAATCCACAACATCTTATTATTCTCCATATTCCTACTATAACTATTTTAGGTTCAATGTTTTCTTGTTCTACTTTTCTCCCACGGATTCCTTTGGAATTAAATTCCCTTTCAAGAATACAACTATTGTGGCAACAAGTTTTTTTTCTGGATTAGAATATAAAATTTGTATTCAACAAAATAACATTTATGTAATTTGTGGACAAATATTCTCAAGAAACTATTTCTCATACAAGCTTTCAATCTTAATCCTTATAAAAGACATATCAGGACACATCCCATGTCATATCTCATATGGTGCCTTTTGAACCATTTTAGATGGTACATTATTTATTTTAAAGCATGTTCATAAAAGGAAGTTGAAGATTAGCTAGATTTATTGATAATTGCACCATGACATGGTATGATTCCTTCTTTATGATACATCATTATGTTTCAGGTGGAGTTCATTATGATACACTATCACAGTCTCTCCAGAAGGTCCTCAAACTCTAGGCTTCAAAGTATTTTCACATCGATCATATGTAAGTGTTTTAATAATTTTACCAAGTTGGTTACGTACTTCATTCATGATCAATTTGAACACTTCAAGAGATTCATACTTGTATTTCATCAAATACAAATTACCATATCTAATGAGATCAACAATATATATAATGAGGTATTAGTTGTTGGATCTAGGGCTCTAGAGGGGTGGGGGTGAATAGAGCTTCAAAACTTGCACAAGAATAGTTACACCTTCAAATTATATCAATTGAAACCAAATACTAAGAGTGAAGTTGAAGTCCTATCAAAACAAGTATGAAAAGGATGAGAGAGATTGAAACATACAATTGGACAAGGTGTTTAGAGTGGTTCTGATCTCCAAACTAGGAGACTATCAGTCCACTACCTAGAGAGGTCAACCTCTAGGACTTTGCAACCCATGTATACTTATATTCCATTATAAGACATACAAGAAGACCACCTTACACCCAAGGGCTTACCTATCCAATAGCTAGTCTTCTACCTCACAACATGTCTTACCCACTCTTGCAAGCAGCTCGATTCCTTCTCCTAGGACATCTCCTACTTGCAACAAGTCTTCAGCCTTGAGGATTTAGCCACCAAGATCCTTAGATCTTCTGCCTTGTCCTTCTCCTTCATTTGGAGAAGATCTTCACACCTTCTTCAGCCTTGAAGAAGAACAACAACTCCTTCTGTACTCGAAGAAGATCACTTCAGCCTTTGCTCATGGATAAAGGGGATTGGGAAGTGGAGAGATGGAGACCTTTACAAAGTAAAAATGAGGTAGCTCTCTTACAACATGCCTAACTCACTCATAATCACAAAATGCTTTGTAAATGAGAAAGATAAAGGGGCTCAAAGGGGTTTTGCACACTCAATTATAGTAAGGACCAAAGACAACATGAATGAGCAACCTACAAATGAACTCCAGGAGGTCCTATTTGTAGTTGGGGGTGTTCCTTTGAGTGTGGGATCACTTAAGAATGAAAACTAGCCATTTTACAACTTGCGACATACATAATTTTTATTATAACAACTCTCCAATGGTTGAAATCACTTTTTATGTGTTTTCCATGCATTGTATCCGATCAAGTTTCATTAAAGGTAACTCGATCGATCTGCTATCTGACAAAGCTAATTTTCAAATGATCGATCGAGCTCGTCCTGGGGTAACTCGACTGATTCACCAAAATCAACTTTGGACAGAAAGTTGGTCAGTCGAGTTCTATGAGTGTACAACTTGACCGATCCAATCATTTCTAAAAATCCATCATGATATATATATATATATATATATATATATATATATATATATATATATATATATATATATATTAGTAAATGGATCCTATCCCTAAGGGCTAAGGGATAGGAATTTTCCTATACCCATTTCATATTTTCCGCATTTCCCTAGAGTTTTGGCACTATCCAATTGTATTGATATAAAGTATATTAGGGAGATAAGTTGTTTATCAGAAATCATTCAAATCATATATGTGTAGCACATTCATCTTGAAGTTTTACAATCATACAAATCAATGGTAGCTCTGAAAATCAGTAGAAATCAGCATGTACCACTCAAATATTTTTATTTATATCTAATACAGTAAAAATGACATCGTCCTAAAATTTTAATAACATCTAATCCAAACTATATATTTTGCATCTGTAAAATTGGAAATTGGTATAGGCTCCCAATACTCTCTCTCTCTCTCTATCTATATATATATATATATATATATATATATATATAGAGAGAGAGAGAGAGAGAGAGAGAGAGATAGTATTGGGAGAGAGAGTCATGCTAGTGTACACTCCAGTGTACCAGAGGCACCGTACACCCCAGTCGGTTTTAAAGATGCGATAAATTTTTGAAAAATCTAAGTCGTTGATCTTCCTAAATATTTTAAGAACATACTATAAAAATTTCAACTCATTTGGACACTTATAGGTCGTGCATCTAAAGGAGGCAAAAACCATACATTTCAAATTAGTTTTGTATGTCGATTTTTTTTATCCTTGGATGATTGACTTATACTCATCCAAATGAGCTCAAATTTTGTGTGTGGTCTATTATTATTGTAACCATGAAGATCAATGGATTAGAATTTAGAAAAACATGGTCTAGATAGGCAAACACCATTGGGGTGTACAATGAGATTTGTACACTCGAGTGTATTCTAGCCTGACTCTCTCTCTCTGTCTCTGTCTCTGTCTCTCTCTCTCTCTCTCTATATATATATATATATGTATATATGTATATATATATATATATATATATATATATATATATATTGGCACACCTTTCTGCATAGGGTGCTCCTATCTACCCGAATTAGGCTTGATATTTTATGGGTCTTAGATCTACTTAAATAATATTAGTATGATTGTTTGACATGAATTGTTTATGTTTGTGATATTTTGTTGAGAGATTTTTGAGGAAAAAACCCTCATATTGTTTAGCTTCTCTCATGTTCTCTTTGATATCTATTTGTACATTTTATTTCCTTGATAAATTTATTGACTTCATTTTTCTCAATATTGCTCAATCCAAATTTACATGCTCATGCTGCCTTTTTTATGCTGACAACTTCCATCCCATTTTCTCTCATGGGGTATGCTTCCAACCCCTTAGGTGAAGGACATGGTGGACTTGACATGATGGCTTGGACTCACTTAGTGGAGCTGACTCACAAGAGACAGACTTGAAATAGTTTGGACATCCATCTGCCTAGTGAAAGATGTTTCTTTTATATAAACTATAAGTGGGAGATTATTATGTAATCTTACAAAATTGAATATCATCACTACACTTGTTTTCATTACTATCCTTTGGTGTTGTTTACTACACACTTGAAAGAAAAAACACCTATTCCAGCATACTTTTTAGTGTTTAAATTATATGGATTTATTCTTCAATTGAGTAGGGAGTGGATCCCCTCTCGGGTCCCACTCCTTACAACAACACTACTAACATAATGTAGAACTATAGGGTCAAACACATAGGATGAATATGGAAGAGGTATAACCATGGACATGATTGGAAGTGTTCCATAATGAAGAAGTTCCTCGTTAAGTTAATTACTAGTTTTTTAAATTAATCAACTAGAACTATACATGACTTTCTGCAACTGTAGTCGATCATTTAGAGGGTTTGGCCAATTAACCAGATGTTAGACGATTGAGTCATGTAATGAGCTTACCAACTAACAAAATATTAGGGTTACTATAAAGCTAGATGATCTATTAGAGTGACCAGCCGATTGACTAGATAGTACTCAAACTACTAATGTTATTAATCGATTGACACACTTAATGATGCAACTTTCATAATAGTCTAATCGATATAGTTGATCAACTGGACCAACAAACTGATTGGATGACGAGTCTAAGAGTGGTTGCGGAAATTCCTTTTGTGGCCTTTTGTTTCTTAGGTTTATTTCAAAGACCTTATTCTCTGCCTACCCTATTTAGAGGGGCATGACTGTTATGGCTCAAGTTACAAATTTTGACATGTGAGAAAACTTTATTCGTCGTTCCCTGCAAGGGAGAGATAGAATAAGATAGAGAAATTCTAGCATGTTTCCAAGAGGACTACTCCTTCATGTTGCCTCAAGCGGTATGAGATGTGTTGGATCTAGGGCTCTAGAGGGGGTGAATAGAGCTTCAAAAAAAACCTCACAAGATAGATTAGACCTTCAAATTATATCAAATTAAAGCCAATAGATTAAGTGCAATTTGAAGTCCTAACTAACAAGCATAGCAAGGATGAGAGGAATTGATAGCAAGCACATGACAAGGTCATGTAGAGTGGTTCCACTCTCCAAACTATGAGAGAGTCATTCCACTACCGGGAGAGTCAACCTCTAGGACTTTGCAAGTACTTTTCTCTATATTATCACCAACAAGAGTTACAACACAAGACCACCAAAGGACTTACCCATCCAAGCACCAAGAGTACTCCACCTTACCAAGTACTTACCCACTTTGCCAAGAGTTTTCAGCCTTCTCTAAGGTCTTACCCACTCTAGCACAAGTCGTCCACCTTCAAGGACTTCTCTACTCTTCTTGGATCTTTAGCCTTTGCCTTGTCCTTCTCCCAGAGAAGCTCTTCACCTCTTCTTCAAACTTGAAGAAGACTAGAAACAACTCCACCTTCACTTGAAGTAACTTTCTTCACCTTTTCTTCATGGAGGAAAGGGGGTAGGAAAGATGGAGAAGATGAGAGATTTACATGCACAAGGGAGTAGCTCTCCTACAACAGGCATATCTCACTCATAATCACAAAATGAAGTGTAAACTAGAGAGAGAAATGGGCTCAAGGAGTTGCAACACACTCAACTATAGCAAGGACTTAGAATAGCATGAATGAGCAAACTTGGAATGAACTCCAAGGGGTCCTATTTATAGTCGGGGGTGTTCCCTTGAGTGTGGAATCACTTAGGGTCAAAATATAGTCATTTTCCACAATGCAACAGATCTATTTCACCCAAAACAACTCACCAATGGCTATAATCACTTTTTCTGCATTTTCTGTACAGTACATTTGGTCAAGTTCCAATAAAGGTAACTCGGTTGATCAACTAAAAGACAAAGCCAATTTTCAAACTATCAGTCGAGTTTGTTTTGGTAAACTCGACTGATGAGCTAAAATTAGATTTCTCAGTGAGTCGATTAGTCGAGTTATGTGAGTGTACAACTCGACTGATGGGTCATCTTCAGAAAATCCATCATAGGATCGATCGAGTTTCCAACTCGGCCAATGAACAGCCTAGGAAAAATTTTCTAATTTGACTTTTGATTGATTAAACCTTGGTATAAAGTGTCCCTCATATATTTCTCATCTTAGTTACAAGTCATGTCAAAAATACAAGTGATTATAAAAACCATCTAAGGTCATATGGGGTGATTTCTCAAATTGCACACTTGCATTGCATTTGACTTGAATTTGAACAAGTTAGGACTTGTATAATTTGATCCTTTTCATGTACCTAAAGCCTGAAATCAATCTTGAACAAACATATTAGATACATAGGAATGGAATGGTTAAGTCATTATCAAAATACGGGCAATGTATAACTGGTGCGATTCCGCTAGAGGTGCAACACACTATCCGATTTGACCCGACTAGATGCGCCCCATGAGGTCGGAACACACGTGATGGGGATTTTCTTTCAAAATTTAAAAACCTAAATTAACACCTACTCACATTAAAACACTACACCCGCAATCGCACGGGGTCGTGTCATAGTATAGGAAGGTGGCAAGTACAGGGTCGATCCATAGGGAAAAGAGGGGGCGCTAGAGCTAGGTTAGTTTGGCTAGGTTCCTACTGTAGAGACTATGGTTAAGGGTTTAAGGGTGGTTTTGATTGTTAAACTATTATAAACAAACAAGCAATTAAAGGCGAGAATGAAATCTATGTTAACCCTAGGTTAGGTTAAGACTAAGCAAGCAAGGAAAGACTAAGCTAGGTATGAAAAGGCAAGTTACACTAAGGCAAGCAAGAGAGAAGCAAAAGAGAAATTAAAGAGCTAAGCTAGCATGAACAAGGCAAGATCAAGGAAAGAAGCTAACTAAGCAAGAAAAGAACTAATTAAGCTAAGTAAGCACAAAACTAAGGTTTCAAGCAGTAAAGAGATGTATGGGCTGTTTAGGGGTATGAACTTATCACTTAAGTTGGGGGTGACATATGAACATTATGATTCCATTTAGATTATCCAAACCAAACAACAAGTTAGAGTCTAATGAATTAACCTAAGCTACTAACTGGCCATGGATATGTTAGGTTGTGCATAGGGGAACTAGTCCCTAACACCCCCTACTACCCTTACGAGGCTCAATTGGGTTAGGGGTTAGGTTCAATTCAATTAGAGTCTAATCAAGTCTAGGCTTCTATATTAGGCATTCCTAGGGAAATTAGGGGATGAGGGTAGTAATGGGGAGGCGAAATTAGGGGTTTGGGCCCCAATTCCCCCACACTCTAGCCTTGAGAAGGCTCCATGCTAATTGCACTAGAATTATCTAATCTAGATACTTAGATCTCTCACTTAGGTTTAGGGAGATTGATTAGGATGTAGGAAGATGGGAGGCAACCTAGGGATCCGAGAATTAGACCTAGGGGAAAATCCCAAAATTCACACATATAAGCAATTTGCCTAAATTCCTAGGTGATTTCACACACAAACCAACAAGAAATCCATGGAGAGTGAGATGCAAATAGAATATAATCATTAACAAATGGAATTACAATGTTTACATGTCATTTCCCCCCAACATGGTATCAAAGTAACATAATTTCCCCCAAACAGCCCACCCACAGGGGCCTAGCTACTCATAATAAAGCAAAATACAAAAAGAAAGGAGATAGAGGAGAAGTAGCCATGGAACTCGGTGTAGATGAGGAATCCCCTCCCTCCAGCTGCTGCAAGGACGTCCTCCTTCTTATCCTTAGATGGAATGGAGTGGGATGATGGTGGGAAGTGGATGGAAGGCTTAGATATGGGGGGTTATGTGGTGGAAATGGTGAAATGGAATGGATTTGAGGTGGAGGTGAAGTGGAATGGAGTGGGTGGCGATTTGGGGAGCTAGGAGGGGGTAGAAGGTAGTTGGCCTCGTACCCCAGCTGCCACCTAGGTATATATAGGTGTGGGGAGGAAGCACTAGGTCAAGTAGGAGCAAAATGGGCAAAACAATGAAAACTAGGTGAGTTTTGTGAGTAGCACAGCCGTGGTGGGTCACCACGGTCGTGGTGGGTCACCACGGTCGTGGTGGGTAGGGTAGGCCACGGTCGTGGTGGGTAGGCACGGTCGTGGGAATTAAAATGGCTAGATGTCAGGTTGGTGGTCAAATTTGGGCTGAAAAGACCACGGTTGTGGTGGTCACCACGGCCGTGATGGGTTGAGGGTAGCACGACTGTGGTGGGATCTTGTAGCATGGTCGTGCTGCGTGGCACAACCGTGGTGGGAGATGGTAGTACGGTCGTGCTACGTGGCACGACCATGGTGGGTGATGGTAGCATGGTCGTGCTGTGTGGCACGACCGTGGTGGGTGGTCGCAGCACGGCCGTGCGACGTGGCACGGCCGTGGTAGAGTATGCTCTGCAGCTGCTTCGAAATTGAGATTTTTCCTGTGATTTCTTCATTTGCAGCACGATCGTTCTGTGTTACCACGGCTGTATTGGGGGCTTTGCTTGCACTTTGAGCTTCAAACTTTGTTATCCATGGACTTCTTTGCTTAAGCTTGACTCTTGGCCACTAGGGGTAGGTTGGGGGATCTCTGGGGCCTTCTTTGGGCCCCTCCATATCTCTCGTCCATCCAAGTGTGGTCCAAGTACCTGAAAAACATGCAAAAAATGTCCATAAGTGCATTTTACACAAATATGCATATTAAGGGAAATAACATGTAATCTAATAGGTATAGATGTGATTGAAAAGCAAAAAGACACAAGATTAAGCCCTAAAATAGGGCTGAATCACCACCTCAAACTTGAAACATACTTGTCCTCAAGTATGCTCTAACTCAATCTATCTACAAATTTTCCACAATCGAGAAATGACAAATACAATATAAAAGATGATTGTTGCTGAATGGGATCAAAGATGACAAAGTGCATGTATTTCACCTCTCTCCTCTCCTACTTTCATAATCCAACCATGAAAAGAGCACAAAGCATATGAACTTCAAATATAGCGCATAGAATACACAAGTTATCCATAATTCTTCCATAAAGTTTCGGGTAAACCGTTTCATGATGGTGTTAATCAAGGATGACTAGGAGTGTTATTTCACATTCATGCATTCAGTCTTATATTTCAAATCACACCAAAAGACCCACGTGGCTGCGGAAAAGGGCAAAATGAGCTAAGTTTGATGTTTCCTAGCTCAATGGATATGAAAGTGGAAGAAAGGGTTGCGGTAAGATTTTTGGAGTGTTTTTACACACTCATCTTTTCTTTATTTGATTGCTCTTAAATAGGAGCATCCTTTTATTTTGTTTTTGCTTTTCTTTTTCTTTTTCTTTTCTTTTCTTTCTTGCCCTTGGTGTAGATAGGGCATATGGTGGGTAGAGTGAAGCGGAGAGATAAAGATATGGCCACCCAAACTTTTGGAGGTGGCCAAGGCTGATTATGTGCACTAGGGCATCTTTTTATGAGGCGGAGGGGTATGAAGATGGTGGAAGAATAGTCGGGTCAAAGAGGGGTCATTGGTATGATTTTCCACATAAGACATCCTGCATGAAAGTTAATCCAATACTTCATCCTAGATACACACCACATGAATGAACAAGATGAAATTGATATATCAAACAAGTGATTCCACAAACACTAAGCGTTCAAAGCTTGCTCAAGTTCACAATTCAGCCAAATCTATCACAATCATGAGAGAGGTGATGCACATGTAAAAAGTCAAACATTGATACCACTTAGTAATAAAGCATGACATTTCATTTGCACTAGTCAAAGGTCATCATTTTTACTCAAAATAGTAGAGATTGGGTCAAAACACACTTTTTAGACAAGAAATCTCAAATTTGGGAAAAATTGGCCAAAATGGTGCCAAGTTGCCTCCAATCACATCTAAACCTATATTATTAAACTTAAAGCAACAAACAAGCAAATCCTAGCCAAAACATGCAAAAATTACCAAAAATCTACATGATATGCAATGCATGGAAAAAAATAGCAACATTTTTGAAAATTATGCAAAAACAGCAAGGAAGCGAACTACATGCCATGCAAGTATGCAAAACAAGCACACAAAGTATGTATACACAAATATGAGAGATGGTTATATTGTTCAGTCATCTTGAGCAAAAACTTAGAATAAGGAACATAGAAGAAAGTGGGGTAAACAAGGGCTTACCGCCCTACCACCCCAAACTTTTAAACCATGTTGTCCTCAACATGAAATAGAAGCTCAGAATGGTAGGGTAGAGGGAATGGAGTGGTGGTAGATAAATGCCAAGAGGGGAGAGAGATCCCAATTTGTCCATTGAGCAGGGGATAGCCTCCACGACCGTGGTGTGCATTGCGCCCGTTTTGGATTGCATGCAACACGGCCGTGTTGTGTGGAACGGTCGTGCTGATATCCTTTCCGTAGCTTCTCTACTGATTTGCAATTTTCTCTTTATTTTTGTTCTCCTCCTTGTCAATATCATCCATGCATCACTCTCCTTCCAATGTACCTGCCCTAAAATGACATAAACAACAAAAACCATCAAGCATAAAGTGTGTTTGTGTGTGTGTTTTCTTGGAAACTGTAAAAGCAAAGCAATTGTATCAAAAAGTGAAGTTTGGGTGAAAATTTCCCAAACCTATGTAGGTTGCCTCCCACAAGCGCTAAGTTTCATGCCTTCATCCAGGCTTGTTGTTCTTTCACCATCAACCATGGTCCAAAAACAAAATGTGTGCACCCCCATCATAAGCAATCCTCTCAAATGCTTTCCTTGATTGATCTTCCTCCCAAGGGTCATGCGAGCTTCGTAAGTCTTTTTCAGCAATCCTCTCTCCTTGGGGATCATCATCATAGATCTTAATCATCCTTAAGACCCTCATAAATCTCATGCCATAGGTTTTCTCTCTCTTGAGGAATGGGTCTTCATAGGCACCAAAGAAAAGGGTCTCAATCATATCCATTTTCTCATGGGAAGTAGGGGGAGCATGTGATAGTTGTGGTGGTGGCATCGATGTTGATGGCCGTTGGACTTTAGGTGGAGGAGGGCATTGAGGTTGGAAGGTGAGCTGGTAGGAGGGTTGTGGCAATGGAGGTGGTGGCAGTGTGTAAGGCTTAGGATAGCCTTGGAGGTAGGGTAGTGGAGGAGGGAATTGGGGTTGGAAAGTGAAGTGGTGGGAAGGTTGTGGTGATGGAGGTGGTGGGGGTGTGTAAGGCTTAGGATAGCCTTGGAGGTAGGGCGGTGGAGAAAATGGATGGGTTCGTGCATCTTGGCCTTCCATCTTGTCTTCCTCGAATGGCTTGTCACATGCACAAAGCGCAACCAAACAAAAGAGAACAAGTTAGTAAACCAATCTACACAAAGAATGCAAAGAATGACGAATAAAGAATAGCAATGATGAGGACAGTAGGAAAAGTCAAAGCAAAACTAACTAGCTAGGCCGAACACCTCTAGTCCCCGGCAACGGTGCCAGAAAGCTTGGTGGGTTTCTGCTAGAGGTGCAACACACTAGCCGGTTTGACCCGACTAGATGCGCCCCACGAGGTCGGAACACACGTGATGGGTTTTTGCTTTCAAAATTTATAAGCCTAACTTAACACCTACTCACACTAAAACACTACACCCGCAAGTGCACGGGCTTGTGTCGTAGTATAGGAAGGTGGCAAGTATAGGGTTGATCCACATGGAAAAGAGGGGGCACTAGAGCTAGGTTAGTTTTACTGGGTTCCTACTGCAGAGACTAGGGTTAAGGGTTTAAGGGTGGTTTTGATTGTTAAACTATTATGAACAAACAAGCAATTAAAGGCGATAATGAAATCTATGTTAACCCTAGGTTAGATTAAGACTAAGCAAGCAAGGAAAGACTAAGCTAGGCATGAAAAGGCAAGTAACACTAAGGCAAGCAAGAGAGAAGCAAAAGAGAAATGAAATAGCTAAGCTAGCATGAACAGGGCTAGAGTAAGGAAAGAAGCTAACTAAGCAAGAAAAGAACTAATTAAACTAAGTAAGCACAAAACTAGGGTTTCAAGCAGTAAAGAGATGTGTGGGCTGTTTAGGGGTATGAAGTTATCACTTAAGTTGGGGGGTGACATATGAACATTATGATTCCATTTAGATTATCCAAACCAAACAACAAGTTAGAGTCTAATGAATTAACCTAAGCTACTAACTGGCCATGGATATGTTAGTTTGTGCATAGGGGAATTAGTCTCTAACACCCCCTACTACCCTTACGAGGTTCAATAGGGTTAGGGGTTATGTTCAATTCAATTAGAGTCTAATCAAATCTAGGCTTCTATATTAGGCATTCCTAGGGAAATTAGGGGCCGAGGGTAGTAATGGGGAGGCGAAATTAGGGTTTTGGGCCCCAATTCCCCCACACTCTAGCCTTGAGAAGGCTCCATGCTAATTGCACTAGAATTATCTAATCTAGATACTTAGATCTCTCACTTAGGTTTAGGGAGATTGATTAGGATGTAGGAAGATGGGAGGAAACCTAGGGATCCAAGAATTGGACCTAGGGGCAAATCCTAAAATTCACACATATAAGAAATTTGCCTAAATTCCTAGGTGATTTCACACACAAACCAACAAGCAATCCATGGAGAGTGAGATGAAAATAGAATATAATCATTAACAAATGGAATTACAATGTTTACATGTCATTTCCCCCCAACATGGTATCAAAGTAACATAATTTCCCCCAAACAGCCCACCCACAGGGGCCTAGCTACTCATAACAAAGCAAAATACAAAAAGAAAGGAGATAGAGGAGAAGTAGCCATGGAGCTCGGTGTATATGAGGAATCTCCTCCCTCCAGCTGCTGCAAGGATGTCCTCCTTCTTCTCCTTGAATGGAATGGAGTGGGATGATAGTGGGAAGTGGATGGAAGGCTTAGATATGGGATGTTATGTGGTGGAAATGGTGAAATGGAATGGATTTGAGGTGGAGGTGAAGTGGAATGGAGTGGGTGGCGATTTGGGGAGCTAGGAGGGGGTAGAAGGTAGCTGGCCTCGTACCCGAGCTGCCACCTAGGTATATATAGGTGTGGGGAGGAAGCACTAGGTCAAGTAGGGGTAAAATGGACAAAACAGTGAAAACTAGGTGAGTTTTGTGCGTAGCACGACCGTGGTGGGTAGGCACAATCGTGGGAATTAAAATGGATAAATGTCAGGTTGGTGGTCAAATTTGGGTTGAAAAGGCCACAGTCGTGGTCGTGGTGGGATCTTATAGCAGGGCGGTGCTGCATGGCACGACCGTGGTGGGAGATGGTAGCATGGTCGTGCTACGTGGCACAACCGTGGTGGGTGATGGTAGCACGGCCGTGGTGGGTGGTCGCAGCACGGCCGTGCTGCGTGGCACGACTGTGGTAGAATATGCTCTGCAGCTGCTTCAAATTTGAGATTTTTCCTGTGACTTCTTCATTTGCAGCATGACCGTTCTGTGTTACCACGGCCGTGCTGGAGGCTTTGCTTGCGCTTTAAGCTTCAAACTTTGTTATCCATGGACTTCTTTGCTTAAGCTTGACTCTTGGCCACTAGGGGTAGGTTGGGGGAGCTCTGGGGCCTTCTTTGGGTCCCTCCATCTCTCTCGTCCATCCAAGTGTGGTCCAAGTACCTGAAAAACATGCAAAAAATATCCATAAGTGCATTTTACACAAATATGCATATTAAGGGAAATAACATGTAATCTAATAGGTATACATGTGATTGAAGAGCAAAAAGACACAAGATTAAGCCCTAAAATAGGGCTGAATCAATAACTTTGAAGTCAACAAGATGGAGTTCCTCATCTTCTGTGTCGACTACTTAGAGACACAAGCCAGGAGACTATTTTTGCATGGCGTCATCAAATATCGTATGTGCACCACTACAAGCACAGACATAATCATGCTTAGAATATTATCATATTAACTATGTGGCAATGTACACTTTATGTTCCTCGAATACATAATTTTGATGAGGTATGCTCATGGGTTTTGGATTTTTTATTACTTTTCTTGTACATGTTGATTTCCATAAAACCCAACATCTCCCAAAATTCATGATATTAGAATGCTATTGAAGACAAGAGATTAACTATTACCGTATATGTCAACTTAAATCAACAAATCATACACTCCCATACAAAATACCCAAATATATAATGTCATTTACCTTGTGTTCTTCCTCTCTACAAATTAATTTTATCATTCAATATCACAATAGGAGAGCTAACTAGTTAGATACCTTCTTGAAAAAAATTGTGCTACATGAGAACTAACACATTTTTGGATCATAAATTCATCTATCCAGGACAGTTCATGGTGATTTAGGTTTCAAATTAGTGAATGTAATTTGCTTAGTTTAGTTTGATTGCAAGCATGTTGAAGAGATGATATCCCAAACTCTCTAAATTGATTAAAACCTCATCGCATAAGTTTGAATAAATGTCCACGATGGAATTGATGGTTGGTGAGGCTTATGCCTCTAGATGCTGGAGGTATACAAAAATGACTACATGGCTTCAATGGAGTGTTTTTTGGAGACGAGAATGCCAATGCCATTCATAAATAATGGAATTAAGAGGACAAATTCTTCATCACATAACATGACGGAACACACTTGACCCACAACAACATCTCATCCACGAAGATACATTATGCTACAAGGGATGTCAACCATTATGACACATAAGGAGGAAGCTATTTCAGGATAATTTCGTACCCACCTTGACTTGCCATAGCTTTCTACACCTATATGTTTATTTATGGTTCAATATAGCTTAGGTTTCACACATAGAAAATAATGCGGAGGAGAAGAAATAGGAAATTGTAAAATTTATTATATTACAAAGAAGGTGAAATTTCCTATAGGAAAACACAACCACTTTTTCCCTTCCTAAATTGGCCGGGAATGGAGGGAAAGAGTGACTCTCACTTAAAATCTTTCCTCTCTCACTTTGCCAATATAATGTAAAGAAACTTTACTTCTTAATTTATGCAACGACATAAAAGTTTTCCTATTTTCTCTTTACCTTTCATGTACTTAAGTTGCAAACATTTTTTTTGTGATTTCCTCCTCTTCTCTATTTTCCTATACTCATAACAAAGAAACTAATTTCTCTTTCTCATTTTTTACATATTACATTTCTTTTCTTTCACCTTTATTTAACTCCCATGTACAAAGACAATCTTGAGGTTGAGAATTTGTAACAACGACAATTCAGATATGGTGAGTACAATATTTTTCAGATACGAGTTGGGTTCAAATGTCTTAGTTTTAAATAAATAAGGAAGTCCGTTCAAAGTAGCATTGACGGACCCTTAAGCGGTCCGCGAACCCCTGTTGTAGTCGGACCGTCGAGCTGTATAGTCTCCATAACCCGTGTTTGAAATTTCCTTGTAGGTGTGACCGTGTGAGTCCGCGTGCTCCTCCTTCGACGCAATTGGCCGCCGTCCCCACTGCCGTCTCCAACTCTACCGTCCAAAGAACATTCCGGAAGCTCGAGTCTCGGGCTATAAAGTAACCACGTCGCCCAGAAAGACTCCCCCTCTCCAACCCTAGAGCGTAGAGAACCTATTCTTTCGGCAGCGCGGTCTGCCTGCTCCAACCCTTAACGAGTTCTCTCCGCTTCCCGCTCCTCCTCTTTTCTGCATAGTTTTCTAGTTTCATCACAAGAGGGAAGATGTCCGGGAAGGGAGAAGGCCCTGCGATCGGTATCGATCTCGGCACAACCTACTCTTGCGTCGGCGTTTGGCAGCATGACCGCGTCGAGATCATCGCCAATGACCAGGGCAACCGCACCACCCCATCATACGTCGCCTTCACCGACACCGAGAGGCTCATCGGCGATGCCGCAAAGAATCAAGTCGCCATGAACCCTATCAACACAGTTTTCGGTGAGATTTTCGACCCCTCTTCAGATTTCTGTTTCGCTTGTAGGAAGTTGTTGAAAGTTCATGAATGTACTCGTTTTTACATAAAACTTGTTTTGATCTATGGATTTTAGATCTCGCAGAATATGGTTGATTTCGATGTATACAATTAGATCTATGCTCTCAAGCGGCTTTGATGCTTCTACTTTGTTAATTGATATTTTTACTTGGATCTGACATAATAGTTTGACCGACGTGTTGACTCATGCTGTCTTGTTGATTGATCGATGCAGTATAGTAATACCACAGATAATTTATAGTTCCAAATTATACGGGCATGCAATTTATGACCAGCCAAGTTGCCCTTTGTTTATTATATGTCTCTACCCTAAACTATGCTTTTTTTGCCCTGGCGAATAAAAAACTAACGCACTTATATCTTTGTTTATCTTACTCCACAGTTGTCTATAAAAATGCACTAAACAAAGCTCATGTACTTCAAAATTCCTATTCCTAATGAGTTCAGTATTGTTTCCAATTTAATGTGTAGACTCCAGCCTATGCCTTCCACGCGAATTGCCGTGATATGTTAGAAGTCTTTCAAATTTTAAATATGGAGATTTGGAACTTATAAAACCCTTGTTTTGGTGCTATACAGTCATATCACATATTTCATGTATTTCAATCTTCCAAATAATTTTAGTATTATTTCCATATACTGTGTAAACTCCAGTGTATGCTTTCCACGCCAAATGCATTGTAGTCTTGTAAAGTTGTGACCTTGGCTACGTTCTCGTTAGTAAAAAAATTATTTTATTTTATTTTATTTTGACACACAGTGAGTAACACATAATTAGCATGCTACCCTTTGAACTTTTCTCTGATTTGAATCGTGATAGCAAATAGTTTTTGCAATTCATTCGTTTTGGAACAGACTAAAGGTCCACCTCAAATACTCTTCTATAATTAAAATCGAGTATGCATAGTTTTTTTCTGAATTTCATGATAGTTGATATTGCATTCGATTATATCTGTTAATGTTACTTGGATGTTTCTATAAATTAGTGTCCAAAGATACTGTTCGTTTTGAATACCATCATTTGTTTGCTGTTCTTCTCAACTGGTGTAATATACGCAATGTAGATGCAAAGCGATTGATTGGTCGTAGAGTTAGCGATGCCTCTGTTCAGAGTGACATCAAGCTTTGGCCGTTTAAGATTGTTGCCGGGCCTGGTGACAAGCCAATGATTTGTGTTCAGTACAAGGGTGAGGAGAAACAGTTTGCCGCTGAGGAAATCTCCTCCATGGTTTTGATCAAGATGAGGGAGATTGCCGAGGCTTACCTTGGATCTGTAATTAAGAATGCTGTGGTCACTGTCCCTGCCTACTTCAATGATTCCCAGCGTCAGGCCACTAAGGATGCTGGTGTCATTGCTGGGCTGAATGTCATGCGTATTATCAATGAGCCTACTGCAGCTGCTATTGCATACGGTCTTGACAAGAAGGCAACCTCTGCCGGTGAGAAGAACGTTCTCATCTTTGACCTGGGTGGTGGCACTTTCGATGTTTCCCTTCTCACTATTGAAGAGGGTATCTTCGAAGTCAAGGCAACAGCTGGTGACACTCATCTTGGTGGTGAGGATTTTGACAACAGGATGGTCAACCATTTCGTCCAGGAGTTTAAGAGGAAAAACAAGAAGGATATCAGTGGAAACCCAAGGGCTCTCAGGAGATTGAGGACAGCTTGTGAGAGAGCGAAGAGAACTCTCTCATCAACGGCTCAGACTACCATCGAAATTGATTCCCTGTTTGAGGGTATTGATTTCTACTCTACCATCACCCGTGCCAGATTTGAGGAGCTTAACATGGATTTGTTCAGGAAGTGCATGGAGCCAGTTGAGAAGTGTTTGAGGGATGCCAAGATGGACAAGAGCACCATCCATGATGTCGTCCTTGTTGGTGGCTCCACTCGCATTCCAAAGGTGCAGCAGCTGTTGCAGGACTTCTTCAATGGGAAAGAGCTCTGCAAGAGCATCAACCCTGATGAGGCTGTTGCCTATGGTGCTGCAGTTCAGGCCGCTATCCTGAGTGGTGAGGGTAATGAGAAGGTGCAAGACTTGCTTCTTCTGGATGTTACCCCACTCTCACTCGGTTTGGAGACTGCTGGAGGTGTGATGACTGTCCTCATTCCCAGAAACACCACCATCCCCACCAAAAAAGAGCAAGTCTTCTCCACATACTCTGACAACCAGCCCGGTGTGCTTATCCAGGTGTACGAGGGTGAGAGGACAAGGACCAGGGATAACAATTTGCTTGGCAAGTTTGAGCTATCTGGGATCCCCCCGGCACCTCGTGGTGTCCCTCAGATCACTGTGTGCTTTGACATAGATGCCAATGGTATCCTCAACGTGTCTGCTGAAGACAAGACCACTGGGCAGAAGAACAAGATCACCATCACCAACGACAAGGGCAGGCTGAGCAAAGAGGAGATCGAGAAGATGGTTCAGGAGGCTGAGAAATACAAGTCAGAGGATGAGGAACACAAGAAGAAGGTTGAATCCAAGAACTCCCTTGAAAACTATGCCTACAACATGAGGAACACCGTGAAGGATGAAAAGATTGCTTCAAAGCTGTCTGATGCTGACAAGAAGAAGATTGAGGATGCCATTGATGGTGCCATCCAGTGGCTGGACAGCAACCAGCTTGCAGAGGCTGACGAGTTTGACGACAAGATGAAGGAGTTGGAGAACATCTGCAACCCCATTATCGCCAAGATGTACCAGGGTGCTGGCGGTGACGTGGATGAAGATGGTCCGGCTCCTGCTGGTGGAAGTGGTGCTGGTCCCAAGATTGAAGAGGTCGACTAATTTGATCGATCCATCTTTTAGTAGGTATATATTTAGTTACAATTTTTAGTTATGCTGCAACTTCTGGTCCTTAGTTTGGAGAACCGATCATGTTTCGTAATTTGTCTTTGCCCTCGAAATTCCTAGAAGGGCATAAATATTTTGTTATTCGATACTATGTGGTTCGGCTCGCTATTTTTGAATTTGGTTGACTGGATGGATATTATTTATGGATGGTATTGGGCAGATATGCTGTGCTATTTTTTTTATTTAGATTAGTAATTCTTGTCATAGGAAGTTCTGTGTTTGGCTCAAAGTTCTGTGTTAATCTCTTCTCATCATTTACCTTAGCTATGAAAGCGAATAGAGAAACGGTAATATGCTAGCCTGCTGTGATTTGTTACTTTTTCCATTTACTCTTTAGGTCAAAGTAATATGGAGCTGTTAAACAGATGTCCGTGTGATTCCTTTATCCTGAATATTTTTTACCTTATGCAAGGTTTGTTTTAAAGAGGGTGTACGCTGTTGTTGCAATGTTTTTAAATGGTAGTGCACAGATGCATTAATGGATTGTCGTTTTGAGTCAGCGAGTCATAAGTTTTGCGACGAGAAAATAGTTAAAGTAACCACTGCACCTTGCCGAGATGATCCAGACTTCTGATCTGTTCTGCAAGCTGCAGTGTGTTGTGAGATTAATGCCTTGACGGATGCGAGGACTCATCCAGAATTCTTCTATATTTTATAATGGCTTGCTGCATGGATTTCTCACCGCTGTCTGCGTAGCTTGTATTGTTCTCGTTTTACCGATGTTACTTCGACTGAAGTAGTTCCTCGTTCAAATACCTTTTTCTGTATACTATTTTTGAGATTGTTTTACGGATGTTATTTCGCCTCCGTTGCAAGTCTCTTCGGCTTCTAAGTAGTAGTTCCGTTGCGGTGACTAGAGGTTGGGTGGGTCTACCATTTTAACAGTAAACAACGAAGGTATCCGTAGTTGGTGCGCAAGTAGATGTGGTGCATCAAGTGCATATTGCTGCTTCTAGCTCACTGGTGAACGCTGTGTGCTTTGTTGTTTAAATGGAGAACGTCTCTGGCTGCTGGCCTTTGGTCATGTATCAGCATGTCTACTTGGTCTTCAATCTTTATTTTTTGCCGAGCGGGTGGAGTTGGTCGTTTGAGTTTGAGTAGAAAGATCGTTCTCCGGCGCATGTTGGATACTTTGGTGTTGCTGGCCTCTGCCACTTCTGACTTCTTGCTTGATATTGTTGCTTGATATTTCTCGTGGACGTTGGGTTGCTAGTTTCTAATTATGGATGTATTGCAGCTCCATACGAATTACATCATAGTTACTATCTCGTCCGATTGTTCTCAAGTAGTCAAAACAATTGCTGCTAATCGTAGGTTTAAACGCTATCACGTTGCTGCACGCCCAGGCACATTAGAAATCAAGTGTCAGTGCATAGCGGTGTGCTCAAGTAAGCAAGTTTGAAGTAGGGTACAATACAAACTTTTTTTGTTGAAGCAAAAACATGACTTTTGAATGTCTATCAAACAGCCGTGAGCAAACATAAGCTCGTTGCTTTTTGTTTTCCTGGAATTTGAGCCTAGTACTCTATCCATTTATTCACTTGACCAAAAAAAGGGTAAATGTCGAATTTTTCACCTTCCAAAAAGTGTTCAACCAAGTAACCACTAGTTTGAGCAGTGATGATTACCATCCGCCCCTGCGGTCATGCTTTGGCTGCGTTGTCAGATTCCCTGACGAAATTAGCAGATCTGAGCTCATTACAATTTTTTTAAAAAAGTAACCATTATTTTTGAGAAAACTAAGTAATCGTTCATATTTGAGAAAATTATCAATTATCAGCCACAAGCATACAGTTCAATGTTCGGAGATGATCCAAATCGGAATTAGCTCCTACTTGGATTAGACTCTTGTCTTTCTTGCAATATGACAAATCAGACAAAATCCAAGTCCAAGACGCATATGCAAAGTTCCAAATTCCTAAAGCATAGCCAATTTAGATGAGCTGACGGATTATGAATTATCTCAACAGGAAATAGAGGTTTGTTCTTTTTTGAATTTCAATGCAGCCCCAAGAATAGACGGGAAAATTTACCAATTGTGTACCGAAGTGTCGTTAAGGTTGGTGTTCAAATTTAGGTACACAAAATGGAAGCTAGTATTAGGTGATTCAAGCTGTGGCTAGACTCTTTAACGTTCCATGTTGCTCCCTGCATAATATATATTACTGGACTCCTACCTGGAGCGGCAACATGTAACAAGATAATCGTAAGGTAAGATGTGCGCATAAAGTAGACCCTTATCATGACCTAGATTGTTTTATAGAAAATTAGGTCGAACGCACCCATCTTGAATTATTATTTTAAATCAAATGCTCGCCGAGAAATAGCAGTATTTTCACATCCAGAGTTTGTATAAGTTGTGGTGGGTTATGATGCCCCTAACAACGTTTCTTTATGTTAATACCCTTTGAATGCCATGATACCATCCTATGTGCTATTTATCACGCATTGATATGTATTTATGTCCATTTGAACGTGAATATAATCTAGATGTGGCACATCGCCCTTAATGAGATGCACTTGTTTCGTTGTTCTTATACTAATGTTCGATTGATCATTTGAATTTTCAACATTACCCGTAAAACATATAGATAGACAATCGTGAGAGAAAAAGATTCCCTAATGTTGTTTATTTGGTTAGGCTTGCTATACTTGATGGTGTAGTTTGGCTGGCATTGTAACACCCGGGCCTTAACAACGCTTTAACAACATACTTTTTCCTCAGTCACGCGCAAGTCGGGGTCAACTTCCCGACTGGTCACCCATCCTAGTACTACTCCAAGCTGAGCACGCTTAACTATGGAGTTATTTAGTGATAGGCTCTCGGAAAACGAGGTGCACCTTGATGATATGGGTAGTCCAATCATTCCTTTTAAGATCATGTTATCCAAGGCCTCAAATCCTGGTACGCTACAATCTCCCCACTTAGACTCTTGACGTCCTCGTCAAAGTTCAACTATATGACCTTATAATCTTTTCTTCATTTTAGTATAGACCCAAATGACCCGTATACACCCAGCTCCCGACCACGACTATCAACGCAAGGGTGACTTCATCAACTCGGATAGCCTTTTCCAACATGCGTGGACCGCACGGCTCAAAGACTGGCATGCCACATGCCCATGTGGGTCCCACTTACTGGAGCGGTTATGGCTCTGATTATGGCTCTGATACCATTTGTAAAGTAGAGTTTCATGAATGACGACTGTTCCCACAGACCACCACTAGCCTTAACAACACACTTTTTTCCTCACTCACACGCAAGTCGGGGTCAACTTCTCGACTGGTCACCCATCCTAGTAGTACTCCAAGCTGAGCATGCTTAACTATGGAGTTCTTTAGTGATGGGCTCCCGGAAAACAAGGTGCACCTTGGTGATATGGGTAGTCCAATCATTCCTTTTAAGATCATGTTATCCAAGACCTCAAATCCTGGGACGTTACAGACATAATCTCCACTTCCATTAGTTGATATAAGATATACACATCAAGCTAATGATAACATCTGTCATTGTGTATTTGTTCTTGGCCATTGTGTAAGTGATTTAGTACAAAAATAGTAGTGGCAGTGGACACCAGGACTGGCGGGCTTCACAACTTCCAAGTCTCTACATGTTGAGCTAGTTGTAGGTATGTTCCTCTGCTATGAATATTAAAAGATGTATAATTTTACACATTACTACCATTATTTGTAAAGTGTTTATCTAAATTCAATCTAATTGAATTACTTATTAGATTGTAATATCAAATTACACTAAGGGCTAGTTTGGTTGGGTGCAGTGGGGTGTTGTTTAGTGAGTTTGCAATGTATAAATGTACATCAAACACACACTTTGTTGTCTGACTACACCTACCAAACATGCCCTAAAATGGATAAGCCAACTACTAGTTAAAAGGGTACGACGACATGATAAAATTGATTGTGTATAGTTATGTTATGGTAAAAATAAATTGGAACTTAGTTCTGGGACTTTCCAAGATAGGTACTTGTTTTAGACGGTGCCCTAACCATGAGGTCTAAAACTTAGTCTTTTCATAGTTTTCCATTGATTCAATCTTTTGCACACTAAGTGCTTTAGGATTGTTGTCTACTATAATAGGAAAATGTGTAGGTGCTACTCCCTATGAATTTTACAAAGGTTTTCCTATTTATTTTACAAAGGTTTACATCACACGTCACATACATAATAATTTAGCACACTTGCAATATGCTTATCAAAATAAGTTACATGTAAAATTACTTATATAAGTATAGAACAACATATTCAAACTCCAATAGATTAGCATGTACTAGAAGAAAAACCAATAAAATAAATGTAAGATAAAAAAGAATGACACGCTTGTCAGTATTAAAATATAATTGTTCAAAGTCAAAAATTTACATGAATTCCAGTGAGTAGGAATGCAATAAGGTTGGTATGCAATGCCATGCAATGGTCATGCACTCATGTTATTGGTCATAACGGTTAAAGATATTCCACATGTGTCCACAAGAGATGGAAGATTGAGAACACATGGTCCGATGTGTTACACCTTTATTACACCGTCCTTGACATAATGTTTTACATTGTTGTGAGTTTTACCAAAGCTCTAACATAGTAGGATAAAAATTCATGCGTGGATTTTGATTACTAAGCAAAATCTTAAATATATGAACATTAATCCAAAAAATAATGGTTCAATTTTCACTAGGAACTGAGTGGCTCATGGATCAAACCATGTGCCAATATTTGTCTATACTGTATAAGAAAGTATATAGAGAAATTACTCTTTAATTTTCTTCTATTTTTAAAAATTATGAACACTCAATCGATCCCGGTCCATCACATATAGAAAATAACATAGGAGCACTATCCATTTTTTATACTTTTAATTATACTTTAGTCGTTTATTCTAAAAATGCATTTATGCAGAAGTGTAGAAGTGTTTGAACTAATTTTTGCTTATAGTTTTTGAATCTACATAATGATCTTTGTGTATTCTAACAAGGCTATATGAATGGTCGTACAAGGGTCGAATGCAACTTTGTCTTTAATTTTTATAATTGTAGATTGATCATTGTCTTACTATATATATAAGGTCATAGTAAAAGTTGCATGTAAATTCTACCTTTACTTTTTTGAATGAATAATTGGGCCTTATGTATTACAATAAAGTTGTATGTTCAATCTCAGTGGGAATTGACTCCTACAAGTAATCATATTCACGCTGTCGTTTTGCATGTTTTATGATTGAGAGTATAGAGCAACATAGGTTGATGGAGGTTGTCACTTCAAAGTGACATTGAGAATGATCCACAAAGTGACGTTGCAAATTTCAAGATGCAAATTATCTTTTATCAATTGCTTATCTTTTTAGTGAATTATTTAGTCTTAACAATGTGTCTAGTATACATCAGTCAAAGCAAGTTTCAATCGATGTATTTTCCTTCTAGCATACCTTACTTAGAATGTAGTTACCTATTAACTCTTTTTTTCCTTCTTTAGCTAAATAAGGCAAAATTAACACCGCATTTACTATTGCCAAAGTAATGTATGGCTATTGCAGTAAACGTTGTTGTGGCTATTATTCTAGGACAATATTCACAATAGCTTGTTTGTTATGTTGTAGTGTGAAAATGAAGACCATAAACATCAAATCTATAAGCATATACTGAAGAACCTAATCTAATTTTGAAGTGTAAATTACGTTGGCATACAGAAGATTCTAATATATAACATCCATGTTGATCATTAAAACCCCCAATCCATCAAATTTTCCTTGATTATTTCAAGATCCTCGTCTTCCCTTTTGTACATTTATATAATAAAAATCCTTTCATGACAAAACTTACTTGTCTCCACTCTTATCTGTGTGTGTGGGGGGGTGTGGAGGTGGGGGGGAGAAATGGTTAAAAATGTATATGAACAATTTTCCTCATGTCCCCGCTATTTCCTTCCCTCCACCTCCTTCCCCCGTCACTCTGTGTAACCAAACAAGTGAACAACCTAAACCTTTTCTCCTCTCTTCCCCTATGAATCAATCCTCTCCTACCAAACAATCCATTAGTTGAACAAAACTAGGTACCCATATTTGGATGAAATAACACCCGTGACCTTGATCTAAAACCGAGAATACAAAGTTAATTACAAAGTTGTTTTTCCGTCATTCAAATATCAGAGTAGAATTGTGAATCTTTAACATTTGATCGATTTGTGGTGTAGGTTCAAATCAAGCCATGGCCACCTCTAGCAGATGAGACGTAGCTAGTGGAATTATTAGCCGTAGATGTGTACGGTGGAGTTTGTTGGCAATGGATACCTATCTACTATTGATAGGTGTAGTGATTTATCATATATGCTGTTGGAACCAATTAGTCGGCACAAATATTCATATAGCAAGTAGGAGGCTGATTGTTGTAGTGTTCACTTCTACTCATTTGTGCCATATGATACGGTATCATACATGTAGTGAAAACTCCTACCGTAAATACTACTAACTCCTTTCACTGCTGCTGTCTAACTACGGGAGGATACACATGGTATTACAACGTCACATAATAAGAAAATTCTCAAATTTTAGTCCGTTTTAGTATATGTAGTAACATAAAGCAATTTCCGAGGCAAATCGCTACCACTTTTCTTTTGTCTTTGACGTATTTACTGTTTAGGGTGTTGGCCGCTCACTCTAGATGTAATTTCACATTTACGATGCCTCCAGCACGTACAAATGGAAACATCATCCTACAATTGTCTACTACATACGAATTTATATTAAATCCACAAAACCTGTTATTAAAATATTGACAACTGTATTTATAGCTCGTGCTTCAACATATTCTTTATATATATTATTTTTATATATATTATTTCTAACATGTATTTTTATATCCGAGGCACATAAAAATAATATAACAAACACACAACTACAAGAACACCAAGATTTTATGTAAAAAAAACCCACAATGTATGAGGGAAAAATCACGGGGTCAAAATCCGACGAAAAAATATACTAATAAATAAATTTCAATGTTCTTCCCCAATTTTGACCCAAAACTTGAGGAATATAGAGCAAAAGAAAGAGATACAAATAATACTGAATCAATACGTCATCATACCAAAAGGCCTCCCGGAAAGACACCCTTTTGTAAAAAAATATCCGGGTGGAACAAAAATATTGGTTGTGATGGACAACTCAGTTAGACCGGAGAAAAGAACTAGAGCGGTATCACCTTTTTTCCTCTCCCTTCTTTCTTCTTTCTTCCTTAGCCTTTTCTTTCCGTCGTGTACTGAGAACAATGCAAAGACGGCTGCACTTTTCTTTTTCTTGTTCAGCGGCCTATCCCTTGCGGCTGTGTGGATGGGGGTATTAATACCCATTCCTCACGATTGTAGTAATGCCCTAAAGGGATGCCCATAATTGGGCTGGAACCAACAGGGCCGTAGGCCCAACAATCTCCTCGTCCAACCTAAAGGAGAGACTATCCAAATGACTCCTTAGATGGAGTCCAATCCGGCGAGCTCCTTATAAGTAGTAGTAAGTTTCTTTGTAGGAACTGTCTTTGTCAGCATGTCAGAATGATTGTCGTTGGTGTAAAATTTCTTCAGCTTCAACTGGTCATCATTGGTAGCTTCACGCAACCAATGGTATCTCAGATCAATATACTTTATCCTGGAGTGAAAAGAAGAATTCTTGCTCAAGTCCATGGCACTGCGACTGTCACAGTAGATAATATACTTATCCTGTATCAAACTTAGTTCTTGTAAGAAATGTTTGAGCCAAATAATTTCTTTTCCTGCTTCACAAGCTGCGATATATTCTACTTCAGGAGTAGATAAAGCAACACACTGTTACAATTTAGACTGCCAACTAATAGCCCCCCCTGCAAAAGTGAACAGAAACCCTGTGAGAAACTTGTAAGAACTGGTGGTGCCCCGTCAAAGCATAAGCTAACACTATATATACCTCTCAAATATCTGAATATCCATTTAACAACATTCAAATGCTCCTTACCAGGGTTAGATAAAAATCTGCTAGTCACACCAACTACATGTGTAATATTAGGCCTAGTGCACACCATAGAATACATAAGACTTCCTACTACAGAACAGTAGGGTATGTGAGCCATCTCTTGCTTTTCCTGCTCAGTAGAAGGAGATTGTTTTCTACTCAGTTTGAATTGACTGGCTAAAGGAGTCTCAACTGGCTTCACCCCTTCATGTTGAACCTATCAAGTACATGCTCAACATATTCTCTTGTGACAACTAAAGTTTCTTTGTTTTCCTATCACGCGTGATGTCCATGCCAAGAATCTGTCTGGCTGGTCCTAGGTTTTTCATATCAAAAGACTTAAGGAATTCCTTCTTCATCTTGGCAATTTTCTAAGCATCTTTTCCAACAACTAACATATCATCAACATAAAGTAAGAGAATATTGAAATTGTCACATAAAAATCTTCTGAATCAAACACAATGATCTGCCTCTGTCCAGTGGTAACCTTGCTTAAGCATGAAATTATCAAACTTTTTGTACCAATGCCTTGGTGCTCATTTCATCCTATATAGACTCTTCTTCAATATGTAAATCATGTGTTTTTTTACCTTTCACTGCAAATCCTTCAGATTACTATATATAAATCTTTTCCTCTAGCTCACCATAGAGGAAGGCTATCTTCACATCAAGCTACTCAATATCAAGGTCTAAGCTAGTTGCCAAGCCCAAAACTGTGTGAGTGAAGTCATCTTCACCACTGGAGAGAATATCTCATCAAAGTCAATGCCCTACTTTTGCCCAAAGCCTTTCACCACACGTCTAGCTTTGTATCTCACAGTGTTATCACTCCCATATTTCTTTATCTTGAAGACCCACTTATTTTTTAAGGATTTTCTACCTTCACGAAGCTTGCATAACTCATAGGTATCAATTTTCTTCAATGAGTTCATCTCATCTTTTATTGCATACAATCACTTATCTTTTTCTTGATGAGACTTTGCTTCCTCGTAGGCTTCTAGCTCCCCCTCTTCTGTAATCAATGACCATTCTGAATCAGAATATTTAGTAGATGCCCTTTTCTCTCTAGTAGACCTCCTCAGCTGTGGACCTGTTGGATCTACTAGTTGATATTTCCCCCCTGCTCAAGAACCTCCTCATCATGGACGCTACCTATACCAGGATCATCCTCTTCCATATCATCATGTGAGATATCATCATCCTCAACATGGTCTATATCAGCATTCTACTGTACTGGAGAGGGAACTGACACATCAATCATAGTATCATCTTTTACCTGCTCAGGCTATGTCATCACTGTGTCAAAAAATATCTGGTCCTTAAAGAAAATCACATCTATGGATCTGATTATCTTCTTCTTTTCTGGGTCCCAAAGCTTGTAGCCAAACTGCTCATCACCATAGCCAAAAAAATACAAGGAACAAATTTGTCATCAAGTTTCTGCCTCTGCTCCTTAGGAACTGTGCAAATGCCTTATACCCAAACACTCTAAGGTGAGAATAAGAAGCTATCTTCCCTATCCACACACTCTCTAGAGTGTCAAAATCCAAAGGAACCCATGGTGACATGTTAATCAAGTAGCAAGCAGTGTTCACAGCCTCTTCTCAAAACTCCTTAGGTAGTTTTACATTCTTCATCATGTATCTGACTTGCTCCATAATGGTTCTATTCATTCTTTCAGCCAAACCATTGTGTTGTGGGGTACCAGGAACAATCTTCTCATGTCGTATGATAGATCCTTCACAGTAAGACCTGAACTCCTTGGAAGTATACTCACCTCCATTGTCAAAATGAAGACACTTAAGCCTTTTACCTGTCTCCCTTTCAACCATGACATGAAACTTTTTGAAAGTATCAAACATCCGATCTTTCCTCTGCAAACAGTAAACTCATACTTTCCTAGATGTGTCATCAATAAAAGTAACAAAGAATATGCTTCCACCCAAGGTGTTGACTTTCATAGGACCACAAAATCAAAATAAATATTGTCTAACACATTAGACTTCCTCTCACATTGACCATTGAACTAGACTCTTTTTTGCTTTCCAAGCAAACAACTTTCACAGGGGTCAAGAATCACATTCTTACCATAGGGAATCAAATCTTTATTTGCAAGCACCTGTAAGCCTTTTTCACTCATGTGCTCAAGCCGCTTGTGCCGTAAATCTGGAGAACTAGAGTTATCCACAACGTTGACACTGTTAGTGCAAACCTTTATATTTATCCTATACAAAGTGCAGTAAAGTTTGCCTCTAGCCACAACCAACTGTCTCTTAGTGAAAACGTTTTCTATTAGTATATATATTTTACTGTGTTGTGATGTTTCTTACTTAGTGTATTTTGGCTTTTGTCTTTGTAGCCTCTTATACTTTTATCCCATATTGCCTAGATCTACTTTATGTCTCACTCTCTTGTCTTATACAAGAGAGAGCCATGTACTTGTTTTATTCACTCAATAAGAAATAGTCTTTAGTATTTTAGATGGTATCAGAGCCTCCCGATCCTCCCTAAACCCCTCCCTCCTAAACCCTAACACCATGCCCACATAGCCCCTAGCCGCCACCCCCTTTTTCTTTTTTTATTTGCTTCTGTCGCCGCCCCCCCTCCCCTACCGCCTCCGGCCTCCTCAATCCCTGCCGCCGATGCCCTCACCTCCTCCACCCCACCAGCCCCTTCTCCCTGCTCTCCCTTCTCCACCCCAAATACCTCTGCCACCATCTCCACCCACCCCACCAGCCCACCACCACTCCTCCTTCCCCTTCTCACACCATCCACCCATCCTCTTCCCGTTGGTCTCCAGACATCTTTAGACACATTTTAGTTCTTCCACGTTGAAGACGTTAACTCAGTTCTACTCTCTGCCTGCCTACGCCTCATGGTGGGGTAATTTTTACTCCATGTTGGCATATGTTCTTCTATATTCCTTGATTCCCCTATGTGAGTTCCTGAGATCCGATGCTTGGATCTCCTACTCCTATCTTGTACGCCCAGCCGTTGTGCCTCTAGATCTACCTATGTATTGGGTTTTTGTTGTTGTCTGCTTCTGGTGACTGCTACATTAACCTTCACCTTGCTACTGCTGCCTTCGTCCTTGGTTCACACTGCCTACTTTCATCATGGTGACCACAGACGTTCCCCGCAACTTGTGTGTCACCACTGTCAAACTGGATGGCTCCAACTATCATTTAGGGGCAGCCTCCTTTGAACTTATGTCAAGGCTCAAGGACGCTTCTCGCATCTGTCTACCAAAGGTCCAACGACTCCTGCTATAGATGTTGATGACAAGACGAAATAGGCCTATGATCTTTGGTCTAAAGAAGATTATGGCGTCATTACCTGGCTGGTTCACAAATGCATTTCTCTGGTTTTGAAAATATTTGTACTTCTGGTCGTCTACCTCTGTGCTCTGCATTATATGTTCCTAAATTTCCAATTAACTTATTATTTGTCAGTCAGACTGTTACGAACCTGCGTTGTTCTATAACATTTGACCCAGATGGTGTTATCTTTCAGGAGATGTGTACGATGATGAAGATTGGTTCAGGCCATGAGGGACCAGACAACTTATACTACCTGGATGTACCAAGGATTGCTGCGCTTCTAATTTCTTCTGTGACGGGCATCCAATGACACTATCAGTTCGGACATCCGTCAGTGGCCAAATTGAAGAACATACTTCCTGCTATTTCTGATTCTATTTTTCATTGTAAAACTTACCAATTAGGAAAACAGACTAAGTCTACCTTTTCAAAAAAGTTATGTATTGGCTTAAAACAGTCTTTTGATATAGTGCATGCTGATATTTGGGGCCCACGTTTTGTTCCCAGTGTCTCTGGTTTCTGATACTTTATGAGTTTTATTTTCTAGAACCACCTGGATATTCTTGTTAAAAGATCAGTCTAACATTCTTGATATTATTACTATTTTTTTTCTTCTTCTGAAATATGTACCCAGTTTAGTAAACCTATAAAAATCTTTCACACTAACAATGCCCTTGAATTCATGCAAGCCTCAATCAGTCTTTTTTATGGCAAACTGGGTACTATTCACCAAACCTCATGCGCTTATACTCTGCAATAGAATGGAGTTTTCGAACGCAAAAATCGGCATCTTCTTGATGTTGCTCGCACTCCCCTATTTCACTACCATGTTCCCCATTGTTTTTGGCCCGAAGCTATTTCTACTGCATGCTATCTTATCAATCGCATGTCATCTTTTGTTCTTGGAAATCAAGTTCCATATCAAATTCTATATCCTAATGCTCCATTGTTTTCTATCCCCCTTGGATTTTTGGAAGCACATGATTTGTTAAAAATATGTGTCTTGGATTAACTAAACTTGATCCCCGAGCCATCAAGTGTGTCTTCTTAGGGTACTCTAGGACACAAAAAGGGTACCGCTGCTATGACCCGGTTGGAAAGAAATGGATGGTCTCAGCTGGTGTCGTCCTTTTTGAACATATGTCGTTTTATGCCTTTGCTGATTCTTCTTTAACATCAGATTTATTTACGGATACACCTTTACCTCTGATTGATGCTACTGATTCATCAGATACCACACATGTTGTTGCTCCTCCACTGAACGTTTATCATAGAACACCGAAGGCTCCAACTCCCTCCATGGTCCCTCAAGATCCTTCATCCTCGATGGCAGATCCACTTCCATCTTAGGTATTTTTTGACTTAGATATACCTATCAGCTTACGCAAAGGTACTCGAACTTGTACACAACATCCCATTGGGAATCCATGTACCAGTGATCACTTGGGAACTAATTTTGCAAATTTCACATCTGCTCTTTCTACTGTATCTATTCCTAAGAATGCTTCTCAGGCTCTTAAGCACCCAACTTGGCATCAAGCCATGGAATCTAAAATGCAGGCCCTTACTGAACGCAACACTTGGCAGTTAGTTGATCCTCCTATTGGTTGTTCTCCAGTTGGCTATTGATAGGTCTTTGCAATCAAATATCAACCTGATGGGACTATTAAATCTCTCAAAGCTTGTCTTGTTGCCAAAGGATATACCCAGACATATTATGTGGATTACTTTAAGACCTTCTCACCGGTTGTCCGTATGAACTCGATTCATGTACTTATTTATGTGGCTTTTAATTCTGATTGGCCTTTATTTCAGCTCGATGTCAAAAATGGTTTTCTATATGGTGATCTGCATGAGGAGGTATACATGAAACAACCTCCTGGTTTTGTGCTTCAGGGGGAGTCCTCAAAGGTTTGTCATCTGTGCAAAGCAATTTACAAAATGAAGCAAAGCCCCCATGCCTGGTTTGATAAGTTGAGCTCTATTCTTCAAAAATTTTAGTTTTGTCATTCTCAGTTTGATCATGATGTATTTTTCAAACACACCACCTCTGGTCTTGTTATCTTGATTGTCTATGTTGATGACATCATATTATCTGGGAGTGACCTTGTAGGTATTCATGCTACTAAATGCTACTTGGAAACTCATTTTGTCACTAAAGATTTAGGTACACTGAGATACTTTCTTGGGATTGAAGTGTCTCAATCATCTTCTAGTCCGTGCTTATCTCAGTGCAAATATGTTCTGGATCTTCTATCTGAAATAGGTCTTCTTGGAGCCAAGTGTGCCAGTACCCCGTTGGATCTGAACACTAATTGGGATGACGAGACATCTCCTCCTTATCCTGATCATCATCAGTATCGTCGCATGGTTGAGAAGCTTATTTACCTTACCGTCACTCGAGATGATATCACATCTGTAGTTGGACTTGTTAGCAGGTATCTTGATAAGCCAAGACAATGTCACTGAGATGCTGTCTGCCATATTTTAAAATATCTAAAAAGTTCTCATGAGAAAGGTCTTCCGTATAAGAAACATGGCCACTATAACCTTGTTGGGTATTCTGACTTTGACTACACTGGGAGAAAAATAGATCACCGTTCTACTTTTGGTTACTGCACGTTTGTAGGTGGTAACTTGGTTACCTGGCGCAGCAAGAAACAAACAGTTGTTGCTCGTTCTAGTGTTGAAGCAGAATATCGAGCCATGGCTCATACTACTTGTGAACTCTTCTGGGTCTGTGGTATTCTGAAAGATTTTGGTATCTGTCATTCTACTCCTATTCCTATGTACTATGACAACAAGGCTGCTATCTTTATTGCACGTAATCCTACATTTCATGAACGTACTAAGCACATCGAGTTGACTGTCACTTTGTACGAGAAGCTATCTTATCTGGTCAAATATCTACGCCTTATACACATACTTCAGATCAAGTTGTAGATATCTTCACCAAGATTCTTCCAAAGACTCGATTCACTGCTCTGATTGACAACCTGGGCATGGTTGATATCTATGCTCCAGCTTGAGGGGGAGTATTAGTATATATATTTTACTGTGCTGTGTTGTTTCTTACTTAGTGTATTTTGGCTTTTGTCTTTGTAGCCTCTTGTACTTTTATCCCATATTTCCTAGCTCTACTTTATGTCTCACTCTCTTGTCTTATAAAAGAGAGAGCCATGCACATGTTTTATTCACTTAATAAGAAATAGCATTTAGTATTTTAGATTTTCAAATCACCAAAATGATATTTAAAGCCCTGAATGTCGATACCATATCTAGAAATGATATTATAATCAACTTCAGGAATATGTCTAATATTCTTTAGCAAGATGGTTAAACCCAAACCGGTCTCAATGTGCACATCACCAATCCCATGAATCTTCACATAGATTTTAGTAGCCATCTTCATCATTCTAAAGTTTCCATACTTGTAAGAGCATAAGAAGTGTCTATGAGGAGTGATGTGGTACAAAGCACCGGTGTACAACACCCACTCAGTGTTGACATTTATATGTAGACAATGCCCCATGACAACTCCACATGTGAGTACCTCTTCGGCATCTGTAACAACTACAACTTTGTTTCTATCATCATCTGTCACTTTCTACTTTCCTTCTTTAATTTCCTTTTTACACTGCTTGCAGAATTTCTATATATGACCTGGCTTGTTGTAGTAATGACAAACTATCTTATTTTTGGACTTTGACCTATGCTTTGACTTTCCTCTGTCACCACCCTGGCCATGACTCTGACTCCTCCCCCTGTCCTCAGCAACATGAGCATGTGAAATTGACGTCTCTGCTGAGCTGTGACGTCTTGTCTCTTCATTCAGTAGGGTATTGGATACCAAGTCCAATGTCAACTTCTCGTATGGAGCAATGTTGCTAACAGAAATCACCAAGGTCTCCCAACTATCAAGTAAAAAACCTAGAAGTACAAATGTATGAAACTCGTCATCAAGTGACAAACTCATCGTGGCTAGCTGATTCACCATGCTCTTAAAATCATTCAGTTGCACTGATATGTTGTCATCTTCCTTGAACTTCAGGTTCACAATCTTCTTAATTAGAAATGCTTTGTTTTCTACAGTCTTCCTCTCGTACAACAACTCAAACTTCTTCCACAAAGAGTGGGCACTGGTCTCGTTGGCAATGTGATGGAAGACAGACTCGTCAACCCAAAAATGGATGAGGCCCATGCATTTTCTATTCATCTTTGTCTAGTCCTCCTATTTCGTGTTCGCCGGCTTACTGAATTGGTTCATAAAGATCATTGTAGTAAAGAAAATCCTCCATCTTTATCTTCCACATTGGCCAGTTTGACGTTGTCAACTTTATCATATTATTTTCGCCATCCATTTAGTCCACGTAGCCAACCCACACTCTGATACCACTTGAAGAGGTTGATGCTAGCTAAAAAGATGCGGAATTACCTGTACGTATGGACTAGACACGTAAAAATAATATAGAAACACACAACCACAAGAACACTAAGATTTTACATGAAAACCCTCCACAATGTGTGAGGGAAAAATCACGGGGTCAAAGCCCGAAGAAAAAATCCACTAATCAATAGATTACAATGTTCGTCCCAAGTTTTGACCTAAAACTTGAGGAATATAGAGCAAAAAAAAGATATGCAAATAATACAAATCAATACATCACCACACCAAAAGGCCTCACGGAAAGACACCCTTTTGTAGAAAATACCCAGGTGGAATAAGAATATTGGCTATGATGGTGAACTGGGTGTAGACCAGAGAAGAGAACCAGAGCTGTGCCACCCTCTTTCATTTCTCTTCTTTCTTCTTTCTTCCTTAGCCTTTTCTGTGGTCGTGTACTAAGAACAATAGTAATGCTCTAAAGGGCTGCCCATAATAGGGCTGGAACCAACAGGGCCGTAGGCCCAACAAATTGCTCATCTGGCTGCTTAACATGTGGAAGTTGTCCCGACATTTTATAGTTGCATATTAGTAACCAAAGCAATTATTATGACTTGACGTTTGATATGGCCCTCCAACCACATGTAGGTTGCCCCTTGAAAGCTTTTGTGTTATGACTAACATTTTTTTTGGGGTTAGTTTGGTGATAACATGACACTTCTTCTTTATAAAAAAAATTGACAAATATATCATGAAGTTCTTTAGAGCAACGATTTTATACTTATTAACAACTGCTCATAAGACTTTTTAGTGTAAACTTGCCGCCATTAACTACATATTGTTTTTACTCTATGCTCACATAATGGGAAAATGACCTAATATATCTGCTAATAGTATATGTTGGTGGTATGTTATGATATTTATTATCTCTAGTTGGACTTCTTATACTTAAGCTTTGTGTCTCCAGTACATCATACTTTGAGACAATATATGTATGACACTATGCAGAAATAATTCTCTCATAATAAGAATTTCTATTCACATGGTATTAAGAGCAGCATTTTAAACCCTAGGGTTTCTAGAGGAGAAACCCCCAACCTCTCTTTTCCTCTCCCCAACGACACCCCTCCTCCTTCTCTTTCTCTACCCCCACATCCCTCCCATTGCTTGTGCCCTCCGACATGTGCATTTAGCGGCCGCTACCGCACATAGGTCGCATGGATGGCAGCAGTGCGCTAGCACGCTACCACAACCCGTGTGGCGAGTGCCAAGGCTGATAGTCATTGCCCTCTCTAGTTAGACTGTGAATCTCATCCATGAATCGGACATCGACTTTGAGCCGAGTTCAATATGTGTGTAAGTGGGAGTTTGTGGAAACATCAAGGAAACTTTGAGGACTTTTACAATTAAACTTTGATGGATATTTGATAAAAGATTAGGCTAAAAATAGTGATTTCATGATGAAAATTGATATATTTCATCAGATCTAGCTTAAAAAAAATGTTTGTGTTTAGCCATCCATACAAGTTTACATATGTAGAAAAACACAGTCACATGCGAATGTGAAAGATGTCATCTTTGTGTCAAGTTTGACATGAATGCAAGTTTACTATGTTACATTATCAACATCAATATTGGACATTGACAATATTATGGATATATAACGTCAAGGATTTCTCGCTATATGTAGAGGATATTTAGTACCATGATCTTAGTGGTCTGCCTTCTTTGTTGCCTTCTCTGGGGGCTCTCTACTCTAGTTTTCCCGATCTTTCAGTAGGAGAGTTGTAGGTCACTATCTTCTTGAGAGTTGCACCCATGGCCCCTTTGATAGGATGCCTTCTTTTTTAAGAAACTTCCGCAAGAATCCTATTGTTACTCCTCTCATTCTTCGTTACCCATCAGGTATGACTGTTGATGCATTGATCTTGACACACTAGGGATCTATTTTAAAAAACAAGGTTGAATAACATCAGACCCCTCTTTTTCTTTACTTTCCTCCCCATGTATTATACCTACATACATGGGTGAGTGCAGTTAATTGTTAGAGTTCCAATATTTTTTCCTATCATAGTGCCTTATTATTTTTTTGGTCGGTCAAAAAACGTGTTACTATAAAACCAAAAACTTTGGGCACAGAGTACCCCATTACATCACAAGGAGCTAAAGAGCTCAACCAAGGAACAAATACCCCACGCAGGGGACACACTAGCAAACTAGATGAAAACAAAGCTAAGGAGACCAGGAAAACTATACAAGCTAGGTCCAAAAGGACCAACCAGAAAAAGACAACAACAAACCACTATTACATGCATTCAGCGTACCCACAATTAGTAATAGCAGCTTGACATCAAATAAAATCTAGCTAACCAGTCTGTACCTAGACAAGAAGTTTCTGGTCTTCTCAGCTATCCAACTCCAAGCAAGAGCCACCGCATTTTAACAACAAAGATTGGGAAAGAAAGATCAGCACAAAGTCACTCCTTCATGCAACACATCACCAACTATCTAAAGAATGCACCCATAAATTGTGGTACTAAGCCAAAATAGGGAGGTCCATCGAGCTAATTTCCCGCCCCGCCACCTGGTTGCTCACCCGCAAGGTTCAAGAACAAACGGTGGTAGCAGCCTACACAGCAAAAAGCAGGCTACAAACACTTCTGATAAAATAGATGCAAACCACCGAAAACTTGGTGCTCGCAACATCAAAGAGGACAGAGAGGAAAGGAAGAAGGAACCCCCCCAACCCAACCCCACAAGAGGCTGCAGACAACATAGGACATCTAGCTCATGATTCGGGTGACCAAGAAGAAGCTAGAAAAAACTGCAGCAAAGCATCGAACACCTTGAAGGTGTTACTCCACACAGCTGCAGAAGAGCAAAAAGAGAGGAAGACGAAGCCCCTCCCCCTTGAGTCCATCCCCAACCGAGACACCTGTGAACCACATGCTCCCCATCAAACACCTAGAGGGCGTTCGAGCTCGCAGCAACAAAGGAACCACACTGGACCAGCCAACATAGGAAACCATGAGAACCGGCCGATCGCCTGCAGAAGAAAGCACACAAGAGGGGCCGCCGGAGGGGGAAGAGGCACCCAAACACCAGAAGGTATCTCAAAGAAGTGGGGGATTCTTTGAGCCATTTTTACGTTGATGGAGCTTCCACTTACGTGGAATTGCGTGCACCACTAAAAATCCTAAAGATGGTAAGTCTTTAAGTTTATCCTTGCTTATACTAGATAGAAAACTCCACCCACGTATGCTAAGATACGTGGAAGTCTTATCGCAGTATAGTTAAGGGTCGAATCCATAGGACAACGGTCTTGTTGCAAGCAACAAGATGGAAAACGTATGGAACTTCACTCGGTTACTTACTAGCAGGTACTTATATCGAAAGTTGGATTTTGATGTTTTTAACTAAGAACATGAAAAGTAAAGAAAGCAGGTAAATATAATGAGTTAAACTATGATAAAAGATCACTAAGGTGTGATCGGTTTTTCACCACCACTACACATCGATCAAAACATGTAAAGCAAAATTTAACCTGCAAAAAGAGTCCAGTCAGTTAGTATCCTTGTAGACTTAGCCTCCTTTCGGAGAATCTAACTACAAGAAGTACGGGAATGTTGCAACGCCAGCCATTCTCGAACAAATGGTCACATTACTTTGCATCATTCCCCTCGCAAAGTGTGTTCCTCGACTTATCAAGGTTGCACTTCCATACGTCAACTGATTCCATTTCATAGTATGAAAGTGCAACGGATGATAGTGAGTTTACTCCACTTCTTGAGATACACTTCTAGATACCGAAACAGATGCATGGTGAATACATGCACCAAGAACCAACATACAAACGAGTTTCAAATCTAATAGTACAAACGTAGACAATTCATACTAAGAGATAAAAGATAACACAAGTTGGAGATCAAGCAACATGCATTCATTAATCGTTTGATGTCGAACTAACAAAGATAAGAACTCTATATTACAACCTAAGGATTACATTTACATGATATGAAAGCATGGGTAGCGGGGCTACTCCCCGCACCCTAGTGAAGAAGACTACTCGCTCATGACTAGGACAAAGAAGGAGGCAAGAAGAGAGATAAAGAGCATCATCCCCACAAAGGAGAGAGGAAAGTCAATCCCTTGGAGAGAGAGAGAAATGATCCACCATCTTCATGGGTTACTTGATGACGAGATCTCCCTCTTCCCACCTTCTTTGGCAAAGAGAGGGAAAGCAGCTTCGAGATGGAGTATGAGTCTCAGACCGGCAGCCCCCGGGCGGACGATGGAAGTAGCAAGAGCTCTGGAACGATTGAGGCAGCCTTTGGGCGTCTGAAAACTCGATGCCTGGTGGAGGACCCTTAGGGTCTTATTTATAGGCCTTAAGTGAAGTCCAAACGGTTTGGAGGCCGTTTGGGCCTCAAGACCGTTTGGGTCTGAGACCGTTTGGATCTCAAGACCGTTTGGATCTTGAGACCGTTTGGGCCTCAAGACCGTATGGACCTTGAGACCGTTTGGACCTCAAGACCGTTTGGATCTTGAGACCGTTTGGGCCTCAAGACCGTTTGGGCCTCAAGACCGTTTGGACCTTGAGACCGTTTGGACCTCAAGACCATTTGGACCTCAAGACCGTTTGAATCCATGCGGTCTCGGGACCATTTGGCTTCATGCGGTCTCGGGACCGGTTGACTCCATGCGGTCTCGGGACCATTTGGCTTCATGCGGTCTCGGGACCGTTTGAACTCCATGTGGTCTCAGGACCGGTTGGCTTCATGTGGTCTCGAGACCGTTTGAACTCCATGTGGTCTCGGGACCGGTTGGCTTCATGCGGTCTTGAGACCGTTTGAACTCCATGCGGTCTCGGGACCGGTTGGCTTCATGCGGTCTTGAGACCGTTTGAACTCCATGCGGTCTCGGGACCGTTTGGCTTCGTGCGGTCTTGGGACCGTTTGACTCCATGCGGTCTCGAGACCGATTGGCTTCATGCGGTCTTGAGACCGATTGACTCCATGCGGTCTCAGGACCGTTTGGCTTCATGCGGTATTGGGACTGTTTGACTCCATGCGGTCTCGAGACCAATTGGCTTCATGCGGTCTTGGGACCGTTTGACTCCATGCGGCCTCGAGACCGATTGGCTTCATGCGGTCTTGGGACCGTTTGACTCCATGCGGTCTCGAGACCGATTGGCTTCATGCGGTCTTGGGACCATTTGAATCCATGCGGTCTTGAGGTTGAGTTATTCTTTTGTGATTTTTTTGTGTTTTTCTGCATGTATGAAAGGGAAAAGTTAGTCTGATGGTATATTTACAAAGAAGGGGTAAATTTGGGATTATGTATAGTTTTAATTTGGAAAGAGTATGGAAAACTAAAGAAAAAGACTAAGATAATTGTCCAAAATGGGAGGTTATCACCCCCCTAACTTAGAGTCTAACTTGTCCTCAAGTTAGATAGAGCTGAGACATGTAATGGTGAGGCGATTTTATTTAGTTAGGATTTCCATACTCTTGTTTCAATTCTTAACCTGAGTTCCCCTCAGGTCATATCAAGGCTTATTGCTTGCCTTGATTCTTTCAGGTTTCGAGAGTTGCTCGGGTCTCAGGTTCTTTCCGTATCTCGTAGTTTGCATTGGGACCACCTTTATTTTGTGCATGTTGTTGACTCTAATCAGCTTTATACCTCTCTGAAAGACCTACTGGAAGCTAGAGAGGGTATGAGGGTTGGCTAAAGGCTTGAAGTGTAGCTCCTCCTTCAAGTGGGGGAGGGCATGTCTATGCTTTTTAGGATCTCACTACCGGGCACGACACATCTGCCTTTATGAGGGTAGCTGAATGTACCGGCCGGGTGAGTCCTTTATGAGCCTTTCATATATATTTAGATACCTTAGGGTTCCACTACCGGGCATGACACATCTGCCTTTGTGAGGGCAGCGGAATGTGCCAGCCGGATGAAACCTTCATTGGTTCTTTATATAGATCCTTATTCATGGCACAACTCTCATAATTTTATTTGTCTCTCTGGCTTTATTTCGATAACTCGCAGGCTTGGGTTTTGGGGTTTTGTTTGGGAATTTATTTTGGGCGGCCAAGCCTCTTTTATTTTGAAGAGAGGAAAGCTGTTCTTAGGGTTTTTCAACATGTACTTATTTGGTTTGTAGTCCACTTGCAGAACTTCTTGATTTGGAAGTTGCCTGATTCCCCTCTCATCCTTGAGAGCTTGGCTTATTTCTGCCTTGATTTTGACTTGTGGAGAGTCAAATAAAGAATTGAAGTAAAAGCATGAAAATCGATAGTGGAGTGACATTATTAAATCGCCATTAAATGTCTAAGTGCTATTTACTTTTGGGGACTAACATGATTCTAGAGTTAAGTGAGGGTGATTCTACTAAAAAAAGGGTTAATTAAAAAGAAAGTTAAAACGGAAAAATGTGTAAACCGAGAAAAGAAAAGAAGGAAGAGGGATGAAAAAAAGTGATACCTCGCCCTTGTCTAATGTACCCCCCCTAACTTATCACTCACTCTGTCCTCAGAGTGTCAAAGTGATAGGTTGAGAAGTAATTAGGACAAGGGCTGCAGGCTACGGTAAATCTGCATTTGCCCCCGGTGAATGAAGTAGGTTGGATGCGAATTGTCCTCGTAGAGCGTGGTAATCCACGTCAGTCATCTTCTCTACTGGTCTTTGGAGAACGATGATGGTGTACATCCAGTAGAGGACGTGGAAGCCGCAGTCATTTGATTTTCGGATTTGCTGGGGGCATTTGTGGCAGAAGGAAGGGCGGTGGAAATGCTCTTTGTCGTATGCCCTTGTATGCTGGCTCAGAAAATCGATTAACTTGTCGGCGCACTCCTTTGCTGCTACTTCTGTTGGTGTCTTTGGTGTCACGACGTAGTTTCTCTGTCGTGCGTTATACTGGCTATCGGAACTGTTATATATTGTGGTTGTTCCTTCTGGGAGATTTGTTGCCAGGAGCATCCAGTGCTCATGATAGAGGAAAGGTAGCATGATGAACGTCGGCGTTGTGTGCTGGAGATAGGAGATCAGTGCGTCAGTTGTGCCAAAGTTCTTGAGCTTTAGAAGATCATCTTTCATATATGGGGACGCCATGTATGTTGTTGGGTTGTTTTGGCCAAGTAGAAACTGATAGGCGGCCATTAAGCTTACAGAGAGCGATCCTTTGATTTGTAAAGTCTCTCGTAGTGTGTCGGCCACTACAAGAATGTCTCTAGACATGAATACGAGCCCATCTTTGTCGGCTGAGAGCCGCTGCATAATGAGACGCAACTCGAGGTCGAAAAGACCTTTGCAAGCATCGCGGTCGAAATCAGGAAAGGTTGGTTCGATGGCAGACAGAGGATCGATATTTCTTGTAGCTTGCTCGATATCGGCGACTGTCATATTGGTCTTTTCTGACTCCTTCATAGTTTTTCAGAAGGGTCGCCGTTGCGGTCACTGGATAGCTGAGAAGAGGTAGCGAGGAACATCATCTGGTGCCATAGTTGGGTCCTTGAAGAACCACCTATCACAGATGAGATCCATGGCATAACGCCCGCACAAGGAATGGAAATCTTCAGCAACCAGATCAGTAAATGGGATTTCCTGGTTCAACGCTTGGATGTGACGTATGGTGCAGAAAGCGCAATCCCCAAATCCCTCGGCGGCTTGAACTTGAGGGTTTATGATTTTGAACCAAGGCTAACTCCAATCTTGGCGGAGAGTTGGGCGCGCGGCCCAGATTAACTTAAGCAGCCAGAAGGGTATACACCTTGCTTCTCCTGCTGCTTCACCGACGAAGTTTATTGTGCCTGCTAGTAGCTCGGCGCCACATAAATTATACACCTTGGCATCTCGAGCCTTGGTATCCACGATCATAAAAAGCCAGTGGTCCGAAACTTGGAAAGGCACGGTCAGATAGCGTGCCCGACGTGTTAAACCAGTACGCAGCTGCTCGATTGACCTTGCTCTTATGTCTTTGTATAAAAGGCCAACAGACAGAGCAGGCGAGGCGTTGAAAACCAGTTGTTTCTGCTTATGACTTCTATATATTTCGATGCTATTGGCGAGGAGGACACAGAAGATTTCCATAGGCATCGTGGACCGAGGTCGGAGGATGCTGCGGAAGTCTTCACGTGTCATCTTACGCCTAGTTTTGGTATTAAGATAAATTATGTCTTCCCCCGCCTTTGCATCGTCTACTATAGTGTTCAGTATAAAAATGTCCTGAGCATCTAATGTGGAGATGGCCGCCATGTCCAGGTCATGCATTTTATGTGGCAGAGGTAGTGGCGGGGGAAGCTCTTGTGGAGGGAGAGAAGTAGGTTGTTCGAAGGCCTGTTCATGGCCTGGTAGGTCATCGTCCGAGTCGGAGGCAGAATCGAGGTCTTCGTCGGTGTCTAAACTTACTCGTTCTGCCTCGCCCTCGTCATAGGGAGAAGGTGTGGAGAGAGGTGGGGCAGTTGTTTTTGGTGGGCTGGCGCTGGTTCCTAGTATACACTGGTGGAGCTCAGCGTAAGCCGCGTCTTTAGCAGCTTCCCCGATAGATCCCATCGCGGAATAATCAAAGAATTGGTCCCCGTATGACATGTTGACATTATCGTTATGTGGGGACTTGGGGTGTTTGTCACTGTCGTGGTGACCTTTGTCGGAACCTCTATGAGAAGGTTCTGCTGCATTTCCAGGGTCCTCTCCATTATCATGTTTATCACTAGAAGAGGTGTTATCTTTGTTTGAATCAGCAGATGAGTAGGAGTCATCTTCTTCGTCATCATCGCCATCCTTGTCGTTCGCAGCCTTGTCTGCTTGCTTTTTACTTGCGGACGTTTTGCACCGCCGATGGGTGGCTTGTAACTCATCGAAGGCCACTTGCAGATGCTCGTGTGTTTCGAGCAGTGCATCATGGGATTCTTTGAGGTTGGTATATCTGCCTTCGGCGGAGAGGAGACATGATGTAAGATTCGTAACTTGAGCACATAACTGCTGGATTTCATCATTATTGGACTCCTCTTGGCGATGTTGTAGCTGTGTGAGTGTGCTGTTGATGGTGTCCAAGCGTGTGCTCAGAACTTCCTGTTGTTGCTGGAGCTCACGGAGAGTCTCTGGCAAAGGTTGAGTCTGCATGGAGATCTCATCGACTTGCTTCGCCATTGCTTCCTGCTGACGCTTCGCTCCAAGGACCAGGTCCGGCAAGGTGTTATAGTGGTTGTTGATGTACTCAACTTGCTTAGCCACCTCATCTTGTCGTTGCTGGAAGCCTTGGAGGATGGTGGGCAAGGCTCGATGTTGTTCGTCGATCATGGCCACCTGTCGTGATAAACCCTGCACACAAGAAAAAATAGAATTTAATATATTAGAAGGATCGGTGAGGAGGTTTCGGACAACGTCGAATTGACGACCGAATTCCTCACCGATATTGGCAAAAGGGACCCCAGGAGCAGAAGGGTGGGATGGCTGGGGTCTACGTGGGATGGTGTTAGTGTCTTGCGGAAGAGACACTGATGATGCCCCGAGCTGCGTAGTGACTGTGGATGAAGTCACTAGCGGTGTCGCGGTGGTGGCGGGTGTGAAAAGTGGTGGAATTTGTGGTGAAAGCGGTGGCAGAGATAGTGATGGGGTGGAAACTGCAGAGGTGAAAGGGAAGGTGGTAAAGTCGGGCATAAGGGTGGAGAAAGGGAAGCCCGAAGGAAATAGGGGTGATGAAGTGGATGTGAATGGTTGCGTGGATGGGATGTGGAAGAAAGGAGTGGTAGATGTTGGAATGGTGGAGGGTGGAGTGGTGGCAACGGTTAGCTGCTCATGTAGACTCTGAATGAAAGAGTCGATTGAGGAGGAGGTTAAGATTTCTTCATGGAGGATCTCGGCCTCAGGATTTGGTTTAGATGTTGGTGTCCCCGACAGCTATTGGGCCTGCAACTGCCTTCTGGAAGGTCGTTTGATAGGTATTTTTGTTGGTCGAGCTGCCGGGGCTGAGATGCTCAACTATGTTTGTCCCGCTGTAGCTTTCTTTTCGGTTAATTTAACAAAAGCTAGTATTTGTGAAAGCTCCTCGTCTGAGAAGAGGAGCTGTTTGGTGTCATAATTTGCTAGCTCCGGAAGCGGGATAAGTGTTCTGGAAGACTTAACCATCGGGCAGAAGACGTAGTGTAATTTCCCATCCTTTTCCTTGATGATGAAGGAGTTCTTCAGGGTTTGTTCATTGGCAAGGATGTCGCCCTTTAGTTGCGTGCATCGGGGTAGGGGTCTGTCCATCTTGAGATATTTGATAATAGATGTGACATGCCCTCCCATGCAGATCTCTTTCCCCAGGCTGGAGGTTGATAGTTTCTGGATCAGTTGTCGTCCGATATTGACCGGCCTCTCGTTAAGAGTAGACCAGAGAATGAAAAGATCTGAAATTGTAACGTTTCCCCTTCTGTCCTGGGGAAGAGTGCGCCAGCGAGAATTTTGTGCAGGGTGCGCACGAAGCCAGAGTGGATATTTGACGCTTTGCACGTCTTCGCGTCATAGGTGGGGATCCCGGTTAGAGTTTTCCAGAATTTGTGTCTGTTGAACTCTGAATGTTCGGTCCCCACCTCCATGGCTTCCGCAGCTGGTCCTGGTTGTCGATGAAGATTGTGTTTAGCATATATTCCGTCAGGACAACCTTGCTGCCGAAGATTTGGGTGACAAGTCTTCTGTCACCTCCTTCCCGTGACCTTTCCATGATGTCGACGGGCTCCTTGGTCAAAAAAGTGAAAAACTCTGTAGTGGGTTCAGAGTAAGATACTTCAGGTACTAGGCACAACCTGGCGAGGTTGGCTTTTTCTAGCACGTTGAAGATGCGGTCGTATATCCCCATCTTAAGCAGAATGCTGGAGCAAACATACTTGGTGGGTTTTAGTATTTTGTCAGCGGAGAGGTTGGTTTGGATGAAGAGGTTTTCTGGTGGTGGTGTAGTGGTGGTGATGGGAATGAAAGTGGGGATGGTAACAGGGATGGTGGTGGTAGTAGCGGGAATGGTGGTGGTGGGTTTTGCAAAGGGTTGATCCATGGCCGAGGCAGGTCAAACTTGTTTCCTTGCCCGTTTCTTGGAGGGCTGCCCAGATGCAGCTTCCTGGACCTTGCGCTTCCCCATTTGTTCTTCGGCTGGGGATTCCTCCTCGGGATTTGGCTCGTACTCTGAGCCTTCATCATCGTCAGAAGAGATATCTTCCACTGCTTCATCGGTCGCTTCTGTTAGACAGTTGGTGAGTCAGTCAATGTCGACCAAAACCTCCATCATTTTGATTTTTGGAGGGGCCTTCCCAGTTTGGTTGAAGACATCTATGATATTCTGGAGTCGGGCTAGCTCTTCCATCATTTGCTCCCTTGTCAGAGAAGGAGCAGCTTCAGATCCGATGGTTTTCTTCGCTGATGATGTCATGGCTGCAAAATGGGAGATCAAGAGTTAGAAAATCATATTAGAGAGATTTGATTTTATTAATTTATGTATGTTTATGGAAAAAATGAATGTGCAAGGCCAAACGGTCTGAAGACCGTTTGATCCCAAACGGTTTCAGGACCGTTTGGTCCCAAACGGTTTTAAGACCGTTTGGAAAGTGAAGCGTCGCACAACCACTGGCGAAGAAGAAGATGAAGGCAAAACGTCACGGAGACGGTGGGGGCGTCGGTGACGATGGCGAAAGCGGCGGTTAACAGCGGCGATAAAAGCTATGGTGAAAAAAAAACGATAAAAATGACGGTGACTCTGGTGATGAAAATGGCGGTGAGGACGGCGGTGAAGACGACGGGGATGGACAGAGCCGTTGGTGAAAACGGCGAAGACGATGGTGATGCCGGCGATAGAGAAGGAGTTTGACAGCGCCGTGAGGAGCTGGGGGTGACCAGAACGGCGGCGGTGCGCAAGCAAAGGTAATGTTTCTGGCGTTGCGATGGTGACACACTCACCTTGTTGTAGGGAGAGCGACGGAGGCGAGGTTGACGGAGGTGCGATCGCGTGGGAACAAAGGCAATGAAACAGGGCTAGAACGGGAGTTGCAGATTGCTCGGGAGTCGAAGGAAAGAAAGACGAAGGGGTAGAGCTTATATTTATAGGAAACGCGGGGTTGACCTGACAAAAACCCTAAGTCAAACGATTTAGCGACCGTTTGGACTCCAAACAGTTTGGAGACCGTTTGGTTCCAAACGGTGTCAGGACCGTTTGGTTCCAAACAGTTTGAGGACCATTTGGTTCCAAACGGTTTGAGGACCGTTTGATCCCAAACGGTTTCAGGACCGTTTGGTCCCAAACGGTTTCAGGACCGTTTGGTCCCAAACGGTTTCAGGACCATTTGGTGGGGTTAAGGTCGAACGAGTTTTTATATTTTTATGTTTGTTTTAGTTATATGGATTTTTTGTATATTTTAATTTTGTTATTTTTATGTTTGTTTTGGATGTATAAAAGATTTTTTTGTATTTTCATAAGATAAGCCTAAGGTAATTAAAAGAATGGGAAAGAGAGAAACTGAAATCTTGGGTTGCCTCCCAAGTAGCGCCTGGGTTTTACGTCGCTGGCTCGACGAAGCTGAGACGTAGTTATGCTGACGGCGTGACGTCTTTGATTTCTATGGTCTGTCTTGGCATTTTGTCTTCCGGAGTGTAGTATCTTTTTAAACGGTGATCGTTGACCGTCCTTTCTCCTCCGTTGTTGTCTATATTAGTGGCAGCTCCAGTTGGGTAGATATGTTTTATAGTGAAGGGTCCGAACCATTTTGTTCTAAGTTTTCCGGGAAATAACTTGAGCTTGGAGTTGAAAAGGAGCACTTTGTCGCCAACGGTAATATCTTTTCTCTTGAGATGACCATCATGCCACATTTTTGTTTGCTCCTTATAGATTCTGGCACTGTGATAGGCGGTCATTCGGAGCTCTTCTAACTCCTGCAACTGGAGTTGTCTATTCTCACATGCATTTTTAGGACCGAAGTTTAATTGTTTGATTGCCCACCAGGCTTTATGTTCCAGCTCTACTGGCAGATGACAGGACTTCCCGTACACCAAACGGAATGGGGTTGTTCCGATTGGTGTTTTATTTGCAGTTCGGTATGCCCAAAGGGCATCAGGAAGTTTGGTGGACCAATCAGTGCGGTTTCTGTTCACCGTTTTTTCAAGAATCGCCTTTAGTTGTCTATTGGATATCTTGACTTGACCACTTGTCTGTGGGTGGTAGGGCGTGGCAACTTTGTGATTGACTCCTTACTTTTTCAGTAAAGCTTCAAAACTGCGTTCCAAGAAATGGGTCCCGCCGTCCGATATGACAGTTCTTGGAACTCCAAATCTTGGGAAAATAACATCTTTGAACAATTTAATAACAGGTTTGGAATCGCTGGATACAATGGGTACAACTTCGACCCATTTAGAGACGTAGTCTACTGCGACCAAGATGTAAGAGAAGCCATAGGATGGGGGGAAGGGCCCATGTAGTCCACCCCCACACGTCGAAAAGCTAAATTTCCTGCCACAAGGTGAGGGGCATTTCGTCTCTTTTTGATATGTTGCCAGAAAATTGGCATTTGTTACAGGCTTTCACAAAATCGTACGAATCCTTTGATATGGTGGGCCAGAAGAAACCGGATTGTAAAACTTTTATAGCCATTTTCTTAGCACTCATGTGCCCCCCTGTAGGTCCCGAATGGCAATGCTTTAGGACCGGGGTTATTTCCTCTTCTGGCAAGCAGCGACGAAAAAGTCCGTCAGCACAAAGGCGAAAAAGATAGGGTTCATCCCAATGATATTGTTTTATGTCATGAAGGAACTTCCTTTTGTCATGATAAGAAGCAGAGGGGTGGATAATCCCTGTGGCTAGATAATTGATAATATCTGCGTACCAATGGAATCCATGGGTGGCCTTCATAAGTTGGTCATCTGGAAGGGAATCCCGGATAGGGATTTTATCCTCTTCTTCAACTTTGATACAGATGAGATGATCAGCTACAACGTTCTCCACTCCACTTTTATCCTTAATTTCCAAGTCGAATTCCTGAAGCATCAGCACCCAGCGGATGAGCCTAGGTTTGGCATCTTGCTTTTGAATCAGGTATCGAATAGCGGAGTGGTCGGTATAAACAATGACCTTAGAGCCAATCAAATACAAGCGAAAATTTTCAAATGCATAGATGATAGCCAGAAACTCTTTCTCTGTAGTGGTGTAGTTTTTCGACGCTTCATCTAACGTTTTAGATGCGTAGTAGATAACATAGGGTTTCTTATCAATCTGCTGTCCTAGAACGGCCCCTATGGCATAATCACTTGTGTCGCACATGATTTCGAAGGGCAGTGACCAATCTGGAGCTCTTAGAATAGGAGCGGAGATTAACACATCCTTAAGGGTAGAGAAACTTTTTATACACTCCTGATTGAATATAAACTCAACATCTTTAGTCAGGAGTTGGGTCATGGGTTTGGCAATCTTTGAGAAATCCTTGATGAATCTCCTATAGAATCCTGCATGACCCAGGAAAGCTCGAACTCCTCTTATGTCCTTTGGAGGTGACAGCTTTGAGATAACATCGATTTTTGCTTTATCAACCTCTATTCCTCTATCACTTACCCTATGTCTGAGGACGACACCTTATGTTACCATAAAATGGCATTTCTCCCAATTCAAGATAAGGTTCGTTTCCTCACAGTGTTGCAGAACTTGTCCAAGGTTTATTAAACAGTTGTCGAAAGAATCTCCGTATATTGAGAAATCGTCCATAAACACCTCCATGACGGATTCTGTTAAACTGGTGAATATAGCAGACATACATCGTTGAAAAGTGGCAGGTGCGTTACATAACCCGAACGGCATTCTTCTAAAGGCATATGTCCCAAAAGGACATGTGAAGGTTGTTTTTTCCTAGTCCTCCGGGTGTATGGGTATTTGGTAAAACCCGGAGTAACCGTCGAGGTAACAAAAATATTTTTGGTGAGCTAGGCGTTCCAAGACTTCATCAAGGAAAGGTAGAGGGTAGTGGTCTTTCCTTGTGGCTTTGTTCAACTTTCTATAATCAATACACATTCGCCATCCAGTTACAGTCCTGGTAGGCACTAGTTCATTTTTATCATTGAGCGCTACAGTAGTGCCCCCCTTTTTTGGAACAACCTAAACGGGGCTGACCCACTGGGAGTCAGAAATAGGATAGATCATGCCAGCTTTGAGTAATTTAAGAACCTCCAGACGCACTACCTCCTTTAGATTAGGATTTAGTTTTCTTTGATGTTCTCGAGAGGGCTTGAATTCGTCAACCATAGGAAGTCTATGCATACACAAGGCAGGATTTATGCCCGTTAGGTCAGTTATCTTATATCCTATGACCTTTTTATGCTTCCTCAGCTCGTTTAGGAGCTTTTCCTCTTGATCTCTTGTAAGGGAGGAGCTGATGATAACTGGGCATAGTTTTTCCTTATCTAAGAAAGCATGTTTAAGCCCTGTGGGTAAGGTCTTCATTTCAGGGGCTTTTGGTGGCTCAGCTGCTTCTATAGTGGTAATAGCTTTAAGTTCTTCAAAAGTGGCCTTTGGTACTTCTTCGGCCTTTTCTAGATGTTGGAGGCACTGTTGAACTAATTCATTCGCGGAGAATTCAACCTCCGGATTGATTAGAACGTTTTCAAGTTCGTCAACTGGCTCAGAGATTTCCAACGGTGACATTTGTTGAATAGCATCGAGGAGGAAGACCTCATCTTGGATGCTGGGGCCTTTCATACTATTAAGGACTCGGAATTGAATTGCTTCTTTTCCGAGCCTAAGAATGATGGTACCAGCTTCAACGTCAATCAGCGATCTGGAAGTGGCGAGGAATGGTCTGCCAAAAATGATTGGATACCTCAGGTCTTCTTTAATGTCCATGACAACGAAGTCGCATGGTACATAAGCATCCTTGCCTATCCTTACCGGGATATCTTCAATGATCCCCAAAGGTGCGGTTATAGTGGAATCATCTAATTGGATAATCATTGCTGTAGGCAGCAATTCAGTGAAACCCAGACGTTTGCACATTGAGTAAGGCATAATAGATATGCTGGCCCCAAGGTCAGCTAATCCCTTTTTAGAAGATGCGTTGCCAATGCAACATTGGATTCCGAAAGAACCTGGGTCCTTCTTATTTTTGGGCATCTTGTTTAAGATGATGTCCGAAGTGGTCTGAGCAAGCTTAACAGTTTCTAGCTCCTCAGTGATGTATTTTCTTGATAGTAAGGTCTTGAGGTATTTTGCTCAGGCTGGCACCTCGGAAAGAGCATCAAGGAGCGGGATATCAATGTATAGTTTCTTCATTGCCTCTTTGAACTTTTGAAACCTGGTGTCCATCTTTGTTTCTTGTAATCTTCTTGGGTACGGGATTCTTGGTTTATATTGCAAAACTTCAGGTTCTGTGAACACTTTATCTTTGCCCTTTGTGTCCTCGGAGGGCTTCTCCACTCCTTGTTGCGGGTTCTCATTCGTCATGAAAGCAAGGGTATCATCATTATCTAGGGTGATCTTGGTAGTCTCATGAAGAATGCGTCCAGATCTGGTGGTGACGACATTCAACTACTCATGTCTGTTTTGTCCGTGCTTAGGGTTTGATTCAGGCTGCCCAGCAAATGTACCTGCTGGGGGCTTCAATTGTGCAGTGATTTGAGCAAGATGAGCTTCAACTGCTTTTTGCTGAGCCTGCTGGTTAGCTAGCATAGTTTGTTGTAATTGTAAAATCTTCTTGATCAAGGATATTTCATCTTCCGGTTGGGCAGGAGCATTTTTCGGAGGAATTGGTTGCTGGGTTTGTTGAGATTGTTGGGGCGGTAATGCCAGCTGAGGTTGCTGAGTATGCAGTTGTGGGTGGAGCAGAGGATGAGTGTACTGGTAGTAAGCTGATTGGTTCCTGGGGTAGTTAGCCCTAGGAAAGTTACTCCTGGAATTCCCTTGATTTTGGTTGAAGTTGTTTGGGAATCCAGGTGTTAGACTACTAGTAGATCCCCCCTGTGTTTGATGCTGAGGATTGGCAGTCCCAGCAGGGTTTCCATACTGAAACCCTGGATGATTCCTTGGCTGATTAGGGTTGTAGTAGACTTGCCCAGAGATAGAGTGGATAGAGTTAACTTGTTCTGGTAGTTGCTCTTCTGACTGATCAATGATAGGTTCATATGGTTGTGGTGGTGGATGCAGATCCATCATCACATTATATAGCATACCGCAGGAAAGAGTCGGATGGTCAGAAGCATGACAAGCCTCACAAGATCCCGTGACGGCTTTGACTTGTTGAACTAGCGGAGTTTTCTTCTTATCGATCTCTCCGAGAGAAGTCTCGAGAGCTTGTTGTTTATGAACTATAGTTTTCAGGACTTCAGCTATTTCTTTCATCTCTATTGATTCTTCAGCTTTGAAAACTTTGAGGACACCTTTACTGGCTGACCGTCCCCAGTTGGACTGGTTTTCAGCTCCGAGAGTAACAATCTTCCATGCGTCCTTGTAATTTTTCCTCATGAAGTTTCCTCCAGAAGAGGAATCTAAGAACTGTTTAATATCATCGCTTACTCCCCGGTAGAAGGTTTCTATCATTTGATTCTGGGAGATTCCATGATGAGGGCATTTACGCAAAAGTTCTTTAAATCTCTCCCATGCCTCAGCAAGGGTTTCTCCAGGCAGCTGAGAGAAGTGATTGATCTGCCCTCTGATTTCATAGGTCAGTGAGGGTGGAAAGAACTTCTCTAAGAACTTTTCCTCAAGAGGAGCCCATGTGGTTATTATTGGTTCTCTGTCAAGTGAGTTATACCAACTCAAGGCCCTCCCAGATAGGGTGAAATGGAACAGATGAAGCATTATCGCATCATAAGCGACACCAGCTTGTGGAACCAGGTGGCACAACGCCTTAAACCTTTTTAAATGATCCATGCAATCATCTCCAGAACCTCCAGAGAAAGATATGCCTTGCATGATCTGGATCCACTGGGTCCGAATCTCAAAGTTGGGGATATTAATAATCGAAGGTCGGACCGGGTGGTTATCCTCAAAGTTCTTTGGGACAACGTAGTCCCTTAGTTGTTTGTTTCTTAACTCCAACTGAGCAGCTTGGGTTGCTGCCTCGGTTTCAGCTCTGATACGAGCTTGCTCTTCCGCACGAATCTCCGCTTGGATTTGGGCACGAGTTTTAGCGATGAGTTGTGCCCTTTGAGCGGCAATGGCGGCGTTGACCCTCTCCATTACCAAAACAGCCTGACGTTGATCTTCAGCCATTTTCCTGGCCCTTTGGCGATTGAGTCGAATGTGGCGGTGGAAGCTTCTCTCTACCTCAGAGTCAAACTCTGGATCAGGGAAGAATCTGAGGTTATGCGCAGGTTGCATACACGATTTCTACCTGAGTAGAGAAAAGAAAACACCTTTAGATAATGACAAAGATATGATTGTTTCAAGAAGATATAAAGTTATAATTAAAAAGGAAATGTAAAATCCTAACCAAATAGAAAGGTACTAAGTGAAATTACAACGTTCCGTTGTCCCCGGCAACAACGCCAATTTTTGATGGAGCTTCCACTTACGTGGAATTGCGTGCACCACTAAAAATCCTAAAGATGGTAAGTCTTTAAGTTTAGCCTTGCTTATACTAGATAGAAAACTCCACCCACGTATGCTAAGATACGTGGAAGTCTTATCGCAGTATAGTTAAGGGTCGAATCCACAGGACAACGGTCTTGTTGCAAGCAACAAGATGGAAAACGTATGGAACTTCACTCGGTTACTTACTAGCAGGTACTTATATCAAAAGTTGGATTTTGATGTTTTTAACTAAGAACATGAAAAGTAAAGAAAGCAGGTAAATCTAATGAGTTAAACTATGATAAAAGATCACTAAGGTGTGATCGGTTTTTCACCACCACTACACATCGATCAACACATGTAAAGCAAAACTTAACCTGCAAAAAGAGTCCAGGCAGTTAGTATTCTTGTAGACTTAGCCTCCTTTCGGAGAATCTAACTACGAGAAGTACGAGAATGTTGCAACGCCAGCCATTCCTGAACAAATGGTCACATTACTTTGCATCATTCCCCTCGCAAAGTGTGTTCCTCGACTTATCAAGGTTTCACTTCCATACATCAACTGATTCCATTTCATAGTATGAAAGTGCAATGGATGATAGTGAGTTTACTCCACTTCTTGAGATACACTTCTAGATACCGAAACAGATGCATGGTGAATACATGCACCAAGAACCAACATACAAACGAGTTTCGAATCTAATAGTACAAACGTAGACAATTCATACTAAGAGATAAAAGATAACACAAGTTGGAGATCAAGCAACATGCATTCATTAATCGTTTGATGTCGAACTAACAAAGATAAGAACTCTATATTACAACCTAAGGATTACATATACATGATATGAAAGCATGGGTAGCGGGGCTACTCCCCGCACCCTAGTGAAGAAGACTACTCGCTCATGACTAGGACAAAGAAGGAGGCAAGAAGAGAGAGAAAGAGCATCATCCCCACAAAGGAGAGAGGAAAGTCAACCCCTTGGAGAGAGAGAGAATAGATCCATCAGCTTCACGGGTTTCTTGATGACGAGATCTCCCTCTTCCCACCTTCTTTGGCGGAGAGAGGGAAAGCAGCTTCGAGATGGAGTATGAGTCTCAGACCGGCAGCCCCCGGGTGGAGGATGGAAGTAGCAAGAGCTTTGGAATGATTGATGCAGCCTTTGGGCGTCTGAAAACTCGATGCCTGGTGGAGGACCCTTAGGGTCTTATTTATAGGCCTTAAGTGATGTCCAAACGGTTTGGAGGCCATTTGGGCCTCAAGACCGTTTGGGCCTGAGACCGTTTGGATCTCAAGACTGTTTGGATCTTGAGACCGTTTGGGCCTCAAGACCGTTTGGACCTTGAGACCGTTTGGACCTCAAGACCGTTTGGATCTTGAGACCGTTTGGACCTCAAGACCGTTTGGGCCTCAAGACCGTTTGGACTTTGAGACCGTTTGGACCTCAAGACCGTTTGGACCTCAAGACCGTTTGACTCCATGCGGTCCCAGTACCGTTTGGCTTCATGCGGTCTCGGGACCGGTTGACTCCATGCGGTCTCGGGACCGTTTGGCTTCATGCGGTCTCGGGACCGTTTGAACTCCATGCGGTATCAGGACCGGTTGGCTTCATGCGGTCTTGAGACTGTTTGAACTCCATGCGGTCTCGGGACCGGTTGGCTTCATGCGGTCTTGAGACCATTTGAACTCCATGCGGTCTCGGGACCGGTTGGCTTCATGCGGTCTTGAGACCGTTTGAACTCCATGCGGTCTCGGGACCATTTGGCTTCATGCGGTCTTGGGACCGTTTGACTCCATGCGGTCTCGAGACCGATTGGCTTCATGAGGTCTTGAGACCGATTGACTCCATGTGGTCTCAGGACCGTTTGGCTTCATGCGGTCTTGGGACCGTTTGACTCCATGTGGTCTCGAGACCGATTGGCTTCATACGGTCTTGGGACCGTTTGACTCAATGCGGTCTCGAGACCGATTGGCTTCATGCGGTCTTGGGACCGTTTGACTCCATGCGGTCTCGAGACCGATTGGCTTCATGCGGTCTTGGGACCGTTTGAATCCATGCGGTCTTGAGGTTGAGTTATTCTTTTGTGATTTGTTTGTGTTTTTCTACATGTATGAAAGGGAAAAGTTAGTCTGATGGTATATTTACAAAGAAGGGGTAAATTTGGGATTATGTATAGTTTAAATTTGGAAAGAGTATGGAAAACTAAAGAAAAAGACTAAGATAATCGTCCAAAATGGGAGGTTATCAGACACCATCAGTGCAACGATCCTTGTAGCGACCGGTGAAACTCGATCTTCTTTGGATCTTGGGGCAACCAGAGGGGCCACCCGCCGGCAGCAGGTGAGGAGACGAACCCAGCCCAGGTCCGCTCATCGTGCGCGGACCACCGCGCCCAGATCTGAACCTAGCCGCCAGGGAGCACCTGTGGAGGAAGCTCCAACACCTGGGAGCATCACGCCGCCCGCACAGCAGAAACTCAGAGTGGGGAAGAAGGCATAGAAGTGAGAAGCACGATCGTAGGCTCTAGGGCAGACAACTTCTCACCATCCGCCACGCTTGAGAGGGATGGTGTCGACAAGTCAAAGTAGCCGAACCCAGCCCCGAGCCGATCATCGCTCGTGAGACACCTCACCCTCTCACCCCAAACTACCGAGATGGTAGCAGACGATGGCCAGCTCCATCCACCAGGGATCAACTATGAACCGCTTTGACACCGCCAAGGAATATCCGCCTACCAGAAGCCGAGACCAGAGCTGATGAGCGCCAGGGGGAGGAAGGCGTTGAAGCAACGCTCCCTCCCCCCAGCGACACCATCGGGGAGGATTCTAGAGAGAAGACAGAGCAACCCTAGAGAGAGAGGAAGCAGCTGTCTCTCTTTTGATGGTGCCTTAGCCATGTTTTCTTTCCAATTTTCTCTCTCTTTACTTTTACTATCCATTTTACTAGTGATTGCTTATCTCAACCGATCTTCTCTTGATGTGACCTATCACCGTGTCCGAAGGCAAGACTGATAATAAAGATTCACCTCAGACTATTGTCTATAATGATAGTACTCCTATTTATATAATCATGTTAAATGGAGATAACTACCTGCTATGGATGAATTTTATCCAAACCATCATGGAATACATAGACAAGGTGAACTTCATCGAGAATATTTTTGAGGATATCCTTAAATGAAAATAGGAAAATAGTCAAGTCAAAAGCAAGCTATAGAACAATATTGAACCTTCTATTGCCTCCAAGTACATATTTTACAAAACTATAAAGGAACTTTGGCACGTTGGCCCTCATCACTACACAAACGAAAGGAATGCCTTGAGCTTTATAAAATATGGGATAAATTATTTGGTTGAAATGAGAGTGACATGACCCTTAGTAAATATTCACTCCATTGTCAACATGTCTCAATAGCTTGCCTATTTCCAGTCCGTCTCTTCTGAAGATTAAACTAAATAGTGAGTCAATCTTTTCATAGCCAAATTTCTCAATGGCCTTCATCTAGCCTCTACTTTAGTGTACAACATCATCTTGGCAGTCGAAAAATTTCCCTATACGAAAGATGCCTACTCTTGTATCCAACAATATGATGTTTGGCTCTTATTTTCCACTCCACTAGAATCACAATCGGAGATTGTCTCTATTTATCATAGACATGGATGTGGTTGTGGTTGACCAATATGGCTCAAATTCACTTTCTACAACAAGTTGGAACACTAGGAATAAAAGTGTAGTCAGAAGCACGATCATCCCTTGCATGTACAGTCGTGGCGTTTGAACTTCCCATGTTACTCAAAGATCAGACACTCTGTCTATCACCATCCCACCATCTGAGTATGTGAAACTTCTATAGGTCTCCCAATAGGATCTTCTACAATCTAGCAAGATCTGTGTTTCCCATGATCATAAAATTCACAGTGACAGCTTCAACGCATCTATCCTCCAACAAATGTTGGGGCCTCCATGCTTACATCTAGCTCTTCGTGAATTGTCGACTTTGGGGCCAACTCAATATATATGGAGTGGTACACCTTTACTCCATTGAAGCTCATATTCCTACCTTATTTGTCACTCTCATAGATGGGTCCATTCAGAGTTCAATAATGCGAGAGTGTTAATATCTCACAAAGTCTTAATCTCAAGTCTATTAATTATATTCTTCATTTTCCCTTTAATTTATTATATATTTCTAAGTTAGTTGATGTCTTTACTTACAATGTCACCTTTGGTATTCAGGACTTTTTGATGCATAATTCTTAGACTTTCAAGATTATTGGTTAATTCTAGAGATGGTGTCCTATACTACTTTGGTGATATGTTCCTTCTTATGCCCATCTTGCGAGCATGCCTCTCTAACTTCATCAACATTATTGTCATCCATCTCTTAACAAGTTGAAGTAACTGGAACCTTCTTTATCTAGTTTTAAAAAGTTTTCTGTGTGACTCATGTGAACCTGGGTGATATATTCTAAAGTTGTTTTTGATGTGATTCACAATGACAATTTGTGGTCCTTTATGAACCACTAGTTTTAACTAATTATGTTATTTCATTACCTTTGTTGATGATTTGTCTCACATGACGGGTTATATTTGTTGAAATCCCTAGATGAAATGATTGATTTTTTTAGAATTTTCATAAAATGACTTTAACATAATTTGATAAATCCACTAAAACCTTCTAGTCTGACAATGCTTTAGAATATGTCTCGAGTCATATATCTTCATTTTCTCTAGAATTGAAACCATCTATGACATGATCTGAACCCACTAAATAGGGTTAGGGTCCACCAAATAAGGATTACTACTAACCATCAACTTTTAACTATTTATATGAAAACCAGTCACAACCTTTTCTTTTCTCAAATATATAGCAACATCAATTAGAAAACTGACAATCTCACTTAAACATAACATTAATGATACAACAGAGATTGACTACTACTTACAAAAAAGTTTCACACTTTAATATACATCATGTACATTTCACTACAATATGCTCTATTTCCTCACTCACTCATTCTGAGGATCCAAAGGAAGGATAGCAGACCGTCTATCTAGTCCAACTACTTTTTCTTTAGGACCTCTGTTCTATTCTTGATAAAAATTAGCTTCTGTCTCCTCAGGAAGAGCTAGTACTTTGCATGAAAAATTGTTCAGTAGGTTGATGAGCTACTAGCTCAGTGAGTAGAAAATCAATAGGTAACCAAGGTATTTTAGATGTATACAATTATTCAAACTTAAATACAAAGCAAGTATAGCAGTTTAAAAATCATATCAGTCATCATGCCAGTTGAACGTATACTAAATACAATAAAAGGATAGCCTAACTATTTACATTATTTTTATTCTATTTATTATGCTACTAGACCCACATGAGGTGTACCACAACATGTGAACGTATCATAGCAAGTTTCGATTTCACTATACAAGACTTAGAAGAATGCCTGAGATTCTAAGTCCGTAGTCTCAATACCACATCTGTAGATGGCATCGACATCTTCCTCTCGGTGGCTAATGGGAGCGGTCGGATATCTTAGACTCCTCCTCTTAACCTGGGTACTCAGGTGGGGAGTCAAAGCCCTCAAACTTGTTGTGAACAAGTGGACCTACTAAAGATGTCCATTGATCGCTAAAACTCGTAACTAAGGTACCATTGAAAACCCCAGTTGGTGTTGGATACCAATCATTTAAGGAGTCCACCCTCACTGTCCTAGACTCCCACACCCCACAATGATGCACTCCGGCTTACCTCAACCTACATGAGACCTCCAGTACAAAAGCACATTTCCTCCTCATAGTGCATGGCTACCATGAGGACTCTACAATGTCCAGTGCATCTAATGTCTAGTGATCATTAATTAATTTAACATGATTCATTGTAGTAACTAATTATTACCCCTTTTTTTCGATTAATCATGACGAATTAAGCATATACATCATCTAACGACTTTTACAGTTCTCTTAAACCACAATTTGACTCTTGAGTTCCAAATTAGGGCAAACCAGATTTCCCTATGCCTCTACTAGCATCAATCCATCACATGTTATTCATAGAAACTCCTATAGTAACTTATGACACGATATTACATCACTAGAATATAATCAAATAAGATTCTCTACTACTGAAAGTCACTGCACAAATTTATCAATTTCATCACAATCATCATAGAGCAAGAATTAAATACTAGAATGACATTATTTTGAATTTGTATGCTATAAATTCAAAGTTAAAAGGTGATTTGCACTCATAGATCTCGTCCAAGATTAGTGATCAACGGTCATCTAGAGCTAGAAGATGAAGAAAGGAGGAAGAATAGACCTCCAGATATTTGAATATAATATACATAATGGATCAAAGAGGCTAAAAAGAAGATATATACAGTCTAGAACTACTTACCACAAAGAATTTGTGGTTGGTTTGCCGATCTACAACTGATCTCCACCTTTTCCACAAAAACCTCCCTAGAAATCACCCTCCTGGTCTTTTTGTTGTCATTGTAATGGTATGAGATGATATAAGATTGAATTATAATTCTAACACACTTTTTTTGTTGAAAATAGATATGTATAGCCCGATATATGATCGTTTTATGATTGGCTGTCTTGGTCGACATTCTTAGGGGTAGTTGGGCCTTTAGCAGTACGCTAGCCTCAGCGGTCACTAGGTTTTTGTACATGTTACTAAAAAGAGCATAACTTACTCAATTTAACTCTGATTTGGTTGATTCTATTTGTGTTGTATTTGTAATTTAATTCTCTACAATACATAGTATTATATTGATAATATGTTGAAATAAAGTTTATTTATTGATTATTTCTTTAAGTCTCATTGATTCTCCTCTCACATGCATGTATGGGTTAATTCTATTTCAACCCCAACTTAGATCTTTTTGGTATTTTTAATTCATGATTATAAGTTATTATAATAATTATTTGAGATTGACAAAGTTAAGACAAAATACATAGTAATATATTACTAATAAAAGTGTGACAATCATTAAGGCTATGTTATGTCTCTAGGATTACCAACAAAGATAGAAGAGAGTTGTAACAATTATCCCCCTCTAATAAAAATTCATCTCAAAATTCTTATAAGATGAAAGGATACTTGTTACAAAATTTTGACTCTACCTCCCAAGTAGCTTCCTCTATACCATGATTCCTCCATAGAACTTTTACTAGAGGCATCTCCCTTTTTAAGCTTTCAAATTCTACGATCTAGAATTTGAATTGGTGACACGTGTATACCGTGTGTTATATGCAAGTGAACATATCAAAGTAATATAGGTGCTTTTGAGGCCCGAGTCGAACATAGGGAAATGTTCTTTAGAGACTACTACTAACTATGATCTAATCATCTAGGCTGGTGTAAATGAGAGAGTTTGATTGAAAAAATTAAAAAATAAAATGGAACAGACTTACCACTTAAATTACTCAATTTTAGAAAATTTCTTAAGATTATGGTTTCACCGCAGATAACATTGCATTTCATTCCATACACCAATATCTATTATCTTATCCCTGGATAAAGAGCCTGTAGTCATAAGTACCCACTCCCGCAGCATAGTTCACTACCTATTCTAATACCAATCCTATTTCCATAGCAATTGATTAATTAGTTAGGTACTTTATGATTTAACTCTGGGTTTCTCCTCCTATCCCAAGGGGTGCAATAAATGGATAAATCTATGCTTTCCAACCCTTAACCTCTCTCCCAAAACAATTAAGGGTCTTAAAATCAATCTATGTTGATCAGGCATAAACATAAAAATGCATCTTCATAGATTTATATCCAGAAAATAAGGATAAAGATGATATTAATACATGGAAATCAAGTACAATGCATATCCAGGCTACTCCCGGGTCCTAAGAAATCAAGGGGATTAGTTGCACATGGTTTTCATTGACAAATACATGGTAGAGAAAGAGAAAAATGTGGGAAATATTATAGATTAGTAACCCCTGGTGAATAGCTAATCTAGATGATCCCCTACGTCGTGCGTATAATCCACTGTCTTCTGACTGCCGATTTTCCTTCTAGAGGTCCTCAGATCATCTTAGATGAAGCTTTCAGTTCCTTTCTCGTCTTCTCTCTCTCTCTCTAGTGTCGTGCAATGGAATATGGCTGCCCCCCTTCTGGTTGGCCAAACTCCCCTTGGGTCATAGGAGTCACTTACGGTATGAAATAACATCAACCTTTGGATTAGATTACCATCTTCAGATTTTCCAAATCGGCAGACTTGGTAGTACCGACTTGACAGTCAGTAGTATCGAGTTCATAGGGTAACCATGATTCCTGCCAATGTCGATACTATCAACCTATCTTGATAGCATCGACTCTTCATGTCACCCAAGCCTTATATTCCTGACGTGATCTCGGTAGTACCGAGTTTGCAGACTCGGTAGCAACGACTTTGTGCAAGCCATTCTTGTTCTTCCCTGACATGATATCGGTAATACTGACTTGGAGTGTCTGTAGTATTGAGTCTGTGCAAGTCTTTCTGAGCAAACACTAGCATAAAGTCGGTACCACCGACTTATAATGTTGGTAGTATGAACTCTGTGTAGCTCCATTGTACCTGAAAATACACAAGAACGTGGATAAGTACTCAGGGTAAATATTAAGTCATCTTAAACATTAAAAATAAGACAATTCGATGCATCTAAATATCAAGGCCATTTATAGCATCCATGCATTATTAATCATATAAATGAAAAAAGAACACATAAAATCAAGGAAAATATGCCTGTGAAAATGACTAAAAACGTGTACATCAAACCCCCCTATGCTTAAATATTGCTCGTCCTCGCACAACACTACTCTTGGATCTGTTTGATGTAAGTAAGCAAAAAGATACATCACATAAACTCTTTTCTTAATCATTTCCACCAAACAATCCCTGAACCGACCTCCAATGATCACTGAACCAATAACTGCTCTACAATGACCAAAAACTTTCATAGAAGATGTCTACCTTTTTTTATCAATGAACACTATCAAGAAAGATGTTAATATCATAATAATTTAGGCATTCGCTTGGTGCACCATGTGATTCCCTAATATAAATTGCTCTCTCCTAAATACCAACTAATTGGAAGAAGATCTCCTTATAATAATGGATGAGGAGACGAATCAATTGAGTAGCCTACCAATGAGAGAAATTAATGATACGAGATGGGTGGCAATTGAAGAATCATAAGTACTCCAAATTATTTATGCAGAGAAAAATAATGATGACCTATAGGAGTGAAAAGAATGTTATGCATGAGACCCAATGCCTACTAACTTTTTCTCGCTTTTTTTTTCTTGTTAACACATGATGCATGAATAAGTTTATCTCATAACAAAAAATGAGACTGTCAAAAACAACAAAAGAAATGCGTCATGTGAATTAGTTCATCCCTTTAAAAAGACTCAGGGACATACTTTCTCCTTATGAAATATAGAGATTGTTTTTTTTTTCTAGCCCATAATTTTTCTTGTCTTTAGCATGATGGACTTATGCTCAGGCTTTCACTTCATTTTTTCTTCCTTTTTTTCTCTTTTTTTTTGATGTGGAGGTATGCCTTGATTTAACTTTCACAATTAGAGACTACAATCCACATGACAAAAAAATGAATGTGATGGAATGCATTTAATCTACATGTAAATTTCAATGTAACTAAGGTGGCATACACTAAAATTGGTCGTGCATACAAATGCAAAAATATTTTTTTTTTAAATGAACATGAGGATAAGAGATAACCTACCATGTCACCTATGATGCCATGCCATGCAATCAAAAGAAATAAGTTGGAGCTCTTGTTCATCTTAAGGTGGTGATTCAAAATTTCGATGGAAAGGATGGATGGAATCACATAACTAAGAGACAACGCCTTTCATTAAATTATGATATGTCCTTCTTTAATGACTTGCACAGAGTAATCTAAAGGTTTTTTTCTTAAATTTCCATTTAAGATCTCGTTAAAGGTTTGACCGGCTTAGGCTAAACAACATCTTCATTCACCTTCCCATTTTGATTAGATGTTCATTCATATCCTATATCCTAAAGTTGAAAAACTTCCTCGATTGAGGATATCACAACTCAAGCTATGATGACACAACCATTTTCTTTCATTAGTACCTTATGACTTGACAAATGCAACCATACATTACTACTCCTGATTACACTAGATAGGTGTCGATCCAAAAAATGCACGATTCAAACTAAAGATAAAACAACTAAGATAAAATTGCAAGAAAAACTATGATAGAAAGTTGTTCCACCACCCTCCCAAGCTTGAATATGACTATGTCCACATAGTCAATACTCACACTCAAGCCGTGGAACAATGGTACCATTGCTCAAAATGGAGGTAGTTGAGGCATGTCGGGGTCGTGAGGAGGAAACGTCCCCCGAAAAGATAGATCAGGCGGTAGCATCAGCTGTGGTTGTGGGTACCCTCCAAAGTATCCTTGGTTCCAATAATGGTCAAAGAAGGGTTGCTAGTACTACTTCATCTGTTGTAGGTGCATGTGAACATTCTCTTGGTTGGCCAAGAGAAGGCGTTCATTCTCATAAACTGCCTACTAGTTTTAGTACAACCTTCCTTGAATGTCTTGTACACCGACCAATGTCGCCTGATGCTACTACTGTCCAGTCTAGATCTCCTACATCATGGTATACATACCCACCATGTTGTATGGGTCTTGATCCTCTTGGGAATGGGGTGGGGCAGAGGAAGTCGAGGCAGCGTAGGTGCATGCCCATTTTCACGGGATCGTTCTCCTAGTGATGGGGATGGTAGACTCCACCTCCTCAACACCGTTAGAGTCATCATCACTCTGCTCCTCATCATCGACATGAGTTGTTGCCCTGGGTGGATCTTATGCTTCCCCCTCATTCAGTGGCCACCAGAGATAGTGCACTCCACACAAGTTGAAGATGGGGTCAGGGAGGCTCCGCTCCCGAAACAGTCCTCGACGCATGCAATGCACATAGAGCACATTGTAGTGGAAGCTGAGAAGGTGTGCCTTGCGGAAGTGCAAGAGTTCCAGCTTCGTTGTATCCTCTAATGGCGCAAGGGTGGACAAATCAAGGTGCAAATGTAGTGCAATGGGAGTGATGAGACCCCCAAATAAAATCGGCACCTTTCTTTTCACATTGTGCCGCACAAAGATCATGTGGAGTAGAAGGAAGGCTCTAAAGTTGATAGTCTCCCCTTCCAGTAGCATGTAGAGAAAGTAGAGATCCACCTTTTGAACCTTCCCTTGAGCTTGACTGAAACGAGCAAAAATAGTGTTGGTGCAAAGGCAGTGAAGGATTCGAGCAAAAGGGTGATCAATATCGGTAACAAAATTGATATTCTAGTTTATATGAAATCCTACCAGCACCTCAGTCAACTGCTCCCAAGCCAATTCGTAGTTGAAGTCATCAGGGGCCAAGCATTCTGGGACATGAGCCTAGTTGAAGATGTTGTTGAAGGCCCTCAGAGTGATGGAATAGTTGTTGTTGAAGAGGTAGAAGTTGACTTTTTCTTCCCTCTATTCACCTCCTAACTTCTGCTCGGGGGCGATAAGAACATCTAACGATGCCAAGAACTCCAAGATGAGATCTGGGTAAGTCTGCCAGTCGTTGAAGAAAGGATTATCCCCCTCCATGAATTGCTTCTAACATACCCATCACATGTTGTCAGTGAACCTGCCCTTTCGATCAATGTGCATCACCATATCATGTGGGAATTATCTGCCATGTCTGCAACTCTTCATAGAGCTTCCTGATCTCCAAAGATAGATGTTGGATGTGGGTTGGCCAAGGGACCAACTCACCTTGATCCATCGACATAGAGGGACCTCTCCTTGGTGCCATGATGCCAATGCAAGAATGGGGATTGGGAAAGAGAAGCTCAGTGAAGATCGTTGGCTCAGTGAAGATCTTTGGCTTGGTGAAGATCCTTGGCACCCAATACAACTCTGCTCTGAGTTCTAGGAAGAGTAGAGAAGGTGGTGTGAAGAAAATGGGTTAACCACTCCTCCTTTTATAGATGAATCAGGTAGATTTGATACTAATGACTTTTGTGTCGGTAATACCGAGTTACATGCATGAATCTGTAGCTCGATTTTATCGATGGATGATGTTTTATGATGTCTCGAGTGTGGATCACGTGGAGTGGGTGGTATCGAGTCCAAGTCGGTGGTATCAACTTGAGCTGCGGATCACTACTACCGACCATGTGATGAAGCTTGCATCTGTTGTTGAAATGAGAAGCCCCAGATTGCTGACATCATGCATTGGTACTACCAACTAGAATGTCAGTAGTACCGATTTGGAAATTTTAGCTCGGTACTTTTGAATATTTCATCTCGATGTTCTGATTCTGGGCGCATCAAAAAGTCTGTGGTACTGACTTGTGGGTCGATACCACCGAGAGCTTATCAGTTAATAATAAAAAATCTTCAAAGACTTGGTAGTACTAACTGGGAGAGTTGATACTACTGAGTCTAGTGCTCTGGTGTGGATGCCTTGCTGATGTAATCTTAGTACTACCAACTTTGAAATTAGTAGCACCAACATGTAGGAAATTCTGCACACTCCACACACGAGTCAAGGTACCATTTTTAAAGCAAAAATAAAAAATACTAAGACAACTACAATGAAAAAATGTACATGAATAGTAGAAAAATGAAGGTTGGGTTGCCTCCCAACAAGCACAATTGTTTAACATCCTAGAGTAGATGTTCCTAAGAGCAAGAAACTAAGGGATCTCTAAAATTTATACCTCTTCTATCCTCTGCTCTACTTTCCCACCATAGTAGTGCTTCAATATTTGGCCATTAACAAGGAATGACCTTTTCCCATCTAAAATCTTCACTACACCATGGGGGGAAACTTGCTCAATCACAAATGGTCCACTCCACTTGGACCTCAGTTTTCCTGGATGTAACTTAAGTCGGGAATTAAAAAGAAGAACCTTTTGGCCTGGAAGAAACACCCTATTCACAATGTTCCTATCATGAATCTTCTTTTTCCTCTCCTTAGAAATCCTAGAACTTTCATAAGCATCCATCCTAAGCTCATCTAGTTCATTCATCTCCAAAAGTCTTTTCTTACCTTCTTCATCCAATCCATAGTTTAACTTTCTCAATGACATTTCACCTTATTCTCAAGCTCTGCTGGCAAATGACAAGCACAAACGTAAACCAACCTAAGTGGTGTCATCCCTATAGGTGATTTATAGGCCATCCTATATGTCCAAAGAGCATCATTAAGCATGAAACTCCAATTTGTACTATTGGTGGAAACTGTCTGTTCCAAGATCTTTTTCACTTCTCTATTAGACACCTCCACTTGACCTTGTGTCTGTGGGTGATAAGGAGTACTCACTCGGTGTTTCACCCCGTATTTGCTAAGTAAGACTCTGAACTACTTATTGGTGAAATGTGATCCACAATCACTAATGATCAGTCGGGGAACACCAAACCTAGAAAAAATATTTTCCTTCACAAATTTTCACACCACTTGAGCGTCATTGGTGTGGGTTGGAATTGCTTCCACCCACTTAGATACATAGTCAACCACAAGTAAAATATAAAGGTTAGAATTGGATGACACAAATGGACCCATGAAATTGATGCCCCAAAGATCAAAAACTTCAATCTCTTGAAAAACATTCAATGGCATCTCATGTCACTTAGAAATGTTACTTGCACGTTGACAAGCATCACAACGATGAACAAAATCATATGCATCTTTAAAAAAATTTGGCCAATAAAATCCACTCTCTAACACCTTGGCCGCTATCCTAGAGCTAGCATGATGTCCTCCCATAGGCAAAGAATGGCAGTGTGCCAGGATGCTCTCTACCTCACACTCGGGTACACACTTCCTCAACAGTCCATCCCGACATTGTTTCAGAAGAATAGGGTCATCCCAAATGTAAAACCTCAATGAGTGGAAAATTTTCTTCTTTTCTTGATACCCCCAATCTACAAGAATCACTTTTTAGGATAAATAGTTAACAATATATGTGAACCATGGATCCTTAACCTTTATGGCAAAGAGTTGTTCATCTAGAAAATCCTCAACAATGGGAATATCGAAATCTTTTTCATGCACTCTTTCTATCCTAGATAGGTTATCTGCTACCACATTTTCCACCCCCGCCTTGTCTTTAATTTCTCTATCAAATTCCAGTAACAATAAATGCACCTAATCAATCTAGGTTTTGCATCCTTCTTTTGCAACAGGTATTTGATGGCAGCATAATCAGTCCAAACAATCACCCTTGCCCCTACTAGGTACTGGAGGAATTTCTCAAATGCAAACACAACTACTAAGAGTTCTTTTTATGTGATTGTGTAATTACGTTGTGCATCATTCAAAGTTTTGTACGCATAATATATTATGGTAGGAGCTTTATCTTTGTGTTCTCCCAAAACAACTCCCACAACATAGTCTGATGCGTCACACATCAGCTCAAATAGTAGGCTCCAATCAGAAGCCTGCACAATAGGCGTAGAACTTAGCTTTTCCTTTAATACTTCAAAATCTTTCAAACATCAATCATCAAAGCAAAATTGAACATCCTTTTCTAAAAGTTCTGATAAGGGTTTAGAAATTTTGGAAAAATCTTTGATGAACTAGTGGTAAAACCCAGCATATCCTAGAAAGCTCCTTACTCCTTTCACCGATGTTGGTGGAGGTAGCTTGGAGATAACTTCCATCTTAACTGGGTCTACTTCCATACCCTTGTTGGACACTTTGTGCCCTGGTACTATTCCCTCATTCACCATCATATGACACTTCTCCCAATTTAAGACTAAGTGAGTGTCCTCACACCTTTGTAAAACCTTATCCAAATTATACATGCAATCACTAAATGACTCCCCGTACACTGAAAAATCATCCATAAATACCTCCAAGCACCACTCTACCATATCAGAGAAAATGGCAAGCATACAATGTTGGAAGGTAGCATGGGCATTACAAAGGCCGAATGGCATCCGTCTATATGCAAACTTGTCGTAAGGGCAGGTGAAAGTGGATTTCTTTTGATCCTTTGGCTCAATCGAGATCTGATTGTAACTGGAATGCCCATCGAGGAAGCAAAAGTGTGAATGACCGGTGAGTCTTTCCAAAATTGATCAATGAAAGGTAGCAAAAAATGATCTTTTGAAGTGATGACATTCAAACGACGATAATCAATGCAAACACGCCTCCCCATCACCAACCTAGTGGAAATCAATTCGTTAGATGGATAATTGTGATAGTGATCCCCCCTTTCTTAGGCACTACTTGAGTTGGGCTAACCCACATAGAATCAAAAATTGCATAAATGATACCTGCTAAAAGAAGCTTGCCCACTTCTTTCTTTACTACCTCAGTCATGATTGGGTTGAGGCACCGCTGAGGTTGGACTATTGCTTTATCTCCTTCTTCCAGTTGGATCTTATATTGGCACAAACTTGGGGAGATTCCTTTGATGTCTACTATAGACCACCCAAAAGCAGCTGGGTGGTTCTTCAATACAGTAAGCAATTGCCCCTCTTCTTCAACGCTCAAGGATGATGATATGATCACAGGGAGCTTTTCTTCTATGGCTAGGAAGACATATTTCAGATGTGGCGGTAATGGCTTCAATTCCAACTCAGGAGGGTTCAGCAGAGATGGAACTAGTGGTGGGGAGGTGGTCCCAAGTCTTCAAAATATCTTGTGTAATAATAGGGTATTGCTTTCAACATCAATACATACTCCTCTAGAGAGTGGTTGTGTGTGCTGTCATCAACTCTATTCATCAAATATGATTCCAAAGTTAATTGTGGATATGTGTGCATTAGTGAATCATCGGTGACCTCCTCTATGGTAGTCGAGTCATAATCTTGTTCTCTATCATCTGGGTAACGTATTGCTTCTTTCAATGATATCATCTTGGTGTTTTCAATTATATCAACTGCTAGAGTATCTTTTTCCACCTTGGTCATCACGTGAGCCATATCAAGAAATGGCTTCCCCAAACACAAAGAAATCTTGGCCTCCATGTGTTGTAGCATGTTACACTATGTTGTATCCCCTTTTCTTTAGAGTGTTCAGGCATCTTTATTTCAAACCAGTCATCATAAGTGCCCATGGTCAGACGCCCTCGCCCATTTCTAAAATCATGTCGGTTGTGGCTTGGAATGGCCTACCTAGCAAGAGTTTGTTACCTTTATCCTCTTGCATTTCCATTACCACAAAGTCAGTAGGAAAAACAAGCCTATCCACTTTTACTAGGACATATTCACAAATGCCATATGGCCTAACCACAGAGTCATCATCCAATTCAATAGTCATAGTACTTTCTCTTGTCTCGTTAAGACCAAAAATTTTGAAGGTTGACAAAGGCATGAGGTTGATACTGGCCCCTGAGTCACATAGGTCCTCACCAAACTTAGTCTTTCCTATATAGCATGTGATGTTAAAATAACTAGGGTCTTGTCTTTTTGGAGGTAGTGTTCCTAGAATAAAAGTGATCACCTGCTCCTTTAGCACTACCACCTCAGCTCAGGTATCCATCTCTTCTTATTGATGATGTCTTTCAAGAACTTTCCATATGAAGGTATCTTCTCAATTGCATTGATAAGTGGAATATTGATAGATAGATTTTTAAAACCTTCTACAAATTTTTGGAACTTCCGGTCTGCTTTGGTTGCCTTCAAGCTATTTGGAAAGGGTACAAGTGTTTTCTAGTGAGGCGGGACATATGGTTTTGATCTAGTATCTTCTACCTCATCAGTGTGCTCTTCAGATGTTTTCTCCTTTTCCATACTATCTGGTTCAGTCACCTCTACTGTCACAGTTTGAGTTGTTGTTGTTGTAGCATCACCTACATCTGTGGTTGTTGGTTCCTTGTTCAACAGTATCTTACCACTGCGTAGTAGGACTACCTTGATGTGTTGATTTCTAGAAGGCACGTTGGTATTAGCTGGGAACCCCTATTGGTTTGGCTACTTCAATGTACCTACATCCACTACTATTTGAGAAATATGTGTTTCTATGCTGCAGATCCTCGCCCCTTGGTTCTAGATTTCTCTTTGCATTTGTCCTCTCTACACTTCATTCTGACTGACCAACTTTCCAAGCATTTCTTCAATACAATCAATCTTCTTTTGTTCTACTTGATATTGAAACTGACCACCGAACTATTGTGGCTTTTTTGTTGTGCCTGTGATGGGTCTTGTTGAAAATTGTTAGGATCCTTCCATGAAAACTTAGGATCCTTCCCCCGGGAGTAATCATTTCCCCTATATTGTCATTGTTGGCACATGAATTTACACTCTTCCTCTTCTTCTTCTGAAGATGATCCATCGTTGGCACATAGCTTTTTAGATATCAAGTCCAACTTCTCATTTAATGTAGAGATGACCTTGGACTCACCCACACTTTTGATAGTTGTCAAAAGTTCTCTCTCATCTCCCCATGATTGATTTTTAGACATATTCTTCAATATCTCATTATAACAGGTAGGTTTGTTGTTGAGGAAGAACCATGTCCCCACACTATCGAGTGTAGCCCTTTCTTCCTTGTGCAAGCCATAGTAGAATATCTTTGCCTTTCCCAGAAGATCGATTCCATGATGAGGTACTTTCCGCAACATACTCTGGAACCTTTCCCATGCTTCAGAATAATATTTATCGGCTTGTTGTCTGAAATTGTGGATCTTCTTTACCAAGTCATTAGTCTTTTATGGAGGAAAATAACGCTCAAAGAAGGCGTCAATCATCCGATCCCACGTTTCAATGCATTTGTTATCAAGGTTATAAAACCATGACTTTGCGCTATCTGCCAATGACGATAGAAAAAGCTTCAAATATATCAAAATTGTCGGTACTATGTCGATCTTGACCATATCACAGTTCTCCACAAAATTGCTAATGTGTACCATCGGGTCTTCAGAACTATGGCCATGGAAAGCTTGGGATTTAATCAAAGAGATCAACCCAGGGTCAATCTTGTGGCTGCCCACATTGATGGCTTGTCTTTTGATTGGTCCTTTTTGAGTTGTTGTGGCAAATGCTCTGATCCTCTCCCATATTGTCTATTCTTCTTCTCCCTCCATTTCTACTGTCTGTCATTCTTCTGGTGTTGCAGGTCTCTCAGGTGGAGGTGGAGATGGTGGATTTTAGTTGAATCTATCAACTGACCTTAAAGCTTCTCTCTCTGTGTGAAGGAGTTTTGCTTTCCCAAACCCTGACAATGATGGCTCTCCATATTTGTGGACTCAAGTCTGCACCATACACCAATACCTGAAAGTGACAAACTAAATGTCAGCGTGCAGCATCAGAAATAGAGGTAATAATAATTTTATAATTCATCTCTAAGTGAAATAAAAAAATAAAAAAAGGGTTGCCCTAGAGTGGCTGGCCACAACACTCGTAGTGCTAGATGTTTCCATTTTCTCAGCAACAGCATCAAAAACTTGACATGTGTTTACCGTGTGTTATACGCAAGTGAACGTGTTAAAGTAATATATGCCCTTTTGAGGACCGAGTCGAACACAGGGAAACATTCTCCAGAGACTACTACTAACTATGGTCTAATCAGCTAGGTTGATGTAAATGAGAGAGTTTGATTGAACAGAATAAAAAACAAAATGGAACAAACTTAACACTTGAATTACTCAATTTTTGAGAATTTCTTAGGTTTATGATTTCACCACATATAACATTGCATTTCAATCCATACACCAATATCTACTACCCTTATCCCCATATAAGGAGCATGTAGTCAGAACTACCCACTCCTACAGTGTAGTTCTACCTATTCTAATGCCAATCCTATTTCCATAGCAATTAGTTCATTAGTAGGTGCTTTATGATTTAACTATGGGTTTCTCCTCTCGTTTATTCTCTGCCTTTCCCAAGGGTTGCAATAAATGGATAAATCTATGCTTTTCAACCCTTAACCTCTCTCCCAAAATGATTAAGGGTATAAAAATATATCTATGTTGATCATGCATAAATAGAACAATGCATCTTCATAGATTTATATCTAGAAAATAAGGATAAATATGATACTAATGCATGGAAATCAAGTACAATGCATATTCGGGCTACTCCCGAGTCCTAAGAAATCATGGGGATTAGCCCTACATGGTTTTCATTGACAAATACATGATAGAGAAAGAGAAAAATGTGGGAAACATTAGAGAAACTAAGTAACCCCTAGTGAATAGCTGATTCGGATGATCCCCTACGTCGTGCATGCAATCAACTATCTTCCGGCTGCCAATTCACCTTCTGGAGGTGCTTGGATCGTCTCAGATGAAACTTCTAGTTCCTTTCTCCTCTTCTCTCTCTCTCTGGTGTCGTGTAATGGAATATGACTTCCCCCCTTCTAGATGGACGAACTCCCCTTGGGTCATATGAGTCACTTACGGTATGAATTAACATCCACCGTTGGATTAGATTGTCATTTTCATATTTACCAAATCGGGCAGACTCAGTAGTACCGACTTGGCAGTCAGTAGTACTGAGTTCCTAGGGTAGACACGACTTCTAACAATGTTAGTACTATCAACCTATCTTGGTATCATTGAATCTTCATGTCACCCAAGTCTTATCTTTCTGATGTGATCTCGATAGTACCAAGTTTGTGAACTCGGTAGCACCAACTTTGTGTGATCCATTCTTGTGCTTCCCTGACATGATATCGGTACTACTGACTTGGAGTGTTGGTAGTATCGAGTCTGTATGAGTCTTTCTGAGCAAACACTGACGTGAAGTCAGTACCATTGACTTATGGTGTCAGTAGTATCAATTCTGGGTAGCTCCATTGTACCTGAAAATACACAAGAACATGGATAGGTACTCGGGGTAAATATTAAGTCATCTTAAACATTAAAAATAAGATACTTTGATGCATCTGAATATCACAGGCCATTGATAGCATCTCATGCATTATTAATCATATAAATGACAAAACAACACATAAAATCAAGGAAAATATGTCTGTGAAAATGACTAAAAACTCGTGCATCAATTGGTCATTCAACATAGGAGATATCCTCTCTCAACTATATAGGGTTTGGGTCTAAAATATTCTATGTACCAGGATGACACTTTTTTTAACATAGATACATGAAACACATCATGTAAATTGGCAAACTCTAAAGACAACTCAAGTTTATATGCAACTGGTCCAATTCTCTAAATGATTGAATAAGGACCCATATATTTGAATGATTGGATAGGGACCCAAATATCTAGGATGAAATGTTGTACTAGATTTCAGCTTTGTTCCCAAATAATGTTGTAACTAATTCCGGAACATAGATGTGAATTTGGGGTCTCTATCGGATATTATAGAAATGGGTATCCCATGCAATCTGACTATCTCATCTATATAAACTTTGGCTAGATTTAGTATATTACAAGTTGTATTAACTGGTAGAAAGTGAGATGACTTAGTCAGCCTATCTACTATTACCCACACAAAGTCAAAACCACGCTGTGTCCTAGGTAATCCAACCACAAAATCCATAGTGATATCTCCCACTTCCATTCATGGATAGGAAGTGTAGAGTACCTGCTGACTTTTGATATTCAACCTTGACTTGCTGACATACACCACACTTAGGTACATACTCAGCCACATCCTTTTTCATACCTGACCACCAATACCATTCCGTCGAGTTTCTATACATCTTTGTGTTGCCCGGATGCATTTTGTACATGGAAGAATGAGCTTCCTCAAGACTCTATTTCTTTAACTCAGTGTCATATGGCGCACACAATCTATCATGTTGATACAAAAACCCATCATCTGAATATTTAAACTCTATTCTCTTTCCTTTTGTCATATCATGCATGATCTGTTGCAATTATCTGTCAGTATGCTGAAGCTCCTTGATCTAATCATAAAATATAGGTCTAACCTACATCTGTACAATCAACCAACCTTGATCAAACACATTCAGATCCAAATTCATCTATCTCATCTAAACTAAAAGTCCCTTTTTACATATGTCATCGAAAACATTTCTATATGGGATGTTGACTTCATGCTCAAGGCATTTGCCACAAAATTGGCCTTTCCAGGGTGGTAATCAATGGTGACATCATAATCCTTTATGAGCTCCAACCATATGCATTATCTCAAGTTGAGATCTCTTTGTGTGAAAATATACTTTAGACTCGTATGATCAATAAAAACCTGACATTATTCACCATAGAGATAATGACGCCACGTCTTTAGGGCATGTACTACTTCTACCAACTCAAGATCATGTGTGGGATAGTCCTCTTCATTTTTCTTAAACTGTCTAAAAGCATAGACCACCACCTTCCCTTATTGCATAAGAACACATCCCAAACCTCTCCTGGATGCATCATAAAAACCACATAACCTATATCTACCTCCGGTAATATCAAAATTGGTGTTGTAATTAACGTCTTCTTTAAAATTTGAAAACTTTTCTCACATGATTCTGACCAAATAAAAGATGCATCATTCCTTGTTAAGTGTGTAAGACTTGTTGTCATTGCACTTAAGTTTCTTATAAACCTCCTATAATATCCTGCTAACCCAGAAAACTTCTGATCTCAGTAGGAGTCATAGGTTGCTCCCACTGAAGAACAGATTCCACCTTCTTAGGGTCAACACTGACTCCTTCTCCTGATATGACATGTCCAAGAAAAGATACTTCAGCCAACCAAAACTCACATTTGTTGAACTTAGCATAAAGTTGATGTTGCTTTAACAACTACAGGGCTATCCTCAAATGTTGCTCATGTTGTTCTATGTATCTAGAATATATAAGAATATCGTCTATAAACACTACTATAAACTGATCTAGATAGGGTTTTAAGACTCTATTCATCATATCCATAGAAGCTACAAGGGCATTTGTCAATCCAAAATACATAACTACAAACTCATAATGCCCATATCTTGTTTTGAATGCTGACTTAGGTACATTAGTTGTCTTTATACTTAATGGATGATATCCTAATCTGAGGTTTATCTTTGAAACGATTGTTGCTTCTCGTAGTTGATCAAACAGGCCATCTACCCCAGGAAAAGGATATTTATTCTTAACTGTTATCTTATTCAGTCGCCTATAGTCTATGCATAATTGCATGGTTCCATCATTCTTCTTCATAAATAGTATTGGAGCTCTCCAAGGTGATGTACTAGGTTGAATAAATCCTTTGTCCAACAACTTCTCTAATTGGGTTCTCAATTCCTTCAACTTGGCAGGTGCCATTCTATAGGCAGGTAATGCTATTGGATGACTACCAGGTAAAATCTGCTCAAAGCCAATATCCCTTTTAGGTGGTAAACATGGTAACTCATCAGGAAAGACATCTGGAAACTCACATACTACTGGATTATCTGCTAAACTGACTATTCTTTTATCTTCCCTAGCATCCACCACATGTGCTAAAATAGCCTCACACCCCTTTCTCACCATCTTATCAACTACGAAAGCTGACACTATACATGTGGGGTGAGATTTTCATGTCTCTGGTAAAGACACATGAAAAACCACCTTGATGAAAGCTAGCTTCTTTCTTCCAACATTCTAACTGGACATGATATGTCTCAAGGCAGTCCATATCCATAATAATTTGAAAAGAATTAATATCTAAGGGTATGAGATTAACTGTTATTGTATACCCACAAGAACTCAATAGACATCTAGGAGATACTTTTTTTAGAACTGATGATTCACCTAATGGGACTCTTAACAACAATTCATAAGATAAAGCATGGGTTAAAAGACTTAATTCACTAACTATTGATCTTTGGATGAAAGAATGTGTCATGTTAGGATCTGCTGATACCATAATAGAAATGTCGTTAAAGAGAAGCATTTCACCTGTCACAACTCTAAGCGAGACTATAGCTTCAGATGGTGTCATTGAGAAGAAGCGTCCTCTAGCTCTCCCTCTACCATGTTGTCCTCACTATCCACTACTGGTACTAGGTGTTGGGAAATATGATCACAGAATATGGCAGCAAAAATAAAAAACAAAATTATCGATTTGTATTTCCATAACAACAAGATCGTGTCAACTACCATGAAATAGGAAGCATGATTTAATGAGTTATACCTGGTCCTGGATTAAGTCCAGCGACAACAACTTGTTGCAATGCAACTATCCTCTAGTTGCTCTTAGACAACAGTTGTACAACTCCTAGTCTTCACCACGGATGATGGACTTGATCAGCTTTGACAGTAGCTCTTGTGATCTCACCATGCACTGTAGGATGACATTGTCCTCCTAGAAGCAGCCAAATGATTCTTTCATGTAGATTATTCCACACGAACCAACTAGAACTCTTGTTGTTCAACCAGAACAGACAAGAAGGAGTTGTCCCTCCCGTTGGCGTACTAGTTGTTGACTCAAGGTCTAAATTGACAAAACCCTTATTTTTATGATGACTAAACCATTCCACTTATTTGTGTTTAATACTTCTACTTGAGTGATTTTATGTTAGGTATAGACACACTCCAAATGCCCTAACTTGCGCACATCGAATTGGAGAAAAGACAAGTCAAAGTCAATACAAGTGTATGTTTTTGGAATATGATGTAAATCCATTAGAATCATGTTGTAAATCACTTGTAATGATTGTATGACTTGTAATTAAGCTTAGGGAAAATCAAGAGCACTTAAATCGAATATTTAAGTAATTTAATGACATTTTCCAAAATTCATGATAGGCACTTTATCAGTCGAGTTACAATCTCGACCGATCCTTGGTGGATTTTGAGAATGTCACGGTTCAGTCGAGTTGCCAGTTCATAGAACTTGACCGATCCCTGCACTGGAACAAAACTGAATTAAGTTATCAGTCGAGTTTCATCCAGGATAAACTCGACCGATTGGTCAAATTAGCTTTGTCGCATAGTGCATTCGGTCGAGTTACCTATATAGAAACTCAACCGATTGCAATGTACAGAAAAGTATAGAAAAGTGTTTCTAACTATTATGGAGTTGCAACAAGCAAAAATATATCCGTTGCAAGCCACAAAATGGCTATTTTTCATTCTTAAGTGTTCACAAAGGCTTCTAGGCATCCCCATCTATAAATAGGACCCCTTGGGCTTCATCCCTTGGTTAGCCAAGCACTATGAAGATCCCTATTCTATAGTTGAGTGATCATACAACCTCCTCTCTTTCTCTAAGCTTAATCACTTGCTACATCCATTAGAGTGAGTAAGAGATTTGTAAGAGAGCTCGTCCTACATGTATATCTTGTGAGGCTCTCACTTCCACCACCTCCCTATCTCTCATTTCAACCATGAAGATGAAGGTTCTCTCTCTTGGCTAAGAGAGGTGAAGAAGAACAAGGGAAGGAGTCCCTTGGTGAAGATCAAGGCTGAAGACTTGGAGCAAGAGTGGGTAAACCCGTGGTGAAAGTAGAAGACTCCTTGTTTAGGTGGATAAGTCCTTGGTGGAAGCTTCTCTGAGTGAAGCTGAAGTTAAAGGCTAAAGATCCAAGAAGAGTGGGTAATTCCTAGAAGGTTGAAGACTTGTGCAAGAGTGGGTAAGTACTTGGAGAAGGCTGAAAACTTGTTGCAAAGTGGTTAAATCCTTGGTAAGGTTGAAGACTCTTTGTATTGGATAGGTAAGTCCTTTAGTGGGTCATGTATTGTAAGTCTTATGAATGAATATAAGAGTGTAATGGTTAAGAAATCCTATAGGTTGACCTCTCTAGGTAGTGGACTAACATACTTGTAGTTTGAAGTGTAGAACTACTCTACATATCTTATCAATTGGTGTATGTTCAATCTCTCTCTCCCTTACTATGCATGTTTTAGTTGCACTCAAATTTCCTATTCAGCAACCCTATCTTGTGATATATCTTGAAGGTCTAATGAATTTTGTTTAAGTGCATTCAGCTCTATTCACCCCCCCTCTAGAGCATCCAATCACCCATCTAGGATCCAACACTAGTCACCAACTTTCTCTCCCACAACAATGATCCTCAGTTGTTCTCTTCCTTGATATCCCTCCCTAGTCAGGTAGGACTTGCTCAGGCTCTCTTGGTTACCACAACTAGAGAGGACAAAAATTTCCATAGCAATTGATTCTTAATTGTCTGTGTTATTTTTGTGCTCTGAGAAGCTCCCAATACCCCTCTATTTATAGGTGGGCTTAGGGCAAGGATTTCTAGTCTCTTTGGGATCTGTGTGGGAGTGGAAGGGATCAGAAGATATTGAATTTTTGCAACTGGCAAACCATGAGACGGTCATCTGGTGACCCAGACGGTCATATGGCACTATGATACAGTTATCTCCCACTGTGAGATGGTCATTTTATAGTTTCTTGATTGCATAAAAAATTGGCAATTCATTTCCCATTAATACTAAACATTAATTCCTTGCACCATAAGAATTGTGTGATCGAAACAATCAAATTCTCTCATGAATTCGAGAAAGTATCTGCAATCTTCCTTCGTCCTAACTGAGCAATCTTGCACATGCGAGAGGGTCGCCTCACTCACCTAGACAATCATCTGGTTAGCCAAGCTGAACTGACCAGTTTAACAAAATGAACCGGTCAGTTCACACCTCACCGTGTGAGAATTTAGCCAATTCAATTTGTGATCAATCTAACAACCCAAATGGCCGTCTCAACTTTTATGGCGATCATCTGTTTGTCTGAACATCCGTCTCACCCTGTGAGATGATCGGTTGGGGTGCATTCAACTGATTTATTGCATGAATTGAGTACCTAAACACTTTAGTACTCAATCCAATCATTATTCAAGATTAAACTCTTTTTCTAGATGAGTTCCTATGAATGTGACCCTATAGGTCCCATATCACATTGGCAGTGAATGTTCATAACTTATGACATCACAAGTAGAAAGTGGTGCCTAATCACACATCAGTGCTACCCAAGTGAATGGAAAGTTGGAGAACAACTTCATCCTACAATCTGTGTAATGTGTTGCAATGATTGTATAATTCCTTTGTCTCTGATATTCGGGGTGAACTCAAGGCATGCAATCGTAATCATCTTAACGTTCAATCCATGTTTCTTAAACCAAGAACAGACCATCTAAGATAATGTGACCTAAGTATCATATATTGATTTACATGTGCATGCGCATGCCTTTCTTAGTCTTGCTTATCAAGGCTAGGTCATCAAACTCTAGTAGGAGGGACAAATCCCATCTCTATCACTCACAGTCTATCCCCATGTGTCAAAGTCACCCAATCATCACCTTTATGACAACCCATGTTTCAGGACTGTGTTTGATGATGTCAAAGTGTACCCAACGACATGTGATGAGTGCAGTGATTTTAGGTCTTAGAATTACAATGACCACCTTCACTATGAGAGATGACTATGACTACTAATGATGGTTTCCATATATCACTCTCAAGGTGGGTCTCTCCGATACACTGTTCCCTAACATGTACCTCATGTGCTTGGTTTGATATCGCCATATCATGACTAATGGGATTCAATCATCAACCAACCCAAACTCCAGTCTTATGTGTTATTGGTGTCTACATAGCAAGAATACACTTATCACTCGTATGATCTCATTCTCCAAGTCACGTACTTGAAGACATACATCATTGAGTATTATCATTCTTTAGACATTCATAATGATTCCTCATATCTCATAACTAAATGAAACAAAATGAAATGGAAGTTTGCCTTTATGAGTATTAATGAAATCCTTTATGATATATGACATGTCAATCATTACATGATTGGCTCTATGGTCATACCTTACCAATAGACGCCCACTTGCACTTAGATCCAATCACCCATGAATATCATTCTTAGTGATCTAAACATGTCCACCATGTTTCTGCTGCGCAAGTGCTAATCTAGTAGGTTAGCAACACTTTGATGTTAGTCTATATATTGCATGTTTCTTATCTCCTTGCTATGATATGAAACTACCGTAATATGATATCTGATATTCCTTGCCTAACAAGTAGCTCCATTATTGTCATAATACTTCTACTGAGTTATCAATGGTTGGAACATCTATAAGTTCATCATATGAACTTTTACATTCAAATAGTATCACTATGTGTTCATAACACAACTATACTCAACTTCTATGTAGAATAGAATTAATGGCTATTAGTTCGGAATGACATTTCTCAAACATATTTTAATTTGTGATCCCTTTTTGTCATTATGGAAGCTTGCATCAATGTAACCCTTTACATACAACTCTTCCTTTATTGCTATCTTTAATTACTAGCTATCTATCCTTAGGTACTTCTCAAGTACTAATGGACATCTTTAATGAAATTCCAATAACCCTTATTGGAATTTAATACCATCTTGTCATGTCCAATACATACAAGATTATATGGGATAAGCACTTCTATACATTCATGATAGATCCACTACTACAGCTTATGCCATCTTAATCATGTTATTTTCCATTCTTCATAAGAATTAGAACATATGGCTCGTGGGAGACTAATCTGGATTCTCTCTCATTGAATCCTTTCCACATTGATCTTTTCAACATGATGATATTGTATGTGTTTGTATTGTGAAACATTCAAGAACTATCTTTATAGATCTTGATTCCTATCTCATAGGATATTTCACCTAATCTTTCATTGTTGAAGGGGTTTTTCATGCCAGATATCAATACCCACAATATTGAGATGTTATTCCTCATCATATGTGGAATATTCATGTATTATCTCACTAAATCTTTTATAATCATAGATTTCATATTTTATCTTGATTCAAGTTAGACTCTTTGACCATCTTGTCAAACCAAAAGATCCCACCTCTCAGATGCTTATTTCAATCCTAGATTGAACTTTTTAGTTTATAGACTTCACTTGCATTCTTGAAGTTGTAAAAACCTTTTAGGTTGTGTCGCGTACACATCCTCTGATGTATTTCCTTAAAGGAATCCAGTTTTTATCTTCACATGCTAAATCTCTTAGTCTATTTTAAGTACAACAATAAGCTTGACAATTGGTAAAGGAATTTCTATCATGCTCAACATCTTGAATTGATTTGAAAAATATTTTCAACTAATGTGCCCTTTTATGCTATCCATGTAGGTCTTTGTCACAAGACCCCATTGCACCCTTTAGGTATTACCCCTTTAGGTGGTGCTATCAAGGTCCTACCTTGTTATCTTACATGGATCCCATGATGGCCTTGGCCCTTTACTCGGATTATAGTACTTAATAGCTTCTACTTGATTAATTGGCTCATCATGTTATGACCAATTTATTTAAATTGTTGAATTCACAATCCTCCAATTTCAGATGTGTTCTACTAGAACTATTTTTTCTTGTGTCACGTGATGAAATTGATATTCCACAACATCTTATGATTCTCTTAGCTCTCATTGTACCTCTTTGTTGTCCTCGAACATGTTGATTTATACTTTTACTCCTACCGATTCTTTAGGAACTCAGTTATCCTATCAACAAAATAGGTTTTGTTATTGGATTGGGATTAATAGTAACATTCAACAATTATGGTTTGTGGATAAACCTATTCAAGAAACTACTCTCTCAATGTCAGTTTCAATCCTTTAGACCTATTGGGACATTCCCATTTCATATCATATATGATGTTTTATAAACCATTCAGATGGTACATGATTTATTGATAGGTATATACTGGTGAGGGTATATGAAGATTAGATTAATTGATAATTATATCATGAGTCATCATGGTATAATTCCTTCATTCTGAAACATCATCATGTTTAGATGGATTTGACTTGTGATACATTATCACATTTCTTTCTGAAGGTTCTCAAGATATTAATGTAAAGTATTTCAATATATGATCTTATCAAAGTTTCTTGATACTTTTATCAAAGTTATATTGTAACCTCCTTGAACATTTCAAGAGATTAATGTTTCTATTTTACTGAGTACATATCTTCATATTACCAATAAAATGGAATGAAGAATAAATAATTATCTATAGCATCATTCCATAAGATCTTCATGCATCACATGTATGAGGTCTAGTGGAGAACTTATCCTCCCACTACATCTATTGAAGGATGTTATGTCACATTGTGCGTAAGTAATAATTGCATGTTTCCTTAGTTCTATAACCAAGAGAATCTAGATCAACACTAATATGTATTCTAGACATGCATTTCTTATATACAGTCAAGGTGATTATTGCTAATGACATTCTTGAGTTATCAATTACAATCCCTTGGTATTAACATTGAAAAATTTATCCAAGATTCTTTCAAAGAAAAGATCATTAGATATTCAGGAATTGCCATGAAGATCATATCTTTTGAAATAGAAACATTAATATCGCACTTTATTTATTCATCATTTGTTTCATACAAGATGCTTAAAGTAAACGTTTCTATTCTCTTGGCATAATGAAATAGCAGTTCAACTAACTCTATTACATGCCCATTGGGCTAAGATAAATTTAGATGTAGACTAAAGCTTCCGCAACTCTTGCTCTTCCTAGTCCATCTTTGTCCTCCATGAGGGCTTTTACTTCATCTCAAATCCTACACATCAAGTATGTCATCTCTATTTGGTATCACATACCAAGAAGAAGTAATCAAATTTATCTTATAATGTTTATACCTAAAGTGGAGGCCTCAGTGCCTTCCTTCTTATTCTTTAGTTCCTCTAACTAGAGTGGGAAATTTATTTTCCAATGTCCAGGCTAGTGAAAATGGTGACATCTTCCTCTTTTGTTCACTCCTCCATTTCCTTTGAGATCTGAAGATTTGGGATTCTGGCTAGTTTTAGAACTCTTCTTAGCTTTTCCTTTGCCTTCAGACTTCCCCTTTGTCTTGTTGATCACCATCACAGACTAGGGCTTGTCTTTCTTCGTTTGTCCCTCAGTTGTTCTCAACATGCCCAACAACTCAATAAATGGCTTGTCAAAGTCGTTCATGTTGTAGTTCATGACAAAATGACTATAAGATTTTGGCAAAGACTGCAGAATCACATCAGTGGCCAAATCTTAACCCAAGTGGAATTCCAGTCTAGCTAAGTTCTCTGCATACCCAATGAGCTTGAGTACATGAGGACCTACTGGGTGTCCTTATGCCATGTTACATTTGAAAAGTGCCTTGGAGACTTTATATCTCTCTTTTCTTGCCCAATCTTAGAACATGTTCTTGAGATGTGTGACCATCTCAATCAAATCCATGTTCTCATGCTACCTATGCAAATCATAGTTCATGAAACATAGCATTAGATGCTTAACATCCACAACATCTTAAGTATGTTTCTTGTAAGCATCCCTGTCAACCGTAGGTGTAGTTGGAAGGGGTTCATCTGGTTCTGACATCTCTAGGACATAGAGCTTGTGCTCCTATGTGAGAACGATTCTCAACATCCCAAACCAATCATGGAAGTTGTTCCCATTAAGTTTGTCATTATCAAGGACCAATCATAGAGAAAAGTGATTGTTGTTTGTTTCCATTTGATTCTATAAAAGAATTTGCAATTTTTTCAAAACTCATCTTGATTTGATATGATTAAGTTTTGGGTGATAATAATTAGGTCTTTAATTAGTTATGATTCTTATTATAATGTTCAAATTGATAACCCTCTAGTATCAATTCAAACAATTGTAGCAAATAAATTTTCTAATGAGAAAATTCCAAGATAATTCAACTATGGCCCGACCAACGCCGCAAAACATAGTTAATTACTAAGGTAGGAAACATTTGCCAATTGCATCATATGCAATTCTTGATAGATGATATGCACAACTCCTTGCCATAATCATCTGCATACTTTTGGGCTTAGATGCTCTAACAATCACCCGTTAAGTTTGACCCAATAGCCAATACAATAGATATGTACCTTGGGAAGGAAGAACCTACTATCTACAATCACACTTTCATGAGGTACACAACACACCATGCGAAGGCGTAAACTACACTTAGTCGAACAAGTTCTTCATGTGTATTGCTATTGGAAAGCATCTTAGACTAAACATGTTTGATGACGTGTATATATATATATATATATATATATATATATATATATATATATATATATATATATATATATATATATATATATATATATATATATATATATAAACACACACATACTACAACCAATCACCACATATATAATACATATCATATACATGCTATATTCCACAACGTAAACATGTAATATAAAACCAAAAGCAATGGTTATGGCCATGTCTACTGTAATTCCTTAGAGTCACAAGGAATTACTACCACCTAGGTCAATCATCACATCACATGTATGAACTTGTTGTTTGTGTAGATATGTGCTTGCCAATCTGGGTAGATTGATTCAACCCTTGAACCAGTCATCTCACCTCTTGGCCAGTCATATGGTCCTCATGTCCAACTGATGCCTGGACACCTTCCAAATGGTTGGTTGGGCCTTCTGGGATGGTCGGTTGGCCTCCTATCCAACCGATATTTAGACTCCTTCCAAACGATCAGTTGGGTCCACCAAGTGTTCGTCTGGCTCCATCGTTCTATCCTCCATGGTCCTCCAGACAGTCAACTCATCTCACAAATTGGTCATCTTATCTGGAGATGATCATCTTTGTCATTGAAAGAAAGGAAACTATCCTATTGCTAATTTATTACATTGTAAAAAGAAACCTTGAGTTACATTCGAGGGGAGTAAAGGTAGGAAAGAATTATCTTTACATTGTGAATAAGGAGGTAGAAGTTCGGTACCAGACCGAGATAAAAATGAATAAAACCATACCATCCAACCACCCACATATATCGGGTTTTGGCCATAACCACGCTATAAATCCATCATTAAACCCACTTTTAGGGAAACACATGTAAATTGCATTATATATATATATATATATATATATTAGTATGGGATTATGTGGTATTTGATCAGATATGCATATGAGATCGTTTAAATATTTGCATTGTACGCATTAAATAAATGATAAAACAAAAAATCCGATCATATCAAGCATCCTATAACATATTAAATTGACGTGACTCTGATACCACTAGAAAATACAGGAACAGAGTATGGTAGGAGAAACAAATTTGTTTATCTATCTATATTCCCATAACAGCAAGATTGTGTCAACTACTATGCAATAGGAAGGATGGTTTAACGAGTTATACGTGGTCCTATAACAAGTCCAGAGACAACAACTCATTGCCATACAACTATCTTCTAGTTTCTCTTGGATGACAACTATGCAGCTCCTAGTCTTCACCATGGAAGATGGACTTGATCAACTTCTACAGTGGCTCATGCGGTCTCACCATAGACTGTAGGTTGACGTTTCCCTCCTAGCAACAGCCAAAGGACTCCTTCCTCTAGAGTAGTCCACACAGATCAACTAGAACTCAGGTCGTTCAACTAGAATATATAGGAAGGAGTTGTCCCTCCCCTTGGCATACTAGTCACCAACTTGCTCTCCCACAACAATGATCCTTAGTTGTTCTCTCCCTTTCTATCCCTCCCTAGTCGGGTAGGACTTGCTTGGGCTCTCTTGGTTACCACAATCACAAAAGACAACAATTGTTAGAGCAACTAATTCTCAATTGATTATGTTATTGTTGTTCTCTCAGAAGCTCCCAGTACCCCTCTATTTATAGGCGGGGTCAGGGCTAGGGTTCCCAGTCTGCTTGGGATCTATGTGGGAGTGGAAGAGACTGAAAGATATTGAATTTTTGCAACCTGTGAACCACGAGATGGTCATATGGTGACCTAGACGGTTGTCTCGCACAGTAGATGGTCATATCATAGTGTGAGATGGTCGTTTTGTAGTTTCCTAATTACATATGTAATTGGAAATTCATTTCTCCTTAATGCTAAACATTAATTCCTTACACCACAAGAATTGTGCAATCAAAACAATCAAATTCTCTCACAAATTATAGAAAGTATCTAGAACCTTCTCCGGCCTAACTGAGATCTCGCACATGTGATACGGTCATCTCTCTCACCTAGATGGTCGTCTAGTGAGCCAAGCCGAATAGGTTGGTTCAACAAAATGAACCAATCGATTCACACCTCAGTTTGGGTAGAATTTTGCTAATTCAATTTTTGATCAGCCTGACAACCCAAAAGGTCGTCTCAACACTTGAGACGATCGTTTGACTGTCCAAACAGCCATATCATCCTGTGAGACGATCGGCTAAGGTGCATTTAGCTAATCTGATGCATGAATTGAGTACCTAAATACTTTAGTAATCAATCCAAACACCATTCAAGATTAAACTCCTCTTCTAGATGAGTTCTTATGTGTGTGACCCTATAGGTCCCATATCATGTTGGTAGTGAATGTTCATAACTAACTTATGACATCACAAGCAGAGATCGGTGCCTAGTCACACATCAGTGCTACCCAAGTGAATGGAAAGTTGGAGAAGAACTTCATCCTACAATCTATGTAAGGTATTGCAGTGATTGTATAATTCCTTTGTCCCTAATATCTAGGATGAACTCGAGGCATGGAATCATCATACTCTCAATGCTCAGTCCATGTTTCTTGAATCACGAATAGACTGTCTAAGATAATGTGACCTCAATATCATATATTGATTCACATGTGCATGCACATGCGTTTCTCAGTCTCGCTTATCAAGTTGTAAGGACATCAAACTCTAGTAGGAGGGAGAAATTTCATCTCTATTACTCACAGTCTATCCCCATGTGTCAAAGTCATCCAATAATCACTTTTATGAAAACCCATGTTTTAGGATTTTGTTTGATGATGTCAAAGCGTACCCAATGACATGTGTTGAGTGTAGTGATTTCATGTCTAAGATTCACAATCACCACCTTTAGTATGAGAGATGACTATGACTACCAATGATGATTTCCATGTGTCACTCTCAAGGTGGGTTTGTCTGATACCCTTTTTCCTAACATTTGTTTGTGTGCTTGGTTTGATATCACCATATCTTGACTAATGAGATTTTGTCATCAACCAACCCACACTCCAGTCTTATGTGTTATTGGTGTCTATCTACCTTCCGCAGTAGCAACCAACTAGGGACATAAAAAGAATGTGCATACTCTTAGCATTCGTATGATCTCATTCTCAAGTCACGTACTTGAAGACATACGTCATTGAGTATTGTCATTCTTTAGACATTCATAATGTTTCCTCATTATCTCACAACTGAATGAAATAAAATAAATTCAAAGCTTGTCTTTATGAGTATCAATCAAATCCTGTATGATGTATGCCATGTCAGTTATCACATGATTGGCTCTATGGGCATAACTTACCAACACTAGTTTCTCCCCCTCTAGAACTTGAAGCCACTGAAGAACTTGCCCCTCTAAGTGGATCATGCCTCTACAGAGTCTGATTCTATAATTTTGAACCTTGTTTTGAAATAAGTTGAAGCTTTAGATAGTCCCTTTTTATGTGTCCCATCTATCCATAGTGATAGCATGCTTGAGTAGTGACTCCCAACACTGTCCAGAGTGTATCCTACCATAGTTGTCACACATGACTACATCTTGTCTCTGTGGGCCTGTCACTGACACTGATGATCATGAAAACCTAGTTGGAGATGTCCACCTGGGTGGTGTATTCCATCTACTAGAATTGGGCCTTCCTCCACTCAGTGAAGAAATGGATCCTTGTCTCCCATAACAACCAAGTCCTCAACCTATCTTAAAAGAAACGACCACCTCCTTTGTATCCACCGCTACTCTGTCCTTTACTAAAGTCTTCATATCTTTTCTTTCTCTCAGACTGCTTATCAACATTAACTGAGTCTTCTATGTATCTTTTTGCTTCCACAAATTCTCCAAAATTTTCTATGTCTCTCCGACCAATAGCTGATACAATGTGTCTAATTTCTAATCTGAATCCTTATTGAAATCTTATACACTTCTCTACAGTATCGGGTACAAGATGTAGATAGAAATTTGTCAGCCATGTAAAACATGTTTCATACTCACCAATTGTCATATTGCCTTGTCTTATATTCTCTAGCCGTTCAATATTATAACTTAGGAAAGTAGGAGGAAAATATTTAATGTGAAACTCATCCACAAAGTCCATCCAGGACATCTCTACATTCCTCCTTTTATCTTCCACTCCATGCCACCACAACTCAACATCTCCCTTGAGTAGATAGATCGCATGATTGATTTACTTATCTTCTGATAACTCCATTAGGTGAAAGACCTTTTCCACTTTTCAAAGCCACACCTACGCCACAACTAGATTTGTTATTCCAGATAATTTAGTCCCACCAAGCTTCTTCACCAGCTCATAGGATCTCATCATATCCTTACTAGAAGATGAAGACCTTCTATCCATCTTATATTTTTCTTTTGTCTCCAAAACAATATGATACATCCTTGTTGCCTCATTATCTTCTCCGCCTTGAGTCATTGCTCAAGGTTTAGGGCCATAATGGCTCTCAGCTTATTCCTCACCATGTCCACATCCTTTTCCTTCCATCTGTATAACCATAACAGAACACATCTGTTATAAAACTATAGTTCAAAGAGAAAACCATCCTAATCCTATTGGTCTCTTATCACTCTTGTCACAAATATAAACTCATTTTAGGTTCAACCTATGCTCTGATATCAATAAGTTGACGCAACATGGACCCACTAACTAGGGTTAGGGCCCGCCAAACAGGTATTACTACTAACCATCAGTTTTTAACCATTTATATGAAAATCAACAATAACTTTTTCTTTTCTCAAATATATAGTAACATCATTTAGCAAACTGACAATCTCACTTAAACATAACATTAAGGATACAATAGAGTTTGACTACTACTTATAAGAAAAGTTTCACATCTTAATATACATCATGTACATTTCATTACAATCTGCTCTCTTTTCTCACTCACTCATTCCCAATATCCAGAGGAAGGATAGGAGACCATCTGTCTAGTATAACTACTTCTTTAGGACCTCTATCCTATTCTTAATAAAAACTGGCTTCTGTCTCATCAGGAAGAGCTAGTTATTTTCCTAAAAAATTGTTCAGTAGGTTGATGAGCTACTGGCTCGGTGAGTAGAAAATCAACAACTAACCAAGACATTTCTGATGTAAACAATTAATGGAACTTAAATGTAAAGAAAGTAAGCATAGCATTTTAAAAACTATAAAACACTCATCAAGTTAGTTGAACAGATGCTAAATATTATAAAAGGCTAACCTAATGATTTACATTATTTTTAACCATTTATTATGCCACTGGACCCACATGAGGTGTATCACAACATGTAAAAGTATCACAACAAGCAACGATCTCACTGTACAAGACTTAGAAGAATGCCCGGGGTCCTAAGTCTATAGTCTCAATCCCATGTTAGCAGCTGGCATTAGGACATCTACTTGTCGACAGCTAATGCAGTGGCCAGATATCTCAGACTCCTCTCAACCTGGGTACTCAGGTGAGGAGTCAAAGCCCTCAGGCTTGTTGTACAACAGTGGACCTACCTAAGATGTCTACTGATCGCTATAACTCGTAACACAGGTAGCACCGAAAGCCCCAGTTGGTGTTGGATACCAATCATTTATCTGCCCTTAATGGCCTAGACCCCACACCCCACAATTATGTGCTCCGGCTTACCTCGACCTACATGAGACCTCCAGCCGGGAAACATGTTTTCTCCTCAAAATGCATGCCTCCTGTGAGGATTCTATAGTGTCCAGGACATCTAATTTCTAGTGATCATTAATTAATTTAACAAGATCCATAATAGTAACTAGGTATTACCCTATTTTTGTCGATTAAGCACCACTAATTAAGCATATACATCATCTAACAAATTTTACAATTCTCTTAAACAACAGTTTGACACTTTAGTTCCAAATTAAGGCAACCCAAATTTCCCAGTGCCTCTACTAGAATCAATCCATCACCTATTGTTCATATAAACTCACATAGTAACTTATGATGTGAAATTACATCAGTAGCATACAATCAAATAAGCATCTATACTATTTATAGTCATTGCACAAATTTATCAATTTCATCACAATCATCACAGAGTAAGAATTAAATACTAGAAGACCATTATTTTGAATTTGTATGTTATAAATCAGGGTTAAAAGGTGATTTTCCACTCACATATCTCGTCCAAGATTAGTGATCTTAGTATTTTCACCAACTAAGCCCAAATCATAGCTCACACAAGTCTAATCACAGTTCAAACTTCAAGATCTCATTTGAAACTGGTCATTAGTAGGAAAAACGGACTTAAAATAGTCATATGGAGCTAGAAGATGAAGAAAGGAGGAGGAACAAACCTTGAGAGATTCGAATAGAAGATTCACAATGGATCAAAGAGGTAAAAAAGAAGATATCTATAGTCTAGAACTCTTACCAAGAAGAATCTGTGGTTAGTTTTTTGATCTGCAACTATTATCTACCTTTTCTCCAAAAATTGCCCTAGAAATTGCCGTCTAGGTATTCTTTTCATCGACCAAATGGCCTAAGATTATAGAGGATTGAATTATAGTTCTAACACACTTTGTTTTGTTAAAAATAGATATATATAGCCCAGGATATGACCATTTTACAATTGGCTGTCCTGTGTGGCATTGTCAGTGGTCGCTGAGCCTTGGTGGTTGTTGGGCCTTCAACGGTTGTTGGGCCTCCGTGTTCGTTGAGCCTCAGCGGTCACCGAGTTTTGTACATGTTACTTAAAAATGGCATAACTCACCTATTTTAACTCTGGTTTGGTTTGTTCTTTTTGCGTTGGATTCACAATTGAATCCTCTACAATTTTGAAACATTAGCTTAATAATATTCTAAAATAAAAAAATTTATTAATTATTTCTTCAAGTCTCATTGATTCTCCTCTCACATACATCTATGGGTTAATTATATTTCAACCCCAATTTGGATCTTTGTAGCAAGATGAAGTCATGATTATGAGTTATCATAATAAGTATTTGAGATTGCCAAAGTTCAGATAAAGCACATAGTGATATATTACTAGTAAAACTACAACAAGCTTTAAGGTTATGTTAATGTCTCTAGGATTACCGACAAAGCTAGAAGAGGGTTGTAACAATCTACCAACATTGTTTCACTCACACCCCATGACAAAATGGGGTTGCATAACACAATATCATTATTTGCTTGACATCTCTCATGCTTTTATGTTTCAAGCAAACTTACGTGAATCATGTTGGTATGAGTCTATTCTCATTGTTTTCTATCTTATCAATGTCCAACTATCATTTGTTCTATTGAACAATACACCTTTTTTCAGTCTTTTCCCCGCTCAAATGGATTTTCACCTTCCTTTGTGTGTTTTCAGGTGCATCACGTTTGTGCATAACTTTGACTCAAAAGCATATAAACATGATCCCAACTCTAAAAAAACAATTTATCTTTATTATTCTACCTTCCAGAAGGGTTATCGTTGCCATAGTCTAGGCAACCATCATATGCATGTCTCTGCCAATATTACATTTTATGAATCAAATATGTTCTTTGATTTTGTGTCACCACCCCCTCTGCCTTAAGCTCAACCTCAAATTGAGTTTTTCGAGCTTGATCTTTCTGACCTAGTAGATGATGAACCCAACACCCATTTACTTAAGCCCATTAACATCAGTTTAGTTCATGATATGTTGTGTCTCATGTACATTATACCTTGAGACAAGGTTTATATATGGCATGTTGTAACTTTGATTCTATCATGACAAGATCTTTTATTCTAAGTACATGTTGATAATGTTAAAGATTGTTGATATTTTAGTTTATAATATATACGGGCATACATGTTTTAGCCCATGTAGTTTGTTTGAGTCCGAAGCATGCTTGAGACACATGTTTGTAAGTTTCACCTCTTTCCCATATAAAAGAATGAGGGGTTTGTTTAATGGATCAAAAGACTTACTAGCCTCATATATTATTTCTCCACATAGTATCAAAGTATTTGATCATGCACCCTTGTTGGGAAATTGGGGCAACAGATAAGGAGGCGGAAACAAAAATTTAATGCATGATTCCCTAACTAGTAGATCGACTCAACAACAATGTAACTAGGAAATAGGGTAGCAGGAGATATATCTATTCCTAGAGCAAATCATGTGACAACTCTTATTGTAGTGTGCTTCTTTCTTCAAGTTGCACACTTGGACGGCTATCGACGGTGACCTCCTAGTTGATCACCATGGAAGTGGTTAACTACATCCTCCTAGAGGGGCAAGTGCCTCCTCACCTCTAGAGTAGTACATGAGGACCATCGGGAGTGCCACATTGTGATACCATAGCCAACGAGAAGGAGTTGTCCTTTCGAATGTTAAGGTGCTAGCACTGACTTGTTCTCCCAATTGTCTCTCCCTTGATATCCCTCCCTTTGATGGGTAGGACTTGCTTAGGCTCTCTTGGTTACCAAAAATAGAGAGGACAAAAATTCTCAGAGCTCATTGTTGTATTTAGGAACCCCTAGTACCCCTATATTTATAGGAGGGCCAGGGTCAAGGTTTCCAGTCCACCTGGGAGTCGAAGAGATGGAATTTCATGATTTTTCTTGAAGCTATAAATGGTGAACTAGTCGGTTCACTGTTCAACTAGTCAACATAGATGAACCGGTCAGTTCATGTCTTGAACTGGATAGTTTGTAGATGAACTGGTTGGTTCATGTCTTGAACCGGCCAGTTTAATAGCTTTCCCATTTTGAATCAATTTGGGTATCAATATTTAATTAATGCAAAACATGATATCAACATCAATCCTTGATCCAATTGAATTGATCATTGAACCAGACGCTTTATCACATGAGCCAGTTGTCTTAGACCTTGAACTGGTTGATTCACTTAGTGAACCTACAAGTTCATGCCCTGGTTCAATCAATGTTGTTTTCAATTGACCTAACACTCCAACCGATCAGTTCAACACTTGAATAGTCAGTTCATAGTCCAGTCAATCAATTTTAAACTAATGTTGTTTAAATTGAATACCTAAACACTTTAGTAATAAAATTAAACATCATTCATGAATAAACTCATATTCCAAGTGCATCCTATGTGTGTGATCCTATAGGTCCCAAGTTACAGTGACAGTGAATGTCCATAACCAGTTTATGACATCACAAGCAATGAGTTGTATCTAGCAACACATCATTACTATCCTAGCAATTCATAGAGTTGGAGAACAACTTCAACCTACAATCTATGATCAGTGTTATAGTGATCATATAGTTCCTTTGTATCTAATATCTGGATTGAACTCGAGGCATGGAATCGTCATCCTTTTCAACATTCAATCCATGTTCCTTGAACTAGAGAAGACTATCTAAGATGCATTTGATTTCACATATCAAATATTAAATCACATGAGTATGGTCATACATTTCTGAATCTCAAAGTGTCTTGGATATAAATCTCATGTAGGAGAGACAAATCCCATCTACATCACTCACACTCAATCCCCATGTGTCTCCATGTACCCGAGCATCACCTTTATGGTAACTCTTATTCAAGGTCATGTTTGATGGTGTCTAAGTACATCGAATGACAAGTGATGAGTGCAGTGATTTCATATCTAAGAACCACAATCACCACTATCACTATGAGAGCTGATTATGACTACCATACAATGGTTTCTGTGTATCACTATCAAGGTGGGTCTATCCAATACATTGTTCTATAACAAGTACTTATATGTTTGACTTGATATCACATATCATGACTAATGAGACTATGTCATTATTCAACACACACTCTAGTCTTATGTATTATTGTTGTCTATTTTACTTCCCCAATAATATCCAACTAGGGACATAATAAGAAGGTATGCACTCTTATCATACATATGATCTCATTGTTCAGGTCCTCAACCCAAAGACATATGCCATGAAGTTACATCATTATTTAGACATCTATTATATATGTGTCATCATCTCATGATTGATACAAATATAACAGAAAAAATTACCTTTATGACTATCAAATTAGATATCTAATGTCCCATTACAATCATCATATGATTGTATCTATGGGCATACATACCAACTAACTCCCACTTGCACTTAGATCCAATTACTTATGAATCTTATTCCAAGTGATCTTAACATGTCCATCATGTTTCTTCTCTATAAGTGCTTATGTAGTAGGATAGCAATGTTTGGTTCAAGACGGTATTTTATAAGTTTTCATATCTCCTTGTTGTACGATGTTTGTATAAAATGGAAGTTTCGTAGTATGCTATCTGAGATTCTTTGCCTATCTAGTAGCTCCATTGTTGTCATAATTTTCTACTATGTCAGTAATGGCTAGAACCTTTCATAGGTTCATCTATATGAATTTTTTTATCCATATTGTATCCTTTGTTGTGTTCATACCATCGAAGATACCCAACTTCTATTGTAGAATTAGAGAATGTCTCTTGCTCAAAACTTTTCTAACTTACAGTTCTATTTTAAGGTCAAACATAATTGTAGATTGTGTTCATTAATTTTCTATCATTTTGGAAGCATGCATGGTGTTACCCTTTACACACAACTCTTCCTTATTACCATAACCAAGGAATGAATCTTTTAAGTGTTTCTCAAGTACTTAAGAATGTTCTTTATGGCAGTCCAATGACTTTTATTGTATTCTAAAAAATATCCACTCATCATGTCCAATACATACAAGATAACAGGATGAGCACATAACACTACGTTCATGATTGATCCAACTATGAATGCACATGTCATCTATCCATGCGTTCATGTTCTTCACAAGAACTAAGACACTAGGATCCTGAGAGACTAACTCCATGGAACATGGATAAGTTCCCTCTCATTGAGTCATACATGTTGAACCCTTACAACATCTTGCCAATGTACATGCTCTTACTTAGGTCAAGAAGCTTTCTAGATCTATCTCTGTAGATCTTAATTTCTATCATATAAGATGATTCACCTAAACCTTTCATAGAGAAGGTACTTCCCATCTAGGTTTTGACATTTGCAGGATAAGGACGTCATTCCCTATCATTATGTGGAATATAAATGTGCTCCTAGTAAATTCTTGTAATCACAGTTTTCATCTTCAATCCTGACTAGAGTCACACTCTTTGATTGTCTTGTCATTCTAGCTCTTAGATGCTTGCTTCAATCCATATATTGATCTTTGTATCTTATGGAATTTATTTGCAATAATTCAATTAAAGAAAACCTTCTAGGTTGTGTCACATACACATACTCTACATTATCCATGTTAAGGAATGTTGCTTTAACATCAAATCCCATATTCATACTAAGTTGCAGTTGCAAGCATGAACTTGTTTGGAATCTATGCAACCAATATGCTCTTATAGTTTTGTACACTACCATCCATGTTGGTCTTTTCTAAAAGACCCTAAGTGCACCTTTTGGGTTTTATCCCTTCAGGTGGATCCATCAAGGTCATATCTTGTCGGTATACATGGACTCCATCTTAGATCTCATGGTCTCAAGACATTTCTTAGACTCTGGTCCCTTAATAGATTCTAGGTAGGTTGTTGGCTCATCATCTTATGACCAAACTCACCACCTTTAAGAGTTATAAGATATCATAATCTTTTAAACTCAAGATGTGTTATACCAGAACTACAAAGTTATGTGTTACATAAGGAACTTGAGATTTCACAACATCTTGTGATTCTCCATGTTCATATTGTACCTCTTTAGGTTCAATGTTTTTTTGTTGGTCTAGAACATTTTGGGTTCTACTTTTCTCCCATTGATTCCTTTGGAATTATATTCTCTTTAGGAATATAGCCATCCTAGAAACAAACATTTTGTTTTTGGACTGAAATGAAAATAGTATTAAATAAAATAACATTTATGTGATTTGTGGATAAATATTTTCAAGAAACTATTTTCTTATATAAGCTTTCAATCCTAATATGTATATAGACATATCAGGACACCTCCCATGACATATCTCATATGGTGCATGTTGAACCATTTTAGACAGTACATTGTTTTAGTCTAAAACATGTGCCAAAAAGGAAATTGGAAGACCTTGATAATCGTACAACGACTAACAGTGTGTGATTCCTTCTATCTGATACACTCTCATGATACACTATCATTGTGTTTCAGGTGGAGTTCATCATGATACATTATCACGATCTTCCAGAAGGTTCTCAAACTCATGGTTAAAATATTTCCACATCAATCATATTAAAGTGTTTTAATACTTTTACCAACTGGTTGTGTACTTCATTCCTAATCTCCTTGAACACTTTAAGAGATTTAGACTTGTATTTCCTTAAATACAATCTATCATATCTATTGTCATCATCACTAAATATAATGAGGTACTAATAACCACCTCTAGCATTTATTCTAAAATTTCTATATACATCGGTATGTATGAGTCCTAATAGAATAGTCAATCTCTCACTACATCTGGTGACGATACTTTTGTCATATTTCCTAATAAAAAATACTTGCATGTATCTATTGGTTCAATAACCAAATGAGTCTAAACAACCATCATATGGATTCTAGAAATGTGTTTCTCATTTTTTTTCTCTAGATGACAATGTTATAGGTATTCATTGTTTGAGTTAATAGTTCACTCAATATATGTGTTATACACATTTGTCTCTACAACTATCAAATTTAGGTTATGAGACATAGGACATCACCATATAAGATCTTATCTTTTAAAATGATACATCAATTTATTCATAATATTCTTGTCCATACAAGACACATGATGTTTTCATTAATGGCAGGTACATAATTACAATTAACTAATTCTATTACATGCCCATCAGGCTGAGTGATAAATACCAATTGTAGTGGAAGCAATCCTTGCTACTCACAATTCTAGCTTACTTCTTCTTGGGCCTTTAAGTGGAGATCTCTATCTCCTTCTTTTTCTTCCTTAGTTTTAAATGCAAAGGACAAATTCCTTTTGCACTTACCTTTCTCCTTATTTTAAGTGCAGAAGACTTGGGCTTCAACATAGCCTCAGAACTCTTCTTGGCCTTTCCTTTGTTGTAAGACTTCAATCTGCTGATCATCATCACAGGTTTGTCCTTCTTCATTCTTGCTTCTACATTTATCAACATGCCAAGTAGTTCTAACAATAGTTTAGCCAAGTTACTCAAACAGTAACACTTGTTAAACTGGCTATATGATTCAAGAAACAATTATATAATCATATCTATAGCCAACTCTTGGTTCAAATGGAATCTCAGTCTTTCTAGATGTTCCACATGCCCAATCATATTGAGCACATGGGGCTCTATTGGATCTCCTTTTATCATCTTGCACTCAAAGAGTGCCTTTGAGACATTATACCTTTATTGCTTTGTGTGATCACAGTTCATATACTTAAGATGTGTGACCATCTCAAGAATACCCATGTCTTCATGTTGCTCATGCAACTCATATTTCATACAACATAGCATAAAGTTCTTAATGTCTAAGGCATCGTTGGCATGCTTTCAATAAGAATCCACCTCAACCCTAGGCACATCAGGAGAAGGTTCCCTCGGCATTGGTGTATCCAAGACATAGACCTTACGCTCATCATTGAGAACCCTTCTCAAAGTCCAGAACTAGTCATGGAAGTTTGTCTTGTTTAGTTTGTTCTTCTTGAGAACTAATCGCAACAATGATTTGTTTGACATTTGTTCCTACAAAAGAAATTTGCAATTTATCAAAACACTTTTGATTAATTATATTTGATAATATATATGATATTAATTAGGTCTTTAATTAATTTCACTCCCACTATTTTGTTCAAATTGATATCCCTCACCACTAATTTAGAAGATTGCAATGTTCAACCTTATAGTGTGCCAAGATCCATATTTTATTAAATCATGAGTCAGCTTTGGATAATCGCCTACAGCTTGACTATTTAGGAGGACAACATTTGTCAATTGCATCTCATGCAACTCTTGGATAGATGATGTGCACAAATCTTTGTCACAATCTATCTTCATTCTTCTAGGTACTTTATCTCATTAATATCACCTAGTTAAGCCTAACCCAAAAGACAACACAATAGATATGCACCTTGCTTTGGCAGATCTACATATCTTCCATCACACTTCCATGAGATGGACAACACACCACACTTTGGCGTAACCTATGCTTAGCAATCAAGTTGTTCATGTGTGTTGCTTAAGGAAAGCATATAAGACTTTGTATTATATTGAGGCATTTTATATCTAAATACATATACATATCCAATCACCGCATACTTATAACACCTATCACATACATGTTATAACCACAATGAAAACATGCAATTAAAACTCACAAGTGATGGTTATGGCCATTCTATTGTAATTCCTTAGAACCACAAGGAATTACTACCACCTAAGGTTCACATCATATGTAGCAACTTGTTGGATGAATATCTGTGTTGGAACTAGTCTGGGTCGATCGGTTCAACTCTTTCTCCAATCGACTGGCCTCCTGGTTAGACGATTGGTCTCTTGTAATGGTCATCTAGTCTCCAAAAAAAGTGATGTTTGGACTCCTCCAGCCAACTGGTTGGGCCACCATTTGATGGGTTCCTCTTGTCATCTAGCCTCCTCAGTCCTCAAGTCGATCAGTTCGACGTCTGAGTCGGTTGGTTCGTCTAGTGCAGAACGTCTTCTCATGATGAAACATAAATTAGAACTATCCTATTCCATATTACATTGTAGAAGGGAAGACCTCGAGTTACATTTAAGGGAAAATAAGAATAGGATGTTTAATTCACATTTGTAAAGGAGGAGAGAGGCTTGGTATGCAAATTGAGTAACAACATGAAATAAAGCAAACAACCAAGTACATGTTCCACATGGGTTTCAGCCACAACCACGCTTCCAATCACCATCAAAACACTTCAGGGATGACACGTATTGATTACATAAATATCATATATATATATATATATATATATATATATATATATATATATATATATATATATATTTGTGGGATCATATGTGGTATTTAATCGGATATGCACATTAATCATTTCAATATTTGCATCGTATTGAATGCAATAAATTTGATCATATCAATTTAGACCCAAATACACCATAAATTGACATGGCTCTTATACCACTGTTAGGAAATTTGGACAACATATAAGGTAATGGATTTTTTTATGCATGATTTCTTAAGTAACAGATCACGTCAACAACAATGTATCTAGGAAAGAGTGTAGCAAGAGATATACCTCATCCTAGAGAAAGTCCAATGACAACTCTTGTCGTAGAGTGCTTCTTTCTTCAAGTTGCACACTTAGATGGTTGTCGGTATCAATCTCCTAGTTGATCACCACAGACAACGATTAATGGTGTCCTCCTAGGCGGGCAAGTGCCTCCTTGCCTCTATAGTAGTCCACATGGACCACTGGAACTCCACATTGTGCTACTAGATCCAATGAGGAGTTGTCCTTTCGAACATTAGGGTGCTAGTACTGACTTAATCTCCCAATTATCTCTCTCTTGCTACCCCTCTCTTTGAGGGTAGTGTTGGTATGTATACCCTGAGAGCCAATCATGGGATGATTGGTGGGATACATTAAGATTGATTTGATAAACATCAAAGGCAAGCTTCCAATTCTTTCTGGTTCAGACATTTGAGATAGTGATAGAACGGATTGAATGTCTAGAGAATGACAATACTCAATGACGTATGCTTTCAGGTTGAGGACCTGAACGATGAGATCATACAGATGCTAAGAGTTTGTACATTCTTGTTATGTCCCTAGTCGGATGTCATTGTGGAAGGTAGATAGACAACAATGACACACAAGACTAGATTGTGGTGTTGGTTGATGACAAAATCTCATTAGTCATGATATAGAGATATCAAAACAAACACATAGGTACTTGTTAGAGAACAAGTGTACCGGACAGACCCACCGTGAGTTTGATACATGGAACCATGACATGGTAGTCACAGTCAGTACTCACAGTGATGGTGGTGAATGTGATTCTTTGACCTGAAATCACTACACTCAACACATGTCGTTGGGCACACTTTGACATCATCAAACGCAGTCCTGAAACATGGGTTGTTATAAAGGTGATGATTGGGTGGCTTTGACACATGGGGCTTTTGAGGGGTGAGTGATAGATATGGGATTTGTCCCTCCTGAGGGAGTTTGATATCCATGGCCACTTGATGAGTAGGATTGAGAAAGGCGTGCACACATGTGTGAATCAGTATGTGATACTGATGTCATAACATATCTCTTCCAATCTACTTTGAGATCAAGAAAGTGAATGAATGTTGACAGGATGACTGTTCCATGCCTCGATTTCATTCGGGATATCAGTGACAAAGGAATTATACATTCACTATAACACCATTCACGAATTGTAGGATTGAAAGTTGTTCTCCAACTTTCTATTTCACTTGGGTAGCACTGATGTGTGACTAGGCACCGCTCTTTGCTTGTGAAGTCATAAGTGTTATGGACTTTCACTGCCAACATGAAATGGACCTGCACGGTCACACACATAGGATTTAACCTGGAAAGAGGAGTTTTTTCCACAAACAATGTTTAGATTGATTACTAAAGGAGTTTAGTAGTTCAATTAAACACTCAATTAATTGATAGCTCAATGTCATAATGTTCAAGGTGTTGGACACATTGATTGGAGTATCGGATTGATTGAAACTGCAATTGACTGATTCTACACAATCTACACTCCCAACCGATTGGCTCATGTGATGAACTGATCGGCTGAGCTTGGTGAACCGATCGGCTCAGGTGGTGAGTAGATCGGCTCATGGACCGGGTGAAACAATCGCTTCAAGTGTTGAAACGATCGGTAGAACTGGTCCAGCCGAGCAAGTTGGGAAAGTAGGATTGGTGAGAAATTTCTTTTTGTTTCACTTGCCCAATTTGATTGGAACAAGGATTGGTATTAGGTACCAATTAGAAACAAAAGAGGAAAAGTCAATCGGGAACTGACCAGGACCACGAACCGACCGGTTCAGAAGTGAACCGACCGTTTCATGGGTCCCAACCGATCGTTTGAGGTGTCAACCGACCGGATCAGGTCCCCAACCGACCGTTTCAGAAATGAAATGATCGGTTCAGGTTGCGTAGTTGGTTATTTTTGTGGAAAATCTCGAACCCTTCTACTCCTACTTTAGTCCCACATTGCCCGAGATAGAGAACCTTATCCCATGACTCTCCTATATATCGGGGTATTGGGGGCTTCTCAAAGAACAACTCAGTGCAACCAGTTGCTCTGTAAAGTTGTCGTTTTCTCTGGTTTTGGTAACCGAGAGAGCCCGAGCAAGTGCTACCCGATAAGGGAGGCACAACAAGGGAAAGACAACTGTAGAAAGCGACTGGTGGCAGGAGAGTGTGTCAGTGACTAGTACGCTGACAGGAGAGTGTGACTCCTTCCAATTCCTTGTGGGACAAGGAGATTGGAGTTCCAGGTGGTCTGTGTGGACTACTTCATAGGCGGGAGATTTCTGCCGCTCGGAGGACAACTATCAATCCCGACAGTCCCAGTGCGACCAGGAGCTGCACAGACACCGTCCAAGATCGGAGGTGAAGACCGCGCAAGGCGCGAGGTATTGTCATCGAGAAAGGCGCAAGTCCAAGCGTAAGGGCAAGGGCAAAGCTAAGAAAGGTTTTGATGCTAGCCAGGAGCCCAAGTCATCTTCATCTCTCAAGGCCAAGGGAGGCGTGACCGAGAAAGGAAATTGCCACCATTGTCAAAATCTAGGACATTGGAAAAGGAATTGTCCTCTCTATCTGGAAGAACAAAAGAAGAAGGAGGCGACATATGCCTCTACTTAAAGGTGTCATGAAAATAAACTTATAACACTTTTTGAGGTATATGATACCAAGATGTAAAGTGTAAAGCACTCAATAAATGGGGCAAGTGTTGCCACCATAGATAGGAGTACTTTAGTTTACTTTTCAGCCTTAAAGGCATGTAATACAGTTATGAACTGCTATTTCATATTTTCCGATAGATAGAAACACTTTACTTTTGAATATTGTATGACAATAATGGCAATTAATAAAGTTGATGTTTCATTTTCAAAGATATGATCTTTGTGGCAATGCCTTGCTTATCTTGTGGTACTGGGTATGCATGAGATAAAATGATACCTAAAAGTTATTGATAACTCAAACAATCAAATTAGCATCAATCATGAGAAATTCATTTCTAGTTTCCATGTGATGGATAAATCTAGACTCTTTTGGTTAGAGAACCAGTAAGAGACATGAATATCTTGGACATGATCAATCAATCTTCACTAATGGTAGTGGGAGAATGATTATCCTATTAGGTATAATACATGTGATGTGTTTACATACCTATTGGAACAGATGCTAATACTTCAAATGGTGTTTAGAGAAATACCAATATGAATATCTTGAAGTGTTCAAGATTATCATAGATGAAGTGCAAATTTGGTAAAGTGTTAATTCTTGATGAGATCAATGAATGAAATACTTGGACCAAATGTTTGAGATCCTTATAAGTGATTATGATAGTGTATCATAGTGAACTCGTGATTAAGGCATGGTGATGTCCAAATCAAGAAGGAGTCATACTCTAAGGAATTAGAGAATGATTATCAAATAACTGAATTCTTCTTAATAAAATAATACCCCACACTAATAAAGGACATTGAGAATCACAAGGAGTTGTAAGTTCTTATATCCTTGACAGACACACCTCGTTTCTCTATGGGATGAGTCATATATCTAGATGAATATGAGGAACCAAATTTTGAGTTATGGTTTATGACCATTACATCCTAAATGACATCCATGTGAACCATTAGGTATGACCTTGATGGTAGCACCCATTGGATGAAATCCATAAGTGCAAATGAATCTTAAGTGTTAAGACACATGGATAACATTTTGAGAAGGATGATGCTTGTTGATTGCAACTTAATGACTAAGACATTTGGCATATGGATACTAAAACTGCATTCCTATGAGGAATAAAACAAGGATGTGTACGTGACACAACCTATAAGGTTTATGAATCCACTAATGCAAATGAAGTCTATAAGTTACAATGGACTAATCAATGTGATTGATTGAGTACAAGCAACTCAGAATTGGATCTTTACTTTGATGATATAGTCAAAGGGTTTGACTGATATGTCAAAGATAAAGAAGGGATCTGTGATTTAGTGGGAGCATGTTCACATTCCACATGTTGATGTGAAATGGAAATGTTCTAGAATGGAAATCCAAATGTGGAAATTATCTTTAAGGAAGATAGAGATGTTTCCTATGTGATAGGAATAGAGATCTATAGAGATAGTTCTCAAAAACCTCTTGACCTGAAAAGAGAAAGCATACATTGGCAATCTGTACTGAAGGGTTCAGTATGCACAGATTCAGTGGGAGAAAACTTGTCCATGTTACATGGAGTTAGTATCCCAAGGCCAAGTGTCCAATTCTTATGAAGAATGGGAACACTAAGAATAGATATGGATCTATCATGTATGTAATCATCCCATTATCTTTCATGTATCGACATGGCAAGAACAAAATGCATTCATCATCTTGTATGTAGGACATGGCAATATGATGTGCTCATCCTGATAACTCATATGTGAGACATGACGAGTGGATGTTTGTCTACTTCCAGTAAGGGTTACTGGAATACCATGAGAACTTGATAAGTACTTGAGAAGTACTAGTTCTATGGAGATAAGGAAGAGTTCAACGTAAAGAGTTACATTGATGCGAACTTCCAAAAGGAGAGAAAATTAATCGCAAAATATATATAGGATATATAAAAGTGAAAGTTTGTTGATAATTGGAAGTGTTCCAATAAAACCATTTAAAAGGAAATGACGAGTATCTATGTGTTAGAGAACAGCAGTGGATACTATATGGATATGGAAGTTCATGAGATGAACTTATAGATATTCCGTTCATTGATGACAAGTATGGAATCCTTGATCATTCAATGTGGCTAAAGGTTATCAAAGGAATACTGGATCACATTTTACGGCAACTCAATCTCATACGTGTGACGTATAGCGAAGAGATGTGAGACATGCAATTTATACTGACTTTGGTAAGGTGTTGCCATTACTCACTATGATCGCACTAGAGCAGAGTAACATGTGGGACATGTTTAAAGATCACTATGAATATGATTTAAGGGTGATTGGCTCGCAGTGCAAGTGGGAGTCTGTTGGTATGTATGCCCTGAGAGCCAATCATGGGATGATTGGTGGGATACATTAAGATTGATTTGATAAACATCAAAGGCAAGCTTCCAATTCTTTCTGGTTCTATCATTTGAGATAGTGATAGAACGAATTGAATGTCTAGAGAATGACAGTACTCAATGACGTATGCTTTCAGGTTGAGGACCTGAACAATGAGATCATACGGATGCTAAGAGTTTGTACATTCTTGTTATGTCCCTAGTCGGATGTCATTGTGAAAGGTAGATAGACAGCAATGACACACAAGACTAGATTATGGTGTTGGTTGATGACATAATCTCATTAGTCATGATATAGAGATATCAAAACAAACACATAGGTACTTGTTAGAGAACAAGTGTACTGGACAGACCCACCTTGAGTTTGACACATGGAACCATGACATGGTAGTCATAGTCAGTACTCACAGTGATGGTGGTGAATGTGATTATTTGACTTGAAATCACTACACTCAACACATGTCGTTGGGCACACTTTGACATCATCAAACGCAGTCCTGAAACATGGGTTGTTATAAAGGTGATGATTGGGTGGCTTTAACACATGGGGCTTTTGAGGGGTGAGGGATAGATATGGGATGTGTCCCTCCCGAGGGAGTTTGATATCCATGGTCACTTGATGAGTAGGATTGAGAAAGGTGTGCACGCATGTGTGAATCAGTATGTGATACTGATGTCATAACATATCTCTTCCAATCTACTCTGAGATCAAGAAAGTGAATGAACGTTGACAGGATGACTGTTCCATGCCTCGAGTTCATTCGGGATATCAATGATAAAGGAATTATACATCATCTGTAACACCATTCACGGATTGTAGGATTTAAAGTTGTTCTCCAACTTTCTATTTCACTTGGGTAGCACTGATGTGTTACTAGGCACCGCTCTTTGCTTGTGAAGTCATAAGTGTTATGGACTTTCACTGCCAACATGAAATGAACCTGCAGGGTCACACACATAGGATTTAACCTAGAAGAGGAGTTTTGTCCACAAACAATGTTTGGATTGATTACTAAAGGAGTTTAGTAGTTCAATTAAACACTCAATTAATTGATAGCTCAATGTCATAATGTTCAAGGTGTTGGACACATTGATTGGAGTATCAGATTGATTGAAACTGCAATTGATTGATTCTGCACAATCTGCACTCCCAACCGATCGGCTCATGTGATGAACCAATCGGATGAGCTTGGTGAACCGATCGGCTCAGGTAGTGAGTCGATCGGCTCATGGACTGGGTGAAACAATCGCTTCAAGTGTTGAAATGATCGGTTCAACTGGTCCAACTGAGCAAGTTGGGAAAGTAGGATTGGTGAGAAATTTCTTTTTGTTTCACTTGCCCAATTTGATTGGAACAAGGATTGGTATTAGGTACCAATTAGAAACAAAAGAGGAAAAGTCAATCGGGAACTGACCAGGACCATGAACCGACCGGTTCAGAAGTGAACCGACCGTTTCATGGGTCCCAACCGATCGGTTGAGGTGTCAACCGACTGGCTCAGGTCCCCAAACGACCGTTTCAGAAATGAAACGATCAGTTCAGGTTGCGCAGTTGGTTGTTTTTGTGGAAAATCTCGAACCCTTCTACTCCTGCTTTAGTCCCGCATTGCCCGGGATAGAGAACCTTGTCCCATGACCCTCCTATATATATAGGGGTATTGGGGGCTTCTCAAAGAACAACTCAGTGCAATCAGTTGCTCTATAAAGTTGTCGTTCTCTCTGGTTTTGGCAACTGAGAAAGCCTGAGCAAGTGCTACCTGATAAGGGAGGCACAACAAGGGAAAGACAACTGCAGAAAGCGACTGGTGGCAGGAGAGTGTGTTAGTGACTAGTACGTTGACAGGAGGGTGTGACTCCTTCCAATTCCTTGTGGGACAAGGAGATTGGAGTTCCAGGTGGTCCGTGTGGATTACTTCAGAGGCGGGAGATTTCTGCCGCTCAAAGGACAGTTGTCAATCCCGACAGTCCCGGTGAGACCAGGAGTCGTCAGTCCCGGTGCGACTAGGAGCTGCACAGACACCGTCCAAGATCGGAGGTGAAGACCGCGCAAGGTGTGAGGTATTGTCATCGAGCAAGCCTCAGGACAAGGTATGATTCCAAAACCATCCTTTCCTATTGTATAGACGTTGACGTGTTTCCTTGTTCTGGGTTTGGGGAGGAGAAAATTTTGGTTTCCGCTGCCTTCTCTGCCTCCCCTAAAACCCAATAGGTAGGAGTTACTCGAGATCTCTTGGTTACCACAACCAGAGAGGAAAATAATTGTGGAGCTTATTATTGCATATGAGAAGCCCCAGTACCCCTCTATTTATAGTAGGGTCGGGATCAGAGTTTCTAGTCCATCTGGTAGTCGAAAAGACAAAATTTCATGAAGTTTTTAGAAGCTACAAACGGTGAACCGGTAGGTTCACTGTTCAACCGGTCGCTTCATAGGTGAACTGGTCAGTTCACATCTTGAACCACTCGATTCAATAGATTTTCTGTTCTGAATTAAAGTTTCATTCAATATTCAATTAATACAAAATAAGATGTCTACATCAATCTGTGATCCAATCGAATGATCACTGAACTGGGCGGTTCATCACATGAATCAGTCAGTTCACTTAGTGAATGGGTCGGTTCATGCACTAGTTCAATCATTATTTAGAAAATATTGTTTGTAATTGACCTGAAACTCCAACTGATTGGTTCAACACTTGAACTGGTCAGTTCATAATCCAGTCAGTCAATTTTGAACTAATGTTGTTTAAATTGAATACCTAAACACTTTAGTAATTAAATTAAACATCATTCGTGAATAAACTCCTATTCCAAGTGCATCCTATGTGTGTGACCCTATAGGTCTCAAGTTACGCTGGCAGTGAATTTCCATAACCAATTTATGACATCACTAGCAATGAACGATATCTAGCAAGACATCATTTCTACCCAAGTAATTCGGAAAGTTGGAGAACAACTTCAACCTACAATATGTGATCAATATTACAGTGATTGTATAGTTCCTTTTTCTTTGATATCCGGATTAAAATCGAGGCATGGAATCGCCATCCTCTTCAGCATTCAATCCATATTCCTTGAACTAGAACAGACTGTCTGAGGTGCATGTGAGTTCACACATTACATATTGAATCACATGAGTATGGCCATATATTTCTCAGTCTCTCTTATCTAGTGTCCTGGATATCAATCTCCTATAGGAGGGACAAATCCCATCTACATCACTCACACTCAATCCCTATGTGTCTCAGTGTACCTGAGCATCACCTTTATGGAAACCCTTATTTAAGGTCACGTTGGATGGTGTCTAAGTACATCTAATGACATGTGATGAGTGTAGTGATTTCAAGATTAAGAACCACTATCACTATGAGAGCTGATTTTGACTACCATACAATGGTTTCCATGCATCACTCTCAAGATGGGTCTATCTGATACAATGTTATATATTAAGTACCTATGTGTTTGACTTAATATCACATATCATGACTAATGAGACTCTCTAATAAGTCAATACACACTCTAGTGTTATGTATTACTATTGTCTATTTTTATTACACAATAATATTCTACTAGGGACATAACAAGAATGTGTGCACTCTTATCATACATATGATCTTATTGTTCAGGTCCTCAACCTGAAGACATGTCATCGAGTCACATCATTCTTGAGACATCTATTATATATGTGTCATCATCTCATGATTGATACAAACATAACAAATGGAATAACCTTTATGATTATCAATTCAAATATCTAATGCCTCATTACAATCATTGTATGATTGGCTCTATGGGGATACATACCAACACCCTGAACCCCACGTGAGAAAGAGAGAGAGATAGAGAGAGAGTCAAAGAGGAGCGCCCCCTTATGGATGGTTCTTGGATTTCCACAAGGATGCACATCTCCCGCATATTCTAGGAATGTCTATTTTGAATGTCTTCATCACAAAATAAAAGTTTTGAATGATGTTTCTATGTTGCTGCTATATCTAAAGTATCATCATTGATTCTCTTCCATATTGCACCATGGAGGGACTGTCGCTCCCTCCTACATCGTTACACCTTCATTTTCTACTCTACCCCCATTTGCCTTCTTCGAGCCACCCTTACTATTCCCCCCCCTATCCACTTTTCTTTTCATCTATTAAATACCTATCCAAAGATAAAATTCTTTTATTACTAAAACTATCTCTCGATGTGTAACTTCGTCTCCTTCTAAACTATTATATCACTTAAGGTGTCGACCCTTGACCTTGCTTTTTGGTTGAACATGCTTGTTTGTCATAATTGGATGCTTAAAACCTTAATTAAACCCTAATATGTGCTTTGATATTATGTTACAAGCTTAAGTTTCAAGTTTGGTCCAGTTTTAACACTATTTGAGCAAGTTATGCAATTTTATGCTTATTTTGGACTTTTATGCAATTTGCCCATGTCTACGGTTTTTCTCACAATTTTTCACATACTTTTTTTTCCTCCAAGTTTTCTTATCATGCTTGAGTTAGTTGTGCCTTGGGGCACCTAGTTGCACCTTGGTTTGATGGTGACATCTATCTAGGGTTGAGTTAGGGTGTCCCTATCATGGATGAACTACTTTTAGTGGTAGAACTCAATGGTTCTCCTTGTGGGTTGATATCTAACGGTGTTGGGATCCGATGGTGGTCCCTTGAGGTTTGAGGGTCGATAGTTTCCTCTCTATAAGCTCCTTGAATTGATGGTTCACCAAGTAGAGTTGCAAACTGATGGTGGAGCTCGGGTTTTCACCCTTGTGACCAAAGGATCAAAATCTAATGGTTCCCCTACGTTATAGGTCTATGGTTGGCATGTGAGTCAAAACTTGATGGATCCCTTGACTCCAACAACCTATGGACCTACTTCTTTGCATGGAAGTGATTCTTTCGGCCTTGGACATACTAGGTCATATGTAATGACTCTTCTAGGTCATAATTCAATGGTTTCCTAGATGAATGATTCAAGTTTTTTACTTGTATTGCATTCTATAGTTTTTCTTATCCAACATCTACTGGTCTTGGGTGAATCCCATGATTTGATGGATTGGTTTTGATGATGTAGAATCGATGGTTCTATGCACATAACTTTGTAGTCTTACCTTTGCCCTCGTATGAATGGAAACTAATGTTCACCATAATTAGATGATGTGTAATACTAATCCAACTTATCTTGTTGAAACTAACTCCAATGCAAATAACTGATGATGGTGACTTATCATACTTATCTCCCTTGTGTAATCAATATGATGATGTAATACTCTCTTTATGTTATTGTAACCCTAGTATGTTGCCATATGGACATCATAAGCTTCTTAATGGAATATTATGCTAAACATGTGTATCACAAGTATGGTGATGGTTTATCAAGGCTTATTACAAGGTATGGGAAGGTGATAATGTTCTTAAAGGGAATGATGTGGAGCTTTTAATGACTTTTGGGGATGGTTGAGCCCTAATGGAGGTTTGATCCTCTTCATGATGTGACAAGGGTTGGTATAATGTGGTGGTGTGGTGATAAGTATAGTTTCATGAATGGAAACAAAATGGTACCATGTGGTGTGGTGATCAAGAATTATATCTCATATATTTTATATCTTATTGAGTTGTTATATATCAATGCTTGCTAAGAATGAATTAGGGCTTGTATGTCCACTTGTTTGATGCAGCCTTAATTCACCCAATTGGCAATAACTAATCAAGTGAAACCCACATGTAGTGATCTATGTCATAGATCCATTCAGTGTCAGAACTTGTTGGATGGGGAAATGAGTATTCCTAAAGGAAACTCAGAGTGCATTTTGTTGAGCATGTGGGGTGTAGGGAGTGTACATCCTTTACATCTTGATCCCAAGGTTATGGAGGGTAGTTGTGGTTACACCTAGAATTGAGAGCAGTTGAGGCCATGTCTTGGTGTATGTAATGTGACTGAGGACAATTGTGGTTGTACCTCAGATGGTAGGGTTTTATATACCCCTGTTTCAAGTGTCGTGACCTTTATACCAAGGATGGGTCGGTGTCAACATCTTGACTATATGTCATTGCAGGCAGCTTGATTGTTATGTCACTACATTTTACTCATACTGATCGACGGTGGGAGATCTTAAGACATCGACTCTACTAGATCTTATACGGAACTGAATAGCACTTTGCAGTGGTCAGTTGGAGTCTGAGTGGTATACCTCAAACTCCCCAAGTGTTAATAAAAGATGTAAGGTAGCCATGTAGTACATCTGTTTAGGGATAAACATGACTCACATGTGTCGTTTACCTTGCCTAGTTTCCAGTAATGTTTATTTATTATGCTCTATGGTAAGAGAAATCAATTGTATAGAAAGTGATAGGTTTATCTTTTTCTCTATATAATATGCTAATCATCTTTAATCTGTTTTGGTTACTTATCCTGTTTAATGTGCTTACTATGTTTAACTTATTTAAAATAATGTAACCTATTGTAATCAATAATAGTTGTTGAGAGTTATATCTCTTGTTGGGACATGGGTCTCACCTTGTGGATTACCACATCCTTTTAGGTGGTCGTCAGTAATGTGGTCAGGTTTGTGGAGGTGAAGAAGAGCAGCTTGGAGAGCAGTAGGAGCAAAAGGTTGGCCAGTAGTTTGTTGTGTCCTAGATTCATCCATGTACTCTCAGGTCCGGACAATGTATGTTTTATAGATGATACATGTATTGACTCGAGTTTTTGGAAGTATTTGAATATTTGTATATGGCATGTATATGTGGAACACATCTTTTTTATACAGGTTGTTGCCTCAACCACTTGACAGATATGTAAATACTTGATATGGCATGTGCTTATATACAGGTTTTTGGACTTATATGTGAGTGTTTTTGAACTTGTTAGTGATGTTTAAATCAGTTTTAATTTACCCTCTTTTCTAGTTATTTGTTTAATTAATGGTCGATCACATGTTTTGTTTTGAGTAATCTGGTTTAGTGTGGCAGTGTGTCACAGTTTGGTTGGTATTAGAGCTCTAGGTTTGTTGAGTCTACAAGGATATAAGACTTGCGTTTTGTGTTTGTTCTTACATAATCCAACATATATGATCATAGCTTCTGCTTATACAGATATGTCTGAAGAACGTGACGAGCATGAAGAGAGTAGATACGTCGTGCTAGGAGGTGGCGGTAACAGGCTGGCACATGATGGAAGGGTGCCTATGATGGGAAAGAATAGTCCTCGACGCCTTAGTTCGGCCCTACAGTCATGAAAAATCTAGCCTTCCAGTCCATGTTCAGACAACTCATAGTGACGATTATGCACTTAACAGACATAGTGCACATACCCCCGTCTAGGGAAGCTATCCCTAATATGGAATCTCATGGTTTTAGAGATGTTTGAGAGGTTGAGGCATGTGGGGGCTATTGAGTATGTGGGTACGGTAGACCCGACATACGTTGATATGTGGTTAACAGAGCTCAATGAGGTGTTCAAGATCCTCAATATCCTGAAAGAGGACAAGGTGAAGCATGTTGTTTACCTACTAAAGGGCAGTGTTGGCCACTGGTGAGCCATAGATGAGAAAAAGAGACTGATAGTTGTGATAGGTTGGGAAGAGTTTCGGTGAGAATTCATGAGTTGTTACTTCCCAGAGACGTATCTGGATGAGAAGACGGCACAATTTGAGAAGTTGCGTTTGGCTTCAATGTCTATCAATGAGTATGAAGATAATTTTATGGAGCTTTTGAGATTTTGTCTCCATATGGTGGTGATAGAGAAGGAGAGGATCTATAGATTTGAGAAGGGTCTGAACACAGAGTTGTCTATGATAACGTTAGCTTTCGAGAATAGAGAGAGGTTCTCTACCTTTGTGGAGTCTGTAAGGAGGATTGAGAGGTCTTCTATTGAGAAGCTTGAAGCCAACGCTAAGAAGAGGCAAGCTCAGTTTCAAGGACAGTTGGCTGGTGGCTTCATGAAGCCAAAGTTTTCTTCAGGATAGTACCATCAATCACAACAGAGATCAGTTGTTTTTTAGCTGAGATCAGGAATGTAGTCACAATAGTCTCTGAGTAAGGGCAAAGGTCACAACTTTCCACCAACAGGAGCATGCAGCACAACATCTGTGTCAATGACATGGCCGTCTAAGCTACAATACGCCTTGAGGACTTTCTACAAGTGTGGATAAGTCGAGCATGAGAAGTGGGTGTGCCCTGTAGAAGAATGAGGAAGTGACACATTAGCTGAGATAGATTCAACAAGGTTCTCAACAACAGTAGTACAATAGTGGTGGTAGTAGAGGTTGTGGTCAGGCATCATAAGTAGGATCTTATGGGCCAACTGGAAGGGGTCATGGATGAAAACATGCAACAACTTTAGATTCTATGCTATGAGTCAGCCGAAGGGAGTGGTCAATCCACGAGTCATGACAAGTTAGATAAAACTTTTTCATTATGACTTATTTGGTTCTTCTTTCATATCTATTTTGATTGACCCGAGTGTGACACACTCTTTTATCACCAGATGGGTGATAAGTAGTTGTAATTTGCTTGTTTGTAGTATTGCATCTATAGTATTTTTGCCCTGGTGGATTTCTCTATCATTTAATAAATGTCTGGAACCTTGGATTACAAATTGGTGTAGAAGTAAGCCAACATTTATATTGGAAAATAGGGGGTTTACAAGTGCATGCTCAAGTACTCATCACTTCATGGGTCGTAATTGCTATCTTATTGGGTTCGGTCAAGATTTGATAGCCTTTTTCTTGAAACCCCTTTAGTTGCAACTGTTGAGTTGTGAGAGGTGTGACCATCTTGTGTTCTTTCTTTCTCAGGATGCAACATTCAAGTAGACCTTATGCCACTTGATATGCACGGATTCGATGTGATCCTAGGGAAGGATACATTGGAGAAGTACAAGGTTGTTTTGGACTATAGTTTCAAGGTGGAAACATTTTGTGATGGAGATGTTTATTGGATCTTCTAAGGAGATAGGAAGATTATTCCTACATGTTTGGTGTCAGCTGTGATAGAAGAGAGGTTGATGAGATAGGGATGTGAGGCTTTCTTGTCACATGTTATGGATACTAAGGAGAGAGGTTCTAGTATCCAAGAGGTACTTGTAGTGTGTGAGTTTGAGGATGTCTTCCCAGAGGAGTTTCCTAGTGTTCCCCCTCTTAGAGAGATTGATTTTGAGATCAATCTTGTTCCAGGAACACAACCCATAACACAAGCACCTTATAGGATGGTACCATCAGAGATGCAGGAGTTGAAGAAATAGTTGTAGGAGTTGTTAGAGAAAGGTTTCATCCGACCTAGCACTTCCCCTTGGGGTGCTCCCATGTTGTTTGTGAAGAAGAAGGACAGTTCCATGAGGCCTTGTATAGATTATCGATATTTGAAAAAGGTTACAATGAAGAACAAGTACCCATTGTCAAGGATCAATGACCGGTTTGATTAGTTGTGAGGTGCTATAGTGTTTTTGAAGATAGATCTAAGGTCAGGATATCACCAGTTGAGGATCTAGGAGAATGACATACCTAAGATAGCTTTCAGGACTAGGTATGGTCATTATGATTTTTTGGTTATGTCGTTTGGGTTGACCAACGCACCAACAACTTTTATGGGTCTGATGAATAGGGTGTTCAAGATGTATATGGATCAATTCCTGGTTGTGTTCATCAGTGATAGCTTGATATACTCCAAGGACAAATGACAACATGATCAACACCTCCACCAGGCGGTGACATTTTTGAGGCAGCACAAGTTATATGCCAAGTTCAACAAGTGTAAATTTTGGCTAACCAAGGTGTCTTTTCTTGGTCATGTCAAAAATGTTAAGGCTATTTGTGTAGACCCAAAGAAGGTACAGTCAGTGCTGGAGTGGGAACAGCCCAAGATGCCGACTGAGGTCTGAAGTTTCTTAGGTTTGGCAGGTTACAACATGAGATTCATAAATAACTTCAATGTTGTAGCGTTACTCCTAACCAAGCTGACTAGCAAGGGTGTTCCTTTTATCTAGTATGACAAGTGTTAATGTTCTTTCCAGTTGTTGAAGGAGAAGTTGACCAGTGATCTAGTCTTAGTACTGTTTGATCAAGGGAAAGGTTATGTTTTCTTCTGTGATGCTTCAAAAAATGGCTTGGGATGTGTGTTGATGCAGGATAAGAACATGATTTCTTTTGCTTCGCGATAGCTTAAGAAACACGACAAGAACTACCCAACACATGACCTGGAGCTAGCAGTTGTGGTTCACGCTCTGAAGATTTAGAGGCACTATCTGTATGGAGAGAAGTGTCAGATATTCACCAACCATAAGAACCTTCAATATATCTTCATGAAGCAGGAGCATGACATGAGGCAGAGAAGATGGATGGAGCTGATCAAGGACTAAGACTGCACGACAGACTACTATCCAGGGAAGGAGAATGTGGTGGTTGATGCTCTGTGTAGGACGTTGTCTTTTGCAAACAAGACACACTTACACTCTATGACGTGTCACAAACAGGACATGTTAGTGTTTCTTCACTAGATGAACATGAAGATCAGTGTTTCTTTGTTGGTAGGATTTAGGGGTGTAAACGATGCAGGTATGATGCGGGTCTGGACATACCCATACCCATACCCACATACCCATCTAATTTAGTGGGTCCAGTTCCGGTTCTAGATCCGCATAATACAAAACCTAGACCCGCACCATACTCGTACTCGCAATAATAGCGGGTATGCAGTGCAGGTAAGTGGTTCTATAAAACAGCATATTGTTTATGTAAGAGAAATGACTATGTTATATATATTTAACACAACAAGATATTGTTTTCATATAGTATATTAACATGTAATAGTTATATTAGACAATGCTATATTCTATGCAATAACATTAATTGAGTAATTGTTTACATATTTGTAGTCATGATTATAATGTTTAATTTATGTAGAAAGTAATGTAAATTAGTAGACATTTTGATTTCAAGTTTACATATAATGTTCATTATTATAACTAGAATAGTTAATTCTTAATTATATGACTTGTCTCAACCTTATTGTGGTTAGAGTAGGATATAATCTCAATAATTATATTAGTTAGACTGGTAAAGTATGATATATATATCATATTATTTTAGTAGTCACTTAAGTATAGCGGGTACACGGGTCTAGAGGGTATGTGTTACACCCCGATCTCACAATTTCCTCAAATCATGAGATTAGGGCGTAAGATAGGATTTATATGCAACACAAAGAACACCCTTAACCTTTTCTTTTCTTAAAATATCTTGTTTCTTCGCATTGAACCACATAAAACATCTTAACAAAGGAATCTGAACATTTCTTTTACTAATCAGACTTTAATAGTAAAGATACATGTATAAACATTCATGATGTCTCTCACTCCTTATGCACATAAAACTTGCTAATTAGCATACATATCAAAGAGGAACAACATTACACATCGTAATTACAACTCTATCTCTTAAACTCTTACTGAGGACCTAGAGTGACAAGGACCGACTGACTCAACTAATCTTATACTTGACTCCTGTGGCAGGTCTACACTGATGCTCTGATCATCTTCAAGTCCACGCGATTAACCCTAAAATGTTTGAGTAGAGGGGTGAGCCTACTCGCTCAGTGAATGAGTACTTCATGGAAACAGACTAATGCACTAATGTGATTACAGATATAATTTGAATAAACGATATGAAATTTAACAACAATAAATACTACACTGAGCAGTTCTAAAACAATATAATTGAAGTATCAAAGAATGTAAATATTGCATCCAAAGAATAACTACAAGAATACTATGCTTCCAGTCTTCTTTAACTCTTTCATTTATAAAGAACTCTGTGAACCTATATGATCATATTTTAACTTATGCCCTAATCATATGCAGTGTACTCTGCATATAAAGATCCGTAACAAGTTCATGCTACGGCCCCACCGTACAAGACTTAGCGACACACCCGGGAAATGCTAAGTCTGACGCCAGCCCTGCTCTGCTACAGGACCCCTGGCTCTCCGGCCAGAAACATAGGCTCTACGGCCTCAAAGCACTACTCTGAGTGCACCCGACTCCTCCTTTAACCTGAGTACACCGGCGGAGGGTCACAGGGTTACCTTCGTGACACACACACGAATGGTGTTAGATAACCGTGTTTTCTTTTTCCCCAGTGCCATCGTGACACACGCACGATTGTTGTTAGACACTGCCTCTCTTTCCATCCTCGTGCCACCAGAATTACTCAACCGGTTGATGTTGGATACGAGTTTCACCCCTAAGAAACAGACCTTCATTTAGGGGTTCTACGGTGTTAGGGCACCTAGGTCTATTAACTGATTAACATATAACCATTTAAACAGGAATATCACATTTCATACTTATTTCACATTATGGGTATCACTTGAAAATACATATATATCATTTGTCATCTTCAACATGACTCAGTAACATCCCTTTCTAGGGCATATCATATCTCATCACCTGCAATTTATGAGATATGTATTGAAATATAAGAAGCCCTGCAGTATGTAGATATCATCTCAGAGAGAACAAGCATATAAAGTTAAATCCACTATAAACATACAATTCAACAATTAAGCATCACCACATCTCATATCGAGACCTTTCATATTACCATAGCATGATTCATTGAACACCCTATCCTTAGGGTTTCATTTGCCTTATTCATTCATCACATGCCAACACCCTACTCTTAGGGTTTCATTTGCCTCATTCACTTGTCACATGGCTCTTATCATGATCTCATAAGATATAAGCATTCACTAAATAAAGACTGTTTCCAACAAATCTTATATAATCAATATAGATATGAAGTCATGGAAACTTAACTAAATTTTGATTTTTTTCCATATCATTTACTGAGATATCAAGTATCAAGAATAAGATTCAATTAAGATAACCCATGAGATACATCCTAACCACTTATAGGATTACTAGTCCTTTTCAATAAGGTTGAAACACTAGTGATGTCTCAATTAGGTTAAACCCTAATTACCTCATTTGATATAAATCTAAAAAGCATTCTCACTAGGAAGTGTTGTATACGTATCTGATATGAATCTACCATCAAAAAGTCATTCAAACAGAGAAGGAATCCGTATCATATCAATTTACACTAACTTAAATCAAACGGACATTTCAGGATTTAGAATTCACTTGCTAAGCATTTAGGGATTTGGATGTTATAATCAAATTCGTGCATTAGAATGTTTGAAGGAAGAACCCACTCACCCTAAGGTGTGAAAACACCTCACAACTGCAGCTCAACTCAGGGAATCTCGAATTCCTATCAAATCCCTAGCAAATCTCCCAATTCTTCTTCCATTCAACTCGGGAACCTTGAAAAAGAGGGATTATGAAGAAAGGGTGAGAAAAGAGGGAATTTCGACATCATCTTGGATCAAATCAGAGCATGGACGGAATCTAGACATGAGAGAGAAGATTCACCATAAAAGTCTATGCAAGGAATCCGAACTTACTTGATTTCACCCTTCCTGGAATCGCAAAACCCTAATTCAGCAATTCCTCCTCTTTCTCCACTCAAGCCCTAACTCTCCCTCTCTCTCTAGATTTTCATTTCTCTGGAGTGAATGACGAAGAATGAGAGCTGTGTGTGTGTGTGGTTGCTCATATAAGTCAATTGAGCTGCTTGGGTCAATTGCATATGACCCAACACTTAACTTTAATTATATAGGCTGAATATTCAGTTATACAAAAGTTACTGTAATTCGTTTATTTCAGAGATCAAACATTCTCCAAAAATTATGGGAATTTAGAAAGTTTTTTATAATTGATTTATAAAGATTCATTTAAAATTTGGGATCATTTGGAGTTACCAATAAATAATTAAAAATAGAACAGTGCACTGCTATATTGCAGTCTGCAGAATATTCGGCCGAGTTTGTCCTGCACAAACTCGGCCGACACTCTTACTGTAGGGATTCAAAAGTCATCCAAAAATTATGCCAATTTAACAGAGTGTATAAAACTCTGTCTTTCAACCACAGTTAAAATTTGAGATCAATTGGATATACCAATAAAAAGATAAAATTCAATTACCACACTGCTGTAAAATTCTGGAAATGTGATCGGTCGAGTTTGAAACTCGGCCGATAAACAGGTCAGATCATTCTTCAAAAATTCTGATATTTTCCAATGTTTTTCAAATTTTATATATCCAAATCATATCCAAATTTGAAGTAAATCAGAGTTACACATAAAATACTAAAAATCATTTAGTGAGACATTCTACTTATCAAATTCTGTATTCATGCATCATTAAAACCCTATTTTGGGCCGATTAGGGTTTATGTTTCTCAAACCCTAATTCTCAAGACAAAAGAACATTTAAACTTATTATCATAGTTAAAACATCCTAATTGTGTTATCGTCATTAATTAGATTTCAATAATGATTATTCCAATTAATCTTTTGCAATTGTTTAGGTAAACCCTAGTTTACCAATTAAGCTCAGATGGGGTCGTAACAACTCTCCCCCCCTTAGAATGTTTCGTCCTCGAAACATAAACCTACAAGAAAGATACATTCAAGGTTATTCTAGACTTCTAAATCCTTCCATGCTATTATACTCTTGTATTTCATACCTGAATGTAGTTTTCAACATTAGATCTTTTAATTCTTTACTAAATCACAACATATTTCAAATAGTTCTCAATGATATCAAGCAAATTCTTTATGCCACAGTCAAACATAGAATGCAAAGATAAACTACCACGCTTTCGCTGCGCAACTCTGATACTCTGATACAACTATCTCAACTTACGTTGTTCAGAGAGTTCTATTGTTCTGTATCACCTTTAAGTGATAAAAGCAAGTTCACCATGCTATTTTAAACTTTAATAACATGCTGCTCAGATAGCAAAACAGTCTTGAATTAAAAGACTAGATTCAATAATCAATTGCACAATACTACTCTTGGCATCCCCATTGGGTCATGGATGCATGAGGTGAAGCATTACCACCTCATTCCATACTATCCTGTTTCGATCCTGGGACCTGTGGGTTATGGGCCCACACACAATTCAAGGTGTAACCATCGTATTATATCATTTTAGGGTTTCAACAACAGTAATAAAGTAATCCACAATTGTATCAGTCTTTCAAGCATTAATCATACTCAATTACCATCACTCAGTTATATTAGAGCTAGGTATAACAAGCTACACCTCATTAGGGTTACTTGTCCAAACAATCTGATTATCATCCTTTTCTATTAATATGAGTGAATAGGTATAACTACCTTATTCAGGATATCCCTTCATGTGTTCTGACATCATCCAAACCGTATCACCATATCACAAATACACAATAGTAAGATGCATATCAGGTATGAATTACTATGACTATCATACGCCTTTAATTTAACATATAGCTTACACAAATACACTGAAATCATATATAGAACCAGCTTTCATACCTTAATATGCCTTCAACAAATCATACATGTAAAAACAAATTCACATATTACACAAAGCTAGTGTTTTCCCATATCTCTCTGCTCATTCATTACTTCTTTACTTTTTGCTACCTATCCTTTTCATATGATTATATACAATAAACATCATTAACATTGAATCATTTAAGATAGGAATAGATTATCCATCATTCTTGCTATCACACAAGAATTTCTTTCTTATCGCACTTCATCATACTGTAGGTCACTATTACATTCACTAGATGACCCCACCAAGGTAGTTATGCACCATATATGATTCATTTTCTCTTATCATTTCATTCCCATCTTGCTCTCATTAAGGAATATATGAAAGAGAAGATGATTTTAAGACTTGGAATTCTTGTATTCAAACATTCCCTTAATACATTCTCGTATGCAGATTTACTTAGTTATCAACAGAGATATTTGATTAATTAGCACTTGATTGAATCTCACAACCTCTTTATTTTATAACTTCTCCATCATATTTCAAACCCTATCTTACGTTTCATAGTCCTCTTTCCCTATACTACTCTTTAACCCGTCATCTTTAATTCTAAATTTTTCTCTTATGACCATGTTGCTTATTCATATGTATGGTCATGTATACCATGTTGCACATATTTCCTCCTTTATCTTTATACTATTGTGAAGTTAACGTTCTAAATTAATAGTCCTTCTATTAGTTTTTTTTTTCCCATGTTGAATACATTACATATTCTTCATTTTTAAATCAAGTGGATCATGCATGGGTCAAACATAGTTTCTCTTTCAATCAAGTTTTTCTCTTCTGAATACAGTCTACCTTTGTATGACTTATTCATTCGTTAAACTACACCTATGTTCTTTGCTTAGAAACTAGTTTGTTGTTCTAGTCTTATGAATTACATGTTCATACGATTCTCTTTACTTTTACTCTTTTAATGACTCTTTACTTCTATGGACCTATTGAATGCTCAACCCTATTCTCTACTTAGCCTTTGCTTTAGAGTTCATAAAAGCATTATACTCTATTATATGATTCATTCTTCATGATTGATTCTTGTTATCTTGAACCATACATACATTTCACATATCTTTTCTATATTTCATATGTATAGTTCATATAATATTAATCAATAAACTGATTATGAATCTCATATCATGTTCCTTTATTCCCAATTAAGGGTTTCTCATATGAGGCCCCAAAATTGAACCTCAGATATCAGTTTCAACTAATTCTTAGTTGTTCTGATCTTGCCCATATGTTTCAACATCTTACTGTATGTACATTCTTACTCTGATGTGGGTCTAATTATTCCAATTCTATTCTTATTATGCTATTGATAGGATTCATTAGATCATAATAACGCATCCTGCCAACTGGACCAGGCCAAACCTGAAATCCTGAAGACAAGAACTATAAAGGATTACATTCTTCCTGAACTACCACTCACAGCTCAGAAACTCGGCCGATTGGTCAGAAACTCGGCCGATTGCTTCACAACTCGGCCGATCCGCTTGAAACTCGGCCGATCAACTTGCCGTTTGATTTCCTGAAAAAGGAAACTCGGCCGAATTACATACAACTCGGCCGATCAGTTTGCTGTTCGATTGCCTATTAAGGAAACTCGGCCGAATCACATACAACTCGGCCGAATCGCGTACAGACTGAAAACCTAAACAGACCTGCTGATGTCAATTTCACCCGAATCAGCGGGCAAACCTATAGAAACAAAAGCCCATTCAAAGGTCAATCCTAGTCTACTTGTTACAAAGAATGAAATCAATAAATAGTACAATTGCATAGTGTACAACAGATATTAAAGACCCATATTTCAAGGTATTGAATATTTCAATTCAAACATATAAGAGCATTTCTATACATTTCCAACAAAAACAACATTATGAAATGTAAGTTTTATCTCCTTTTACATTTATGCTCTTAATTCTTGTTTCTTTTCTCATTTTCTAACCCTAACATTTCTAGGGTTCATCTCTCTAGCCCATTCTTCCACTGTATACCTGGCCAGGGTATACGTGAGAGAATAGACAGAGTAGCTTGTACTGGCTGATCCAAGTACTCAGATATCGGGCCAGGATATCCAAATACTCAAATCCCCAAAGCTAACATCAAACATATCCTATCTGCCACACATAGGACTCTAACTTACTAACTTAATGGTCCTTGACAACTCACCCTAAGCTCTGATACCAAGCTGTTACACCCCGATCTCACAATTTCCTCAAATCATGAGATTAGGGCGTAAGATAGGATTTATATGCAACACAAAGAACACCCTTAACCTTTTCTTTTCTTAAAATATCTTGTTTCTTCGCATTAAACCACATAAAACATCTTAACAAAGGAATCTGAACATTTCTTTTACTAATCAGACTTTAATAGTAAAGATACATGTATAAACATTCATGATGTCTCTCACTCCTTATGCGCATAAAACTTGCTAATTAGCATACATATCAAAGAGGAACAACATTACACATCGTAATTACAACTCTATCTCTTAAACTCTTACTGAGGACCTAGAGTGACAAGGACCGACTGACTCAACTAATCTTATACTTGACTCCTGTGGCAGGTCTACACTGATGCTCTGATCATCTTCAAGTCCACGCGATTAACCCTAAAATGTTTGAGTAGAGGGGTGAGCCTACTCGCTCAGTGAATGAGTACTTCATGGAAACAGACTAATGCACTAATGTGATTACAGATATAATTTGAATAAATGATATGAAATTTAACAACAATAAATACTACACTGAGCAGTTCTAAAACAATATAATTGAAGTATCAAAGAATGTAAATATTGCATCCAAAGAATAACTACAAGAATACTATGCTTCCAGTCTTCTTTAACTCTTTCATTTATAAAGAACTCTGTGAACCTATATGATCATATTTTAACTTATGCCCTAATCATATGCAGTGTACTCTGCATATAAAGATCTGTAACAAGTTCATGCTACGGCCCCACCGTACAAGACTTAGCGACACACCCGGGAAATGCTAAGTCTGACGCCAGCCCTGCTCTGCTACAGGACCCCTGGCTCTCCGGCCAGAAACATAGGCTCTACGGCCTCAAAGCACTACTCTGAGTGCACCCGACTCCTCCTTTAACCTGAGTACACCGGCGGAGGGTCACAGGGTTACCTTCGTGACACACGCACGAATGGTGTTAGATAACCGTGTTTTCGTTTTCCCCAGTGCCATCGTGACACACGCACGATTGTTGTTAGACACTGCCTCTCTTTCCATCCTCGTGCCACCAGAATTACTCAACCGGTTGATGTTGGACACGAGTTTCACCCCTAAGAAACAGACCTTCATTTAGGGGTTCTACGGTGTTAGGGCACCTAGGTCTATTAACTGATTAACATATAACCATTTAAACAGGAATATCACATTTCATACTTATTTCACATTATGGGTATCACTTGAAAACACATATATATCATTTGTCATCTTCAACATGACTCAGTAACATCCCTTTCTAGGGCATATCATATCTCATCACCTGCAATTTACGAGATATGTATTGAAATATAAGAAGCCCTGCAGTATGTAGATATCATCTCAGAGAGAACAAGCATATAAAGTTAAATGCACTATAAACATACAATTCAACAATTAAGCATCACCACATCTCATATCGAGACCTTTCATATTACCATAGCATGATTCATTGAACACCCTATCCTTAGGGTTTCATTTGCCTTATTCATTCATCACATGCCAACACCCTACTCTTAGGGTTACATTTGCCTCATTCACTTGTCACATGGCTCTTATCATGATCTCATAAGATATAAGCATTCACTAAATAAAGACTGTTTCCAACAAATCTTATATAATCAATATAGATATGAAGTCATGGAAACTTAGCTAAATTTAGATTTTTTTCCATATCATTTACTGAGATATCAAGTATCAAGAATAAGATTCAATTAAGATAACCCATGAGATACATCCTAACCACTTATAGGATTACTAGTCCTTTTCAATAAGGTTGAAACACTAGTGATGTCTCAATTAGGTTAAACCCTAATTACCTCATTTGATATAAATCTAAAAAGCATTCTCACTAGGAAGTGTTGTATACGTATCTGATATGAATCTACCATCAAAAAGTCATTCAAACAGAGAAGGAATCCGTATCATATCAATTTACACTAACTTAAATCAAACGGACATTTCAGGATTTAGAATTCACTTGCTAAGCATTTAGGGATTTGGATGTTATAATCAAATTCGTGCATTAGAATGTTTGAAGGAAGAACCCACTCACCCTAAGGTGTGAAAACACCTCACAACTGCAGCTCAACTCAGGGAATCTCGAATTCCTATCAAATCCCTAGCAAATCTCCCAATTCTTCTTCCATTCAACTCGGGAACCTTGAAAAAGAGGGATTATGAAGAAAGGGTGAGAAAAGAGGGAATTTCGACATCATCTTGGATCAAATCAGAGCATGGACGGAATCTAGACATGAGAGAGAAGATTCACCATAAAATTCTATACAAGGAATCCGAACTTACTTGATTTCACCCTTCCTGGAATCGCAAAACCCTAATTCAGCAATTCCTCCTCTTTCTCCACTCAAGCCCTAACTCTCCCTCTCTCTCTAGATTTTCGTTTCTCTGGAGTGAATGATGAAGAATGAGAGCTGTGTGTGTGTGTGGTTGCTCATATAAGTCAATTGAGCTGCTTGGGTCAATTGCATATTGACCCAACACTTAACTTTAATTATATAGGCTGAATATTCAGTTATATAAAAGTTACTGTAATTCGTTTATTTCAGAGATCAAACATTCTCCAACAATTATGGGAATTTAGCAAGTTGTTTATAATTAATCTATAAATATTCAGTTAAAATTTGGGATCATTTGGAGTTACCAATAAATAAGTAAAAATAGAACAGTGCACTGCTATATTGCAGTCTGCAGAATATTCGGCCGAGTTTGTCCTGCACAAACTCGACCGACACTCTTACTGTAGGGATTCAAAAGTCATCCAAAAATTATGCCAATTTAACAGAGTGTCTAAAACTGTGTCTTTAAAGCACAGTTAAAATTTGAGATCAATTGGATATACCAATAAAAAGATAAAATTCAATTACCACACTGCTGTAAAATTCTGGAAATGTGATCGGTCGAGTTTGAAACGCGGCCGATAAATAGGTCAGAGCATTCTTCAAAAATTCTGATATTTTCCAATGTTGTTCAAATTTTATATATCCAAATCATATTCAAATGTGAAGTAAATCAGAGTTACACATAAAATACTAAAAATCATTTAGTGAGACATTCTACTTATCAAATTCTGTATTCATGCATCATTAAAACCCTATTTTGGGCCGATTAGGGTTTATGTTTCTCAAACCCTAATTCTCAAGACAAAAGAACATTTAAACTTATTATCATAGTTAAAACATCCTAATTGTGTTATCTTCATTAATTAGATTTCAATAATGATTATTCCAATTAATCTTTTGCAATTGTTTAGGTAAACCCTAGTTTACCAATTAAGCTCAGATGGGGTCGTAACAACTCTCCCCCCCTTAGAATGTTTCGTCCTCGAAACATAAACCTACAAGAAAGATACATTCAAGGTTATTCTAGACTTCTAAATCCTTCCATGCCATTATACTCTTGTATTTCATACCTGAATGTAGTTTTCAACATTAGATCTTTTAATTCTTTACTAAATCACAACATATTTCAAATAGTTCTCAATGATATCAAGCAAATTCTTTATGCCACAGTCAAATATAGAATGCAAAGATAAACCACCACGCTTTCGCTGCGCAACTCTGATACTCTGATACAACTATCTCAACTTACGCTGTTCAGAGAGTTCTATTGTTCTGTATCACCTTTAAGTGATAAAAGCAAGTTCACCATGCTGTTTTAAACTTTAATAACATGCTGCTCAGATAGCAAAACAGTCTTGAATTAAAAGACTAGATTCAATAATCAATTGCACAATACTACTCTTGGCATCCCCATTGGGTCATGGATGCATGAGGTGAAGCATTACCACCTCATTCCATACTATCCTGTTTCGATCCTGGGACCTGTGGGTTATGGGCCCACACACAATTCAAGGTGTAACCATCATATTATATCATTTTAGGGTTTCAACAACAGTAATAAAGTAATCCACAATTGTATCAGTCTTTCAAGCATTAATCATACTCAATTACCATCACTCAGTTATATTAGAGCTAGGTATAACAAGCTACACCTCATTAGGGTTACTTGTCCAAACAATCTGATTATCATCCTTTTCTATTAATATGAGTGAATAGGTATAACTACCTTATTCAGGATATCCCTTCATGTGTTCTGACATCATCCAAACCGTATCACCATATCACAAATACACAATAGTAAGATGCATATCAGGTATGAATTACTATGACTATCATACGCCTTTAATTTAACATATAGCTTACACAAATACACTGAAATCATATATAGAACCAGCTTTCATACCTTAATATGCCTTCAACAAATCATACATGTAAAAACAAATTCACATATTACACAAAGCTAGTGTTTTCGCATATCTTTCTGCTCATTCATTACTTCTTTACTTTTTGCTACCTATCCTTTTCATATGATTATATACAATAAACATCATTAACATTGAATCATTTAAGATAGGAATAGATTATCCATCATTCTTGCTATCACACAAGAATTTATTTCTTATCACACTTCATCATACTGTAGGTCACTATTACATTCACTAGATGACCCCACCAAGGTAGTTATGCACCATATATGATTCATTTTCTCTTATCATTTCATTCCCATCTTGTCTCATTAAGGAATATATGAAAGAGAAGATGATTTTAAGACTTGGAATTCTTGTATTCAAACATTCCCTTAATACATTCTCGTATGCAGATTTACTTAGTTATCAACAGAGATATTTGATTAATTAGCACTTGATTGAATCTCACAACCTATTTATTTTATAACTTCTCCATCATATTTCAAACCCTATCTTACGTTTCATAGTCCTCTTTCCCTATACTACTCTTTAACCCGTCATCTTTAATTCTAAATTTTTCTCTTATGACCATGTTGCTTATTCATATGTATGGTCATGTATACCATGTTGCACATATTTCCTCCTTTATCTTTATACTATTGTGAAGTTAACGTTCTAAATTAATAGTCCTTCTATTAGTTTTTTTTTTCCATGTTGAATACATTACATATTCTTCATTTTTAAATCAAGTGGATCATGCATGGGTCAAACATAGTTTCTCTTTCAATCAAGTTTTTCTCTTATGACCATGTTGCTTATTCATATGTATGGTCATGTATACCATGTTGCACATATTTCCTCCTTTATCTTTATACTATTGTGAAGTTAACGTTCTAAATTAATAGTCCTTCTATTAGTTTTTTTTTCCCATGTTGAATACATTACATATTCTTCATTTTTAAATCAAGTGGATCATGCATGGGTCAAACATAGTTTCTCTTTCAATCAAGTTTTTCTCTTCTGAATACAGTCTACCTTTGTATGACTTATTCATTCGTTAAACTACACCTATGTTCTTTGCTTAGAAACTAGTTTGTTGTTCTAGTCTTATGAATTACATGTTCATATGATTCTCTTTACTTTTACTCTTTTAAAGACTCTTTACTTCTATGGACCTATTGAATGCTCAACCCTATTCTCTACTTAGCCTTTGCTTTAGAGTTCATAAAAGCATTATACTCTATTATATGATTCATTCTTCATGATTGATTCTTATTATCTTGAACCATACATACATTTCACATATCTTTTCTATATTTCATATGTATAGTTCATATAATATTAATCAATAAACTGATTATGAATCTCATATCATGTTCCTTTATTCCCAATTAGAGGTTTCTCATATGAGGCCCCAAAATTGAACCTCAGATATCAGTTTCAACTAATTCTTAGTTGTTCTGATCTTGCCCATATGTTTCAACATCTTACTGTATGTACATTCTTACTCTGATGTGGGTCTAATTATTCCAATTCTATTCTTATTATGCTATTGATAGGATTCATTAGATCCTAATAACGCATCCTGCCAACCGGACCAGGCCAAACCTGAAATCCTGAAGACAAGAACTACAAAGGATTACATTCTTCCTGAACTACCACTCACAGCTCAGAAACTCGGCCGATTGGTCAGAAACTCGGCCGATTGCTTCACAACTCGGCCGATCCGCTTGAAACTCGGCCGATCAACTTGCCGTTTGATTTCCTGAAAAAGGAAACTCGGCCGAATTACATACAACTCGGCCGATCAGTTTGCTGTTCGATTGCCTATTAAGGAAACTCGGCCGAATCACATACAACTCGGCCAAATCGCGTACAGACTGAAAACCTAAACAGACCTGCTGATGTCAATTTCACCCGAATCAGCGGGCAAAACTATAGAAACAAAAGCCCATTCAAAGGTCAATCCTAGTCTACTTGTTACAAAGAATGAAATCAATAAATATTACAATTGCATAGTGTACAACAGATATTAAAGACTCATATTTCAAGGTATTGAATATTTCAATTCAAACATATAAGAGCATTTCTATACATTTCCAACAAAAACAACATTATGAAATGTAAGTTCTATCTCCTTTTACATTTATGCTCTTAATCCTTGTTTCTTTTCTCATTTTCTAACCCTAACATTTCTAGGGTTCATCTCTAGCCCATTCTTCCACTGTATACATGGCCAGGGTATACGTGAGAGAATAGACAAAGTAGCTTGTACTGGCTGATCCAAGTACTCAGATATCGGGCCAGGATATCCAAATACTCAAATCCCCAAAGCTAACATCAAACATCTCCTATCTGCCACACATAGGACTCTAACTTACTAACTTAATGGTCCTTGACAACTCACCCTAAGCTCTGATACCAAGCTGTTACACCCCGATCTCACAATTTCCTCAAATCATGAGATTAGGGCGTAAGATAGGATTTATATGCAACACAAAGAACACCCTTAACTTTTTCTTTTCTTAAAATATCTTGTTTCTTCGCATTGAACCACATAAAACATCTTAACAAAGGAATCTGAACATTTCTTTTACTAATCAGACTTTAATAGTAAAGATACATGTATAAACATTCATGATGTCTCTCACTCCTTATGCACATAAAACTTGCTAATTAGCATACATATCAAAGAGGAACAACATTACACATCGTAATTACAACTCTATCTCTTAAACTCTTACTGAGGACCTAGAGTGACAAGGACCGACTGACTCAACTAATCTTATACTTGACTCCTGTGGCAGGTCTACACTGATGCTCTGATCATCTTCAAGTCCACGCGATTAACCCTAAAATGTTTGAGTAGAGGGGTGAGCCTACTCGCTCAGTGAATGAGTACTTCATGGAAACAGACTAATGCACTAATGTGATTACAGATATAATTTGAATAAACGATATGAAATTTAACAACAATAAATACTACACTGAGCAGTTCTAAAACAATATAATTGAAGTATCAAAGAATGTAAATATTGCATCCAAAGAATAACTACAAGAATACTATGCTTCCAGTCTTCTTTAACTCTTTCATTTATAAAGAACTCTGTGAACCTATATGATCATATTTTAACTTATGCCCTAATCATATGCAGTGTACTCTGCATATAAAGATCCGTAACAAGTTCATGCTACGGCCCCACCGTACAAGACTTAGCGACACACCCGGGAAATGCTAAGTCTGACGCCAGCCCTGCTCTGCTACAGGACCCCTGGCTCTCCGGCCAGAAACATAGGCTCTACGGCCTCAAAGCACTACTCTGAGTGCACCCGACTCCTCCTTTAACCTGAGTACACCGGCGGAGGGTCACAGGGTTACCTTCGTGACACACGCACGAATGGTGTTAGATAACCGTGTTTTCTTTTTCCCCAGTGCCATCGTGACACACGCACGATTGTTGTTAGACACTGCCTCTCTTTCCATCCTCGTGCCACCAGAATTACTCAATCGGTTGATGTTGGACACGAGTTTCACCCCTAAGAAACAGACCTTCATTTAGGGGTTCTACGGTGTTAGGGCACCTAGGTCTATTAACTGATTAACATATAACCATTTAAATAGGAATATCACATTTCATACTTATTTCACATTATGGGTATCACTTGAAAACACATATATATCATTTGTCATCTTCAACATGACTCAGTAACATCCCTTTCTAGGGCATATCATATCTCATCACCTGCAATTTACGAGATATGTATTGAAATATAAGAAGCCCTGCAGTATGTAGATATCATCTCAGAGAGAACAAGCATATAAAGTTAAATGCACTATAAACATACAATTCAACAATTAAGCATCACCACATCTCATATCGAGACCTTTCATATTACCATAGCATGATTCATTGAACACCCTATCCTTAGGGTTTCATTTGCCTTATTCATTCATCACATGCCAACACCCTACTCTTAGGGTTTCATTTGCCTCATTCACTTGTCACATGGCTCTTATCATGATCTCATAAGATATAAGCATTCACTAAATAAAGACTGTTTCCAACAAATCTTATATAATCAATATAGATATGAAGTCATGGAAACTTAACTAAATTTAGATTTTTTTTCCATATCATTTACTGAGATATCATGTATCAAGAATAAGATTCAATTAAGATAACCCATGAGATACATCCTAACCACTTATAGGATTACTAGTCCTTTTCAATAAGGTTGAAACACTAGTGATGTCTCAATTAGGTTAAACCCTAATTACCTCATTTGATATAAATCTAAAAAGCATTCTCACTAGGAAGTGTTGTATACGTATCTGATATGAATCTACCATCAAAAAGTCATTCAAACAGAGAAGGAATCCATATCATATCAATTTACACTAACTTAAATCAAACGGACATTTCAGGATTTAGAATTCACTTGCTAAGCATTTAGGGATTTGGATGTTATAATCAAATTCGTGCATTAGAATGTTTGAAGGAAGAACCCACTCACCCTAAGGTGTGAAAACACCTCACAACTGCAGCTCAACTCAGGGAATCTCGAATTCCTATCAAATCCCTAGCAAATCTCCCAATTCTTCTTCCATTCAACTCGGGAACCTTGAAAAAGAGGGATTATGAAGAAAGGGTGAGAAAAGAGGGAATTTCGACATCATCTTGGATCAAATCAGAGCATGGACGGAATCTAGACATGAGAGAGAAGATTCACCATAAAAGTCTATGCAAGGTATCCGAACTTACTTGATTTCACCCTTCCTGGAATCGCAAAACCCTAATTCAGCAATTCCTCCTCTTTCTCCACTCAAGCCCTAACTCTCCCTCTCTCTCTAGATTTTTGTTTCTCTGGAGTGAATGACGAAGAATGAGAGCTGTGTGTGTGTGTGGTTGCTCATATAAGTCAATTGAGCTGCTTGGGTCAATTGCATATTGACCCAACACTTAACTTTAATTATATAGGCTGAATATTCAGTTATACAAAAGTTATTGTAATTCGTTTATTTCAGAGATCAAACATTCTCCAACAATTATGGGAATTTAGCAAGTTGTTTATAATTGATCTATAAAGCTTCAGTTAAAATTTGGGATCATTTGGAGTTACCAATAAATAAGTAAAAATAGAACAGTGCACTGCTATATTGCAGTCTGCAGAATATTCGGCCGAGTTTGTCCTGCACAAACTCGACCGACACTCTTACTGTAGGGATTCAAAAGTCATCAAAAAATTATGCCAATTTAACAGAGTGTCTAAAACTGTGTCTTTCAAGCACAGTTAAAATTTTAGATCAATTAGATATACCAATAAAAAGATAAAATTCAATTACCACACTGCTGTAAAATTCTGGAAATGTGATCGGTCGAGTTTGAAACTCGGCCGATAAACAGGTCAGAGCATTCTTCAAAAATTCTGATATTTTCCAATGTTGTTCACATTTTATATATCCAAATCATATACAAATTTTAAGTAAATCAGAGTTACACATAAAATACTAAAAATCATTTAGTGATACATTCTACTTATCAAATTCTGTATTCATGCATCATTAAAACCCTATTTTGGGCCGATTAGGGTTTATGTTTCTCAAACCCTAATTCTCAAGACAAAAGTACATTTAAACTTATTATCATAGTTAAAATATCCTAATTGTGTTATCGTCATTAATTAGATTTCAATAATGATTATTCCAATTAATCTTTTGCAATTGTTTAGGTAAACCCTAGTTTACCAATTAAGCTCAGATGGGGTCGTAACAGTATGGGTCCAAGCATACCCATTATTGGACCCGCTTATATGTGGGTCCAAGGGTATACGGGTCCAAGGGTATGCGAGTATAAAAAAATTAGACCCGTGACGGGTTTTTAAGGGTTCAGATTTGTGGGTCCACAGGTCTACCCGTACCCATTTACAACCCTAGTAGGATTGTCAACACAGTTACAGTTAAAGCCTACATTGATGCAACAGATCAGAGACGCTCATAAGAGTGATGTCGTGATACAAAATACAATTCTAGAGTTTGGTAGCAGGAAGTGTGATGGCTTCTATGAGTTGGATGATGGGACAATTTGTTTTCATAATAGGATAGTGGTTCCAGATGTTGATGAATTGAGGAAGATGGTTCTTGAGGAAGCTCATTCCTTGATGTACGTGATGCATACTGGTAGTACCAAGATGTACCATAATCTAAAGGACTTATATTGGTGGTCAGGTCTAAAGTGTGATGTGGAAGAGTTTGTTGCTAGATGTCTAGTTTGTCAACAGGTCAAGGGTGAGCATCAGAAGCCTATAGGGACATTACAACCTTTGTCAATATCGTAATGTAAGTGGGATAATATCACCATGGACTTTGTGGTTGGTCTTCCTAGGACAGACAAAGGTCATAATTCCATATGGGTGATAGTTGACAGGTTGGCTAATTCATCTCACTTCTTACTGGTCAATACGACGCATACAGCAGAGAAGCTGGCACAGATCTACGTCGATGAGATGGTTCGTTTGCATGGTACTCCCAATGACTATAATGTCTGACGGAGGTCCATAGTTCACGAGTCAGTTTTGGGAATGTTTGCACATAGATTTGAGAACACAACTAAGGTTTATTACAACTTTTCACCTACTGACAGATGGCCAGTCTGAGAGGACCGTTCAGACTCTGAAGGATCTTTTGATAGCTTGTGTTCAGCAGTTTCTTGATAGTTGGGACATCCACCAAATTTTGATCGAGTTTTCCTACAACAACAACTATCAAAGAAGTATAGACATGGCACCGTATGAGGCATTGTATGAGAGACGTTATTGATCACCTTTATATTGGTATGAGATAGGTGAATATCAACTTTTGGGTCCTAAGTTAGTACATCAAACTACCCAGAAGATAAAGGTGATACAACAGTAGTTGAAGGTAGCCCAGGACAGACAAAAGTCATATGATGATAACCGTCACTGACTATTGGATATCCAAGTTGGGGATTGTGTGTACCTTAAGGTTTCCCCTTGGAAGGGCGTGCTGAGATTTGGTAAGAAAGGTAAGTTGGCTCCCAGGTATATGAGAGCATACACTATCTTAGCACATGTCGAAAAGGTGGAATACAAGTTAAAGTTACCACCAGAGTTGCACATATTGCACAATGTCTTTCATGTCTCCAAGCTGAGGAAGTGTCACCCTAATACAGCAGGTGTTGCAGCCAATGGAGGTTGAGTTGGAGGAGGATGTTTCTTATGAGGGGGCTCCTGTGTTGATCCTAGATAGGAGAGTGAAGAAGTTGAAGAAGAAGGTTCTAGTCATAGTTAAGGTTTTGTGGCATCACCATGGTGTGGAGGAAGCCATGTGGGAGTTAGAGGATGAGATGCGTATGAAGTACCCGTCTTTGTTCGCATAGGATTTCGGGGGAGAAATCCTTGTTCGGGTTTTATGGTTGTAAGACCCTTGACCTTGATTTTTGGTTGAACATGCTTGATTATCATATATGGATGCATAAATCTTAATTAAACCCTAATATGTGCTTTGATATCATGTGACAAGCTTAAGTTTCAAGTTTGGTCCAGTTTGGACACTGTTTGGTCAAGTTATGCAATTTTATGCTTGTTTTGGACTTTTATACAATTTACCCATATGTAGGATATTTCTTGCAAATGGTCACATTCTTTTTGTTGGGACCTATTTTTCACAGTTGATGGCTTCACTGGGTTCCACACTCGATGGTCCCTCTAGGTCATCAACCAATGGCTCTTTTGGTTCCAAACTCGATGGCTTTTCTGACTCTTTAGCTGATGGTCCACAACCGATGGTGGAACTAGATGCCACATTCTATGGTGAATTACATTTCCACAACCTTGTCTTGACTAGGTCACATGTAGTGACTCTTCTAGGTCACAATTCGATGGTTTCCCTAGATGAATGATTCAAGGTTTTTACTTGTATTTCATTCTATGGTTTTGCTTATCCAATATCCGAAGGTCTTAGGTGAAGCCAATGATTTGATGGCTTGGTTTTGATGATTTAGAATGGATGGTTCTATGCCCATAACTTTGTAGTCTTACCTTTTTCCCATGAATGGAAACTAATGTTCGCCATAATGAGCTAATGTGTAATACTAATCTAACTTATCTTGTTGAACCTAACCCTAATGCAAATAAGTGATTATGGTAACTTATCATACTTAGCTCCCTTGTGTAATCAGTATGATGATGGGATACTCTCTTAATGTTTTTGTAACCCTATGTGTTGCCATATGAACATCATAAGCTTCTTAATGCAATATTATGCTAAACATGTATATCACAAGTATGGTGATGGTTTGTTGAGCCTTGTTACAAGGTATGGGAAGGTAATGATGTTCTTACAGGGAATGATGTGGTGGTTTTAATGACTTTTGGGCATGGTTGATCCCTAATGGAGGTGTGATCCTCTTCATGATGTGCCTAGGATTGGTATCATGTGGTTGTGCGGTGATAAGTATAGTTTCATGAATGGCAATGAAATGGTACCATGTGGTGTGGTGATCAAGAATTATATCTCATATGTTTTATATCTTCTAGAGTTGTTATATATCAATGTTTGCTAAGAATGAATTAGGATTTGTATGTCCACTTGTTTGATACAAACGTAATTCACCCAATTGGCAATAACTAATCAAGTGAAACCCTAATCATGTAGTGCCATGTGCCATAGAACCATTCGGTAGTAAAATTTGTTGGATGGGTAAATGAGCATTCCTAAGGGAAACTTGAAGCGCATACTATTGAGTATGTGGGGTGCATGGAGTGTACATACTTTACATCTTGATCCCAAGGTTATGGAGGGTGTTTGTGGTCACGCCTCAGATTGAGAGTGGTTGAGGTTGTGTCTCACTGTACGTAATGTGATTGAGGACAATTGTGGTTGTACCTCAGATGATAGGATTTTATAAACCCTGGTTTTAAGCGTCGTGACCTCTATACCAAGGACAAGCTGGTGTTAGTAGCTTGACTATATGTCACTGCAAGTAGCTTGACTGTTATGTCACTTCATTTCACTCATACTGACTGAGGGTGGGAGATCTTAGGACACCGACTCTCCTAGATCTCATATGGAACTGAATAGCACTTCACAGTGGTCACTTGGAGTTTGAATGGTATACCTGAAACTCCCTAAGGCTTAATAAAAGATGTAATCTAGCCATGTAGTATATCTGTTAGGGATAAACATGACTCACATTAGTCGTTTACCTTGCCTTGTTTCCAGTAATGTTTAGTTATTACGCTCTGCGGTAAGAGAAATCAACTGTATAGAAAGTTATGGCTTTACCTGTTTCTCTATATACTATGCTAATCATGTTTAATCTATTTTGGTTACTTAACCTATTTACTCTGCTTAATATGTTTAACTTATTTAAACATAACCTACTATAATCAATAATCATTGTTGAGAGTTATATCTCTCGCTGGGACATGGGTCTCACCTCGGGGGTCATCATATCTTTTTAGGTGGTCGCCAGCGACGTGGTCAGGTTTGTGGAGGTGAAGAAGAGCAGCTTAGAGAGAAGTAGGAGAAGAAGGTTGGCTAGTAGTTAGTCGTTTCCTAAAGTTGTCCCTATACTCTCAGGTTCGAGCAAGGGATGTCCCTATACTCTCAGGTTTGAGCAAGGGATGTTTTATAGATGATACGTGTATTGAGTCGAGTTTTGGGTAGTATTTGATGTTTGTATATGGCATGTATATGTGGAGCATATCATTTGTATATAAGTTGTGGCCTCATTCATTGGGCATATATATAAATACCTGATATGGTATGTGCTTATATGCAGGTTGTTGGACTTACATGTGAATGTTTCTGAACTTTTTAGTGATGTTTAAATCGGTTTTAATTTACCCTCTTTTCTGGTTATGTAGTTAACTAGTAGTCAATCATGTATTTTATTTTGAGTAATCTCGTTTAGTGTGATGGTGTGTCACATAAGGCATGTATCCCTTTTCTATTTCTACCGAAAACTTATATCTTTCATTTCCAATTCTTTCTTATTTTAATGCCACCCCTTCCAACTTACAAACAAATATTTGACCTTCTTTAATCAATCAATTATTCTTCATATATACCATGATAGATCTTAACTGGATTCACTTGGTTACTTGGCTACCCCTCTCCACATATTTTTCTATTATAACTTACGACTCTCCATTGCAACCACTCTCTTAATTTTTTTTCATTATTGGCATGATGGGGGATAGAGGAATAGATGAGATGGAGGAGAGGAGATGAACAACAAAGAAATAAAGAATTCTATAATATTACTACTTTGCATCTTGAAGCTACTTACTAGATGTGATTAACGCAAGAGTTTCTTCATTCACCTTTACTCTCTCTCTCTCTCTCTATTCTTTGTATTTGTGCACATTGAGTACTACTTTGTCTGTGCTATAGCACTCTTATTGTGCACTTTGACTACTGTTTTGCCTATGGTCCAATCTTTCTCCAGTTTGTCCATAATATTGTATGTTGATGACTATATATGCTCTATCACTCTTTGACTAGTCCATGCTTATGTATGTTGACTACTACTCTTCTTGTGACCCAACAATCTCTAAACTACTCAGTGGCACTAGAGACTGAGATGTTGCCACTTTCACTGACTTACTGCTATATTCTTCAAATTCAACTTGTTTATGAAGAAGCTCTTATAACCTGCTTGTGATCAACTTGGAGTCATCCTCTTAAGGGGACGTTACAGAGTTAATTGTTGCTACTAAAGTTATGCATGTTTCCTCGTTTGCTGCTCAAATATTAGTTGAAGACATGTTGAGTATATGTTTAAGGGGGATATTACACTATATGAGTGTTTCATTATGATATTGAAGGGGAGTAATATTTTTATGTGGGTGTGGTTTTATCTTTTTATTCCATTTGTTGCAAGCTCACTTGGGTTCTCCCAAGCTCCAGCTTCAGGAAGAGTGTTAAAACTTATTAATATTTTAATTTATTACATAAATCGGCACAAGTGTCTTTAGCTGATACAATTTGTTTGAATCCCAAGCATGTTTGTGCCCAAGCATACTTGAGTCATAAGTATACTTGGGTCACAAATTTGCTCCCCATTTCTTATCTGTATAATGGAAAAGAAATTTGTCTAATGGATCAATAGACTAATTAGCCTCCTATCTTATTTCTCTACAAAAAGAATATTAGATTTTTATATCATGTGCAATTTAAATATGTATATTGCAAAATCCGGACCACCTAATTCCATGTGTGCTAATTGTCTAGGTCTGTTCATTTCCTTGTGGCAGGTTCAGTCTAGATCAGAGGACGAAATTTGTCAACAAATAACCAGAATGAGTCAGATTTACATAAAGTTGCATGACACATTTATCATAAGCCATGCATACGTCTTTTTATTTCTAGCATCGTGATATTTCTTAAACTGCAGTAGCATATAATTGCACAGCTTTCGACGTTTTTAGTCAGCACCCATGGGTACTACCTAAGGATAATTTGTGTTCATCATATTGTACGTTCCCCAACTTCAACGTAACGGTAACCTGCAATCTACGTTACAGAACATTATGGTTTGCTGCAAACCATACTGGGTTTGGAAGAAAACCCAAGAGTAGGGTTGTCAATGGGGAGGGTATGGGGAGGGTAAGGGCTTACCCTCATCCTTACTCACCAAGTGTGGCGGGTAAGGGTATCGGTAATTCTCCACTCCACCGATATCTTTACCCTCCCCTTACCCTTACCCTGTTACCCACAGGGTAAACGGAAAGGATAAGGGTGAAGCGGGGAATTTTTATGTCTTCCAAAAGTTTGTTCTTATATTATCAATAATGGTTTGCCTAATATATTTATACATTTTATTGACATGTCAAGATGCTCTATAATGTATACTAACTACTCAACATGATTCTATTCACAAGGAAAGGATTGTTCATGTACAAAAAGTAATACTCCTAATATTAATGTATGAACAAATAACTCACACCCAAAAGAAAAAGATGATATACAAAAATGATATTATATGACAATATAATATAAAAGTTGTTGTAAATGGTGTTGTATACACAATCAAATTAGCTACATAAGAGATAGATAAGAGTATCATGCATTGTATCAAATGATGACCACATAATATTAAATAATGCATAGACTTAAACATCACAATGACTATATATTTAACATATTTTACATAAGTCTTGACAGGTAGCGGGTTAGAGGGTATGGGTAACCCTTACCCTTACCCACTAAGGTAGTGGGTTAGAGGGTAGCGGGTAGGTGGGTAAAGGGTAAGAAAATCATTTACCCTTACCCTTCCCCTACAGGGTATGGGTAAAGGGTAAACGGGTTAACCCTTACCCATTGATAGCCCTACCCAAGAGTTTAATTTAGGTGTCGCCCGCACGGGAGTGGAAAACGGTGTTCGAAGCGTCCGAACCAACCCCTCCGTATCCAAAACTATCTTATTTGCCACCAGTTCGTACCCTGCCCCCTACTAGCCCGGGTTCAAATCTGCTATCCTGGACATGCGGTCCCGAACTTGTCTCTGTTAATTTTTATCATACACACTCCAAGACAGCAAATTTGAGACAACAGACATGCCATCCCCTCATCTCTCTCTCTAACCTGCCACCTCTCTACATAGAGACCTGCCACCTTTCTTTTTGTCTCTCACCAACCTGCCATCCCCTCTCTCCCCAACCTACCGTCCTCTCTCTCTCTCTCTCTCTCTCTCTCTCTCTCTCTCTCTCTCTCTCTCTCTCTCTCTCTCACGTGTGCACACACATTCACTCGCACACTCAAAGTTGGGTGCACTACCACTATTATTGGTGAATTGGTATCATAATTAAGCGTATTAGCGCCCAATTATGATGATAATGCACCCAGTTATAGTGTTAATATCCCCAATTTGTAGTGTATGTACATAATAAAAAATGAACATGAATTTTAACATAATACACTCAATCAATTTGTAGTAAAGCGCCCAATTATGGTGCAGATGCGCCCAATGACGGCGTCAATGTGCCCAATTCGGGTACACATATAATAGCAAGTATTTGTAGTAAAACATCACGCCCAATTCTTAGGGTACTCGAATAATAGCATATATTTGTAGTAAAACATCCAATATTTAAAGTAAAATATTTAACTATGGTGGTAATGTGCCCAATTTTTGATGTACACACAAATAGAAAATGAGCACAAATTTTAACATGATGTGTCCAATTTTAGTGATAGAACACCAAATTATGGTGCTAAAGCATCCAATTATGGTACTAATGGGTCCATTTCATAGAGTACGAGCATAATAATAAACGAACACAAATCTTATCATAGTAAAATGCCCAATTATGACAATGCATCCAATAATGGCTTCAATGCTCCAAATTCTCATGATACCCACATAATAGCAAATATTTGTAGTAACAATATTTGCTCTAATATCTACTGTTAGAAGTAAAAAGAGTAATTAATTACACTGTCTAGATCTAAAAGTTTCAGGGTCAAGAACCTTCACCACCAATTTTTCAAGCCTTTTCGAGTTGGCTGTGGGCCTAATATTAGTAGGGTTTCCACGCGGAGAACATGTCTCTTCAGCATTCACAGAGCCCATGGAGCACCAACCACCGGGCGTGAAATGGTTAGTTGGCCGCAGTAGTAGCTCTTCATCAATTCTATCAAGAACAGGGCTCCCATGAGCTATTTCACGTGCAAATGGCGCACCGCTCTCAACCATTAAGTCAAAATCCTTCTCTGACAAAGTAGCTGGAAATTGGCGAGGAGGGTTGTCCCACATGACAAATCTTAGGTCATGGTTAACTGTTGTGTTTTGGAAGTCTTTGGAATTACAAATTACAGTGTGGAAGTATCCTTCAGGAGATGATAGGTAGTTAGTGTAATACATGAGTAGTGTTCTTGGAAGATTATCCCACCCCCAAATACAGAATTCCAAAAATGATTTTGTAAGAACCACCCAAGCAGAACCTACAGCAAAACGGAACAATCAGTTACAATTAAAGTTTACACTTGCAATTAAAAGAATGAATCTAAGTAGTGGCAAATCAAATATGCATGTCTATTCCGTAGAGTGCACGTGATAATCTTTTCTTTTGAATTGGCACGTAATAACTTCCAAAGTTGGCAGCGATTAAAACTACTTTGACAAAAAGGAATTTGGTTTTTAAAATAATTAAAAGCCTCAACTCTCCGTCTACAATCATATAATTTTCACAAAATCAAGCATGATAACTTTACAACAACATGCCAAAAATGTAGAACTACCTAAAATTTGTTAAAATTGTAATCCCTTCTCATTCATATTTCTTTTGTGCATATATTTCTGCACACCAGGTATAAAACTAATTCCATGTAAAGATTGAACTTGATAAAGCCGATGACTATGTAAATTGAGCTATCTTCTCATGGAGCTGGAAAAAAAAAATTCCTAGAAGTTGTTTAACTTAAATGGGAGGTGGTTGCAATTTGCATTTCGTGTCAAATGTACTTTGAAACCCATAAATTGCCAAATATTCATATTTGGGGAGCCATCTATGGCTTTCCATCCATGTAATGGAATTAGGCAAGGGGATACATGGGCCCCTTACCTTTTTGTTCTTGGGATGCAGGGATTCACAGCTATCATGAATGCCTTATGTTGTTAAAGCTATATTTTCAGGTGTTGTTAAATCATGGACTAAAAGGTGTATCTCATCCTTAGAAGGCCTTTAAGAATACCTCTATATGCTTGAAGATCATGTTATGGTCTTTTCAAGGGCTGACAGTGGTAATATCATCAACAAATTGGCACATCCAAGAATGGCTACCAGACCACTTGTTTTTCTTGCCAAACACAATATGTGTTTTATGGTCTTCATATATACATGAGGAGAGATCCCTTGTTGCGTGGAGGGCAACCATCTCACTGATAACATTGACAGATAGGTTGTCATCGGGGAGGATATGCGTAGTACAAGGGTTTACCCTTACCCCCGCATGGGTGAGGGTTGTTAATATAGTTGTGAAAGAATATTGTATTGAACTGATTCAAATAATAAAAGAGGTACAGCCATGTCCTATATATAGGAGCAAGGGAGAAATCCTGAGACTTGGGACTCATGTAATCTAAATGAGCGGAGATACTAAAGCCCACTAACTAATTAACCTATTTACTAAATAGGAAACACATGTCCAAGCTTGGGAGTTACAGGACTCGATAACAGAAAAGATAGAGATGATAAAAGATAAATATCAATCCCCATACAAAAGAGTGATACTCCCCCTTAAACAATACTCCCCCTGAATCATACAATGACACCTCTTTTTCTTTTTTAATTGTATTCTACAGGCTGGAGATCCTTGAGCACTGATGAAGGTCTTTTGCAGTGCATCTGGAATGAAGAACATTTGAAATGGAACCTGAATACTGCAACACTAATTCACCACTTGGAGTAGACGATCATCAATACCACGACTACGGCAACTTCATTGGAATACATACTTAACGCGGCACGAACGCGGATACACAGTGTCGATGTAGCAATAGCAGAATCTTCAAGTTGTCTGGGAAGACGTGTATAACGTGGCACGAACACAAACAGACGATATGCTAGTGATACAATGCAGGTACCATAACTTTGTCGCATAAACCTTGGGGGCTTGACAAGAAAGGAGATATCATCCATCACGGAAAGTCTCAAGAAGACGCATGAACCTTAGGGGCTTGACAGGAAAGGAGATATCATCCATCAAGGAAAGTTCCAAGAAGATCAGCGAAAAGCGATGCTAATACAGCAGATGCAACTCAAAGAAGACGTGATAAAAATAGCTCGGTGACGATAAAACTGGATGAATCAACCTTGCAGATGTAGACTTTGGCAGGCTTGAAATTGTTAATATTCTGATAAGTCTGAGGGTGGATGGGATAGGCAGTTTATGTAAGAAAAAGTAGCAGAATACAGTTTGACATACAACAGTACAAAAATGACCTACATGATGCTCATGCATATGAAGATGACCTAATGCTTACATTTCAAGTGGAATGATGTATGAACTATCATTCCATTCCAATGAGAGACATAATATTTACAAAACTACACATGTGCTTGTTCTTTTTATTATGCATGTGAACAAGTTCCTTCCTCCTTCTGATCTTCACTTACTTTTTTTTTCTTTTTTTTTTCAGCCCTTATTTTGCTTAATGAACTAAGATGAAATTTCCACATCTTCGTCTTGGGCTTATTCTGATCACTACTATATTTTTTTCATTGTATTTCATTTTTCAAAAAGTATGAAACAAGTTCCTTATTTTCAGAAGAAGCAAGGCACATCATATAAAAAATGATTAAAATTATGCAAAATGTAACTAAAATGACATTGACATGCGTTCTAAAATGTGTGCATGCATGACTATAGTGCAACATTTTTTTTTCATATATGCAACAGATGTAAAAACTAACTACAATGCAATCCTATCTACATGACATGCAATCAAGAGATGACAAACTGTAAAGTGCTCACAATTCTTATGGTGGAGTGTAAATGAGATGAGGTGGATAGATCACAAGATTAATTGACAGACCCATTGGAAGATATTATATGTCCCTCCTTATTGACATGTGTAAAATCAAGGGGTTTCTCTCTCTTATTTCAAATTAAAGTCCCATTACCATTTGGTCAGTTTAGGCTCAACATATAATTCCGTCCACTTTCCTTGAATCAAAGGCATGTACAGTTGTGGTCTTATGTTTTAAAGTTGACAAACCCAATTATTTTCATAAGTTAAGTACTCAAGTTCAAACAAAGCAAGCTTGCAATTACATGAAAAATTTTCAAATTTACCCATAACTCCCATATGAAAAACATAGAGATGACAAATTACATTAGACATCCACGGATACACTAGATAGCATGTGGATCCTACAAAAGCGGTAAACCTAGAAATAAAAACAACTAATATTTCAAAAATAAAAGCAACATCAATAAGTAAAAACTAAGATAGAGGGTTGTTCCAACACCCCCCCAAGCTTGAATATGACTATGGCCTCATAGTCAACATTCCCACTTAAGAAGTGGAACAGCGGTACCATTCGCTTTGAAGTGCGGTGAAGAAGGATGGTTGGATTCTCAAGTGGACCAAGTGATTCTTGCTATCTTCCTCTTTTTGGTTGCCCATTTTTTGTGTCTTAGTGGTTCTAAGACGTGACTTGCTTCATCCTTCTTTGCTCTACAAAAAATGGTGCGAAAAAAATATCGTTTCGACACCTTTTATGGTCTGTTTTATGTAGCTGTCCTGCAGGTGTCGATACTATCGACACCAAGGTCGATGGTATCACTCAGGCTCACCAATTTTGGTGTACCAATGTATCTAAAAGTCTGGGAAATCAAAAGTTTCGATACTATCGACATGGGTGTCGATGGTATCGACATCTCTGTCACCAATTTTTCTGAAAATCTTCAGGGATCTCGATACTATCGACACTAGGGTCGATGGTATCGACTCTTTCTCAGTGTTTACTGATCCAAACTCGATACTATCGACAAGGGTGTCGATAGTATCGACCTTAAAATTCTGCACACTTCAAAACACGTTAGGGTACCATTTTTACAAAAATTATCAAAACCTAAGCAAAAACTAAGTACATCAACATAAAAGATCATAACAAAACATAAAATAAACATAAAGTTGGGTTGCCTCCCAACAAGCGTCCTTGTTTAATGTCCTAGGCTTGACATAAAGATACCTTTAACCTAGGTTGTCAAGGGATGTCTCTAATGATTCATTTGGCAATTTGAATTCAACTCTATCATCACCAATCCCAAGTATCAAGTAACCTCGCCCAATGGCAGTGATTACATCAGCCGTAGGTTGGAACGACCTTCCCAATAGAATCTCACCTCCTTCCAGCTCATGCATGTCCATGACCACAAAGTCAACAGGGTAGATGAATTTGTCAACCTTGACTAGCACATCCTCGCATATACCTTGTGGCTTCACAATGGATCCATCCGCCAACTCAATTGTCATGGAAGTTCGTGTTGGCTTCTTTAATCCCAGCTTTTGAAAAGTAGCAAGTGGCATAAGATTAATGCTTGCCCCGGAGTCACACTGTGCTCGTGGAAATTTTGGCCACCTATGGAACATGGGATGTAGAAACATCCTGGATCTTTCCTCTTCTTTGGCAACCTTCCTTGGATTATAGAACTCACTGTTTCATTAACACACACAACATTTGTATCTTTGATCCTCCGTTTCTTGTTGATGTCTTTCATGAATCTTCTATATGAAGGAATTTTCTCTATAGCCTCCACCAATGGAATGTTAATGTGAAGCTTTCGGAAGATCTCAAGAATTTTTTTGAAATTCCTTTGCTCTTTCCTCGGCTTTAGATTATCCGGGAATGGCACGCTTGGCTCCTTTATGCGCTTGTGCGGTGACACATATGGGCTATCTGGGTGTCCTCCCCTAAGCTTGCTTCAATGTCACCCTCTGGCGTAGGCTTTGGCACGTCATTCACGGTTGGTGTGGCTCATGGCTGCTCATCCTTATCGGTGGTAGTAGCTCCACTGCGAATTATGGCCTTCACCTGCTCCTCTTGCCTAGGTGTGGGCACAACTGTGATGGGTTCTTGGTGGGATTTCCTGAACGGGCGACATCCGCCAGGTAGTCCATATAAGCTACGGGGGTATGGAACACTGGGTTTAGCCTCCGTTTCAAAATGCATTTTGTCCTTTTCATGGACCTCTCCCACTGGGGGCTCTGTCTCCTTAATCACAGATATATACTTCACTTGATGATGTACTTGAGCAAGCTCTGCATTCCCAGCTGGTCCTCGTTGATTTTGATGCTTCATGGTCGACACTTCATTGGCAATTTGGGCCACAGTCGTCTCCAGTGCCCTCATCTGCGCTCCATAACTTTGCAATGTCTGCCCAAATTTGTTCAAAATCTCACCCTGGGACTGTAACTGCTTACTGAACATATTCATCAACTCTTGATTTTGTTTCACTACTTGACTGAGCAATTCGGTGCTTTTGTCCTCCGCAGTGGGTTGTGACTTTGCATCCGGATCTTGTAAGAAGTTGTTTGGATCCTTCCATGAGAATTTTCTATCCTTTCTCCAAGAGTAATCATTGCTCCTGTAACCTTGTTGTTGAATGAATTTAACTTGGGCCTCCTCATCGGACTCTTCCTCTTTCTCTACCAATTTCTTGGCTAAGAGATCCATTTTGTCTTTCAACTCTTTAATTGCCTTTGATTCCCCTGCAGCTCTGGCTTGTTCCGGTGCATTTCTATCACCCCATGACTGCTTTTTAGCCATGTTTTTTAAAATCTCCCAACACCTTGTATCTGTGTTGTTCAAGAAGAACCTCGAACCTGCTGAATCCAGGTTGCTTCTATCATGCTCAGAAAGAGCAAAATAGAAAATCCTGACCTGCTTCTCCTTGTCTAACCCATGATGTGGGCACCTCCTCAACATTATCTGAAAGCGCTCTCAAGTCTCAGAATATGTTTCACCGGCTTTCTGACTGAATTTATGGAATTTTCTTATGAGATCATTTGTCTTCTCAGGCGGGAAAAATCTTTTGAAGAAAACTTCAACCATGTGGTCCCAAGATTCCACATACTCGTCGTCCAGATTATGCAGCCATTCTCGAGTATTTCCCGCTAGAGAACGGGGAAATAACTTCAAGTAGAGCATCTCCTGTGGAAACCGGTCTATCTTGATCATATCACAGTTCTTCACGAACTGGCTTATGTGGGTCACCGGATCTTCATTTTTTAGCATGTGAAACGCATTGGACTTGACCAAATTGATTAGGCCTGGGTCAATTTTATAATTCGGGATGTTGATTGCCTGCCTCTTGATCGGCCCTTTTGATGCGGAGGAAGAAGACGCCTTGATCTTTTCCCATATCGTCTTTTCTTCAGCCATCTCTTCTTGTTCAGAATCTGAATTTACTCTCTCGGATTGATTCTGAATGTAGTGCTCCTTGTCGTCTGATCCCGAAGATGGGACCTCTGGTAATGACTGCGCGTAGTCTATGCTACGCGTGCTCACCATGCACTGGTACCTACAAAATGATATATTTAATTAAGTACAGTGCTAGACGAATATAGATTTCTGAAAAATAGACAATCAATTGCAAGAATTAAAAATGTAACTAAAAGAAAAAGGTGGCCTAGAGTGGCCGCTTGTAGCACTCGTAGTGCCAACAATTGTCGTTTCCCCGGCAACGGCGCCAAAAACTTGACACGAATTTACCATGCGTAGAACGCAAGTGCACGCGTCAGAGTAATATAGGCCTTTGTGAGGCCCGAGTCAAACTCAGGGAAACGTAATTATTGGTAGACTACTACTAACTACTTGCAATCAGCTAGACCGATTAAAATGATTTGAGAGTTGATTGAAAAGAAAAGAAAAATAAAAGAAAACAGAGCAATCGATTAAATGTTTGGTTTAATCAATTCAAATGGGAATCCTTAGGATTGCGGTTTCACCACAGGTTCTCGTTGTATTAATTCCTACACAGTTATTCTAATTCGTCTCTCATTCCGGGTAGTGGCATGTATTCATAATTGCTCACTTTCGTGATACAACTCACTACCTAAATCTAGGTCGGTTCCACAGTAGTAGTAACATATACCCTAAACTAGGTGCATGACGACCGTACTCTAGGTTGCCACCATTAACTGTACATCGCCTTGTTCAAAGGATTTATTAGTTAATGTGAATTTTGTCTCTTTTCAACCGTTAATTCTTCTTTCAAAGTAATTAAAGGTATTAGATTGTCATTAGGGTGATCAATCATAATGATATAATGGAGAAAACGAAATCATACCACGAATTTAAGAGACAAATTATGAAATACTATGGTAAAAATGTCATACAACGATCACCTGGGCTACTCCCGGTCCTAAAGATAAAGGGGATTAGCCCTGCATGTTCATCTCAATGAAAGACATGATGAGAGAAAGGGAAAACATGGGGAAAGGTGAATAGAAGTGATGTAACCCCTGAACGGAGGAGATCTGGGCGTTCCTCGGTGTAGAATGAGCGCTCTACAGCCTTTCGGTAGTGGGAAACTCCTTCTACAGCTCTCGGAACGATCGGGACGTGGCTCTCGGCTCCGTTCTTCTCTCCTCTCCTCCTTGAGACTTGTACAATGACTAATGATGTGATACCGTGCTTCCGGCCGTCGTAATTAGGTATATGCACCACTTTAGATCGCCAAAAGATCACCACCGTCCGATTAGAAACGATCTGAAATAAAACCTGATCTGACGGCGTCGATACCATCGACCCGTCATAATATCGACGATTCTTCCTTTTTCTGTCGTTTCGTGCTGATGCAGACTCGATACCATCGACTTTAGTGTCGATGGTATCGACACCTTTAGGCGTCACTTTTATCACCAATCCGACGCTGAAGCTGGGTGAGGTCGATAGTATTGACTTTGTGTCGATAGTATCGACCAGTTGACTGTTGGCTCGCTGTAGGTATTTCGCTACCATCGACTCATCTTGGTTCCTTGCGGCTGTCTCACTGTGGCCGAGTCGATACTATCGACAGCTGCATGTATTCGTTTTTCCTGAAAATTCAAGATAAATTCGAATCAGCCTTGCTCAATATGATCATTTATAACCAAAGAGATGAAATATAGTAGATTTGATGCAAAATGAGATTATAGACTAAAGCGAGTGAATCATGCGATACTAACCACAAATGTGACTAATAAACACATAAAACGCATGTAAAACTAGTCTATAAAAGCGACTCAAAATCCTCGCATCACTCTAAAAATCCGACTAGGCTAAAAATGGATCCAATTAGCCAAAGATAGATCCGAGTAAGGATCTGAATATCATAAGTATTGGAGGATGTCAGAAACTTGGGGAAGATAGAACAATTAGGGGTAATGGAGTATCCCTCTAAGCAGAAGCAAGGCGGTAGCAATAGACAAAGATAATGGATGGTGATGGCGAGATAAATACCAGCAGGGCAGTAATGTGGAGCAGCGGCCTAGGGGCCTGGATGATGGCGACGGCGACGGCGACGGCGACGGCGACTGAAGAGTGCAATCGTCGGTTGGGGATACGGTTGTTGCTAAATGAGGCAGCAACACTGCAGCGAACGGACACACGATGATGACTACCAAACAGTAGTGGCCAGATAATGGCAGCGATGGCGGCGGCTGTTGCTCTTAGGATTAGCGACGGCGATGGCTGTTGTTGCCAATGGTGATAGTGTTTGTTACGACTGGTAGCGGCAGTACTGATAGATGCTACTGGTGAGAACCGACGGCGGCGTGAGGTCGGCTGCTAGCCAATGGATGTGGTGTAGATGTTGGGATCCGATGGCGCTGAGGATAGGCGACGTTGTTGTTGGCCGGTGGCACTTGCGCGGGAAGCGACAACAATGTTGTTTATTGTTGACGATGGCGGCGGTTGTCGCTGCTGATTGGCAGCGGCTCCAGGGATTTACGGCAGCGGCAGGTTTGTTGTTCTGGCGGGCGACTACTTGTTGTTGCCAGCGGGGACGAAGGTGGTTGACGGCGGCTATTTGTTGTTGTTTGTTGGGGATCGACAACGATGGTTGCGACTGCTGGTGCTGATGTTGGACGGCAGCGGAGTCTAGATGACGACCAACGTACGAAAAGAAGATGATTGTTTTAAGCTGAGAATAGAGACCATGGAGGTCGAGAGATGCCTAGCGGGCAGCCAGCCTAAGCGATGGCAACGGTGGCGGCCGCCCGCAGGCGGGGGTTCTCTCCCTCGGTTGCTCTCTGGAAGAGACAAGCGGCGGCTGCTAGGGCTGTTCTCGGCGGCTAGGAGAGGAGGGAAGCGGCGGCGGCTAGGGTTCCCTAGGAGCAAACATGCTCTGATACCATGTGAAAGAATATTGTATGGAACTGATTCGAATAATAAAAGAGGTACATCCCTGTCCTATATATGGGAGCAAGGGAGAAACCCTAAGACTTGGGACTCAAGTAATCTAAACGAGCCGAGATACTAAAGCCCACTAACTAATTAACCTATTAATTAAATAGGCTAATATATACTCTTTAACAATAGTTGTTTTTACATTATGTTTATTTCATTATGAAATTATGTTATCATGTTGGACCCCTATGTAATTTTTCCATTCTATTCTTAATAAAAGGAGAGGAAGCCTATCGCTCCTCTCACACTGCATTGCACGTAGCATTGTGGCATGTATAGCATGTGCAACATGGTATCAGAGCAGAGACACTCTTAGGGATCCGTCCCCTCCGTTTCTCTTCCTTCCTCCACTTCTCTTTCGCCCACCGTCAGCCAAGGATGGCCAGCAGCCGCAACAACCGTCGCCAGCCTAGGCTAGGGCAGCAACAGTCGCTGTCGTTATCCCAGTCTACGACAGCAACAATTTCCGTCGGGGCCGGGGGTTCATTTGGCTACTCATTACGGAGATCTAAAATCTAACTCCAAAGGTTTCCTAATCACATCTCCTCCATGTGTGATTAGAAAATTCTCAGTTGGAGGCTATGGATGCGTCAGAAAAGCATCTAGGTTGTTTTGAAGTGACGTGTATCCTTCCATCACTTGTGTCTTCCTCGTGATGTATATCTCTCCTTCACCTCTATATCATCAATCACCGAAATCATCTCTATATCACAACTTGAATCATAAAGGACACTAAGGCATCAGTTGTCTGCAACGAGCTGTCACCTATCCCCTCAATCAAGTTGAATAGGAAGAATTATCTTTTGTGGATGAATGTTGTTCATACAGTGTTGGAATCCCGAGACAAGGTAAAGCATGTTGATTTTGATCCTCCTGCAATTACTGATAAAGGCTATGTGGAATGGAAGCGTCACAACAGTCTGGTGAAGACATGGCTTTGGGGGGGCATGGAACCTGGAATCGATGCTAGGTTCATGTTCTACACCACTGCTAAAGAGATATGGGATGCAGTCAAGAAGCATTACTCTCAAGCGAAGAACGCTCTTCGTCAGTTCATGATATATGACTGCTTGTTTGTAGAACGAAAGGGAGACAAGCTTTTGGAAGAGTATTTTAGGGTGATCCAAGATATTGCTCAAGAATCGAGTTTTTATCATCCAGTGATTGTCCAAGAACAAATCAAGGTCGAGATGATTTAGTCACATCAAAGTTCTTATCTGGCCTGAGTTCTTCATTCAGTTAAGCCCGCAGTGTTATCTTAGCTTTTGACAAACTTCCCAGCTCGGAGGAAGCTTATTCACAAATTATATAGTCCAACTTTGAGCCAGTTGATTTTACAGTTGTTCCTTCTCTTCAAGAATCTCATGCATTTGTAGCTGCTGCAGTTAGAGGAGGTCGTACAGGTATAGGCCGAGGATGTGGCACACGACCTAAGTGCACTTTATGTGGCCGTATGGAACACACTGTGGAGAAATGTTGGAAGAAGCATGGTGACCTTCTACACACCAATGAGGACTACTAAATTTATTGGAAATACTGGGTCTTCTGAGCTTCCTGCTTCGAGTTCTTGCATCACTCTTACCAAGGAGGAATATGATAGATTTATTCTGGCTACTCAGCACCTGAGAATGGGATCTTCAGCCAACTTGGCATCTACTACTGGTAATCAAGCTACTTACTGGCTTCCAGTTCATCTCCTTAATGGGTGGTTGACTCCAGAGCTTCACAACATATGACTGGTATGAGGACACTGCTTCATTGCATTGACTCACATATTCTTCACCAATCTGTGACATTAGTAGATGGATCAGTGTAGAGAGTGTTAGCCAGTGGATCTGTTTCTCTGACTCCTAATATTGACCTTAGATTTGTACATTATGTGCCTGCATTTCCATTTAATCTTCTTTCTATTGCAAAATTGATTGATATTGTGAAATGTACAGTGACATTTGGTCCTTATTTTGTATTGCGGGATCTCAAGAGTATGGGAATGATTGGTGGGGGGCCTAGGAAAGGTGGTCTCTACCTCTTTCATGGTGCAAGTCTGCCTCGTCAAGTATCTGCTACCAGCTCCTGCTATTCTTTTGATCGGTTCTCCCTTACTGTGATACTACATATATGCGCATCCTTTTCTGGAGAATTTGCGGAAGTTAGAGCCTATATTATCACAATTGTCTTCATTAGACTGTTAGTCCTGTCAGTTGGGGAAACAACATAGGATGTCTTACCCTACTCGTGTCAATAAAAGGGCCCTTCGCCCCTTTGAGTTAGTCCACAGTGATGTATGGGATCATGTAAAGGAAAGCAGTTATAATGGTTTTTACTATTTTATTTACATTTGTGGATGATTTTTCTTGTATAACATGGATATATTTGTTGAAGAGTAGAGAATTTGTGTTGTGCATTGTTAAACATTTTCATCCAGAAATAAAGGTCCAATTTGATTACAAAATCAAAATACTTCAGTCTGATAATGCCTTGGAATATATTCAACATGCTACGGCTGATTTTTGTAGTTATGTTGGAATGGTACAACGTGCGTACTGTCTTCACACTCCACAACAAAATGGGGTGGCTGAGAGAAAAAGTCATCATCTTCTTGATATTGCCAGGACAATTATGTTCCAATCCAATGTTCCTTGGAGATTTTAGTCTGATGCTTTACTCACTACTTGTTTTCTTATTAATGGCAGCCCTCTTCTATTCTTCAAGGACGTACACCCTTCTTTGTTTTGTGCCCTCATGAACAACCTTTCCTTGTTCTCTCTAGGGTGTTTGGTTGTACCTCCTTTGTTCTCAATTTTTATGCTAAAGCCGACAAATTATCTCCTGGGTCTATCAAAACTCTCTTTCTTGGATACTCTAGCACTAGTAAGGGTTATAAGTGTTACTGCCCTAATCTTCATCATATGTTTGTGTCTAGGGATGTTACCTTCTAATCCACTTAGTATTTCTCAAGTGTTCACAGTAAGGGGGAGCAATTGTATGAGAATAAAGGGAGCGTCACCATCACAAATCAGTGAGGATGTGTCACCACCACAAAACAATGAGTGCCACCTGCTATTCTTGAGGTTACTATAATTTAGGAAGAACCATCTAGAGTTGTTTCTTCAATTCAGCAATACCCACATGTGTATCACAGACGAGGAAGACAAGAACATGATGAGATAGCGACTCCAGTCCATAAGCCTTCCCCATTCTCCTTTGCTCAAGAGAATCCTGAAGATTCATCTGATCTCAATGGACCCATTGTTGTTCGCAAAGGTATTCGTTGTACTATTCGTCATCTTATTGCGGGTGTTGTTGTTTATTCAATTTATTTAAACAGGCTCGCTCTTTTGCTCTTGGGATTGATTCTGTGATAATTCCAAAGAACCATATGGATGCCATGAAGGACATTGGGTGGTTACAGGCTATGAATTTTGAAATGTATGCGCTTATATAGAACAATACATGGAAACTTACTGATTTGCCCTCATATAAGAATGTTGTGGGCTGCAGGTGGGTCTTTACTTTCAAATATAATCCAGATGGATCATTAGAGAGATTGAAAGCTAGATTGGTGGCGAAAAGATACACTCATATGGGGTTGATTTCTTTGAAACCTTTTCATATGTAGCTCGTCTTTATTTTGTGAGGATTATTATTTCCCTGGCAACCACCTTCGATTGGCCATTATTTTAACTTGATGTAAAAAATGCCTTCCTACATGGTGATCCACAAGAAGTGTACATGGAGCAACCTCCTGGTTTGTTGCTCAGGGGGAGTGTCAGAAGGTATGCAGACTAAAGAAAGTTATGTATGGGTTAAAACAATCTCCTCGAGCTTGGTTTGATAAACTCAGTGACATTGTATTACATATGGCTTTCTTACATTCTGTGATTGATCTTGTTTTACTCTAATTGATCTTGTTTTACTCTAAGTTCATCCACTGGATCCATTATTGTTGCAGTGTATGTTGATGATATTGTTATCATTGGCAGTGATTCTGTAGGCATATCCAATGTGAAGGATGGATTGCAAAAGCATTTTTATACAAAGGATCTGGGCAAATTGAGATATTTTCTGGGAATTGAAGTACTTTGCTCACATACAGGTAGTAATTTTTTTCAGAGAAAATATGTGTTGGATCTACTTCATGAGACAGGAATGAGTGAGTCCAAACCTGTGCTAGTCATATGGATTATCACATGAAGGGAAATGTTGATGATATTGACCATTCTGATCTAGGGTGCTATAGGAAGATTGTTGGAAAATTGATATATTTGACTGTCACACCCTGATATTTCTTTTGTTGTAGGAGTAATGAGTCTGCATATGAGTTCACCTAAACAATCACATTAGACAGTTGTTTGTCGCATTCTGAGGTTTCTGAAAGGAGCTCATGAAAAAGGAACATACTTTAGACTAGAGAATCCTAAATCTACCCTTGTTCTTACTGGCTATGCAAATGTTGACTAGGTTGGTAGTCAGAGTGATAGATGATCCACATCTGGATATTGCACCTTTCTGGGAAAACATCTCATCACTTGAAAAAGCAAGAAGCAGAATGTTGTGACTCGCTCTAGTACAAAAGCTGAATATAGATCAATGGCCCATGCTTATTGTGAATTGCAATGGGTTCAATCTGTTCTTTCTGAATTAAAAATTCGCGTGATGTCCCTTGCAGAGCTCAGATGTGATAATCAAGCTACTATCTATACTGCCAAGAATCCAATCTTTCATGAACAAACTAAACATATATAAGTGGACTGTCATTTTATCGGATTATCAGAGATCAAATCAAGAACGGGAAGGTCATGACTCATGTCAAATCTGGACCAACTTGCTGATATTCTTACCAAGCCATTGGGTCCAGCTATTTTTTAGAGTTGTACAACAAATTGGGCATACATGATATGTACGCTCCAGCTTGTTGGGAAGTGTTAATATAGTTGTTTTTATATTTTGTTTATTTCATTATGTAATTATTCTATCTTGTTGGTCCCCTATGTAATTTCCCGTTCTATTCTTAATAAAAGGAGAGGAAGCCTATTGCTCCTCTCATGCTACATTACACGCAGCATTGAGGCACGTACAACCTGCGCAACAAGGGTAATTACCCAACTCATCATAATCTTTACCCGACCTTTACCACTAGCCACTTACCAGACGGCTAGGAAGCATGGACACAGACACATGACACGGCATGGACACGGAAGCGAGACATGTCGATTTTAAAAATATAAGACAGACACGACATTGGACACGACTTACACACATATATATATTTACATTTACATTATATATATGTGCATAGACATATACATATACATACACATACACACATATAACATAGAATTAATACATATAACATCTATCTATCCAACTCTATAAAGTACGTCATAACACGGTTTTAACAAAAAAAATGTAAGAATGATTAAATCAAATCGAAATTCATTTACGAAATTATTTTTATACTTTATAGTATGAAATATGATGAAACCACTGGCATGTTTACCTCATGAAATAATAGATTACCAATGAGAATAAGTAATCTAGAATACACTTGCAATATGAAATGAAATTAGTAGAAATGGAGAATGATGAATTATGATAAATTTGTATCAAATATCTAAAACAATCATTTACAAGAATGACAAATTATATCTACAAAAATGATGTATAATATTATTTGATAACAATTAGGAGCCAGAGGGGAAGGAGACATAGCGGTAATGTGTTGGAATAAGATTAGGAAACGAGAAGACATACAATTATTATTTCTTTTATATAAAGAATTGATTTGGGCCTGCTATGTGCACAATGTGTCCAAGTCGTGTCCATGCTGTGTCCATGTCGTGTCCACGACATGTTCATGCTTTAAGTGGACATTTTTTATCAGTGTCCATGTCATGTCCCTGTTTGACACGTGTCTAGGATGGCCACGACTGCCCTGTGGAAGTGTTTGTGCTTCCTAGCCAACCGGATAAGCGCGGGGAGATATGGGTAAAGTGGGCATTGTGTGTGTTATGCTATTTATTCTGTGTAAGATTAGGACTAATTAGTAAGTGCCTGATTATTTTTCTCATCAAATGTAGTTGTCTGTGTGTCCAGTGTAGTCCATCCATTCAACCCGAGAAGAATTGGATCGAAGAGACAACCATCTTATCTTTTGCGCAGTGGTGTCCGCATTCCAAAGCCAGACAATATTTGCAGTGGTAACGTTACGATCATACATAAATGTGAGAGGGGAGTTGAAGCATCTTATAAACGTGATGTGGAAAGTATCTTATTATATCATAGCGCGCAAAGTATCAGATATTAATGCCGTAGGAAATGGAGGAAAAGAAAAACAAAGCTTAGCTTATATTATCATCAACTATGTTTCTAAAAAAAAGAGGCAGGATTAGTTAAAGCATTAGGAAATATACAGTTTCATGAAGAAGAGGCGTGGACGGAGGAGAGCAATAATGCAAAGATTATGACAGCTTCACTCAAATGTGTACTTCATGTTCATCGGGTTCCACTGGCCTCTGTTAGGTGAAAGTGATGGCCGGTAAAAAGAAATTCAATCTTGGCTAATCTAGTTATCTATTCTTATTTATGGTTTCTTCTTTCTTCTAGCTACAAAGTTCTTTTACCATTGGTGTATATCAACAAACATGCAATGTCTGGCATGAAAAAATAAACCATTGCAACTTTATTGATTCAATATAAAATATGTATACATTTTCCTCTTGTTGAGAAAACTCTCATGAAACATAGACAAAAGGAAACATGGAATGTTGTCCATGGTCATGGATCTGAAAGTCAATTGTCATTACTTTTCATATTCCTAATGTTTCTTCCTCATAAAATCCTATCTTCATGGTTATTTAATAAAAAGGTAATTTTCTTATTTATACAATCAAATAATTGATACTAACTGTAGACATGGATGGCGAGTTAGTAGGTTTAAGTAATATCCTTTTGTGACTTTTACTCACTAAAGGGACGGGTTAGCAGATAGAAGATAAACAAAAAATAAGAGCACTTCTGTTGGAAGTAGCCTGCCAGCTTATAAGCTTTGGTATACCATTTACCTGTACTACAAAAGCCTGTAATAACCAAGCAACAATAACTGCTTCTTTTTTTAAATTTCTGGTTTTCCTGCTTTCTGTAATTAACAGCTTGTCAACCTTCTTTACTTTTATTTTCTGTAATGTATAAGTAACTATATGTAGCAGGATTCTTTCTTTTTGAACCATTGATGTTGGACATAAATAAAGATATGCTTGCTGATTCAAAAATAAAATGACTTCACCTTCTAATCTTGTTGTGAGCTTGGCATCCATGTAAGTTTCTACAAAGACAATAATTGGCTATAATTTATTAAAAAATACCCCAAAAATGTTTAGCTCTCCAGAACATATTGACTTTCTATTCCATTCATGCTCTGTTTCATTATCATGTTCCTATGATTTTTTGGGCTGATGTTGTTTCTACAACCTGCTTTCTGATAAACCGAACGCCCTTTTCTGTTTTGAATAACCAAGTCTCTTATTATGTACCCTGAGGCTCCCTTATTCTCCCTTATTATGTAACACAGATGGCATTATTGAAAGCCTCAAAGCTCGCCTAGTTGCTAAAGGCTATACACAGACTTATGGAGTAGATTACTTTGAAACTTTTTATCCTGTTGCCCGTCTTGATATAGTGTGTGCTTATCTCTGTTAATGTCAATAATTGTTCCCCCTATTTCAATTAAATGTCAAAAATGATTTCTTGTACAACGATCTACATGAGGAAGAGTATATGGAGCAACCTCTCGGGTTTGTTGCTCAGGGAGAGTGTTCCATGGTTAGCCGACTAGGAAAGGCGATCTATGGGTTGAAACAAAGCCCTAGAGCATGGTTCATAAATTATCTCAGATTCTTGCTAAACTTGACTATAAACGTTCTCATTTTGACCATTCAGTGTTTTTTATAACAAAGAACGTTGGGCTAGTAATTCTGATTGTGTATGTGGATAATATCATCCTTTTTGGTGGTGATCGTTAGGCAATTCATGCTACCAAGGAATATCTGAGTATACATTTTATCACTAAAGACCTAGGTAAAACTGCGCTATTTTCTGGGCATTGAAGTATCACATTCCTCCTCTGGAGCCTGTCTATCCCAACACAAATGTATTCTTGATCCATTGCAGGAAACTGGCATGTTGGGCACTAGGCCAATGAGCACTCCTACTGATCCCATCACAAATTGGGACAATGATTCTTCTCTGTCATATCCTGATAGCAAATAGTATAGAAGACTTGTTGGTAAGCTCATTTATATAAGAGCTGATACTACATTTGCAAGTTGGACTTGTTAGAAGGTATTTAGAAAAATCTCAACAATGTCACTGGGATGTTTTCTGTCACATTCTCAAATACTTAAAAAGCTCTCCCGGAAAAGGTCTTCTATACAAGAAAAATGGGCACTACAAGATTATTGGGTATTCTAATTCTGACTATGCTGGCAGTAGACTTGATTGTAAATCTACCTCAGGTTACTGAACCTTTCTAGGTGGTAATCTTGTCGCCTGAAGAAGTAAAAAGTAAACTGTTGTGGATAGAATTAGTGTTGAAGCCGAGTATCAAGTCATGGCTCATACTACCTGTGAATTGATGTGGATTCAAGGATGTTGAAAGAATTTGGAATATATGATTTTAAAACCATACCAATGTATTGTGATAACAAAGCTTTTATCTTCATCGCAAGCAATCCCACATTCCATGAGAGCACCAAACATATTGAAGCAAACTGTCACTTTGCCACAGAGTCTATTATGTCGATACGCATATCCACTCCATACGTTAGGGCCAAAGATCAACTTGCTAACATTTTTACGAAACCTCTGCCAAAGAGAAGATTCATCTCTATGGTGGACAAGCTGGGCATGCAAGATATCTATGCTCCATCTTGACAGGGAGCGTTAATATATTTAGTATTTTTTTATTAATTTGTATATATACTATCTTGTCTTTTATCCCATATTGGTGAACTCTTGTAATAACTAACCTATCTTATCCTATATAAGGAGAGGGTCCATGCTTTTTTTATTCATCCAATACTAAACCCTATTTTTAGTATTCACATGATGGTTCTATTTCTTTTTTTCTTGGCATAGGAGATGTCACATGCACTCCTACTATTAAATATGTTCTTTTTATACCTAAGTTTCCATTAAATCTTGTTTTAGTCAGTAAAATTGCAAGGTCATGAATTGTAGTGTAACCTTTTATCCCTACCCTATTTCAATATAGGATCTTAGGACAAGAAGATGATTAGTAGGGGATATGAAGGTAGAGATAGTCTTTACTACCTACATACTTCTCAATGATGCCTACTACTGTGTTTATTGCTCAGTCAGTGACCATTTTACATGTGGCGTCTCAACTTTGGGGCACATATGCATTGACAAGTTACATGTCTTGTTTCATGATCTCTAGCATGAGAAGTTCTAGTGTCAATCTTACCAGCTAGGAAAACATCATCTTATTGTGTTTCGTGAGTAGGATATTAGAACTAGTCCTAGTTGCTTTCATTTAGTTCATTCTGATGTTTGAGGTCCATGTCATATTCCTTGTCGTATACGTATTGATGTCCGCTATTTGTGTCTTGTATGAATGATTGATCTAGAACAACTTGGATCTATTTACTGAAAGATCAAACTGAAATTTTGGCTTTGCCTTAACCTTCTTGGATGAAATATATGGAAAACATATTACGGGGAAGTCCCTGTGTGTAACTTCTCTTATTTTAATAGAGGACAACCCACCTCTCCTATAAATAAGATAGGGGGAAGCATACAGACTCAAGACAAACCCTAATGGGCCAAAACACAACTGGTCCCATATAACGAAGAGACTAAATAGCTTAATTAACTAGACTCTCCAACACTCCCCCTCAAGCTGGAGGTCGGGAGAATTCCAAGTCAGCTTGCAAGTAGACAAACACACTAAAGACAAAGAAGAATAAAAAAGATAAACAAAGCCCATACAAGAATGTCTCTCTCCCTCAATATTATAATAAATCACCCAAACACTCAAATGCTCCCCCTCAAGTAGATAATCTAAAAGTAGGTACACATGCAGGTAGAAGGAACTTCTTGATTAGTATGAAGTGGCATCTGGAGCAGAAGTAAACAAGTAGGATCGTGGTCTTTATTTCAGTCGCTATCATCATAAAAATAGACCAAACGGTACTAGAACACATGACCAAAGAGTGTCAATACACAAGAAGCAATAGTCAATGCACATAAAAAGCACAAACAAGAAAAGAGTCAACGTGTGCAAGGCAAGGAAAAGCCAGAACTCTGGCACACAACAACAAAAAGTAGACGATGTAGCCGGATACAAGATCGTTGTGTGAAATAGCAAGCAAATAAAGGACTCCAAGATCTTATAGATGAAACTTCATATATATGTAAAGTCACCAACAAAATCTTTATTATCTTCTCTCATCATTAATTTCCATCATAGTAGTAGACGTCATAATCTAGAGAATGTTGGGTCACAATCCCCAGATAGAGTTGGGTCACTACAGTAGTAGTGGTTGATGTGCGCAGAGAACGGACAAACACTCAATGTGCAAACAAAGCACAAAAAAGTAGAGAGTCAACGTGCAAATAAAGCACGGATGGAAAATAGTGCAAAAGCATAAAGCAAAAAATAAAATGTACTAATCATAGCACAAAGTAGCAAAAATTATGTCACTGGGTAGAATACCAATAGCAAAAGTGCAGATGAAGTAACGTAAAACACATCCACAACACCAGTCTAGGTAGATGATGATAAATAGGCTCTACAAGCTCTTCATAAGGTAGAAAGATCAATAACAGTAGCAGAAGGATCCACATAGATAGAAATATAGTGGCAGGAAGATCCATAAAGATAGTAGTGATATAAAGATCTTCCTCTCTTCCCCATCTCTCCTCCAACTCATCTCTTCACTCTAGTCATCCTCTATTCTCCCCCTCATGCCAACCACGAAAAGAATGAAGAGAGTGGTTGGGGTGGAAAGTCAAAAACAATGGTAGAGGTAGTGTTTATGTAGGCAGATATTTAGAGGATGGGAACTAATAACTCGATGCACTGTAGGATCCGATTAGTCAGTAGGCATAATGTATATTTGGGGGATAATACAAGCATTGAGGAGGTAGGCAATATGTTTGTAGGACTGGAAAGGGTGGGGGGTTAAAGAACAAAAGAAAAAAAATACTGGAGATAGAAGATAGTGTTCTTGGTAAGGATAAAGGTACGTACTCACCATGTATACAAGCCTCTATCATGTTATAAAATACTTATACATGATGTTGCACACCAAGATGTAGCAATAGTAATGGTTGACACATAGTGTCGATGAAGAAAGGTTGTATCAGGTTGTAGCAACTGAAGACGGCAGATTGCAGGCAACACTCCGTGTTCCCATAGGGATACGACTTGTCAGTTGACAAAACTCGGGGCAGTTAGAGCAGAAACATGTGACAACGAGGCAGCGACACACCGTGTCAAATTCTGACATGCCGTGTAGAATGTGCAACATGTTCAGACAGGCAACGCCGTGTAGAATGTGCAAGAGCAGGTTCAGAAAGGCAGCGACACGCCATGTCAGATTCTGACTCGTCGTGTCACAAGGCAAACTTCACGATCCGAGTCACTAAAGAACCAGAATCCCGTCAACACGCTGTGTCAACAATAGAACAACAAAATGGAACCCCGAGATGTCAACAAAGGGGTGGATCAAGTTTGTCAGAACTGAACCGGTGAGGCTTCTAGTCCTCGGTTCACTGGTTCAACCAGTGACGTCAGCATGACACCATAGATTATTTTTATAACTTTATAATATATGAAAATTCAAGGAAAAAAGCTTCCCGGCGACCACCGCTGGGGGGAGGGAGCGCTCAGCGCTTTCCTCCCCCTGGCGCTCTTCGTTCTCGGCAAGGTCTCTAGTCAGCAGGTTTCTGTGGTCCGTAGAGATAGGGAGCTCCGCTGGTTGCTCCGAGGTTGATCTTGACTTGGCTATGGGGAAGGCGCGGCGAGCGTTTTGTAGCCTGGATCTGGCTCGCTGTGGCAGCTCGACCTGGTCGACTCCGGTTCGTCAATAGGGATGGACGGAGGGGAGCCGCTTTTCCGGATCTAGCTCAACCGGTTCGTCGGCAAAGGCGGAGCAAGGGATCTTGATCCCCTTCTCCTACATGTTCTTCCTCCTCGAGCTGAGAACAACGGTGGTGATGAGTCGTCTCCATCTCCGCTTCATCGTCCTGCCAGTGGGAGTCCTTACTTCTCTGGATCTGGGTTTCCCATCACAATGGAGGGTGTCCTCAGGCTTTGCTTAGGGCGCCCCGACCTCGGCCTTTGGCCACTTGTTGATCGGCGCCGCTGTAGGCGCTCACCCCACTTGGCCATCTCTGGTGGCATCGACAGGGCGGCCGGCGCCCTCATCTCAGCTGAAGCGCGGCTCCGCCTCTTTCTGTCGTGGATGATTGTGGGAGTGACCGGCGAACCACGACGTGGTTTGGCGGCTTGCCGTCAGGCTTGGTCTGGGACGCCTCCCCCTCAACTAGGTGTTGCGCCCCGGCGAAGATTCCCAGTTCTGGGACTTCAACTCCGATGCAGCAGAAGATCCTAGGAAGGCCGACGTCGTTTGACTGGAGAGTCAGTGGCGGAGGGTTTGCAATCTTCCTCGTCGTGTGCAGCTCTTCCAGAATCTGGACAGGTCGCCTGCTGCTCCTTGTGCTGATTTGCTGCTGCCCACAAAATGCTCGCTGTGTTGCCTCTGTGGAAACAGGGGCAACGGGCCTGCCTCTCAGGCGGTTGGCCTGCTGATGCCTTGGCGGCACCTTCAGACCTGGGAATCCTACATGTAGTGGGTGATTGGTGGAACCCTGTTGCCCCTTCTGCTCATTCGTGATGGAACACTCCTAGAGGGTTTGATGTTATGCCTCTGTGCAAACAGGGGATGTTTGTGGTGTGTGATGGATCCTCGGGGAGCTGAGTGCTCGTGCTCCTTTCCCCCTTGATCTCTCTGCCTTCGTGACATGGCAACATCTTTCAGTTGGTTACTGGGATGTTTCCATGATCGATCTTGTCTCTATCTGCTCGTCTAAGTCACCAAGACACTAATCAGCTCTGCTCGGTGCCTTCGTTCATGATTCATATTTCTTCAGTCCACTAACTTCAGAAGATGATAAAACTGCCATGTGGGAAGGAGTTATATGTTGGTTGATTGAAGCATTGTTTCAGCATGTTCAGTTGTCTTCGGAGTCTTCTTTGAGAAGATGGGTTGTCAGGAGGTTCACCTTCGGGTGCATGTGGGGTGTAGCTGTGCAAACAACATTACTCTTTGCTTGGTCTCTGGGCTTGCTTAAAGAAATAACCAGGTCCTCTTGGCGATTTCCTTGCTGGCCAGAAACTCAAAGACCTGGATGATAGCAGTGGAGGTTTCTGCTATACTGCTCCTGAGTTTCTCAGGTTGTTGAAGTGATGTTCTCGGTTGCCCGTGTTGCCACAATTTCAGAGGATGAGTCTAATGCCAGTGTTGACATGTGTAGTTTGGATAGTCATTTCAGTTTCTCTGTTATCTCTTGAGTTAGTATCGCAGGTCTACTTTCTTCTTTTACCTAGGTAGATGGCTACTGTGTAGCTTGTGTTTAGTTTGTTTATCTGGTCATTTGGATGTCTTCATCCAGGGTTGTAATGGGGGCGCAATCTCTTTTGTACCCAAAGTTTTGGTAATATAGTAACACCCTTTTTGGACCGACCAAAAGAAAATTCAAGGAAAAAGTAAGCAAATCTAGGAGTATATCGAAAAATAGCATGGAAATGACAATAATTCAATTTGAAAGTGCATTTCCCGTGTCAAATTATCAAGTAATCAAATAAACTTTCATTAACATGAGGAGATACCACGGTATAATTGGCATAAGGATATTGGAAACCTTATAGGAATATAAATATAGACAGTAGCACTAGGCTTTTGTATAGTCACTGACCTGGCAGGACCGTAGGAATATGTTAAAGAATGAGAAAAGGTAGGTAGAATATTTTAACTATATGGAAATTACTAGGGGACTAGATGAAGAAGAGAGATACCAGAGCTATTGCAAGAAGATCAATACAACAAAAGAAGGCAGCAGCAACTAGCAACAAAAACAGAAGCAAATGCAACAGCAAACTATTGAAATAACATGAAAAGGAGGATGAGGAAGATAAGGAAGAGGACGAATAGGGAAAAGGGAGGAGGGTATAGCATGTACCTGCAGCAACAATAAAATTCAGCAAAATATACAACAAATCATTGGTCAGACAGACTCGGTTGGTTCAGTAAAAACCGGACCGGTTCACCGGTTCAACCGCTCGGTTCACTGGTTCTTGACCGGTTCAAAGGGATTTCTGGGTTTGGGGCCGAACCGAACCAGTATAGGCAGCAGTTCCCGGTTCAACCGGTTGAACCGGCCAGTTCGGTTCGGTTCTGATAACTATGGGGTGGATAAATCCTTCCGGATCCCCACCATGATATATCCCTAATATTAGTCAAAAAAGGTCTTTTTCCATGATTTGGGATTAGATTTTATGTTGGTGGTGGCACGATGACAGCGGCATAGATCAGCAAAGGTGGAGATGACGACAATGTAGATTGGCAATGGTGTAGATGATGGCGACAAATAAGGTAGCTTCGGTGGCTCCAAAAGCAAACTATAATGGCGGCAGCATGGTGGCCCATGTAGCTCTATAACAGCAACTTCAAGATGGATTGTTTTTGTTGTTGAAGGTGGAGACGGTTCAATAGAGGCACTCCAAGAAGATGTAGGGGTAGGGCATCCCTACGGACAGCCAAGCAACGCCTAGCGGCAGCGACAGCCCGTAAGGGGAGACTTCTGTCCTTTACACTCTCCTCAGGGTTAGGGGCGGCGTAGGAAAGCCTGCTCTAATACCATGTGAAAAAATGATATGATGGCAAGTCCCTTGTGTAAGTTTTCTTATTTTGATAGAGGGCAGCCCCCCTCTCCTATAAATAGGATAAGGGGAAGCGTACAGACTCGAGACAAATCCTAATGGGCCAAAACACAACTAGGCCCATATAAAAAGAGATTAAATAACTTTGTTAAAGAGTATATATTAGCATATTTAGTTAATAGGTTAATTAGTTAGTGGGCCTTTAGTGGCTCCCCGTTTAGATTACTTGGGACACAAGTCTCAGGGTTTCTCCCTTGCTCCTATATATAGGACAAGGTTGTACCTCTTTTATTTTTGAATCAGTTCAACACAATATTCTTTCACATGGTATCAGAGCATGTTCGCTCCTAGGGAACCCTAACCTAGCCCCCACCAAACAAATCCCCTTTTCGGGTCGGGATTAGATCTATTTGATTTTTCTTTCCCACCCACCCATCATGTGTGTATTCCTTTTTCCACGTGGGGGGGGTCATATATCCATTTCTCCACACCAAACACTCACTCTCGTCGTATTTGGTGTGCGGGGGGGATAGAGAGGAGAGGAAGAGATGAGAAGAGAGAGAGTATGTGAGAGAATATGTATGAGAGAGAGTATGAGAAGAGATGATATATGTATTCAGGCTACTTATTCCGGGCTACTATGGAGCTTCGTATTGTTCAGCACATTTGTTCTCCACTTCCAGGCAGTATTGAAGGATCTCCACCGCAGCGTTCACATCGAGCTACTCGCATTCGTACCACATTATGTACGTCAGGACAAGAGTTTGCTACCCATATTTCAGCACTCTTGGTTCCTCTTCCTTTGGTGTTAATGGTGGTTCAGTTGATCACTCTTGCTGCATTCTTGAGAGACATATGGGCGCTTTTTTAGACTTCTCATAAGCTCAGCAATTTTAAGCATGCCGAGTCTACATCCGCAAGGTTGATTCATCCAGTTTTATCGTCACCGAGCTATTTTTATCACGTCTTCTTCGAGTTGCATCTGCTCTATTAGCATCGTCTTCGACTGATCTTCTTGGGACTTTCCTTGATGGATGATATCTCATTTCCTGTCAAGCCCCCAAGGTTCACGCGACAGAGTTATGATACCTGCGTCGTATCACCAGCATATCGTCTGTTCGTGTTTGTGCCACGTTATGCACGTCTTCCTAGACAATTGAAGACACCACTACTGCTACATCATCATTGGAGATCCGCGTTCATGCTGCGTTAAGTACGTATTCCGGTGAAGTTGGCGTAGTCGTGGTATTGATGATCGTCTGCTCTAAGTGGCAAATTACTGCTGCAGTATTCAGATTCCATTTCAGATGTTCTTCATTCCAGATGCACTCCAGAAGACCTTAATCAAAGCTCGAGGATCTCCAGCCTGCTGAATACAACTTCAAAGAAAAGAGGCGTCGTCATATGATTCAGGGGGAGTATCAATCTTTTGTATGGGGAGTGATATTTATCTTCTATCATTTCTAACTTTTCTTTTATCAAGTCTTGTAACTCCAAGCTTGGAGATGTGTTTCACCCATGATCCAGCTTGAGGGGAAGTGTTAAAGAGTATATATTAGCCTATTTAGTTAATAGGTTAATTAGTTAGTGGGCCTTTAGTGTCTTGGCCTGTTTAGATTACTTGGGACACAAGTCTCGGGGTTTCTTCCTTGCTTCTATATATAGGACATGGTTGTAGTACCTCTTTTATTTTTGAATCAGTTCAGTACAATATTCTTTCACAAACTTAATTAACTAGACTCTGTAACAAAATACAAAATCATTTTGGTGTTACTGCTAATTTTGTTCGCATTGACAATGTGCTAGAATATATGCAACAAGTGTTTCAAAACATTTGCATCTCTAGGGGGAATTATCCATCAAACATCTTGTACCAACATTCCTCGGCAAATCAGAGTTGTTGAATGCAAAAACTGACATCTTTTAGATATTGCTTGCACATTATGCTTGAAATGATGCTCCAAAATCCTACTAGCATGATGCTATTCACATCGCCAATGACCTTATAAATTGCACGCCATCCTCTATTATCCAACACCAGATCCCCTGTCAACTCCTATTTCCCCATGAACCCCTTTTTGTCCTACCAAACCTTTCGTTGCCTTAGCTTTTATCATAATCACGAACCATGACATGACAAACTCTCACATAGAGTTGTTTGTAGTAGCTTTCTTGGTAATTCTCATACGCAAAAGGGTATCACCGTGTCGATGTTTTGATCCGGTTTCTCATTGTATATATGTTGTAGAATTTACGTTATTTGAGGGTACTCCTATCCACTCTGATCAAAGTCAAAATGTGAGTCCCCTTCCATTCCATTGCCTATTCCTCTTGGCGTCCATTTTGGAAGTACTAATTCAACATCTCCTCTAAGAGTGTATGAGCGACAAGATCAAAGAGCTCAACCTACAATTCCCCTACCATGGAATCTCCTACTATTGTTGAGCTTCCAACAAAATAAGGTGATACTATTATTTCTATTGTAATATCCAGTCGGGATTTACCTATGAAGCATAGATACAAATACATATACAAATATGGGTATGGATACTAGATATGACGAATATGGGTATAGATACTAGATACGACGGTTTTTCTAAATTAGGATACGGGTACAACAATGTACATGACAAAAAATATATTTTAAAATTAAATATATACCTTTCTTGTTCATAAAAATGGACATTAAGACCATATAACTTCATTCAAAGATAAATATATTTAAAAAGGGAACTTCTTGGACATGATATATTCCGATCCTTGTTTGACTTCATGAACATGTTGCATATCACCAAGGCGTTCTATACGACTTTTGGGCAAATTTTGATCCCATTGCATGGAATCTTTAGCAACCGCCTTTTTGCCCTAGTGTATGATCCAAAGTAATCTTTGGTAACATAGTGATAACAACATTCACTATTGTCAATCTTTCATGTGTCTAATATTATGATCTTTATATTTCGACATAGGGGTGTGATCATCACACTCAGTTGCAAGACATGTGTCCTCTGATAAGAGAGATAAAGATTGGCTAATAGAGATAGGATGATTAGTGCATATTGGATCACTCACATGATAAAACCCTAAGAACTAGGCGATAAAAAGATCCAAAAATTTTAATAAAAGTGCGACTATAAAAGATATTCTTCGCAACATAATACAGATATTGGATAAGCATTTTAATGGCTCAAAATACTAACAACAAGCACCCTAATAGAAGAGGTGGAGGGGGATTGGTGCATCAAGCTCAGAAGCAATAGCAAGAAGAGTAAACCCAAGCCAGTATGATACGAGTGAAGGGCTCGGGGGAAAGTAGAGCAGAGTATAGGGAGACAAGAAGGGAATATAGCGTGCTTGACTCTATCTTAATGCTCGGATCACGAATTTCTCTTTTCGATAATGATGGTATCAATTTAATATGGCCATTGTCATACATTTGATATGAATAACAACTAGGTTTATAAAATAGTGCATTTATAATTTATAATTAATATTCAACCTCATATCATTGTAGTTCGAACTTGGTTTACAACAAGTAACCATGTTGTCTAGATCCATAATTACCATGCAAACTAATTTACATTGTAGTTTAAAACTCTTAAGTTTTATTTTGGGAGCCAAGAAAGAAAAATTATAATAATCATGGAACTGACATAAACAATAGGCACATACAGATATTTAATTCAGATTTATGTATGCATCTCTATATAAATGGGCCGGGCCATATCCACAAACTACATCTGAAATACCCACGAAGTATCCACTCTAAAAAGTGAAAAAAAAATTGGATACATTTGAAGAAGTATCTAATACGTATCCAGGCGTATCCAAGTGCATAACTGATAATAGGCAAGCTTCTCTAACAAGCTTGAGGGGAGCAGTTGGTGTGTGTGTGTGTGTGCGCCCACGCCTGTGTGTTCTATTGCTATTTACATTTGCATTCTTAGTTTTAGAAATATACCCCAACTTCATACTAGGCTTTGCATGCTCCCCAGTATATCATTTGGTGGTGTTTTGTATCAATAAAATTATCATATTTTCGTTCTCTACGCTTAGTTGATCAACATCTCAAAAATATCTACAAAAGTGTGTGCTATCTAAGAGGAATGAAGGGAAACTAATTAGCTAGTATGTCCTGCTCTGATAGTAAATTCACCACTGAAACTCTCATTATCAAGTCAAAAATTCTATCCTGCAGCTAAGAAGCTTAAGATATAAATCTAAATCATGTTCTCTGCCAAGAGGAAGCTCTAGGGCGCGTTTGTTTTGTGGTATTTAGGTGGATTTTAAAGAATGTAGGATTCATATAATCCCAGTATGACTGATTTCTATTTTGGAAAATTCTGTAACTCTAAACTTTTAGTTTGGTTTGTCTGGACAGTCCGTGACGCACACTGAACGGAACCTCACTTTTACATACTCGGCTGCAGCGGAAAGGACGCAGCACCCTGCGGGATCTCGGCGCCCGGCACATTTGAGCGGGACAGCCTCATCCCGCAATTAGGTACTGCTCAAAAATGCACGAAAATGTCGATTTCTCCTTTACGGCAGATCAAACATAACATTTGTCTAGCTGAATCATTAATTCCAATCAAATCCGGCTGAATACACCTAACAAGCATGCCTTTAGAGGCAATTAAGAATGTAACAATTCAGAATTAGTTCAAAGATAAAAGCATACCCACAAACAACTTAAATGAAGAAGGCAAGGTTCTTCTTTCTTTTGCCCAAAAGATTGTCCTATTTACTCCATATAAAGCAGGATCTACAATAATGGGCCGAACCCTTTGAGACCTGCAAACCAACAAGGGAGGAAAAAGATAATAAAAGTAACGACTAAATATCAAGTATAAATAAATAGCTACTAACACATTTTAGCTTACTCTCTCCAGCCAACGTCAGTAGTATGCTGAATGAAGTTGAGATCTCTAGGCAGGTAGGAAAATATATGAAGAATATCTACAAAACAATAAGAGAACATATAGAGAAGGTAAGCCGTCTATATTTTCAAGCTCATACTAAACTAAGTGTATATAACTAAAAACGAGAAGAAAAAGAATACTTTTAATTAGAAAAGAAGTTATGTACAGGAGCTTCCTGTATAAAAGATTTAGCAACTCATAAACCATGACTGTCATAAAACAATGGTGCAGATCATACGACCCAAAGAGCTGCATTTGCAGCTTGATTAAAAGGTTAGACAGTCTGTGAGGAGCCTATAACAAACTCCTATAACAATTGACACGATACATTACGAACGTCTCTACTATGAGAATAATGAGTAGTAGCATGAACTAGGAGATGGACATCAGATCAGGAGCTTTTTTTTTATGAAACTAGAGAAGAAGAAAAATCAAACATTTAGACATGAACTGCACCTTCTTTATGTCCATACTAAAAAAAAAAAATTGCAGCTGTCTTAACAGTTTATCAAAACGATTTTCAGTTCTGTTTTTCTCTACTTTCTTTCTTTTGGGTGGGGTGGTCTTCTTTTAGAAATTCTTTCTTTGTTTGACAGGTATGACGCGTTTTCAGGCATAGACGTTGATTTCTACTCTTAATAATGGTCATTCCGCAATAACATGAGTTTTAAAAGTAATAATATTTTGATCAGGCAAGCAATTAATAGAAGTATAATGCTGATGTGTGTAGTAATTTATAATATCAATACAGCTCCTGCAGTACAACTCATGCATCTTCAAACAATAAACAGCTCAAAATACTTATGTGAAATATAAGATTGGATTGAATGCAATAGGATGAATACAAGATTGGACGCCCTCTCCTTTATATAGGAGAGGGGAGACGCCCTAAGACTTAAGACGCAAGTAATCTAAACGGGCTGAAATACAAAAACCCAATTACTAATTAACCTATTAACTAAATAGGCTAATATAGATTCTCTAACACTCCCCCTCAAGCTGTAGCATGGGTGAAACACATGTCCAAAGCTTGGAGGTTACAAGACTCGATAAAACGATAAAAGAAATGATAAATGAAAGATAAAAGATAAATAACACTCCCCATACAAAAATTGATACTCCCCCTTAATTAATACTCCCTCTAAATCATATGATGACAATGCCTCTCTTCTTTGAAATTGTATACTGCAGGCTAGAGATCCTCGAGCTTTAAAGGTCTTTGGAGTGCATCTGGAATGAAGAGCATCTGAAGAATGGAACCTAATACTGCAGCAGTAATTCGCCACTTGGAGCAGACGATCCTCAACACCATCACTACGCCATCTTCATTGGATTACGTACTTAACGCGGCACGAATGCGGATGCCCAATGTCGATGTAGCAATAGAGGAATCTTCGAATTGTCTGAGAAGATGTGCATAACGTGGCCCGAACACGAACGGACGATGTGTTGGTGATACGATGCAGGTACCATGACTATGTCGCATGAACCTTGGGGGTTTGAAAAGAAAGGAGATATCATCCATCTAGGAAAGTCCCAAGTAGATCATTAACAAGTGATGTCGAAATAGCAGATGCGGCTCGGAGAAGACGTGATAAAGCAGCTCAGTGAAGATAAACAAGATGAATCAACCTTGCAGAAGTAGATTGGCAGGCTTGCTGAGCTTCTGAAAATCTGAAGAAGCACCCATCTGTCTCATGTAAATGCAGTTGAAGTACACCATCAACACCTGACGTACATAACGCGGTACGAACGTGGATAGCTCGGTGTTGACGTTGAATGAAGATCCTTCATTGATGTCTGGAAGTGGAGAACGGATGTGCTGAACAATGTGAAGCTCTATGAAGATAATAGTCTAAATACATATATCATCTCTTCTCATACTCTGTCTCATACATATTCTCTCACACTCTCTCTCTCTCTTCTCATCTCTTCCTCTCCTCTCTATCCCCCCCCCCGCACACCAAATACGACGATAGTGAGTGTTTGGTGTGGAGAAATTGATATATGGCCCCCGGCACTGTGGAAAGGGATACACGCATGATATGGGTGGGTGGGAAAGGAATTGGTGGATTTGAGAGGATTTTGTGATATGGAGATGTGTAATATGTGGAGAATGAAACCGATAATCGGAGATAATATGCTAAATGGGTCAATATAAGATCCGGATAGAAAAATTAAATGATCTAATTTCAACCCGAAAAGGGTCTGGATCTGATTAGCAAAGATATGACCGATTAAGGATCCGAATAGGCATAATGAATATGGGGGGAATTAATAACTGGGAGTAGACAGATGGGAGGTGATGGTAGAGTGATGAAGATAGTTGAGGGTGATGAAGAGCAGCAGCTTGCGGAATGTAGCAAAAAAAATGGCTGGATTATGTCACTCAGTTGATGTAGCACTTGGTCGTGACGGAGAAGATGACAAAGGGTCTCCTGCACGGCTCCGGAGATATTGCATGCCAAGAGGATGCATGCGAAGACAAGGGCGGAGTCTCTCCACAAGTGGCGATGAAGGTTGATGCTGAGGACGTCAGGAGATGGCTTGTGCAGAACTCGGTACTACCGAGTTGATGTCGCCGTCAATAATTGCGCCTGTATCGAGTTTGGTACTACCGAATTGATGTTGGTAGTAGCGAGATCTTTCTGGGTGGCGGGTAGCAGGTTGATGGCGGTTGATTGCTGCTTGATGGCGATTATTGATGCTGCTTCTACGGTTGGCGGCACTTATGATGTTGCTGCTAGATGGTGATAGTTGCGTCGATAGGTGGCGAAGGCGCAGAGATGGCTGCTTGGAGGCCGGCGGTTATGGTTGTTGAATGCACCGGGACGGAGATAGCCGGCGTACGGAAAGAAAAATTAAATCTTTAAGAAAGAGAAGGAGAAGCCATGGAGGCTGGAATGTGCTTGGCGGGCAGCTGGCCTAAGCCATGGCAACGGCAACAGCCGCCCGCAGGCGGGGGTTCTCCCCCTCGGTTGCTCTCTGGAAAAGACGAGCGACGGCTAGGGCTGCGTGCGCGTCGGAAAGGAGAGGGAGGAGGGGCAGTGGCTAGGTTTCCTTCAGGAGCGAACACGCTCTGTTCACGCAGGAATTACTGTTCACGCCGCGTATTTGTTCACGCAGGAATTACTGTTCACGCCGGAATTGTTGTTCACCGCCTGAGTTACTGTTCATCGTTGTCGTTACTGTTCACGCCGACATTTTTATTCACCGCTCTGATACAATGTTAAAAATAAGATTGGATTGAATGCAATAGGATGAATACAAGACTGGACGCCCTCTCCTTTATATAGGAGAGAGGAGACGCCCTAAGACTTAAGACGCAAGTAATCTAAACAGGCTGAAATACAAAAGCCCAATTACTAATTAACCTATTAACTAAATAGGCTAATATAGACTCTCTAACTTATACTAACAATTTCAGTTCAAGTTTACGGAAGTTGTTGAAACTCATTCATAGATTGAGGCATTTCGACAAATAGAATCCACACTTTTATACCAGGGGAAATATGTCTTTCAGGAAACAAGAACACTGACATAGAACCTACTACACTCTTGTAGATTCCATGGAAATTAAAATGGAGACCATGGCGCAAGACTCCGACTTCGCGTAGACTTTGCCAGGTGTGAAAGCGGAAGTTTGTGGAAACATCAAGGAAGTTTAGACGCAAACTTTGACAAACATTGGTAAAACTTCGAAGCCAGTTTTGAAAGAAAATGAAGCAAATTCAAAGAGAACATCGACGGAAAACTTCTAATTGTTGTTAGAATTTAGAACTCTACCTTAAACATGTCAGTAATAGCATAAAATCACGAGTTCACAAAACAACACAAGATTCACAAGTCATAAAGTAGAGAATAGAAATGTAGAGAGTAGATTAACTCCATAATAGCAGGCCAGCAGCTTTCTTCTTCAAATCCAAGCACAAGAGGGGCTTCCTCCAAGCTCCAACACTCAAAAGAGTCAAAACACCAAGTTCCTAGCACAAGAGGGGCCTCCTCCAAGCTCCAACACTCAAAAGAGTCAAAACACCAAGTTCCTAGCACACACCACTCTTCAATTCACTAAGGAGAGAGGTGGGAGGCCAATCCAAGCACTCCTCTTGCTTAAATGAACTCAAGCAGGACACGTGAGTGGGCTGACAGTGGCAGCATAAATGTCAGGCTTGTTGTCGCCAACATCGGGGATTTATCGACAACATTGACAACATTGTGATGGAAACGAACTGGGCCAAGTCGACTTATCAAGGCTTCGACTTTGCCACCCGTCAATGTCGACAAACATCGGCGGAAAACCTCCCAACAGTGCCGATTTTTAGATCCATGATAAAGACCCTCACAATCTAAGAATAAAACACATATAGGGAAGTAGAACTAACTTTGCTGTTATTTGGCCAAACACCTATGTCATAGGAGTTGCAACCCAGCTCAGCGATTTTCCCAAACTATGCTTTTCAAAGGCTACACTGATGCACATTGCTTGGCTCATCTATTAAGAAACCATCTATAACATACTACAACAGCAAGAAACATAACATTACAGCTCTTACAACCTATATCAGAGATAAACCCATGGTCAATTCAACTGTTTAAATCTTCTTAGAAGAGAATTATTTCACCCAGTTTGGCCAGGAGGTGATCGTGTCAACAAAGGGCAGCAAGTCAAACCACTGAAAATGCATTACCTTAAAACGGTAGAAAAGTGACCACGTTTTATGTGTTGGGCAAACATACCAAGTCCCTTCCATCTCTTCCAAAAATATATGGACAGATACAATTAGATGCACTTGACATTTTACGAACTAGAAAATATAACTCCAATGTTGCGCTATTAATGTCATCAAGTCTAATGTCAACCATTTTGGGGTCACTTACAGGATCCTTCTGTTAATATATCTTTACTTTGTGTTTATTTCATATTTCATATTACTGCTGTACCTACATGTAATTTTCCTTTTACTATAAATAGAGAGGAGAACCCTATTGGGTCTCTCACGTTGCCAGAGTGCAACAACGCTCCATCCGTCTCTTCCGTTCACATGGTATCAAGAGCAGGTTAAGCTCCAGCCGCCGGCTCTCCCTCCCGCCTGGCGCCGTCCCTCCCTTCCGCCCCCCCCTTCCCCCCCCCTCCCCTCTTCTCCCTTCCGCCGCCGGCCCTTCTCCAGCCGCCGGCCGCCGCCGGTCCTTCTCCAGCCGCCGGCCGCCGCCGCCAGCAGCAGCGGCTGCTGCTCCTCGCCGCCGGCGCGGGGCAAGAGCGCGGAGCCTCCCTGCGGCGCTGCTGATCGCCGCCTAAGGGAGGGTTCCCACCCCCGTTCATCGCTGCTGGACTTCGGTAGTCCCTCTCATGCTGCCGTAGGTCCAGCCGCAACGATCTAAAGGCTCCGTCTACGTCTCCGGGCTCTTTTTCAGCCTTTTCGGTTCCTTTTTCGGGCGCCGATCTTGCTGCTTGGGGATCTCCGGTTGATCCAACGACCTTCTAAAGCCCTACCCGGAGGTCTCGTCTCTTCCACGGTGCCTTCCTAATCACATCTCCTTCATGTGTGATTAGGAACTTCTCGTTTGAAGGCTGTCGATGCGTCAGTAACGCATCCTCTTTTCAGTTTCTGTTGTGACGTGTATCTCTCCGTCACGGGACATGTATCTGTCCGTCCACTCAGCCTTCTGTGTGACGTGTATCACTCCGTCACCCATATCTCAGTTGCATCATGGAGAACAAGACTTATTATGAGGTCTCGCCTATTCCTATCAAGCTCAATGGGAAGAATTTTCTGCTATGGATGAATGCGGTTCATACGGTCTTGGAATCACGCGATCGGGCAAAGTTTGTTGATTCTGCACCTCTCACTAGCACTGACAAAGACTATGCCGAGTGGAAACGTCTTGACAGCCTAGTGAAGACTTGGCTATGGGGTAGCATGGAACCTTCTATTGCTTCGAGGTTCATGTTCTACTCCACTGCTAAGGAGATTTGGGATGCCGTTAAGCAGCACTATGCTCAGGAGAAGAATGCTCTTCGCCAGTTTATGATCTATGATCGTCTGTTTGCAGAGAAACAGGGTGATAGATCCCTTGAAGAGTATTTCGGTGTGATTCAAGCTATCTCCCAGGAGTTGAGCTACTATCATCCAGTGAAAGTTGCTGAGCAGATTAAAGATAGAGATGATCTTGTCACTGCTAAATTTCTATCTGGCCTTAGCTCCTCATTTGGTTCAGCACGAAGTGTGATACTTGCATCTGACAAATTACCGAGCCTTGCGGAAGCTTTCTCTAGGATTCAACAGTCCACCTTTGAGTCTGTTGATCCTACTCCTGTTGTTCCTTCTGGAGATTCTCATGCCTCCATTGCTGCAGCAGTTCGCGGAGGACGACCTGCACCTACACCAGCTGACAGACCTGGCTTGGGCAGAGGACGTGGGACTCGTCCTCGATGCACTTTCTGTGACAGACCGGGACACACTGTTGAGAAATGCTGGAAGAAACATGGGCGACCTGCCGCCCCACCTGTTGGAGCTGCCAACTGTGCTACTTCTGACTCTACTACTGCGAGCTCGAGTTCCTCTGGCATCACACTTACTCAGGAGGAGTATGACAGGTTTATTCAGGCAACTCAACATTGGAGTATGGGCGCCTCTTCTGCTTCCACAGCAAATCTTGCCTCTACCGCGGGTAATCAGGCTACATCTTTTATGGCTTCTGGATCCGCAACTCCCTGGGTGGTTGACTCTGGTGCCTCCCAGCACATGACTGGTATGAGGCGATTGCTCTGCACATTTGACTCATATATTCCTCACCCATCTGTTACCTTGGCAGATGGTTCTGTGAGGAAGGTGGTAGCTAGTGGTTCTGTGTCCCTTACACCAGATATTGATTTGAAATCTGTTCATTTTGTACCTGAATTTCCTTTCAATTTGCTTTCTGTTGCCAAGTTGATTGACACTGTAAACTGCACAGTAACATTCGGGCCTTCTTGCTTTGTTTTACAGGATCTCAAGAGTTTGAAGATGATTGGTGGGGGGCCTAGGAAAGGTGATCTCTACCTCTTTCCTGGTGATTATCTACCTCGCCATCCACCTCCTGCTCCAGTTTCCTCCGCCATGCTGAGTGGTTCCCCCTTGTTGTGGCATTGCAGATATGGCCATCCTTCCTTAGAAAGCTTGAAGAAATTGGAACCCGATCTAGCTCATGTGTCCTCATTAGAGTGTCAGTCCTGTCAGTTGGGCAAACATCATCGGTTGTCCTATCCTGTTCGTGTCAATAATCGGGCTTCTAGTCCGTTTGAGTTAGTCCACAGTGATGTATGGGGTCCTGTTAAAAACCAGAGTTATAATGGTTTTAGCTATTTCATTTCTTTTGTGGATGATTACTCTCGCATGACATGGATTTATCTTTTAAAAAGTCGTGAATCTGTGCTTTCCATTATCAAACATTTTCATAAACAAATTCAAGTTCAATTTAACTGCAATATCAAAAATTTTCAATCTGATAATGCCCTTGAGTATGTTCAGAAAGCGATGAATGAGTTTTGCAGTTCGGTTGGTATGATTCATCACACCTCTTGTCCTCACACTCCTATGCAGAATGGTGTTGCTGAGCGAAAGAATCGCCATCTCTTGGATATCACTAGGTCTATCATGTTTGAATCCAATGTGCCTAAACGTTTCTGGTCTGAGGCTCTTCTCACTGCCTGTTTTTTGATTAATCGGCAGCCCTCTTCTGTTTTGCATGGGCGCACTCCCTTTTCTGTCTTACGCCCTATGGATAAACCGTTTCATGTTCCGCTTCGGGTTTTTGGTTGTACATCCTTCGTTCATAACTTTGATCCCAAACAAGACAAACTCTCTCCTAGGTCCTTGAAAACCTTGTTTCTTGGTTACTCTGGTACGAGTAAAGGTTACAAGTGTTATTGCCCGAGTTTGCGTCGTATGTTTGTTTCTAAGGATGTCACCTTTCATGAAACCAGTCCATATTTTGCACATGCTATGAGCAAGGGGGAGCAATTGAGTGAGGGAGTGCCACCCGCAATTCAAAGTGAGGGAGTGCCACCTATCATTGTTGAGGACATACCGCATGATCCACCTACCATTCAACCCTATACCCAGGTTTATCACAGGCGAGGTAGACAGGATCCAGATGAGGTAGCGGCACAAGTCCATGAGCCTCCCTCGTCATCTTCTACTCAAGAGATTCCTGCAGAGGCTTCTGACCTTGATCTTCCTATTGCTGTCCGGAAAGGTATACGTTCATGTACTATTCGTCATCCCATATCAAATGTATGTTGTTTGTTGCACTTATCTACACAGGCTCGTGCATTTGCTGTTGGGATGGACTCCATTAAGATACCAAGAAACCACTTAGAGGCTCTAAAGGACAGTGGCTGGCAGCAGGCAATGCAGGTGGAAATCTCTGCTCTGATTGACAATGGCACATGGGATCTTGTTACTTTACCTGCGGGCAAGAAAGTTGTGGGCTGTAGATGGGTCTTTACAGTCAAACACAACCCTGATGGATCGATTGAGCGGTTGAAGGCCAGATTGGTAGCAAAAGGCTACACACAGACATATGGAGTGGACTTCTTTGAGACTTTTTCTCCAGTTGCTCGTCTCAATTCTGTGCGGATCCTTATATCTCTAGCTACTACCTTTGATTGGCCTCTTTTCCAGCTGGATGTCAAGAACGCCTTTCTTCATGGAGATCTTCAAGAAGAGGTGTATATGGAGCAACCACCAGGTTTTGTTGCTCAGGGGGAGTGTCAGAAAGTCTGCAAATTGAAGAAGGCTATCTATGGGTTGAAGCAATCTCCTCGAGCTTGGTTTGACAAGTTCAGTGCTGTTGTTTTACAGATGGGCTTCTCTCGTTCCATGACTGATCACTCTCTATTTTATTTAAATTCTTCTGGTGGGTCCATAATTATTGCTGTCTATGTTGATGATATTGTGATTACTGGCAGCGATTCTACAGGCATATCACGTGTGAAGGAAGGACTACAACAACACTTTCACACAAAGGACCTGGGGAAGCTGAGATACTTTCTAGGGATTGAGGTTCTTAGATCCCATGCAGGTATAAATCTCTCCCAGAGAAAGTATGTGCTTGACTTGCTACAGGAAACGGGTATGACTGATTCTAAGCCCGTATCCACTCCTATGGATTATCATATCAAGGAGGTGGAAGATGATACTGCATATTCAGATCCAGGTCATTACAGGAGAATAGTTGGGAAGTTGATCTACCTAACTGTCACAAGACCTGATATTTCTTTTGTTGTTGGAGTAGTAAGTCAACACATGTGCACACCACGACAGTCACATTGGACAGCTGTATGCAGGATTCTGAGATATCTGAAAAGTGCTCCTGGAAAGGGGATCACTTATTATAAACCCAAGAGTCCTCTATCTACTTTGACTCTCACAGGTTATGCAGATGCAGATTGGGCTGGTAATCAAGTTGATAGAAGATCCACATCTGGCTACTGCACCTTTCTTGGTGATCATCTGATTACTTGGAAGAGCAAGAAACAACAAGTGGTAGCACGGTCTAGTACTGAGGCTGAGTACCGTGCTATGGCACATGCATGCTGTGAACTGCAATGGATCAAATCTGTCTTATCTGAGCTGAAGATTTTGATTCAAACTCCCATGATTCTCAAGTGTGACAATCAATCTGCTATACATATTGCCAGGAATCCTGTCTTTCATGAGCGCACAAAGCATATAGAGGTTGACTGTCATTTCATCCGAGATCAGATAAAGAATGGCAATGTGGTGACGCCATATGTCAAGTCTGAAGATCAACTAGCTGATATCTTGACAAAGCCATTAGGTCCAGCAATGTTCCAGAATTTATGCGGCAAGCTGGGCATCCACAATGTGTACACTCCAGCTTGAGGGGGGGTGTTAATATATCTTTACTTTGTGTTTATTTCATATTTCATATTACTGCTGTACCTACATGTAATTTTCCTTTTACTATAAATAGAGAGGAGAACCCTATTGGGTCTCTCACGTTGCCAGAGTGCAACAACGCTCCATCCGTCTCTTCCGTTCACACCTTCTTTTCACATCAGCCCTGCTTTGGGTCTTAGTCTCATTGAGCATATCGATTCATATCTCTCGTTGTTTACTGCCCCCCCCCCAAAAAAAAAAGTAAATTTAGGACCTTTAAGTCTATATCAGTTAATAACATTACTCCAAACTGATGCAATTCTCACTTGACATTGACCATGCTGAAACCATCTAAGGTGATCATTTTGTAGTTTGTCCTTAACATTTGCCTCTCCCACTTTTTCTGATATGTAATCATTTCTCATGCGATCTTTCTTTGTCTTCCGACACAGCATTCTCATTTCTTCCACACTCATCTTGTGAATATTTCTTCATAGCCAATGATCACTGCCATACTACACAGCTGGGCATATAGCTGTTCTAGAAAAAGTTCTTTTCAGTTTGAGTGTAAATTATGGCAACATAATATTTTAGTATCCACCCAATTATGTTCAAGAGACATCCTCTTGTCTTCACCTTCCAAATCCATACGATGGATCCCAAGTAACGGAATTTGTCACATTTTGAGAAATGTGCTCCATCCCACCTGGGTCCACCTCCTCCTAAAATTCCAAGGATTGGTAATAAGGGTAAAATTTGCAATGCATATGCTCGGTCTTGTTTCTACTCATCTTTTTAATATTCGGATACAAAAGCATTTCTTTCGGTCATAGCTTGTTATTCACTCCCTCTTTAGTTTTATCTGTTAGCACAACATAACCCAAGGAATCTACTACACAACAATAATAAAAATATAATGAATGTGCTTACCAATATTCCCCTAGAGATGAGCATATAATTCTATGCAAGCTTGCATACCAACACATACAGATATTAATCAAAGTAGGTGGTCCTCCAGCAAGTAAAGAGCACATAGATATCAATCAAAGTAGGTCATCCTTCAAGGAGTGAAGAGTATTAGACAGTCTGGTTAACTTATTTAATTAAGTTAAAGAGTCTAATTGTATATGGGCCCAATTATGTCTTGACCCATTAGGGTTTAGTCTAAAGTCTGTACGCCTCCCCCTTCTCCTATGTAGAGGGAGATTCCTCTTATCAAATATATCACACAACTTCTTTTACTTTACAACATGGTATCAAGCAGGATCCAAACCCCTAAAAAGAAAAGAAAGAAGTTGTCTCCGCCTGCGGGTGGTCACCATCTCTTCCTTCCTGGCTCGACCACCTTTCCTAACCTTTAATTATCGATTTTTGATCTCTTCTGTTCGTGTTTCTCTTAGCCCTGCAATCCGACTGACGTGCTACCCGCTGCCTTCTCATTTGCTACTGCCTACTTGTCATGGAGTCGTTGCCTAGAATTTAATCCTTGCCCTGGTCTAAATCCGTTGAATCCCTATCTTTTTCATTTTTTTTCTTCCAACCCAGTTCTAGTCGAGCCGTCTATCCTACATTATCCTGTCCCTACTATACATGGAACTATCCTCTCTATTTCCTAAACTCGCCGCCCACTTCTCTCCGAAAGAAAAAAATTCTTCTTCGTGTGTTACCCATAAAGGTGTTGGTAGACTTGAGACTACCTTTTGTGAAAGACAAAGCAGTTTTGGGAAGCGTAGGGTTGCACAATGTGTGCACCCTCATATATATAACACTGAAACATTTACAGAGAGGTCCACATATAATATGGAAATAACAAAACAACTAACAGAATATATAAAACAGGAATATATATTAACACTCCCCCTCAAGTTGGAGAATAGATATCAATCATGCCCAACTTGTCCGTCAGTGTGCAGAATTGCTTCTTCGCCAGCAGCTTGGTGAAGATGTCAGCAACTTGGTTTTCAGAACGAGTGAAGGGAGTGCATATCTTGCCAGTCAGAATGGATTCCCGAATAAAATGACAATCTACTTCAATGTGTTTAGTGCGCTCATGATAAACTGGATTATTCGCAATGAAGATAGCAGCTTTATTATCACAGTGCATAGGTATAGCAGAAGAAGAATCAACCCCGAACTCCTTTAACAGAGAGCGCACCCACAACAATTCACAGGCAGTATGGGCCATGGCCCTATATTCAGCTTCAGCACTGGACCTGGCCACAACATTTTGTTTTTTACTCCTCCAGGTAACAAGATTACCTCCAACATACGTACAATACCCAGAAGTAGATTTTCTGTCAACTCTGCTGCCTGCATAATCATAATCAGAGTACCCTTCAAGAGAACAGTGTCCATGCTTCCTGTAGTGAAGTCCCTTGCCAAGAGACTTCTTCAAATATCGTAGAATCTGACAAAGAGCATCCCAGTGACACTGTCTGGGTTTATCAAGGTACCTGCTAAGAAGACCCACTGCAGTAGAAATGTCAGCTCTGGTGACAGTCAAATAAATGAGTTTACCAATCAGCCTCCTGTACTTTTTATGATCAGCAAAGAGAGGAGAAGAGTCATCATCCCAATTTACATTAGGATCTAGAGGAATATCAGCAGGTCTCGCCCCCAGCATACCAGTCTCCTACAGTATGTCTAGGACATATTTTCGCTGAGACAACACAAGAGCATTAGAATTTCTAGAAACTTCTATGCACAGAAAATATCTAAGCTTGCTCAAATCTTTGGTAGCAAAGTGTTTGCCTAGATGAGATTTAGTAGCCTGAATACCAAGAGAATCACTGCCAGATATGATAATATCATCAACATAGACAATCAGAATAATAATACCAGCTGAAGTCTTCTTGGTGAAAACAGAATGATCCACCTGAGAACGCAGAAACCCAAAATCAATCATAATTTTGCTCAATTTATCAAACCAGGCACGGGGACTCTGCTTCAGCCCATAAATAGACTTCTTTAACCTGCAAACTTTGTGAGACTCCCCCCGAGCAACAAACCCAGGAGGTTGCTCCATATAGACTTCTTCTTGTAAATCACCATACAAGAAGGCATTTTTCACATCTAGTTGCAACAGTGGCCAGTCAAGGTTAACAGCAACAGACAGAAGAATTCTGACAGAATTAAGACGAGCAACAGGAGAGAAAGTCTCAAAATAGTCAATATCATACGTTTGGGTGTAGCCTTTAGCAACTAACCGTGCCTTCAGCCTTTCAACAGTGCCGTCAGGTTGATATTTCACAGCATACACCCATCTGCAACCTACAGGTTTACACTGAGGAGGTGGATCCACCAGCTCCCAAGTATCTCGTTCAGCAAGGGCCAACATCTCCTCCTTCATAGCAGACAACCATCCAGTACTCTGTAGAGCATCCTGGATATTCTTTGGAACAGCAACAGCAGATAAGGCATATACAAAATTGCTAGAATGAACATTCAGATGATCAGTAGAAACAAACTGAGCAATATTGTGTGATGTGCAGGAACGAGTACCCTTTCTAAGAGCAATGGGTAAATCAAGATCAGAATGTACCTCAGGTGTAGTAGAACCTTCTGGAGGTGAAGATTGGTTTTCATGGGGGGTTTCTTGAGTAGAAGGTGCTCTGTTCCTGCGTTGATAAACTATAAGAGGAGGCTTATCAGCCTCAGTAGTGACTTTGTCAGTAGTATCAGGCACACAATCAGAAGTAACAGGTAGAGGTGAGGCAATAAGATCAGACTGTAAACTGTCACCACGAGTCGAATAATAAGGAGTATCCTCAAAGAAAACTACATCACTGCTAGTATACCATTTTCTTGCAGTAGGACTGTAACACCTGTATCCCTTCTGGGTACGAGAATATCCCAAAAAAATGCACTTCTCAGCACGTGGAGACAGTTTATCAGAAGTAGGTCCAACTAACCGTACAAAACAGGTACATCCAAAGATCCGAGGAGGCACAGTAAATAGCTGAATATCGGGTTGAAGAACTTGAATAGGTATTTTGTTTCCAATCACAGATGATGACATTCGATTTATCAGAAAACAAGCAGTCAATATAGCCTCAGGCCAAAACGAGCGAGGAACATGTGCATGCATCATAATAGTTCTAGCAACCTCTAACACATGTCTATTTTTACGCTCAGCCACACCATTTTGCTGAGGTGTATAAGCACAGGAGGTCTGATGTATTGTACCCACAGATTTACAAAAAACATCCACATCTTTTTTAACAAATTCCAGTGCATTATCAATACGAAAAATTTTGACAGGCATACCATATTGTGTTTTTATTTCAGCAAAAAAGAACTTGATAACAGACAAAACTTCGGACTTACTTTTCATCATAAACAACCAAGTAGTCCTTGAAAAATCATCAATAAAAAGAATAAAATACTTATGACCAGATAGACTTGGCACATGACAGGGTCCCCATACATCAGAATGCACTATATCAAACATATTTTTACTGCTAATCTGACTGCGTCTAGGATAAACAGCTCTAGTCTGCTTTCCAAGTTGACATGACTCGCACTGAAAACTACATATGCCAAGATCAGACACTAAATGTCGAAGCTTTTCAGATGATGGATGGCCCAGCCGGTAGTGCCACTGTAATGCAGAAACTGAGGTAGATAATGCAGGAGTCACAGATGCTTTAGCTGCTTTTGGCAAATGATCCAGATAGAAGAGTCCATCAGCACCTTCATACCCCCCACCAATCTTCATCCTCGTGCGAAGGTCCTGAAAAACACATGAACCAGGAATAAAAGTCAGACTGCACTGTAGGCTTCGCAATATCTTGCTGACAGACAACAGATTCAAAGGAAATCTAGGCACATATAAGGCAGATTTCAACAGAAAGTCAGAAACAATATCCCCTACTCCAGACACCGCAGACTTGGAACCATCAGCCAACATAACAGATGAGGGTCTAGCAGGTTTAAATAATTTGTGAAACAGAGATCGATTTCCAGAAATATGTGAAGAGGCACCGGAGTCGATGACCCACTTAGTATTACCAGGAGTAGAAGAGGAGCTCAGGAAGGCAGTGTCATAACCAGAATAAGTGGCGGCATGAGCTCCACTAGTCGAAGCTTGAGACGACGCACCAGCTCGCTCAAGAAGAAGACGCTCCACCTCAGCACGGATGTAGTCAGCAGTCGCACCCGAGGAGGCAGAGTCAGTAGGCTGAGTCGTTCCTTCTGATGCAGTAGTAGTGGAGTCAGCAGCTGCATTGGCCCACGCCGGCTTACCATATTTCTCCCAGCATTTTTCTTCAATATGGTTGGACCGGCCACAGAAGGTACAAAGGCGTTGTCCTGACTGAGGGCGCGCACCAGCAGTAGGGGCAGTAGAAGAGGCTCCACGACCAGGAGCAGCCCGTCCTCGTCCTCCACCCAGGGGAGGACGACTATCAGTAAAGCGACCACGGCCACGACCAGAAGTTGCAGCAAGAGCCGAAGAGTCCCCAACATCAGTAGTTAGAGACGAGGAAGACGAAGGCAAACGCTGAAGGCGTTTGTAGGCACTCTGTAGTGACGGCAGAGGGTCACTGGCTAAGATCTGGTCCACAACTCCAGCGTAGGACTCGGGCAATCCACATAGAAACTGGACCAACTGAAGCTCCTGGCGCTGACGCTGCATGGTAGCCAGGTCCGTGGAGAGAGGGTGATAGGATTCCAGTTCACCCCATAATCCAGTGAAGTCAGAGAAGTAATCCACAATGTCCGTCCCCGTGAACTGTAGACGTCCCAGCTGCTTGGTGATGTCAAACACCTTCTTGGGGTTCTGACTATGCGAGTAAGTATCGGCGAGCTGATCCCACATCTGCTTCGCCGTAGGTAGGTGAAGAAGTGTGACGCTAATCTTCTCAATGTTGCTGTTGAGAATCCAGGTCATCACAGTGGAGTCGTCACGAACCCAGTCGTCATACGCCTTCACATCTTTAGCATCAGCGTCCTCTGCGGGTGCTGGCGGACCAGCACGGGTAAGATGTGAGTACTTGCCCTGGGATCTGGCATAGATCGTCATGGAGCAGACCCAATGCGGATAGTTGCGCCCATCAAGCTTCACAGTGGTAACCTGACGGCGGAAGTCATCATGCGAGGACGCCATGGGAGCAGTAGGCACAGCAGGAACAGGCACGATCAGGCAGGAGACGGTCTACGCCGTCAGACAGGCACAGCAGGCACAAAAAACACGGAGAATACCTCTCACATACGGTCTACGCCGAAGCGCAGAACAGAACCCGGTGGCACAATGGCCTACACGGGCAGGCAGGCAAGAGACCGAAAAAAAAAACGGTCTACGTCACACCAACTTCAAGCCACCGGATCGCTGTAGGAATTCACGGAGCCAACGTACCGGCGGCTAGGACCGCGGAGGCGCACCGGCCCCCTGCGGCGGAGAGGGCGCCCGGGCCCGGCGGCGAGCCCGGCGGCTGCTGCTGCCCGGCAGCTGGGCGGCGGCCGGCGGCTGGGTGGCTGCTGGGCGGCGCGGGCGGGAGAGGGGGGGCGGCCGGAGAAGAGAGAGAAGGGTGGGAGGGTGGCGGCTGGATCTACTGCTCTGGTACCATGTGAAAGACAAAGCAGTTTTGGGAAGCGTAGGGTTGCACAATGAGTGCACCCTCATATATATAACACTGAAACATTTACATAGAGGTCCACATATAATATGGAAATAACAAAACAACTAACAGAATATATAAAACAGGAATATATATTAACACCTTTAAACTAAAACTTGCTGGTATTCCGCCGTGGAAAACCCCTCGAGGGGGAGCTTTCCCTATCCACGCCCTTTCTTGCCGACATCTCACTGACTCTCCAACGCTCTCCAATTTCCATTGTCAGACTCCCCTCGACAAACTCCAGTGTCGCTCAGTGATATTGGAGCATATTGGTTGAAGCGGCCTTGCACCCTTGCTTCGTGGATCCAAGCGAAAGGCTCGTGATCCCTGTGCTAACACCTGGGACTTTCTGTGGTTCTTCTACTTGCGAAGAGGAACTAGGAGGTCGTAGTTGCTCCTTGAACTCGTCTGGGCGCTTGTCTTGCTCAAGCTTGTTCTTCTGGAGGCGTGACAAACTTCTTTTGGCAACAGTCCATCCAGCTTGAAATGGGCTCGGATTCAGAATCTTTAGAGGCACCACAGATTGGCGCTACATCTGCAATATGTAGTGTTACAAAAAGACAAAAAGAACATTTAAAGGTCGTGTCTTGAGAGTTCGCATGCCTACAATCTGCTAAAAGGTTATCTACAATTATACAAGGGAGAACTCCACCATTAAGCCATCACGCTGCAGTTTTGTTTGATGGCAAGGATAATTTCTTGTTACTCTGTAAAGCAAAATTGGAGGCTTATGTTGTCATGGTATTAATTTCTTGAAGATTTATGCTTGATTTTTTTTCTGAAAATCATTGTAGACCTTTTTATTTATTTATTTATTTATTTATTTATTTATTTATTTATTTTTATTTTTATTTTTTTGGGGGGTGTGGCTCTACCCCCAAGCCCTCCACAAGGGACGCCCCCCCTCTACTCCTGCCTATTGAGGGCAGAGAACCCTCCTAATTGGGGGGCACGCCCCTCAAACCCCCTTGGCAGGGGTACAACCTATTTTTTCTAGGAAACATTTCTTTATCATTTTCCGCCCCAACCGCTACTGGTTCTTTCTATGGTTGGTGTGAGGGGAAATAGAGGAGAGATGAGATGAAGAAAGGAAATCTAATTTTGCTTCTATCTATGAGGATCTTCTTACTGCTTTAAATATATTTATGGAACTTTATGCAATTTTTGGAGAGCTTGTGGACTTCTACTATCAAAATTTGCATCTTAAAGTATTTTACTGCTTCTTGGAGAGCTTGCTATCTGGAGATTCATGTCTACTGCTTGCTTATTTAAACTAATGGTCTTCTACCCGGTACGTCAACTATACTTTCTACTTTTTGTCTTTGCTTTATTTTCATGTTGACATTGTTCGTGCCTTGCGCACGTTGACTTTCGGAGCAGTGAACCAGCAGTCTCTAGACTTTTCTAACACTCTCTGGACTTTTGTGGTGTAAACCAACTGTCTGGACTTTTCTAGTTGTGAACCAGCACTGTATGGATTTTTCTACTGTGAACCAACACTCTCTAGACTCTTCTACTGTGAACAAACACTCTTTGGACTAATTTGATGTGAACCAGCACTCTCTGGACTTTTCTATTGTGAACCAGCACTCTCTGGACTTTTCTACTGTGAACCAACACTCTCTAGACCGCGACGATAGCGACTGATAAGAAGACTCTAATGGCTTCTTGTTGTTGTTTCTTACTGCTCCAAATGCCACATCCTTTTGATCAAGAAGCTTCTACTACATGTTTGTGATCTGCACCTGCGACATGCTTCAAATATGACATGCTTGTATACCTGCTTTAGGTTATCTACTTGAGGGGGAGTATTTGAGTGATGAGTGATTTATTGTAATCTTGAGGGGGATAAATATTCTTGTATGGCTTGGCTTATCTTTGTTTCTGCTTCTTTATTTTTTTTGTCTCTCTGTTTGCAAGCTAACTTGGGATTCTCCCAAGCTTCAGCTTGTGGGGGAGTATTATAGAGTCTGGTTAATTTAGTTAATTTAGTTCTTTGTGTCTATTTGTATATGGGCCTAAGTATGCCTTGGCCCATTAGGGTTTAGTCTAAAGTCGGTACGCTTCCCCCTTCTCCTATATAAAGGAGGGGGATTCCTTTTATCAAATATAGTGCACATCCTTCTTTTACTTTACAACAAAGAGTAACAAGCTTAACATGGGTCTCCTCACATTTTAGAGCAATTTAGCATGTACCACCCGTTGTTAGAAAGGTCCAACTGAATATCTAATTGGTCAAGGGTCGAGAATTGCCATCCTTTATATAAGTTCACTCATGGTTCCACAAGCAATATGGAGGTCACACCCCCATATTGTAACACCCAAGAAAAATCAAGGAGAGAGTTGCACGTGAACCTAGACGATTTAGTAGTCCAGAGCACAAATGGTCGTCAATGGGCTTAAATCGGGATAAAACTCACGGCTGTGATACCACACTAAAGAGACCCAAAGGAAAACCAACCAGTCATATATGGAGACCGTCCAACCTTAAGATCCATTACAATCCTAGGATAGGCAATGTGGGACCTATAACCTCCATAGTGGTTGATAGTAGCTTCTTGCTTTCAAATAAAGATGGGTTAATATAGTAAGAGAACAAATAGCAGCCAATAGGGGCCAAGGAATATCCATCTAGGTCAGTGGGTTGGCCAAAGAGAATGCCTTGAAGACGAATAAAATGATCACGGTACGCCGAGAGAGTATTTTGTCCCAAGCGCAGGCACCAATCAGGAACCAGGACAGACACTGGACATTTAACAAATAACAGAATGAGTTTCTCGATCAACTAGTCACAATAGAAGCCTAGGCATACTTGATGGATAACATACATTGGAGTAGTGAAACGGTCATAGAGAAACCCTTATAAGAAGATTGTAGTAGCCTCATAATAGAGTGCAGTCGCCTATGTAGTATTATCAGCCAATAACAAGACCATAGACCATAGTAGCAAAAGCAAAATAAGCCACAAAGTATGATAATATGCCAAACGCATGTTCCATAAGAAATATGCATTTAGATAGAAGTTCATGTAGTAAATATCAAAATTATTCACAAAGACAATAGAACATAACATATTAACTGCTAGGAGAGGCTTTCACATCCCAAGTCCCGCAAGAGAATCTATTGTGTGCAACATACTTGATGTAGATGAACGAATGAAAATTTAGGTAGATGAACGAATGAAAATTTGACATTACCTCAAAAAAATACAACTTTCCACATTGAAACAGATCTAGATATTCTACTCCGAAATCTCCTATAGAGGCAAGTCCGTGTGAAAGAAGGGATAAACTAGGACAATCGCTAGGGGCCAAAATAGAAGCGATGGTGTTGAATGGTAGAAACAGAAATGCATCCCCATTCTTTGATGAACCACAGCTACAACTTAAATACACAGAAATGCAAGGAGTTAGCAATAGGAGGCATAAGTGAGGAAGTCACATGCAGCAACTCGAGAGGAGCTGCTATACATCTCATGAAGCAAAGGGAAAGGTTGAGATCCAAGGATCTGTTGCTTAATAGATTCATACTTAACAGTGGACTGGAGAGGAACTTAAAATGTTCCATCTCATCACACTACTATGGAGAAAAATCAGATATGATGTTGTGGGACGATAACAGTTCATTTCCTTCCACAAACCTCAGAATTTGTCAAAATGAGTTGCAGAGGTGGAGAGAAACCTGGCAGCTACAAAGCATTGATCTTCTTATTGAGCTGAAACATTATGAAGCAGTTTCTTTAGGAGAGTAGGTTTTGGGAAAGATGATCCTGCCCTTCTTTGACAGTGGTCACTAAGAGTTTGCAGTTAATAGACAGTTCAATATTGTTGACTATCCAGGAAAGAACTTGAGAGTCCTCCTTAGGCCAGTACTTCCACTAGTTGGGATCAAATTTTTTTTTAACAGGGCCCCTTGATGATGTGCTTCAGTCAGCTGCTAGAGTGACATGGTCCAGAAGAACTAGGCCCCACATGGTGTAATTGTCCGAGGTGACTTCCACATAATTGATACATGATGTGAATTATAAGGTAGGCAGGGGGAAAACAGATATTATAGACAAAAATCTGCCAGAAAGCAAGCAGAAAAACATTAGAGCTCATATATGAGCGAATTTTATTAACAAATCAGGTTACACCCATAGATCTGAAGATGTTTTACCAAATCTATGACATAGGCATGAGAAGTGGGGTGCAGTAGCATGTGTAAATCAGATCATGACCAAACACAGGTAGCTATTAGATTGGAATAGATCACGTGTTACAGAAAAGGGATAGAGGGGACAAAACTTGCAGAAGATGAGTTGGGGAGATGAAGACGGAGCAACAACAGAGAGGAGATCCTGGAGGGGAAGGGAAATTCAGCAGCAACAGGGTTTGGAGGGTGGGTGCAGTGGGAGGGAAAGGTGATCATGGGGCTTGGAGGTGCAGTGCTTGGGAAGCAAGATTAGGGTTAGCGAGAGTGAAAAGACGGCAATTGGGGAAGGTGGTGGAAGTGTTGACCAGGCAAGTTGGTTAGAGAATTGCGGCAGGACAACAACGGGCTATAGAGGAGATGGAGGGTGGTGTTGGAAAGGGTTTGTGGGAGATCTGTAGCGGCAGAGAAGAGGGAGGGAAGGAGCAGGGATGGGGAAGGAAAAATAGCCAGAAATGCACCTCTTAACAGGGTCCATACATGATTTATGTACATTTTGAGTAGGAATATGATACACAAATCCAACAAATCCATTCTTGACCTTAATCTTATGTCAACAGCAATTTGTGAAATAATGGATATTTTTGTTTACTCCTATAGAATCATGAATATCTTCATTCTTCCTGAACTCTGTGAGTAAGCATGCACTCTTAAGCCTAAGAGTGTCGTTGTTCAACAATTGAGCTTTTGCATGTCACACATCAAGTGATGACACCTCACTGCTCTGCATGACAACATGCCTCCACCATGCCATCAAATCTTTCTCGATCATACACTCAACGACAAAATGTGTGAGTTTGCGTTAACGCCACAAGCCCACCTCATAAGAACATGATCATGACAAACTTGATAAAAACACTTTGATCATCTAGTTTCCATTAGGTAGATGTCATCTAAAGTCTCCAGCTAGAAAAGGAAGCAGTTGGTTTTCTTCATCATTGATCCAATCTCCTAGTTTATCATCATAGTTGGCGTTAAAGTTGTTTATTTCCTATCATCCCTGATTATTATCATCGACTAAGGAGAGAATCTTGCGCTGATGTTCCTGGAACTTGCAAAACCTTATAAAATGAGTCTCCTGTTAAAATTCATCATTGATCAAAAAGTTATGAGCAAATCATCTTTGGTTGTTGGATTAGTGACTTCAAGTTGTTGTATAGAGATTTGACGGCTTCACCTTAGACAAGAACCGCAGTGCGTTTCTCGTTAGCAATCCATCCCACTATCTCTTCCTTTTATCTTCTAGTCCAATCAGGCTTTTAAAGCATTACAAACTAATTACAACAGCAACAAGAAACCGCAGGCTTCCTTCTCTACCTTCATGCATAAGCATAACTGTTCAAATATAAAAGATTGATTGAATAGAATAGATTGTTATACAAAGACTGACGACCTCTCCTTTATATAGGAGAGGAGAGACGCCCTATTACTTAGGACCCAAGTAATCTAAACTAGACGGGCCGGAATATAAAGGCCCACTAAACTAATTAGCCTATTTAACTAATAGACTAATATAGACACTTTAACACTCCCCCTCAAGCTGGAGCATGGGTGAAACACATGTCCAAGCTTGGAGGTTACAAGACTCGATAAAAAGAAATGATAAATGAAAGATAAATATCACTCCCATACAAAATATGTTACTCCCCCTGAAATAATATTCCCCCTGAATCATATGGTGATGATGACTCTGCAGGCTGAAGATACTCGAGCTTTGAAGGTCTTCCTTGAAGTGCATCTGGAATGAGGACATCTGAAGAATGGACCTGATACTACAGCAATTCGCCACTGGAATACGTGCTTAACGCGGCACGAACGCGGACGGACGATCTGCTGCTTGATACGATGCAGGAACCATAAAACTCTGACGCATGAACCTTGGGGGCTTGACGGGAAAGGAGATCATCCATCAAGGAAGGTCCCAAGAGGATCAGCTACAGGCGATGTCGATACAGCAGATGCGGCTCGGAGAAGACGTGATGAAGCAGCTCGGTGAAGATAAAACTCTGAGCTTCTGAAGAAGCACCCATCTGTCTCATGTGAATGCAACTGAAGGAATACACCATCAACACCTGACGTACATAACGCGGTACGAACGCGGATACGGTGTCGACGCTGGATCTTCACTGCTGGCTCAAGTAGAGAACTGGTGTGCTGAATGATGTGAAGCTTCATGAAGATAACCTGGAATATATATAATCTGAATACATATATCATCATCTCATCTCATACTCTCTCTCTCATACATTCTCTCATATATTCTCATGCTCGCTCTCTCTTCTCATCTCTTTCTCTCCTCTCTATCCCCCCCGCACACCAAATACGACAAGAGTGAGTGTTTGGTGTGGAGAACTGGATATATGACCCCCCCGTAATGTGGAAAAGGGATACTCACATAATATGGGTGGGTGGGAAAGAAAAAAAAGGCTGAAAAGAGAAAAATATGTGAAATGGAGATGGGTAATATGTGGAGAATGAAACCGATAGCCAAAGAGAGTATACTAAATGGGTCAACATGAGATCTGGGTAGAAAAATAAATGGATCTAGTCCCGACCCGAAAAGGGGGTTTGTTGGCCCGTTAGGGCAACAAATCCGGGGGTGCGGGGGCGGAGCCCCCGCGAAAATCCGATTAGGGTCAAAATAGGATCCGATTAGTAAAATATAGAACCGATTAAGGATCCGAATAGAGACAGAGATAATGCATATGGGGGCAGTAAACATGGTTGTTTGGTAGCGATGGAGAGTGATGGGTGATCGCCTACTGTAGATGGCAGCAGTAGCATGATGAAGCACAACGCAGCAGCAACTTGCGGATGAAGATCGTCGGAATGATGATGAAGTGGAGGAGCAGCAGCTTGCGGATGATGGCTGGATATGACGCTTGGCTGATGAAGCACTTTGTCGCAACATAGGAGATGACAAAGGGTCTCCTGCGTGACTCCGGAGATATTGCATGCCAAGAGGATGCATGCGGAGCCAAGGCGGAGCCTCTCCAAAGCGGCGATGAAGGCTGATCTGAAGACGTCATGAGATGGAGCGCCGGTTGAAAAAGTGCGATCAAGGCTGGGGATACGGTTGCTTGGATAAAGCAACACTGCAGCCTACGAGCACAGATACAACGGCGATGATGGAGGATGATGATGGTGCTGCTAATTGCTGGCTTGATGACGATGGTGGCGTGGCTGCTGTTCTTGGCGGCGGCTGCTGATGATAGCGAAGGCGATGGCTGCTGTCCACGGTGGATGCTTGTTGATAGGTGGCGGAAGATGGCCGATGGAGATGGCTGCGGCACCTGTCCACGACGCCGGTTGTTGCGCCTGGCTTGGGCAGCGGCGGCGGCGCCGGCTGGTGCTGCTGCCGGCGGCGGCGCCGGCTTCTGCTGATGGAGGCGGCGGCTGGTGTTGCTGCTTTCGGATGGCGGAGATACGACTACACTTGGCCGGCGGTGGTTGATAGTGCCGGAACGGAGATCGTCGGCTTACAAAAAGACAATTGGATCTTTAAGAAGGAGAGGAGAAGCCATGGAGGCTGGGATATGCCCGGCGGGCAGCCGGCCTAAGCCATGGCAATGGCGGCGGTGGCCGCCCGCAGGCGGGTTCTCCCCCGGTTGCGCTCTCTTGGAGAGAGGCGGCGGCTACGTCTAGGGCTGTTGTTGCTCGGCGGCTAGGAGAGGAAGAGAGGAAGCGGCGGCGCTAGGGTTTCCTCAAGATCTAACCCGCTCTGATACCATGTTCAAATATAAAAGATTGATTGAATAGAATAGATTGTTATACAAAGACTGACGACCTCTCCTTTATATAGGAGAGGAGAGACGCCCTATTACTTAGGACCCAAGTAATCTAAACTAGACGGGCCGGAATATAAAGGCCCACTAAACTAATTAGCCTATTTAACTAATAGACTAATATAGACACTTTAACAATAACATTGATTTGTATGTGCATGTGATGCCCAAGTCTTCTAGTTCACCAATCATCAGTCCATCGATCTTCAGCCTGAGAAACACAATAACGGACTCAAATTTACTGAAAAAAATTATTGCTTGACATGCACATGCATCAGGTGTAGTCGTCCCTTGTTCCCTCTGGAATTATGATGAAGCAATGTCTTCCTGACCATTGCACATTATTCATCTCAATCAGCGTACAGTTCAGCGGCAGTTGGTTACCGTCTTTTGACTCAGAATTCCATACCAGTATACCACGTACCTCCAGGTTCAGCAACTGTCATCCGTTCCTAATAAGTATACGCCATAGTGTATTCCTTCAGCTGCAGAAATGTCAAAGTGATACTAACCAACTACACGTTACCCAGTAGACTTCTTGTTGCCAAACTCATGTTGCTCAAACACAAGTGTAAGATGTAGTCACCTGAGCCCATGCGCAGAAGTAACCGAGCTGGCATCATTGCTTGGGCACTTCAGGACTAAACCTCTGAACCACCATTGGTCCACATTTATGGTAAGTTTTAGTCAGTGTATCAGACTACTCCCAGCACATGTAACATATGGGACATTCCCGTCATAATAGGCTAAGATTGAGGCCAATTTTCTCGTCTCAATCTCATTGAACCAGGCTTTGATACACTTATAAAGCATGCAGAAAATTATTGAGATCTAGGATACACAGAAGAAAAACAATATCCATAGGATCAAATAGACATTAATGCAGGAACACTAGAATTATTGTGGAAACCTCTCCCCACCTGAGGGTGAAATTACAGAGTAAACCAATGGAGCAAGGTTGTCAAGATGGAAGTAGTGAAGCTATTGGTGCACTAGATAACCGGTCCAACAGGTGGTTCGACCAGTATCACCAACGATAACACTCACATACATACATACATACATACATACATGCCGACAAGGAGTGACTCAAGTGGTCAAGCACGGTGTCCCCTAACAAAGGACCCGCCAGCTGCCGCCTTGGTTTACCACCCTCTCAGACGTTCGACCTCAATCACGGGCATGGGAGAGGGGGAGAGAATGTCTCTCTTAGTCCCATATATACGTAGATACGTACATACAAATTTGTATGTATAATTAGCTATAGACACATAGATATACATTCATGCATACCACCCTCCCGGGCATTCGGTCTCCGCCACAGGCATGATAGAGAATCCTCTCTTTATCCCATACATGATAGTCGACGAGGGATAGCACAATTGGCAAATGCATTTGTTCCCCAATGAAGGGACCCAGGTTCAAACCACTGGACAAGCATTTCTCTGTTTAATACCCCCAAGGTATTAGGCCTCTGTAACAGGTTGTGGGAGAGGAGGGGAAGAAATCTTTCTGTCTTAATTCCACGCATACATACATGCGTATGCAGGTAATGTGTATGTGTATATTTGTGTGAGGGGTGGAAAAACACGTAACCATGGAAGAAAAAGGCACACCTTGAGGTGAGCCGGTCCCTAATGCGCCTTGAGGTGTGCACCTCATTTGGGTGGTGTAAAAAAGGCATTTCCGAGGCATAAGCCTCATTTCAAACCTCAATTTAAGCCTCATGTGCACATGTATAATCTATATATGTGTGTAAATATAGATATATATGTATCTAAACATGTATATTTGTGTGTATAATCTATATATATATGTATCTAAATATGTATATTTGTGTTTATATATTTATGTATTTGTGTATGTATCTATAATGTATATGCATATAAATGTAACACCGTACATGGTATACATTTACACGTATATATTTGTGCATGTATGTATATATGTATATAATTGTAAAGGTGTGGAAAGATTTACATGTATATATCTCTATATGTGTATTCTTTTGTATATTGGGTGTACTTGCATATGTCTATGTGTATATGTAATGGACATACATTTATACAAATATTGACATGTACCTATATTTATATGTATATATTTTTTTAAATGTGTATACGTGTGTATGCCTATGTGAATGTACATACTTATATGTACATATATGTGTATTAAGTATATATGTATGTATATTAAACTAATACATATGTGTGTGCGCGCGTGTGTGTGTGACCGCCTCGTACTTTGCTAAAGTTCACGCCTCGCCTCACTGGGAGAAAAACACCTCTATGTACCTAACGCATTTTTCAATCTTGCACGTAACTAACTAAGTAGATAAAAAATATATGAATAGTGTTAATATCTATATTAGCACTTAGCACTCAGATTTTTTTTTTGAAAAAAAAAACTGAGTTTTAAGTGCTAATATAGATATGAACACTATTGATATTTTTTTATCTAACCTTAATTGAATACAAACTGTACTTAGTTTATCTAACCTTAAAAAATATGAATAGTATTATAGTCCCAATCTACAAGAACAAAGGTGACGTTCAGAGTTGTACAAACTATAGAGGTATCAAGCTGATGAGTCACACGAAGCTTTGGGAGAGGATTATTGAGCAGAGGTTAAGATCTATAACGCAGGTATCAAACAACCAATTTGGTTTCATGCCTGGAAGATCAACAACAGATGCTATTTTTCTGATAAGGAGGCTTATGGAGAAGTATAGACAAAGCAAAAGAGATCTTCATATGGTGTTTATCGATCTAGAGAAGGCTTATGATCGAGTACCCAGAGAAGTGTTATGGATGGTTTTGAAGAAAAAGGGTGTGCCTATCCAATACATTGACTTGATCAAAGACATGTATGATAGCTCTACTGCAAGTGTCAAGACTCCTGGAGGAGAGACACCAACTTTTCCTATCACAGTTGGGGTACACCAAGGATCCACACTCAACCCATATCTATTCGTTTTTGTTATGGATGAGTTGACAAAGAATGTTCATGATGATATTCCTTGGTGTATGTTATTTGCTGATGATATTGTTTTGATTGACGAAACAAAAGAGGGATTGAATGATAAAGTTGAATGTTGGAGAAAGGCATTGGAATCAAATGGATTGATGATTAGCAGGAGCAAAACTGAGTATATGCATTGTAATTTCAGCTAATCTCGCAGTGTGAATGATGGAGCCAAGTTGGACGGAGTAGATATACCAAAATGTGACAAATTTCGTTACTTAGGTTCTATTATTCAAATAGACGGGGATGTCCAAAATGATGTTTGTCACCAGATCACTGCAGGATGGTTGAAATGGAGGAGTGCAACTGGAGTTTTATGCGATCAGAAGATCCCTCTCAGGTTAAAAAGTAAGTTTTATAGAACAGCTATACGACCAGCCATGCTCTATGGGAGTGAATGTTGGGCGGTGAAGAAACAAGGTCTCAACAAGATGAATGTGGCTGAAATGCGTATGCTGAGATGGATGTGTGGGAAGACAAGAAAAGATCGTTTGAGAAATGACTATATCAGGAATAAAGTGGGGGTGGCGAGCATTGAGGACAAGTTGCGTGAGGGCCGACTCAGATGGTACGGACATGTGCAACGCAGACCTACTAGTGCGCCTATACGAAGCAATGCTATTGAGCCAAACACTATAAATAGAAGAAGAGGAAGGCCTAAATTAACATGGGATGAGCTTATAAAGAGAGATTTTGAATCTCTACATCTCAATCAGAATATGGCCCATGATAGAGCTGAATGGAAACGAAGGATCCATGTAGCCGACCCCAACATAGTTGGGATTGAGGCTTAGATGATGATGATGATGATGATGATGAACCTTAATTGAATAAAAATCTTATAGAGTTTTTGATCTATCTTTCTTTATCAAATTCACAATCTTATAATTTCACAATTATGACCAATTAGCAATTTAAAACCCACTACATACAATAAAAAAAGTATCATATACATTAAGAGGAAGAAACATTATTTGGTCTAAAGAAGTTGATGGACTGGTCCTTGCAAACATGAGCGGTCTCTAATCTAATCAGTCAGTTCACCGGTTTTGGCTAGTTTTCAAAGGAAAACAATTCTAAGGGGTGACCCGGACCGATTCCCTCACCGGTTCCTAGTCCAACCTGTCAGTTACAACCACTTCTAACAACATTATGATGGAGCATAATCACAATACTCGTCGACTTTTTGAGAAAGTCGCGTTTTAAATGTAAATTTTTCCCAAACGTATGTGACGACTGAATCATTCCCAATTCTAGAATATCCAGTTTCATTCCCTTATTATTAGCGAGTTATTTGTGTTTTACGTTTTTCTGCATTTATATGTTTTTTTCCTGTTTTATACTGTTTAAGACTTTGACTTTGTTCACAATGTACATAAATGAGTGTATATAAATGTATATGTGTATGTGTTTTATATGTATATATATGTATCCAATTCGTACGTGCATACATATACATGTGTGTGTGCACGCAATATATATGTGTGGGGGGGGGGGGGTGTATATATGCATATCCTTTTCTCGGCTTTTTTCCAAATTGTTGATCACACTTTTACCATATGTTGACCGCTTTTTATCTTATTTTTCCGCATAATTTCCAAAATCCTTTATTTTTTAGCTTGACCGAACGTATCCCAAATACCGAATTTGTGACTACGCAATGGAGGATAACATGGTGAAGAAAGTACAAGAAGAATCCTCATGATGACACTTAATAATTGATTAACCACTCTAGGGTTTCAGATTACCTTATCCCACCACCCCCTCTCTCTTCAACTTGGTGAGCACCTTTAATTGTACCAGCAAATAAGGTTTGTTAGAGTTCTTAAAGCGTTGCTTATTGGGCCCATGTTATGTTATGGTTTCCTGTGTTGTTAGTCCCATATCTAATAGTATAGGAGTTTGAGCATGTCGAACCTCCTATTTATACATGCCGTGTAAACACATGTAAGTTACCCCTTTATGAATACAACACTCTTCACATGGTATCAAAGCATGAATCTAGAGAAGACTCTTCCTCAGTTTCCCACATTCTTTGTTGTTGTCTTCTTTCCAAAGCCACTGCCTACCGTCTTCTTCCCCAGGCCATGACCCTCCCCTCCCTGCTTCTAGCCGCCTCCCCTAACATGCTTCCCTCTTCTCTATGGCCTACAACCTTCACATATGGGCTTTCATTTTAAGGCTCTTTGTTGTGAAGTCGTACAGCTCTTTCCTCTTGGTCTCTAATGACCAGCTGTACATAGGACACCTTAGTCTTGATCCTCTAATGACTATCGTTGTCATCATGGTTCGTCTCCGACACTTTGGATCCTCCTCCCTTGTCTTCTCGTTGTCCATTGTTGCTGGTCTGTCGACAACAATGTGTAAGCTGGACCACATGACGTGTGATTGCTGCCATGTGGTTGTTATGTCGCTACACAACATGTAGACGGATCAAACGGACATGCGCTACTGCAGATCTTCCTTGACACATTGTGCGGCTGACTACGCGTTGTGTGGTCGCTGGCTCCACCACCTGTGTTGAGCACATTGTGTAACCCCATCACGATGCCCATCACACATTCTGCTACATGACACGGCGAGTGATGCCCCTACATGCATCATAGACTATCTGCCTTGTTGTTGTTGTTGCTAAGACACATGCCTGCCACCCACATGACTGTCCATGAATTCTACTGCTACTGCTGCTAAGATACGGCGTATCTCCCTTTCCACACGTCATATTCCACCCTTACACGTCGTGTGACCCCTTGGAGACACTGTGTACTACCTCTTCTGCTTCGTTGGTATTCTTTCTTTCTTTCCTTGCCACTATAACATTTTCTATGGATCCCTTTCACCATCACGTCACCACTATCAACATGGATGGCAAGAACAATCTCAAGTGGCATCGCTCCTTCAAGATCTATGCCATTACACATGACAAAGCAACCCATCTCACTGATCTAGTCTCTACTATGCTTGCTGTCGATTTGGTCAATAAAGCCAAGATAGGATATGTAACTTGACAGAAGAGTGACATTATGGTCATAATGTGGATTATCAATAGCATGGAACCATGCATGAAAACCTCTCTCCTTCAGCTTAAAAATGCTAAGCCTGTGTGGGATCAGTTATCTCACATTTTTGCACCCAAATATAACCAAAAACACATATGCCATCTGTCACAAATTGACCGAATTTAAACGGGTGTTGGGACTGATATTGAGGATCACTATGCTTACTTCAACGTTCTCTGTGATGACCTTGAGACGTGCCACCCCCTTATTGCTAAGTTAATGAACTTCAAAAACAACATAACGAACTTCAATTGGTCAGATTCCTATCCAGTCTTCCTGACTCGGTTTCTAGCTTAGTCGACTAGATTCTCAAGAGTGATCCTCTTCCAGAATTTTGTGAAGTCCAACAATGCTTCCAACGTCTCTCATCCTACGGACCATTTATATGTTTCTTTCTGGATGCTACTGCCCATCTTGTTGGATCTGGATGTGATCATGGTCACTCTTTAGGATGAGTTGGATGCAGACATGGACACACTTATGGACCCCTCTGTTGCAACTTTTGTGGTTGTAACAACCACATTGAAGACCTATGCTGGACTAAACATGGCATGTTGAATTAGCTAAACCAAGTCTCTACTGATAAAGACGGATAGGGTCCTTCTACTGCATTACCTGACCCAACTAGTCTCCTTCTTGAACGCATGGTCGTGTTTCTTAATCCGTTACAGCCACTTGCTCCCTCCACAATGAGCAACTCAACCCTTCTTACTGCTGGACCTACGTCTAGTAATGATCGTTGGATTTTTTACTCTAATACTTCTTCTCAAATATGCAATAACGCCTCTATGTTCGATTCTTTGACAAAATCTTCAAGTATTATTCCTGTGATGCTTGTTGATGGCTCCAACTCTATTGTTCAAGGCATTGGGACTGCCCATGCTTGCCCTCTTTCTTTACCTTGATTTTCTGGTTCTGACTATGCAGGAAGTCGATCTGACAGAAAATCTACATCTGGATATTGCACTTTTGTGGGGGGGAATCTGGTTACTTGGCGCAGCAAAAAGCAAACATATGTTGCCCGATCTAGTGCAGAGGCAGAATATAGAGCCATGGCTCATACTGCATGTGAGCTCCTGTGGGTCCATGGTCTTCTGAACGAGTTTGATATTACCTCTCCCAGCCCCATTCCTATGTTCTGCGACAATAAGGCTTCCATTTTCATTGCGAGCAACCTCACCTTTCATGAAAGAACAAAACATATTGAGGTTGATTGCCACTTTGTTAGGGAGAAAGTCCTATCTGGACACATTTGCACTCCATATCTCAGCACTGAGAAGCAGCTTGCAGACATCTTCACCAAAGTTCTCCCTAAAGCTCACTTCCAGACTCTGATTGACAAGCAGGGCTTATTCGACATCTACGCTCCAGCTTGAGGGGGAGTATAGAAATATTGTGTTATTCACTTATTTTGTTGTGTTATTTCTTATACTGCTCTATTGTATTAGTCTCATATTGCTCGCTTGTGTATATGTCTCAACTCTCTGTAGCTATATAAGAGAGTACCATGTACACTTTTTTACTCACTGAATAAACAATTCCCTTCCTTTCTATACCTATTATTAGCTTTAGTATTCATCAGCTCCATCTTTTCTAAGATCTTTCCTAATCTAGAAAAACTTGTAGGATTCCTCTGCAAATTCAATAATTCCAACAACAAATACTACATTGACTTCAATTCTTCTTGGGGTTGAGTCTGGAGCCAAGTAAAAATTTAGACCTTTGATTAAACCGTACCATAGTTCTAATAGCTTGTTGTTAAAATTCTCCTTTTCAGTACCCAACAAAGATAACAATCAGACTTCTATACACTGATGCAATTATATTGTTTTAAAGAATGGCTCGTATTACTGCCAACTTCCAAACATTACTTCTTGGAAGCAAGGCTATCTATCCGTTTCTTCAATCAAACGTGTTAAGGTGCTAGAGTTCCTTGGTGCCTAATCTGTTTTTTTTACAGGCTAATTTCTGCTCTATATCCATAGCCTTGTACTTCATGGAAATCATAGATAGTGGGGATTTCTATAACTTGCCCAAAAATTCACATAATGAGACCCGAGGTCTAATCAAAGTGTCACATTAATGCTTAAGTGCAGTCCAGCTGCTCTTAGGCACACACTTCACAAGTACGAGCTTAACACCTTGACAATACTCTGAAGCCACCAGGTTCAACAGTTTAAGTCATACCGTACCTCAGAGAATGCGTTACAGTATATGATGTCCAATGTAGCACTATATCAAACTAAAAAGCTCTCAGATACTTCCACCACAAACGCTCCACATTCTTGAAATTCTATATAAAACCTCTTTCCAGGAATTAAACAATATGCATAGATACATACCTAGCTGAAGCTATAATGCAGTCTACCAATGTAAATTATTCTCAGAAAAAATGTGTACTGTTGTTATTTGCAATTCCTGTCACCCTAGAATCCCTGGTCTGTCTTGAATTCTCGATTATAACTCCCCAAGCTCACAGAAATCCACAAGTGGACATATTACCTCTACTTCCATAAACTTTGACGAGTGCATTATATGTGGCCGATAAAATGCTTAAAAGGTTAAGAGATAGTAAATCCGGTTCCACGACTTTTACAAGTTTTTTTGCTAAAGCATCTGAATCGCAGTTCTCACATTCAGTTTACCTATTTCCTTCCTCTTAACATGTTCCTCATGCCTGTCTCCTCTGGGCTCGAATATTCCTTATAACCAATAATATCAGAAAAGCGGGAAGTATGTGGCGTTGCTGCATTCAAAATCTGCGGCAGGTTATGTTCTCCTTAGTTGCATCATGAAGATTTATATACATTTTCAAGTTCTCAAACTTAGAAGCACGATCCAGAAACCTATATAAGGTCTGCTTTGGTTCAATACACTATACGGATGGCCTCTCGTCCAAAAATAGCATGAGCAAGACAGTGTGGGAAAGTGGTGGTAAAGGAAAACTGCCAAAAACCCATGTGGTTGTCAGGTCGACTTTTGCAATCATGTAAATATCAGAGTTCATTACTTCCGTTTAGAAAGTTACGTCATCGGCCATGCTGGTATCTAAATCCGGATAGACAAATTGAGACGAAGGCAGACAGGGGAGGGCCAACTTTACAAATGAGGCTCATAAGGTCAGGGGAATAGAAGAAAAGGATGGAAGAAGTAAAAAGCTTGAAAAGGGAAAGTTACCGTCTTGGGACATTAAAGGGTAATCCGAGGCCCCTAAATTGACAAACCAATCCCACCCCTCGACCTCCTTTAGCAGGATAGCCACAGCATGCAGGATGCAAGCGATCATCGATGGGCCCTTATCAGTGACCAGGTTTGCATTTTCCATAACCCGTACATTCCTGAACCCTGCAAAGACCGGTTCCGACCTCACGTATCCCGCCAGATCGGCCCGCTCCTGCGCCGGAGCGGCAAGGTCGAGATGCAGCAGGTAGTAGTTGGTGGGGTGGTAAACGGCCTGAAGCAGACGACGGAGCCGGTTGCCGTCCCCGCGGGTGCCGGATATGAAGTAAGCAATCCGCGGGATCTCCGGCGGAGGGTCGGCCGTAGACGTCGCAGCCGCCACCTGGTCGTTTGGGGAGGAAGACGGAAACTTGCGGGTCGCAATGAGGAGGAGGCATAAGGTGAGGATTGGGAGGGCAGAGAAGAGGAGAGGCGAGATCAGCCGCTTGTCTCCGCAGCTGGGTAGGCGGTGCGGCCTCCTCATCCAACCGCGGCAGGTGGTTTTCCGGGATCAATCTTCCAATGCAGTAGAGGCGGAGAGGGTCTTCTTTTGGCGCTTAGTTCTTTCTGGGTTGATAGAGAGCTTCGATAAGTGGGGTTGGCCGAGGGCCCTGGTGCAGAAGACTGGAGTCCGACGAGATTGACAGCAGCTGCCTGTTGCTACTAGCTGGTGGTGGGATGTACTTTTCTAGCGGGAGCTACTAGCTACTGTTGAAGTATAGCTTGTGTTTGCCGGTTAACCGCTAACTCTGCGAGAGATGATAGGTGACCTGCCTAAATATTGACGTTTTCTTTTTTGTTCTTCAGTACGCAGTCAACGAGCGCCTCTATTTACTTATCAAAATATTTAAAAAAATTGCTTCCTTCAGGCCCGTCGTTTGAATTTTATAAACCGCCGTTGCGAGACCATGTATTAAAAAGCGAAACCATATTTTGTAATTTCTTATGTTTGCTCTCTCCAAAAAAATAAAGGACATAATATTGATGCCACGTGAGGGTGGGATATGCATAGTTTGACGTGCACAAAACCACTCTCAAAATAACCCCACATGCTACCGGTTGTACCCTGCTCCCTACTCCCAAACCCCCTCCTTCTTTCACTCTTTCTCTCACGCAGGCCCCACGCCACCTGTCATCCCCTCTCTCTCACACATCTGCCACCTCTCTCTTTTTTCTGACATGCTAGCTCTCTCTCTCCAGCCTACTCTCTCTCTCTCTCTTTGAGAGTTGCCACCACTCTCTCATTCTGTCTCTGCAACTTACCCCCTCTCTCTCTTCCTCTTTGAAATATTAACATAATGCGCCAAATTATGATGGTAATGAAAGAGTTTTGTCGATCAAAAAATTTTGATAGTTTAATAAGAAATAAGCACAAAAATCTCAACATATAATGCATCTAATATTTATGTTAATGTGCCCAATTATAGTGTTAATGTGCCCAATTTTTAGAGTACGCACATAATAGTGAATGAGCACAAATATTAACATAATGTGTCCAACATTTGTAGTTCAACGCCCAATTATGGTGGCAATGCGCCCAAATTTGGTGGTAATGCGTCCAATTTTTAGGGTGTGCACATAACAAGATATAAATACATAAATCTCAATATATTGCGCCCAAATTTGGTGTTATATCGTCTATTATTTGATGTAGTTTGTCTAGTTTATTATTAATGGACACATATATTAATGGACACATATAGACCATTGCACCCAAAAATCGAGTTAAAGTGCCTAAACTGGTGTTAAATCACCCAAAAGTGTTGTCCTAAAGCATTAATAATTTTTGGACATGCGCATATATTTTTAAAACATCTATTGTATGTGCTTACTTTATTAACTAAAGCATCTAAAACAGGTCTTATGGCATCTTACTTATTGTAAATGTGCCTAAATTAATATAAAGTGCATAATATACAGATGAATTTAATGTTATGTGCCTAATTTATAGGCCAAAGCACCCAAAAGTGGTGTTATAGCGCCTATTGTTTGATGTAATGTACCTAGTTTAGTATTAATACACACACATTTTGTAAGTAATTGGCTAAACACCCCTTTACTCATAATGTTAAACAAAAGATCAATGAATAGCAGTGGAATATATAACATTGACTATATTCAATTTCATAAAATGTACATCTTTTTCACCCAATAAGGGTTACATGAAATTATCACAAAAGGATCTAAGATAGAGGGAAACTAAACTATATCAATCTACCTCCAAGAAAAAACTTTAAGAGATGGGTCCATAATGAAAGGATGAACCTGTTATGACCCATAACTAAGTTAACTAATAAGTACCTCGATTAGTGTGAAATACCTTGATTAGTGCTAAGTATTTTGTTAAACAACATGGTTAATCAAGATAAGTTACATTGTGAATCAATAGTTGAGATTGAATCATCTAAGGTAATTAATGTTAATCGCAATGATGATCGTTAAGTTAATTGAGTTGAGTTGAGTACTCACTGTTGCAATTAGTGAATTGACCAGTTGTGACAAGCTAGTTAGCATAATTTTATGCCTTGGGATGGTAGAGGATCTCGTGCTTGAGAGTTTGCAAGAAGAATCGTTTAAATCAGACCCTCAAGGCAAAAGATACAACCTTTTTAGTTTTCTTGGACTTGAGATGCAATTTTCCCATTTATTACTTCTTTAAGTGGGTCGGCCACTTTATAACTTTTATTTCCCTTGTCACGCTTATCTCTTCTCCTGTTCTTCCTACCCGATAGAACAGGAAAAGGCGGCGCCCAAACCAGGAAACGCTCGATCGCAGCAGAGGGGAAAAATAGGTGCGATTGAGGGCGATTCTCGAGCCCTTCACCTCCGACCATCTAGGGCGCCGTCCTCCTCTCTTCTCCTTCCTCCCCTACCTCGCCCAGCTCGCGCCACCCCTGCAGCTGACCAGCTTGAGCCGGCCAGCAGTTGCAGCGCCGCACAGCGGCCTTGTGGCGGCCGGTCAGGGGCCGATTTGCCCGGGAAACATCACCAAACGGCGCCCATGATTCCGTTTTCGAGGTCTAAGCTTACAACCACAACTTCCAATTAGCTTCCTCACCCAATCACGCCCTAGGGTGGCGCTCCATCAAGCAGGCAGCAGCAGCTACTGCAAGATACGATGGCTAAGGCCATCTAGGGCGCAGCCAATACTTCGGAATGATGCCCTTGAGCTCGACCATGACGGTAGAACAGGAATCCGTAGTTTTCAGTACTCGATTGCACTCGTCTTCTTCAACCTGCCGTGCGTGAAGCACCTGCTGGGTGTAGCAGGCTTAATTCCAAGTAATCCAAAGGTAGATGAAGACCAGAAATCGCCCGAAAACTGGCCTCTAGACGCAATTCCGGACGAATCCGGACGGTTCGAAACGCTGTGAGTAGGATTTCATTCATTTATCATTAAATAACTCAGGCGTTTGAATATTTTCTGTTTGGTGCGCAAATTACGCTGATAACAGGCGTTATCAGGCGTAGGGCGGCGTTTGGCGTCGCCCGACTTTTTATTTCATAAACTGCTTCTAGACGCTGTTATATGATTAAATTTAGCATTTGATCAGTGTGGATTGAATTGGTTGATTTATATGGTTCATTTGAAACTCAAATTGCTTATTTGAATGTTGAATTTAGAAATTCATATCTGAAAATGGTATGGTTTGGGTATGAACCCAGACAATAGGGATTTCTGATAAATTATCAGATGTACGATTTCAAAGTTGATATGAATAAATAAAAATATGCAATAAAACCCTAATTGCATATATCTTTTGACGTTAATATGTGTAAATTGATATTTACATGAAATGGCACATTTCTCTGAATTATTACCAGAAATTCTCAAGTATTGTTATTAAATTGTGTTGTGATAGGTAATTAACTCTTAATTGAGTTAAGTGATGCACAAACCAGGATTTGGGTTAATGTGCACGTTTTTCGAGAAATTTAGAGAATTGATAATTGTTGAGTATGATTCTTATATGTGAAGTAAATTTTTTTAAATTGTGCAATAAGATGTTCAAATGCATAAATTCGCTATGTATGTGCCAAATTGAAATAAGTTGGGTTATTTATGCATTTCTAATTTGCCTGAATGCATGGTATGAGAATTTCTCAGAAATTACAATGATTTGAAATATATTGCTCTGTCGGTTTAGAATGACAGTGTATTGTGATTTGATATGAAATCAGTAAATGTGATATTCCTGTTTAAATGTTTATTTGTTAATCAGTTAATAGACTTAGGTGCCCTAACGCCATAGAACCCCTCGTGAGGTCTGCACCTTGGGGTGAAACGACCTACCTAGCGTGTGTCTAGATGGTCGGTGACTCGTGTTCAACAATAATCCGTGCGTGTGTCACGGTGGCACGAGGGCAGAAAGGCAGTGTTCAACAATAATCCGTGCGTGTGTCACGGTGGCACTGGAGTATATGGGGGTTATTCAACAATAATCCGTGCGTGTGTCACGGTGGTAACCCCGACTCTCCGCCTGTGTGCTCAGGTTAAAGGAGGAGTCTAGAGTACACTCTTTTGAGAGTGCAGTGAGGCCGTGTGAGCCTGAGAGTCCTGTAGCAGACCAGGACAGCAGTCAGACTTAGCATTTCCCGGGTGTGTCGCTAAGTCTTGTACGGTGGGACCGTAGCATGAACTTGCTGCGGATCTTTATATGCAGAGTACACTGCATATATTTAGGGCATAATAATAATATGAATAAGTAATCGTGTAGGATCACAGTAAATTTATATAACTGTTTATTTATCTGAGATATCTGTTGATGCTTAGAAATGTGACTAATATCTGTATATCTGCTATGTATTTAGAACTGCCTTGCTTAGATCTGCATTTATGTTTAATTTTAATTTATAAACCTGATGAGTTGTTTAGTGATAGCTAAGTGAAATACTATTCACTGAGCGAGTAGGCTCATACCTCTACTCAAAACATTTTCAGGTTATCATCAGCAGCAGGAAATCAGAAGGATCGATTTATCCTTACGCCTAGTCGATAGAAGGTTCGTAGTTAGTAGTTAGAGGTCTCTTAGTCCTTTCCCCTCGGTCCTTGGGACATGGTGTGGGTGAGAGAGAGTATGCATGGTGAATGTGTAAAAGATGTAAAGTAACTGTTATGTTTTACTTTCTGTTAAACAATGTTACATGTAAACTCTGTTTATGTTCTCTAGCCAGTTTAATTGAAATGCTTTCGCAATAGTTTATTTTGTTTTAGTTTACAGCAATAATCCGGATATCATTACGAGGTTTTTAAAAAAAAAGTTCTGAGTGATTTGTTTATGTAATAATCCCTCCGTCGCGCCCTAATCTCGGGATTAGTAGTCAGTGTGAGATCGGGGTGTGACAGTCTTGGTATCAGAGCTTTGGTTTGAGTACATAGTTACTCAAGGTCAGGGGACGATAAGAGACCAATAGGATTAAGGTTTAGGTGTTTTTCTTCTATCTGTAATTCTTTAACAGGAAGTGTTCTGTTATATTATTGCAGATAGCAGGAAGAGGATCTGGTCACGAGATTCAAGTAATGAGCTAAGATGAGTCGTTAAGAATCATTAAGGTCAAAGAATAAAGTTATAAGTAAGGCGAATAATGAATGTTGAGTTTTAGCTCTGGAAGGTCTGAGTGTTTAGATACCCTGGCCAGGTGTCTGAATACTTAGATTGACCAGTATCAAGCTACTATGTCTGTTCTTCTCTGGATGCCCTGGCCAGGTATGCAGAGGAAGGATAGGCTAGAGAGAAACCCTAGAAATCTTAGGGTTAGGAAACTGGAAATTTATGCAGGAGTAAGAGATTAAATATAGGATGCAATGCAATTTTTGATTTATATTGTTTATTTGATTGAAAAACCATTAAAAATGCCCTTATATGCATAATTTAGATTTTCAGTTTGTAAAGTAAATATGATTCTTTTATGTTGTTGTATGTCACGAAATGATTTATTTATTGTTTAAATTCTTTGTATCAAGTAGACCAAAGGTTATGTTTAAATGAGTTTGCCTTAAGTGGATATTCATTCCACATGTTTGAAATCAATAAGAGTTAGTTAATCCTGAGTAGCTCTTGGCTTCAGGACTACAGGTTCGGCCTGGTCCGGTTGGCAGGATGCGTTACTGGGATCTAATGACTCCTATTAACAGTATAATTAGATTAGACTCCGGATGATTTAGACCTGAATCATAGTGAGAATGTATATACACTGAGATGTTGAAATATAATGGAAAGATTAGAACAGCTAAGAAGTAGCTGAAACTGATATCAGAAGCCTAATGTTGGAGTCTCATTTGTGCAATCCTTAATTTGAAATAAAAGAAAATGATATAAGGTTCAAATTAAATTCAATGATTTGTACTATATGAACTCTAAATATAAGAGTATAGAAAGGATATGAGAAAAGCATGTAAGGGCTAGGACGTAAGAATCAAATTTGGGTTGGATCATGGAATGGAGTAAAATACTTTATGTACTTTAAGGCAAAGGGAAAATAGAAAAAAAAAAAATAAGTTGAACATACAATAAGTACATAGAAATAAAGAGTCTTATGAAAATCATAAGATCAAGACAAGAAACTTAGTAGGATTAAAGGAAATGTTAAAAATGATGACTTGATTAAGGAATGAGAATTACAAGACATAATTGAGAGTATGGTATGCATATCTTTATTATAAAGTTAAATACATTCATACATATTACCTTTGGATTCTAAGTCTCTATAAACTAACAAATTAGTTTTTAAAATAAAGAACAAACACATAACTTAGAAAATGAATGCTTGATATAAAAAAAAAAATTCTCAGTATTTACAATTATACGATCACATTTTCTGAATGATATAGCAGTGTGGTAATTGAATTTTATCTTTTTATTGGTATATCCAATTGATCTCATATTTTTACTGTGCTTGAAAAATACAATTTTAGACACTCTATTAATTTGGCGTAATTTTTGGATGACTTTTGATCTCTACAGTAAGGTGTCGGTCGAATTGCAACTCGACCGAATCTGCTGCAGACTGCTATATAGCAGCGTACTGTTTGATTTTTAATTAATTAATGGTAACTTAAAATGATCTCAAATTTTTACTGGAGGTCTAAAACTTTATTAGGCACAACATATAAAATTTTCAGAATTTTTGGAGTTTCTGTTTACAGTTTAATAAACGAATTACAGAAACTATTATAAAAACTGAATTTTCAGCTATATGTAATTAAAGTTGAGTATTGGATTAATATGTTGTTGATCCAAGCAAATCAATTTGATCTATATGATCGACCACACACATACAATAATGCTATGATATTGATTTAGACCAAAACCCTAGGATGATTAGGGTTGAAGTAGTTTAAAGGATATCATTAGTGATGTAACCTTGTATACCAATATCTTTGTTAAATAAAGATCTTGAGATTTGTTCTATGAAAAGTAAACTGGCTTTGATAACGATCTAGGGTTTTGAAGAAGATAACCTGATCGGTACATGAACAACATGAGATGATTTAGAGGAATGAGTAAGACATAAACCTAAAATGTAACAATAAATAAGTAACATAGAAAGCGGAATATTATCCGATTATGATCTAAAGATAGCTGATGTAGTCCATGTTTTAAAGATATGGTGTCACTATCTTTATGATGTGACAATAGATTATCACCCTAGTAAAGAGAATGTGGTGGATGATGCTTTCAGTAGAAAGTCAAGTTCAACAGTTAATGCGTTTTCTACGACAGGTTTCAATCGAGACCTGTTAGTAAAAATGTGGGAGTTGAACCTAGATTTAGGGATGACAGCACAGAGTGATTTGATTGTACAGATGTAAGTTAAGCTTACTTCTTATGATCAGATCAAGGAACTACAATAGGGTGATAGTGAGTTAAACCAGACTATGCATGACGTGATAGAAGGAAAAGAGATTAGAGTTTAAGTTTTTAAATGATAATATGTTGATTTAGCGTGACATGTTGTGTGTATCTCGAGATGGAGTAAAATTCTTTTAAGGGGAAAAGCCTAAAAGAAAAGATTCTTATAGAAATGTATGTATTGATGTACGCTACGCTTTCAGGAAAACACTAAGATGTATATGAATTCCAAGAAGTTGAAATGGATGGTCAGATATGCAGAAGGATGTAGCTAGGTATGTGGTTAAAAGTAGTGTGTATCAGTAGGTTAGGGCTGAACCCTAAAAATCTATAGTTACCTTGTAATCTTTTTCTATGCCCGAATGGGAATGGGAATTTATCACAATGGATTTTGTGGTAAGATTACCCAGGACACCTAGAGGTTGTGATTTGATATGAATGATTGTGGATAGACTAATTTAGTCTGCTCACTTTCTTCATATTAAGTCAACCTTTGATGTCTTGATATATGACCAAGATATACATGGATGAAATAGTTAGATTGCCTGGTAATCCAGTTTCAATCATATCTTATTGAGATCCTAAGTTCACATCTAGGTTGTGGAAACAATTGCATCGTGCTTCGGGCACAAAGATAAGATTCAGTACAACCTTTTTACCCGCATACGGATGGTCAGTCTGAGAGAACCATTCAGACTCTTAAGGACATACTGAGAGCATATGTTATGCGTCTCAGTGAAAGTTGGGAAGAACATTTAAGTCTTATAGAGTTTGCTTAGTGTGAATGTTGAGTTTAGAAATACACAACTGATAATGGTACGGTTAGAGAATGAACCCAGGAAATACAGTTTTGGTAAATCATTAGATATATGATTCCAAGATAGTAAGACAGTATTAAAATATATAAATAAACCTAAATACCTGCTTCCTGTTATGTTAATGTGTGTGACTTGACTTTTTACATGAATTGGTACTTTTCATGGAAATATCATTAGAAATTCTCAAGTACTATTAAATACTTATGTGATGATACGTAAATAACTCTTAATTGAGTTATGTGGTGCATAAACCAGGAATTTGGTTAATATGCACGTTCTTCGAGAAAATTTAAGTAATTGAAAAATAGTACAGATGGTTTGTTATATGTGAAGTAAATGACTTCTATTGATGTAATAAGATGTTCAATTACATGAATCCGATATGTATGTGCCAAAATTGATTGAGTTTGGAATATTTATGAATTTTTAATCTGTCTGCATGCCTGATATAAACATTACTCAGTAATTACAATGATTTTGAATATACTGTTCTGTCAGTTCTAGAATGATACCGTATTTTGATTTGAACTGCAATCAAACAAATGAGATAATGGAAACCCTAAGAGTAGGGTGTTGCCATGTGATCAATAATTGAGAAAACCCTAAGAGTAGGGTGTTGGCATGTGATGAATGAACAATGCAAATGAAACCCTAAGGATAGGGTGTACGATGAATCAAGTATTTTGATATCAATTTGCAGTATGATATGTAGCGATAATTTTAACAGTTATATTGCATGATTTTAATTTAGCACCAGATTGACATGTATTCTGTTTATTTAAGAATTTAGTTTGTCTGCATGAATAGTATGATAATTTCTTAGTAGTTATCATAAAATGAGATACTGCTATAACAGTTCTGGAAAGACAATGTTTTGTGGGTTGATCTGGAATCAGATCAGATGTGTCCTAGGTTAAGGGACCTATACAGATGATTGATCAGTGGATCAAGAAACTCAAGAGTTGAGAAATCTTAACCTAGAGAAAGGCACATGGAAACACGAGTCAGGAGTGAATGACAAGTTTTCTTTTCTCTTTTAGGAATTTCGGGACGAAATTCTTATAAGGGAGGGAGATTGTTATGACCCATAACTAAGTTAACTAATAAGTACCTCGATTAGTGTGAAATACCTTGATTAGTGCTAAGTATTTTGTTAAACAACATGGTTAATCAAGATAAGTTACATTGTGAATCAATAGTTGAGATTGAATCATCTAAGGTAATTAATGTTAATCGCAATGATGATCGTTAAGTTAATTGAGTTGAGTTGAGTACTCACTGTTGCAATTAGTGAATTGACCAGTTGTGCCAAGCTAGTTAGCATAATTTTATGCCTTGGGATGGTAGAGGATCTCGTGCTTGAGAGTTTGCAAGAAGAATCGTTTAAATCAGACCCTCAAGGCAAAAGATACAACCTTTTTAGTTTTCTTGGACTTGAGATGCAATTTTCCCATTTATTACTTCTTTAAGTGGGTCGGCCACTTTATAACTTTTATTTCCCTTGTCACGCTTATCTCTTCTCCTGTTCTTCCTACCCGATAGAACAGGAAAAGGCGGCGCCCAAACCAGGAAACGCTCGATCGCAGCAGAGGGGAAAAATAGGTGCGATTGAGGGCGATTCTCGAGCCCTTCACCTCCGACCATCTAGGGCGCCGTCCTCCTCTCTTCTCCTTCCTCCCCTACCTCGCCCAGCTCGCGCCACCCCTGCAGCTGACCAGCTTGAGCCGGCCAGCAGTTGCAGCGCCGCACAGCGGCCTTGTGGCGGCCGGTCAGGGGCCGATTTGCCCGGGAAACATCACCAAACGGCGCCCATGATTCCGTTTTCGAGGTCTAAGCTTACAACCACAACTTCCAATTAGCTTCCTCACCCAATCACGCCCTAGGGTGGCGCTCCATCAAGCAGGCAGCAGCAGCTACTGCAAGATACGATGGCTAAGGCCATCTAGGGCGCAACCAATACTTCGGAATGATGCCCTTGAGCTCGACCATGACGGTAGAACAGGAATCCGTAGTTTTCAGTACTCGATTGCACTCGTCTTCTTCAACCTGCCGTGCGTGAAGCACCTGCTGGGTGTAGCAGGCTTAATTCCAAGTAATCCAAAGGTAGATGAAGACCAGAAATCGCCCGAAAACTGGCCTCTAGACGCAATTCCGGACGAATCCGGACGGTTCGAAACGCTGTGAGTAGGATTTCATTCATTTATCATTAAATAACTCAGGCGTTTGAATATTTTCTGTTTGGTGCGCAAATTACGCTGATAACAGGCGTTATCAGGCGTAGGGCGGCGTTTGGCGTCGCCCGACTTTTTATTTCATAAACTGCTTCTAGACGCTGTTATATGATTAAATTTAGCATTTGATCAGTGTGGATTGAATTGGTTGATTTATATGGTTCATTTGAAACTCAAATTGCTTATTTGAATGTTGAATTTAGAAATTCATATCTGAAAATGGTATGGTTTGGGTATGAACCCAGACAATAGGGATTTCTGATAAATTATCAGATGTACGATTTCAAAGTTGATATGAATAAATAAAAATATGCAATAAAACCCTAATTGCATATATCTTTTGACGTTAATATGTGTAAATTGATATTTACATGAAATGGCACATTTCTCTGAATTATTACCAGAAATTCTCAAGTATTGTTATTAAATTGTGTTGTGATAGGTAATTAACTCTTAATTGAGTTAAGTGATGCACAAACCAGGATTTGGGTTAATGTGCACGTTTTTCGAGAAATTTAGAGAATTGATAATTGTTGAGTATGATTCTTATATGTGAAGTAAATTTTTTTAAATTGTGCAATAAGATGTTCAAATGCGTAAATTCGCTATGTATGTGCCAAATTGAAATAAGTTGGGTTATTTATGCATTTCTAATTTGCCTGAATGCATGGTATGAGAATTTCTCAGAAATTACAATGATTTGAAATATATTGCTATGTCAGTTTAGAATGACAGTGTATTGTGATTTGATATGAAATCAGTAAATGTGATATTCCTGTTTAAATGTTTATTTGTTAATCAGTTAATAGACTTAGGTGCCCTAACGCCGTAGAACCCCTCGTGAGGTCTGCACCTTGGGGTGAAACGACCTACCTAGCGTGTGTCTAGATGGTCGGTGACTCGTGTTCAACAATAATCCGTGCGTGTGTCACGGTGGCACGAGGGCAGAAAGGCAGTGTTCAACAATAATCCGTGCGTGTGTCACGGTGGCACTGGAGTATATGGGGGTTATTCAACAATAATCCGTGCGTGTGTCACGGTGGTAACCCCGACTCTCCGCCTGTGTGCTCAGGTTAAAGGAGGAGTCTAGAGTACACTCTTTTGAGAGTGCAGTGAGGTCGTGTGAGCCTGAGAGTCCTGTAGCAGACCAGGACAGCAGTCAGACTTAGCATTTCCCGGGTGTGTCGCTAAGTCTTGTACGGTGGGACCGTAGCATGAACTTGCTGCGGATCTTTATATGCAGAGTACACTGCATATATTTAGGGCATAATAATAATATGAATAAGTAATCGTGTAGGATCACAGTAAATTTATATAACTGTTTATTTATCTGAGATATCTGTTGATGCTTAGAAATGTGACTAATATCTGTATATCTGCTATGTATTTAGAACTGCCTTGCTTAGATCTGCATTTATGTTTAATTTTAATTTATAAACCTGATGAGTTGTTTAGTGATAGCTAAGTGAAATACTATTCACTGAGCGAGTAGGCTCATACCTCTACTCAAAACATTTTCAGGTTATCATCAGCAGCAGGAAATCAGAAGGATCGATTTATCCTTACGCCTAGTCGATAGAAGGTTCGTAGTTAGTAGTTAGAGGTCTCTTAGTCCTTTCCCCTCGGTCCTTGGGACATGGTGCGGGTGAGAGAGAGTATGCATGGTGAATGTGTAAAAGATGTAAAGTAACTGTTATGTTTTACTTTCTGTTAAACAATGTTACATGTAAACTCTGTTTATGTTCTCTAGCCAGTTTAATTGAAATGCTTCCGCAATAGTTTATTTTGTTTTAGTTTACAGCAATAATCCGGATATCATTACGAGGTTTTTAAAAAAAAAAGTTCTGAGTGATTTGTTTATGTAATAATCCCTCCGTCGCGCCCTAATCTCGGGATTAGTAGTCAGTGTGAGATCGGGGTGTGACAGAACCCCTTATTCCTAATCTTAGGCTGGCCCACCATGCTCCTATTGCGCACTTTGATCCTAAATCTGGGTGGTTGTGATTACCCAGCAAAAGGAGAAATAAAGTATAACAAAATATAAATATGGAGTAATGATTCGACTATGCTAAAGAGAGTCAGGAGTATGAGGCTTTTAACAAATAAGAATTCTGCCAATTCAAATAATAATAAAGTTGCATGCATAAATATCAATATGACTACAATAACTAAAGTAGGGTTGAGGCACCTACCTAACCTCAACCAATAGGTGAGGGAGAGTAACACATTCTCAAACACCTAAACTATATATAAAAGTGGGGAGAGTAAACACATTCCCATGGACGAAATAACACGTCCAAGTATGGGTGATTGTACATAACTACACTACATTAGCTATGCAGTCAATAATTCATCATGCTATAAAAAGAGTCATAAGGCAAATTAAATAAACAAAATATTACAGAGGGTTCAAACCCTGAGAAATAATTGCAAAAAATGTGCCAAAAGAAGATAATAAAAAAGATCAAAGGCTAAGCATATGCCTAGTTAGGAATATTAGGGTTGGATTATGAAATACCCAATTGAACGGTGAAGAAATGCGCATAAACACATACACATACCTTATTTTAGAGTCATAGTCATCACTTTCACCAACTAGCTTGTATCTTACACCACTTTATCCTAATTACAAATTATATCACATGTATTAGGGTTTTGTAAAATGTAAAGTGCCAGAAACCCTAATGTAAGACTTTCTAAGAAAACCTTCGATTAGGACTCAAAACATAGACCATTCGACCAGTTAGATTCTCTTGATTAAGAAAACATATTTATTTATTAAATTTGGAGTTAAAATGAATTAGCTACAACTTTTAGGGCTTATTATATATATATATAGGGTGTTCATTCGTTGGCCGCACGGGTAGCCTGGATTTTCGCTACCCGGCAGCTAAAAAAGTAACTCTCATGGCCAAAAAAGTAACTTTGCTGTCAAAAAAGTAACTATGATGAACAGAAAGTAACTACACGAATAAAAGAGTAACTCTGTACAAAATATACAGCATATATATATAAGGACGGGTTTTTTTTATTTTGGAGGGGCAAATGATATTTTTTTGGCTAAAATTTTTTGGAGAGCTAGAAAAAATAGTCCTCTACAATTGCGGAATTTGTTTTTTGAAAAAAAAGTGGTCGGAAGGGTGGACGGGTAGCTACCCGCGCGGGCAATAAAGATGGCCCATATATATATATATATATATATATATATATATATATATATATATATATAATGGTGTTTATAATAAACACTGAAACGTAGATGCAAAATATGACCTATAAACTTTGGTGTCGGAAGCACCACCATCCTAAGCTCCGACCATGAGAAATAGGACATGAATTTTCAATTTCAAAACTACTGAGAAGCAGGGTATCCAAGTGCCATAAGGGTCGAGAAACCAACAGTGGAGAAAGGTGGAGCTAAAACCAAGGTTTTCGCATCAAAAGGGCCACTCGAGGACCATGACGGTGTACGTCAGTAAGGTTTACAAGTCTAGCTATAGGATACGGCGTTTGGGAGCACCTGGAGGGAAAATGGTAATACAGACAAAAGGAAGAAGGGTTATGAGAGCTTACTTGGCAATTAATTGCGCCCACGATGGTGGCAAGGACGACGGAGAAGAGATGACCTCCAAAGGGCAAAAGCGAGTAGGTCTGTGGTCTTTAGGGTGTGAGAGGTGAAATTGGGAGAAGAGGAGAGACGCCTGAGGTTCAGTAGTGCTATTGGGTTCCTTATATAGGCCAGATGTGAGCTACAGATCCCTCTGCAACTCAGGGTGGAGATGAGAGGGAAAGCCCTAAATGGGCGTTTCGTCAAACTAGCAACTTAGATGATGAGTTATAGTTTGTTAGAAATGAGAGAGTGAACTAGATTCAATGGTGATAGAAATTCACAAAACGGTGGTGAAATGAGAGAGAGAGAGTTCGGGGATCAAAGCCTGTGAAATTGCCATGAAATGGCTACTGGTCGCAAGGTTAGAGATGATGATCCGTCCATTGGATCAAAGACAGATCTGGTGCACCGCATCTCAACTATTAGATCATATGCAGGAGGGAAAAATAACACGTAACATTAATAAATAGCCAAACTATATGTTAAATGTGTCCATTAATGAAATCAAACTCAAAACATAGCCAAACTATATTCAAAACTCATTTAATTGATTTAGATGATCAAATAAAGTCATCACGACTCCAAATTTGGACCATAGGCTAATATCAATATCTAGAATAATGTTATACACTTATATTTTCGTTTTACACAATCTTTGACCCATAACCACTATATTGGCTATTAATATATACATTAAAGCATTAAAAGGCTGAATTAATAAGAAAAGACTATCTAATTAAATATTTGAGTAGAAATTCAAGATATACATCATATAATAACTTTAAGAGTCATTACTCACCTCAATATTCTCTTTTATGATTTTATTGCTACATAGGAGGAGAGAGAAAGGAAAGGAGGTATATTATTCATATTAATTGACTCAAAACTAAATTATCTTTTATTTTCTCATCCCAAAAGGTCATAGAAACTCTAAATTAATGTAATATATTGGTTATCTCTTATTAGTGGTCCTTTTGCATTTTAGACTATAATAAAAATACTAATTGAGGTATTTGTGCATAAACTCATGTGTTAGTATAAATGTGAAACAAATATATTCCAAATCACTAAATATTACTCAATTTCAACATTGAGGACAAATGGTTAGAAAAGATAAGAATATTTAAGAAAAAGGCCAAAAAGGATATAAAGGAAAGGAAAATCTTGAAGAGGGTTTAAATTGCAAATAAACCCAAGTTCTGGTTTTTACACATGTATTGTCGTAGTTGGACGTAATATACTGTTATCTGTGTAATTTATAGGCCAACAGCCTAAAAATGGGGTTAAAGCGCCTAAAAGTTGTGTTAAAGAACCCAAAAGTGTTGCGCTAAAGTATTAACAATTTTGGGACATGTGCATATTTTTTTGCTGAAGCATCTATTATATGTTCCAACTTTATTGGCTAAAGCATCCAAAATAGATGGTATAGCTCTTAAGTTATTGTAAATGTGCATATATTAATGTAAAGTGTATAATATACAAATGGATGCAATGTTACATGCCTAATTTATAGGCCAAAGCGCCCAAAGTGGTGTTACAGAGCCTATTATTTGATGTATTGCACCTAGTTTTGTATTAATAAACACACACTTATTATCGTAGTTGAGCATAATTTACTGTTATGCACCTAATTTATAGGTCCATGTGCTTAAAATGGGGTTAAAGTGGCTAAAGGTCAGTTAAAGTGCCTATAATTTGGGATTAATGTGTCTACTTGTCAGTGTAATGCCTATTTGGCATCGCCATCATCATCATCATCATCATTGTCGTCATCATCATCATCATTAATAACATCATCGTAATGATCATCATTGTCGTCATCATCGTCATAATCATCATCATCACCATCACCACCACCACTACTATCATCATCGTCATCATACCCACATATTAATTTTGTGTGTTGTATTATTCCTTTTCCAAAACATGTTGATATTGGTCTTATTGGATTAAAATTTTGGTAAAGAATATACTGGTTTTTATTTCAACAAAAAATACATCACAGATTAAAAGTTATAAGCAAAATAAATTTCTCTTTCTTCTTTTTTCTTATTGTTATATACTCATTTTTATATTACATGTCATTTTTCTCAAAGTATATTGCTATTAGGCTTGATATATTGTATTTTTTTGTAATGAATCTAATGATTTTTGTTTTTCCAAAAAACACATTACAGATAGAAGAGCACAATAAATTTCTCTCTCATATTTTTTTTCTTTTTGTTGTCCTTTCTATACCCATGCCACGTGGCTAGAAAAAAATGAATTAGGGCCCAACCAGAAGAAACCACTCTATCCGAGCAGAACGTCACCCATCCCCTTGTGTCTACCCCATGTTAAAGGGGAGAGTGTGTCAGGATAGGACTTTCAAAAAACAAAATGAATAAAGCAAGAGAGAGAGAGAGAGAAAGAGTTTTGAATAGATGTATGGGAGGGAGAGTCGCATAGTGGCTCCTCTGTAGCCCTTTAGTGCTAAAAGTGAGTCCTCCATAATATTGTTTACTTTATTAAGTGAAATCTCTTTTCCATCCCAACTCATACAGATCTCCATTGCCACTAATCTATTTCGGTTATAACGACCTACGATGTGAGTTACGACCTCATGCATAAAAGTAAATCGAACATTATACATAAACTTTCTCTTATGCTATTCCAAATATTGTGTAGATTCACATCTCATGTTGATAGGGTAGCTCTTGCCTTTGTCATCACCATTTTTTGACTAGCATTTTGGGTGTTGCATCAAAAGTTAATCTTTGTATTGAGTGTGTACCGTTGTGAGTGTTGTGAAAACTGACATTGATGTGCCCTCTCATGTTGTTAGGAACTCACCACCTTTTTTAGTTGTAGGTCTATGAAGGCTTTCACAGTATCAGGGTTGTCTTTGCACTACAAGCCACCTCAAGGGCATTTGGCATTGTGTCTCTCAGAGCTGCATAAGGGACTCTCTTCACACTTCAACATACTTTGGCAATGTATGATTGATCCTAGGCACTAAATCTTTCCTTCCCATTGCACTTCTTTTCACCATATGTTGCCTCTTTGTATGCTTACCTATATAAAGGGATTTTTCTGTTAGTGGCCACTTTAATGGCTCAACTTCATGGTCATTTTCACTAGTACAAATTTCATGTATGGTGCCATGAGGGTCAGCTTAGTTTTTAACTTAAAAGACGACATTACAACGTAAGATGACAGCTTACACTGCTATTGGTCATTGGCAGTCAACGGGTTTAAAATGCATGCATTGTTAGTTGTAGTGTCTTCTTTTTTTAATTAAGGGAACTGAATTGCAATTCATAGAATTGTATTTTGAAAATAAAACAACGCTACAATGTTGTCAATAAAAAGAACATGTAAATTGCTTTGCATCAATTTCTTTTAAAGAATTGAAGCATGTCCCCACTAAACATCGAGTGAGATATGATTTTCCTCTGTAAGGAGAAATATCTGAGAAGGGATCCACTCCTTAATCAATCAAATAAATAGAATAATTACATTGTCAAACACCAATATAATTTTTTGTATGGGGATATGATTCAATATTTCAGTTTACAGTGTTAAAAACACAAAAGATAGTAGTGGAGGGCAATATTTTAAATTATATAAGTTTATAAAATTACAAGGTTGATGCTCATATGGTGAATTCATAAAGTACAATCTATATACTAATCATGGATGAGAAGGGTAAACCAACTACATTAATTCTATCTTCCAAGGAGCGTCCACCATACATGTGTATGTCCTGGTCAACTTAGTCAATCCTTGTGATGTCCACTTTATCTAAGGGGTTAGAAGCAAAACTTACAAAAGAATAAAAGGTGGAAATTTATTAATAGATTCTAGTATGTGGAGATAATTATATAATAAAATGACAAAATTTTGTTAAGACTCTCACTCAAAGAGAGGTATGGAATCATCCAAGTGGATGTCAAGAGAAACTATTCTAGATGCAAAAGATTTAACTGACATCTTGACATATATGAAGTATGCCACAAAAGAAATCACAAAATGATTATGGCACACAACCCATCAACTTAATCAATCATTTAGCAGGTGAGATAAACACAATACTAGTGAAAATATAAAGAAAATGGTGGTTAGGACACATAACCAAGATTTTGATAGAGAATGGCAATATCCAAACTCTAAAAAAATCACAATGGGCACATAACCATGATCCTAATAACAATATGGGAATGCACCCAAGGTATGGGGCACACAACCTCCATCCTTAAATTTTAAAATGGGCACATAACCCAAAAAATAAACTACAACTGAAGTATTTGTGGTTTCTAATAATATTAAATCAACAAGCATGCAATAAGACAGAGACAAGTGAGAGTTTATATACAATATGGATTCAATAAGTTTTACATCATAAAAATGGAGCATATAAGTCTCCTAAGCTTTGGGGGATAAAAAAATATAAGTCTCCTGTCACAAAAGTAGAACAGATAAGGGCTTTGTTACACCCATATTCCACAATCACTAATAGATCATGAAATTAGGGCATAACCTGAGTTCAAGAAAACTAAACACCGCTCTTAACCCTTTTTTCCCTTTCCGAAAATTGAGCCATATATGAAACACAACCACATGAAATAACATGTATAAGAAACAAAACATTTATTCTTTGATCTGATTACAAATATAATACATTAGTTAAGTTATCTATACTATCTTTTAAGATTTAATGATTGTTGGCTTGACTATTAAATACACACATTGTCATGATCAAACATTATTACAACTTCATTTGTAAACAACTCTTTGAACTTCTAAACAAGGACCTAGAGTGCCAAGGACTGACTTTGGACTTCTCTAGCATATGACTTGTGGCAGGACTTCTATTATACTTTAGATATCCATATGTTAAGGGTGTACCTAATAATTTTGTGAGTTGAGGGATGAGCTACTCGCACAATGAATGAGTACTTCAATGAAATAGTTTTTAGTACTAAAATAGTCAAAAGTATAATCTTGAGCATCTGATCTTAAAGTAGAACAATAACAAACTATAAAGGAACAAGTCATTCAGAAACATATAAATGAAAGGATTTCTCTAGTTATTTATAAGGAGTAAATCAATATCTGAACATACTTGATTAATCTAAAAGAGAACTAGTCATTCAAAAACATACAAATTGTAGATGACTTCATATAACCACAAAGAGTAAACCATAACTTAACACATTTTTTTAATATGGTATTCATCTTCTTATGCCTTGAATCCACATTAAGTGTACCACAACATGTGAACGCATCATAGCAAGCTAGGATCTCATTGTACAAGACTTAGAATAGACCCGAGACTCTAAGTCTACTAACTATCTACCTGGTCTGCAAAGTGCCTTGCCACATCTGGCCTCGATAGCTAAACAACTAGCTAGTAAAACTAGACTCCTCTAAACATAGGTACGCATGCAGGTGGAGAGTCAAAAGTATTATGGCTAAAACTATCTGTCCTAGTGGTTGCGCAAGGGCTGACTCACTGAGTAGTAATTGAATTGGGTACCACCAAGATCTTCGGTAAAAGTTGGGTACCTCACTGAAATAATACTGAAATTGGTATCACTTGGATCTTCGATTAATGTTGGGTACCACTTGGTGATTCCATAATCTCTGGTTAATGTTGGATACCCCTACTATAAATCAAGAGGTCATCTAGACTGGGATCAACCCCTCATGCCCCAATAGCTCGATCCATCTTCCTCTCTTGGAGACTGCCAATTGGTAAGTTGTTTTCTCCATTATAGTGCAGACCTCCCCATGGAATCTATAGGTGTGTAGGGATTATAATGTCTAATTCACTCTTTAATTTCACTATACAATCATAAAATCAACATTTTTTTAGTGTAACAAGCGTGCCTCTTTTTTCCTTTTTCTATTAGGTATACGGGTTCATATAAGGGGGTATAGGAAGGGACCTATATAGTATATAGAGGGAAAGGAAGCGGTACATAGGGAAAAAATACTACTAGTATCCGTCTAAACCTCTATAAAGACAAAAACATCAATGAATAACAAAAAGACAGCATCCACACAGCCACCATCAAGATGGTTAAGAAGAACCAAAGCATCTAAGTCCAGGTAGCTCTCCATTTGATCAAGGATGCCTCATAGATGAGAGGGAGTTTAGTGTAGGCATGATCAATATCATGAAGACTCAAACATCATCTAGCTCTAATAGCACAACAACGGAAACGACAAAGGATCATCATAACATATCAGAGAAAAACTAAATCACCAGAATCCAGACACTTAAACATGCATGCCAGAAGAGAATAGATGCATCACAAACTCTAAAAGCACAACAACAGAAAGCAGAGTCAGAAAGACTCAAGCCAACAACCAAATCTATAAATAGGATATTTAGGACATCAATATCTAAGAAGCCTTGTAGCTATTGAATATGTAGAGAGGAAGTACCAAACCCCAACATCTATGAGCAGAAACCTCAAAGAACAGAGTAAAAGGAAGAGCCACCATCAAGTAGGTTAAGAATAACCAAAGAATCTAAGTCCATATAGCTCTTCATTTGATCAAGGATGCCTAAGAGAGGAGAGCATGTTTAGTCTAGGCATGATCAGTATCCAGAAGACTCAAACATCATCCAACTCCAATAGCATAGCAACCAATGTGGAAGAGGATCATCATAACATATCATAGAAAAATTGAATTACTAGAATCCAGACATAGCATCACTTAAATGTGCATATTAGAAGAGAATAGATGCATCAAAAACTCCAAAAGAACAATAATAGAAAGCATAGTAAAAAAGACTTGAGACAACAAGCAATTCTATAAGTCGGATATTCAAAATATCAACATATAAGAAGCTTCTTAGCTACTGAAGACATAGAGAGGAAGTACCAAATCCCAACATATATGAGCAGAAACCTCAAAGAACAAAACAAAAGGAATAGGCTCATCCATAGCAAGATATAAAAGGATAAACCCCCAAAAGGACTTCAAAATAATAAATTTGAAAATCCTTCAAATTTTGGGATGATAAGCCTGAGCTATCAATTTCTCTATCTCTGAAAATGACATTATTCCTTTGAATCAAAATCTGATAAAGAATGAAACAATCCAAAATTTTCCTTTCTCCATTATAATTTAAGAAATCTTCAAATGAATTAGGATTACTACCTCTATAATTAGGATAACAATGACTCCAGATCCTCTCAGCAAAGTTGCAGAAAAAGAAGAGACAGTTGAGACTCTCATAACTAATTCTACAGAGTAAACATTTGGATGTAATATGGAGTCCAAATCTCCTTAGAACATCATGAGTAGGAATTTTGTGCAAGAAGCACTTCCAAAGAAACAAAACAATTTTTTTGGGATATTAGCTGACCACAGCCATTCAGACCAAGGAACTTCATTATGATGGAGTTTGTAGACCTCCTATGTTTCCTTGAGCTTCACATTGTTTTCCCCTTTAAACAAGATACGATCATGGATCTGAGCAGGTGGAGTAAGGAACTTAAGAACATCTTGAGCAAAATTGTTGCCTCTAATATCTAGAAAAAACTAAGTACCATTGCTTGTGATATCAGGGACCCTCCTTGAACCACATATCCCATATCTTAGCATAACCTGATTGCCAAGAATACTGAGTAGAGTTTTCTTTCCTGGGAACCAAGGGTCTCTCTAGAGCAAAAACTTATCCCCAAACCCAACAATGAAATCAACCACATCAAGAAGACAAGAATGCATATTTAGAAGTTTCTTATAGAGCCAAGAACTATTAGATTTGATACGAGCTGAAAAAATTGAGTCAAAAATAAGATACTTTTCATTCATCCATTTTACCCAGAGAGATTCCTTCTTAGAAGCAATATCCCAAAGGTTTTTCATAAGACCAGCCTTGGACCATTCCACTATATGCCTAATGCCAAGGCCTCCCACCTTCTTAAGGAGACAAACTTGATCCTAAGAGACCAAGTGAATGTGCTTCCTATTCTCCCAATCACCACACAAAAAAGACTTGAAAATGTGCTCAAGTTCTTTAATAATAGTTTTAGGAAGAGGGAAAGCAGTTGACCAAAATAAATGGTAAGTAGCAAGAGTTGAATTAATTAGTTCAAATGACCAACCATAGATAGAAGTTTACCTTTCCATGAGTTAAGCTTAGTGTTAACCTTGTAGATGATAGGTAAACACATCTCTCTAGTAAGTCCCTCAAAAAATAAAGGTAGTCCCAAATACCTCATAAGTAAAGACTCCACATCAATACCCAAAATTTCAAAAATATGATTATTCTTTTGACAATATTTGCTAAGAAATAAACTATTTTTTGTTATGGCTGATGTTGAAACTAGTCATTTCCCCAAAATCAGATAAGATTTTCACAATGCTACTAGCATTAGACTCATCTGATTTAGAAAAGATGAGGAGGTCATATGCAAATATTATATGTGAAACCCCAAAATATGGAGAAGATTTAATAGGGCTCAAAAGATCATTTCCCACAACACTATTCATCATAACACAAACAAGAGATTGCCAAAGGTCAGTTCTAACACTATTAGAGTTATCACCATAAATGACAGATAAATGAAAAGTGTTACCATCAAACATCACATTGCAATGAAGAATTTGAGAAGTTGTAAGAAATCTATCAATTTTGATCGAGACATCCCTCCACATAACAATAATTCTCACATAAGAATAGAACTCTGAGTTAGAAAGATACATTACATCTCTCCAAACAACATTCACAAGAGTATCAACGCTCTTATCCTGACATCTAGCCTCAACAAGGATACAAGTATCTAGATTTATTCTTCTTATTTTGTCTTGGACATGTTTAAGCTTGATACCTACTCCTCTAACATTCCAAGGCATAATGGACATAGGTTTAACCATTTGGATTAATGGCCTCTTGGCCAACTTTACTTTTTTGCCCTCATCAGAAAAAGATAGAGCAGAAGATTGTGTTGGTAAGAAATTAATATGAGTAAAAGAAACAGAAGAATCTTTAGGAATATGATTAGGTGGTGACTTGAACTTAGCTTTACCAAAGCCACGATAGGGATCCCCTTGAAAATCATTACTCAGTAGTGTGACAGGAACATACTTCTTACATGAAGAAGATGAGACAATAGTCACCACCTGGTTTTCAATCACTTGGATAGAATTGTTTCTCATATTTTCACTAACTACAATAATATCCACATCCTTGGCCTATCGGGGGTTCTCAATCTAGACCATCTTCTTTCTCTTAACACCAATCTCCATAGGAACAATGATATTCAATGAACATAGAAAATCTTCATGACCAAAGAACCCACAATGTTTACAACAATGCAGAACCCATTCATATTCAAAGGTTAATAGATTTTCAATTCCATCATCACTTACAATAGGGAGACTCTTTGGAAAGATCTGATCAATATAAATCAAAATTTGCATCCTCATAAACTCAAGTCTGTCATAGGAAGTAGTCAATTGATCCACCTTAATTGGTTTCCCAAGGAACGAGCCAATAATGTTGTACATCTCATCATCCCATAGCTCAAGAGGAAGCCCAAAAACCTTCACCCATATAGGAAATTCAGACAAACTCAATTTCTCCAGTGATTCCCCTCTCTCCCATCTCTTCAAAATAAGAGGTCAGGCTGCCACGAACCAAGGTCCATCTTTCAGGGCAATAGAAAGGTCTTCTTCAGAAGAGAAGTTGATAAGTAACAAGTCATTGCCTCTGGATCTAACCTCAAATATCTCCTTAACAACCCAGATCATTTTTAGATGTAAAACCAACATTTTCTAATGCACTTTCAGTCAAATGGCATAACCAACAAGAGTCTTACTCCATCTTTCTGTGTTCCTCTCCACAATCTTACTTGTGAAACCAACGTTTTCCAATGCACTTTCTGTGACGACCGTCTCGTGAAAACAAGATTAACTAATGCGGAAGCGTTCACTAAGCAGCGGATTATAGAAAATCACTAAAAATTTAAAACCTTTTTCAACGAGAACCAATGTATTACATTTACATCATGGTTCATAAGTATATATCTTATACCATCTCTTCTCGAGGGTTACAACATCAACTGCCTTGTTAAAAGCTAAACATAGACAGCATAATAACCTCAAGGCGTCAAGCCAAAATCTCAAAACGATAAATTAAAAGCACTAAGTACTAACTCTGAGGACCTGAGAGTACAGAGACGACACATAGGACTTCTATCTACCAAACACGATAGACACCACACTCAACCTGAGTTGTCACTGCTGTCCTTGTAGCTGCTGATGTTCTTCATCCGAAAGATATTATCAGTCTCTTTCACACTCGTCCACCTAAAAAATGTTGGTTCTCACGGGGGTGAGACAATTGAAAATTGCCCCAGCGAGAGATATAACTCTCCGCCAGAAACATCATTATTGTAGTTTAATTAATATAAAACTGAGCAGAGGATAAGCAGTTTAGATCATTCTCATCTTTTAAAGTATTACACATATCTATGATTGAACAGTAATTCATCTATTCTCTTTATAAGAAATAGAAAGAACATGTATAACATTTATCTACCATACATTTTCAACATCTCAAGCTTTGCTCATGTCATTCATTATTCTGATGTGTCACCCATGATTCATTCTTGTTTCTATTTGTTGGCCTTAGCCAATCTGCTAAACAAGTATTCACTTATGCCAGACATGTGATTATATAAATCATCATGTATTATTCAAGCATTAAACTATATCAATCAGGTATAAATGTTTCAGGCATTGGACTATACCAATCCTGATTACACATCCAGGCATTGGACTTTAACCAAACCTAATTACAGGCATTAAGCCTCTGTCAGATATTTCTAATTATAGAGGCATGGATAGCATGTGAAACATAACTATCAACATGAGATATCTAGCATCATGATTATAATCAACAGTAGCAGTAAGATATCAACATAAGCATGACCATTGTATGTACACAATTACAGTCTTATGCATATCCACAACATAAGTATAATTACTATCTCTTAGTTGCACTAAGCATCATCTTTATGTAAAGAGAACAAACATGGGTTTCCATTCAATGTGAAGCGTCATGTATAACCCTAAACAGATATGCTATACGGCTGTATTACATCTTTTATTATGCCCTGGGGAATTTGAATCGTACCATTCAAAGTCCAACCAACCCCTGCGAAGGGCTATTCGGTTCCGTACAAGATCTAGGAGTACCGGCATCCTAAGATCTCTTCCCCTCGGTCAGTACGAGTAAACTGCAGTGACATACCAGTCAAACTGCCAACAGTGACATATAGTCAACTGATAACAACTAGTCCGTACTTGGTACAAGTTACGACACTAGAAAACAGGGTATACAAAACCCTCTAATCCGAGGTACAACCGCAGCTGTCCTCAATCACATCAAATATTTGAGGCATGACCATAGCCATCCTCTGTAACCTGCAATTGTGGATGACAAGTATATATAGATCCTCAACCTGCCACCCCCGCATATTCAACAATACGCGCTCCGAGTTTCCCTTAGGAATACTCGTTTCACCATCCAGCAAGTTCTGACACTGAAGATGGTTCTACGGCACAGGGCACTACATGATTAGAGTTGTACTTAATTAGTTATGCCAATTAGGTGAATTAAGGCTGCATCAAACAAGTGGACATACAAACCCTAATTCATTTCTAGCAAGCATATAAATATCAAAACCTGAAAAGATATCAAACATATGAAACATAATTTCTCATCTCTTCATCACATGGTAATATTCACTTGCCATTCATTAGATTACACCAATTATCATATTATCACATGATATAAATCCTTTTCACAATAGCACAGGGTATCAACCCTTATCAACATAAGAGAAATACACCTCATTCAGGGCTCAATCATGCCCATGAAACATCTTGTTACTTCTTACCAGGTAACATCTAACCATATGGCTCACAAGGCCATTAAACATCTTGTCACCTCTCACTAGGCAACAATAACATATTAACTCATGTAATATAATAGTAACACCACTATTTCCTCCACAGGGTTAGGGTTTACTATTCACATCAATTAGGGTTTCATGTTCATTTTATCAATCCAACCCTAATATATTGTTCCATACATCTAGGAGCATCCATCGACATTCCAAGTATTTAATATTCTTATCATTTATCATTAAATGATCATCAACACAAGGTATGAGTTTATCTCTCATCCTTATCATGGTATGATTACCTCATACTCATTTTAGCTTACTTATCAAGTATGTTAAACTCATTAAATTTCATTGTAACAATTTACATAACACTCTCCTTGTGTATCTTATCCAAAAATATTGGATTTGAGATGCATCAAGGTATATCAACCCTAAAATTCTAAATGTGATATCTATCATGTCTCAATATATCACTTCCCTCATCACTTCTATCTGACTTGAGTTTATTAACTTATCTTATAATAAGGAATCTCACATCTTAATACTTTCATCCACTAACCTATCACCTTTACCATGATGTGCATAGATCACACACAAGGATTGTCCAACTATCTTCAATGATATGGACTCATCTCAAATTAAGGCATTTCTTGTTATAAGGTTGCCTATAGTCAACCACTTGAGATATTTCATCATTATAGGGTATTACTCATTATTTCATCATTAAGGTTTACTCATATCATTACCCAGACATTAGGGTTATGATTTATCATGATATTGCCCATGATTAGAATTCCATGCACTATAGCCCAAATTTAGGGTTTTACATAGCTTTACTCTGTGTTAGGTTTAAGGTTTCATATGACATCGCCCTCAATTAGGGTTTCACATGGAATCATCCTCAATTAGAGTTTCTCAGGGAATCACCCTCAATTAGGGTTTCACTAATCATCCCAATTAGGGTTTCATTCAATTACCCATAAATTAGGGATTCATTATTCCTCCAATTAGGGTTTGGTATTTCATTACCTTAAATTAGAGTTACCCAAGTCATTACCCTTAATTAGGGTTACACTATTACCCTTAATTAGGGTTACACTATTACCCTTAATTAGGGTTACACTATTACCCTTAATTAGGGTTTTACTCAGAATTTCCCTAAATCAGGGTTAGGGTTCGTTAACCTTCTCAGTTAAGGTTTCTTGATCTCTTTACTAAGGATCCTACCATAAATCACCATATGAATCATACTCATGTATGAATTCATTTCTATCATTCTTTCCACTTGATTTGGTTACATCAACCATCTGATCAAATACAAACAACTATGTTTGACATAGTATACTGAGTTATTGCTTCCATAAACAATTAGGGTTTGCTTAATTGAATAGCCTTCAACTCACGATTCCTTGGGATTTAATCCCTCAAATTTGGTGAGTCATTAGAACACATCATTAGGAACAGTAATACCAAACATTCAACCCTTGGTCAATGCATTCAAACGGTCTTGAGACCGTTTACTCAAAAAGGTCAATTAAATCAGATTGAAAATCAGCACTTAATTCAATTAGGTTTCCCTAATTGATTAGGCTTCAACTCACGATTCCTTGGGAGTTAATCCCTAAAATTTGGAGGGTCATTAAACAACATCATTATAAACAGGAATCCCAAACGGTCAATGCTTGTTCAACACACTCAAACGGTCTTGAAACCGTTTTCCCAAACAGGTCAAGTTGATCAAGTTGAAAATCAGCATTTAATTCAATTCGATTTATCTAATTGATTGGCCTTCAACTCACGATTCCTTGGGAGTTAACCCCTAAAATTTGGAGGGTCATTAGACTACATAATTAGGAACAAGATTCCCAAACGTTAAACGCTTGTTCAACCATATCAAACGGTCTTGAAACCGTTTACCCTAAAACGGTTTGCTGAAACCGCATAGCCAATCAATTTAAAACGATTTGGAATAGATATAAAGACCATTTGGCTTGGTACTTTTCTTTGGATAAGCATCTAGGATGATGTAATCATCCCCTTCCTTCGAACAACCAAGAACAGCAACCGTTATTGATGGAAATTGCAGCAAGGAAACAAGTATGTATCAAATTGAAGAAAACAATCAACAAAGCATAATTGATTGATGCAATAGCAATGATTAAGGGTTTGAGTTATAAAACCCGCCTCCAATTGAGCTACAAAGCTTCAAGATCACGCCATTAATGGTGGATGAAGCTCTAGCAACTCCCCCTAAGCTCGTCCTCAAGCTTTTGGATGAAAAAGTTGGCTAGGGTTGAAGAGGAGATCCAAATAAGAAGAAATCAATGATTTATTTTTTATTTCCACCATGGAATCAAGGAGAACGAAGGTCAAGGACCTTACCAACAGGTTGGGGTCGTCCTCCTGCTCCTCCACAGCTCCTTAGTCGTTTTCCAAGCAAGGGTAAAGAAAAGAATCCGAAATAGCCTTTGTTTTGGCTTGGTAAAGGTACTTTTATAAGAAAATTGATGAGAGAGAAAATGCATTATTAAAATGCATTAAATTCCAAAAATATGGCCGCCTCTTCCCCCCTCAAATTCCCCTCAAAATCCTTAAGGACGAGGCTATCTTCATTGCCTCTTATTCCTCTTCATTATCCATCATTTAAAGAAAATCAAATTAAGCACCTTAATGCTTATTATATTAATATCCATATGTGAGTGGGTTTTCTTTTCCTTATAATAATGGTGAGTGGAATTTCACCTTCTTAGGATATTTTCGTTCCTTATCTTGGAAAAAGAACGTCCATCCTTATTCAAAATCAACCAATAACATTTTGGTTGAAGGCCCTTTAATTAATATATTCATTTTTTCCCTAACTTGAATTAGGGTTTCACTTATGATTAAATCTTGATTATTTTAATATCAAGATTCTCTCTCCTCCAACTTAATTCAAATGATGCACCCCTCTCATTTTATTTGCTCTACATGATTCCAAGGAACATTAAGGACCTTATTGAAGTGGTAATTTGCATATTGAACCCTAGGTTTTGGGTAAATTGCACATTACACCAAAACTAGGTTTTCATGCACATACATTGTTTTATCAGATCTTTCTTGGTATTCAGGCTTCCATAAGCCATACCTCAGCATCATCTTTACTCTCATGATGATTCAACACATGATGAACATATTATCATGCACAATTTGCACTTAAACCCCTCAACTTGGGTAATTTGTACTTTAGTCCAAAACAGGCAAAACATTGATTTCAACAATGTTCAAAAAGGACTAGAATTGCAATATAAGTTCCTCTTGAACCCTAATTACCTTTCACAAGATAATATTAAGCATTTAATCATCTTTCTTAATCAAAACACCTAGGGTTAAAGTATAACCCAGGTCAGGGGTGTTACAAATTATAAACCCCTAACAAGGATTTCGTCCTCGAAATCCAGATAAAGGAGGACAGATATATTTCATTTATCATACTATCTAGTCTTCATATAACATCTCATTATTATGGAGACACCATAAAACTTTGATCAGCACCAAGTGTTTCCATATAAGATTCTCATAGAATCAACACACAAGGCACATGCCCCACTGTCCCTCATCATTGACTATAGAGTCAACTTTGTGTCAAATAACACTTTTCTTATTCAGAGAAGCATCATACATTCTTTATTAATATCATGTTTATGCAGAGCATAAACCCCTAACATATGATGTTCATATTATTATAATCAGTCTAATTTCACAGTTGACCACTCTAGGTAGCCAACCTAACCCATCTAATAACTCTCAGATACCAGAATCTTTCACCTTGGTATCTATCACATGTGTTGGAAACACATCATATATATCTCTTCCTTTCATCTTGGAACGTTAATTGTTTCATGTCCTCATCTTGGGACCAAAGTCCAAGATAACTGATACTTTTCTAAGTATCCATCACATGAACACATTTATCTTATGCACATCAAGTGTCCTAAGACCCACTTGATTGCCATGTCCCTGAAAGGAAAGAAAACAAGGATTCATATTCCTCTTATTAATTTATGTATTTTCAATTATTCATGAACCATTTACTTTTTATCTCATCCTAGGTTCCTTGCCTTTAGCATTGAAATTTGTAAGGATGATTGCATGTCATTATCCCTTTCTTTATTATTATCTACAATGTTTATGATCATCTCATGATCTCATCACAATTCCCATTTCCTCATTATAGGAAAGATCTCTATTATGCTTGCAGCATTGTTGAACAGGGTTCATCTCCCTTATTCTTACTCTTATCTTATGAGGAGTACACTTTTAGTTCCTCATACAACATGCTCATTTGAGATTATCTCAGACTTCTGTTTCTTATACTTAGTATATCACACATTTATTCATTCCATATTTCTGATTTCATGATACTCATTAGATTGTATCAGAATGACTGCTTGATCAGGGCAATCAGAGAGATTACAATCTAAGAGTTTCCATACTCACTTTATCATCAATAGTTGTATACCTGGCCAGGGTATATAAATACTGAGATTAAGTGGTATGCACTTTGTATACTATCATATTCCTCACTTTTCATATCATTATACACACATGACTTTCCCTTGTTCCAACATGACTAAGTCATTTAGGAACTCTTTTAAAGCTCAAACTTCTGTATTAAGGACTGATAACCTAGATCGTAAAGCTAGTATCCAGTCCACTATATGCATTACTGTTGCTCTAATCTACCCAACAGTAATACTTAAAGAAAGATTTTCTTATCATAAATGGATCAACTAGGAGACTCTTAGGCAATTGTCTCTGTCTTGCTTGCTCCCATGCACCTCTTCTTGGTGAAATATTGCTGCTCTCAGCAACAATCTCCTCATGTGACCCAGTCATCTTTAAGTTCTTCTTCTATTATATGAGCAGAAGACATTATCAGATACACTGGATGATACCAGAACAGACTCTACTACCTTAGTCCTATGTCTCTGTAGACTCAGCGAACCTAGAGCTCTGATACCACTAAATTGTGACGACCGTCTCGTGAAAACAAGATTAACTAATGCGGAAGCGTTCACTAAGCAGCGGATTATAGAAAATCACTAAAAATTTAAAACCTTTTTCAACGAGAACCAATGTATTACATTTACATCATGGTTCATAAGTATATATCTTATACCATCTCTTCTCGAGGGTTACAACATCAACTGCCTTGTTAAAAGCTAAACATAGACAGCATAATAACCTCAAGGCGTCAAGCCAAAATCTCAAAACGATAAATTAAAAGCACTAAGTACTAACTCTGAGGACCTGAGAGTACAGAGACGACACATAGGACTTCTATCTACCAAACACGATAGACAGCACACTCAACCTGAGTTGTCACTGCTGTCCTTGTAGCTGCTGATGTTCTTCATCCGAAAGATATTATCAGTCTCTTTCACACTCGTCCACCTAAAAAATGTTGGTTCCCACGGGGGTGAGACAATTGAAAATTGCCCCAGCGAGAGATATAACTCTCCGCCAGAAACATCATTATTGTAGTTTAGTTAATATAAAACTGAGCAGAGGATAAGCAGTTTAGATCATTCTCATCTTTTAAAGTTTTACACATATCTATGATTGAACAGTAATTCATCTATTCTCTTTATAAGAAATAGAAAGAACATGTATAACATTTATCTACCATACATTTTCAACATCTCAAGCTTTGCTCATGTCATTCATTATTCTGATGTGTCACCCATGATTCATTCTTGTTTCTATTTGTTGGCCTTAGCCAATCTGCTAAACAAGTATTCACTTATGCCAGACATGTGATTATATAAATCATCATGTATTATTCAAGCATTAAACTATATCAATCAGGTATAAATGTTTTAGGCATTGGACTATACCAATCCTGATTACACATCCAGGCATTGGACTTTAACCAAACCTAATTACAGGCATTAAGCCTCTGTCAGGTATTTCTAATTATAGAGGCATGGATAGCATGTGAAACATAACTATCAACATGAGATATCTAGCATCATGATTATAATCAACAGTAGCAGTAAGATATCAACATAAGCATGACCATTGTATGTACACAATTACAGTCTTATGCATATCCACAACATAAGTATAATTACTATCTCTTAGTTGCACTAAGCATCATCTTTATGTAAAGAGAACAAACATGGGTTTCCATTCAATGTGAAGCGTCATGTATAACCCTAAACAGATATGCTATACGGCTGTATTACATCTTTTATTATGCCCTGGGGAATTTGAATCGTACCATTCAAAGTCCAACCAACCCCTGCGAAGGGCTATTCGGTTCCGTACAAGATCTAGGAGTACCGGCATCCTAAGATCTCTTCCCCTCGGTCAGTACGAGTAAACTGCAGTGACATACCAGTCAAACTGCCAACAGTGACATATAGTCAACTGATAACAACTAGTCCGTACTTGGTACAAGTTACGACACTAGAAAACAGGGTATACAAAACCCTCTAATCCGAGGTACAACCGCATCTGTCCTCAATCACATCAAATATTTGAGGCATGACCATAGCCATCCTCTGTAACATGCAATTGTGGATGACAAGTATATATAGATCCTCAACCTGCCACCCCCGCATATTCAACAATATGCGCTCCGAGTTTCCCTTAGGAATACTCGTTTCACCATCCAGCAAGTTCTGACACTGAAGATGGTTCTACGGCACAGGGCACTACATGATTAGAGTTGCACTTAATTAGTTATGCCAATTAGGTGAATTAAGGCTGCATCAAACAAGTGGACATACAAACCCTAATTCATTTCTAGCAAGCATATAAATATAAAAACCTGAAAAGATATCAAACATATGAAACATAATTTCTCATCTCTTCATCACATGGTAATATTCATTGCCATTCATTAGATTACACCAATTATCATATTATCACAGGATATAAATCCTTTTCACAATAGCACAGGGTATCAACCCTTATCAACATAAGAGGAATACACCTCATTCAGGGCTCAATCATGCCCATGAAACATCTTGTTACTTCTTACCAGGTAACATCTAACCATATGGCTCACAAGGCCATTAAACATCTTGTCACCTCTCACTAGGCAACAATAACATATTAACTCATGTAATATAATAGTAACACCACTATTTCCTCCACAGGGTTAGGGTTTACTATTCACATCAATTAGGGTTTCATGTTCATTTTATCAATCCAACCCTAATATATTGTTCCATACATCTAGGAGCATCCATCGACATTCCAAGTATTTAATATTCTTATCATTTATCATTAAATGATCATCAACACAAGGTATGAGTTTATCTCTCATCCTTATCATGGTATGATTACCTCATACTCATTTTAGCTTACTTATCAAGTATGTTAAACTCATTAAATTTCATTGTAACAATTTACATAACACTCTCCTTGTGTATCTTATCCAAAAATATTGGATTTGAGATGCATCAAGGTATATCAACCCTAAAATTCTAAATGTGATATCTATCATGTCTCAATATATCACTTCCCTCATCACTTCTATCTGACTTGAGTTTATTAACTTATCTTATAATAAGGAATCTCACATCTTAATACTTTCATCCACTAACCTATCACCTTTACCATGATGTGCATAGATCACACACAAGGATTGTCCAACTATCTTCAATGATATGGACTCATCTCAAATTAAGGCATTTCTTGTTATAAGGTTGCCTATAGTCAACCACTTGAGATATTTCATCATTATAGGGTATTACTCATTATTTCATCATTAAGGTTTACTCATATCATTACCCAGACATTAGGGTTATGATTTATCATGATATTGCCCATGATTAGAATTCCATGCACTATAGCCCAAATTTAGGGTTTTACATAGCTTTACTCTGTGTTAGGTTTAAGGTTTCATATGACATCGCCCTCAATTAGGGTTTCACATGGAATCATCCTCAATTAGAGTTTCTCAGGGAATCACCCTCAATTAGGGTTTCACTAATCATCCCAATTAGGGTTTCATTCAATTACCCATAAATTAGGGATTCATTATTCCTCCAATTAGGGTTTGGTATTTCATTACCTTAAATTAGAGTTACCCAAGTCATTACCCTTAATTAGGGTTACACTATTACCCTTAATTAGGGTTACACTATTACCCTTAATTAGGGTTACACTATTACCCTTAATTAGGGTTTTACTCAGAATTTCCCTAAATCAGGGTTAGGGTTCGTTAACCTTCTCAGTTAAGGTTTCTTGATCTCTTTACTAAGGATCCTACCATAAATCACCATATGAATCATACTCATGTATGAATTCATTTCTATCATTCTCTCCACTTGATTTGGTTACATCAACCATCTGATCAAATACAAACAACTATGTTTGACATAGTATACTGAGTTATTGCTTCCATAAACAATTAGGGTTTGCTTAATTGAATAGCCTTCAACTCACGATTCCTTGGGATTTAATCCCTCAAATTTGGTGAGTCATTAGAAAACATCATTAGGAACAGTAATCCCAAACATTCAACCCTTGGTCAATGCATTCAAACGGTCTTGAGACCGTTTACTCAAAAAGGTCAATTAAATCAGATTGAAAATCAGCACTTAATTCAATTAGGTTTCCCTAATTGATTAGGCTTCAACTCACGATTCCTTGGGAGTTAATCCCTAAAATTTGGAGGGTCATTAAACAACATCATTATAAACAGGAATCCCAAACGGTAAATGCTTGGTCAACACACTCAAACGGTCTTGAAACCGTTTTCCCAAACAGGTCAAGTTGATCAGGTTGAAAATCAGCATTTAATTCAATTCAATTTATCTAATTGATTGGCCTTCAACTCACGATTCCTTGGGAGTTAACCCCTAAAATTTGGAGGGTCATTAGACTACATAATTAGGAACAAGATTCCCAAACGGTCAATGGTTGTTCAACCATATCAAACGGTCTTGAAACCGTTTACCTTAAAACGGTTTGCTGAAACCGCATAGCCAATCAATTTAAAACGATTTGGAATAGATATCAAGACCATTTGGCTTGGTACTTTTCTTTGGATAAGTATCTAGGATGATGTAATCATCCCCTTCCTTCGAACAACCAAGAACAGCAACCGTTATTGATGGAAATTGCAGCAAGGAAACAAGTATGTATCAAATTGAAGAAAACAATCAACAAAGCATAATTGATTGATGCAATAGCAATGATTAAGGGTTTGAGTTATAAAACCCGCCTCCAATTGAGCTCCAAAGCTTCAAGCTCACGCCATTAATGGTGGATGAAGCTCTAGCAACTCCCCCTAAGCTCGTCCTCAAGCTTTTGGATGAAAAAGTTGGCTAGGGTTGAAGAGGAGATCCAAATAAGAAGAAATCAATGATTTATTTTTTATTTCCACCATGGAATCAAGGAGAACGAAGGTCAAGGACCTTACCAACAGGTTGGGGTCGTCCTCCTGCTCCTCCACAGCTCCTTAGTCGTTTTCCAAGCAAGGGTAAAGAAAAGAATCCGAAATAGCCTTTGTTTTGGCTTGGTAAAGGTACTTTTATAAGAAAATTGATGAGAGAGAAAATGCATTATTAAAATGCATTAAATTCCAAAAATATGGCCGCCTCTTCCCCCTCAAATTCCCCTCAAAATCCTTAAGGACGAGGCTATCTTCATTGCCTCTTATTCCTCTTCATTATCCATCATTTAAAGAAAATCAAATTAAGCACCTTAATGCTTATTATATTAATATCCATATGTGAGTGGGTTTTCTTTTCCTTATAATAATGGTGAGTGGAATTTCACCTTCTTAGGATATTTTCGTTCCTTATCTTGGAAAAAGAACGTCCATCCTTATTCAAAATCAACCAATAACATTTTGGTTGAAGGCCCTTTAATTAATACATTCATTTTTTCCCTAATTTGAATTAGGGTTTCACTTATGATTAAATCTTGATTATTTTAATATCAAGATTCTCTCTCCTCCAACTTAATTCAAATGAGGCACCCCTCTCATTTTATTTTCTCTACACGATTCCAAGGAACATTAAGGACCTTATTGAAGTGGTAATTTGCATATTGAACCCTAGGTTTTGGGTAAATTGCACATTACACCAAAACTAGGTTTTCATGCACATACATTGTTTTATCAGATCTTTCTTGGTATTCAGGCTTCCATAAGCCATACCTCAGCATCATCTTTACTCTCATGATGATTCAACACATGATGAACATATTATCATGCACAATTTGCACTTAAACCCCTCAACTTGGGTAATTTGCACTTTAGTCCAAAACAGGCAAAACATTGATTTCAACAATGTTCAAAAAGGACTAGAATTGCAATATAAGTTCCTCTTGAACCCTAATTACCTTTCACAAGATAATATTAAGCATTTAATCATCTTTCTTAATCAAAACACCTAGGGTTAAAGTATAACCCAGGTCAGGGGTGTTACACTTTTAGTCCAATGACATAACCAACAAGAGTCTTACTCCATCATTCTGTGTTCCTCTCCACAATCTTGCTTGAGTAGCGTAGCTTACCATCAACCCGATCTAGGTTCTTCTTCTCAAGATGTACTGTTTTATTGAGAGTCGTTGGAAACATGAGTTCCGCCCATGACTTTACCCCACTCCCAATCACTACCGACCCTTAGAGATCAGAGCTAATAGTAGAACTAGATGGAAATGTGGTGCAATGGCCCATGCATTCGCCATGGAGTTTCCCAGAGCTTCTCATGGTTCCTTTCAACCGACAAGTATCTTGATTGTCGAATCATATAATCAGCATTTCTTAACTCAACATCGTATTAAGTTCTTTTCATAACTTTTCTGTAATATGTATTGTAAACTGGTCTACAAAGATACTCTACTTATATACTAGAGAACACTAGAATGAAAATACTTGATTTATTAAATACTCAAATCTTAGGGTTTCATTTGCCTCATTCATATATATCATAATTCACATATACAAATTTACCGCATCATAAACTTTAATTGGTAAATGACTATTTGTACTAGCTCATATATAACTAAACATGTAAATTAAACAAACAATGGTATGAAACTGAACTAGGGTTTCCACACCATTCACTGGAATATCTCACTACAAGAACAAATAGATTAAATAAACTATTTTTTTCAAATGATTCATCTTTAATGACTCTCATTCTGTTTATTTACAAAACTCCCAAGTTGTCACTCATCTAGGTTTCACCCTCTTTACTAAGATACAATCAACAATAATAAGTTCAATTATATCCCTAACTAATATTTGGTGCAACTATACTAAATATTTAAAAAATCAAGCGAATAATATATAATAGTACTCAAAACAAAGATGTTCTTTACTTAGCTATATATTGCAAATTCAAATATAACTGGAAATCCTAGGTTTCAATCTTTTCTTTTGACTTCTGTAATAACATTAGGAATTGTGTTCTAAATGATTTTAATTCCTTTTTAATATTACTTTACCATCTTAATTTCATCACATCAAGACATATCCCATTTCTAAATCATCTTGTAAAAGCTAAAACTGAAAGATAAATTTAGGATTTATTGTTGCATATTGAAAATTTTAAAGATTTTTGTAGATTCAATCTAGTTCAGTGCAAACTAATATTAATGGAAGTACCCACTCATATCAGGTGTAAAACACCTTAAATTTTTTATTCCAACAATTGAAATTCTTGAATTTAATTCAAACTTCAAGCAATCCACCATTTTCTTCTTCCTTCCTACCAAAAAACTATAGGAATATAGAATTTTAGAAAAGAATGAGAAAAAGGGTGATTTGATACCATCTTGAATCAAATTATAGGAGGGACAAAATATAGACATGAAATAGAAAATTCACCATGAAAACCTATATAAAGAAGGCAAATTTACTTGTTCTCCGCACTCCTCGGAAGATAAAACCCTAGAACGACATGTCCACCTCCTTCCTCACTCAAACCTTAATTCTCCATCTCTCTCTAGGATTTCATTTCTCTACAACAAATCATGAAATATGGGAGCTATAGTATATTATGTTACTCATATAGAGCAATTAAGATGCTTGGTACTATTGTAAATTAGACCTACCTTACATTTTCTTTTATTTTAATAGAATTGATGTCATAAAAATGTACTAAAAACTTTATCTGGATCAATAAAACTCTTAAAAAATTATGAAAAATTAGTATTTTTTCTAAACTATAGCTTCATATCTCTACAAAAATTTCAAATCATTCACAATTATGAGTAAATAAATAACAATAAAATACTATAATTCTATACTACTGTCTGCAACATGGTGGGTTGAATGGCAATTTGACCGACTAATAGATTTATATAACATCAAAATCTTCTATAAAATTCACTAACACACATAATTAATATATCCAAGATATATCCAAATTTCAAATAGATCAAAGTTGCTTGTAAAATATAGAATAAAATTACTACCTCACTATATTTATCAAACTATGTATTCATATACTATTAAAACACTAATATTTTCTGACTAGTGTTTACGCTTATCAAAGCCTAATTCTTCAAATTAAAAGTGTGCTTAAGTTCCATATTAGGTTTAAAACATCATAATTAGATTCCCATTATTATCGAGCCTAAACAATGATTACTCTAATTGTGCATATAGTCATCCAAGTAAATCCTAATTGGATGACTAAGCTGAAACTAGGTTATTACAATCTTTCTTTTGATCTAACAATTATGCATTGTCCATATTTTGATGATGACTTAACCATTCCATTCATATGTATCTAATATGTATATTTGAGGTATTAAGTACATGAAAAGGATCAATTCAATCAAGCCCTAGTTTGATCCAATACAAGCCAAAGTCAATGCAAATACACTTTTGTGGAATATGCCCTAAATGACTTAGGATAATATTTGTAATTATTTGCATTGATATTATGATTAGTAATTAAGATGAGAAAAAATCAGTACAATTAATTTGACGTTTAAGCACTTTTATGACAACTTCCAAAATGCATCACATGTTGTTTTGTCAGTTGAGTTTCCCTCTCAGAAACTCGACTGACGCCTAGGATGGGTCTTGGCAAATGTCTAGGTTTGACAGAGTTTACCTCAGGATAAATTCGACCGAAACCCTGCATAGGCAACCTGATTTTAAGCCATAGGTTGAGTTTCATCCATGATAAACTTGACTGACAACTCAAAATTAGGTTGTCATGTAGTGCATTCGACCAAGTTACCTTTATGGAAACTCAACCGAATGCACTATACGGAGTGTGCAGAAAAACTAATTCTAGTCGTTGGAGTGTTGCAAACATCAAAAATATATATGTTGCAACGCCCCAAAAGATTGTTCCTAAGTGCTTCTATTGGCTAGTGGACATCCCCAACTATAAATAGGGACCCTTGGGTTTCATCCCAAGTTTTGCCTCTCATGCTCCTAGATATAATTGAGTAATTTTGTCCACATGGAGCTCCTTTCTCTCTCTTTCTTACTAATCAAAACATCCATGTGAGTGATATAGGTTATTGTGAGAGAGGTACTTCATTGTAATCCTTGTGAAGCTCTCAATCCTCTCTTTCCCCAATCCCTTTCTACAAGAAAAGTTGGCAAAAGCTTCTCCAAGTTGAAGGAGAAGGTGAAGGCTGAAGATACTTGAGAAGAGTGGGTAATTCCTTCAAGGCGGAAGACTTGTTGCAAGAAAGGGAGCTCCTTGGAGAAGGTGTCCAACTCCTAGAAAAAGTGGGTAAGCCCTTGTATAGGTTGAAGACTCTTACACCAAGGATAGGTAAGACCTTGTAAGGTTTATTGGCTCCTTTTTATCCTAAAAACGGAAGGCTAGGTACCCTTTCCCTACAAAAGGAAGGTCTTATTGTATGTCTTATAATAGAATATAAGTATGCAATGGTTGCAAAATCATAGGGCTTGACCTGTCTCGGTAGTGGATTGACTTTCTCCTAGTTTGGATATTAGAACAACTCTACATAGCTTATTCTTGATCTCATTCAATATCTCTCATACTTGCTCTGTAAGCTTAGTTGCACATCAAATTACATATTTGCAATAGCTTCTATTGAAGTAACTTGAAGGTCAAATGAATTTTGTTTGTGTTTTTTTAGCTCTATTCACCCCCCTCTAGAGCCCTTTTGATCCAATAAGTGGTATCAAAATCACAGTCTTCTCCGACAAGATCTCCTATGAGACGTGAAGATGGGTGACAACCTTCTATGTTCTATCGAATTGGAGGGTGGATTCTTCAAGAGACCTCCAATCTTCAACAACACAAATTTCCTTTATTGGAAGCGACAGATGCAGTTCTACTTACAAGGAATGAGTTGTGACATGTGGAAAGTAGTCATTCTTCCATACAAGGAGCAGGCTGGAGATGTAGCCACTTGGGATGAAGCCTCATTGAAGAAGGCACGACTGAATGCAAAGGCCATAGGCATCATTTATGTAGCCCTCACTCCTTTCAAGTTCAACGAGATCTATTCTTGGGATAAAATCCATGAGATATGGAACAAACTTTGCATAACCTGTGAAGGGACGAAGCAAGTCAATGAGTTCAAGATCTACATGCTCAAAGGTCTCCTTGTGAACTTCAGGATGGGAAAGACAGAGAGATTTTCCGAGATGTACTCAAGACTCAGCACCATCATCAATGGACTTTCTTCTTTGTGCCATCCTATGGATCAAGGCACCATCAACTCCAAGATCTTTAGGTCTCTTCCCAAAAGGTGGGAATCCAATGTGACTTCTATTGAAAAAATAAGAAGCCTTGGTGACATTGCCACTGAAGATCTTATCGACAACCTTCAAGCCTATGAGCCTATACTTGACAAGCAAGAGGAAGATGATAAGTAAGAATAGAAAGAGTCAAAGAAGATCAAGGACAAGGCATTCAAAGCTCAAGTGGAGGCCATTATTCTCCAACAACAACTAGCTTGCCAGCCTACCCTCCTTCCTTAATTGAAGATGAAGCCCCTAGTGATCATGAATCTAACTACTCCAAGGGAAAGCACTTAAAGGGAAACCCCACCTCCTCCTCTAATCTAAGGTGCTATGATTGTGGCCAAAAAATACACTACAAGAATGATTGCCTAAAGGCAAATAAGTCCTACCACAAGATTAGCTCCAAGAAGAAGGAGTACTACAAGAAGGATGGTGAGTACAAGAGGAAGGACAAGAAAGAAAGAAGAAGCAAATATGTAGCCCATCCCGCATCGGAGGAGTCTTCTTCTAGTGATTCCATCTCCAATGAGGGAGAATGCTACCTTTCTCTCATGACCTCAACTAGCAATGACATATGTGAGGTAAGCGAGGCATGTGAGGTAAAAGGAAAATGGATTGTTGATAGTGATTGCTCCAAGAACATGACATGTGAAATAAGCCACTTAAAAAATTTTACAAAGTAGAAAGGAGGATCGATGACTTTTGGTGACAACAAAAAATGTAAAGTGATAAGTGAGGGTGATGTGGGTGATTCACTATTTATCAAGAATGTACTTCTTGTGTATGGCCTACATCATAATTTAATTAGTGTTAGAAAATTATGTTATAATGGTTATCTTGTTTTATTTACCTCACTTGAATGATTGCTTCTAGATTCCTTCTCCTACAATGTTATATATAAGGGAACTAGAAATGGAAACCTTTATGTTATTATTCTTGATTATCTTAAGCCTATTCTTTGTAGATGCCTTGTTGTTGATAGGAGTGATATATCTTTGTGGCACTGTAGGGTTGGTCATGTAATTATGCATCAATTGAAGAAGTTGAGGAAAAAGGAAGTGGTCAAAGGACTTCCTAAATTGGACTTTGAGAAAGATGAGGAATGCTGACCTTGCACATAAGGAAAGCAAACCAAATTCTCCTTTAAATCCAAAGGAGTCCTTAGTACCAAGAGATCTTCTGAACTTCTTCGTATTGATCTATTTAGACCAAAGAGAACTCAATCATTTTGTGGCAGAAAGTATTGCCTCATGATTATTGATGATTTTTCTCACTTTACTTGGACTTTCTTATTAGTTTCATGAAGTGATACTCACAACATTTTCTCCACTTTTTGCAAACGGGTTGAAAACGAAACTTCTTTCTAGATCATCTCTATCCATAGTGACCATGGGGAAGAGTTTGAAAATAATTTGTTTTGAGAAGTTTTGTGAGGAATCGGGTTATGCTCATAACTTTTCTTCCCCTCGTACACATCAATAAAATGGGGGTTGTAGAGAGAAACAATAGGTCATTACAAGAAATGGCTAGGACCATAATTCTAGAGTATGATGCTCCAAAGAATATCTGGGCCGGAGCCTTTAGTACTTCATGTTTTGTGTAAAGTAGAGTTGTCACTCATCCTTATTTGAAGAACCCCCCTATGAGTTATGGCGTGGTAGAAAGTCCTCTATTGATTTCTTTCATGTTTTTGGTTGTCCCTGTTTTTGTATTAAAAACCAAGGATTCTGTCAACAAGTTTGATGCAAAATCGGACAAGGCTTTCTTTCTTAGCTATAGCACTACTGGTAAAACTTATAAAGTGTTTAACATTGAATTGTCTAAAGTTGAAGATCTATCGGTTTTAAGTTATTGAAACTAACCCATATATTTCCAAGAATATTGTAAGTGATGATGTTGTAGATGAGGTGATTCCTAGATTAAAAAGCTCAACATCAACAAAAAAGGAAAAGAGGTGGTGGTAGATGAAGAAGAGAAGGAAGAACAAAAGAAGGATCCAATTCCCCAGTTTGCAAAAGATCATCCTAAAGAGCTCATAATTTGTAATCCTTTTGAAAGGGTGAAGATGCAGACTACATTCAACAAAGAACAAGTCAACATCACCTTCATCTCACAAATTGATTCCAAGAATGTGAAAGAAGCTCTCAAGGATGATGAATGGATCCTAGCTATGTAAGAGGAGCTAGAGAAGTTTGAAAAGAACAAAGTGTGGACCTTAATGCCAAGACCAAATGATAGCAAGATCATTGGCACCAAAGTGGATCTACTGCAACAAGCTAGATGAAAGCGACAAAGTGGTAAGGAACAAAGCAAGGTTAGTTGCTCAAGGCTAAAATCAACAAGTAGGTGTTGAGTTTGATGAAACTTATGCTCTGTTGCTAGACTTGAATCTATTAGAATGTTACTTGCCTTTGCTATTGCTTTACCAAATGGATGTTAAAAGTGCATTTTTGAATGGTACAATTAAGGAGGAAGTCTTTATGGATCAAACTCCCAGCTTTGAACATGATAAGCTTCCTGACCATGTTTACTAGTTACAAAAAATCTCTCTATGGACTCAAACAAGCCCCTAGAGCTTCGTATGAGAAATTAAAGAACTTATTGCTAGACAATGGCTATATCATGGGCAAAGTTGATTTTACCCTCTTTCTTAAACACATTTCTAACAACTTTTTTATCATTCAAATTTATGTTGATGATATCATAATTTGGCATAATTGATCTTGATCTTTGCAAGGAGTTTAGTTCTCTTATGTAGAGTGAGTTTGAGATGAGTATGATGGAGGAACTTACTTTCCTCCTTGGCTTCCAAATCAAGTAAACAAAGGAAGGAAACTTCATCAACAAAGGAAAGTATACAGGTGAATTTCTAAACCACTTTGGGATGGAGAAAACCAAGCCGATGAACACCCCCATGTCAAACACCGCCAAACTTGATAGAGATGAGGAAAGTGAGAAGGTAGATGAGAATCTTTATAGAGGTATGATTGTTGGCTTACTTTATTTAACTGACTCTAGACTTGATATTATGTTTATTATTAGCTTGTGTGTTATATTCAAATCAAGCCCTAGAAAATCCCATATTATAGCGATTAAGAGGATTTTGAGGTATCTAGACAAAACCCAAAATTTTGGACTATGGTATCCCAAGTCAAGGGACTTTACTTACTACTTATAGAGATGTAGATTATGCAAGGTGCTTAATTGATAGAAAATACACAAGTGGCACTTGATTCCTCCTAATACCATTCTTAGTTTCTTGGTTCTCCAACAAACAAGGTACATTGGCTCTTTCAACTACTGAGGCTGAATACATTGCAACTGACAGTTGTTGTGCCAAAGTCCTATGGATGAAGCTAATGCTCCAAGACTTTATTGTTCATTATGATGCTTCTCCTATCTACTGTGATAATATTAGTGAAATCAATGTTTCTTATAATTACATATTGCATAATAGAGACAAACATATAGAGGTCCTCCATCACTTCCTTCATGACTACATTGTCAAAAAGGATATTTATATCATGCATGTAGACATAGGAAATCAACTTGTGGACATTTTCACAAAACCTCTAGCTAGAGAGCAGTTTACTTTTATTAGATCAAAATTGCTTATTACTATTCTTGATGATATTGACATGCCTTCTAGCAAGATGTTCTCATACCTATATGTTTTTGCCCATAGTTTGCTCATCTCATGTTTGATAGTGCTATTCTTGCCTAGTCTTGATGTCTTTTTTTGCTTGTTTTGGCTTCTTTTTTTGCAAACGCATGTTTTAATGCAAAATAGTAGTCAATGATGAGTGGAATGTGCCTCAATATGTTCACAATACATGATAGGCTAGAAAAATAAATTTATATAGAACTGTAGTGGCCTAGAATTAAGTTTCTTATCTTTTGGACATACTGACCTATCTGTCAAGTTTAATCTTGGAGAAACTCGACCAACAATTCTAACTATGAAGGGATTAAAATAAAACATTAATTGTACCAAAGTTTAAGGCATAATGGTAGATAAAGATATAACTATAGTTGATTGATCATATATACGTATATGTCATTATGAAATAGAATTAACCTACCAAGATACATACCCCATCAACACTTATATTATTGAAGTGTTTAAACATCCATATATGAAGAACTCTAAACAAACTTTAATCGCTGTATTGGCATACATCTCCTCATTTTTCACTTTCTCATATAGAATCATTGATAGATTTGTATAAGACCGAAGCATTCCAGGAATTTGTGCAATTTTTCCCATATCATATTTGGGAATATATGATCTTGTTAAGTAACTTTTGGATCCTAGTCTATTGGTTTTTATACAAAAAACCAAAACCAAATGATCAAAAATATTTTTGTAAATAAGGAAATGAAAAAGATATCTTAAATTTCACCTCACCCAAGAGGACGAATCTTTTAGGCCACCCAATCATGCAACATTCCATGCCACTGACAATCACGATATCAACAAAGGGGATAGGCAAGGACATCACATCCCTTTGAATATGCAACTTATAAATACAAGATACTTGTCATTTCTAATTATTTAACTCATTCCTGCAACGTTGTAGACTCATGTCGTATGCATAGTTATCTGACCTTGTACCACTTCCTTCACCTAGTTGAGGTTGGTTGGCATTAGCGGGCATATCATCTGGGGGATTGTCTATTGTCGGTGAGGAGTTCAAGTCAAACTCTAACACCACAACATTGGTAGTGACATCTGGTGGGATTTTACAAGTTGGTTGCTCTTGTGGTTGGTCTATTTCATTTGTTTGTGGTGGGGGTGCGCTTGCGACCTCTTCGTCTTTGTAGACATCAATGTTAGAGGGGCCAAAGGATGCATGCGACGATGAAGGATTGGCTCTGCATCTTGATGTTGTCTTGGCTTGCCATTACTCCATCTATTTGTGCTCTTCTTTGTAGTTTCTTCATGTCTTCTTCATATCCCTTATGCATCATTTCTTTTTCAGTGTGTATAATTTCGCTTTCCTTTCTGAGGTCCACCATCTCTTCAAACATTTCCTTGATGGCTTGTATCATCTCACATTTCTGGAGGAGGAAGTTTTGTATGAATTCTTGGAGATCTGCAGTCCTTTCATCTATCTTTGATACCTACGTTGTTAGTGCTTGTAGGCTAGCAGAAAAGAAATGCACTTGTGAAGAAGAATTGTGCACTTGTTGAAAGAGAGCATCAAAGCGACGTTCCAATTCTTCGCCAAATGTTAGGATTCATTGTTGTTGTCCTTGTTGGTGTCTTGTTGTTGTTGTTGTTAGTAATGGTGTTGTTGGTGACAGAGTTGATGATTCAACAACTATTTCTCATTGAGGAGAGGTTGGTTGATCTTCGTTCACTGGAGGTGTGGCTTCTTCTCATGTTCCTTTGCATTTTGTATCCATCACCTATTCACCGCCTGATGGCTTAGGCCGAACATTCACCCCTTGAACTGGGATTTTGGGTGCTACTTCAGTTACCAGGGGAGTTGGTATTTTGTATTTCTCAAGGTGGCTTTTTAGGTCTTCCCTGACTTCTATTATGGGTTCCCATGTGTCTGTAGGAGCGCTCTGCTGGTCACCCATTTCTACAATTGGTACTTTTGTGGTAAGTATTCTACAATGGATATTTTCAACATATTGTTTTGTGGTAAGTATAATAACAATCCAAAACTAATTATAATCATCGTGTTTTCACGGACTTCACATGTAAATTTTGTAGATAGGTCTTCCCCATCAATGGTGCCAAAAAGTTGACCGGCCTAAATCACACGTCCAAAATGGAGCAGATCTAGAGAAGTCAAACTCTTGAATTTATAACCTGACTCTTAGGCCCCCACATCTATTATACGGGTCTAAAGCAGTAGATCAAGGTCAAACCACAGGGACAAGAAACTATGAAGGATTAAGAATGTGGAACCTTTTCTCAGATACACCAAATGAAAGGGTATGTTAAGATGGTGTTCCTAATGGAATGATGTACTACAAATAAACAAAACAAGTAACAAAAAGATAAATAAACAAAATAAGAGAATAAAAGCAAACAAGCATGTGGTAAAAAATATGGATAAGAACTTGGATTGGGTTTCACCTACTAAGATCTTTCACCAACATGTAGTACTCACATCCTTTGTATACCCTTAGCAGGATTCCAAGCAATCATCATATATGGCTATTCCCTCCTCTCTTGAGCTTAGGATAGATCTAGATTATGAGGTTTTCTCTCTCTTAAGATGGAAAGCAAAAATCACAAAGATAACCATATGACATGTAGCTTAAGCATTCCAAAATTTTCATGTACTCATGCAACTCCAAAACACTTAGATAGGGTTAATGTTACTTTTTCAAGGCACTAACAATCAAACATCACAAGATGGTATCTAATCATACAAGTGAAGCATTAAGACCAAGCAGAAGGAGATAATCATTGCTAAGAACATATGTATTCTGATGGATGTAAGTATATACATGTTGGGAGAGCCTTAGTGGATACTCCCAACCCAAGTAATGAGTTTAGCCACCGATGTTCATGAGTAGCATTACAAATTTACAAAAGTGAATATACATCAAGATAGACGAAGATGAATGATGAACATCATGAGAGGGATGATAGATGTAAAGAAGGAGGAAGGTGATACACCAATAGTATTCTTTCAGATCTAGATCTGGCGTTGGTGTAGAGGATAGCAACTCCTTCTCTCAAAGAAGAGGGGGATGATCTTCTCTCTCACCAAGACCTTCGTATTTAGAGGTATTAGATCAATGGATATGAATGAGAGTGACTCTGGAATGCGACAACACTTCCTTATCTCTTGATGTTATCGATCCCCCTCCATGAACTGAGTGGATCTCTATTTATAGGCGTGTATAACCAATTTCAAGGATCTCATTGATCATAGGGTATCATAGCTATTCGACCGTAGGGGTATCATTGGTGCTTTGGTCGCAGAGGCAGTAGAGATCATCGACCATAGAGGTTTCAGGGCAAGCGATCGTAGATGCACTAAGGCAAGCGAATGTATATGCTATAGGGAAAGAGACCACAGATGCACTAGGGAAAGCAACCACAAATGCATTACGCGTACTTTGGTCACAAAGATGTTGTCGTTCATTGAACATTGGGGATTGTGCTTCTTCGACCATAGGGAGGGTTGATGGTCAACAATCGTTGTATTGGACTGAGATTCATCTTCATTAAGGCGTTATGGTCTGTTTAGAATATGGGAAAAGTATTAAATCTTGGGACAGAAATGATAAGAGTTATCAAGATAAAGCATGGTAAAAGTGACTAAAAAGGGAATAAAATAAGCAAGCTAATGACCACAAAGTTGGAAGTTGACCAGCGTGAGAAGTATATTCTTGTATTTACCAAAAATTTAGTAAAAAATAAGAGATAACTTATTTTCACACGTGAGTAACAGGAGTCCAAAATGAAATTTTATAATTTACATATTAAGTTATCAATTTTTTACTAAATAATTTATAAACTATAATTTACTATAGTAATTTACTTATCTTACATATTTAGATAATATATACATATCTTACATAAATGTGTTATTATAGTCTTGTATTGACCCTTAACTTACCATTAAATTGGAAGTTATCAACATCACTGAAGAAAGGAGGAATAATAGTCATGAAAGGAGAGAAGGGAGATGAAGTAGCCACAAGGACTGTTACTGGGTGGCGAATGTGCATAAACTACATGAAATTGAATGATGCAACCAAAAAAGGCCATTTCGCGTTGTATGCTAACTAGGATCTACACAATAGGTACAACCTGAACACTACTCACTTCTTCTCTTTTCTCCTAAGATAGCTCTGAACCTAGAAAATACATGAAACAGCGGACCAACAAAAGTTGGTACGTGGTTGAAATACTTGTATAGTAACTTGCATAAGGAAATATTTGGGGAAGAAAGAAAAAGAAAACATTATATTAGGGCGGAGAATTTGGTAAACCCAAGTTGTTAATCATTTTTCAATGAACATGCATTACTATGGTAGACTTAGCACAACATCACATATATTATTCATCCCATTCCCCGTGTACCTTGTAACATTCGGGATCTCCACATATACCATGTACCATTAGGGAGGCGCTAGTCAACATTAATACGTTCCCTCTCTCATAGGGAGATTAATGAAACCATTAATAACTACATTTCATTTTTCTTTCTTTAATTGATCAAATCCTTGAAAGATTAGCTCATCATGCACACTTCTGCTTCTTAGATGGGTATTTTGGATTCTATCAAGTACCAATCCACCCTAATAATCAAGAGAAGACCACCTTCACCTTTATCTACAACACTTACACTTTTTGAAGAATGTCATTTGGCTTATGCAATGCACCACCCACCTTCCAAAGGTGCAAGCTATCTCTATTTACAGACTTCTTGGAAGATATAATGGTAGTCTTTCTGGATGATTTTTCAGTTTACGGCTCTAATTTTGATTAAGTGCCTAAAAAATCTATCTCTAATTTTACAACGTTGTGAGGAGAAACATCTGGTCTTGAATTGGGAAAAGTGCCATTTCATGGTACTAGATGGAATCGTGTTGGGGCATAAGATTTCTAAAAAAGGGATAGAAGTTTATTTGAGCAAAATAAAAGATGTATCCAAATCCCACCTCTAAAAATAGTGATGAGAGTAAGAAGCTTCCTGGGCCATGTTGGATACTATAGAAGATTTATTAAAGATTTCTCAAAAATTGCCAAACCTCTATCAAGCCTTCTGGTGAAAGATGTTGAGTTTGATTTTTCAAACAAGTGCCTTGAAGCCTTCAATACTCTGAAGAATGCCTTAAAAACAACCCCAATATTACAAGCACTATATTGGGATACCCTTTGAAGTCATGTGTGATGCTAGTGACTATGCCATCAGTGCGGTTCTCGATCAAAGAAAAGTCAAGAAAAACCATGTCATATACTATGCTAGAAAAATGTTGGATGATGCCCAAATAAACTACACCACCACTGAAAGGAAATGCTGGTAATAGTGTTTGCCTTTGACAATTCAGGTCTTACTTAATAGGGTCAAAGGTAAAGGTGTATACAGACCATGGAGCAATAAAGTACCTAATGCAAAAGATGGGTACTAAGCCCAGTTGTTAAAATGGGTTGTAGTATTACAAGAGTTTGATCACGCGATCATTGACAAAAAAGGAAAAGATAGCATGGTTTCCAGCCACCTTTCAAGGATGGTGATTATAGGAGAAGACTCATTACTAGTTAATGATAACTATGTCAATGAAGCCCTAATGATGGTGAAATCCATCGATCCAAGTCTCCCTTAGATGGCTGACATATGCAATTATATGGCATGTTAGCAACTACCACCTGAGATTATTAATAAGTAGAAAAAAAGTTGTTTTATGATATGAAGAATTACTATTGGGATGACCCACTCTTCTTTAAGAGATGTGTTGACAACCTGTACCGGAGATGTATATCGAAAAAAGAAGTCCCTCAAATTTTGAGAGAGTGTCATTCCTCATCTTATGGGGGGCATCTGGGAGGAGAAAGGACAATAGCAAAAGTCCTTCAATCAGGATTCTACTGGCTCACCTTGTTCAAAGATACTCAGGCACACATTAAGGCATGAGACAAATGCTAAAGAACAGGAAACATATCTAAAAGAAATGAAATGCCAATGTCAGATTGGATTGAGGTAGAAGTTCTTGATGTATGGGGGATTGATTACATGGGACCATTCCCATCTTCAAAAGAAATTACATTTTGGTTGATGTGGATTATGTTTCAAAATAGGTAGAAGTAGTTGCTACCCAGACCTGCAAGGCAACAATCAAGTTGTTTAAGAAAATCATTTTTCCAAGATTTGGGGTCCCGCACATGGTCATAAGTGATTGAGGATCCCACTTTAGAGAAAGGCAATTTGAAGCCTTGTTGAAGAATTATGGAGCGAACCACAAAATAGAAACACCGTATCACCCCATACATCGGGGCAAGTGGATGTTTTCGGTCGGAAGATAAAGGAAATCCTGGAAAACAATTAGCAGAACAAGGAAAGACTGGTCCATGAAACTCGAAAATGCACTATGGGCCTACCGTACAACATATAAGACACCAATAGAGACTACCCCGTATAGACTAATCTATGGAAAGTCTTGCAACCTCCCTGTGGAAAAAGAGCATAAGGCCTTTTGGGCCATCACATTTCTGAACATGGATTTGAATCAAGCTGGAAAGAAAAGATCTTTGCAATTGTAGGAGCTGGAAGAACGCAAGCTGAATGCTTACAAAAACACCAAAATTTATAAGCAGAGAACTAAGGCGTGGCATGAATCCCATCTAATAAAAAGGCAATTTCTAAAGGGAACAATGTCCTTTTATTTAATTCCAGTATCATATTGTTCCAAGGAAAGTTGAGATCAAGGTGGTCTGGCCCATTCAGTGTGTCAAAAATATACCCATCAAGTATGATGGAGATCACTAGCAAAAGATTGGAACGTTTGAGGTAAATGGGCATCTAATCAAGAGATATTATGAGGATGAAGCTTTTGTAAGAAGGTCAATATTACAATTGGAGGAACCCCAACCCGTCCCAATTGAAGAACCATAAAAGGGTCAAAACCAAGAGACAAGATAAAGACTATAAATTAACACTTCTTGGGAGGCAACCTAAATGCTTTTCATGACTCCTCTAGTTTTCAATTCCTTTTTGTTTCTATTTTTGGACAATGATGCTACTTTCATCCTTAGATATAACCTTAATTCTGAGTTACCTTTAATAATTAGATCTCTAATATTCTTAGTATTTAATACTAGACATCAACTTTAGATTAATTAGTACCTTAGTAGGTGCACATAAAAATTTCTTATAACAAAACCTTTCATCGTGACTGATGTTTGGGAAAACTCAATGGTCGCAGAGGGGAAGAACATTATCTTTGACCATTGAGATGTTTTAGTCTGTTCGGTCTCTGTGACCGCTAGTCATAAACTTGACCTTCGACCATAGGGAATCTGATCTACGTCCTACAATCTCAATGACCACATAGGATTAAAATTTTCTACAACCATTGAAGGGTATCAAGCTTCGACCACTGGGTCTTAACTCCAAAGGTATAAGAGTCTTGTTCATTTGCACACTGACCCTCTTTTGACCTTAACGACTATCGTGAAGCCCTAGAAAATTGTAGAGTGACCAGAGAAGACGATGTTGTAAGAAGCTACACAAAAGCTGACCGGCGATGACAAGAGAATACGACGTCGCTGCAAACATTGACCGTGCCCTTCTAGTGACAACAACAATCTTCTCCAATCTCTTGCTTGTCTTAGCCCCCTTCTCTCTGATGGAAGGTAAACCCCACTCACCCTATCCCCATAATTTCATTATACTCACCATTGCACCTATGATCCTTTCCTTCTCTTTATCTGTCTCTCGTCATGGGATATTTAGGGTTTTCTTTTAACCATACTTGTCACTGAACCTGTGACCACTTATCCACCCACGATCGCCACGATTTAGGGCTTTTCTCTAGTGCAAACACCCTTTGTGATCACCATTGACATCTCACATTCATGTGCCCACATAGGTCTTGAACTCCCTATGATCTCTAAGGGGTTTTTACGATCCTAGCGACCGATGAGGATATGCAACCATATCCCTCTCTTTCCTCCTTCTTCTACCTATGATATTTGGTGTCTCTTCGACCATTACTAACAACCACCGATGTCTCTACAACTCACGATTTCTTCCCGTGAAATTCTCCTTATCCTCAACAACTGATGATTGTTGAATTTTCAGCGACCGTAAAAATCCCTGTGGTCACTAATGCACCCTCTCCTTCTTCAGTAGCTGACATCTCTTTTCTCTCTTTGACTGTAGTTACATAACCACAAATTTCTACGGTCCATAGTGTTCATATAGAGTGTGTATCTAGTGACCATTTGAAATATATGAAAAATTGTCATATTAGTTTTGGAAAATTTGCATGAACCCTTCCCCCTCCTAATCAATTAGTTCAGGGGTTGGGGAGCACAAGTATCCTATTATTGAGATTAACTTTAATGCAAACTGCAAAATGTCATCAACAACCTCAAATTCCCTACATAGGCATATCACCCCACTCTAAGGGCTAGAAGAAGCAATCCAAGAAATTGATACATACTTGGAAAAGCATCCCCAACTACCAAAGGCAAATAAGGTACAAATGCTACTACAGAAAGAACGATACAAAATACTATTGGGGAATAAACATCCTGAACCTGAGGAAGAGTCACAAAGCACTCAAGTGACAAATACTTCTAAGTACCTACCATCGGAGGAAGAAGTAAGGTAGATAGGAAAGTAAAAGTGTCAAACCTAGAAGAACCCACATCAAAGAAGAAGAAGTTAACAGTTACGACAATGTCCAAAGCTTAGAGGCCAGAGGTAGTAAGCATACCAGCAGACACAATGGTAGTTTCTGGTAAAGCAATGTCATTTGAGGGCCACAGAGAAACATTCAAACCTAGAGATAAGGAGCAGTAGGAGATGTACGAATTGTTCAAAACAACAAAGCAATTCAAGCCAACAAGGTACATGGACCATGGTGACTTCAGAATGTTAGGGCTCTACAAACAAGTCACTAAATTCTTGGGAGAAAAATTTACGTGTCCTATGCCTGGCAGCTCAGAACTCCTACACCGAACTCATAGTAGAATTCATGTCCTCGCTCATAAAGATTCCCATCAAACATAAGGAAAAGATTGAAGTAGGGGGGAGTATAAACTACAAGTAAGAATAGGAGGAAATGATTGATATATTACTAAAAGATTTCTTAATGTGTTGTTCACCGATACTGATGAGGAAGCCAAAGCTTGTCAAGAGGCAAAAGGTGATAAAGATGTGGGAGAAACTGGCTGAGGAAGACAAACACAACCTTGGGAAGTCAAAGGCAACTCAGATAACTTCTTGTTTCATTAGAGTAATACAAAAAATCCTTGCTAACACTGTGTTCACCAGATCAGAAATAGGGAGTGTATCAAGGGGGGAACTTTTCCTGATCTGGTTTATGATAGAGAAAAGACCAGTCAACATGGGAAGACTGCTAATTGACAAACTATCTGTAGTAGATGATCAAGACATCAAATAGAGGATGGGGGATTACTACATGGAAGGTCAAATTACACTTATTGCGACCTTTTTTTGGATGCCGAGGAGCTAAGAAAGCATGAATTGAATGAGGGATACACAAAGATCGATATCAAATATATGATAATAGTAGGCATGCTAATACAAAAGGGTGGAAAGTTCTTCAATAGACAAGGCAACTCCAAACTGCTACTCCCTCTCCCAGAGATGGCGTATTACGACACTAATAAATTGTGACCGAGCATGGATGAAATAAACAAAATGCTCTCTAGTGTTGTCGGGAGACCTACAGACCCACACTAACCTACTAACATCGAATAAGAAGAGGAACAAGCACATGATATAGAGCAACAAAGGCCGAAGAAAAGAAAGAAACTAGCAACTAGGCCATGCAAATCAATGCCACAAACAATAGCCTCGATTCAACCACCTTGAGATCAATCAAACAAGGAATATACTATAAAGAAACCATCATTGGAAAAATAACCACATCACACTGATGGAGATTTCTATTTTGTATGACCTCCTTCTCTAGGCACAAAAAGAGTACCAAATGCAGAAATGGGTGACCAACCACCACTCCTACAGACACACGAGAACCCATAATAGAATCCAGGGATGACCTAACCAGCCACCTTGAGAACTCTAGAATACCAACTCCCCCTATAACTGAAGTAGCACCCCGAATGCTAGTTCCAGGGGCATATGTTTGGCCTGAGCGATCAGGCGCTGAACCTGTGATGGATACAGAACACGAAGGCGCACAGGAAGAAACCACACCTCCAACGAACTAGGATCAACCAACCTCTCCTCAACAAGAACTAGTTGATGTATCATCAACTTTTCCACCAACATAACCAACAACAAGAACAAGACACCAACAAGGACAACAACAACAAATCCCTACATTTGGGGAAGAATTGAGACATCACTTTGACATTCACTTTCAACAAGTGCACAATTCTTCTTCATAAGCAAATTTCTTTTTTGCTAGCCTATAAGAAATAACAATGTAGGTATCAAAGATAGATGAAAGGACTGCAGATCTCCAAGTAATTCATACAAAACTTCCTCCTCCAGCAGTGTGAGATGATACAAGCCATCAAGGAAATGTCTGAAGAGATGGCATACCTCAGAAAGAAAAGGGAAATTATACGCGCTAAAAAAGGAATGATGTGCAAGGGATATGAATAAGCCATGAAGGAACTACAAGAAGAGTGCAAACAGATGGATGAATGGTGAGCCAAGACAACATCAAGATGCAGAGCCAGTTCTTCACCATTGCACACATCCTATAACCCCTCCAACATTGAGGTCCATAAAGACGGAGAGGTTGCAAGCGCTCCCCCACCACAAACAAATGAAATAGACCAACCAAAATAGCAACCAACTTCTGAAATCCCATTAGATGTCACTACCATTGTTGTGATGTTGGAGTTTGACTTGAACTCTTGGTCGATAGCAGGCAATCCCCCTAAGGATATGCCCTCTAATGCCAACCAACCTCAACCATGAGAAGGAAGTGGTACAAGGTTGGATAACTTTACAGACAACAACTCTAAAATGTTGAATGAATGAGTTAAATATATTTATGCACATCTGTGACATGTACCTAAATTTTGATGATCACAACGAGCATTGTGACGGGATATATGATGGCAAAATGGCTGCCACTATAGAAACACTCAACGAAGTTTTGATCAATCACCATCTACTACAAACCAATTAATAGAACTACATCATGACACAGATACATTTGATGCCAAAATAGAAGCAGATCCAAGTAGGACTATTAAAGGTTATGCTCTCACCTCCAATCCTGCTATTGCTATCCCAACCTTGCACAAATGTCTAGCAAAGGGACGTCAAATGATGAGTAAAGTGGTCTAGCCTCATTCTTTGCTAGTGCACTGGAAAGGAAGCATCATCCACCTATGGAAAAATATAAAGTAGTTGTAGCACCTCAACTTCCATGCAAATTGGCTGAAATAAACATGTCATCAGTATCTAAAATAACATGTAGAGACATCCATGTCCTTGCTGACATTCTTGATGAAAACCTCCAAGGTACAGACATAGTCTATGACAATAAGGGTAGAACTCTAACTAGAGAACACTTCATAGGGATCTTTCTACATACAGATAGAGTACACAAAAACCTCTTCAAGGTACTCTGTGCAACTACCCTGGAAGAATTCCTCCACCCTGATAAGGTGCAACTAGTGTTTAATGGCACCACTCATCTAGAAAGGCATCTGTATGAAGAGAAATATGAATATGAATCTGTGAAAGAATTACAAAGTGCAGTCACAAGGGCAGAGACTGGATTTGTCACCTTACCAATCCGAATGATTAAGCATTGGGTGCGAATTTTCATAAATCTATATGATCGCCATACATCTATCTAGAATTGTTGTGCTGCAGAGCTACCCAAAACATCCCTTATCTTAAAAAACAAGGAGGCATGCAACGTCTTGAAGATACCTATTCGCCTTCAGTGTGCTATACAAGAGGTAGGTCACTGTCATAAGTCAAATTGGAAGATCTTCACAATCACCACCCAAGTCCCTCAAGAACAATAGGGTTCAGGGGACTATGACTTTATAATGCTCAAATTGATGGAGGCGATAAACAAAGGCATCCCCTTGGAAGACCCTTTTCTTGAAGACCTACACAGGAAGCAAGATACATATTCTATGGACGTCATATATGATTGACGCTTCTTCAACGACCCAACAATGCCTCTTGATGTTGTGCCACGTAGACTACATATAGAAGTCCCTCTTCCTGAGAAAAATCCTTAGAGAGAGAAGATAAAGACTCTATGGCTCAACCCATTTAAACCATACTGAGCATCACCATTGAAGGCAGGATGGGCATCCCGGGAAGCACATGAAGATGTGTAAAGCAAGGTGCACAAAATAATCCTCAGGAAAAGAGGGTTGATGAGAAGCCAAAGGCATCACAAGAAAAAGAAAGGGAACAAGAAACAACAACTGATCTACTAGAAGAAGGTGAAATTAATGAGGACGAGCCACAAGAAGTAGGGTCAGATGGGCCGACTGGACTAATAAAGCCCACTTTTTCTAGTTTTGATGTATGGGCTTGTGAAGACCTTTCCTAGGAATTGTTGCAGCTCATCATGGACAAATTAAAAGGTAAGGACAATACTGACGATGTTACCTTCAAACAAGAAGGAATCTGTGTGCTTAAAGATGACCTTCGAGATACTTTAAAGATAGTAGGATACCTAGCAGTAAGTGTGATGTCTGCTTACCAGTCACTGTTAGGAGATAATATGCCAAATGTACACATGGCCTACTACATACCAGTGGATGACATATTGAAAAATAAGATGTCTAGAGAGAAAGAATGCCTAAAAATTCATCTGCCAAATTCCCTCCCATAACTTATATTCCTTACCATCCTCCACGACAACCACTGGACAATGTTCACGAATCAACATCAAGGAAAAAATTGCAATATTATATAACCACTCTGATTCAGCCTTTGCATTGAACAAATATACAAACATGACTACACCAAAGACACCAACTGAAGATAAGGAGGTAACTTGCGTGGAAGCAGTAGTTGACATGATCCACTAATTCAACATGGGGTACAATTATGTAAAGAATAAAGACTTCAAGAAAACTCAGTTCTATCACAGAAGCCCCCAACAAATTTCTCAATCAAATGATTGCAAGTTTTAGTATCTAGAATGGATGACCGCCATAGCTTTATAGGATGCAAAAGTCAAAATCTTGCAGCATGAATGCTATCATGCACTCACAGGAGGATTTGTTAACATGATGCTGCAATCCAAATGGGTGGTCGGCGAACATCCTCAACACGAATAACTCCACCCATTTAATTCCACTCTTTCTTTAACACTCTGGGATGGAGTGCGTGATAAGTTTTGGGGTATATAAATGGGCATGAGAGGTATTCCTCTATAACTTCCTTCATTCAAATTCCTATGTCTCCTGTCTCATTTTTTATTATTGTCCAACTCCCTCAACTTTGTTAAAAATCAACTCTGCACATGCATGTTCCCTATCAGATTAACTTTTGATTTTTTGGTATTTTTTTGAAATTTTAATTGGCCTAAATGGACAATTTTGACTTTACCTCTACCCATGTATATATATCCTTGTGGAAATTTTGTTGCATAAGTTGTCTAAAAAGATAATTTCCAAATCTGCTTTTCTTGGATAGTGTCATATCTCCAACTCATAGACCCCCTTGTCTTCAAGCTAACTCTTAGTCTAATTACTTCACGAATGAAAACTCTGGGCTACTTAATCTACTTAGAAATCTTGAGTGTGATAATGTCTTGACGTCAGCCTTACCTTGAAATAATGAACATGGAACAAGTATGTTTGTCAACCAAGATGAAACCTTAAAGTTAAGGAGGACTCAACTTACTTCACTCTTGATTCATCACCTGATTCCCAAGTACTTGTAGGAAAGAACTTAACACTGGAAAAAGAGGAAACGACTACCTTCTATTTTTAAAATCCCCTCTTTGAGATCAAAAGAGGTGTGACAACCCAACTTTCCCCAAAAATCCTATAATTCAAAAGCATGTGAGCATGAATAAAAGCTGAAGGGAATAAAATTATGAGAGTTGTGCCTGAGAAGATGCTGAAGGACTTCGTCCAACTAGCATATTGCTGCACACATGAATGTAGATAAGTCATTCTCAGTAGTGGAGTCTAGAATCCAACTTTTACACACCTACATTTCAAAAGGGTGCCTCACACAACCACCTAACAATACATCAGGGCTAAATAGGGTAGCACTATCTTTAAGGCAGCTAACATGGTTGAGCGAACCTAAGAAATGTAGAAAACACTGTAGTCTTAACCCACCCAAGCACTATAGCTAAGTAATACAAAAGAATAAAAGTTGGGTGTGAAAGCTACCTCTACCAGGACTTTGCACAAGTACAACCTAAAAAGGAATTGTTGGTGCATCACGAGGGGGAAATTTTCTGATAAAAAAAGTCATACCAAGCAATGCAAGTGTTGCAACTTCTATCTAAGAGAGAGAGAGAGAGTTTTGGGGAGTCGGAAACCCTTGTCCAGAAGCATAAGTTTCGACTTAAGGCTAACTTTATCACATTTTTCACACTCACAAAAACAATAACTAATAAAGCCCTTCAAATTCATTCGTTGCCTTTATTCTATTTGATTATCCCGAGGAGAAGCTAGATTCTAAGTTTGGGGGAATTGATAACTTCCAATTTTGTGGTCATTAGCTTGCTTATTTTATTCCCTTTTTAGTCACTTTTACCATACTTTATATAGACAACTCTTATCATTTTTATCCCAAGAGACACCACTTTTCCTATATTCTAAACATACCATAATTCCTCAATGAGTAATGAATCTTAGGCCACTACAATGATCGCTCACCATTAGCCCTCCCTGTAGTTGAAGAAGTGCAATCCCCAACGATCAATGAATGACATCACCTATGCAACCAAAGCATGTGTAATGCATCTGTGGCTGCCTTGCCCTAGTGCATATGCAGTCACTTTCCCTAGTACATCTATGGTCGCTTGCCCTCGTGCATCTGTGGTCACTTTCCCTGACACCTCTACGGTCGATGAGCCCTGCTGCCACTGCGACTAAAGCACTTGTGGTACCCTTGCGGTTGAATATCTCTAATCCCGTGCCACTGAAGAGATCTTTTAAGTTGGTTATACACACCTATAAATAGAGACCCACTCAATGCATGGTGGGGGGGTTGGTGACATCACCTCTATGACCAAAATACAACAGATCTAGAGAAGTCAGACTCTTAAATTTATAACCTTACTCTCATCCCCCCACAACTATTATACGAGGTATGAAATAGTAGATCGAAGTAGAACCACATGGACAAGAAACTATGAAGGGTTAAGAACGTGGAACCTTTGCTTAGATACATCAAACGAAAGGGTAGGCCAAGATGGTGTTCCTAATAGAACTATGTTTTTACAGAACTATGTTACTACAAACAAACAAAACAAGTAACAGAAAGATAAATAAACAAAATAAGAGAATAAAAGAAAACAAGAAAGTGGTAAAAAATATGGATAGGAAATTTGATTGGGTTTCACCTACTATGATCTCTCACTAACATGTTAGTACTCACACCCTTTGTATACCCTTAGTATAATTACAAGAAATCATGATATATGTCTATTCCCTCCTCTCGCAAGCTTAGGATAAATCTAGACTATAAGGTTGTCTCTCTCGCAAGATGGAAAACAAACAAACACAATATAACTATATGACCATCAGCTTAAGCATTCCAACATTTTCATGTATTCATGAAACTCCAAAACACTTAGATAAGGTTAATGTTACTCTTTCAAGGCATTAATAATCAAACATCACAAGATGGTAACTAATCATACAAGTGAAGCATTAAGACCAAGCAGAAGGAGATAATCATTGCTAAGAGCATATGTATTTAAATGGATGCAAGTATATACATGTTGGGAGAACCTTAGCGGATACTCCCAACCCAAGAAATGAGTATAGCCGCCACTCATGTTCATGAGTAGCATTACAAATTTATAAAAGTGAATATACATAAAGATAGACGAAGATGAATGATGGACTGCATGAGAGGGATGATAGATCTAAAGAAGAAGGAAGGTGATACACCAATAATACTCCTTTAGGTCTGGATCTGGCACCAGCATAGAGGATGGCAACTCCTTCTCTCAAAGAAGAGGGGGATGATCTTCTCTCTCCTCAGGACCTTCATCTTCAAAGGTAGAAGATCAATGGATACAAATGAGGGTGACTCTGGGATGCGGCAACACTTCCTCGTCTCTTGATGTCATGGCCCCCTCCATGCATGGAGTGGGTCTCTATTTATATGTGTGTATAATCGACTTAAAAGATCTCGTTGGTCGTAGGGGATCAGAGTTATTCAACTGTAGGGGTATTGTAACACCCCTCCCTAGGGTTTCTTACGTAACCAGCAGAAGCACAGCCGAATCCCCAACATTATCCATAATGTGGGGTACTTGGCATTTTAGGGAGGGACTGTCACATGCATGATCTCATCTCAAGAAACAAATAACACTTGGCATTATTGAAACATAGATTCATACATAAGTTCTTGGAGAGAAACTACATCATGATTCTAAAGTTATACATGTTCTAGATAACATGTGAAAGATACGATCTCCATAGATGGACGTCCCACCAGGCAACAACTCTTAGATCCTTGGATTCGTAGAACTCCTTAAGATGTCTCCTTCCCTTTAGCTCCAACTTCTGCGGACATCTCGTCCCCAGCCATGCAAAACAAACAACACATCAGTAAGCGGTATTTGGCATCTTATATGACATAAAAGTAATTATAACTTGACATGATAGAATTTACTTGACATGACTTGACATAAACTTTAACATGGATTTTCTTAAGCATTCATGATTCATAAGTTTGCATGCTGAATTGAACAATGAACATATGCATCCCTCTATGACGCCCCCTAAGGAGCACATGATTGCTAGGAAAGCCCTTGATGCTAGGAAAGCCCTTGACGACCCCTTGAGGTCCATGATTCGGGAGCATATGAAAACTAATTCAATTCCATTTAACTTGATCATTAACATGGCATTAACATTATCTTAAACATAAACATGATCATTGAACTTTAACATGATGGGATTTCTCCCCTTGAATCATAATGGGATTTCTCCCTCATAAACCATAATAGGGTTTTACCCTTCTTGAACATGATTCCTTAATTTCATAATCATAATCATAATTAGGTTCATAGCATAGACTATAATTAAACAAGCAAGCAATCAATGATAATTATACATAATGCATTCTTGATAGACATTCATAATTCATGAAATCACCATATGTGCATAATTATAGGTAACAATCAATAAACCAAAGTACTTGTGCCAAATATGCATGGCCCACTTACCTTGAACTAAATCACCTAAGTCAAACCTAGTTTGACTGATTGGATCCTTTTAAACACCTGAAATTAGCATACATATCCTTCATCATACATCATTAAACCCTAATTTGTGTCATATAATTATTGAGATGTGAAAGAAGTAAAATCAGTCGATAAAAACTAGAAAATCGGATTCCTCATTGAAAATCCTTTCCAAAACATATTTATTTATATTTTTCTGAGGTTGTATGCAAAAGTTATGAATTTTGCACTCTGGACCAATCAGAAATTAGAAAACTCGATTAAAGCTGATATAAATAAAATATGAAATGCCAGTAATGACCAAGGCACGCGTGACACATGAATCAGGCGAGTGGGGGTAAAACTGTCATTTGGGCGTGCAAATCACTCACGGCTGATGAAACAAATCAAAAGTCGAAATACCGATAGTACCCTTGGGCGATCAGTTTAACTGATTGTGCTAGTGGGGGCACCATGGTCATTTCTTGACCTGGTTTCTTCCTGGCCTGCTCCTTCGCATCAGGTGCGAGTGAGCAACGCTCCAGGGAGCTCAGGTGAGCAACGATCGCGCCATAGGGCTGATCGACAGGGGAAAATGATCGCGCTACCTTCGTCGAACTCCGGCGATCAAAACGAACCTAAAATGCGGGTAAAATGGTGGCGAACTCACCCAAAGTCATGGTGTGAACCGGAGAACAGAGGAAGAGGGCTAAGAGGCCAAAACCACGACTTGAAGGAATCTGACATCAACCTGCGATCGGAGAAACAATCTAGGAGGTCGGGCGATTTCGTTCGATGCCTCACGAGGGCAAGACGGGCACTGGAGCGCCATGGCGATGAGTGCCGGCAGGTCCAGGCGGCGGAGTACATGTCCCGCTAGAAGGGGCAACTGCGAGACAAACTGAGAAAGGGAAAACGAAGGTGAAGCTCTGAGGATGCTCACCGATGCTCCAATTTAGGCCGAGATGACCGGAGGAGGTCGGACAGACTCAAGGTTGCCGGAGAACTGAAACCGAGTAGGTCAGGATGATTGGGGGTAGGTGAGTTGCAATTGACTGAGGAGGAAGAGAGCTTACAGTCCGGTGGTGCTCTCGGGGCCTTTAAAAAGGAAGAAGAGGCACGGTCGTGCCCTCTGCAACTTGGGAGTCCAAGCCCTAGATTGGGCGTTTCTTCAACTGAGAGAGAGGGAAGGCGAGTGATGGCTCGTTTGAATCGGGGGAGCCTCGCGAGTTCAAATCTGGAAAAATATTCGAAAACGATTAACAAAAGGGCGAGTAACCGATCGGAGGGAAAAACTGCTGTGAAACAGTTCTGCTCGCGGGGAAAAACGGAGGAAGAAGAGAAGGTGAGCGCCGTTGGATCTTGATCCAACGGTGGCTGTCGCGCGCGCCAGGAAGGTAACGCGTGACCGATTAAATGAACCGGAACCTTAGGGAAATAAAGGCAAATAATGACATTGAATTAAATTCTTTGCTAAACAATATTCAAATCTTTATAAATCGATTTGAATGGTCAAACATGGTCCAAATGAGTTCAAATTTGAACCATAGGTGTATTAGAGGGTCTAGAATATTCTCATACAATTGGATTTTATGCTGGTACACGTTTTAGGCCTAATTTAGCAAAAGTTATCATGTGCACTTAAATGAGTATAAATAGTGTATATAAAGTCATTTATTTCTCAAATAAGGATTTATAAAACATAAAAACGTGCACTCACCATTATTTATTTTCAACTAACAATATGGAGGCCATTAATCAAGAAATTAAACATGTAAATCACTAATAATCATATGAGAGAGAAATTTGGACATAAAACATTTATTCCCATTTTCTTCAACAAAAAGGGCATAGATATACATGAAGACATTTTCTTTAAATGAAACAAGGATAAGAGAGCTATTGAGCATAATAAGTGATTTTGCAAAACTAATTAGGGGAAAATTGCATTTAAGTCCTCAACAATTATCTAAATTAGGAAAGAGCATGCAAGGAATAAAATAATTTGGAAATTTTGCATAATAAGATTGGGGTGTTACAGGTATCACGGGTGCTTTGGTCATAGAGGCAGAAAGGCTGAGTGACTTCAGAGGTGTCAGGGCAAGCAGTCGCACATGCACTAGGGCAAGTGACCACAGATGCACTACGGCAAGAGATCACAAATGCACTAGGGCAAGCAGTCGTAAATGCACTAGGGCAAGCAATACTGATGCATTCCATGTTCTTTGGTCATAGAGGTGTTATCGTTCATTGGTTGTTGGGGATTGCACTTCTTCGACCGTAGGGAGGTTGATGCTCAATGATCGTTGTAGTGGCATGATATTCATCGGTCACTGAGGTTTTATGGTCTATTCAGAATATAGGAAAAATAGTGAGTCTTGGGATAGAAATGATAAGAGTTATCTAGATAAATTATGGTAAAAGTGACTAAAAATGGAATAAAATAAGCAAGCTAATGACCACAAAATTGGAACTTATCAAATCCCCCAAACTTAGAATCTAGCATGTACTCTGGCTAATCAAATAGAATTAAGTCAATGAGTGGCTTTGAAGGGCTTTATTGGTTATTATTTTTGTGAGTGTGAAAAATGTGATAAAGACAACCTTAAATTGAAACTTATGCATCTGTACAAGGGCTGTCGACTCCCCAAAACTCTCTCTCTTAGATAGAAGTTGTAGCACTCATATTTCTTGATATGACTTTCTTTATAAAAAAAATCCTCGTGATGCACCGACGATTCCTTTTTAAGTTGTACTTGTGCAAAGTCCTGGTAGAGGTAGCTTTCACAACCAACTTTTATTCTTTTGGATTTCTTAGATAAAGTGCTTGAGTGGGCTAAATATGTAGCGTTTCCTACATTTCTTAGGTTTGCTCAACTATGTTAGCTACCCTAAAGACAGTGTTGCCCAAATGTGACTTGATCTATTGTTAGGTGGTTGTGTGAGGCTCCCTTTTGAAATGTAGGTGTGAAAAAGTTGGCTTCCAAAATCCACCATTGGACATGACATAACTGCATTCCTAAGAGCAACAATATGTTGACCAGGTGAAGTCCTTCAAAGTCTTCTCAGGTACAACTCTCATAATATCATTCCCTTCGACTTCTATTCATTCTCACAGGCTTTGGGATGATAGGATTTTGGGGAAAAAAGTTGGGCCGCATCACCTTTTTTATCCCAAAGTGGGGATTTTAAAACTATAAGGGGTAGTGTTTCCTCTTTTCCATTGTTAAGTACTTTCCTACCTGTACTTGGGAATCATGTGACCTATCAGGAGTGTAGTAAGTTGAATCCTCCTTAACTTTGAGGTTTCATCTTAGTTGATAAATGTACTTGTGTCGTGTTCATTATTTCGAGATAAGGCTGACATTAAGAAATTATCACACTCAAGATTTTTAAGTAGATTTTGTAGCCCGAATTTGTCATTCTTGAAGTAATTATGCTAAGAGTTAGCCTGAAGACAAGGAGGCCCAAGAGTTGGAGATATGACACTATCCAGGAAAAATAGATTCAAATTTTATCTTCTTAGACTACCTATGCAACAAAATTTCCATAAGGATATATATACATGGGTAAAGGTTAAGCCAAAACTGGCCATTTAGGACTATCAAAATTTCAAAGATTTTATAAAAATTCAAAAGTTAATTCTATAGGGAACATGCATGTACAAAGTTGATTTTTGACAAAGTTGAGGGAGATAGATAGTAATGAAAAATGAGGTAGGAGACATAGCAATTTGAATGAAAGAAGTTAGAGAGAAATATCTCTCATGGTTGTTTATAGACCCCCCAAACTTATCACACACTCTATCCTGGAGTGTCAAAGAAAGAGAGTGGAATTGAACAGGCAGAGTTATTCGTGTTGAGGTTGTTCATCGACTGCCCATTTGGATTGCAACAACATGTCAACATATCCTCCTATGAGTGCATGATAGCGTTCATGCTGTAAGATTTCAAATTTTGCATCCTTTAAAGCTATGATGGTCATCCATTCCAGACAATGAAAGCTGTAGTTGTTTGATTGAGCAATTTGTTGGAGGCTTCTATGACAAAACTAAGTTTTCTTGAAGTCTTTATTCTTTACATAATTGTACCCCTTATCGAACTTGTGGACCACATCACTATTTCTTCTGCACAAGCTACCACCTTTTCTTCAGTTGGTGTCTTTGGTGTAGTCATGTTTGTATATTTGTTCAATGCAAAGGTTGAATTAGAGATGTTATATAATAGTATAGTTTTTGGCTTGATGTTGGTCACCAATAATGTCTTGTAGTTTTCATGGAGGATGGGCAAGAATATAAGTTCCGGGAGGGAATTTGACAGGTGAATTTTTAGGTGTTCTTTCTCCCCGTACATCTTGTTTTTCAGTATGTCATCCACTAGTATGTAGTACACCATGTGTACATTTGGCATATTATCTCCTAACAGTGACTGGTAAGCAGACATCACACTTACTGTTAAGTATCCTATTATCTTCACAGTGTCTCAGAGGTCATATTTTAGCACACAAATTCCTTCTCGTTCAAAGATAACATCGCCAATATTTTCATTCTCTTTTAGTTTGTCCATGATGAGCAACAACAATTCCCAGGAAAGGTCTTCACATGCCCATCTATCAAAATAAGAAAAAGTGGGCTTTTATTCCAGCCGCCCCGTTTGTCCTTAGTTCTTGTGGCTCGTCCTCATTAATTTCACCTTCTTCTGGTAGATCAGTTGTCATTTCTTATTTACTTTCTTTTTCTTGTGAGACCTTTGGCTTCTCATCAACTCTCTTTTCCTGAGGATCATTCTGTGCATCCTTCTTGCCATCTTCATGTGCTTCCTGGGGTGCCCATCCTACCTTCCATGTTGATGCTCGGTCTGGTTCAGATGGGTCAATCCATAGAGTCTTTAGCTGCTCTCTCCAAGGCTTTTTCTCAGGCAGAGGAACTTTTGTATGTAGTCTACGTGGCACAACATCAAGATGCATCATCGGGTCATTGAAGAATCGGCGATCATATATGACATCCATAGCGTACGTACCACACAGTCTGTGAAGGTATTCAAGAAAAAGGTCTTCTAAGGGGATGCGTTTGTTTATCATCTCCATCATTCTGAGCACTATAAAGGCACAATTCCTTGATCCCTATTGTTATTGAGGGGCCTAGGTGATGATTGTGAAGTTCTTCCAGTTTGACTTGTGGCGGTGACCTGCCACTTATATAGCACATTGAAGGCAAATAGGTACCTTCAAGATGTAGCACACCACTTTGTTTTTGAAGATAAGGAATGTACTCGGTAGCTCTACAACACATCAATTATAAATAGATGTATGGCGATCATATAGATTTACAACAATTAGTGCCCAACGCTTAATCATTCTGTTTGGTAAGGTGACAAATCTAGTCTTTGTCCTTGTGACTGTACTTTGTAATTCTTTCATAGATTCAGATTCATATTTCTCTTCATACATTGGGTTGCCTTGCTAGATGCACGGTGCCATTAAACACTGGTTGCACCTTATCAGGGTGGAGGAATTCTTCCAGGAAGTTGTATATAGTACCTTGAAGAGGTTTTTTTGTACTCTAGCTCTATGTAGAAAGATCCCTCTAAAGTGTTCTCTAGTTAGAGTTCTCCCCTTTTTTGTCATAGACTATGTTTGTACCTTGGAGGTTTTCATCAAGGTTGTCAACAAGGACATGGACGTCTCTATAGGTTATTCTGGATACTGATGACATGTCCATTCCAACCAATTTTCATGGAAGCAGAGCTTCTACAACTACTTTATCTTTTCCAACTGGTGGATGTTGCTCCATTTTTGGTGCACCGGTAAAGAATTAGGCTAGACTGCTTTCCCCATCTTCTAACGTCCCTTCACCAACCATTTGTGCAGGTAAGTTTGGGGTAGCAATATTGGGAGTGGAGGTGAGAGAAGGACCTTCAGTAGTCCTACTTGGCTCTACTTCTATTTTAGCTTCAACTGTATCTGTGCCAGCATGTACTTCTATAAATTGGTTTGCAGTAGATGGTGTTTTGAGCATGGCTTTGTTGAGTGTTGCCATAGTGGTAGCCATTTTGCCATCATAGATCTTGTCACGGTGCTTTTTGTGATCATCAAAATTTAGGTACATGTTGCAAATGTCTATAGATATATTTAACTCATTCATGCAACGTTGTAGAGTCATGCCGTCTATAGAGTTATCTGACCTTTTACCACTTCCTTCTCTTGGTTGAGGTTGGTTGGCATTAGAGGGCATATCCCCTCAGGGTTTGTCTTCTATCGATGAGGAGTTCAAGTCAAACTCCAACACCACAACATTTGTAGTGACATCTAGTTGGATTTCAGAAGTTGGTTGGTCTATTTCATTTGTTTGTGGTGGGGGTGCGCTTGCGACCTATTCATATTTAAAGATATTGATGTTGGAGGGGATAGAGGATGTGTGTGAAGGAGAAGTACTGGCTCCACATCTTGATGTTGTCCTGGCTCACCATTCCTCCATCTGTTTGTGCTCTTCTTGTAGTTCCTTCATTGCTTCTTCATATCCCTTATGCATCATTTCTTTTTCAACGCGTATAATTTCCCTTTCCTTTCTGATGTCTGCCATCTCTTCATACATTTCCTTGATGACTTGTATCATATCACATTTCCAGAGGTGGATGTTTTGGATGAATTTTGGGAGATCTGCAGTTCTTTCGTCTATCTTTGATACCTACATTATTAGTGTTTGTAGGCTAACAGAAAAGAAATGTGCTTGTGAAGAAGAATTGTGCACTTGTTGCAAGAGAGCATCAAAGTGACGTCCTAATTCTTCACCAAATGTAGGGATGCATTGTTGTTGTCCTTGTTGTTGGTGGTGGTGTTGTTGGTGGTAGAGTTGATGATACAACAATTGGTTCTCATCGATGAGAGGTTGGTTGATCTTGGTTCATTGGAGGTTTGGTTTCTTCCCATGTGCCTTCACCTTCTCTATCCATCACATGATGGCTCGGACCGAACATCTGCCCCTTGAATTGGAAATTTGGGTGCTACTTCAGTTACAGGGGGAGTTGGTATTCTAGAGTTCTCATGGTGGCTGGTTAGGTCTTGAGCAACTTCTATTATGGGTTCTCGTGTGTTTTTAGAAGCACTTGGCTTGTCACCCATTTCTGCAATTGGTACTTTTGGTACTCTGTTTGTACCCAGAGAAGGAGGTGATGCGGAATATAAATCTCCATTAGTGGGATGTGGTTGTTCTGCCAATGATGGTTGCTTTATTAGTATCTTCCTTGTTTGATTGAGTTGGAGGTGGCTGAATTGATGAGGCTATTGTGTTTTGCATTGGTTTGTGCAGCCTAGTTGCTAGTTTCTTTCTTTTCTCTGACCTTTGTTGCTCTATATCTTGTGTTGGTTCCTCTTCTTATTGGATGATAGCAGGTGACTGTGGGTCTATAGGTCTCCTGGAATCACTAGAGAGCATTTTGTCTATTTCATCCATGCTCGGTTGCAATTTATTGGCATCATAATACACCATCTCTGGGAGGGTGAGTAGAAGTTTGGAGTTGCCTTGTCTACAGAAGAACTTCCCACCCTTAAGTGTACCAACATGCCTACTGTTATTAGGAATTTCATATCCATTTTCGTGTATCCCTCGATCAACTCATGCTTTCTTAGTTCCTCAACATCCAGAAAGAAGGCCGCAATATGTGTAATTTGACCTCCCATGTGGTAATCCCTCATCCTCTATTTGATGTCTTGATTAGTTGTTGCAGATAGTTTGTCAATTAGCAATCTTCCAATTTTGACTGGTCTTTTCTCTATAATAGACCAGGTCAGAAAAAGTTCCCTCGATACACTCCTTGTTTCTAATCTAGTGATTACAGTGTTAGCAAGGATTTTTGTATTACTCTAATGAAACAAGAAGTTATTTGAGTTGCCTTCTACTTCCCAGGGTTGTGTTTGTCTTCCCCAGTTAGTTTCTCCCACATCCTATGATTATTAAACCCAATGGCATATTTATCACCTTTTGCCTCTTGGCAGGATTTGGCTTCCTCATCAGTATCAGTGAACAACACATTTAGAATTCTTTCAATAATATATTGGTCCTTTCCTTCTATTCTTACTTGTAGTTTGTACTACCCCCTGATTAATTCCTTTCCTTATCTTTGATGGGAATCTTTATGAGTGAGGACATGAATTCTGTTATGAGTTCTATGTAGGTATTCTGAGCTGCCAGGCATTGGACACTTAAATTTGCCCCCACCCCAAGAATTCAATGACTCATTTGTAGAGCCCCAACTTTCTGAAGTCCCCATAGTCCTTGTACCATGTTGGCCTCAATTGCTTTGTTGTTTTGAACAATTCATACATGACCCAGTGTTCCTTATCTCTAGGGTCAAACGTTGATCCATACTCCTCAGATGTCATTGCTTTATCATTTGCTACCACTGTGTCTAGTGGTATGCTTACTGCCTCTGGCCTCTGAGCTTTGAACCTTGTCGTAAATGTTAACTTCTTCTTCTTTGATGTGGGTTCTTCTAGGTTTGATGCTTTTCACTTTCCTATCTGTCTTACTTCTTCCTCTGATGGTAAGTACTCAGAAGTACTTGTCAGTCGAGTGCTTTGTGACCCATCCTCAGGTTCAGGATGTTTGTTCTCCAATAATATTTCATAGCATTCTTTCTGCAACAACATTTGTACCTTCTCTGCCTCTAGTAGTTCAGGATGCTTTCCAAAGTATGTATCATTTTCTAGGATTGCTTCTTCTAGCCCTTGGAATGAGGTGATCTGCCTTTGTAGGGAATCTGAGGTAGTTGATGACATTATGTAGTTTGCATAAAAGTTAATTTCATAAGTAGGAAACTTGTGCTCCCCAACCTTTAAACTAATATATTAGGAGGGGGGAAAGGGTTCATGCCAATTTTCTAAAACTAATAAGACAATTTTTATTATATTCCAAATGGTCACTGAAACACACTTTGTATGAACACTATGCGACCACATAAATTTATGGTTACGTAACCAAGGTCGCACAGAGCAAAGAGATTTAAACGACCAAAGAGGGAGAGGGTGCATCAGCGACCATAGGGATTTTGACAATCACTGAAAAATTAGCGATCAACAATTTCTGAGGAAAAGGAGAATCTCACCTGAAGAAATTGTGAGTCACAGACACATCGATGGTTGTTATTTATGGACAAAGAGACACCAACTATTGTATGTAGAAGAAGGAAAGAGAGGTATGGTTGCATATGCTTATAGGTCTCTAGTATCATAAAAATCCTTAGTGATCGCAGGGAGTTCAAGACCTCTGCGATCGAAGATAATGTGTTTCGCCATGGGAACAGGAACGTGAGACATCAATAGCGATCACAAAGGGTGTTTGCACCATAGTAAACCCCTAAATCGTGGTTGCCATGGGCGTATAAGCGGTCGTAGGTGTAGCAGCAGATATGGTTAAAAGAAAACCCTAAATCACCCATGACAAGAGATGAAGAAAGAGAAGGAAAGGATCACAAGTGCGGTGGTGGGTATAAAGAAATCATGGGGATAGGGTGAGTGGGGTTTACCTTCCGTCTAAGAAAAGGGGGTTAAGACAAGTAAGAGATTGGTGATGATTTTTGTTGTCGCCGGAAGGGCACGGTCAACATTTGCAGTGACATCATATTCTCCTGTCGTTTCCAGTTGGCTTATGTGTGGCTTCTTGTGGTGTCATCTTCTCTGGTCACTCTACAATTTTCTAGGGCTTTGCCATAGTCGTCGAGGGTGTAAGAGGGTCCGTGCACAAATGAACGGGGTGCTTATACCTTTAGGGTTAATACCAATGGTCGAAGCTTGATACCCTTCAATGATCGCAATGAATTTTAATCCTCTATATTCATTGAGATTGTAGGACGCAGGTCAGATTTCCTAAAAAATATACGGGTGAGATGTATTCCAATGGATGTAAGTATATACATGTTGGGAGAGCCTCAGTGTCTACTCGCAACCCAAGCAATGAGTTTATCCAGTCATGTTCATGAGTATCATTACCGATTTACAACAAGTGAATATATATCAAGATAGACAAAGAAGAATGATGAATAGCATGAGAGAGATGATAGATCTAAAGAAGGAGGAAGGTAATACACCAACAATACTCCTTTAGATTTGGATCTAGTATCGGCATAGAGGATGGAAACTCCTCTCAAAGAAGAGGGGGATGATCTTGTCTCTCCTTAGGACCTTCATCTTTATAGGTAGAATATCAATGGATATGAATGAGGGTAACTCTAGAATGAGGCACTTCCTCGTCTCTTTATGTAACGACCCCCCTCCATGCATTGAGAGGGTATCTATTTATAGTTGTTTATAACTGACTTAAAAGATCCCGTCAGTCGTAGGGAATTAGAGCTATTCGACTGTACGGGTATCACATGTGCTTTGGTCGCAGAGGCAGTAGGGCTCAACGACCGTAGAGGTGTCAGGGCAAGCGATCGCAGATGCACTAGGGAAAGTGACCGTAGATGCACTAGGGCAAGTGACCATAGACGCACTAGGGCAAGCAACTGTAGATACACTATGACAAGAGGCCACAGACGCATTACGCATGCTTTGGTCACAGAGGTGTCGTCATTCATTGATCATTGGGGATTGCACTTCTTCAACCGCAGGGAGGCTGATGGTCAACGATCGTTGTAGTGGCTTGAGCTTCATCAGTCACTGAGGCATTATGGTATGTTTAGAATACAGGAAAAGCAGAGTCTTGGAACAAAAATGATAAGAGTTATCTAGATAAATTATGGTAAAAGAAACTAAAGGGGGAATAAAATACGCAAGCTAACAACCATAAAATTGAAAGTTATCAATGGGTGTATATTAACTTAAATTAAAATAAGTTAAAACTCAGTGACTCAAACAAAATTGACATGTGGCATTGTCCTCTAGGTAACATAAATGAAAAACACATTTTTAGATTCCATAAAGATATTCATCTAGAATCTTTTGATTTTTAATCAATATAGGCATTGAATCTTATTTAATGGGAAAGATGACAAAAGCACCTTTCATGAGTAGTGAGAAAGAAAGTGAATTATTGTGAATCATACATACTAATTCATATGGACCTTTTGGAATAATTTCTAAAGGTTTGTTTTAGTACTTCATCGCATTTACTGATGATTTAAGTATTCATGGATATGTGTATCTTATGAAACACAGACCAAAACCACTTGAAAAATTCAAGGAATTCCTAAATGATATGTAGAACCAACTTAACTAGAATATTAAATCTCTATGATCTTATCATGGTCTAGAGTATATAAGACAAGAGTTCGAGGCCCTTCTGATAGGCCACAATATTTGTATCATATACAACATGATGGTGTTTTAGAAAGAAGGAGCCACACATTGTTGGACATGGTATTATCAATGATGAGTGTATCTAATCTTCCAACTTCCTTGAAGGGCTATGCCTTTGAAACTACCATGTTTACATTCAATCACATACCTTCTAAATTGGTTGAAATGACACCATATGAGATATGAAATGGGAAACGTCCCAATACATCTTTTATGAAGATTTGGGGATGTGAAGATAATGTTAAGAAATAATTTTTGAAAAGTCTTAGACCTGAAAAATGTTTCTTTGTTGGATACTCTAAAGAAACTGAGGGTTACTAATTCTATATTCCATTTGACAACAAAATGTTTATGGATAAAACTAATGTATTTATTGAAAAGGATTCATTTCCTAATGAATCAGTGGGAGGAAAGTAGATCTCAAAAAAGTTTGAGGTCAACAAAACAACATTGAACCTATGAAGATAGATGAGGAATAAAGAAAATGACAAGACATTGTATAATCTCAAAGTCCACATGTAGCACAAGAACCTCAAAGGCCTAGGAGAACATGTCATGATCCAGAGAGATCTAGACATCTGGTGACTCAATCACATTATGTGTTGATCGTGAATGATAATGAGCTAATAACCTATAATGAAGCTATTGAGGGTTCATATTATAGTGAATAGCTTGAGGCCATGCAATACAAAATGACCATGTGAACACCAACAAAGTATGAACTTTGTAAGATGCACATTTAGGGTTAGAACTCATAGGATGCAAATGGTTCTTCAAGAAGAATATTGACATGGATGGTAATGGATAAACCTATAAACTACAACTGGTTGCAAAAGATTTTAGACAAGTTCAAGGTGTTAACTATGACAAAAAATTTACCATTTGTCATGGTTTAATCCATCCAGATCATGTTTTCTAGGGTAGATTATTGTGACTATGAGATTTGGCAAGTAAAAGTTAAAATTTCTTTTCTTAAAATGGAATCTTCTTGAGGATGCATACATGACATATCTTGAAGGTTTTGCCGCTCCAAAAGAAATCAATAAAGTTTGTAAGATACAAAGGTAAACTTATAGATTCACGTAAGCATTTAGAAGTTGTAATTTTTTTTGATGAGACAACTAACAAGTTTGGCTTTATCATATGAAGATGAATGTTGTGTTTACAAGAAGGTTAGTAGGAGCATAATTATATTTCTCATATGATATGTGGATGACAAATTATTAATGGGAAATGGTCTACCTACTCTATTATTGGTTAAGATCTAGTTGGGAAATACCTTCTCCATGAAGTATTAAGGTGAAGCATGCTATATTCTAGGAATCAATATCTATTGAGATAGGCCTAGAAGGATTCTTGTCCTAAGTTAGAGTAAATACATTAACAAAATGTTAAAGAGGTTCAATATGAACAACTTTAAGTGAGTAAACTTTCCCATTTCTTGAGGAATAAGTCTCTCTACACCCCAACCCCCAACTCTTTAAAAGAGCATGCACACATGAATCAGATTCCATATGCCTCAACAGTTGGATATATCATGTATGCAATGTTATGTAATTTCTTAGATGTTTATATGACTTGAGCTTGACATGCATGTACCGGCCATACCCCTTTGGAAGTCACTGGATTTCGGTGATAATTATCCTAAAGTACTTGAGAAAAGGGTTACTCTAGTACATGCTTCCAAATTGAAAAGAATGGCTACCGATCACATATAGGATTCATTTTTTGCCTAAACGACTGAGTTGTAAGATGAAAGAGTTCCAAACAAGAGAGAGTGGACAGTTCTACAAAAGAAGTAAAGAAAATTGCTATATTTAATGCAACACATGAAGTACTATGAGTTAATAATTGTATTAGTGAACTTTGGGTGGTTCCAACCACTTGTTGAGTTGTATGTGGTAGAAATTGAGCCATCACATAGGCTAAGGATATGAGATTGCATCACTATTCCAAGCACATACTACTAAGATATCATCTCACAGGAGAGATCACAAATCGATGGGAGTTTTAGATTTTTAGAGCACCAATTGAAACTAATGTTTTTGATCCCTTAAAGAAAGCATTTCACAACACAATCATGATGGTCATGTTGAATCACTCGGAATTAAATTCAAGAGTGATTGGCTCTAGTATTGAATCAAGGGTCTATAATGACTAATCTCTCATTTTAATGATGACTAAACCATTTCACTTATTTGTGTGCAATTCTCTACTTGAATGATGTCAAACAGACACACTCCAAATGCTTAAACTTGAATACCCTAGTTTGGAGAAATCAAGCCATATATACAAAAAGATTAAGATTTAAGAATATATAGTTTTTCTATATTTTTTTTTGTAATCACTTATAAAGATTGTATGACTTGTGATTAAGCTTAAAATTACAATAGAATTAATTAGTTTGATATAATGTTTCACTTATAATTACTTGTGATCTACAAAACATCATCATTCACATTTTCATAGACAAAACTCGACTCATGAACATTATAATATACTAAACATTAGGTAAATATTCAATTACCCCTTTACCTTATGATATTTTCATTGGAATCATGTTATCAACTTGGATTGTATTAGGATGTTAGAAATCTCTAATTATAGAGTTTAAACCAATATATTAGTTATTCGAGACTTCAATGCAAGAAATAAGGATAATATTCTAAATTGGGCCTAAGTATGCAATTATGCCACATGGACGGGTTTAAGATTAAATTATTCTTTTAGATTTCTCCTATGGTTAGGTACAGGGAAGGAAGAGTTATACATGAAATTTAAACATTAACAAACAAAGGAATCAATAAATATGTTAAAAGTTACTTTTTCTAAAGTCATGAGTTTTATATGTTAAAAGTTTTCCAAGGCAAAATTGGCTCTAGATTCGGACTCCTTGGGTCCCAATTGGTGTACTTGCCAATTTCATCTTATTTGGACACTAATTTCTCTTCTAATTTAATTGGGAAAGGAAATGTTATATTTGTAGATCCACTTTATTCCACATGGGAATTTGATATACAATGTGTTGTCATGTGGTTATTTAACCCCTTTTCTTTCTTTTTCTCATGCATGACCTTCCAATGAATGGTTGGGATGCTCCTCTGACCCACTTCCATCTAATAAAGGGGCCAAGAATCATCTTCCACCCCTAGAACTTTGCTCTGTTTGAATGTGGTAATAGAAGAAGACCCAACAAGCAATATCTTATGATTTCATTAATCAAATCATGTTATTATTTTACCTATGGTTTCCTTACATAATTCAGTGTCCAATGGTTGCACACTTAAGACATGGTTTTCTTAAACAGAGATTCACCCAATTCTTGTGGCCCAAGATTCTCAAAATTTTCTACAGATCCCACAAAACCTTGATCTATCTATCTATCTATCTACACACACTATATGTATGTATATATATGTATGTATGTATATATATGTATATATATATATGTATGATGTATATATATGTATATATATGATCTATGTATGGCTTCCATCACATTCCTCATAGCAGATCCCTTGATTCAATCATTCCTCGAGTCATGCTCTTTGTCGTCATAAAACTTGTCTTCGATTTGTGTGTTCTAAAACCAACCACCAGTGCTCTTCCTCACCAAAGCTCAATTGATCTCTTAGTGAGTTATCATGTACATGTCTCTTCATTTTCATATTGCCTCAATAGAGAATCATCGAGTTTTTGTGTTTTCCCCAAATTTTGTCCTTGGTGGCTACTTCTGGTCAGTGTCCATGGAATTGGATCACGAGCTAGGAAGACAGCCTCTGTGTGTTTTACACCCCCTCAGTTTTTTTCTTCTATCATCTTCTCACATGGGTAACTCTGTCACTTGTGATGATTTGATTTTAATTTGTTGCTCTAATGAGCTTATGAACTTATGACAATAGTTTTCCTATCACAATCTAAGGTATCAAATATCACGTGAGGGTGTATCCTTAGTTGCAAATATATTTATTTTATTTAGAAATCAGTAGCAATAGTAAAACCACTAACCTAGTAAATTGCATAAATAATTGTAGGACATTTGAAAAATACATAAAAATATGTTCAAGAATTGTGAGATTTTCTTCTTTTTATTTGACTATTTTCATTACCTGACTCTGATGGTTAAAGGCATGGTTTTTAGGGTTTCAATCTATCTACTTTCTTATGGGTAATTGTAATAAACAAAATTAAGAAGTTGGAAATCAATGATGGATCAACCTTTGAATTAGTAACATAGATCCCTCTCGCTATACTAATATCATGAATTATTATAGGGTTCTTACAAGGTTATATTTCTAGGGTTTCTGTTATGAGACATAATTGGACACTAATTGATATAAATATCATATGTGTAGGTTTGAGCGAACTATAGTCTTCATAGGATAGTATTTATTCTCTATTCCAGACACCCAAATCAAGGTATGCGCATCTTTCTTATTTATCTAGGCATTGCTAGCATGACTCCTAAACTATTTACCATATGAGGCATCTCTTGAATAATTCATGTATAATATTGAATCATTTTGAGAATCCTATTTTCTTGAGATTATTTCCCTGATTTGATACTAAATCCATGAGATCTTATGAATGAAGGTCCTTTGACCTAATTGTATTAAATATTTGCATGATCTCCATCCTCTCTACTTGAACTAAATTGATGACGACTAAACATGTTTCTTATCTTTACATTTTGTGGATGTACAATAGACTAAATTGATTTATAGCACATGTACATATGTACCACCATATCATTTGGATGTGTATATTCTGTCTTGAGTGTGTATATTCCACTCATATATTCATAAAGGATGTATGTATTCCACCTAGGGTGTGTGTCTGCCACCCATATAATTAGGCTCGATATTTTATGGGTCTCGTCCCTACTTAAATAGATTTAGTCTGATTTATTTAAGATGCACTGTTTAATTTCTTGATATTTTGATGTGGAATTGCATGGCAAGATTCCTTTGTGACGATCATATTGTTATATTAAATGCCTCTTCTATTGATAATATAATTATTTTGGAACCTCTCTTTAAATTCCTTTATTTAAATCTCCTAAATTTATCTCTCATTGCTCTAAGTAATGCTTAGTCATTATAATACTACAAATACTTTTTTTTTGATGTCCCTTCCTTTGTTTGTTCCCTTTACTAGGTGTTGCTTTCAACCCACCCAAAGGTTGAACATCCTGAGGTCTAAGAAGTAGAAGGTGTCTCCCAAGACTAGCTTTAGAAAGACTTCTAAGATGGATATGTTGCTCACTACAAACTGATCCTACTAAATTGGATTCCATATCTTGTTAGGTGACCTTTGCGGTCCCGTTGTTGAACTTAGACAAAATTATGTAATAGTTATATTTACATTTCCGCTTCTACACTAGTATGTTCTCTACCAATTTGTTTGAGAAAATACTATGCACCCCTTTACTTGAGTACTTATATTATGTGATTGTGAATTAATGGGGTTGTATGCTCTATTTTCTTAAATTAAGTAAGTAGTAGACCCCTCTCAGGTCCCACTCTTTAGAAGTATGTTTGCTGGTCCAGATCACTGCCGTCGTCTGAGATTTTATTGAATCAAAACTTGGCAAATGAGCTAAAATAGTAAGTCTTCAGAAAGTCCATCCTCTAAGATGTCAAGGGAAAAACACAGCCAATGAGACTAACTATTCTTATCTTTTAGTGGTGTCGATTGAGATTTGGCACCCAAAACTTGATCGATGCATTGCAGTTATAACGTTCAATATAGCCATTAAAGGGGGTATGCAAGAGAAATGTATTTGTTGGAACCCTAATAGTGTCTAGTATTCACCCTAAATGATTCTAATGACTAGTAGACATCCTAAACTATAAATAGGACCCCTTGGGCTTCATTCATGGTTAGACAAACACTAAAAAGGACCATACACTATAGTTGAGAGAGTAAGTTTCCAAAGAGCCCCTATCCACTCTTATGAGCTTAATCACTTGTTACACCCATTAGAGTTAGTAAAAAAAATCTATAAGAGAGATAGTTCTACATGTATAACTTGTGAGGATCTCACTTCCCTACCATGCTCCAAGTCTCTCTCACATAAAGATGAAGATTGTATCTCTTGGTTAAGAGATATGAAGAAGAAGGGAAGGTGGCCCTTGATGAAGGTGAAGTCAAAGGAGGATTATCCTTGTCAAGAATAGGTAAGCCCTTGAAGGCCAAAGACTTTTTACAAGAGTGGGAAAGTCCTTGCTGAAGTTCAAAGACTCGTTGCAAGAGTAGGTAAGTCCTTATAAAAGGTAGAAGATTCTTGGTCAACAATAACTAAGTCCTTTACAAGGTTGTTGGCTCCCTTTCTCAGAAAGGGGAAGCTAGTTTGGTCTATGATCTTAGAAAAGTTGGTCATTTTGTAACTATAATTATGGAACATAAGGAATGAATCAAATTTGAAAATAATAGATATTGATCCGTCTAGACAGTAGACATGATTCATTGATATCAAACCATTATAAATACCGCCTTACTTGTAGAATTTTTAAATCTCTCTCTCCATTTACTTTTTTACTTACAATATTATCTTGGGAAATATTTTGAAGGTCTAACCAATTTTGTCTAAGTTGTTTTATCTCAACGAACCCTCCTCTTGATCTTATAGATCTAAAATCTACTGCAAGTGGGAGAAAATTGGTTGTATGTGTTAAGAGACATCATATGATGATTACAATAGGCATACATTGTCTAATGTTATAAAATAAAAGTCAAATCCAATTAGTATGTTTGTTTGAATATTAATATAATGAATGAATATGTTAATAAAAAAAGATAATGAATGAATATGATAATATCCTAAGAATTTTTCGACTTGGTTTTATATGGATTGTGTTGAGGAATTGAACCCGAGATCACATGTAAACTTAAGAGTATTCAATATTGTTATGTCCCATGCAAGTTAGTATTATGGATATTATATGACAAAAATAATACATAAGACTAGTTTGTATGTTATGTCTCCTTAGTCATGATATCGAGTATTAGTTCATAATATACATATGTACTTGTTAAAGAACATGTTGTACTAGATAATCCTACTTTGAGAATTACATATGGAAGCGATGTCATGGCAGTCAAATTCATTTCTCAATTTGGAAGTGTTGACTGTGATCCATAGACCTAAAGTCACTACAACAACCACATATGGTTATGTGTACTTTAACACTACCTAACACAACTCTAAATAAGACTTTCCATACAAGTGGTGATGGATACATTGTAACACTTGTGTACAATTGTGAGTAACGTATATTGAATTTGTCCCTCCTATTGAATTGATATCATGGCCACTTGTTAAGTGAGACTATTAAATGTATGGTCATGCTCATGTGAGTCAACATACAATATTGAGTACACACAATCTCAATAGTTTTCTCTAGTTTAAGAAATATCGATAAAAAATTAATAGGATGACTACCCCATGCCTTAGATTTAATATGGATGTCTATGAGAAAGGGATTATACAGTCATGGTAACATTAGTCACTTACATGTTGAAGTAGTTTTCCAATTTATTACTATTACTTAGGTAGCAATGACATGTTTATAGATACTACTATTTTCTTTTGAGGTCTTTTAACATTACTACCAATGTATTATGGAATCTATAGGGTCACAGTCATTAGGATGATCAAAGGAATTCAAGCTATCAATAAATCACATAATTAGAATGGTTTTGAATTATGAAAAGCCTAATTTACAACCCATTTGATCGACCAGGTAAGCTATTTGGTTGATTGCATAGGTAAATTTGATTGATTGACCAAGTGTCAAATAATTTATTATTCAACCTTTATAAAGTGGCTGATTGGTTGATTGGATGTCCTAGTTGATCAACAAGACACAAATCAAGAAACAAAACAAAAAGGAATCTTGTTCGGTTAGGAATGAAATTGGTTGATTGGACTCAGACCATGATTTTCTTGATCTCACCATTTAGTCATCTGGGTAACCCAACCAGTTGATTTATGACCCAATTAGTCGATTGAATGTCCCAATTAGTCAACTAGAAACCTATCTGATTTTTCATAGTTTAAATTTGTCTCAATTTGTGATTAGGAACAAGATTGAATTTTTGAGAAATCAAGCCTATGACTCTCCCATATAAAGGGGTGGACATCCAAAGGGTGAGACACACATTGAGATACATGATGTCTAAGAATGCTTCCTCTTAGAGAGAGAGATAAACTCATCCCAAGGATAGAAACCTATGATAGTAGGACAAGGATAACAAATGACACTACCACATGGAGGACTCTACTTCCTCTTCCTCTAGGAAGACAAGGTGGTACACCAGGAGCTCCTACATCTACATGGAAAATGTAGAGGCCAATGAACTTCTTTAAAGGCTTGGAGGACAAGCCCTACAAGGTGTTGTTGTGAAGGTGATGACCAATATATTGAATGAAGATAATACACTTAGATCCGGATCTAGAAGTGTAAGTAATACCCTGACATATGTAAGTGTGAGTTATACCTCCCACAAGAAATGCATCTAGTTGTTGGACAACTAGTGTATACCGGTTACATTTCATATCCTTCTAGATTGCTATAGGTTTTTTCAAGAAACCTTTTCCTTTCCTATGCGCCCTTTCCTCAAATTCCTACACTTGGGACCTAAAATGATGTGTTCTTGTAGTACTTGATGCAAGCATATTGGGCACATATTTTGCCCTTTTTGAAACTCAATGGACACTATTTAAGGGTTTCTATGTACTATTTACCTCTTTCAGCTTATAAATACACGTCCCCATCATTCCTAGAGCTCATTTGCATTATTTTGAGATGTTAAATAGTTGTTGGATCATGAAGAGAAGGATCCCAAGGTTCTATCTTATCTTGTTCTTGCATTTTAGTATTTTAACTTGGTTTGGAGGATTAAAGTCTTATCATAATTTTTTAAGGCGTGTATGGCTCTAGATCATGTAACTTCGAACCTTGCTCTCTTATTTCTTATTTCTTATCCTCTGTTACACCCTCTTGGTCATGGTTCTTGACTAACTATGGTGTAAATCCATCTCCTTATCCAAAGATCTCTCATTTTCACTCTTTTTGGTCTGGTTGAAGCTAGATCTTGCTATGTAGGGCATTTTGTAGGCTACTACTGATGCTTTGAAGCCTTGTTTCATGCATTCACTTGCTAGAGTTTATTTTGTTTAAGAAGGGGGCGATTTAGCCTCAATTTTATATTCTTTACATGCAAAATAATATATGTAACCTTCAATATCTCAAGATACATGATAAAAAGGTTCAAATAGAGTTTTTTTTGGCTGTTTTGAGTATATATTGAGGAATTTTGGGATTGTTTATTATGTCATATGTTTTTTAAAGAATGAAAAATGGCAGGAGTTCTGTAATGTCTATCTCGACAAAACAAGATTAACTAATGCGGAAGCGTTCACTAAGCAGTGGATTACCAAAAATCACTAAAAATTAAAACTTTTTGTGAAGAGATCTTTAAATGGTAAAGCTTTTTCATAAAGCAACATGATAAGTTATTTACAAACTGATCCATCAGTACATCTCTGTAAGGTCATATCTCGAGATTACAATCATCAACTACCATGTTAACTATATAAGGCAAGATACAGAAATCTCAAGGTACTGGACCAAAAACTCGAAAGCACTAACTATTATTCTGAGGACCTGAGAGTACAGAGACGACACATAGGACTCTAACTACATCTATACGTGGCATAACAGCCAGTTCTCCACTTGAAACTTCACTGCTGTCCCTAGTACTGTTGATGCTGCCCTTCACCTATTGAAGGATTTCTGCCTCCTCGCACACGTCCACCTAAAAATATGTTTCTCACGGGGTGAGACAATTATAAAATTGTCCCAGAGAGAGTTATAACTCTTCGCTAGAAACATAATTATTTCATCTTAAGAGAATAAATGTACACAAAGAAGTTAATTCGTCTGGGAGTAGTTAAAACAATGTTTAACGGATTAAACCATTCTTCCTATTAAAGCAATACAACTATAATTTGATAAACCCATATGTCATTTATCTTCTAAGAAATAGAAGAACATGTATGGCATTTATTTACTATAAAACCATTATTACAACACTAACTCTCTTCAGACTTAGATCATATATCTAATGTCTGACATCATTATTGGGGAGTCATGGCCTGTAGCCATACTTTTTCCTCACAAAGTGTTAGGATCTCAATTCCTCAACTTATCAAGTACCTTTCTAAATTTATCATCATGATTATAGAATCTAGGTACTTGAACTCATAATTTACCATTCACTAGGTATCATAGCATATCATTATACTTGAAGCATGTAAAGTAATTTCAATACATAAGATATCATAATCCTTACCTGGATATGATCACCTCTTTATGAAAACCTGCATGATCAATATTTACTAATAACATGCATATTGTATCATAACAACACCATATAGGTTCTTCTCAAATTATATATGTGATACCACGACCGTGCTACCTTGCACGGTCATTCCACAAAGGACTCACCACGACCGTGTCATAATACCACGGCTGGTTTCTAGGGTTAGGATTCTCATTTAATCCAAATTGAGTTATTCAACCTCTTAACTAGATTAGGAATAGTGATTCCTATCTCATTTCTCAATCATGGAGTTTCATGCTTAAAAGCATAACTCAGAATTAAGGTTACTTGTTCATATCATCACATCTCCCTAGATTAGGGTTTACTATTCACATAGCATCACATTACCCTAGATTAGGGTTTACTATTCACATAGCATCACATTACCCTAGATTAGGGTTTACTATTCACATAGCAGTGAATTGAGATCATACCATCGTTATGTATGAAGATTACTTCCATTCATGTCTTCACTTAGTTTAAGATTCATTGATCATCATAATTAGGGTTTCCATGATCCCATTGTAAAGGATCCTACCCTAATTATGTGTATTCATACATCTTGGAAGTATATTACTTGATTCTCATTCATATTAGGAGTCTTCTCTCCCCTCTTATTATTAGATGATGTTTACATCTCTTATGATTAGGTTAGGTCAATCCAACCTTGATAACATAAGTCACATTATTACTACAATGTTCATTAGGGTTTGCTTGATCAAGAGGTGTTGACTACTTAAACCCGTCAAGGGTACTTTGGTAAAGTCCACCATTAGTCATAACATGCATCAAACAACTAATTACTTGTTCCCTTAATGTCTTTGGATATCATTAGGGTTTAGATTAATCAACCATTGAACCATCTAAGCCTTCAAAGCAATAAGCATTCTTGACCTTAAAAGATCCCAAACGGTTTTGCACTTTCAACCTCCAAACGGTTTTGAAACCGCATGAATCCAAACGGTTTTGAAACCGTTTGGTCCCAAACGGTCTTGAGACCATTTGGTCCTAAACGGTCTTGAGACCATTTGGACTCAAACGGTCTTGAGACCGTTTGGTCCAAACCTCCTCAAAACCGCATGGACCAAAGAGTGTCTTAACCACTCCAATTGAGTTAGGGTTTCCAATGTTGAACTCCTCAATCGATTATGTACTTATTATCCACTCATCAATTGAGTTAATTAGGTCAACCCTTAACTGATTTTACACTCAATTGACCCTCAATTGATCGTCAATTAGGGCTTGAATCATTTGGATTAGGGTTTGGAATCGTTAACCCTTCAACATATTTCAATGGGAGTCTAATTTATTGGAACCCATTGAACCATCATCCAATTTGAACATGACCTGACCCCAAATGGTCTTGAGGTCGTTTGGATGACCTCCAAACGGTCTTGAGACCGTTTGGCCATCATGTCATCAAAATCCAAGTCAACCAATTAATGTTTGGATCATTGGATTGATCACCAAATCAGCAATTGATTACACTTTAACTTAGTAACATTGGATCATCAATTGCTTAACCATACTCACTCCTAGACCTCCAAACGGTCTTGGGTGAACTCCAAACGGTCTTGAGACCATTTGGATGAGCTCCAAACGGTCTTGAGACCGTTTGGCTCATCCAACCCTTGGATTATAGTGAAATTCATCAAGGTTTGGTCTATTGAGTCGATCAACAAATCAACAATTGATTGCTTTGTAACTTGATAACTTTGGACCTTCAAATAGGCAACCATACTTAACCATAGACCTCCAAAAGGTCTTGGGTGATCCCCAAACGGTCTTGAGACCGTTTGGGTGATCCCCAAACGGTTTTGAAACCGTTTGGGTCAATCAACCCAAACCATCATCCCAATCACTTACAAAATCAGCACTTAGCCGATTAGGGTTCATGCCATAACTTTGGATCTTCAAACACTTAACCATACTCAACCCTAGACCTCCAAACGGTCTTGGGTGATCCCCAAACGGTTTTGAGACCGTTTGGGTAATCCCAAAACGGTTTTGAAACCGTTTGGGCTAAATAACCCAAAAAGTCAAATCAATCAAGTTGAAAATCAGCACTTAATCCAATTAGGGTTTACCTAATTGTTTAGCCTTCAACTCATGATTCCTTTGGAATTAATCCATAAAATTTGGTGAGTTATTAACCAACATCATTACGAACAGAAATCTCAAATGGTCAACCCTTGGTCAACGCTCTCAAACGGTTTTGAAACCGTTTTCCCAAAAAGGTCAAGTTAATCAGGTTGGAAATCAGCACTTAATCCAATTAGGTTTAACTAATTGATTAGCCTTCAACTCATGATTCCTTGGGAGTTAACCTATCAAATTTGGTGAGTTATTAACCAACATCATTATGAACAGAAATCTCAAACGGTCAACCCCTGGTCAACGCTCTCAAACTGTTTTGAAACCGTTTTCCCAAAAAGGTCAAGTTAATCAGGTTGGAAATCAGCACTTAATCCAATTAGGTTTAACTAATTGATTAGCCTTCAACTCATGATTCCTTGGGAGTTAACCTATCAAATTTGGTGAGTAATTAACCAACATCATTATGAACAGAAATATCAAACGGTCAACCCTTGGTCAACGCTCTCAAATGGTTTTGCAAACCGTTTGGCCCAAGGGTGCAAGACCGTTTGCTAAAGTAACATTGGTATTCACGCCCCCTTCTTCTACCTCCAGATCAAGGTCTGTTCTTCACGGGTTTGGTTGCAAGAATGCATAGAAGGATGGAAGAAAGAAGAACTAGAAACATTTGCAAGAAAAGAAGATGCATAATTAAAGCTTTAAGGTTTAGAGTTATAAAACCCGCCTTAGAATCTGATCTAGAGCTCCAAGCTCCATAGCTTTAATGGTGGCTTGAGCTCCATGGGTCGTCCAAGGTCCTTTCTTCAAGAATTGGATGGAGAAGATGGCTAGAAGCAAGAGTTGTGTAAGGAATACTAGCAAACCAACCTTGTAATGGAATTTCCTCCATGAATCCGAGCTAGAAGATGACCAAACTTACATAGATCAACTTGGTCGCCCTCCTCGGCTCCTAACCTCCTCCTTAGTCGGCCCAAAGCAAAAGGATGAGAAGAGGAAATGAAGGGAACGATCCCTTAATTGTGGAAAGAGCCTGCTTATATATTTTTGGGCATATTTCCAAGGCAATGACAAATACTTCTTCTCTTTTACATATATATCCTCCACGCCCCTCTCCTACTTCTTTGCCACGTTCCTCCTTTCTCATAATCATGAAAACTTATCTCTCAACCTTGGTTTAGAGGAAAAGAAGCCAAACACTTTATTAAGTCATACATATATAAGGGTCATTTTGCATATATCTTGATTATTCAATTACCATGATTATCCTTCTTATATGGTTACTCAAATGAGGCGCCCCCTCATTTTCTTTACTCCAATTTATGATAAAAATGAATGAGAGGTACTCTAGAGGGTATATTTTACATGTTTCACCCTATGTTTTGGGTAAATTGCACTTTATACCAAAACTAGGTTTTAAAGTACAAGGATTGCTCTACAAGCTATATTTTGGTGCCCAAGCTTGGGGAATCCATATCACCACATCATATTCATTCTTATGATGTCTCATCATCATAGGAACATCTTAACATGTGAAATTTGCAAGTTAACCCCTCTAATTGGGTAATTTGCACATTGGTCCCTATTAAACAAAATAATCTTACAACATTGTTCAAAAAGGGCAGAAATGAAAATATAGTTTCTTCTAAAGATTTAATGACATATCAAGGGTTAACCACAAGCCTATAATCATAATTTTAAGCAAAACACCTAGGGTTAGTTCATAACCCAAGTCAGGGGTGTTACAATTTCTTACAGCCATGTTTCTATAAAATTTCAAACTTCATATGTTTCTTGTCCCTTAAATGGCTTTTGAGGCATTTTCACTACTTTTGATCTCTCTTGCTCATACTATGCAATTAATGGATAGAATTTTGCATGATGGCTTCTTGATGATATAATGAGATATCCCTTCCAAATAATGTGAATTTTGAACCCTTTTGAAGGCATATCCTGTATATGCTTGAAAATGTTATTTTGGGCTAAGTGTATGCTCTTTTTAAAAATCAGTTTAAGTTTTCTAAGGATTTTTAGGTGCTTGATGCTTTAATGATGTTATATTATTATGATATGTACTAATTTATACCCCTTTACTTCATAAAGTATGAGTAAAAGGATAAATTAGCACATGGATACCCTAATTCATGTAGTGCATGTTGATCTTATAACTATCCTACTATTTGGAGGATAGTGAAACATGTGTCCTTATAAAAATCTCAAGATCATGAGAAGGTAGTAGGGGTGTATATGTTGGATGTATGAGATCAAGAGGTGGTTATTAATTGATCTATTAAAAAATTAAATCAAACTTGTTAGACCTTCAATTTATACCACAACCTAAGAAAAATAATGTAAAACAAGCAAGGGAGAGAGAGATCGTAACAATTACAAAGAGAAGGAAACATTTATAGTGGTTCCATATATAAAGAATGTATATCAACTTCCTAGAGAGATCAACCTATAATAATTTTTAACCTTGAGTAACATCTTACATTGTAATATAAGTGTTACACTACAGACCACACTTTTATAGATCAAGGGATAAACTAGCATTCCCTTAAAGGTCAAGGGATCCAATAACCAACATAGAGGACTTACACACCCAAGGTTCTTCCAAATTTACCTTTCACCTTTATTCACCAAGGAATCACCTTCCATTAGCAAAGAATCTTTCTTTAATCAATAACTCTAGAAGGGCCATTGAAAGAAAGAGTTTGAAAGCTTTACAAGTAACAATTAGAAACTAGTTCTTTCATAAATGATTACAATAGATAATCAAGCTCAAGAAGTGATTAGGAAGCTCTAAAGGCTTTTACACTCACTATCACATACGTTCATGAAAGTAATCCATGGAATTGTATTAAATGGGTCCTATTTATAGTTAAGGGTTCCAACTAGCCTGCAGAACCATTTAGTTCAAATTCTAGGCATTTTAGAGAGGTTGGTTGTATTAACCATGGATGTAATTCACTTTTTCCTTCTCTCTCTAACTTTGATGCCTATATTGCACTTTACATCTATAGTATAATCAAATGAATTTTGTGTGCCAAATCTCTACCTATGGAAGCAGACAAGAAATTGAAGGTTCACTGACCATGTTTTGGGTCCCCACATCCAAGCTGATGAACTTTGCTGGGTTCATTCAACATAATCATCAACTGAATTTCATGACAGTTAAAATCTCAATCAATGGCATCAAAAGGGACGTCAAACAACATCATTGATCAAGATGTGTTTTGGAAAATCTTGGCCTATGAAAATGCATAACTTATTTATTTGCAATGAAGGCAAAATGCATTATAATTAAATCAAATTAATTTTGTTACAATTTTAAGCTTATTATTAAGTCATAAATCAATTAGAAATTATTATAACAAAACTCTAAGTGAAAATATATATATTCTTCAATTTTTGAACTGATTCATATGACTTGAAATTTTCCATTCTAAGATTTGTAGATTTGATTGATTTGAGAGTAGCTCTAGATGTGGAATAATATCAAATAGAAATGTTGGATACACATCAATAGAATGGTGAAAACATCATCATACACAATTTATAGCTAGAAAATCAACACTCTCCCCCATTTTGAAGATGACAAACTGTACATACAAATATTGAAAGATGAATTAAATTATTTTACCTTTGAATCTTCGAAGGGGTTATATGCAATGGGTTAATAACATTCTCCTTAATTCATGTCATCAAAAAACATTCTCATTAATTCATGCTTAGGGATACGTTTTGTTAGTTTTGCAACTAAAGCACCACAAACTCTAGCAATTCCATTAATTCAAATGTCTATAAGAGATATGTATTGGCATCCATTTCAAGATAGATAAGTCCCCCGCCCTTTATCATATCAAAATGTTAAGGAAGGCATTTACACGATCAAATCTATGGTATATAAAATCATCCCCAATAAGATAGTCACTCAATCATAAATATGAAATTTCACAAGTCATAATCGATATATACATTCCAATTGTCTCAAAGATTAAAAAAATAAATTATGAATATGGGTAGGTATAATATATAATAGGGTTACAACATGTAAGAAGTTTATCTAATATAACAACATGCAACATGAAAAAAAAATCAAATTCATATCCTGATAAAGTGAGTGCCCTCATCATACATGATTAGGTTAGAAAATATAAGTATATGACACTCGAGACACAATACACAATTGTCTAAGGTTGGATCATAGTCCTCATATTATTTCTAATTCCAAGGAGTAGGATGATGATATATAGAACTCTCTGGGAATTCCTCATATGGACTTTAAAGTCATCATCGTCAGCATTATCCTCTGTCCAAACATGTCACATGGGTGGGTGAGTTGGGTTTAGGTTGGGTCATTGTTGGTGTCAGTAAAAATACATGGTTTTAAATAGGTAGAACAATATATCACCCGAACTTTACCCAACCGGTTTTGGGTTGACCTATGGGTTCCCATATAAAACATGTTCTATAAACGAATAAGTTGCTACTTTCTTCTCTTATTATAAAAAAGTTCATAACTATCATTTTAGTGTCAAATACAATGCAAAGAAAGGATCCGACTAATATGTTCGATTCCAAACTAGTGGATTCATTGTTGGCCTATATTTTTATGATTTGGAAATGAAAAAATACAACAATACCTTATCTAATTTGATGTAAAATGGAAAAAATGTTATAGTTTCCATATATACCACAAAAAGCAACACTTAATGTTTTCACTTAACATTGTTCATTCCTAATATAACAAGTACTAGTTATTGTCTTGTAAAAATAGAAAATAAATAAAATGTAACTACTGCAACTAAATGTGAGATATTAACTTATGTTAAAGTGGCAACATTTCCTCATTGTTGTATATGTATTGTGTGTATATTAATATATTAACTTTAGTGAAATTGGTCACCTATGGGTTCCGCATGTTGCCTGCAAAACCCTCTATGGGTTTGGGTGATAATCTGTAGGTGAAACATTTCACAACCCATACCCAAATTAAATAGGTTAACCCATGGGTGCCCATAGACTTTGACCCAGTTTGACAGGTCTACTTTGATCTCACTATCTTCATCATCCTCATACTCATGTGCAACATCTGCAACAACCTCATCCTAATCCATAACCACATCAGTAGAAGAGCTACCATAAAATCTGGCATGAAACTGTGTTCAAGTCATCATGCCACTTTAAACCATAGCCTTAGCCTCATGCCACTTTGATAGAGCCTTGGGGTTCCAATGAATTTGTTTGGAATATTCGGTGGATTGGATAAGGTTCATGGGTATATGTGGGATAGTAAGTGTAGAATGAGGTGGAGAAGCCACATGTGGAGAAATGGGAATGCTCAATGTTAATAGTAGTAATAGACGGGGTTTTATGTATAATAGGAAGTAGAGGATGAGAACTAGGAAGCATGATAGAACTGATCATATGCATATATGATACATTTAGTGGAGGTGAAATAGGGGTGGTAGGATGAGTATGGGTGAGGACATGCAATATTCATGGGGGGATGTGGAGAAGATCATCATTGAGATGGGAATGGAGCTGATGGTGATAGGCATTTTCATACATCACATGTCCCATGAGTTACTCATTGGATATAGTGAAGGAATTCTTTGAAGGTGATCTTGGAATGGAGAAATGTTCGGTAGGTGTAGTTTGGGTGGGTGGGTTTGTAGGGAAATATGGCTATAGAATAGGAAGCAGAAACAAAAAATCTTACTGCCATTTTCCCCTTATAACAGTATATTGTGTCAACAACTCTATAATGGAAATGATGATTTTGTGCATATACTTGGTACTAGAGCAATTCCAAAGCAATCTCCTCATCATCTTGCATGTGTTTCTTCAAATTGCACTCGAACAACATCTACAACAACTCCTAGTTGATCACCGCAAACAACAGTCTGATGTTATCCTCTTAACGCGAAAAGCTCCACGCCTCTATACTACTACACACGGACCACCAAGAACTCTTGTCATTCTAGAAGAATAGATAGGAAGGAGTTGTCCCTCCACATTAGTGTACTAGCACTAACTTGCTCTCCCACAATTATTCTGACTTGTTGTCCCTCCCTTTATCTGGTAGGACTTGCTTAGGTTCTCTCAATTACCACAATTAGAGAAGACAAAAATTGTCAGAGGCAATTGAGTTGTGTCTCTAGGAAGCCCCCAGTACCCCTCTATTTATAGGAGGGTTAGGGTTAGGGTACCAGTCTATGTGAAAGTAGAGAGACTGGGTTTCACAAACTTTCTCAACCTATGAGCAACAAAATGATTTGCTCATAGGTGAACCGATTAGTTGGCATGCAAGCTGATTGGTTCAACCCTTGAAATGTTTATTTTGGCATGTTTCCCAATCACAATTATATTGGCCATTCTGATCCAATTAATGCACAACATGATGTCAACACTAATCCTCTATGTGATCAAATTGATCCATGAACCTGGTGTTTCATCTCATGAGCCTGGTAACCTTCAGTCGATCGATTTGCTAAGTGAACCAGCCAGTTCATGCCCTGGTTCATCCATAATTCAGCCAATGTAATTTCCAATCAACCTGACACTCCAACTGATCGGTTCAACACTTGAATAGTTGGTTCAGAGTCTGTTTAGTCAATTGTTGTTTTTATTGAATAACTAAACACTTTTAGTAACCAAATTAAACATCATTCATGAACAAAATCCTATTCTAAGTGTATCCTATGTGTGTGACCCTATAGGTTCCAGTTTACATTGGCAGTGAATGTCCATAACCAGTTTATGACATTGCAAGCAAAGAGCGGTATTTAGAAACACATCATTGCAACCCAAATAAATGGGAAGTTAGAGAAAAACTTCTACCCGCAATATGTGTTTGGTGTTACAATGTTTGTATAGTTCCTTTGTCAATGATATCTAGATTGAACTCGAGGCATGGAATTGTTATCCTCTTCAACATTCAATCTATGTTCCTTGAAGTAGAGCATACTATCTGAGATATATGTAAGCTCAATATCACACATTGACTCACATGTGCATGGCTATGCATTTCTCAGTTTCTCTTATCAAGTGGCTAGGATATTATACTCCTATAGGAGGGACACATCCCATCTACATCACTCACAGACATGCCCATGTGTCACAGTGCATCCGATCATCACCTTTATGGCAACCCCTATTCAAGGTTATGGTGGATGGTGTCAAAGTACACTGAACGACATGTGATGAGTGTAGTGACTTCTGATCTAAGAACCACAATCACCACCAACACTATAAGAGATGATTCTGACTACAAATTATAGTTTCCATGTATCACTCTTATGGTGGGTTTGTCCGATACATCGTTCTCTAACAAGTATCTATCTGTTTGGTTTGATATCATATATCATGACTAATGAGATTCTTTCATCAACCAATACACACTCTAGTCTTATGTGTTATTGTTGTCTATCAGCCTTCCACAGTAACATTAGACTAGGGACATATCAAGAATGTATATATACTCTTGACATATATATGATCTCATTGTTCAAGTCATCAACCCGAAGACATACGTCATAGAGTTATATTATTCTTTAGACTTTTATTATGTTATATCATTATCTCATAACTAAATAAAACAAAATAAATTTGTAGATTGCCTTAATTATTAATCAAATCATTTACAAGTTATGTCATTACAATCATCATATGGTTGGCTCTCTGCGCATACATACCAACAGGTTTTGCACGAGAGGTAGGACTGGAGGAGGAACCACTGGGAGAAGAGATAATGGTCTTGATGTTTTCACAAATTTCTTGACGGAGGTTTCACAAATCAAAGTCCCTCTATGATATGAGACATACTTCCATTCAGTGAAGAATTTGTGCTCAATGTGATGTTAAAACACTACACAAATCAAAGTAGGATAGGGTTTAAGCGTTTAGTGAGTGTTTTGCTTCGACTGAGTGCAATTCATGCTATGAAGAATGTAATGTGCCCATTCATCTTAACCCAACTTAGAAGGCAATAGTTTATCATAGTTATATCTTCAATAGCGTCTCTTTGATTTTTTTCTCAAGATGAAAATTTTGCTTGATAATGAAATTTGTGACTCCAGACTAAGGGGAAAGAGCAGAACAGGATAGTGTGGACTTCTTTGTGTACACATGCCCCAGTTTTGATGGCCACGTACACATCATGAACATTGTATTTTGGGTCATAGATGTTGTAGAGGTTTAATTTAAGGGTGAAGAAGGTCAATTTTCTTTCTCATATGCATAATCCCATGGATAGTCAAGATTAAAATAGGTAAAGTAGCAAATAACATGGTCGATCAAGGGAAAAAGGATATGAAGTAGTAGATAGGAAAGTGAGAGAGACACACATAGAGAGAGAAAAGAAATTGTAGAGGGAGAGGGGAGGAGTGATTATGTTTTGGGAGGGTTTATATGTAGGGGATTGTAACATACTCAATTCTAGGCACATAAGCTAATCCTCAGTTCTTCTAGGCCCCTATTTGATTATGTGGATATCCAATCTCCCTTTTGTCCTTTTCAGTTAACTACCTTTTAATATCTATATTTCATTGTGTTAGCATAAACCAAACCATATTAGGATCTCATAATCCTAATCGGGTCATTAGTATCCCATAGACATGAAATCATAGGATGAAGTAACCCTAACAATGTAATTATAGACAATAAGTAAATGATAATAAACTATAGTCTTGATCCTTATTTAATTCCCTAGTATGACTCTAGGTTATTATAGTAGGATAATTGGAGATATCATAACATATCACCATCATTAAACTTTAGGTTAAGCTTAGTACCCTAATTAAAGCTATTATTATATAATAGGAAAAATACAAAACAAATAATCCCTAAATGAAAATACATGTCCAAATTCATATTCCTCATACAAAAATTAGGTGGAATACCAATTTTGGGCTTAATATGATGTCAAATACACCCTTTAAAATATTATAGATAATAACACTTAAGTGGGGATGGGTTGTATCATTTCAATCGTGTATCTAGCCAATTTGGAGTGAAGTTTGGAAATGTTGTCACACACACTACTTATGACTCATGAGCCACGCGGGTTGACTAGGTTGGGCAGTCAGGCTGGAAGACTTCATCTCCTAGCTCCGTCATTCCTGCAACCATGTGAGACCAGCTCGCTCAACAACTTCTCATCGGTTGTCTCGGGTATAGTCCCCCTTTCTCCACATTTTTTTCTCCAACGAACCCTCTACTCTTCTATGGATTTAGAGACCTCCCATTTGAGTCGTGCGGTGCAGTGTTCACAAAAGGCACATCTTGGCCCTATTCTGTCGTCATTTTTGAGCCTAGTAAAGCCAACTATGTTTATCCTCAACTGGACTTATGATCTGAAACCATCCATAAACCTCCTCCGCACCCTCTCCTAGATCCTCATCCACCCAATTTCTTTGGTGGCGTCATGAGTGATGTTGTTGGTGTTGATCACCTTCCCCAGCATAAGCCTAGAAGTAGCAGTTGTACATCTCACCTCAGAGCAATTGGTTGTGAGGTAACCAACTAGAAGCCTCGCTCTTGCATAACACATATTCACTTTATCACAGATTCATATTTATCTCTCAGTCGACAAAGCTTGTCATGACCAGTATAACTATGGCAATCAGTAGTCGTAGTGATAGTGTTGCTAAGCTCATGGAGAGCCTGCCACTGATGCTGAAAGGTCACAACATAGCCTCTCACAAACTTTATAATTGGAATATCTAATTCCAAGCTTGTGCCAACTCTGATGAGCCCCCATCCCTATTTTTTCACCACTGGGATTGTCTGACCCTCGTCATGCCTATTCAGGGTATCATGCCTTTGTTAAAGTCACTGAGCCCATCTCATTTGGTATGATCATTTGTGATGGCTTTTCTCCTCTCCAGACCTCATACCTTAGTGCTCTTGACCCATAAGCCTGGTGTCAAGCAAGCAACTTCGTGATACATGTATCTCGTGCTCGTCTCCTGACCATATTAGGACCAGATCTGATGTTTTTTCAGTTCGGTATGATGATGCAGACTTGGAGTTATGTTCCCCTTCTTGCGATAGGCCATGCATGTAAGATTTCCTACTCAAATGCAAGGTCCAGTTAGAGTCCATGGCGCGGGACACAGGGAAATCAATCCCTGGGGCGAAAGCCTTGTCCTGTCCATGGAGCTTGGGTGCAACATGTATCACCCACAAAGGGTATTTCATACCTTTTTGCACACTTTGACCACCAAGTGATATAAGTGACATTTTCCTAAAGTCCAATGTCACGTTGTTTCTTATTTTTAGTGATTCATTTGGGGGCATCTCTGTCAATTCACATTTTACTTTCTGTCTTAATCAGAAAATGCCTTTAACTTGTAAAAATCATATCTAATTATTGGTTCAGTAGAAAAATACAAATATATATAATTTTGAAATTAGAAAAATACGATTGATTTAATGGGATAGGTTTCACGACCTTATTTCAAAGTTACAATAGGGTCAGTATATAAGTAAAGGAATTTACTGCACATTATATTAACTGAATGCACATATATTGTGACAAGGTTGAGACAACCCTGACCCTGAGCCTAAGAGGTGTTACCGAACATTTAGGTCTGATCATAATGTATTTACATCCTCTATTTTATTTTGGGCATTATTTGACTAAACTTACTTCCTTTTAATGAGGCATCTTTTGAACTGTTATTCCTTATGAAATTCTAAATTCTGGAACATTTATATTTCCTGATATTGACTCATTATATCCATGTAGTTTTTGACTACCTTGTTTATATGGGTACTTGTACCCCACTTGCTATGATTTCCTATTATTAAAAGTTGACTGAAATACTAGTATTTTCTCTCTATTTTATGCATGCTAAATGTTTGACTAGGATATCTAGAATAGTGGTACTTATGTACAACCATACTTATATAGGGTGTGTGTTTCCACCCGGGGTGTGCGTTTCCACCCTTATTTCTTTTAGGCCATGATCCTATGGTGTTATGACCTTGTTTTAGGTATATTTAGTCTATATTGTTATGCATGTAAATGTTTATTGTTTAAAAACGAAATTGTGGTTGATTGTATGACAAGACACATTTTTATTATCATGCTTGTGATCTGAATTTAGTATGCCTCATTTCTTTTGTTACATTTTTCTTGAACTTACCTAATTGCAAATAGCCCTTTCTTGTGGAAACATCTCTTTTGTACTTATAACCCAATATAATTCCCAAAGTGTTTTATATATGTACATACTCAGCCTTTTCTGACCTGTATACCTTGTTTTCTATGTTTTGGGTGATGTTCCCTTCCACCCAGGTGTAGGTACATTTCACGACAATGACTCAAGAAGATCATCTACATGACACAGACTTAAGGATAACTTGTAATGGTTAGGTTACCCTCTATTGTTGGCTTTAATTGTACTTAGTTCAAAATTTTGTAGAATCACCTTTTAAGGTGAGGAACAATTGTATAATGATACACATTGTAGCTTTGTAATAGTTTTATTTCCGCTGCTTTATTAATACATGGCTCTTGTATTATATCATTTGAGTGGATCCCCTTTTGGGTCCCACTCTTTACAAGGATTATGTTGTAGTAGGGTAGCAATTGAGTTCGAACTAATTGAGAGGGTTCTGATTTGGGCAATAGACTTTATATCTTTTGCACAAAGTAGTGTCATCATATGTGTTTGTGAATGGAAACTAAGGTGAATGCAAAGTATACATGCCCCCTTCAAGATGCACCGATAGAGATTTGTTCAGGACAAATTTGACTGACGAAACTTCTTGAAAAAATAATTTTCAACTCTGAGATCTACCTATTTAAATTGAAACTTAATCCTAAACTGCATAGACAATATAGAAAAGCACTTTTGACTCATGATATGTCAATTTTAGTGATGGAATGATGAGAATCAAACATTGAAAATTTGATCCAAAACTATGTAGTAAAAATTTCAAAACTTGGCATTTTTGCTTCCAAACAAGAAAAATGTATGCAATTCAAACATAATAGAGGCATAATACAATATTCATCAATGTGAGTGATACAAATTTTTTCTATAATAAGATTGAAGTGTTCCCTAATATACAAGTGATGGAGGACAGCTATAAGTTTAGATCTACCATGAAATATAGGTTTTTAAGACAAGTTAATTGCACTAGTATTAGCACTATAGATTGCAGAAGCAACAAAATGTATGTCAAAGTGTTTTAGAAATTTTCTTCATCCATATGATTTGCCATGATTACTCCCAACGTCTATGTATTCAACCTTTGTCATTGATGCTGCCATGATATTTTGTTTCTTGGGGAACCAAACACTAAACACTATCCTAGGAGAAATCATGTTCCACTTGTGCACTTTATAATAATCAAGAACCCGACATAGTCTACATCGCTATAAGTAGGTAGAGTGAATTCCCTTGAGTTAGTGTACCATAGGCCCAAATTTGGGGGTTTTGACTAAGTATCTCATAATCCTTTTGATCGGCATTTTTTGGGACTAGATTGAAATCTAGCACACAATCTAACATGAAACATAATACCAAGTTCTGATACAATAAGATATATTGAGTTACCAATCATATCTCTATATAGATTCTCATAAACCTTTTTTCCTTCATCCTACTTGTCAATATTAGTGACGTTGGACATGGGAGTGTATATTTCTTTGAATCTATCCTTCCCAAAGAGATTTATGAGTTCATTGCATAATTTGATTTGGTTTATTAAGCTTCCATCCTTTATTTGCTTGATTTGGAATTTTGGGAAGAAGGGGTTCCTACATCATGATCATTTAAAATTCACGATACATGATGGAAATAAACACTTAGAAAAGACAAGTTTAGTAGCACAAAAAAATTTCCATCAACATAAATTCGAATCACAAAAAATGGTTGAAATTGTGTTTCAAAATGTGAGTAGAATCAAAATTTACTATGGCATATTAATTCTCAAGCAAAAAGGTATGAAGTTTCTCATACCTAGCTCTAGGGGCTTGTTTGAGACCATAAGGATCCTTACGTAAATGATAAGCATATATTGCATGCTTGTCATTTAAAAGTTTGGATGGTTGATCCACATGGACTTCTTTTTTTATTTCTTCATTTAGAAATGAACTTTTAACATCTATTTGGTATAGAAGAAAATTCTTACAACTTTCAAAAGCAAGTAACATGATAATGGATTCTAATATAGCAATATGAGAATATGTTTCATAAAAATATGTACCTTCTAGTTGATTATATCCTTGAGCTAATAACTTGTTTTTGCCACTTTGCCTTGTTCTTCCAAATTTTTTGTGGTACACCCACTTGGTGCCAACGACCTTTTTGTCATTAGGTCTTGGCACTGGAGTCCCTACCTTGTTCTTTTCAAATTTCTCTAGCTTCTTTTCCATATATAGGATCCAATCATCATCTTCAATAGATCTTTGAGATTCTTTGTCTTTGTGATGAGTTGGAATTTCTTGCTTTTCTGAGAAGTTGTAATTTAAAAAATGATTATTCAATATAATCTTCTAAATAATTAAAATAATTTGCATCTTGTTTTAATCCTTTGGGATGATAATTTGAGAACCTATGGTTCAATGGTATAAATATCATTTAATATTGAATTAAGTGTCATTTGAGATAAATATTGGCCAATAACAGATCTACTAGTCAATTATTTGTTTCATAAAGTGAAACAAGAATTTTGAATGAGTTTGAAGTTTATGTGTAGTTTAAATGTCCATTTTATGGATCTTTTAAGCGTAATTTTAAGGAGAAAGTTATGGTCATGATAGCTACATGATTACACTCATCTTTTTCTATGGTGAGAGGAAAGTAATAGAGAGTTAATCCCAAAATTGTCAATCAATAGGATGATGTTATTGGCTCATAGAAAATCCAGAATGTTTGCCTTTTTGTTTAATAGGAAATCAAATATATAGCAACAAATTTGTGTATCTGTGACTTTAGGGGAGGCATGTTTCTGCCCTTTAATGTGTCACACAACATCTAGATCGCTAGATCTCGGATTAACAATCAACAAGTTGTCTTATACCTTGCAAAACTTATTGGAATGTCTTAGTCAAGTCTCTCTATCTCAAATCTTTATCTCTCTCTCCAAACCCATCTCTCTCTGACTTTGTATAATTTAACTTCCACTTGCCATTCTGACTGTTTCCACCAGAAAATTCTATTTTTTGATAGTTATGGAGTGTGTATTGGATTCACCTCAGCTTTTGCTCTCACTCTAGTGATGCAACAAGTTTGATTGACACTAATTCCATCCAAATTGCCTCTTTAAAACCATTTTTTGGACTTGTGTTATGTCCCATGACTTGTTTCATGCAACTTTGCATGAAAACCAACCCCTAAAGCTTACTCCTTTCGCTCAACCTTCAACTCACTGACCCTCAAACTCTACCAGCACAATTTCCCCTCATTTCTCTTCCTTTACTTGACCTAAGGTTGTGATTTAATTCACGAGCCTTTTTTGTAGCCAACCAGATCTTTACTGAGAGCTCATGGGGTCCCTTCTTCCCTTTCCCCTCCTTTTGGGAGAGGTACATTTCCCTAAGTGATGTTTCTCATCGCAACATATCAACATAAACAAAACCTACTATCAAGATCCAATGCCCTAATTTTGAACTGACAACCTACCTCACCTCTCTAATCATTCTTGAACCATCACCTCACTCGCCTTTTAACTAGGCAAATACCCAGCTTGGGCCTCAGAACTAGAAAGGATCCACACTAGAACATGTTGAAATTAGATTTATCTTGCAATGATTGTAATAAAGAATCATCTAATCAAAGCATGGATAATATATATATCAAATTAATCATAAATTCAGAGGAATCATTAGAACATGGTTTCAAGAGCTAATATCATAAAGTACTAAGAGCAGAGAAGGAAATTGTGAATCAGGGGAATGGGACAGCCTATGAAAGCTAGACGTATGGGGAGGGTAAGGGTATTCACCCGATTAGTCTAGCATGAAGATCTACTCACTAATGATAGACAAAAGGTGAGGCACATTACTGCTGAGGGACTTTGCCAATGATGTTTGAAATAGGATAAAACCATTCTTCATGTGGTATGCGATTGTGATGTGGTGAAGACTGTGTGGTGCATGTTGATCACACCAGACGACCATGTACAATTCTTAAAGCCTAGTACCAAAGAAGGATGAATAAAGGTGGTGTACAAGAATCTTAAGCTACCAGAGAATTTGTTCTAGATCACATGGCATACTCTATGGCATTGCATGAACCTTCAGGTGTTTGAGGGTGATGTCAAGCAAATACAACACCAAGTTGAGAGCATCAAATGAGTGGTACAGCTTAACCATGAAGCCTAGAGGAAGGAGATTGAAAATCAAAGGGGCTCCAGATCTGAAATATGGAGGAAGATTGTCCAGGAGATCATCAAAATCAATGTTGATGTTCTTGTCAATAGGTCGGGGGCATAAGTAGCATCCATTTATAGGAACGCGGAAGGTGCATGGCTTGGAGGTTGGGTGCGAAAGATTAGCACCTTGTCGGTCATTGAAGCATAGTTGTCTAGAATTCTTCTAGCAGTAGAGAAATCTTAGGCACATAGATGTCCACAAGTGATGATTGAGACAAACGGCCTTGTGGCTACGAAGGTCTTGACATTCGAGGTGTCTGAGTACCTGAGGTTTGCATATTAGATGAGAAAATGGAGGAAGGGGGTGGAAGATAACACTATATTGTAGTATAGTGGTCGTCAAAGAAACCAATTTGTTGATGGTCTGGCCAAGCTGCATCTCAGGAGAAATTCAGTTCAGCTAAATTATGAAAGCCCACTAGATATTATTTTAAGAGTTTATCTCTATGAAAGGAATGTAAGCCTGGGTTCTAATGAGTCAGGCGAATTGTGTAAAAAAGTATATTGTAATTTGCTATTACAAGATGAATAAATAGTCACAAATTTTATTAAAAAAAGAGCTATTTGAATCTCTAAATTCATGATTACTTTTAGGTACCCTCTCAAAAGGAGAATTATGTATCAAACCCTACTTTTAATAACTTAATGTGGCTAATATACCCCTAAACTTTATACTAAAAAGGAAATCAAATATAAGTCTAATTAGGGATGACCTTGATGATGCTTTAGTTTAGCCTATTATTCGTAAGAAAAATTGTATAATAGTGTGAATGAATTAATTTGGGATTACATATGATAATTAGGATTTCATGAAGGAAATCCCTAATTGTCAGTCCAAACCCTACATGAAACCAACCCTAAAACCTAAGATCCTTGTTTAACCTCAAAAACCCTAGCTAATGACTTTTGAGAAGTTGATAACACTTTAGCATTGAATATCTATTTTCAGAATGGATCTTCTTTTAATAATAATGTCTGAGTTGATTAAATATCATATTTCCCATGAATAAGGTACATAGGTCAATTGTGAGTAACCACCCTTAACTTGCATTGAGTTTACTCAAAGCTTATTATTATGAAAATTGCCTTAGTTGGTAGAATTACTACAATTTATAAAGATAAATAGAGTATCACTTACATAGTATAAATGATGTTTGAACCCTACTAGGAAGCACACAAGGGTGTTGTAGGGAGATCACCACTCCTATAATCTAATAGAGTGATGAAAAGACAATATGATAAGGTGATTAGAGTCCATTAATGGAACCATCACTGTGGAGTCCACATATTGAACCACCACCATGGGATCACATTGCTACAACAAACTCCATAGAGTCCTTGGTTGGACTAAATATTGTTACACCCAATGAGGTAAAATGATTATTGAATGGAAATATTAATTAAAAAAAGTTCACCACTTGCCAACATCTAGAAATTTTTTATATATTTTGCTAAAACTACATGCACCTTTTTTTACATACCCCATACACAACATAGTTTTATATTGACTCGTGTTTTATTATAATATATTTTTAATTTAGCTGCATATACGAGGTATGAAGAAATGGACTACATGATTAATAATCCATAAAACATAAAGTTGAAGATACATGGATTACTAGATTAGTTTATTTTAAGAATGATTACTAATTTCCCAAATTTAAAGGTATGTAACTCCTTAAAGGAGATCTTATTTCCCTATTCTTATAAACATAACATTTATTTAATTTTATTGATTACTCTACTATGTTTTTCATCATAATCTTGATCTTGTAAATATTGGCTAAGGATCCTTGCCTACCTAGTCCACCTTTAATGGGGATAATGGGAGGAGGGGTCACTATAGTTGCTATCAGAGCCCAGATTTGTAGGAAATTTCAATAACTAATAGTTTTAGAAACTCTATAGAATATAAAGGAATTATTAGGGTATTTCTGAGAGGTGGTAGTGTCAAGGTTGGATTGCAATTTGGGGTTTGGAAATACCTTCCTTCAAACTACTAGTGGTTTTGAGGACTCCTAGACCAAATTTCATACCCTTCATGGATGAAGCATGAGAAGTTGCCCAAAATAAATATCTCTAGGTATTATAATCTAAACATTGTCTCTTTCTAATCTTTATCAACCCTAAGAGTACCTATTTCTAAACCCTAGAATTTACTTCTCTCCTCATCTATGTTAAGGTTTCAAGAAAAAATAGGGAAAAGGCATTTTTCAAAAGCTAAAGCATATGAGATTCCAATCTTATATATATATATTTATGTTTCCCCTATAAAGAGAAACCCTAGAAAAGTTTTTAAAATATTGGGATAATTTGTGGTAACCTGGTCTGAAAGACCTGAGCATGATAGAGGAAAGAGAAATTGTATGAGGGAGATGTTAATCCTAAAATTTTGATCTTGTGTATACATGATTAATGATGAAATATACCCATATATGAGCAATCCCTATTGAAATATGAAGAATGAGAGAGCAATATGATAAGAAAATTGACCATTGAACCCAGATCAAAAATTATGACCATGAATAAATAAAGATAACGAAGGGCGGTAAATAAGTATTCCCAAACCCTAGAAGTGAATTTAGACAATTGTAATATTTATAGGTTTACAACCTTGAGTCATAGGGAGTGATACATATCCTTAAGTCTGATAAACCACTGACTAATGCCTCCCAGGGATGGACCCTATACCTAAAATACTCTTAAGATACCTGATACACTTGAGCAGAAGGGAGTGAATCACACCACCTACATGATTCAAGGAGCAAATATACTATGATGAGAAAATAATTAGGTTGACAAGAACCGTTTCCTCAAACCTACCCTTGGTGAAGTTGAGGGAATAATAATGCATGTATGTAATATGCCCTACTAGTATGAGGGGAAACAAGTGGTAGTTGTTTAAACCTAGCCATAGGGATAAATACATGATAATCTAGGTATATACTAGTCATGACTACTGGAGAAGTCCTTATAACCTAGAAGAAGAAAGAAGAATTTACTAAAGCATATCTTTAGGACCCTCAAACCATTGGTTCCAACGGCTAGACCTCACAACTGTGAAGATGCAAATAACTTAGATTTGTATTAGGAATATAACTTAAGGACTCACAAGGAAAATTTGATGGGATAATTACAATTTGCTAATGTTTCAAGAAATGAGGGCCAACTGTGCTTATGTTCAAACCATGGGAGACTATTAAGGAACATAAAAACCATAAGGAATAATAGAGAATACTAGGACATTTAGGGCTAAATGTGCTAAATATGACAAGCTAATATGTTTCAAACTCAGAGGAGAGTACATCATGGAAAATACCCTAAAGTTCTCAAGGGGACCCTAAGTGAATGTGTCTACTCTAGAAGTGAAAGCTTTTCTCCCAACAACTTGGAGAGATACCTTGAAGGATGTATGCATGGAAGTCTTTGGAATAAAATTTCCACCTTTGATAATTGATGGAATACCATGTGGCTGAGTTAGATGATGCCTAGATAATGGGTGCCTTGATCCATATGGGAGGTCAAGATAGAAAAGACTGGGCATGACCAACAATGCAATATAATCATGTGTTTGATCAACCCATACTAGATACATGAGTGCATGCTAGCATGTGTGACTCTCATGAATAAGTAAATCACATGAAACTATTAATGTTATAAACATACAAACAAGTTTGGTAAGTTGGATGAGCTAAGAAATTTACATACTGGTCGATTTCCTTGCATGAAAGTATGTAAGTCATTCAAGTTCATAAGGTTCAAATGAGTGTTCATGCAAGTATGTGAAGCATGCAAGTGTGTGAGGTGAATAGATTGTTATGCAAGTAGGTGAAAACCACAACCCATTGGTTATATAAAGAATTATGTGGAACTCAAATTCCCTTATAAGGAAAGGTGCTCAAGAATAATGTGGGTCATTCCAAGTGAAGGGAAATACTTTACTGAGTAAGAATAGTCCAAATCTCATGAGGCCGGAATATGTGGCAGGAGCATCTAACCTCCTCATAATAAATAAGAGAACATCCTCCTATAAGTACCAGTTAACCACCTTGTTTTTGTTTTGAAATATGAGGAAACTGTAGATGTCCTAGAAGGATCTAAATACAAAATATGAGATGTGTTATGATCTGTTGGTATAATATATGAGACATATACGTCCTTATCATCCATCCATCATCATCATCATTATCGTCATCTAATACTCAAACCCAACCATGTTGGGGGTGCATTGAAATCAAGGTTATTGAGTCTAGCACAACTAAAAGAATCAAAGGCATGCCTAAATTAACTTGGGAAGAGCTTATAAAGACAAATTTTGAATCTTTACATCTTGATCAGAGTATGATCCATAACAAAGTTGATTGGAAAATAAGGATCCATGTAGCTGACCCCAACCTAATTTTGATTGAGGCTTAGATGATGATGGTGATGATGAATGATAAGGACTTACATGTCTCGTATATTATACCACCAGATCATAACGCATCTCATATTCTAGATTTAGGTTCTTCCAGGACATCCAAAATTAACTCAAAATTAAAACAAAAAATCTTGTTTGATATGCATGTCAATTTATTAATGAATGAATTTGTGAATAAAGCTATTATGCAAATTGAATACACACAAATAAGTTCTTCCACAATGCACGTGAGCTCAGGCACTACCTTGCTCATTATGAATTAATATTACATGGAATCCTTACAATGTAGGAGACCATTATTTCAAAATAAAGCACAAATGAGTATAGTACAAAATAAATCTTATAAAAACTTAGGTATAGCCCTAAGTCAACCCTAGGGTTATAGAGGGAAGATATAGAAATACATGAGGCCCAATGGGTCAAGAGAATATTTCACTCCATGAGTACCTGAGGACCAAGAGATTAGGAGGATATCACTTTATAGGTACCTATATCCTCGGAGACCCTAAAGGAATGACTAAGGTAAATAATGCATGAGGAATGTATAAAGAATGTAAAAACCTTATGTAATAGTGAATCCAAAGAGAGGTTTTTGATATATTTAAGGGCCTTGAGAAAAGCACTTTTCCCTTGGATTAATGAGATTGAAGAACTCATTTGAGTTTGATATACACACACACACACACACACACACACACACACACACACACACACATATATATATATATATATATATATATATATATATATATATATATGAGGAGTCGCTCACTAGGAACAAATTCACCTACATTTAGAATTATTAGACGAATTGTGGACTCACCAACTCTACACATGAAATAAGGTAAACACTAAATTTGGAATGCACTCAAATATATATTTCATTTAGTGTAGGTGTAAGAGAATGGATAGCCACCTGTAATACACAATAGTTGTGATAAATATTTTGAGATTGAAAAAATGATATGATCATAATATATGGAAGTATTACCTCACCATATTTTGGATATAGTTAAAGCATAAGTCTTGTATTTTAAAAAGAAATAAGTGAAAATGTTATCACGTGATGAAAATAATGGAATAAATAAGAATGTAGGACTATGTTCAAAACAGTTTTGGTTCCAAACCTCAACTTGTATATATATGATCACTTTAATATAGGTTGATGATAGTTTATATAAAACATTTTTTATGTGGGTTGCTAGATTAGTAGTGCATGAGAAACATCTTGTAGGCTTAGTAACAAGATACAAACATGAAAGATGAGTACATTGTTGTAACATCCTCAATTTCATAGCTGAAGTAAGCCTTTAATGTGGTTTTTTTTAGTAAAGGCATGCCAAGGGACGTAATGAACTAACCATGGATATGTATACAAAAGTTCACAAAATGTGTAATACAAGTCATCTGATCAACCAATACACACATAATGACTTAAATGTGTATGATTGTAGTCAGATGTAGATAAATATAAATGAATTATTCCTATGGACAATAATGTGATGAATATATAATATATGAGTCCAGTTCATGGCTTGAGCCTTAGACCTAGCTTATGTCTTCATGTTATGTAAGTAAAGAAATATTAATCACATATGTCATACATGAGCTTCAATTGAGAAATTATATTTATTGAATACTTATTTTCATGATTTGGAATACAATTAAGCTCATGGACCCTTTGAAATACTAAGGGATGGGTGATATGCCCTAGAGCCCAATTCTAGCCCTATTGAGCCAATTAAGTTTTACAAATAGATCCTTGGAGTAAAAATTAAGAATTAAGTATTTTGTGGTCATAATGAATGATCAAAATATTTTTAATAGAATAGTAATTAGAATATAAGATGGTGGGAGAAATTTTAGATAATTGTCATGTATCTAGTGGCCAAAGGAATTAAAATAGTAATTATGTATTATTTACTCAAAAGACAAGGATGTGGTGGTTGTGAGATTAATTGTGATGTAATATTTTGCTCAAGATAGGATACTAACAATATGCAGATAATATTAAAATGTAAGATCAAACGGAGTCATGGAATGGGCTATAGGAATATTTCTAGAAAATGGACCTATTTGCAAAAGAAAGAAAAAAATGAAATAGGACTCCAACCCAGTGCAGACCCAGAGTAGGCGCTCGGGCGGAACAGAACGCAAACAGAGGTCCGAGAAGATGGGGTCTATCCGCCTAGATCTAGGTTTTTTGGGTATAAAGACCTTTGATCTATGTAAACAAGGGTCTGCCGCATCATATACTAGGGCTTCGACGCGAATCGAGAGGGGTAGAGAGCAAGATGGAAGAACAAAGAAGGTGAAAGGGGAGCACGATGGAAACGGATCTAGGGTACAGTTGGAGCATTGTTTGGCAGCCATCAATCCAGTGAAGCATGGACAGAGATGAAGAGGAGAGGCGTCGGCGGCCAGGGCAACCTCTGCCTGATTTGTTTCACCAGCCAAGATCATGGGATTCATCGTGTGGATCACTGGGTGCAGTGCCCTGTTCTTACAGAAGAAACAGGGGAGAAACCTCCTTTTTGATCGAGTGAAGAAGAAGACTGCCCAGATCGACGCTTATTCCTCTCAACCGTCAGATCAATCTTGAACGGTTAGCATCGTTTTGATAAAGTCGTTCTTTGAAAATTCATATCTTGAGCTAAAAATCTTGGTTTGGGACAAACAAGGTACCTATGGAAAGATCTTCGAGTGTACTATCCTATAAAAATAGTTCCAGATTATGATTTTGATGTCTTCTATTTATTATATTCTGGGTAGACAAAACTATATTATTTTGATGTTTTGCCAATTAAAAATAGTAAATGCCTTTAGAAATTCATACACATTTTACTAAATGTGTATTTTGATATGTTTAACATTACTTCAAAGCCTGATCTTTCATATACAAAGTTTTAATGAGATTTTTAATGTAAACTCTAATAAGGGTATTTTGGGTATTTCACCCATGATATGATTTTTAAATGACCTAATATTTTAATATGTGATCATTCCTACATTATATGAATACTTTTCTAGAGATTTGATGAGGTTTGTTGTGCTATTATATTAGTATTTAGTTTTAGATGAGTAGCCATTATGAAAGAATAATAAATGATTACCTTGAGACAATAAGTGATATATATGCCTAATTAGTCTGATATTATTTATCTAAATGGTTTTTAATTTAATTTCATAATAGAGTCAAGTAATATTAGTATATATGACTATGTTTGAGATTTTCTTTGATCTATATGCTCATATGAGTGCATAAGACGACTTATGTCTTATTTGAGTATAAAGATAATATTATTGATTATATAGTATGAGTTTTATTTTATTTCAACGCCAAGATTTTATGGTGATCATAGATTAAAGTTATGATTAAGAACCTTAAGTTAGTACATATAGTTAGGAATATGGGATTTGAGATTTAGAAATAAACAGAGCGAACATAGGCTTGGACTGATAGAACTGTGATGATATCCAGGTTATTAAAGTTATGGAACTGGAATCAGGACTTCCTTATAGATACCCTAGTACAAGAGGTAAGTGGTCCATGCACATGAGTACTCATAGTTTATATTAAAAATGTTTACATGTCTCCTAATAAGAGTTTCATGATCTATGTGATTTAATGTTCTAAGACTTCAATGTTAAGATTTGCGAACAATATTATTCTCATATTTCTATCCTTATGCAAGTTTAGATACACAAAGTCTAAAATAGATATATGTTGCTCAAAATAGTTGTGACTTATGGACCAAGTCCATGAGAAAGTTGAAGAATCATATTCCTATAATATTTCTTAGAAATGTTTGGAAGTAATGAATACGGTTCCAAGATAAGATATGCCAGTAATGTATCCATACTTAGTTGATGATTTCAAATATCTTTGTATTAAGAATTTAAGTACACATATGTTATTACAATTTCTCATATTTATAGTCATAGTTATGTAGTAAGACTTCAAGTAGAAACATGCCATTAAGATTTCATACATATGTAGAAATCTAAGAACTAGATTCCTTATAATAAATAGTATCTAGAATACAAGTACAATGTAAGAATATGAATTTGAAAATATTAGGACATGGTGTACTAATAAAAGTATGTTTGGGATCAGAAGGTATTGTAAAATGAGTATATGATGGCATTGTAAGATAATGACAAATTAAGTTATGATTAAGTTACAAGACAATATTTTATGAGATTTCTATCCTAATATTTAAGGTTTAATATGTAACTTTTTATGCAAATATTAAGGTTCAGGATAACATCATATTTAACAAGAAGGATTGAACCACCTTGTCAGAATTCATATTTTTAGATATGTTGTACTTAAAATATAGTTATGAACCTGACTTAAGATACTTTGTATACCTAGTAATTTTATGAGCATTTCAGGTCCTTTTTACTAAGAAATTTATCATATAATTGGTATAGGTGAAGTAATTTGACCAAATAAGAGTTTTAAAATAAAGTTTACCCCGATAATGAGATACATGTTCAAATCCAGCAATGAATTCAGTTTAGAACTTAAGAATAAAAAGATTTAGATTCAGACTTAGACTACTCACTGTGTGAGTAGCCATATTTTGAATAAAGGTACATGATATGGGTTATAGACCTAATCCCAATTATGTAGTAATTGAGATACATATTTACATTTCGATATAGATTCAGATTCAGATTCAGATATAGATTCAAATTCAGATTTAGGTTTCAGATTCATAATTCAGTACATGTTTAGTACTCAGTTTCAGATAAGTTCAGATTCAAAGTTTAGTAAAGATAGACTTAAGATAATTAGTTTGAAACATTCACATAATGCATTATATGATAAGTCCTCACCAGAGAGTCTCAGGACGATGCAGAGGGCGCGCGGCGCCAGACACTGTGGGTGTCACAGAGGGCACGTTGTGCTAATAGAGGGTGTGTTGCACCATAGAGGACACTTCGGTGTCAACAGAGGGCATGTTGTGCCAACAGAGGGTGCGTTGCACCACAGAGGACACTTCAGTGTCAATAGAGGAGGACTTATTATATAATGGTGGCCACAAATAGATAAAAATTGTAAGTAAAAGATACTTAAGATTAGAGCATGTCTATAATCGCATCCGCGAGTGTGATGAGAGGCATTCAGATAAGATATTTATGATCCAGAGACTTTGGCGTAGGCTGTGAGACCTAGAGTATAGGTCTCCAGAAAATATAGAGTAGAAAATAAGAGCTTAAGAAATGAGAGATAATTTGTTTCTAGGTTTAATCAGAGGTTAATGTTCATTTTATATTTATGATTTTAAGAATCTTTTGTAATATTTTAATTCTTTATCAATGTACATTATAGAATACTCATGCCACTTACTCTAATGACTATTTTTCCAAATGCATGGCTGGGGATGCGATGTCCGCATGTTTTGGAGAAATTGAAGAACAAAGGGACCAACAAAGGCCTAAGAGACTTTCAAGCTTGCCTAGTGGGGCGCCATCTACCTAGATGATCCTGAGCATTGACATCTTCTTACTATGAACTTATGCATAAACAAGATGTAGTTTTATGTTGACCAGAAGCTATGTATGAATTAGTTTTACAGTTTTGCAAAGTGTTTCATTTACTTTTATTGCAATGGTTATCATGTTTGTGACACTCCCAGAAAAAAAAAATCTTCCGCTCATGTGATATAAAAATCTGGGTGTTACAATATGGTATCAGAGAAATTTGGTAAATGACCACTAGGCAAACATGATTCTCATAGTCACCCTAGAGTGAAAAGGTAATATTAGGGTTTAGGGATAAATACTATAAGAAGAATACCATAACCTAGAGTGATTATGGGTCTTAACCTTAGAATAGACAGATATCTTAGAGGTTGAAGTCATCCTTGTATAGATCTAAAGTAGCAACCTGAACCTAGATAATAATGTTGCTTCTCTATTCTCAATGGTTATGGCCAGCCAATTGAGAATTGAAAAGGAATTTCATAAGCACTAGACTTTTATGCATCTCTCCTTTCTTACTAGCCGATGTGGTATGGGACACATGTGTTAGTGGGTTAGTGAGCGATAGCATGTCAGGATCCCACATTTCTAGGTATGTGCCTAATCACCACATATCTAGGAATGTAGGAGTTACCTAAAGAACCCAAGATTAGACAACCACATGCAACTAATGTTAGGAAGTCATGATAAGGTTGAGGTAGATGCCCTAAGTATAGAGACAAGTTTAGTTTCATAGGCCCTAAGTATGAGTTGAGAAGTAGACCAAGGTAATAGATAATACTCATGTAAATCTTTATGAAAATACATTACATATCTCTTTTCATGCAAAAGTTTGAACATAAGTATGCCTTACAATAAATGAAGAGGTAAGAAAAACCCTAAGGTGGGTAGTAGCCTAGAGCAATTTTGAGGACGAAATTTATTTTATGGTGGGTAGAATTGTAACATCCTCAATTTCATAGCTAAAGTAAGCCTTTAATGTGGTTTTTTTATAGTAAAGGCATGCCAAGGGACGTAGTGAACTAACCATGGATAGGTACACAAAAGTTCACAAAATGTGTAATACAAGTCATCTGATCAACCAATACACACATAATGACTTAAATGTGAATGATTGTAGTCAGGTGTAGATAAATATAAATGAATTATTCCTATGGACAATAATGTGACGAATATATAATATGATGAGTCCAGTTCATGGCTTGAGCCTTAGACCTAGCTTATGTCTTCATGTTATGTAAGTAAAGAAATATTAATCACATATGTCATACACGAGCTTCAATTGAGAAATTATATTTATTGAAGACTTATTTTCATGATTTGGAATACAATTAAGCTCATGGACCCTTTAAAATACTAAGGGATGGGTGATATGCCCTAGAGCCCAATTCCAGCCCTATTGGACCAATTAAGTTTTACAAATAGATCCTTGGAGTACAAATTGAGAATTAAGTATTTTGTGGTCATAATAAATGATCAAAATATTTTTAATAGAATAGTAATTAGAATATAAGATGGTGGGAGAAATTTTAGATAATTTTCATGTATCTAGTGGACAAATGAATTAAAATAGTAATTATGTATTATTTAATCAAAAGACAAGTATGTGGTGGTTGTGAGATTAATTGTGATGTAATATTTTGCTCAAGATAGGATACTAACAATATGCAGATAATATTAAAATGTTAGATCAAACGGAGTCATGGAATGGGCTATAGGAATATTTCTAGAAATTGGACCTGTTTGCAAAAGAAAGAAAAAAAATGGAATAGGACTCCAACCCAGCGCAGACCCAGAGCAGGCACTCGGGCGGAATAGACCACAAACAGAGGTCCAAGAAGACAGGGTCTATCCGCTCAGATCTAGGTTTTGTGGGTATAAAGACCTTTGATCTTTGTGAACAAGGGTCAGCCGCATCCTATACTAGGGCTTCGACGCGAATCGAGAGGGGTAGAGATCAAGACGGAAGAACACAGAAGGTGGAAGGGTAGCACAATGACGACGGCTCTAGGGTACAGTTGGAGCATCGTTTGGTAGTCATCGATCCAGTGAAGCATGGATAGAGATGAAGAGGAGAGGCATCAGCGGCCAGGGCAACCTCTGTCCGGTTTGTTTCACCAGCCAAGATCATGGGATTCATCGTGTGGATCACTGGGCACAGTGCCCTGTTCTTATGGAAGAAATAGGGGAGAAACCCGCTTTTTGATCGGGTGAAGAAGAAGAAGACTTCCCAGATCAACGCTTATTCCTCTCAGCCGTCGGATCAATCTTGAACGGTTAGCATCATTTTGATAAAGTCGTTCTTTGAAAATTCATATCTTGAGCTACAAATCTCAGTTTGGGACAAACAAGGTACCTATGGAAAGCTCTTTGAGTGTACTATCCTATAAAAATAGTTCCAGAGTATAATTTTGATGTCTTTTACTTATTATATTCTGGGTAGATAAAACTATATGATTTTGATGTTTTGCCAATTAAAAATAGTAAACGCCTTTAGAAATTCATACAAATTTTAGTGAATGTGTATTTTGACATGTTTAACATTACTTCAGAGCCTGATCTTTCGTATATGAAGTTTTAATGAGATTTTTAATGTAAACCCTTATAAGGGTATTTTGGGTATTTCACCCATGATATGATTGTAAAATGACCTGATATTTTAATATGTGATCATTCCTACATTATATGAATACTTTTCTAGAGATTTGATGAGGTTTGTTGTGATATTATATTAGTATTTAGTTTTAGATGAGTAGCCATTATGAAAGAATAATAAATGATTACCTTGAGACAATAAGTGATATATATGCCTAATTAGTCTGATATTATTTATCTAAATGGTTTTTAATTTGATTTCATAATAGAGTCAAGTAATATTAGTATATATGACTATGTTTGAGATTTTCTTTGATTTCTAAGACTTCAATGTTAAGATTTGCGAACAATATTATTCTCATATTTCTATCCTTATGCAAGTTTAGACACCCAAAGTCTAAAAGAGAGATATGTTTCTCAAAATAGTTGTGACTTATGGACCAAGTCCATGAGAAAGTTGAAGAATCATATTCCTATAAGATTTCTTAGAAATGTTTGGAAGTAATGAATACGGTTCCAAGATAAGATATGCCAGTAATGTATCCATAGTTAGTTGATGATTTCAAATAGCTTTGTATTAAGAATGTAAGTACACATATGTTATTAGAATTTCTCATATTTATAGTCATAGTTATGTAGTAAGATTTCAAGTAGAAACATGCCATTAAGATTTCATACATATGTAGAAATCTAAGAACTAGATTCCTTAGAATAAATAGTATCTAGAATATAAGTACAATGTAATAATATGAATTTGAAAATATTAGGACATGGTGTACTAATAAAAGTACGTTTGGGATCAGAAGGTATTGTAAAATGAGTTTATGATGGCATTGTAAGATAATGACAAATTAAGTTATGATTAGGTTTCAAGACAATATTTTATGAGATTTCTATCCTGATATTTAAGGTTTAATATGTAAGTTTTTATGCAAATATTAAGGTTTAGGGTAACATCATATTTAACAAGAAGGATCGAACCACCATGTTAGAATTCATATTTTTAGATATGTTGTACTTAAAATACGTTTATGAACCTGACTTAAGATACTTTGTATACTGACTGGCCTAAATCGCGCGTCCTAAATTTTGAGGCGGATTTGAGGTAGTCGAGCTTTTACATTTATAAACCCGAATCGTTCTAGGCCCCCACAACTTTGTTTACGGGGTCGAAGTAGATATACGGGGTCGAACACAGGGACAAGGGGGGTAGTGTTGAGAACCCAGAATCGACATGCTACACTCCGGCAGGTAAAAGAGATTGTAAATTCCCCAGAAGGGAAGCGTAAAGATGTCACAAACAAAACAAGAAAACTATCTTCAAGTGGAGTTACTAGAAAGATTTAAGGTTTTAGTCATTTAGCAGTTTTCAGGGGTTTTCATGCGATAGAAACAGAAAGATAAAACTAGAGCTAGAGCAAGGTACGAAGGATAAGACTATAGCAAAACAAGCGGCACCGGTAACATCCTGTACCCCTCCTCTCAGAGCGGGTACCTCTAACCAAGCCTAGGCACCCCTCTCGAGGTTGCTGGGCTCAAAGTTAGAGTGAAATGTTACTGAAACAACTCCGTTCCAGGCACTCTCGTACTCCAGAATCGGACCAAACACTAGAGACACAACACAACTCTCGAAGTTGTTGCGATGGGAAAACACGATTCGGTAGCTAAGCGAAACGCGATCTAAAACATGCAAGCTAGAGTTCGGATATCAAACATAGCAGTCATCCAACATATTGCACCAAGCATAGAGCAGCAAGTAATTAAGCATTTCCATTTCTATAAGCATTAAAGGTCTTAATTACAATGCATAAGTAAAGGAATTTAAATAACAGAATTAAAGATATGTGTCGCCTTCTTGGTGTAGAAGGACGACAGGCTATAGTAACCATCCCGCCTGATATCGGACAGGGGCCTAGCCCGATACAGCCGTGTCGGGAGGCACATTTTCTCAAACGGCACGCCGCGACGGGTGACTGCATCGCTCAAGGACTTGGCCGATACGCTCAAGTCGGGCGGTACACCCTCTCGGGCGACACGCCTGACGGGCGGAGCGTATCAGGTTCGTTATCGTGTCGGGCATGGAGCTGCGTATCCTATTGCCGGGCACTGGTGTCGGGCACTCGTGTCGCGTATCTACATCGGCCGATATCGGCTCCCAGTGTCACCTGATACAGTCCTAGGTGAACCAGTCCCCTCCCTCTCGGGATGAGGAAGAGCTCACCTAGTGTCACCCGGTACAAACACTGGACCACGATACTCCTGCTCTCGCAGTCTCCTCCGAAGATCACTCAACTCTGCGAAACCTGAAGTGACCAAGCTTGTCCGAATTGTCTAAGCTGTCTTTTCAGCTCCATGTAGCTGCTATTTATAGGCAGCTGGTCGTGAGAAGATATGGTGCTCGAAACGTCATGTGTCCTGCTTTCCGCCGTTCAGTTGGTGGTCGGCTGACGCGGGTATCGCCTGGTATCACTCGACACAAGGAGGTCAGCTGTCGGGCGTCGAGGTGAGAGGCGCCTGCCGGTGGGTGGCTGATATCGCACGACACCTAGAGTAGTTGCGGCGTGCTCGACTCCCTGTCGGGTAAAGAGGTGTGTCGTCCATCGGTACCCTATCACGTGACATTCTTGCGTCGCGCGTCGTCGTATCCCGCAGCCCCGCCGGTCAGCGTGTGTATCGGGCGTCAGGGGGGGCCGAGACAGTCTTGGACTTATTTGCGGGCCGGAATGGCCTTATTGGTGCTAAATGGGCCAAAATAGGAGGAAACTCTGCAAAAGATGGAAATATTAGACTGAGAGCATTGCTTGGCTAATTATTGCAAAATTGCATATAAAATAGAGGAAAATGGCAGAAAAGGGCAGTTTTGATAACAGAATAAAGGCCAAAAACGTCACGAAAATAGGTGTTATCAACTCCCCCAAACTTAGCTTTTTGATTGTCCTCAATCAATATTTAAACTTTATTTGGCGATGCTTCTTCTTGCGTAGTATGCTTCTCAGGCTAAGATGTAAAACAAGTATCGTAATGCCTTTAGAGATAATGCTGCCTCATTACGAACAAAAGACTTCGTCTTTCTTGCCTTATTGTTTAAGTAAGATTATTCTCTACAGCTTCGGCGAGACGTTGTTGTATGATTCCGAAGTTAGCTTCCACACCAAACAACTTTTTTTTCGGGGCAGAAAGTTGTGTATAGGGTAGGCTAAGGCTTTTTGGGTTTTCTTCTTGTTTCCCATTGGTCCATCCTGATAAGGGTCCGTTAACGGGCAAGTGGTCCCTACAGTCCAAGCCAGTTGGCTTTAGAGCAGTGATTTCACATCCTACGTACCACAACCCCGGATCTACCATGCCTAAAGATGGGTACTTTTGGGAAACAAGTGTGTGTAAATTTTTTCTTTTATTGGGCACAACTCTCATGCTTTTATTCACGCTCATAAGGCTTCTCTCTCTTTTTAGGATTTTTGTCTGGTAAGGGGAAACAAAGAGATTCTTGCTGTTTGGGCAGCTTTTTCCTTCTCCATACTCGTCTCTTAGCTGTTTGCGAGATTATTATATTTTTTGAATTTTTTGGCATGGCAAAACATATTCTTTTGTTCATTTGAAGTAGCACTATCAAAAAGATATAACAGGACTTGCGTCATATTTAGCACAAAGAAAATAAACTTGGCAAGCAGTTGCATCAGGGTTTTTACTAATATAGCGACTTTGTACATATGCATGGGAACAAAATAAGCAAAATTTTCGAAATTTTTATATGAGCATGTATATGTATCCAAGAGTTTTATATGAACAAGTATATGTATACATGATAAACAAAAGAATCAAAAGATTAAGTTAGAAAATTTGACAGAATTTTGTACCTCCCTCACTGGTACCATGGTACCCCCCCAAACTTACTCCACACTCTGTCCTAGAGTTGTGAAGTAGATTAGGCAAGGTAATGCTAATCCAGTGAGGGTTAGCCGATGAGCGTGCCTTCGTCAGATAGAAGCTCCCACACATATTCTCCTCTTTTGCTGTGGTAATCGATGTGATGGAGCTGGTCAGGCGTCTCTTTATTCGCTATCCATTCCAGGACGTGGATGCCGCAGTCGTTGGATAATGGGATCTGTTCTGGACTGCGGTGGCAGAACTGAAGTTCGTGCCATTTGTTTTCTCGTGTGTCCAGGAATGGTTGTATCATCTTTGTCACCCCGTCGTAGTATTTCCGAGTTAAGCGTTCGACGGATGACAACGGTTCTGATGTACACAGCACTGGATGGTTCTTGTTGCCGTCTGAGCTGTTGTAAAAGATTCCTGCTCGTTGCCGGGTGTACACTGTCAGGAGCGTCCAGTGGTTATAATGAAGAATTGGCAGGAAGATTTGGCTAGGGACTCTGCTTTCCAACTCTTCCAGGAAAAGCTTTTGTGCTCCTGATTCGTCGGCTAGGCAAACGTCATTAAACAACATAGGATGGGCTATATATGCGTGATCGAACTTTGGTTGTAAAATTTGGACGCAAGCGGTTAATATCGATACCGACAAACATCCTCCTTTAACCACGTCCCTTAGCTCATCAATTGGGACTACGACATTGCTCACCTTGTAAATGACATCCCTCAGGGTAGCATCTGCTAACTTCAGAAGGATTACATCTACCTTCTCCTGCATGAGCGTAGCGCACGAGAAACGGTCGAAGTTTTTGATCATCCCTTCTGTGGCTTTGGGCGAAGCAGTTTCTTCCATCCCGTGCACTTTCTTAAGGACCATCAGCTCCTTGCCTGCCCCATGTTTGACGGTCGCCACTTCTTCTTCTTTTTCTGAGGGGCTGCTAGACTGAGAAGAGTCTTCATCTAGGTCACTGTCCAGCAGCTGCTCCGGTACCCCGGCGTCCCGGAAATAACGCTTGTCCTTGATCAGCAACATGGCGTAGGTTCCCCTGCGTTGATAGAAACAATGGCCCCTAAGGGCCCTCAAGTTGCCAAATGTACTGAGCACCTCAATGGCACTTAAGACGACTAAGGCGCTGTTTCTGCTTCCCTCTTCAGCCTGGACGGGGAAGTTGCGAATAGAAAAGAAGTTCTAAATGCCGCCGTGGCGTTTGGTTCCTCGCTTGATAACTCTTTGAAGACGCATCGGTAGAAGCCTCATGTTTTTGTCTTCCAGGCGGCTGAAGGTGATCCCTGAGTGCGGCACCTCGTTGTGGCTGCAATTCAGGAGCCGGACTTCGTGGTTCCTTAGGTCTGCTATGCAGAGGAACCATATGTCGCGGTGCTTGTATGGTGCCAACACGAGGTTAGGGTCGTGCTCGTCAATGTGCTGCAGCATGTTGGACACTGCAGAGGAGTCTAGTTCTCTGCACATCAGCCTTCTCGCCAAGGTCAGGGTGGCACAGTATATTTTCTTCCGACCTGTCCTACTATCGATATTTTCTATTATAGCATTCTCGAGGACCCTGAATAGCCTTTTTCCGACGACGTCCGTCGAGCGGAACATGTTGCAGGGTATTCCCCATCATACGGAGAAGTAGCCGTCGCTCCAGACGACGTCTTCTTCATCTGCCTGTGATCTTAGGACCCTGTCTAGCAGTTTCTGGTCTCTGATCGATAGGTAGCTGATGGCCCTTCTGTCGAAGTCGGCCATTTCGAAGGACGGTATCTCTGATGGCTCACGGAACCTGTCTGCCATCGATCGTCTACCTCGGGGGAAGTGTCTTTCATTGGCTACGTACACATCCCCCTTTTCTCCCTCCGACTCGTCTGAAGAGTCTGTCCCGATGCTGACATCTCTGTTATCATCTTCAATATCATCCAGAGGAATTGCAGGATTTTCTTCCTCGGGACCTACAGAGCTCGCCCGTCCTGCTGGAGCTCCATCGGTGGACTTCGGTTGCGTCCCCTCCTCGGGCGCTGAGGATCGCCCGCTGGAGGAGGAGGGTGATGCTGATGTTGAGGGAGACGCGGACGAAGATGATGGAGAGCCACGGCTCGGAGGTGACGGAGACCGTCTCGGCTGCCTTCGGCACGGATGGTCATCCCCTCTATCCAGCCTCTCCTTGATTTTGTTGAGGCGTTGGAGAACTTGCTGCATTATTGAATTTATGGCCTCTAGTCCGCTCAGCAGCTCTCGCTCTTGGTTGCTCAGCCTGTCTTGAACAGACGCATATTTGCAGATTAGAGAAATACAAATTTCAGAGTTGGTATCTGTTACCTCCCGCAACCTGTCGAGCTCGTGCCCGAGCGTCATTCCGAGCGATGAGGAAGCTCCGGTAGATCTTCCTCCCATCCTTGCGACCTCTTTCTCATGCGATGGCTTACCAGGCGTGGTAGAGTTTACGTAAACAGTTTGCGTCGCCGATGCCGTCAGGCGGGGTGATGGCGCTACTTCAACAGCTATCGCCTTGCCTTTTCGTCAGCGAGGGGACGACTGTGGTGCGGGTGAACTTTGGTCCACCTCCGCACTGTCGGCGACATCCTCTCCTGCTATAAAAGGCGAGACATGTTGCGGCGTAGGTGTCAGCTGAGCTCCCTCGAGCTCCATCCTCAGGGTCTCGGCGAACACCGCATTGCTGGTGCTCGGCTCAGGTTCTTCTTCTGCCTCTATAGGCATTTCAAGGATGACAGGGGCTGCGGCCGTCTCTTCTGCGGCAGCTCCTGAAGTTTCTGTCTCGGTGACCCCAACGATCACCGGTTCTTTGTCGGCTACCACCCTTCTTGTTGAGGCGGTGGCTGATATAGCTGGAGCGACTACCACCCTACTGGCAGTTGTAGCCGATAGCTCTGGAACTACCCCTTCTCGGGCTTTGGTGGATGTGGTGGGGGCTGCGCCTTTTTCTACAGCTTCAATCTTGGCTGTAGTGAACACTAACTTGTCTACGTCATAGTTGGCGCAACGAGGGAGTGGGAGGAGTGTATTTGTCCTTGCGAACTTATAGAAATAGTCCCCCCCCTCCTAATGATGCTGGTCCTCATCAGGTAGTTGGTGTCAAACACCTCATTGCCTTGCGTCCTTGAAAGGCTATGCGACTCCTTTGGGTACCCGAGTCCTACTGCGATTAGGTTGACGATGCCACCCATGCAGTATTCCTTGGTAGCTTCCTTCATCAGATGTAGTCTGTTCAGCAGAAATCGTCTGAGGTTGATCACTCGGCCCTCCATTATGTGCCACATGACCTGGAGCTCTTTTGTGTATATTTTGCTAGATTCGTACTTGCTGAACAGGAGGCACGCCACCAGTTTGTGTACTATCCTCCAGAAGCATGAGTGTATAGCAGCTACCTTCTTTCCCGGCTTGAATGAAGATTTGCCAGTTAACGTGTTCCAGAGCTTCACGGGATCGAACCCGTCTCCTTCGGTGATTCTCTCACCGTTTTCCATCAGGTTCCTCTCCTCCTCGCTTGAAGAGAAGATCTGGTTCAGAAACTTTTCAGAGATTGTGCACTCCGAGTTGTAGAGTCGGGCTTGTAGTCTGTCTGGCCCTCCAAATTCTTTTCTCTCCGCCGGTGAATTTCTCACCCGGTGGAGGGAAGACATGAACTCCATTGTCAGCCTAGTGTACGAGGAAGTCCTGCTGAAGCAGATTTTCTTTAGACCCGCCGCGGCGAGGATGGCTTTCAGCCTCTTCTCGATTCCCAGATCAGCAAATGAGGCTTCATGGCAGAACCTGCTGGGGCGGTAGATTTTGGGCACCAGCTCAGCGTACCAGCGAGTATGCTCTTCGTTCCTTGGCTTGAAACTCACCGCCAAGTCTTCCGGGATTGCTGCTGCTGCTGGGGGCGTTGGAGTTAAAATTGGAGTTGGAGTTGCCGCTTCTCCAACCCTGGCACTCTTTTATGTTGTAGAGGCCTCGACTGGTCTTGGGTTCGGGCGCTTCCGCCCGACGTTGGAGGGTTCAGCCGCAGTCTCGCGGTAGATCCTCCTACCCTGAGAGTCAACGGGGACAACAGTCATCTTGGTGCGGGCCATCTCTGTAGGACAACAAAAGAAATACTTTGATTAAATATATTGGTTTTTGAAAGAAGTATATAATAAAGAATAAATGTGTGGCCCGGTATTTTTCTGTACAAAGATTTCCTGGCCCCCGCCCCCCTCAGTACCGGGCGACACACAAGGTCCTGAGGTGAAGTCATGTGGCCGATACTAGGGACGGGTATCGCCCGATATGACAAGGTGATAGGGCGACAAACGCGCGACCGTGTCGGGCGATAAAAGATGCCCGATACGGCTCATATATAAAAGGGAAAAAGGCGTGTCGCCCGACACAAAACCTTCAGGACGATACAAAAATGGACGACATGACTATCGTCTGACATGGCATATCGGGCAATAGTTACTAAGAGATACGTTGCGCGATATGCATGTCGGGCGATATGAAACCGCTCAGCTAACAAGGCCGATAATCTATACATGTTAACAGAGAACGCGTCGGGCAGCATAGACTGCCGCACGATAGATCTACCGGGCTATATCTACCAGGCGATAGGTCTGTCGGGCTGTACCTCATAGAGTTCGGGACTTCCGCACGTTAAGAAGGCAAGGGGGTGTCGCGCGACCGGGAGCAAAAAGCACAAAGTCCTTTGCACGATACGGGAGTACGAACACAGTAATTTAGGTAGCCCGACACGGTAAAACTTGTTCTCATATATATAGAAAACTCAAACTCGGCGGTGAAAACACGGCAAGCAATCTCGGGCATGCATCGGCCGATAGGGCAATTCATTCCTGAGACGGGCAGTCCATCCGTCAGCCTAAGGGTGATCAGTCCTTTGGCACGATCGTCACAGGCTCATGCCGTCTAGGAGCGTCTTTTATCATGGCTTTAGCGATGCCCGAAAACACTATTTGCATGATTTTGCGCATCCTGTCGGAAGAGTTGCTTTCTGTTACGACCCTCGGAGCAGAGGCTAAAGGGAAACTTGAAAGCGAAAAGGGATAACAAAAGCGGTTGAGGGGTAAAACATCACTGGCCCGAAACTAAGGTCCCGGCCTCAGCTAGCATTACCCATCCCGTCCTATAGAATACTTCGGTGACCCACAAAACAGAGTCAGTGCATGTGGCACATGAACTAACTCGGGCCTTATTACATCCCAAAATGTTTGTAATGTTTTTCTTGCAGGAAAGTAAAAACGTCCTATTCTAGGAATCAAAAAGACAACTCGGGTTGCCTCCCGAGAAGCGCTGCGTTTCACGTCTTCATCTGGACGATCAAAGTTTCTTCGTTGGCATCTTCATCCCCGCTTCTGCGGTCATTGCCCTGTTCTTTTTTCCGGTTCGGTATTGGACGGAATCCTTCCCGATGGGTTCTTCACAATTTCAGCCAATTGAGCTAGCTGCTGGTCGATCTGGCGTTGGTGCGTCTGCATGTCCGCCAGTTGTACCTGCAACGAGTTCAAGACACCGGAATTTGATAACGCACTCTGCGCCCGTTGATTGTTGATCATATCTTGCTTCTTAACAAAATCAAATAACTGGCCAATCACGTCTGCCTGGCCCGTGCCCTTGCTTTGTTCTCGGTTAGGCCCTTGATACTTCCCCTGTGCTTGAAAGTTCCCTCTGTTTGATGGGAAATGAGTGTTTCTGGGGTATTGGCTTGGTCCTCCCCTTTGCTCAAAAGCCTGAGGTTGCTTGGAGGCGCCTTGCAACTGATGTGAATTTTCAGCTGCATCCTTGTTACCATAGTTGAAACCAGGATGGTCCGGCCTTTTGAAATTCACAAAAGCCACCTTCTCGGTTTCCTCGACATCAGATTCGGTATCGCTTGATGCGTCTGGTTGGGTGTAGATGCAATTGTCTACCCCGTGTCTGCCTTTTCCACATGTTACACATTTCATTACCTTTTCGACCTGTTTCTTACCCTTTCCGCCAGATTCCTTCAGCTACTTTACATCTGTAGCTATCCTTTGGATCTGAGAAGTGATTGTCTCCAGCGCCTTGGATTCAAAAGAAGGTACCTCACTAACCTTCTTAGCTTGACCCCGGTCAGATCTGTCATAGTCAGTGCCGGCTTGTAGCTCGGCCATGTTCTTGATGATCTTCTCAGACCTGCTTGGCTTCTTCCCCAGGAAGTCACTTCCAGCTGCTGCGTTCAATGAAACCCTTTCTTCGGGAGTTAGGCCGTTATAGAAGGTAGTGATCAAAAACCCTTTCTTGTAGTTGTGGTGAGGGAAGTCCCTCTGATATTCTTAATACCACTCCCAGGCTTCATGGAGATTCTCATTAGGCTTTTGCATGAATGAAGTTATCCTTTGTCTGTTTCTCACTGTCTTCTCAGTCGGGTAGAACTTATTTACGAATGCGTCCGCCAATGCCCCCCATCCGTTCAAAGACTGGTGGGGTAACCCAAGATACCAGGACAGGGCCTTATCTTCTAAGGAGAAGATGAAGCCTTTGCAATAGATCACCTCCTGGGGAACCCCCCGCATCTTGATAGTATCACAGATGATCTTAAAAGCATCCAAGTGGTGATAGGGATTGTCATTTTTAGAACTCCCTCTAAAGCTTTTGTTCTGAATCATAGAGATAACAGACGGCTTGAGTTCGAAGTTCGCGGCGTTGAATCGTGGAACGACGACAGGGCATCTGGAATTGTTTGCCTTAGTGGAGGCTAGCTCCCTTAAAGTCTTTTCTTCTTCGTCTGAATCGTCGCTGTTGTTGCCTCCCTATTGTTCTTGGTTCTGGTGTTGCCTGTGTCGATGACGGTGACGACGCCTGACATGGGGGTGGCCTTCCTCGGAGTGCTCTGATTCTTGATTTTCCTGCTGATAATTTCCGTCGTAGCGATCGTTGCCACTCGACGGAGGTGATTCATCCCTAGGCCTTCCCTGCTGTTGACCTTCAACTTGTTGCGGGTTGACACGGGGAGGCATGATGTCGATGACTGTGCTCGGTCGATCGGTTGAATGATGTCGGATCTCGGTGGTACATGGATCTTTCTTTCAGGGTTCCTGAGAGAAAGACACGAAAAATCAAGTCATAAAATTGAATTATTTAGCTTAGGCTAAGAATAATAGTAAGGAGAAAGAATAAAGAAAAAGGGTGTTGTCAAGCTTGTTTCCAAGCTTGAGGCACAGGAGTGTAGTTAGTGGAATCAGATTCGTCTACAGTACCGTTTTTGCCTTGTCCCCGGCAACGGTGCCAAAAAGTTGACCGGCCTAAATCGCGCGTCCTAAATTTTGAGGCGGATTTGAGGTAGTCGAGCTTTTACATTTATAAACCCGAATCCTTCTAGGCCCCAGCAACTTTGTTTAAGGGGTCGAAGTAGATATACGGGGTCGAACACAGGGACAAGGGGGTAGTGTTGAGAACCCATAATCGACACGCTACACTCCGGCAGGTAAAAGAGATTCTAAATTCCCCAGAAGGGAATCGTAAATATGTCACAAACAAAACAAGAAAACTATCTCCAAGTGGAGTTACTAGAAAGATTTAAGGTTTTAGTCATTTAGCAGTTTTTAGGGGTTTTCATGCGATAGAAATAGCAAGATAAAACTAGAGATAGAGCAAGGTATGAAGGATAAGACTATAGCAAAACAAGCGGCACCAGTAACATCCTGTACCCCTCCTCTCAGAGCGGGTACCTCTAACCAAGCCTCGGCACCCCTCTCGAGGTTGCTGGGCTCAAAGTTAGAGTGAAATGTTACTGAAACAACTCCGTTCCAGGCACTCTCGTTGTTACACCCCGATCTCACAATTTCCTCAAATCATGAGATTAGGGCATAAGAAAGGATTTATATGTAATACAAAGAACACCCTTAACTTTTTCTTTCTTTTTCTTTTCTTTCTTTAAAACTCTTGTTTCTTCGCATTGAACCACATAAATCATTTTAACAAGGGAATATGAACATTTCTTTTACTAATCAGACTTTAATAGTAAAGATACATGTATAGACATTCATGATGTCTCTCACACCTTATGCACATAAGACCTACTAATAGCATACATTTTCAAAAGACGAATAATATTACACATCGTAATTACAACTTTCTCTCTTATCTCTTACTGAGGACCTAGAGTGACAAGGACCGACTGACTCAACTAATCTTGTACTTAACTCTTGTGGCAGTTCTACATTGATGCTCTGACCATCTTCAAGTCCACGCGGTTAACCCTAAAAATGTTTGAGTAGAGGGGTGAGCCTACTCGCTCAGTGAATGAGTACTTCATGGAAATAGACTAATGCACTAATGTGATTACATATATAATTTGAATCTACGATATGAAATTTAACAACAATAAATACTACACTGAGCAGTTCTAAAACAATATAATTGAAATAACAAAGAATGCAAATATTGCATCCAAAGAATAGTTACTAGAAGACTATGATCTAGTCTTCCTTAACTCTTTCATTTATAAAGGACTCTATGAACCTATATGATCATATTTTAACTTATGCCCTGATCTATGCAGTGTACTCTGCATAGAGACTCGCAGTGCACTACGGCCACACCGTACAAGACTTAGCGACACACCCGGGAAATGCTAAGTCTGACTGTTGTCCTGGTCTGCGTCAGGATCTCACTGCACTCTCAAAAGAGTGTAAACTGGACTCCTCCTAACCTGAGCACACAGGCGGAGAGTTTGGGTTACCACCGTGACACACGCATGGATTATTGTTGAATAACCCCTATTTACTCCAGTGTCACCGTGACACACGCACGGATTATTGTTGAACATTGCCTCTCTGTCCTCGTGCCACCGTGACACACGCACGGATTATTGTTAAACACGAGCCACCGACCATCTAGGCACACGCTAGGTAGGTCGTTTCACCCCTAAGGCACAGACCTCTCAAAGGGGTTCTACGGTGTTCAGGGCACCTAAGTCTAACATTAACATTATAGATACATTTTAAACAGAAATCATAACTCATTTTACATTTCTCACAAGGCTCACACGGCCTGCCATATCATATCATAAGAAACATCATAACTCATGTATTCAACATATATCATGTCTCAGTAACATCCCTTTCTAGGGCATGTCATATCTCATCACCTGCAATTTACGAGATATGTATTGAAAATTAGATACCCTGCAGTATGTAGATATCATCTCAGAGAGAACAAGCATATAAAGTTAAATGCACTAGAAACATACAATTCAACAATTAAGCATCACCACATCTCATATCGAGACCTTTCATATTACCATAACATGATTCATTGAACACCCTATCCTTAGGGTTTCATTTGCCTTTTCATTCATCACATGCCAACACCCTACTCTTAGGGTTTCATCTACCTCATTCACCTTTTCATTTGCCTCATTCACTTATCACATGGATCTCATGAGGATTTCATAGGATATAAGCATTCACTAAATAAAGATTATTTTCAGCAATTCATATACAATCAATATGGATATGAAACCGTGGAAATTTAACTAAATTTAGGGTTTCCATACCATTCACTGAGATATCATGTATCAAGAATAAAATTCAATAAGATAACCCATGAGGTACATCCTATCCACTTATAGGATTACCAGTCCTCTTTATTTAACTTTGACCCTTAAGTATTCATTTAGGGTTTGCTTCAACACGGTCGTGGTATCACCCCACGGCCGTGGCACGTTCACCTCACCACGGTCGTGGCTCTTTCCCCACGATCGTGGTGTATAGAGATCAGGGTTTCAAAAGCATTCAGTACGGCCGTGCTACCTAGCACGCCCGTGGCACAGACCCTTCACCACGGTCGTGGTCACCCACCACAGACGTGCCACAGCTCGATTGAGCTTTAACTTAGTGAAATCAAAGTCATAGACTTAGTGACGAATCCCAAAGGGTTTAGATATTTAAATTTGATAGCCTTAAGCTTGATTAAGAACATTTAGACCAAGGTTTGGTTTAAGTCTAGATATCTCTTCAATTGGATTAAAACTCTAGTGAGATCTCAATTAGGTTAAACCCTAATTACATCATACGGTATAAATCTGAAAAGCATTCTTACTAAGATGTGTTGTATACATTTCTGATGTGAAATTACCATCTAAGAGTCAATCAAACAGAGAAGGAATCCATATCATATCAATTTGCAACAACTTAAATCAAACGGACATTTCAGGGTTTAGCATCACATACTAAGCAATTAGGGATTTGGATGTTATAATCAAATTCCGTGCATTACACTGTTTGAAGGAAGAACCCACTCACCCTAAGGTGTGAAAACACCTCACAACTGCAGCTCAACTCAGGGAATCTCGAACTCCTATCAAATCCTTAGCAAATCTCCCAATTCTTCTTCCATTCAACTCGGGAACCTTGAAAATGAGGGATTATGAAGAAAGAGTGAGAAAAGGGGAAATTTTGATACCATTTTGGATCAAATCAGGGGAGGGACGGAATCTTGACATGTGAGAGAAGATTCACCATGAAAGGCTATACAAAGAAGCTAAACTTACTTGATTTCACCATTTCTCAGACCGCAAAACCCTAATTCAGCAATTCCACCACTTTCTCCTCTCAAACCCTAACTCTCCCTCTCTCTCTAGGAGCTCGTTTCTCTGGAATGAATTGCGAATTATGAGAGCTGCTAGTTTGTGTGTTCGAACATATAGAGCAATTGAGCTGCTTGGGTCAATTGCATATTGATCCTACACTCATCTTTTATTATATTGGCTGAATATTCAGTTATACAAAAGTTACTGTAATTCGTTTATTTCAGAGACCAAACCTTCTCCAAAAATTATGGGATTGTTTATAATTGATCTATAAAGCTTCAGTTAAAATTTGAGATCATTTAGAGTTACCAATAAATAATTAAAAACAAAGCAGTGCGCTGCTATCCAGAAATCTGCAGAAATGTCATTTGAAGCAAAAATGCCTCAGAACGGCCGTGCTAGCGGCCACAGCCGTGCAAGATGGACCCAACACGGCCGTGCTGCCTACCACGGCCGTGGTGCATTGATTTTAGCAGATTTGAGTAGAAAAGTTGGTTAATAGTTTAATTCTTTCAAAACGACCGTGTGGCCTTGCATGCCCGTGCCACCAAAGACCTAGCACGGCCGTGCTACCCACCATGGCCGTGCTACCCAAGCATCCAACTATCATTTCTATTTTTTTCTATGCCTAACTCTATCATTCCTTCCCAAATGAGATTATTTGTTGAAAACCCTTATTTCAACCGACTAGAGTTTATACACCTCAAACCCTAATTATACAAACAGATAACATGCTTGGGGTTCTCATTAGGTTTAACATATTATAATTGAGATATCATCATTAATTAGATTTAAGCAATGATCAATCCAATCAAATATGTAATCATCTAGGTAAACCCTAGTTTACCAATTAAGCTCAGATGGGGTCGTAACAACTCTCCCCCCCCTTAGAATGTTTCGTCCTCGAAACATAAGCCTACAAGAAAGATACATTCAAGATTATTCTAAGCTTCTAAAGCCTTCCATGTCATTATATTCTTGTATTTCATATCTGAATGTAGTTTTCAACATTAGATCTTTTAATTCTTTACTAAATCACAACATATCTCAAATAGTTCTCAATGATATCAAGCAAATTCTTTATGCCACAGTCAAACATAGAATGCAAAGATAAACCACCACGCTTTCGCTGCGCAACTCTGATACTCTGATACAACTATCTCAACTTATGTGGCTCAGAAAGTTCTATTGTTCTGTATCACCTTTAAGTGACAAAAGCGAGTTCACCGTGCTGTTTTAAACTTTAATAAAGTGCTATTCAAATAGCAAAATAGTCTTGAATTAAAAGACTAGATTCAACAATCAATTGCACAATACTACTCTTGGCATCCTCATTGGGTCATGGATGCATGAGGTGAAGCATTACCACCTCATTCCATACTATCCTGTTTCGATCCTGGGACCTGTGGGTTACGGGCCCACACACAATTCAAAGTGTAACCATCGTATTATATCATCTTAGGGTTTCAATAACAGTAATAAAGTAATCCACAATTGTATCAGTCATTCAAGCATTAATCATACTCGATTACCATCACTCAGTTATATTAGAGCTAGGTATAACAAGCTACACCTCATTAGGGTTACTTGTCCAGACAATCTGATTATCATCCCTTCTTATTAATATGAGTGAATAGGTATAACTACCTTATTCAGGATATCCCTCCATGTCTTCCGTCATTATCCAAACCGTATCACCATATCACAAATACACAATAGTAAGATGCATATCAGGTATGAATTACTACAACTATCATACACCTTTAATTTAACATATAGCTTGCACAAATACACTGAAATCATATGTAGAACCAACTTTCATACCTTAATATGCCTTCAACAAATCATACATGTAAAAACAAATTCACATATTACACAAAGCTAGTGTTTTTCCCATATCTCTCTGCTCATTCATTACTTCTTTACTTTTTGCTACCTATCCTTTTCATATGATTATATACAATAAACATCATTAACATTGAAGCATTTAAGATAGGAATAGATTATTCGTCATTCTTGTTATCAAATAAGAATTTATTTCTTATCGCACTTCATCATATTGTATGTCACTATTACATTCACTAGATGACCCCACCAAGGTAATTAGGCACCATATATGATTCATTTTCTCTTATCATTTCATTCCCACCTTGCTCTCATTAAGGAATATATGAAAAAGAAGATGATTTTAAGACTTGGAATACTTGTATTCAAACATTCCCTCAATACATTCTCGTATGTAGATTTACTTAGTTATCAACAGAGATATTTGATTAATTAGCACTTACTTGAATCTCACAACCTCTTTATTTTATAACTTCTCCATCATATTTCAACCCCTTTCTTACGTTTCATAGTCCTCTTACCATATACTACTCTTTAACCCGTCATCTTTAATTCTAAATTTTTTTTTTCTCTTATGACCATGTTGCTTAACTATATGTATGGTCATGTATACCATGTTGCACATATTTCCTCCTTTATCTTTATACTATTGTGAAGTTAACGTTCTAAATTAATAGTCCTTCTATTAGTTTTTCCTCATGTTGAATACATTACATATTCTTCATTTTTAAATCAAGTGGATCATGCATGGGTCAAACATAGTTTCTCTTTCAATCAAGTTTTTCTCTCCTGAATATAGTCTACCTTTGTATGACTTATTCATTCGTTAAACTACACCTATGTTCTTTTCTTAGAAACTAGTTTGTTGTTCTAGTCTTATGAATTACATGTTCATACGATTCTCTTTACTTTTACTCTTTTGAAGACTCTTTACTTCTATGGACCTATTGAATGCTCAACCCTATTCTCTACTTAGCCTTTGCTTTAGAGTTCATAAAAGCATTATACTCTATTATATGATTCATTATTCATGATTAATTCTAGCTATCTTGAACCATACATACATTTTACATATCTTTTCTATATTTCATATGTATAGTTCATATAATATTAATCAATAAACTGATTATGAACTTCATATCATGTTCTATTATTCCCAATTAAGGGTTTCACATTTGAGACCCCAAAGTTGAACCTCAGATATTAGTTTCAACAAATTCTTAGTTGTTCTGATCTTGCCCATATGTTTCAACATCTTACTGTATGTACATTCTTACTCTGATGTGGGTCTAATTATTCCAATTCTATTCTTATTATACTATTGATAGGATTCATTAGATCCTAGTAACGCATCCTGCCAACCGGACCAGGCCAAACCTGAAGTCCCGAAGCCAAGAACTACAAAGGATTACTCAACTCCTATTCATCTCAGAAGTGTGGAAGAAAACTTATCCACTAACAAAATCTCATTCAAAGGTCAATTCTGGTCTACTTGTTACAAAGAATGAAATCAATAAATGCTACAACTGCATAGTGTACAACAGATATTAAAGACCCATATTTCAAAGTATTGAATATTTCAATTCAAACATATAAGAGCATTTCTATACATTTCCAACAAAAACAACATTATGAAATGTAAGTTCTATCTCCTTTTACATTTATGCTCTTAATTCTTGTTACTTTTCTCGTTTTCTAACCCTAACATTTCTAGGGTTCCTCTCTAGCCCATTCTCCCACTGTATACCTGGCCAGGGTATACGTGAGAGAATAGACAGAGTAGCTTGTACTGGTTGATCCAAGTACTCAGATATCGGGCCAGGATATCCAAATACTCAAATCCCCAAAGCTAACATCAAACATCTCCTATCTGCCACACATAGGACTCTAACTTACTAACTTAATGGTCCTTGACAACTCACCCTAAGCTCTGATACCAAGTTGTTACACCCCAATCTCACAATTTCCTCAAATCATGAGATTAGGGCATAAGAAAGGATTTATATGTAATACAAAGAACACCCTTAACTTTTTCTTTCTTTAAAACTCTTGTTTCTTCGCATTGAACCACATAAATCATTTTAACAAGGGAATCTGAACATTTCTTTTACTAATCAGACTTTAATAGTAAAGATACATGTATAGACATTCATGATGTCTCTCACACCTTATGCACATAAGACCTACTAATAGCATACATTTTCAAAAGACGAATAATATTACACATCGTAATTACAACTTTCTCTCTTATCTCTTACTGAGGACCTAGAGTGACAAGGACCGACTGACTCAACTAATCTTGTACTTAACTCTTGTGGCAGTTCTACACTGATGCTCTGACCATCTTCAAGTCCACGCGGTTAACCCTAAAAATGTTTGAGTAGAGGGGTGAGCCTACTCGCTCAGTGAATGAGTACTTCATGGAAACAGACTAATGCACTAATGTGATTACATATATAATTTGAATCTACGATATGAAATTTAACAACAATAAATACTACACTGAGCAGTTCTAAAACAATATAATTGAAATAACAAAGAATGCAAATATTGCATCCAAAGAATAGTTACTAGAAGACTATGCTCTAGTCTTCCTTAACTCTTTCATTTATAAATGACTCTATGAACCTATATGATCATATTTTAACTTATGCCCTGATCTATGCAGTGTACTCTGCATAGAGACTCGCAGTGCACTACGGCCACACCGTACAAGACTTAGCGACACACCCGGGAAATGCTAAGTCTGACTGCTGTCCTGGTCTGCGTCAGGATCTCACTGCACTCTCAAAATAGTGTAAACTGGACTCCTCCTAACCTGAGCACACAGGCGGAGAGTTTGGGTTACCACCGTGACACACGCACGGATTATTGTTGAATAACCCCTATTTACTCCAGTGTCACCGTGACACACACACGGATTATTGTTGAACACTGCCTCTCTGTCCTCCTGCCACCGTGACACACGCACGGATTATTGTTAAACACGAGCCACCGGCCATCTAGGCACACGCTAGGTAGGTCATTTCACCCCTAAGGCACAGACCTCTCAAAGGGGTTCTACGGTGTTCAGGGCACCTAAGTCTAACATTAACATTATAGATACATTTTAAACAGAAATCATAACTCATTTTACATTTCTCACAAGGCTCACACGGCCTGCCATATCATATCATAAGAAACATCATAACTCATGTATTCAACATATATCATGTCTCAGTAACATCCCTTTCTAGGGCATGTCATATCTCATCACCTGCAATTTACGAGATATGTATTGAAAATAAGATACCCTACAGTATGTAGATATCATCTCAGAGAGAACAAGCATATAAAGTTAAATGCACTAGAAACATACAATTCAACAATTAAGCATCACCACATCTCATATCGAGACCTTTCATATTACCATAACATGATTCATTGAACACCCTATCCTTAGGGTTTCATTTGCCTTTTCATTCATCACATGCCAACACCCTACTCTTAGGGTTTCATCTACCTCATTCACCTTTTCATTTGCCTCATTCACTTATCACATGTATCTCATGAGGATTTCATAGGATATAAGCATTCACTAAATAAAGATTATTTTCAGCAATTCATATACAATCAATATGGATATGAAACCGTGGAAATTTAACTAAATTTAGGGTTTCCATACCATTCACTGAGATATCATGTATCAAGAATAAAATTCAATAAGATAACCCATGAGGTACATCCTATCCACTTATAGGATTACCAGTCCTCTTTATTTAACTTTGACCCTTAAGTATTCATTTAGGGTTTGCTTCAACACGGTCGTGGTATCACCCCACGGCCGTGGCACGTTCACCTCACCACGGTCGTGGCTCTTTCCCCACGATCGTGGTGTATAGAGATCAGGGTTTCAAAAGCATTCAGTACGGCCGTGCTACCTAGCACGCCCGTGGCACAGACCCTTCACCACGGTCGTGGTCACCCACCACAGCCGTGCCACAGCTCGATTGAGCTTTAACTTAGTGAAATCAAAGTCATAGACTTAGTGACGAATCCCAAAGGGTTTATATATTTAAATATGATAGCCTTAAGCTTGATTAAGAACATTTAGACCAAGGTTTGGTTTAAGTCTAGATATCTCTTCAATTGGATTAAAACTCTAGTGAGATCTCAATTAGGTTAAACCCTAATTACATCATACGGTATAAATCTGAAAAGCATTCTTACTAAGATGTGTTGTATACATTTCTGATGTGAAATTACCATCTAAGAGTCAATCAAACAGAGAAGGAATCCATATCATATCAATTTGCAACAACTTAAATCAAACGGACATTTTAGGGTTTAGCATCACATACTAAGCAATTAGGGATTTGGATGCTACAATCAAATTTCGTGCATTACACTGTTTGAAGGAAGAACCCACTCATCCTAAGGTGTGAAAACACCTCACAACTGCAGCTCAACTCAGGGAATCTCGAACTCCTATCAAATCCTTAGCAAATCTCCCAATTCTTCTTCCATTCAACTCGGGAACCTTGAAAATGAGGGATTATGAAGAAAGAGTGAGAAAAGGGGAAATTTTGATACCATTTCGGATCAAATCAGGGGAGGGACGGAATATTGACATGTGAGAGAAGATTCACCATGAAAGGCTATACAAAGAAGCTAAACTTACTTGATTTCACCATTTCTCGGACCGCAAAACCCTAATTCAGCAATTCCACCACTTTCTCCTCTCAAACCCTAACTCTCCCTCTCTCTCTAGGAGCTCATTTCTCTGGAATGAATTGCGAATTATGAGAGCTGCTAGTTTGTGTGTTCGAACATATAGAGCAATTGAGCTGTTTGGGTCAATTGCATATTGATCCTACACTCAACTTTTATTATATTGGCTGAATATTCAGTTATACAAAAGTTACTGTAATTCGTTTATTTCAGAGACCAAACCTTCTCCAAAGATTATGTGAATTTAGAAAGTTGTTTATAATTGATCTATAAAGCTTCAGTTAAAATTTGAGATAATTTCGAGTTACCAATAAATAATTAAAAATAAAATAGTGCGCTGCTATCCAGAAATCTGCAGAAATGTCATTTGAAGCAAAAATGCCTCAGAACGGCCGTGCTAGCGGCCACGGCCGTGCAAGATGGACCCAGCACGGCCGTGCTGCCTACCACGGCCGTGGTGCATTGATTTCAGTAGATTTGAGTAGAAAAGTTGGTTAATAGTTTAATTCTTTCAAAACGACCGTGTGGCCTTGCATGCCCGTGCCACCAAAGACCTAGCACGGCCGTGCTACCCACCATGGCCGTGCTACCCAAGCATCCAACTATCATTTCTATTTTTTTTCTATGCCTAACTCTATCATTCCTTCCCAAATGAGATTATTTGTTGAAAACCCTTATTTCAACCGACTAGAGTTTATACACCTCAAACCCTAATTATACAAACAGATAACATGCTTGGGGTTCTCATTAGGTTTAACATATTATAATTGAGATATCATCATTAATTAGATTTAAGCAATGATCAATCCAATCAAATATGTAATCATCTAGGTAAACCCTAGTTTACCAATTAAGCTCAGATGGGGTCGTAACACTCGTACTCCAGAATCAGACCAAACACTAGAGCCACAACACAACTCTCGAAGTTGTTGCGACGGGAAAACACGATTCGGTAGCTAAGCGAAACACGATCCAAAACATACAAGCTAGAGTTCGGATTTCAAACATAGCAGTCATCCAACATATTGCACCAAGCATAGAGCAGTAAGTAATTAAGCATTTCCATTTCTATAAGCATTAAAGGTCTTAATTACAATGCATAAGTAAAGGAATTTAATTAACAGAATTAAAGATATGTGTCACCTTCTTGATGTAGAAGGATGACAGGCTACAGTAACCATCCCGCCCAATATCGGACAGGGGCCTAGCCCGATACAACCGTGTCGGGCGGCACGTTTTCTCAAATGGCACGCCGCGACGGGCGACTGCATCGCTCAAGGACCTGGCCGATACGCTCAAGTTGGCGGTACACCCTCTCGGGCGACACGCCTGACGGGCGGAGCATATCGAGTTCGTTATCGTGTCGGGCATGGAGTTGCGTATCCTATTACCGGACATTGGTGTCGGGCACTCGTGTCGTGTATCTACATCGGCCGATATCGGCTCCCAGTGTCGCCCGGTACAGTCCTAGGTGAACCAGTCCCCTCCCTCTCGGGATGAGGAAGAGCTCACCTAGTGTCGCCCGGTATGAACACTGGAGCACGATACTTCTGCTCTCGCAGTCTCCTTCGAAGATCACTCGACTCTCCGAAACCTGAAGTGACCAAGCTTGTCCGAATTGTCTAAGCTGTCTTTTCGGCTCCCTGTAGCTGCTATTTATAGGCAGCTGGTCGTGAGAAGATATGGTTCTCGAAACGCCACGTGTCCTGCTTTCCGCCATTCAGTTGGTGGTCGGCTGACGCGGGTATCGCCTGGTATCGCTCGACACAAGGAGGTCGGCTGTCGGGAGTCGAGGCGAGAGGCGCCTGCCGGTGGGTGGCTGATATCGCGCGACACTTAGAGTAGTTGTGGCGTGCTCGGCTCCCTGTCGGGTAAAGAGGCGTGTCGTCCATCAGTACCCTATCGTGCGGCATTCTTGCGTCGCGCGTCGTCGTATCCCGCAGCCCCGCCGGTCAGCGTGTGTATCGGGCGTCAGGGGGGGCCGAGACAGTCTTAGACTTATTTGCGGGCCGGAACGACCTTATTGGTGCAAAATGGGCCAAAATAGGAGGAAACTCTGCAAAAGATGGAAATATTGGACAGAGAGCATTGCTTGGCTAATTATTGCGAAATTGCATATAAAATAGAGGAAAATGGCAGAAAAGGGCAGTTTTGATAACAGAATAAAGGCCAAAAACATCACGAAAATAGGTGTTATCATATACCTAGTAATTTTATGAGCATTTCAGGTCCTTTTTCCTAAGCTATTTATCATATAATTGGTATAGGTGAAGTAATTTGACCAAATAAGAGTTTTAAAACAAAGTTTACCCCGCTAATGAGATACATGTTCAAATCCAGCAATGAATTCAGTTTAGAACTTAAGAATAAAAAGATTTAGATTCAGACTTAGACTACTCACTGTGTGAGTAGCCAGATTTTGAATAAAGGTACATGATATGGGTTATAGACCTAATCCCAGTTATGTAGTAATTGAGATACATGTTTACATTCCGATATAGATTCAGATTCAGATTCAGATATAGATTCAGATTCAAATTTAGGTTTCAGATTTAGAATTCAGTACATGTTTAGTACTGAGTTTCAGATAAGTTCAGATTCAAAGTTTAGTAAAGATAGACTTAAGATAATTAATTTGAAACATTCACATAATGCATTATATAATAAGTCCTCACCAGAGAGTCTCGGGACGATGCAGAGGGCGCGCAGCGCCAAACACTACGGGTGTCACAGAGGGCACGTTGTGCCAACAGAGGGTGTTTTGCACCATAGAGGACACTTCAGTGTCAACAGAGGGCACGTTGTGCCAACAGAGGGTGTGTTGCACCACAGAGGACACTTCGGTGTCAACAGAGGAGGACTTATTGTATAATGGTGGCCACAAACAGATAAAAATCATAAGTAAAAGATAATTACGATTAGAGCATGTCTATAATCTCATCCACGAATGTGATGAGAGGAATTCAGATAAGATATTTATGATCCAGAGACTTTGGCGTAGGCCATGAGACCTAGAGTATAGGTCTCCAGAAAAGATAGAGTAGAAAATAAGAGTTTAAGAAATGAGAGATAATATGTTTCTAGGTTTAATCAGAGCTTAATGTTCATTTTATATTTATGATTTTAAGAATCTTTTGTAATATTTCAATTCTTTAGCAATGTACATTTTAGAATACTCATGCCACTTACTCTAACGACTATTTTTCCAAATGCATGGTTGGGGACGTGATGTCCGTATGTTTTGGAGTAATTGAAGAACAAAGGGACCAACAAAGGCCTAAGAGACTTTCAAGCTTGCCTAGTGGGGTGCCATCTACCTAGATTATCCTGAGCATTGACATCTTCTTATTATGAACTTATGCATAAACATGATGTAGTTTTATGTTGACCAAAAGCTATGTATGAATCAATTTTACAGTTTTGCAAAGTGTTTCATTTACTTTTATTGCAATGGTTATCATGTTTGTGACACTCCTAGAAAAAAAAATGCTTCCGCTCATGTGATATAAAAATCTGGGTGTTACAATTGTCATCTTAAGGTAATAGCCTCTGTGGTAATTTGGCTTTTGTCCTTTGATATATGTGTACTTGAACATGTATGGATGCATAGGATACAAGTGATGGGATACATGCATCACTGTAAACCTTGTACTCACTAGGAAGAAGAAGAATTAGGTGTGGAATAGATATAGTTTTCTCTAGTTAAATCATGTAGGAGGAGGATCCAAAGACTAAGAAGTCGCAAGCCTCAGAAAAGGAAACATATGGAGTTGACCAAATTATTCATCTAAGAAATATACAATCCTAACCTAGGCTGGTCTTTGTTAGGATCGGTGATCCCTTTAGAAGGAGTAAGACCTTCATGATGACGTGAACCCTTAGAGAAGATGTGATGCATAAATAGAGGATATATGCCATGTATTGACGTGCCGGTTAAGCCCAAAAACCTGAGAAGGATGAATGACACCTGGTCATTATAATAGGATCCTAGTCGATAATTTGTCATATATCATGCATACAAAAGCTTGCACTGAGAAATTACATACCCTAGAGAAAATAAGATGAGTAGATTGATTAGATAGACTTCATCTTTAGTGCTCAGATCCTATTGATATCATTTCCAATATCTTGTGGGGTAACATTGATTTTTGAGGGATGTTGATCATGAGATTTTTGAATGCCCTAAGGGAATGCACTCCCCTTAGTTTGAATAAAACTTACGTAAAAGGTCTCTAGTGAGATTTGTTGTAGGATGCATAGTATGTCACTCAATCTTATTTTGCTTAATCTAGATCTATAACCATCACATGGTTGAAATTAGTAAAGATATAGTACTTGTCATGTTAACGATTTCCATCCACCTAGGATGTGATTTGTTTTAAAGTTTAAGCAACCAATACCTACAAGATCCCATGCTAATGCATAACACACAAACTCACTCTTATTCATAAGATATCATATCCAACCAATCTGGGCCATTTTGATGGATCATGGAAAGTTTATCCCCATGCATGAGGGTCCATTAAGAACCTTAACCAACCCCTGTGCGATTTGATGCATTATGTATTCCATGTGTCCAACTTAAAGTGTCATGTGAAGGATCACACTTATGTGTCAATGTCAGACCATTATATTTCCAATGTAGCTTGACCTACCCAGAGGTTCCTATGAGTATATTTGATTCAAAGGTGAAGGATCTACATAATAAAATATAGAAATGGTTAAGGTTTATAAATTTTAGTGGACTCACCATTGAAACAATGAAGCCACATGGGAGCTAAAAGTTGTCTTGGAAAGAAAAAAACTCACCCCAAACTTTTTGCTAGTTGATCTGAATTTTGTGGGAAAAATACATATGAGGGGTGAGTGTGTGTGATAACATGGACTTTCCCTCTCCTTATGTGTATGTGTTGCACTTAACCCTTGTACCCATTTCTCATTCTAGACCTAAATTCCATGCTTTCAATTATTTTAATGCTTTTTGAGCGATCTTATGTCCACATGAAGAGTAGTAACATTCATATTGATATAAACCCAAGGTTTCATCCAAATATACACCATCATCTCTCATCCCCTATTGATATCATTGATTAGTTTTTTCTTTCCTACAAAACATTATAAATGTGTAGAGGCACTCTCACATTTCCAACAAACCAAGTTTCACTCAATTCTGCGCTAGGATAAGAGATATGCACCCTTTTGAAATCATCTTGAATTAACTTGACCTTTAACTCTTTGAACCTTTTTTAAACCCTTTATGGGCCCATTTGCATGTGACACCCAGTCAAGGGGCACCCGAACCCTCTTAGCTGCCATCTCACTAATCCACTCGCCCCATCCAATCAGTTCTTGACCATTTGGACCACATATGGTCCTTATATCTTGAGTCGCAGTTTCCTTCCCCCGCATATGATGGATGGGCTTTTATCTCCTACCTCTGTACTATGCCACCACTGCCCTTTTCACCGCCACCACCTACTCCCCTTTGGCATCACCAATCACCTCCCATGCTTTCTCCTTTTTGCCAAATTGAATGCCATTTTCACATCCTTTCTTCCCTTACTTCATTTCCCCTCTCTCCTACAGTGTTATCACACACCTAGGACCCTCCCACCTTCATCACCTCTCCAGTGTCGTCGGTGCCACTAGAAGTAACTCATTTGTGGCTTCGTGCTTTGAGGCACCTCAGCAACAGTTGAGGGTGTCATTGTGTCCATACGGGAGAGTCAGACCTAGGCGACTAGCTAAAGTTTCCCCAAATGCCCCTAACTGGCATTGCAAGCACGTAGGTCACCTCACGCCACCACAGTCGACCACTCACATGCGTCGGTGGGTGCAGGTGATGGAGACAACTTTTAGAATGGGCAGCCCAAGATGATTCCTCAATGGACCAGTAGTGGAATCGGACGGCCAAGGGCATAAACCAAACCAAAAACCCTTGCAAGGGGTGCCCATCGAGGACCATGGGATCACGGGTGGACTGTGATTCTTCTCCATCTGACAGCCCCCTTTTTCCAAGAAAACATATATGTTGACCCCCTCTCACAAATACTCAAAGAAATTATCAGTACTTGCATAAATCATAATTGATCGACACATTTCCCAAAAATATCCATATTATGTATTGATTTTTACTAAAAAAAAATGGGACCTTTCTACTAAAAATGGTTCCAAAGCCTTGTTCTTCTTGTACTTTCCCTATTTGTCTAAAATACATATTCTTATGATCCTTTTAGTAAAACAATGTCTACTTTGATGCTCAAATATGACTTCACTTGTTAAGAACAACTTAGTTCAGTAAGTCTACTTCAGGTAGAGCTTGTAAAATGCTTTGGATCGTATGGATGTACTCTAAATGACTTTGTACACCTAAAAGTAACCCCTTCATGTACATGGATGTTGTAGCCTTGATCAAGATGGAAACTTTAGCCTAAATTGCTATCTTATGATCATATATCTTACAAATTAGTAGACTTTATTATGCTTTGTGTCATGTTCAACTATGTTTTTATGCCTCCTATCCATGCATAACTAGTATGACATAAAAACTTATCTTGGTACACTATTTGGCCCTAAAGTGTGATATTTGAGTACATGTATGTTTTGATCTTTAAAATCTTATGCAAAGTTTACCCTAAATATTCAGATCCCTATGTTAACATTCAAATCAATCTCGATAATGTCTTATGACACTAAATGTTATGTGCTACATTCATGTGCACTTCTGACTACATGTGACATACTTATGAAACCTATCATGTTCTGAATACTTATGTTGATTGTTGGACTCCAGCCTTGCTACAACATGCTCTCATGTTACACATGTATCCTAAAACTCTAATTCAGTAACTTTATCCTATTTGTAGCCCTAATCCCCAAATCAGTCTACTTAATGCTTCTATGACTTAGAAATGTGACCATGTTGCATGAAATTGATCTAAAATGACTAGTTATGATCTTACATGGTTAAACCTTGATGGAAATCCAAATATCATACTATCCATACTTCTAAATAAGAGTTTATCTTTATCTTTTAGTAATTATAATGTGGATGGTTGACCTAGACTTAAGGTTTAAACTTTGATGGAAATCCAAATATCATACTATCCATACTTCTAAATCAGATTTTATCTTTATCTTGTAGTAATCATAATGTGGATGGTTGACCTAGACTTAAGCTTTTATATACTTGTGTTATGTTGAATCAAAGCATGCATGTTTTATAAAATGGGACTATACATGAACTATTTGATAACTAGGTTAAGGCAACATCCACATGACTTATATGATGTTTATCTCATCAAAACACTACTGATTTAAGACTACAAGTTATATCTTTTGCATATTAGGTCCCATTGGGCTTGATTATCTCTAGAGATCTTATCATATCTTGCTCACTACTCATAAGGTACCCTTAATTCTTGAACCTACTATGATATTGTCTTGGTTTTATGTATTCTTGTATGAACACTTGTCTAGATAGTTACTTGATTGATATATTATTCCTACGACTACTACTTTCATGTGTTATTGTACTATGTTGACAAACCTTGGACATAATTCAAAGAAATCTATTATATATCCTTGTACCTGCTTGAAGTTTTCAGGTAAGGGCACAAGGCATGTTGAAAAACCTAAAACGTGCTTTGTATAAGGGAATACTATTAAGTGTTCTCACCATGTTTCTACTTATTATTTATTATCATGTTTCTAGGCAAGAAACTTCTGTATACTCTTAAATTGTGCTTACATTTTTTATAGCGTACCCAATGCACTCGCATTGATATATTTTGTTTATCAAATTTGTAGTTGCCAGATGAAGATCTGTTGCACTCAAGACTCTAAACTCTAAAATGAAATACCCATGGGTATTCTTGATATATAAATGGATACATATCTCTTATCTTCATGTTTAATTTCTTTTGTTCTCTTTAGTTTTGCTATTTCCTTTTTGATATATATTGCTTGTGTGAAACTATGTGCCACTCTAGGGACAGATGCCCAAGTTCACTTGTCTTTCGCTATTTATCCATTAGGAGTGTGAAGTTAGGGTAATAAATGGTTTTGTGACAGTATGTGAGGACTTGGAATTTCCATCCTTTTTGCAGAAATTTTATTTGAAATATTACTAAATATAATATTCCAAATAAATAAAGAGGGTTGTATCTTTGCTTTTAGGCCTTTGGGACAATAATTTGATAATTTATGGTGCAATGGAATAAATATAATTCAATTGTGAATAAAGAGGTCCTTTGATATGAGTATTTGTCAATAATATCTCTACTAGTCTAATAATTTGTCTCATAAATTCACACAAGATTTTTGAACAAAATTACAAGTTTGTTTGTAGTTCAAATATCCCTTTTATGGGTTTATTTAAGTATAAATGAGGAGCAAGTTATGCGCATGAGAGTTTCTTCATTAAATCATGTCATTTTCAGTGGTTATAAGAGAGTAATAGAGAGTTACTCCTAAAATTTTAGAGCAATAGGATGATCTTATTAGCTAGAAAATCCAAAAGTTTTGCCTTCTCATTTATTAGGAAATCAAAGATATCAACTAAGAAACTAACTATTGTGCCTATGACTTTGGTCGAGGTAGGATTCTACCCCTTTAGTTGTCACATGGAACTTGGATAGTAATATCATTAGTCAATAATCTGTAAATCACATTCTACCCATAATAGTTATGGAAAAGCCATAGTCAAGTCTCTCTCCCCAATCTTTATCTCTCTCTTTCGTATCCATCTCTCTATGAATTCATATTCTTTGACTTCCTCTTGCCATTCCGAATGTTTCCCCCTCAAAATTGAATTTTTTTAATAGATATGGAGGGCCCATTTGGACTTACCTCCTCTCCCTCTCTCACTTTGGTATTACAGTGTGTTTTCCGACCACAAATAAAACCCCACTGCTTCCAACAAAACCTTTAGTTCGACTATCCCATGATTCATTTTGTACAACTACATATGAAAACTAGCCTCGGAGCCCCCTTCACTCACTAGACCTCCATCTTACTGACCATTGAGGTCCTCCACAATCATTGCCCCTCCTTGGGCCTCCTCTTCTTGACCTAAGATCATGACTAAACTTGTGAGCATCTCATGTATCCAACTTTTTCCTTGTCGAGATCCATGGTGTCCTTTCCTCCCTTTCCCTCTACTTCAGTGAGGTGAAATACTATGAGTGATGCTACTCCTCACAATACATGTGATGTACATAAGCCTTGTGATCAAGATCCAATGGCCTAGTTCTAAACCGGATGCCTCCCCCTCCCTCTCTAGTAATTCTTAAGCTAGCGACCCCACCAACCTTTTATCCAGTAAACTACATATCTAAGGCATAGAACCAAAGAGGATACATGGTAACTTTTTATGAGCTTGGGTTAGGTGTCCAATCGGGTAATGCCATGTCAACTAGGCAGATATTATTTCTAGAAAATGTTGAATTTTATATTTATCTTACAATAACTAAAGTAAACAATTGGTAACGAAATTTTATATTTATCTTGCAATAAGTATAGTAAACAATTGGTTAGTTGGAACATGACAAGTATACGTATTAAATTAATTAGAAGAATGCAAAGATTAATTTAAACATGGATTTCATAACAAATTTCATATCCAAATCCAAAAATACTTTTGGTACTATGATCAATGAAGCATTATGTGGTAAACCCTAGTTCAGATAACTTAATGTGACAAATATGCCCCTAAACTTTGGATCTAATAATGAAATTATAGATAAGTCTCATTTGGGATAATGAATCTTGGTCAGATATAAGTATTAAGTTTATTGTCTAGTGAAATATAGTGACAAAGATGGAAATGGAAATAAAAAATTTATTGCCATATTCCCCTTGACCAGCGAATCGTGTAAACAACTATGGATTGGGAAGGAAGGTTGAAAGGCATATACCTGGTCCTGGAGCAAGTCCATCGACTTATCCTAGCAGCTACATGCTTCTTTCATAAGCAGCACGTGGACAATTGTCGGCGGTGGCATCCTGGGGTATCACCACATATGACGGTTGACAATGTCCTCCTAGTAGATGGCAATGGACTCCAAGCCTCTACATAGTCCACATGGACGACAGTGAACTCTTTTCTTTCTTTTTGAACTAAAAGGAAGGAGTTGTCCCTTCAGATGTCAACATGCTAGCATTGACTTGATGTCCCTTGTTGTCTCTCCCTTATTGTCTCTCTCTTTGATGGGTAATTAAATTTTATTATAGTGTCTCTTGAAAAACTTCATTGCCCTTCTATTTATAGGAGGTTTGGGGTCAGGGTTTCCAAATCATCTGGGTTCGAAGAGACAAAATTTCATGAATTTGTTGGAAGTTGTGAATGTTGAACATGTTGATTCACATGTGAAATGACCGGTTCAACACTTGAATTGATGGGTTCACATTGTTTCCTATTTGAAAACATATTGGTTTTAATGTGACGATTAATGCACGACATGACATCAACATCAGTCCTTGATCCAATCTCATTGATCTCCCAATTGATTGGTTCACAACCTGAACTGACCAGTTCATACTTTTGAACCAATCTGTTCATTTCCTGAACCAATTTTTTCATACTTTTGACAGTCAATCTTGTTTAAATTGAATACCTAAACACTTTAGTAATCAAGTTAAACCATATTCATGAGTAAACTCCTATTCCAGGTGTATCCTATGTGTGTGACCCTATAGGTCCCAAATTACGTTGGCAGTGAATGTCCATAACTAACTTATGACATCACAAGCAATGGACGATATCTACCAACACATCATTGCTAACTAAGTAATTGGAATGTAGGAGAAAACATCAACCTACAACCTATTATTAGTGCTACAATGATCATATAGTTCCTTTGTCTCAGATATCCAGATAGAACTCAAGACATGTAATTGTCATCCTCTCAATGTTCAATCCATGTTCCTTGAACTAGAGCAGACTATCTGAGGTGCATGTGAGCTCACATATCATATATTAATTCACATGAGTATGGCCATATGTTTCTCAGTCTCATTTATCAAGTGGCTAGGATATCAACTCTAGTAGGAGGGACAAATCCCGTTTACATCACTTACAGTCAATCCCCATGTGTCACAATGTATCTGAGCATCACCTTAATGGAAACCCTTATTTAAGGTCACGTTGGATAATGTCAAAATACATCAAACAACATGTGATGAGTGTAGTGACTTTAGGTCTAAGAGCCACACTCACCACTATCACTATGAAGAGTTGATTCTGACTACCATACGATGGTTTCCATGCATCACTCTCAAGGTGGGTCTGTCTGAAATTCTATTCTCTAACAGTGCATATGTATTTGGTTTAATATCACATATCATGACTAATGAGATTATGTCATCAACCAACACACACTCTAGCGTTATGTGTTATTTTTGTCTATTAGCTTCCACAATAACATCCGACTAGGGACATAACAAGAATGTATGTATTTGTATGATCTCACTATTCAGGTCCTCAAATTGAAGACATACGTCATCGAGTAACATCATTCTTTAGACGTCTATCATGTTATACCATTATCTCATAATTAAAAAAACATATAGATGACTATTCCCTTTCCCAATCCCTTTGTCAGAGAGCAAAGTTAGTGAAAGATTCTCTAAGGTGAAGGAGAAGGTGAAGGATGAAGATCCTTAAGAAGGATGGGTAATTCATTCAAGGCAGAAGACTTGTTGCAAGAGGGGAGCTCCTTGGAAAAGGTGTCCAGCTCTTTGCAAAAGTGGGTAAACCCTTGTAGAGGTTGAAGACTCTTTCCTAAAGGATAGGTAAGACATTGTAGGGTTTATTGCCTTCTTTTGGTCCTTTTAAAGGAAGGGTATGTATCCTTTCCCTACAAAAGGAAGGTCTTATTGTATGTCTTATAATGGAATATAATTATGCAATGGTTGCAAAAACCCTAGGGCTTGACCTCTCTAGGTAGTGGATGTATACTCTCCTAGTTTGGAGTTTGGAACCATTCTACATAGCTTGTTCTTGATCTCTTTCAATCTCTCTTATCCTTGCTATGTATGTTTAGTTGCACATAAAATTCCATATTTGCAATCATATTTATTAAAGTAATTTGAAGTTATAATGAATTTGGTTTAAGTGCTTTTTAGCTCTATTCATCCCCCTCTAGAGTCCTTTATCCAACAAGTGGTATTAGAGCCACAGTCTTCTCCAACAAGTTCTCCATGAGATGAGAAGATGGGTGACAACCTTCTAGGTTCTCTCAACTTGATGGGTGGATTCTCCATGAGACCTCCAACCTTTGAAGGATCAAACTTTCTTTACTAGAAGCGACATATGCAGTTGTACTTGCAAGGAATGAGCTACAACATGTGGAAAGTAGTCATCCTCCCCTACAAGGAGACAGTAGGATATGTAGCCACTTGGGATGAAGCTAAATTGAAGAAGGCCCAGCTGAATGCAAAGGCTATAAGAATAATCTATGCAGTCCTCCCTCCTTTTGAATTGAACTGGATCTCTTCTTGGGACACCACATATGAGATATGGAACAAACTATGAATCACCTATGAAGGGATCGAGCAAGTGAAGGATTAAAAGGTCTACATGCTCAAAGGACTTCTTGATAACTTCAAGATGCTCAAGAAAGAGAGAGTGGTTGAGATGTACTCAAGTCTCAACACCATCATTAATGGGTTTTCTTCTTTGGGCCAACACATGGATCAATGTGCCATCAACTCCAAGATCCTTAGGTCTATTCCTAAGAGATGACAATCCAAGGCAACCTCCATTAAAGAAATAAGAAGGCTTCATGAGATAGCTACCGAAGAGCTCATTGGGAATATTCAAGCTTATGAGCCAAGACTTTACAGGCAAGAAGAATAAGAAAAGCTTGAAGAGAAGGAGTCAAAGAAGATGAAGGAAAATGCCTTCAAATCTCAAGTGGAGACCATTATTCTTCAACAACAACTTGCTTGCCAGACTACTCCCTCCTCAAGTGAATATGAAGCCCCTAGTGATCATGAAGCTAAATACTCCAAGGGGAAGCACTTCTAAGGAAATCCCTCCTCCTCTTCTACTCCAGGGTGATATGAGTGTGGTCAAAAGGGACACTACAAGAATGATTGTCCCAAGGCAAATAAGTCCTACCACAAGAGATGCTCCAAGAAGGAGGACTGCAAGAAAGAAAGTAAGTTCAAGAGGAAGGACAAAAAGGAAAGAAGAAGCAAAGATGCATCCCATGCCACATGGGAGGAGTCTTCTTCTAGTGATTCCAGCTCCAATGAGGCAGAATGCCATCTTGCGCTCATGGCCTCAACTAGTAAAGACATATGTGAGGTAAGTGAGGCAAGCTTGGATGATTTATCTAAAGAAGTCCTCATTGATATCCTTAATTCTTCCCTTTCTTCTTATTCCAATTACAAATATAAGAAGAAAAGGTTAGGAAAAAATATTGATGACTTGTATGCTAAAATTGATTTCCTTAAGAAAAATGAGAAAGTTCACTTTGATGGTATTGATTCATTGCAAGGTCAATTTCTTGAGCTTGAGTTGCAATACAATGTCGTTGAGGTAGAGAATGGGATTTATCTTAAGAACATGAATAGTCTTAAAGATGAGAACCAAACTCACCTTGATGAGCTTATTTTGATTAGAACTAAAAATGATAAACTTGTTGTCAAGTTCAATGATCTTAGACATGCATGTGATAATATTAAGGATGAAAATAGAATATATCTTGATGAGCTTACTTTTCTTAGAACTTAAAATGCTGGATTGCTTGCCAAAATTATTGATTTTTATTCTAGACCTTTATTGCCAAGTAATGAAGTAGCTAGTATAACTCTTGATAGAGATTCTTATCATACTAAATCCCTATATCTAGACGTCATCATGCTTCATGCTCAAGATGATTTATCTAGTCTTTCTTCTACTATTATTACTCTTAGTGATAAAAATCATAGGCTTAGAGCTTCCTTGCAAAATCCCTCAAAGGGAAAAAGTCCCTCAATGAAGTTCTAGATCACTCTACCAAACAAAATAGTAAAACTAGTTTGGGATATGAGGGAGCTCCCAAGAGAAAGGGCAAGGGTAAGAAAAAGATCAAGGAACCTCCTATCTTCCAAGGAGAGCCATCCAGATCTAAGAACCCTATGGCTTGTGTACATTTCAAGAGTGATGATCATTATTCTACTTATTATCCATACAAAGAGAAGGGGACCAACCCAAAGATGAAATGGGTCCCCAAGCTAACTCCTGATACAAAGATTTGAATTGGGCACTGACATCTTCCTTTCTTGTAGGTAAAAGGAAAATGGATTGTTGATAGTGGGTGCTCCAAGCACTTGACATGTGATATACGCCACTTCAACAATTTCACACAGAAAAAAGGAGGATCGGTGACTCTTGATGACAACAACAAAGGTAAAGTTATAGGTGAGAGTGATGTGGGTGATTCACCATGCATTAAGAATGTTCTTCTTTTGGATGGCCTTGTTGCAATGGGGATGAGGTTAGTAATGGGAGTGGAAGTGATGTTTTAGGCCTCAGATCACCCACATTCTAGCCTTGAGAAAACTCCATGCTAAGCATGCTAAATTCATCTAAACTAGCTACTTGGATCTCTCAACTAGATAGGGATGGGTAGCTAGCTAGGGATCCATGAATTGGACCTTGAAGCAAATCCCAAAATTCACACAAATAAGAAATTTCCCTAAATTCCTAGGTGATTTCAAGTAGAAACCAATAATCAATTCATGAGGAGTAAGATAGAAATAGAACATAATCATCAGCAAATGAAATTACAATGTTTACATATCATTTCCCCCCACCGTGGTATCAAAGTAACATTTTTGGCCCCAAACATCCCACCTAAGGGTCCTAGCTACTCATGGAAATGCAAAATACAAAAACAAAGGAGAAAGAGGTAGAAGAAGCCATGGAGATCGTTGTAGATGGAGAAATCCTCCTCTTCATCTATTGTAAGACATCCTCCTCATTCCTCCGAGGTGCAAGGGGCATGGGATGATGGTGGAATAGGGTCAAAACACTAGGAAACTAGGGTTTTGGTGGTGGAAATGGTGAAATGGATTGGAAAGGAGGTGGAAATGGAGTGGAACTGTAGAATGTGAAAATGGGGTGATAGGAGCGAGCTAGGGGTGTCCAAGGGTATCTAACCTCGAGCTCCAGCCACCCTCAGGGTTTATATAGGGGTCTAGGGTTAAGTGGGGGAAATATGGATAAAGTAGTGCAAAAATAGGCTAGGGTTGATGCCCACTACAGGGGTGGCGAGTCACATGTCCATGGTGGTTGTAAGGGAACATGGTTGTGGTGCATGGGTATGGGAGAGGTGAAAAATGGCAAGAGATCATAGGGAATTTGTCAAATTTGTACATGAAATGCCATGTCTGTGGTGATCACCACGGCCATGGTGGAGCTTGGTCACCACAGGTGTGGTGAAGCCTGATCACCACTGAGGTGGTAGAGTATGATCACCAAGGGGGTGGTGAAGCCTGATCACCACTGAAGTGGTGGAAAGCAGCTTCAAACTTGCACTTTACTGTAACATGGGGCATTTGTGCCACGACCATGTACCACGACTGTGTTGGAGCTTCTTCCTTGCACTTTGACCTTTAACTTACTCATCTTTGATGCTCCTTGCTTTGGGTTGACTGTTGACCACTTAGGATAGGTTGGGGAAGCTCTTGGACTATCTTTAGGCTCCTATAAGGGCGAAGAAATCCTTAGATTCTCCTTGTTCTCTCCCTTCCATCAAGTAGTGGCCAAAGTACCTATAAAACATGCAAAAAGCCTCCATAAGTGCATTTGATAGAAATATGCATATTGAGGGAAATAACATGTAATCTAACATGTATAGATGTGATTAAAGTGAAATAAGACACAAGATGAATCCCTAAAATAGGGTTGCATCCAGCCTACATCACAATCTTATTAGTGTTAGTCAATTATGTGACAATGTATATCTTGTGTTTTTTACTTCTCTTGAATGCTTGCTTCTAGATTCCCTCTCCAACAATATCATATATAAGGGAACTAGAAATGGAAATCTTTATGTTATTTTTCTTGATTCTCTTAATCATATTCTTGGTAAATGCCTTGTTTTAACAAAAGGGATATATCTTTATGGCACTGTAGGCTTGTCATGTAAATACAATTGAATAAGCTAAGCAAAAAGGAATTGGTCAAAGGACCTCCTAAATTAGACTTTGAAAAGGAAGAGGAATGCCAACCTTGTACATGAGGAAATCAAACCAAATCTTCCTTTAAATCCAAAGTACTCCTTACTACCAAAATATCTCTTGAAGTTCTTCACATTGATCTATTTGGACCAATGAGAACACAATCACTTCTAGGTAGAAAGTATTTTGTGATTGTTGATGACTTTTCTCACTTTACTTGGACTTTATTCTTAGTTTCAAAAAGTGATACTCTTGATGTTTTCTCTACTTTTTGCACATTAGTTGAAAATGAAGCTTCTTTTTAGATTGTCTATATCCGTAGTGCCCATGGGGAGAGTTTGAAAATGATATGTTTGAAAGGTTTTGTGAGGAATCAGGTTATGCACACAACTTTTCTTCCCCTTGTACACCTCAAAAAAATGGGGTAGTAGAGAGAAAGAATAGATCTTTATAGGAAATGGCTAGGACCATGATTTTAGAGTACGATACTCCAAATTAGTTTTAGCCCAAATCCGTTAGCACTTCATGTTTTGTGCAAAATCGGGTTTTCACTCATCCTTCCCTAAAGAAACCCCCCTATGAGTTATGGTGTGGTAGAAATCCGTATATAGATTTCTTTCATGTTTTAGTTTGTCCTTGTTTTTTTTAAACACCAAGGATTATTTCAACAAGTTTGATGTGAAATCTTACAAGGCTTTCTTTCTTGGCTATAACACTACTAGTTGAGCTTGTAGAGTTTTTAACATTGAAATGTCCAAAGTAGAAGAATCTATTGATGTTAAATTTGTTGAAACTAACCCCTCTATTTCTAAGAATATTATAGATGATGTGGATGAGGTGATTCCTAGATTAAAAGAGATCGACATCAATGACAAAGGAAAAGTGGTGGTGGTAGATGAAGATGAGAAAGAAGAAGAAAAGAAAGATCCAACTCCCTAATTTGCTAAAGATAGTCCTAAAGATCTCATAATTGGCAATCCTTTGAAAGGGTGAAGACGCATGCTACCTTCAACAAATAACAAGCCAACAACGCCTTCATCTCACAACTTGAGCCCAAGAATGTGAAATAAGCTCTTAAAAATGATGAATGGATCCTAGATGTGCAAGAGGAGCTAGAGCAGTTTGAGAAGAACAAAGTGTGGACCTTAGTGCCAATATCAAATGATAGAAAGATCATGGGCACCAAATGGTGGTCTACTGCAACAAGATAGATGAAAGTGGAAAAGTGGCAAGGAACAAAGTAAGGTTAGTTTCTTAAGGCTACAATTAACAAGAAGGTATTGATTTTTATGAAACTTATGCTCATGTTGCTAGACTTGAATCTATTAGAAGGTTAATTGCCTTTGATAGCTATAAGAATTTCTTATTATACCAAATGGATGTTAAAATTGTGTTTCTAAATGGTAGAATAGAGGAGGAATTCTATGTGTCTCAACCTCCTGACTTTGAACATGATAAGCCCACCAACCATATGTATTTGTTACAAAAAATCTCTATGGACTCAAAGAAGTCCCTACATATTAGTATGAGAAATTAAAGAATCTTTTTGCTAAACAATGGCTATATTATGGGAAAAATTGATTCTACCCTCTTTCTCAAACACACTTCTAGAAACTTTTTTATCATTCAAATATATGTTGATGATATCATATTTGGAAGAACTGATCTTGATCTTTGTAAGGAGTTTAGTTATCTTATGATGAGTGAATTTGAGATGAGCATGATGGGGGAGCTTAATTTCTTCCTTGGATTCCAAATCAAACAAACAAAGGAAGGAAACTTCATCAACCAAAGCAAGTATAAAAGTGAACTCTTGAAGCAATTTGGGATGGAGAACATTGAGCTGATGGATACTCCCATGTCAAACACTGCCAAGCTTGATAGAGATGAGGAAGGTGAGAAGGTAAATGAGAAGCTCTATAGAGGTATGGTTGGTAGCTTGTTATATTTAAATGCCTTTAGACCTGATATTATGTTTAGTGTTGGCTTGTGTGCTAGATTTCAATAAAGTCCTAGAAAATCTCATCTTATAGTGGTTAAGAGGATTCTAAGGTACCTAGAAAAAACCCAAAAATTTGGACTATGGTATCCCAAATCAAGGGACTTTACTCTTACTGCCTATAGCGATGTGGATTATGCAGGGTGCTTAATTGATAGAACGTGCACAAGTGGCACTTGCTTCCTCCTAGAATCATTCTTAGTCTCTTGGTTCTTTAAGAAATAAAGCACAGTGGCTCTTTCAACTACCGAGGTTGCGTACACTGTAATTGGGAGTTGTTGTACCCAAGTCCTATGAATGAAGTAAATGCTCCAAGATTTAAATGTTTATTATGATGCTTCTCCTATTTTTTGTGATAATACTAGTGCAATCAATCTTTTTTAGAATCATGTATTGCATAGTAGATCCAAACATATAGAGGTATTCCATCACTTCCTTCATGACCACATTGCCAAAAAGGATATCCATATCAAACATGTGGACATTGAAAATCAACTTGTGGACATTTTCACAAAACCTCTAGTTAGGGAGAAATTTACTTTTATTAGATCAAAATTGTTTATTACTGCTCTTGATGATAATGATATGCCTTCTAGCTACATGCTCTCATACCTATATGTTCTTACTCATAAATTTCTCACCTTATGCTTGTTAGCACTATATATGTCTAGTCATAATGCCTTATTTTTCTTTTTTTAGCTATTTTTTACAAACGTACTACAAAATAGTAGCCAATGATGAGTGAAATGTACCTTGATATGTTCACAATACATGGTAACTATAAAAATAATTTTATATAGCATTTTAGTGGTCTAGAATTGAATTTCTTATCTTTTGGACAGATTGAACTATTGGCCAAGTTTCTTATGGGAGAAACTCGTCCGACAACATGCCAAGGATTGAAAAAAACTACAGTGTTGATTGAGTTTCCCAAACCTCAAACTTGACCAGAAACATTGTTGGGCAAAAAATTATATAGGCAGTCAACCGACTTTCTCTCACTCTCGACTAGAGAAAAGTCAACAGATGGCCCTTCTTTCTTGTTCGTCCTTGAACCTTATGGCTACCCAAACCTCTCCTTTACCCTCTTCAGTTCCACATCACTAGCCCTAACCTTCCCAACCTTGACCCAACATCTTGGGTGGCTTACAGCTCCATTCTTCTTCCTTAGTTTGGCATCATTTCCTCTTTCTTCATCTCCATGGCTTCCAACCGACAAAAATGAATGGGACCTGCTAGAGTACCTTCGCCCTCCACTGCTTCTAGGGTCATTTCCTTTGATGGCACCTCTTTAATCTCCTATCAAGATGTGAATAGGTATAAGGATCTTCTTCCTAGAAATACTTTTCCTTTTTGTGCCTTGCTTGAATCTCAAAATGAGTGGATGTCTGAGGTTACTTCTGTGTTCAATGAGCAACACCTTGGCTCACTTTGTGTAGAGTTATTATGCTACACCAACTCTCTTTCTAGCACAAAAGTTATCCATGAATTCTATGCAAATCTCACGTGGAACTACACTTCTCTTGTGCCACCCCCTAACACTCAAGTGATCCTTACCTCCATGATTGTGGGTACTAGGTTTACCATCTCTAAAGATTCCTTGAATACTTATTTCAATGGTACCTATACTGCATATACATGGCTGAACACCTATCACTAGTATCTTGACCTTCTTGACCCTGAGAAGTTGTACCAAGGTTTTGAACTTGATCTCACCCTACCTGACGTCCATAAGTTCCTAAAGAAACATGAGGTCCCTATAGGAAGAAAGTGATTCTTCCTTATTCCTCCCTTGATGTCAAGACTCACCTCATTGCACTTGTAGTCAAATGTAATATTCCATCCAAAGAAAAATCAAATGGATATTATATAAAACACTATTGTGCAAATGTATTGTCTCCTTAGTGATGTCAAAGTCAAATGGGCCCATTACATTCTCCTTCACATGACCTATTTTGATTCTAGGAAGAATACCCATGGAACCCACCCACCTTATCCAAATTTGATTTGTGGTTTGTTTGCTCACCACTCTAAGGAATCCATTTTCCATGATCTTGGTTACAAAGCAAGTAGGAAAGGTGTTTACATTAGTGAAACCACTATCAAAAACTCTTTTCATCCCACTTCCTCTACCACACCTGGTGCTTCGACCTCCACCCAAGCCCCTCCACCTCCTCCTAGACCTAGTCGTGCCTTGTTCACTGTGTCTAATGAAACCCTCATGGGATACATGATGCACCAACAAGCATACAACCTACATGTCTAGGAGTGCCTACACCAGAATATAGTTAAAATAATGTCAAACATGAACTTGTCCTACACCCATCCTTACCCCACCTACCACCCTACCCAACTGTTGACTATGCTTCCTATGCATAAAGTCAGTTCTACTTGGATCACCACCCTGTTGCCTCCATTGCACCCCCTACCTCTTATGGTGGAGCTACCCCTACTAGCTCCTCCCAGCTACTTGATCTTCCTCCAGGACCTACTTCCACGCTTCATTCTTGCTTTGATGGGGTCTCTACACCCAATTTTGAGTAAGAAAATGCATGGTTTGCTTGTGGCATGTCTTGGGAGGAGCAACATGCCAAGTGGACTGCTACTCTCTCTTTTGGACCTCCTAAGGATGAGGAGATGGCAGATAAGGATGTGAAGGTGATGATGTTGAGGATGATGATGAGGATGACGATGATTGCTCTGATGATGATGGAGATGGTGATGATGATACCCCTAGTGACCCTAATGCACCATATAATGAAGATGAGGACTACCATCCTGATGATGATGAGACTGTTGACATAGATGGCCCAGAAGTTTATTTCTTAGGTCTATAGGGTGCTCATTTTTATATATTTTTATAGACTTTCATATACTGAACATTTGGGTACTATATTTGAGGCTTACTATTTTCATATCTTGTTGCATGTCTTTATTGATTTGTATTTTTCATCTAGAGAAGACATCTCCTTTTGTTGTAATCTGATTATATGTACCTTAACTTTATGTTTGGTTATATCTCTTGATTTTTGGGTATGTGCTTCCATATTTTGATTACGGCTCTAGTATGTTTGTTCTCTCTGGTGTGTTGGTTGATTCTTGCTTATGGTGGTTGCTTATATTATTCGTACCTATGGGTAAGACCTATGCTTTTGAGCTCTTTTACCCCTCTGCCTTTTTGAAATGACAAAGGGGGAGAAACAAGCTCAGGTATTATAGGGGAGAAATGAGGTCAAGTGCATATTGAATTGTGATCCTTTTCTAGTTAATTCTCTGAAATATCATGTGACTATGTAAGAGTACTAAATAGTATATATGTGCTCTGGTTTTTCTTTTTAGAAACTAATCATACAAGCAAAGGTAAGCATGAATTGAGGGAGGTAAATTGTTATTTTTCATTCACGTATCCCTTACAATTTACAAGGTAAAAGTTTAAACTCCAATTCCTTTTCAATATATTGAGGGATGGTTTGTCGTCTTTAAAAAGGGGGAGAATGTTGACGTAATGGTCATACATTTTTCATATTTTGATGATGACTTAACCATTCCATTCATATGTATCTAACATGTCTATTTGATATTGATTTTAGGTATTAGGTACATGAAAAGGATTAATTCAATCAAGCCCTAGCTTGATCAAATACAATCCAGAGTCAATGTAAATGCACTTTTGTGGAAAACGTCCTAAACAACTTAAGACAATTTTTGTAATTATTTATATTGATGCTATGACTTGTAATTAAGATGAGAAAAAATCAGGAGCACTTAAAACAAACGTTTAAGCACTTTAATGACAAATTCTAAAATGTGTTACAGGCACCCTGTTTAGTCAAGTTTGCCTCTCAGAAATCGACCGATGCCTAGGATGGGTCTTGAAAATTACCAGGTTTCTCTGAGTTTGTCTTGGTGACAACTCGATCGACACCCTACATAGACAAAGTGATTTTAAGTCACCGGTCGAGTTTCATCTAGGATAAACTCAGTCGGCACCTCAAAATTAGTTTGTCAAATAGTACAATCGGTCGAGTTACCTTTATTGAAACTTGATTGATTGTATTATATGGAGTGTGCAAAAAAAGTGTTTCTAGCCATTGGAGTGTTTCAAACATCAAAAATAGATCCATTGTAACACCCCAAATGACTAAAATTTGTCCCCAAGTGCTTCTAGCGGCTGGTAAACACCCTTAACTATAAATAGGGGCCCTTGGACTTTATTCCAAGTTTGCCTACCTTGCTCCTAGCTATTGTTGAGTGTGTTTTTCCACACAGAGCCCTTGTCTCTTTCTTGCTTACTAATCTAAACATCATTATGAGTGAGATAGCCATGTGTGAGAGAGCTAGTACATTGTACTTTTGTAAAGATCTCAAATCTTCCCTTTCCCAATCCCTTTCTCAGAGAGCAAAGTTGGTGAAAGCTTCTCCAAGGTAAAGGAGAATGTGAAGGCTAAATATCCTTGACAAGAGTGGGTAATTCCTTCAAGGAAGAAGACTTGTTTCAAGAAGGAGCTCCTTGGGAAGGTGTCCAATTCATTGCAAAAGTAGGTAAGCCCTTGTAGAGGTTGAAGACTCTTGCTGTGAAGATAGGTAAGACCTTGTAAGGCTTATTGGAACATTTTGGTCCTTAAAAAGGAAGGTTGGGTATCCTTTCCCTATAAAAGGAAGGTCTTATTGTATGTCTTATAATGGAATATAAGTATGCAATGGTTGCAAAATCCTAGGTATTAACCTCTCTAGGTAGTGTATGTACACTCTCCTAGTTTGGAGTTTGGAACCACTCTAAATAGCTTGTTCTTGATCTCTTTCAACCTCTCTTATCCTTGTTATGTATGTTTAGTTGTACATCAAACTCCGTATTTGCAATCCTATTTCTTGAAGTAATTTGAAGGTATGGTGAATTTGGTTTAAGTGATTTTTATCTCTATTCACCCCCTATCTAGAGCCCTTTGATCCAACAAGCTTCACATCCTCAAATCTTCATAAAAGACACATTGTGACACTTCCCATACCATTTCTCATATGGTGTCTTTTGAACCGATTTAGATGGAACATAATTTAGTGTAAACATTGTAGTTTCCAGAGCATGTCCCCAGAAGGAAGTTGGAAGATTAGGAAAACTCATCATCGAATGCACCATATCTAGTCATGTACGGTTCCTTCTTTCTGATACACTGTTAGGTTGTGGTATTCCAGGTGGAGTCCATTGTGATACGATACCACAGTCTCATAGAAGGTCCTCAAACTCTTGGCTTAAGTACTCTCTACCTCAATCGGAATGAAGTTCCTTAATACTTTTACCAAGTTGGTTTTGTACTTCATTCATGAAATCCTTGAACTTTTCAAGGGTTTCTGACTTATGTTTCACCAAGTACACATAGCCATACCTACTGAAGTCATTAGTAAAGGTAATGAAGTATTGGTAACCACCTCCAACATTTGTTTTAAAAGGTCCACATACATCAATATGTATGTGTCCCAATATACCATTTCCTATTTCATTATTTCAGTGAAAGGATCCTTTGTTATCTTGCCCAACAAACAAGATTCACATGTCTCTATTGAGTCAAAATCAAAAGAGTCTAGATATTCATATTTATGGAATGTAGAAATGTGTTTATGGTTGATGTGCCCTAGACGGCAATGCCAAAGGTATGTTTTGTTTGAGTTATCGAGTTTTAATCTTTTGGTATTTACATTATAAACATTCATCTCTAGATTTAGCAAATAAAGACCATAGGACATTGGGCCACTGCCATTTAAGATCTCATCTTTTGAAATAGAACATTGGTAATTCTTTATATAAAATTAAAATCCATTATTCTCCACACAAGATACATAAATAATGTTTCTATTAGTGGAATGTACAAACTAGCAGTTCTCTAACTCTATTACAAGCCCGTAGGCAGAGATAAATCATAAGTTCCAATTACAGTGGCAGCAACTCTTGCTCCATTCGCAATGTGCAGTTTGACCTCGCCCTTTCTTAAAGACCCACTTCTTTTTTAGATACTGCATATTTGAACATATGTGAGATACACATCTGGTATCTACTACCTAAGATGAAGAAGTAGACATATTTATCTCAATAATGTATATACCTAAAGTAGAAATCTTTATCCCTTGCTTCATTTTCTTGAATTCCTTTAAGTGTAAAGGACAAATTCCTGTTGCACTTACCTTTCTCCTTGTCTTGAGTGTTGAAGACTTGGACTTTAGGTTAGTCTTAGAACTCTTATTGGACTTTCTTTCATCCTTGGACTCCACTTTGTTGATCACCATCATGGGTTTGTCCTTCTTCGTTTGTGCTTTAGAATTTATCAACATGCCAAGCAATTCTGATAGTGGTTTGGCCAAGTTACTCAAGCTATAACACTTGATAAACTGGCCATATGATTCAGGAAACAAATCTAGAATCATATATGTGACCAACTCGTGACTCAAATGGAATCCTAGTCTCTCTGGATGTTCCATATGCCCAATCATATTGAGCACATGGGTCTCTACTGAATCTCCTTTTGTCATCTTTCACTCAAAGAGCACCTTTGAGACATTATACCTTTCTTGATTTGCATGATTCTGGTTTATGTTCTTAATATGTGTTACCATCTCAAGAATCCCCATGTCTTCATGTTTCTCATGCAACTCATAGGTCATACAACATAGCATAAGGTGCTTAATATCTAAGGCATCATTGGCATGCTTCTAATAAGCATCCACCTCATCTCCAGGTGCATCAGAAGTAGGTTCCACTGGCACTAGTGCATCTAGGATATAGAGCTTGTGCTCATCATTGGGAACCCTTCTCAAAGTCCAAAACCATACATGGAAGTTTGTCATATTTAGTTTGTCCCTTTTAAAGACTGATCACAACGAAGATTTGTTTGTCATTTATTTATACAAAACAAATTTGCAATTTGTCAAAACCATTTTGATTTGATTTGATTAAAATAAAAATTTGATGATATTAGTTAGGCCTTTGATTAATTATCTCTATGAATATTTTGTTCAAATTGATATTCACATATCAATTTGGAAGATTACAATGTACAACCTTCTAGTGATCCAAGATCCAAAACAATTAAGTTATTACGCACACAACCGCCGACGTCCATAACAAATCATTAAGATATGCAACATTTACCAATTGAATCCCATGCAATTCTTGGGTAGATGATATGTGTAACTTCTTGCCATAGTTTGTTTACATGCTTCTAGGCACTTAATCTCATTAAGGTCACCTAGTTAATCATGATCCAAAACCCAATGTGATAGTAATGCACCCTTTTTGGCAGGCCCACACAACTAATGTGATGACCCAGGATTTCATAGGTTTGATGTTGATACAATTTTGAGATTCATAGGTGCTTAATATATGGCAAGTTGAAATTTATGAATAACATAAACTGGACGAAAGTTTTATATTAAATGTATAGCATGATAATCTAGAGAGTGTAATATTTGAGATTCTTTTAATGATTTCTGGTAATCAATGGAGTTCCATGTGATCTTGGGGATAAGATTCTTAAAGAAATTCAATTGATGATGATAGCTACCAATTAAGTTCAATAATGATGTACATATTTTTATTCACCGATTTGAGAATTGTGTGATCAAAGATCATATATGACGTTCTATGGTTTCACATATATGCTGGTGACGCTAAACCTTTTCCAACATTAATGATGGAATCTCCAAATAAATATAGATATTCAAGGTTTACTATTGATATTATGAAGGATCTTATTTAGAGTATTTAATAAAGGAGTATAAGTGCATGACTTCAAAGCTTGTAGCTGGTCACAAGCGGGACTAAGAGTTAAAGTAGTTTTTGCCAATCTAAAGTCACACTACCAATTGGGTTAGTGTGCGGTACGGAACATTTCTGAATGCTGATACAAGAAGGATGAATAGCTTCCAAGTCATCCCTCACCTCCAGAAATGGCAGAACGGAACAGAGTTGAGGCGTAACCTTGATCCGATAAAAAATGGAATGATCATTGGATTTTTTTAAGCAAGGTAGAGATCTACGGAACAGTCCAAACCACTTGACCCGACATCTCTCACAAATGGTATCGGCGGTGGGTGGAAGTGTTAAGGATCAACCCTTTTCATCACTTGACTTTCACCCGAAGTTGATGGTGCCTCCTTGAACATCAACGCCTCTAGCTCTAACACCCAGACGACTTCCCAGGCTATAATCCATGGAAGATGAAGCCCTATACAATAGATGTATCGACATCCCAAGAGGATAGTGAAGGCTTGGTAATGATTTTGGAGATCCTAGAGGAGCTCGTGAAGGTACTAAACTTAATTTAAACACATTTCTCATCATCCCGGGTTACTATGACCATTTCCCTTCTTTCCCCTTCATCGTGGTGGTTCCATGGCCTCCAACGTAATTGGAGATTGAAGGACCTCCCAGGTAGTCTGGAGACTATAAAGGCTCGCTGTCAGCATTCGTAGGTGGTGGTGGGATCCAGTGGGACCAAAAGAAAGATGTTTCGTGCAGTCGTCAGGTGTCCTCACCGGGCTTCCTTCTCTTGCGACGGTGTTGTGTTAGCGAGGAAGGAGGAGGGCAGAGTTTGGCATGGCATCTTCCCCGATCTAGGGTCATAGCCACCTACAAGTCAGACTTAGATGCAGTGGCATCCTAGTTCAGTGATCTGTATGAGCTCTGGTGCTTCCGATCGCTGGAGGAGCTTTGGTTGTTGGTAATCGGAATGGAACCCACAGGCCACTGCGTTGTGGTGCTGGGGAGAAGACACGCGCGGAAGCATGACAAGGAGGGAGAGTGGACCGACCGGTCTAGTTCCAAGCCACCGGATCTTGTCCAGCCAACCAGTCAAGGAGCCACACAAACCTCTTGCTGATGATTTCCCTTTCTATGGTGATGCTCAGGAGTGATGAGCATCACACCCTCAAAACTCTCACGGAGGCGAGCGAGGGTGAGGGTGACGGAAAGGTAATCTTTTTTTAACATACCATATTATATGTATAACTTCATAAATGCATATCAAATAGCTCCCACAATCATTAAATCCCCCAAAAATACCCATGGACTCAGAAAAACATTAACTTTATTACTGAATCCTTAGATCAGGCTTTTAAAGCACAACTAATGATGATATTTAATGTAGATGATAATTCTTCTTTTTGATATCATATTATTGGTATAATTAGCATATCATGGAAATTAAATCTGATAAAAATGTTATTGAACCCTAGTATAATGTGGAAACCAAATATGAACTCAGATCTGACTATTATGTCAAAATAATAGGCCATTTCTCTTTAAAATCCAATTCCATGTTTGTAAACTCATTTCAATTCTAGAAAATAGACCAGTTATCAGAAAAATATAAAAATCGTACCAGACCCTTAAAATGACATTTGGATCACTATAAAAATACCAGAGACACATTTTAGATCAATAACACCTAGATTTGACCTAAATCCTAAATTAGACCTAAATACCATTAATAATGATGAACCTTGTATTAATGATGCTCAATTATATTTAATCAGGTCATGGACAAAGTTCTAGATGATCCAAGATGATTAGAATTCTCTGAACTTAGGTACGTGGGTTTTATTAAGTATAAGACTAGTTTTCATGAATGCATAATGATATGATGTACTTTGGATGCTTGTATTTGCATATAAATTCTTAGATGTGTATTAGTAGTATATGCTCCGCAAAACATTAAAGAACATAAAAAAAGAATATAGATGGTTGTAGCTACTGAGTGGATATATGCTCTCTCTCCCTCCCTCAATCCTCTCTCTCTTCCTCTAAATATAAGGTCGGCACTCGGTCCCCATAGCCCAAGGGGCAGGGAAAATGAAGTGTGACATCTCTCTCTCCCCTCTAAATATAAGGTTGGCACTCGGTCCCCATAGCCCAAGGGGCGGGGGAAAATGAAGTGTGACACCACTTAGTAGTACAAACGCATCAAAAGACATCTACAAATATGTGTTTACATGATTATCGCTTTAAACAATGTTTTCTTTTACTCTTATTTCTCAAGTTATTTCAATTATGCAAGCATATTAGTATGTATCTTTCTACCCACGTGCACAACACCTTGTGTGTTGATTCATTGTTTCACGTATGTTTTAGGTTCAGTGCTAGCTTGGGATAAAAGATGGGAAGTGAGCAGTTGTTCAGGTTGTACCTATTGTGTAGATTCTAGTTTAGCATACATGTTCTTAGACTGTAGAATTTTCATTCAATATTTAATTGTAAATAGTGTTGTAATAACTCACTTGGTAATATATACATGTTGAATGTTGAGATATGTTATGGTTGTATGTTTATGTATGCATATTATGCTTCCGCATCGCTCTCTGATATGATTAGATGATGTTTTCAGATTTTGACCTCTCATCCCTATGGAGTTTGGAGAAGCCAAAATCCGGGGATGTCACAGTTGGTATCATAGGATGAACAATAGCTACACCTAGCAATTGCTCACCATGAAACGTAAAACTAAATTTCACCTTTTACTTTAAACCCTAGAAACTTAGTTAGTTGTCTATAGGGATAAGGTTTGACCTAGCCTCTAAGTTATAACCTAGATGTTCGAGAACTAGGTTTAGACAAGTGTGTGAAACCCTTTCCATATAGAGCTCATATGTATCGAGTAGCTACACTAGTCTACACGTTGTTCTCACCATTTCACTAGGTGACATGACATTGGACTATATACTGTGCTTGGGACACTCGGTTTTGCTGATTTGATTTTGTTTTCCAATCGGCTCGAGCCTCGACAATTTTCTCTGACGTCTTCTTTCTCGGAGAAAAACTATATAATATTTTATTATTATATATATGTAAATATAAAAATGTGTCCCTCACACTGTAGAGTAGTTAGTGTTCATGCAACCTAAGTGAAAGGGAGTGACATCTGTCTAGAAGAGAGAATATATCTAGATTAGAGGTCTAGAGCCTCAAAAGGTTATGTGAAACATAGATAGACAAAAGAAAGATTAAGGAAATAAGCATATAGAATCTTATCTAACTTTAATACATGATGGTATAAGTTTCCTTATTAAGATTTGAGTTGTATATGAGCTGAATCCACTCTTATAGAAGAGGGTCTATTCTATGTCGTGGTGATGAAAGTACATTCCCTTTTCCTACTTATGATAAGCTAAGTTAAGATATAGATGAGTATGCATGAGCCTCAAGCTCTTATACAAGGAGGATGTCTAGTGGTAGGATGAGATATGTGGTGAACTCCAGAGAGAGTAAGACCCACAGGGAGAAGGTCATAGGACCTAGCCTCCAATATATGAGATATGTGTTAAAAAAATGTCCTACACTAGATTCCTCTTGAGTGTTGAGTTGAGTCCTTATGCATGATTCAAATCTATATGTGAGAATTGGGTAAAATAAAAGGATGGTTAGATTACCCATATGATAAAGTCAATCCTTTGGCTGAGTTAGGTCCTAGCTGGAGTGACATATTTTGTGAATCTCATCATTAGTTGCAAGTGAGGTAATATGTGAACTCTAGTTATGAGAGTATGATGCTTTGTGCAAAAGATACTCAACATACATGTTCTCCCTTCTTCTTCTCCTTCTTAATATATGATGATAGAAACATCACTTGGGCTTTATATATGATTTATATATGAGGAGTCACTCATATAAGCTTGACCTATTCAATATTCCCCCCTATATCATACATGTAGTACCCAAGATTGAAATCATGATAAGTTTGACTTTAAAATATTGTCTTCCCCTTCATATGAAACATGAAAGATATGATGTTGAGATCATGGGATAAACTTAGTATATTCTCTTTTTTTCCCTTTACATAATACATGTAAGACATAAAGATTTGAACTCATGAACTTGATATAAAGATATTTTTGGATCATAGGATATGTGATCAGAAATATAGTTCATAACTTTGATCCTTCTCAATGTATGCTTCTAAGTTGAGTATGAATATCACACCATAGGGTGAAACCTTAATGGTCAAGCATGTTACGTAAGCCATTCTTATGTAAAATAAATCCTAATATCAAGGATGAAGATAAATCTCCTCTAATGCTGAAATCATTGTAAGATGTTAATGATGTTAGATTTGAACGATCTGAATATCATGGCATATAGATGAATTCCTCCTAAACTTTAAAAGTATGAACAAAACTTGTACCCTTAGGGGTGATGTAATCCTAAGATATCATAATCTCATGTTATGACTAAGCCATTAAATGATGCTTCAGTATATATAAGGTGGGGTGGTTACACCCAAGGTTCTTTTATATCCTCAAATGACAACTTAGGGTATATCCAAATCTACATTGCCCTACCACCTAGAAATGGCGGCCTATATGAGGTTGGACTCCTTGATATCACGATTAACATGGCATTGGCTGAATTTCGAGGACGAAATTCTATTTAAGGTAGGGTGAATGTGATGACCCTGGATTTCAGAGGTTTGATGTTGATACAATTTTGAGATTCATAGGTGCTTAATATATGGCAAGTTGAAATTTATGAATAACATAAATTGGACGAAAGTTTTTTATTAAATGTATAACATGATAATCTAGAGAGTGTAATATTTGAGATTCTTTTAATGATTTCTGGTAATCAATGGCGTTCCATGTGATCTTGGGGATAAGATTATTAAAGAAATTCAAATTCAATTGATGATGATAGCTACCAATTAAGTTCAATAATGATGTACATATTTTTATTCACCGGTTTGAGAATTTGTGTGATCAAAGATCATATATGAGGTTCTATGGTTTCACATATATGCTAGTGATGCTAAACCTTTTCCAACATTAATGATGGAATCTCCAAATAAATATAGATATTCAAGGTTTACTATTGATATTATGAAGGATCTTATTTAGAGTATTTAATAAAGGAGTATAAGTGCATGACTTCAAAGCTTGTAGTTGGTAACGAGCGGGACTAAGAGTTAAAGTAGTTTTTGCCAATCTAAAGTCACACTACCAATTGGGTTAGTGTGCGGTATAGAACATTTTTTAATGTTGATACATGAAGGATGAATAGCTTCCAAGTCATCCCTCACCTACGGAAACGGTGGAACGGAATAGAGTTAAGGTGTAACCTTGATCTGATAAAAAATGGAATGATCATTGGATATTTTTTTAAGCAAGGTAGAGATCTACGGAACAGTCCAAACCACTTGACCCGACGTCTCTCATAGATGGTATCGGTAGTGGTGGAAGAGTTAAGGATCAACCCTTTTCATCACTTGACTTTCACCCGAAGTTGATGGTGCCTCCTTGAACATCAACGCCTCTAGCTCTAACACCCAGGCAACTTCCCAGGCTATAATCCACGGAAGATGAAGCCCTATACAATAGATGTATCGACATCCTAAGAGGATAGTGAATGCTTGGTAATGGTTCTGGAGATCCTAGAGGAGCTCATGAAGGTACTAAACTTAACCCAAACACATTTATCATCATCCTGGGTTACTATGATCATTTCCCCTCTTTACCCTTCATCATGGTGGTTCCATGGCCTCCAACGTAATTGGAGATTGAAGGACCTCCCAGGTAGTCTGGAGACTGTAAAGGCTCACTGTCAGCGTTCGTAGGTGGTGGTGGGATCCAGTGGGACCAAAAGAAAGATGTTTCGTGCAGTCGTCAGGTGTCCTCACCGGGCTTCCTTCTCTTGTGACGGTGTTGTGTTAGCGAGGAAGGAGGAGGGCAGAGTTTGGCATGGCATCTTCCCCGATCTAGGGTTATAGCCACCTACAAGTCAGACTTAGATGCAGTGGCGTCCTAGTTCACTGATCTGTATGAGCTCGGGTGCTTTCGATCGCTGGAGGAGCTTTGGTTGTTGGTGATCGGAATGGAACCCACAGGCCACTGCGCTGTGATGCTGGGGAGAAGACATGTGCGGAAGCGTGACAAGGAGGGAGAGTGGACCGACCGGTCTAGTTCCAAGCCATCAGATCTTGTCCATCCAACCAGTCAAGGAGCCACACAAACCTCTCGCTAACGATTTCCCTTTCTTCGGCGGTGCTCAGGAGTGACGAGAATCGCACCCTCAAAACTCTCACGGAGGCGAGCGAGGGTGAGGGCGACGGAAAGGTAATCTTTTTTTAACATACCATATTATATGTATAACTTCATAAATGCATATCAAATATCTCCCACAGTCATTAAATCCCCCAAAAATACCCACGGACTCAGAAAAACATTATCTTTATTACTGAATCCTTAGATTAGGCTTTTAAAGCACAACTAATGATGATATTTAATGTAGATGATAATGCTTCTTTTTGATATCATATTATTGGTGTAATTAGCATATCATGGAAATTAAATTTGATAAAAATGTTATTGAACCCTAGTATAATGTGTAAACTAAAGATGAACTCAGATCTGACTATTATATCAAAATAATAGGCCATTTCTCTTTAAAACCCAATTCCATGTTTGTAAACTCATTTTAATTCTAGAAAATAGACCAGTTATCAGAAAAATATAAAAATCGTACCAGACCCTTAAAATGACATTTGGATCACTATAAAAATACCAGAGACACATTTAGAACAATAACACCTAGATTTGACCTAAATCCTAAATTGGACCTAAATACCACTAATAATGATGAACCTTGTATTAATGATGCTCAATTATATTTAATCAGGTCATGGACAAAGTTATAGATGATCCAAGATGATTAGAATTCTCTGAACTTAGGTATGTGGGTTTTATTAAGTATAAGACTAGTTTTCATGAATGCATAATGATATGATGTACTTTGGATGCTTGTGTTCGCATATAAATTCTTGGATGTGTATTAGTAGTATATGCTCCGCAAAACATTAAAGAACATAAAAAAAAGAATATATATGGTTGTAGCTACTGAGTGGATATATGCTCTCTCTCTCCCTCCCTCAATCCTCTCTCTCTTCCTCTAAATATAAGGTCGGCACTCAGTCCCCATAGCCCAAGGGGTAGGGAAAAATGAAGTGTGACATCTCTCTCTCTCCCTTCTAAATATAAGGTCGGCACTCGGTCCCCATAGCCCAAGGGGTGGGGAAAAATGAAGTGCGACACCACTTAGTAGTACAAACGCATCAAAAGACATCTACAAATATGTGTTTACTTGATTATCGCTTTAAACAATGTTTTCTTTTACTCTTCTTTCTCAAGTTATTTCAATTATGCAAGCATATTAGTATGTATCTTTCTACCCACGTGTACAACACCTTGTGTGTTGATTCGTTGTTTCACGTATGTTTTAGGTTCAAAGCTAGCTTGGGATAAAATAGGGGAAGTGAGCAGTTTTCCAGGTTGTACCTATTGTGTAGATCCTAGTTTAGCATACATGTTCTTAGACTGTAGAATTTTCATTCAATATGTAATTGTAAATTGTGTTGTAATAACTCACTTGGTAATATATACATGTTGAATGTTGAGATATGTTATGGTTGTATGTTCATGTATGCATATTATGCTTCCGCATCGCTCTCTGATATGATTGGATGATGTTTTCAGATTTTGACCTCTCATCCCTATGGGGTTTGGAGAAGCCAAAATCCGGGGACGTCACAACTAAGATCACACTTCAATGAGATATATGGTACACCACACATGCTTAGTCGATCAAGATTTTCATGTGTGTTGCTTATGGAAAGCATCTAGAACTTAATATTGGATTGAGGGATTTATATTTATATAAATACATATACATATCCAATCACCACATACTAATAATAAGTATCATATACATACTATATCCACAAACAAAACATGCAATCATAAAATATGAGCAATGTTTATGGACATACTAATGTGATTCTTTGGAGCCATAAAGAATTGCTACCACCTAAGGTCCACATCATATGTAACAGCCTATACTTGTAGAAATCTATGCTAGAACCAATCCAGTCGGTCAACCCAACCCTTGAGTAGATTGGTTGGTCTCTTGGTCAGATGATTGGTCTTTGGGATTAGTTGACTGGCCTCCAATTCAAGTGGCATTTGGACTCCTCCAATCAATTGGTTGGGCCACTAGTCAATCAATTGGCTCCTCCTATTGTCTGGCCTCCTCGGTTCTCCATTCGATCGGTTCAAATTATGAATCGGTCAACTCATTTGATGCAGAATGTTGTCTCTTTGCCAAAACATGAAATAAAACTGTCACATTCCTATTTAACTTATTACATTATAAAATTAAAGCTTCGAGTTACATTTGAGTGGAGTATAGGAAGAAGAGCATTAACATACATATGGAGAGAGAGAGAGAGAGGCTCAATATCCAAACCAAATTTAAAAGCTTCAACCAAGCACACATATCCAGGGGTATTGGCCATAACCATGCTTACATCCACCATCAAAATAATTTTAGGGTGACACATATAAATTGCATATATATATATATATATATATATATATATATATATATATATATATATATATATATATATATATATATATATGGGCTCATCTTTAATACCCACGTGGGTAGATACTCGCACACCCTTCCTGTCACTTTTTTTTTAAAACAAATCACAATTGTAGAGGATCATTTTATCTAGCTCCCCAAAAATTTTAACCAAAAATAATATCATTTGCCCCACCAAAATAAAAAAATACATCCATATATTTATTGACTGTATATTTTCTATGCAGTTACTTTTTTTTGTCATATTGTTACTTTTTTATCAATACAGTTACTCTTTTGATCTTAGAGTTACTTTTGTGTACCATATAGTTACACTTTTGGATGTGCGGGTAGAGAAAAATCAGGCTACCCGTGCGAGCAGCAAATAAATCCCCTATATATATATATATATATATATATATATATATATATACATACATATATATATAGATATATATACACACACATACATATATATACATATACATATATGTATATATGTGGGATTATCTTGAATACTTGGGCATGTAGCCTGAAATTTGTTATATGTGCCCTGAAAAGTAACTATTTGGTCACAAAAGTAACTATGTGGACAAAAAAGTAACCATGTTAACCAAAAAGTAAAATCAGACAAAATACACATTAAAAATTCTAGAATAAATATGTAATTGTATATTTGTTACATCTGTTACAAATGTAACTATTTATGCATGTAAAGAAATAGTTTGGAAGGTAAAGTAACCTTGTACATGTGCAAAGTAAGAAACTCCACTAAAATTAACAAAATTTGGACCGAGTAGCTACCAACATGGGCAATGAATGAATGCCACACACACACACACACATATATATATATATATTGTGTGCGTGTGTTTGGGATTGTATGTGGTATTTTATAGGATATGCACATTAATTATTTTAAATATTCACACCATTTGCAATAAAATGTATGATAAAACAAAAATCTAATCACATCGATCAAATCCTAAAACATAGTTTATTGATGTGGATTTGATACCACTATAGGAAAATATGGCAATAGAGATGGCAACGAAAAAAAAGTATTGTCGTATTCCCCTTGACCAGTGGATCGTGTCAACAAATATGGATTGGGAAGGAAGGTTGCAAAACATATACCTAGTCTTGGAGCAAGTCCACCGACTTATCCTTGCAACATCATGCTTCTTTTGCAAGCAACACACATATAGTTTTCGACGGTGTCCTCCTGGTGTATCACCATGGATGGTGGTTGATGACATCCTCCTAGTGGGTGGCAAGGGCCTCCACGCCTCTACATAGTCAATGCAGACCATCGGGAACTCATGTCGCTCTTTTGGAATTGATAGGAAAGAGTTGTCTCTTCGAACGTCAATGTGCTAGCGTTGACTTGCTCTATCTTGTCATTTATCCCTTGTTGTCTCTCCCTTTGACGGGTAAGACTTGCTTGGGCTCTCACGTTACCACAATTGTGAGAGGACAACAATTGTCAGAGCTTATTTTTGTGTCCTTAAAAGTCTTGATTGTCCCTCTATTTATAGGAGGGTCAAGCTTAGGGTTTCTAGATCATTTGGGAGTTGAAGAGATGGAATTTCATGAATTTTCGAAAAGTTGCAAATGTCAAACCAGACAATTTATTGTTGAATCAGTTCACATGTGAAATGATCGGTACAACATTTTCATCGATTGGTTCACATTGTTTCCTATTCGTAGAAATATTGGCATTAATATGACAATTAATGCACAACATGACATCAGCATCAATCCTTGATACATCTCATTGATTTCCCAACCGGTCGGTTCACAACCTAAACCAGTCATTTCATACTATAAAACCAGTCAGTTCACTTTTTAAACTAGTCATTTCAGATTTTTGTCAACCAATCTTGTATAAATTGAATACCTAAACACTTGAATAATTGAATTAAATCATGTTCATGGGTAAACTCCTATTCCATGTGTATCCTATGTGTGTGACCCTATGGGTCCCAAATTACATTGGTTGTGAATGCTCATAACTAACATATGACATCACAAGCAATGAGCGGTATCTAGAAACGCATCATTTCTTCCCAAGTAATTGGAAAGTATGAGAACAACTTCAACCTACAATCCTTGATTAGTGTTACTGTGATCATATAGTTCCTTTGTCTCTGATATCTCCAGATTGAACTCAAGACATGGAATCATCATCCTCTCAACATTCAATCCATGTTCCTTGAACTAAAACAGACTGTCTGAGATGCATGTGAGCTCACATATCATGCATATTTTCACATGAGTATGGTCATATGTTTCTAAGTCTCGCTTATCAAGTGTGCATGATATCAACTCTAGTAGGAGGGACAAATCCCATCTACATCACTCACAGTCAATCCCCATGTGTTACAATGTATCTGAGCATCACCTTTATGGAAACCCTTATTCAAGGTCATGTTGAATAACGTCGAAATACATCAAATGACATGTGATGGGTGTAATGACTTCAAGTCTAAGAACTACAATGACCACTATCACTATGAGAGATGATTCTGACTACCATACAATGGTTTCCATGCATCACTCTCAAGGTGGGTCTGCCTGATACATTATTTTCTAACAAGTACCTATGTGTTTGGTTTGATATCACATACTATGACTAATGAGATTTTGTCATCAACCAACACACACTCTAGCCTTATGTGTTATTGTTGTCTATTAGCTTCCACGTTAACAACTGATTAGGGACATAACAAGAATGTATGTACTCTTATCGTTTGTATGGTCTCACCGTTCAGGTGCTCAACCTGAAGACATACATCATCGAGTAACATCATTCTTTAAACATCTATTATGTTATACCATTATCTCATAATTGAACAAACATATAGACTAAGTTTGTCTTTATTACTAATCAAATCATTTACGAGATGTGTCATTACAATCGTCATATGATTGGCTCTCTGGGCATACATACCAACATGTTAAACATCGTCTTTCCATGAATGAGGTAGCGTGTTAACTATGAGTAATCACCCTTACCATGATTTATTTTCAAAGATTTCTGAAGTTTACTGAGGTTTTATTCATTATGAAAATTGCCTTGTTACTCTTATTTTGTCGAGTATAAAGATCTATGAGTATCGCTTACATATTCTAAGTGATATGAACCCAACAATGAATCACATCAGTGAGATTCAGGGAGATAATCACTCATGATATGTAAGAGAGTGACTTAAAACTAATATGATAACATGATAAGAGTCCATTGTTGGAACCATCACCATGGATCGTAATGTCAGGACCATCACCGTGGAACTCATTGTGGGAAGAACTCCATAAAGTCCATGTTTAGATAAAATATTGTTACACCAATGAGATATCATGATTATGAAATGAAACTATTAAATAAAAACAAAAGTTCATTACTTGTCAATATTTGAACTTTTACAATTATATATATTGTTAATATAGTATACACACTTTTAGTTTCACCCATTCACAATTAGTTTTATGCAAACTCACACTTTATCCATCGACATTTTAGGTTGGATTAATATCTAAAGTTTGAAGAAATGGACTACAAGAGGAATAATCCATAAATAGTAAATCTAGTGATATTTGTAGTATATAGTTTAGTTTCAAAACCTATAGTAGTTTCCCAATTCTGAAAATAATGCAACTCCTAGATGTTATCTTCTCTTTTCTTGTAAATATTCTTTTTCTTAAAAAAATAACTTTTTAAGTTGTTCATATAATATGGATCTTTGAAATATCAGATAATGACCCTTGCCTCTCTAGTCCACCTTTACTTATGATAGCATGAGGAGGGCATCACTTTAGGCTCTTATGAGATGAAGGCACTATTCACTTGATCTTTATCCTAACCAGCTTGTGTCTTCACTCTCTCAAAAAAATAATACCTATAATGGGCTCTTTAGGATGATCTTTAGAAAACCATGGGATATGATCCTTTTTCTCTTCATCTTGGAATCTTGCTTCTTATCCATTTTGAATCACTTAAATTTTCCTTAGGATAGTTGGTGATGGCTAGTTCTTTTAGTTTTAGAATCACCTTACCTAGAACACCATCACAATCAACATTATTGTCCGAAGTTTTGGTCCCAATAAGATTGAAATTGATAAATTCTTCTACTTTAGATAAATTTTTATTATAAGTACTAAAAGATATACTAGTTGAACTATAGCGAAGAAAATCTTCTTAATAAGATTTTTCATCAGATTTATTTAACGAGTCATTAGTACTCAATACAAAGTAAGGGCATCCAAAACATGTAAAATAGAAACAATTCTAACACAAATTATAGGGGTTTTCTTAAGAAGAGTATAAGTGATAATCTGGTTTTGCATAAAGAAAGCAGTATGCATGGCTTTGACTAAATTTTTTTGGAGTGTCATATTTCAAAAGAATGGGCCCTTACATCTCTTCCAAATATATTTTCTATATATATCACCCATGGGATTATAGGAAACATGTAAAGTGCATACGATTTTATTCATTGAGATAAAGTCTCGTACAAAAGCAATGAACCACAATGCTAACACATGACCAATAGGAACCCCGTGCAAACAATTAGTTGTCCCCTCCAACTAAAATGTCAAAATTCATCACAATTGAGCATGCAAGTTTTCCAGACTAAAAAGGATTAATCTGGTTACTTGATGGAACACGAAGGAGGGATTCATGATATAGTCATGTTTTCATCATTAAAAGGAGTAGAGAAAATTCAAAAAGGAAACAAGATAATAGATATAAGAGATAAGAGATAAGATAGGAATGAAGTAGGAAGATAGTTTCCTAACATTCTTCTTTGTCCTCTTTCCTCCTTCCTCAATTCTTGTTTTCCTTTTTTTGTTTTCTTAAAACATAATAGAAAACCAACAAATAAAGAAACAATGGACATGTGATGTGAAAACATAACTAAATGGTATAGAAATTAACTCAAATTGGAGAAAATGCCAATCCATTTTACCTGAGAAAGTGGCGGGAATAACATTTGTGGATAAGAAAGGAGTATCCGCCTTATTTTTTGGAAAACAAAAGAAAAATAAAGGATTTGAAAATAACAAGATATTAGTAATGAGTTTTTACAAAGGATGGTGCTACGAAACCTTGTGCCACATGATAAATATTAGCATTGCAAACTCTTTCTTAACTAAAAAGAGCTTGATTTAGTTTCGGTTAGAGAAAAAGGGAAAATATAGGTTTTTTTTATTTGCTAGGTGCCTAAGTATGATCATAAATCTTCTATCATTGTACACATGATTTGTATTAGATCCCATTATATTAGAATCACTTAGGGTCTAGTTCCATCTTAGATGATTGGAGGATTATGTAGCTTATTTGGAAGATACAATCAAAAGTGAAACCAAGTACACTTTAAATAAAATAATGAACAATGGTTTACAAATTGATGATAACATGATAAAAATCAGCTTTGTAAGTTTATCCAAAAGATCAAATGACTAGGAAAGAGGTACCCTTTTGGTGTTTAGAGGATTGATATTAGAAAATATCTTTTGTAAAATATGAAGGACAAGTAAAACAAAATTATTTATGAGAACTAGTCAGTGTTAGTTGAACTCAAACAAAATTGAGATGAAAGTGGTGTGCTATATCTTGTACCTTCACAACTAATTGGATAGTGATATTCTAATTTATACCTAAAATAAAAAGTAAACAAAACCCACTGGCTAGTAGACATGTCTTATTGTGCTATAATTAAGGATTGAATCTCAAAGCATAATATTTTTAAGACTGACCTGGATTTAACCTATACATGAGAAAGATAATTTAAAAGAAAACATCTTTTATGGTTGGTTAATTAGAGTTGATGAACAAAACAAAACAATCAAATAAATGTTTCTTAACAATATAATATAAGAAATGTTGCAAGGTATTTCATGGTCACTACATGTGTTTTATCTCTCATTGAATCATCACAAGCATGAAAAACCTAACAATTGAGGTGGTGTATAATCCAACCCTTTTTAAATGAGGAACATACATGAACCAATATCTCTCTAGAATCATCATATTGTTATCTTGAAATCTGTAGCACTGGGGCCCACTGCCCAAGGCTCTAGTAGAGTTTTAGGAATGACGATTGGCCCCACAGACCACCACTGGCCTTAACTGCACATTTTGTCCTCACTCACGCGCAAGTTAGGATAAACTTCCTGACTGGTCACTCATCCTAGTACTACTCTGTGTTGAGCACGCTTAACCATAGACTTCCTTAGAGATGGGTTCCCTAAAAAGGAGGTGCACCTTGGTGATATGGGTAGTTCAATCATTCCTTTAAAGTCCATTTTATTTAAGTATTGAATCTAAAAGCACAATATTTTTAACACTAATATTGATTTAACCTATACATGAGAAAGATAATTTAAAAGAAAACATCTTTTATGGTTGGTTTATTAGAGCCAATGAAGAATATAAAAATAATCAAATAAATGTTTCTTAGAAATGTAATATAAGAAATGTTGCAAGGGATTTTATGGTCACTACATGTGCTTGATCTCTCATTGAATCATCACAAGCATGAAAAAACTAACAATTGAGGTGGTGTATAATGCAGCTGTCTTGAAATGAGGAACATACATGAACTGATATCTCTCTAGAATCATCATATTGTTATCTTGAAATATGTAGCATTTGGACCCACTACCCAAGGCTCTAGTAGAGTTTCAGGAATGACGACTGGCCCCACATACCACCACTAGCCTGAACTGCACGTTTTGTCCCCACTCACACACAAGACAGGATTGTTGACCTAGAGGTTATACATTATCCATATTTTGATAATGACTTAGCCATTCCATTCATATGTATCTAATATGTGTATTCAAGATTGATTTCAGGGGTTAGGTACATAAAAAGGATCAAATTTCTCAAGCCCTAATTTTGCTACAGTTCAAGTCAAAAGCTATACAAGTGTGTAATTTGGGAAATCCATGTAAATGACCCTAGAATATTTTTGTAATCACTTTTATTGATGATATGGCTTGTAACTAAGATGAGAAAATTGATTGGGACACTTAGCATCAAGTTTTAATCACTTTTGATGCACTTTAGAAAATTGATCACATGAAGTCAATCAGTCGAGTTACAATCTTGACCGATCTACTAGGATCAATTCTCTAAAGAGTGTGTCGGTCGAGTTGTGCATTCACAGAACTCAGTCGATGGGGTTACTGACCAAACACAACTTTTATTGGTTGGTCGAGTTTCCTCAGGACAAAAAATCGACCGATGGTTTGAAATTTGGGTTTGTATTTTACCCAATCGATCGAGTTACCTTTATTGAAACTCGATCAAATGCAACTGTACAAAAATTGCAGAAAAAGTGATTGTGACCATTGGTGACTTATTTGGGTGAAAATAGATCCGTTTCTTTGAGAAACAATGGCTATTTTTCGACCCTAAGTGTTCCCCAACTCAAAGGGGCACCCCCGACTATAAATAGGACCACTTGGAGTTCATTCCAAGGTTGCTCATTCCATATATGATTGGTTCTTGCTTAGTTGAGAGTGTTGCACACCTTTGAGCCCCTTTCTATCTATACCTTCAAGTCAAATCTATGAGTATGAGTGAGTTAGTATCTGTTGTAAGAGAGCTACCTCTTGTATCCATGTAAAGCTTTCCACCTCCATCTTCCTACCCCCTTTCCTTATTGAAGAAAAGGTTTGAAGATCTTCTCCGAGTGAAGGAGAAGGAGTTGTTGTTCTTCACGGCTGAAGAAAGCATGGTGTTCCAGATCTCCAAGTGAAGGAGATAGGCAAGGCAGATGTTCAATAAGGATAGGTAATTCCTTTAAGGCCAAAGACTTGAAGAAGGAGTGGGTAAGTCCTTGTTGATGGTTGAAGACTCCATGATTCAAGTGGGTAAGTTCCTTCAGTAGGTTGAAGATCCTTGCTTGAGGTATTAAGTCCTTGGATGAATGTGGTTGTTGTCTTGTAATCTTATGAATGAATATAAGAGCATCAAGATTACAAAGTCCTAGAACCTAACCACTTCTAGGTAGTGGACTGACTCACTTCTAGTTTGAAGTGTGGAACCACTCTAAACCACTTTGTCTAAGTGCATGTTCTTCCTTGTCTCTCACCCTTGCTATGAATGTTAGTTAGGACTTCAAATTGGTTGTATGTTTAAGTTTCTGCACTTAACATAACTTGGTGATCTAATTCATTTAGTGATATTTTTGAAGCTCTATTCACCACCCCCCCATCTAGAGCCCTTGATCCAACAAGTGGTATTAGAGTAGGTCTTCTCCAAGCTACTTCTACAAGTAGGAGAAGATGGTCAATTTAGCACTTAGATCTCTCAACTTGGAGGGAAGCTTCTCCATGCGACTTCCGGTCTTTGACAACACTAAATTCCTATATTGGAAGAGAAGAATGAAGTTCTATCTCTAAGGAGTAAGCTATGAGATGTGGAAGGTGGTGCATCTAAAGTATGAAGATACAAAGGGGGAAATCTCCACATGGTCGGAAGCACAAATGAAACAAGCTCAGCTCAATGCCAAAGCCGTGAGCATCATCTATTCATCCCTCACCCCATCCGAGTTCAACCGGATCTCCTCTTGGGACACCACACATGAAATTTGGAACAAGATATGTGTCACCTATGAAGGAACAGAGCAAGTGAAGGAAGCCAAGATCTAAATGCTTGGTGGTCTACTTGAGAACTTCAAGATGGATAAGAATGAAAGAGTGGTGGACATGTACATAAGGATTAATGTGATCATCAATGGATTGGAAACCCTTGGTAGTGTGATGGACAAAGGCACAATCAACTCCAAGATCTTGAGATCTCTTCCAAAGAGATGGGAGCCCAAGGTGACATCCATTGAAGAAGTGTACAAGCTTAGTGAATTGTCAACCGAGGAGCTGGTTGGCAACCTTCAAGCTCATGAGCCAAGGTTTTATAAGCAAGAAGAAGAAGAAAACAGAGAATAGAAGGAGTCCAAGAAGATCAAGGACACAAGCTCAAATTGAAGAAATGGTTCGGAAGCAACAACTTGCACTCAAGTCCTCTACTCCTTCCTCAAGTGAAGATGAAGGCCCAAATGAGCATGAAGCTAACTACTCAAAGGGAAAATACTTCAAGGGGAAGCCTTCTTCATCAACTCCTAGATGCTATGAATGTGGCCAAAAAGGCCATTACAAGAGTGACTGCCCCAAGGCCAAGAAAAGCCACCACAAGAGCAGCCACAAGAAGGACAAGGAGTACAAGAAAGAAGGCAAATGCAAGAGAAAGGAGAAGAAAGAAGAAGCAAAGGTGCATCTCATGCAACTTTGGAGGAGTCTTCCTCAAGTTCTTCTAGCTCTGAAGATGGAGAATGCTACCTTGCTCTCATGGCCTCTACAAGTGATGATGTAGGTGAGGTAAGTGAGGTAAGTGAAGTCAATTTGCATGAGTTGTCTAAGGAAACTCTTATTTATATGCTTAATGCTTGTCGGTCATATTTTACTAAATGCAAATCTAAAAAGAAAAGGTTAGAAAAGATAATAGATGATCTTTATGCTAAGATTGAGATTCTTGATCAAAATGAAAAGATGCATCTTGATAGTATTGATACCTTGCAAGGGCAATTTCTTGATCTTGAGCTCTAATATAATGGAGTTGAAGTTGAGAATGGTGTCTACCTTAAGACCATTGCTAATCTTAAGGAAGAAAACCAAAAATACCAAGATGAGATAGATGTTCTTAAAACTGAAAATGTAGAACTTAATCTCATTAATGAAGCTAGGAAGAAATAAACTCATGCTTATCAAAAATAAATTCTTTTGCTTAAATCTAAAAATGCTAAGTTGCTTGCTCAAGTTAATGATCTATCTTCTAGACCTATTTTGCAAAGTAATGAGGTAGCTAGCGTTGCTTTAGAATGTGATTCTCTTCATACTAAAGCCCTCTATTTAGAGGCCAACCTATTGCATGCTAGAGATGATCTTGCTAGTTTATCTTCTACTGTCATTAACCTTAGTGATGATAATGCTAAGTTAAGAGCTTATTTACAAAAGTTTCTTACGAGAAAGAAATCCCTTAATGTTGTCCTAGAACACTCTACCAAACAGATTGGTACTAGTGGTTTAAGATATGATGAGACTGTTCCCAAGGGTAAGAACAAGAACAAGAGTAAGGGTAAGAATAAGAGTGTGGAACCTCCTATCTTCCTTGGAGAGACTTCCGGATCTAAGAACCCAATGGTACGTGTTCATTGTAAATGTGATGACCATTACTCTACTTATTGTCCTTACAAGCCAAAGGGGACCAACCCAAAGATGAAATGGGTCCCCAAGATGACCCCGGATCCCAAAGTTTGAGTTGGGTACTAACATCTTTCTTTCATGTAGGTCAAAAGAAAGTGGACTGTTGATAGTGTCTGTTCAAAGCATATGACAGGTGAAATCAGCCATTTCAACAAATTCATGAAAAAGAAAGGAGGATCAGTGACCTTCGGGGACAACAAAAAGGGTAAGGTAATAGGTGAGGGTGATGTAGGCAACGAGCTAAGTATAAAAAATGTGTTGCTTGTTGATGGCCTACATCACAATTTGATAAGTGTAAGCCAACTTTGTGATAATGGCTATCTTGTTCTATTTACTTCTTTAGAATGTTTGCTTCTAGATTCTAAATTTCCTCACTTACAATGTCATATATAAGGGAACTAGAAATGGTAATCTTTATGTTATTATGCTTGATTATCTAAAGCCCGTACTTGACATATGTTTGGTTGTGGATAAAAATGATATTTCTCTTTGACATCGCCAGTTGAGTCATGTGAATATGCATCAAATGAAGAAATTGAGCAAAAAGGAATTGGTTCGGGGACTTCCCAAATTGGATTTTGAAAAGGATGAGAAATGCCAACCTTGCATACAAGGCAAGCAAACCAAGTCCTCCTTCAAATCCAAAGGAGTCCTTAGTACCAAAAGAGCTCTTGAGCTTCTTCATATTGATCTATTTGGACCTATGAGAACTCAAACGCTTTGTGGTTCCAAGTATTGTCTTGTGATTGTCAATGATTTCTCTTACTATACTTGGACCTTTTTTCTCATTTCTAAAAGTGATACTCTACATGTTTTCTAGAGCTTTTGTAAATGAGTTGAAAACTAAGCTTCTTTCCAGATTATTTCTATCTGTAGTGACCATGGGGGAGACTTTGAAAATGATCTTTTTGAGCATTTTTATGAAAAATCTGGTTACTCGCACAATTTCTCTTCTCCTCGTACACCTCAACAAAATGTGGTAGTAGAGAGAAAGAATAGGTCGCTACAGGAGATGGCTAGGACCATGCTTCTAGAATATGACATTCCTAAGAAGTTTTGGGCTGAAGTCGTTAGCACCTCTTGCTTTATGCAAAACCGAGTTTTTACGCATCCTTCTTTGAAGACAACCCCCTATGACTTATGGCGTGGTAGAAAGCCATCCATTGATTTCTTTCACATTTTCGAATGTCCTTGTTTTGTTTTAAACACAAAGGATTCTTTCGACAAGTTTGATCTGAAATCATATAAGGCTTTCTTCCTAGGCTATAGCACTATAAGCATGGCTTATAGAGTTTTCAATATTGAACTATCTAAAATTGAAGAATCTATTAATGTTAAGTTTATTGAATCTAACCATGCTATTAGAAAGAATGTTGTTGATAATGATATTGCAGATGACTTAATTCCTATCTTAAAAGACCTCAACATTGACAATAAAGGTAAGCAGGTGGTTGAAGCAGATGATGAAGAGAACAAGGATCCCACTCCTCACTTTGCAAAGAATCATCCCAAAGAGCTAATCATTGGCAACCCATTCAAGAGAGTGATGACATGAGCTGCCTACAACAAACAACAAGTAGACAGTGCCTTCATCTCACAGCTGGAGCCAAAGAACATCAAGGAAGCTCTTGGAGATGACGAGTGGATCCTAGCCATGTAGGAGGAACTAGAGCAATTCGAGAAGAATCGTGTGTGGACTCTAGTGCCAAGATCAAGTGACAGAAAATTCATTGGCACCAAGTGGGTCTACCATAACAAGCTTGATGAAAATGGCAAGGTGGTAAGGAATAAAGCATGGTTAGTGGCACAAGGCTACAATCAGTAGGAAGGTATTGATTTTGATGAAACGTATGCTCCTGTTTCTAGACTTGAATCTATTAGAATGCTTCTTGCCTTTGCTAGTTATAAAAATTTCTTACTATATCAAATGGATGTTAAAAGTGCATTTTTGAATGGTACAATCGAGGATGAAGTATTTTTTGCTCAACCTCCGGGCTTTGAAAATGACAAGCTACCTAACGTTGTTTATTTTCTACAAAAAGCTCTCTATGGACTGAAACAAGCACCTCGAGCTTGGTATGAGAAATTAAAAAACTTTTTGTTAGACAATGGCTATGTCATGGGCAAAGTTGATTCTACCCTATTTCTAAAACACACTTCTAGAAACTTTCTTATCATTCAAATTTAGGTTGATGATATCATATTTGGAGGAACTAATCTTGATATTTGCAAGGAGTTTAGTTCTCTTATGTAGAGTGAGTTCGAGATGAGTATGATGGGTGCGCTTACTTTCTTCCTCGGCTTCCAAATCAAGCAAACCAAAGATGGAAACTTCATCAACCAAGGAAAATACACCAGTGAACTACTCAAACGCTTTGGAATGGAGAACATGAATCCGATGGACACACCCCATGTCCAACACCGCCAAACTTGATAGAGACGAAGAAGGTGAGAAGGTAGATGAGAAGCTCTATAGAGGTATGATTGGAAGTTTACTTTATTTAACTGCCTCTAGACCTAACATCATGTTTAGTGTTGTCTTGTGTGCTTGCTTTCAATCAAGTCCTAGGAAATCACATCTTATTGTTGTTAAGAGGATTTTGAGGTACTTAGTCAAAACCCAAAACTTTAGACTATGGTACCCTAAGTCAAGGGACTTTACTCTCATAGCATATAGTGATGCTAATTATGCAAGTTGTTTGGTTGATAGAAAGTGCACAAGTGGCACTTCCTTCCTTCTAGGACCATGCTTGGTGTCTTGGTTTTCCAAGAAATAGAGCACTGTGGCATTATCAACTACCGAGGCTGAGTACATTGCAGCTGGGAGTTGTTGTGCCTAGGTCCTATGGATGAAGCAAATGCTCCAAGACTTTAACATACATTTTGATGTTTCTCCTATCTATTGTGATAATACTAGTGCAATCAATTTTTCATATAATCCTATATTGCATAGTAGAGCTAAACATATGAGGTTTGTCATCATTTTCTTCATGATCACATTGCCAAAAAGGATATTTATATCACGCATGTGGACACGGAAAATCAATTGGCAGACATTTTCACTAAACCTCTAGCTAGAGAGCAATTTAATTTTATTAGATTGAAACTTCTCATAATTGCTTTAGATGATATTGACATGTTATTTATCTAGTTGTTATTATCATATATGTCTTGCTCATGCTTCACTCACCTTGCTTGCCTAAAATTGCTAAAATTGCAAATTTTGCTTGTTAACATTCTCAATTTCACTTGCTTTTGTGCATTTCTTGAAATTCGGGTTTTTATCGCTAAACAGTGCCCAATGATGAGTGATATGTGCCTAAGTATGTTCAATATACATAATAGACTTGAAAAATGAATGTAATTAGCATTCATATGGCTAGAAATTAAGTTTGATGGTTTTAGGTCAGGTTGACCATCGGTCGAGTTTCCCCCAGGACAAACTCGACCGATCCGTGGCCGAGAGCTGTTCTAAAATAGAGACCAATCGGTCGAGTTTCTGACTCTCAAAACTCGATCGATCAGCGGGCTGAAGCCAACTTAAATTGGGTTCAGTTGACTATTCTCCCTCTCAACTAGATAATAGCCGATTGATTCCCCTTCTTCTATCCCTAAGCTCTCTACCCAAACCCTTACCTTCCCTATCCTAGCCCTTTCTCGACCTAGATAGCGGCCCTAGACCTCCCCTTTTGCTCTTTGGTGGTGTTTGGACATTTTTGACTGCTTTCTTTATGTGTTTGATCTCCTCTTCTCCTTCTCGCCACCATGGCTTCCCATAGGAGAAAGAGAACCGCCCCTAGCAATGCTCCATCATCTTCTTCGTCTTCCCGCTAGATTCCTTTTGATGACACCTTGTTTGTCTCAGTAGAAGTTGTAAATAGGTACAAGGACCTTCTTACTAGGAGTCATTTCCCTTTTAGAGCTTTATTTGAGCCTATCCCTAGGCGTCAAGTGGTTATAGATCAAGTAGCTAAGTTGTTAGCCATCCATCACCTCTCTACCCTGGCTATCGAACATGACTGCTTTCATAATTCTATGACAAGCACAAAAGTAGTTCACAAATTCTATGCTAACTTGAGTTGGAATTACGACACCCTTGTACCCCCACTGAATACTCAAGTGATCCTGACTTCCATGATCTCCAGGAAGCATTTTCAAATCTTGAGGATATCTTAAATGTCTTCTTTTCCAGAGATAATGAAAATGACACTTGGCGTAAGGATTACGACGAGTATTTCGATCTCTTGGATCCTGAGGATTTCTATAAGCATAATGAGATCACTCTTCCTGACATCTATCGCTATCTCAAGAAACCTGATGTTCCATACAAGAAGAAGAGCACCCTACCCTCCTCCTCCCTCGATCTCAGGAAGTGTATCTTAGCCCTAGTGATCAACTACAACATCCATCCCAAGAAAAATCAAATGGATATTACAGAGAATATTATAGTTATAATGTATTGCATCCTTGAGAATATCAGAGTCAAATGGTCAAGATACATTCTACACCATACGACCTGTTTTGATTCTAGTAAGAACACTCGAGGCACCCATCCACCCTATCCAGCCCTGATTTGTGGTTTGTTTCAGTTTGCTACTGAGAAATCACTCTTTTCTGACTATCATTACAAGCTATCCAGGAAGGGTGTATGTATCAGTGAAACCACAATTTAGAAGTTTGTGTCTATCTTTGCCTCCTCTACACTGGTGCTTCACCCTTAGCCTCTGCCTCTACAGCCCCTGCCTCCTCTACCCGGGCTCCACCTCCTCAACCACCTCGACCTTGTCATGCTTTATTTTGTGTATCAAATGAAACCCTTATGGGATACATGATGCACCAACAAGTATACAACCAACATGTTCAGGAGCACCTGCATCAGGATCTATGTTCAATAATGTCAAACATGAACATATCCTATACACACCCCTACCCCACCTACTAGCCTTTCCCTGATAGTGATTATGCTTCTTATGCATATCATCATTACTACCCTACCCCCAAGCATTCCGCTGCTGCTTCTCCTCCACCCTTTGTTGTTGGTGCTCCTGCTCCCTCCTACCTATTGTTGCATGTTGGCCCCTTCCCCACCCTACTTGCCAGTCTTGGCGATTCTGCTCCATCCTTTCCTCAGGACAATGAGCTCTATGCTCTTGGTATGACTTGGGATGAGCAGAATGCTCATTGGCCCGGTCATGATTTTGGTCCTCATGCAGACGAGGAGATGCCTAACCATGCTGATGTTGAGGCTGTTGCTGACGATGACGATGGCGATGGTGAGGATGCTTCTGATGATGGTGATGGCTCTGGCGGTGTTTCTGGTGATGAAGCCCCTACTGGTGCATCTTCACATGGAGACGAGGACTACGAGACTGGAGCTGATGATGATGATGATGATGTTGTCAACATAGATAGTCTAGATGTCTAGATTGTTTCTTAGTCTTTAGTCTAGTTTTCTGATCATATATATCTTTCTAGGCTATTTTGTACTAGAAACATCTGGGCGCATTATATGAGATGTACTATTTTTATCTTTAGTTTTTCATCGCTTCTTGCTTGTAGCTGTTGTTATCAGAACATGCCTCTGAGTTGTAATTTATATGATGTGCACTCTTGCTCTTTGATCATGTTATATCTTATGAGTTGGTGCATGTTTCACCACATTTTGATTATGACTGAGATTGTGTATTTCTTTCGTCTCTGGTTGATATATGATATGAGATTGCATGTCTGATTATCTGCTTGATTGTGTTTGGAGAAGACCTGATTATATGCTTTTCTACCCCCCTTACTTTTTGAAAATGTCAAAAGGGGGAGAGAATATCAATGTCTTGAAACTCAATCATATTACTATTCTTTGTCATACTACTGTTTATTGCTTATGAGATTGTTTTCTTGTTCATTTAATGTTCTATCATGTGACTTGCAAAGGACCATATAGTACATGTGTGCTATAATTGATTTGTGTAGATAGACTAACTATGCAGGTTAAAGTAAGCATAGATTGAGGGGGAGCAATTCACATTGTTCACCATCTTGAATCCCCCTAATTCACAAGGCAAAGGTATAATTTCCATATCCTTTTTCAATATGTTTGAGGAATGGTTTGTCATTGTCAAAAAGGGGGAGAATGTTGACCTAGAGGTTATACATTGTCCATATTTTGATAATGACTTAACCATTCCATTCATATGTATCTAATATGTGTATTCAAGATTGATTTCACGTGTTAGGTACATAAAAAGGATCAAATTGCTCAAGCCCTAATTTTGCTACAGTACAAGTCAAAAGCTATACAATTGTGTAATTTGGGAAATCCATGTAAATGATCCTAGAAGATTTTTGTAAGCACTTGTATTGATGATATGGCTTGTAACTAAGATGAGAAAATTGATTGGGACACTTAGCACCAAGTTTTAATCACTTTTGATGCACTTTAGAAAATTGATCACAAGCAGTCAATCGGTCGAGTTACAATCTCGACCGATCCACTAGGATCAATTCTTTGAAGAGTGCATCAATCGAGTTGTGCATTCACAGAACTCAACCGATGGGGTTACTAACCAAACACAACTTTCATTGGTCGGTCGAGTTTCCTCAGGACAAACTCGACCGATGGTTTGAAATTTGGGTCTGTCTTTTACCCAATTGGTCGAGTTACCTTTATTGAAACTCGATCGAATGCACTGTACAAAATTTTTTAGAAAAAGTAATTGTGACTATTGGTGACTTATTTGGGTGAAAATAGATTCGTTGCTTTGAGAAAAAATGGCTATTTTTCGACCCTAAGTGTTACCCAACTCAAAGGGGCACCCCCAACTATAAATAGGACCACTTGGAGTTCGTTCTAAGGTTGCTCATTCCATATATGCTTGGTTCTTGCTTAGTTGCACTACTACAGAAGCAGCATTCAATGTCGCTTTTTTGGGCGTCGGTTATTTAGGAAAACCCACGCCTATACTATTCAACGTTAGTTATTTAAGAAAACCGACGTCTATATTCGAAGACCATCCAGACACGGGTACCGCTTTGTATTCAATGTCGGCTGGGTATAACAAATCGACGCCTAAAATCACCCGCGAAATCCAATTTTCGAGTGAAAAAAATTTGGCCCCAAAGTGTCACATACAGTGTCGGTTGTTTAACTAATAAACGACGCCTATATAAGATGAAAATTTGCGCGAAAAGTTCCACTTTCGGTGTCGGTTATCCTTTGATAACCGACGTTGATAATGGTTCCCGCCAAATAATTTAGGGCAAAGACTGTCTAATTGAATGTCGGTCTTTTAATATCAACCGACGCTGAAGAGTAAAAGGTGTCGGTGTTGTAGATAACTGACGTTGTTTACAAACTTAATAGACATGTATCACCCGATCGTCTTCCCCTTTCTTCTGTTTCATTGCGATAATTTTCTCCTGTGTTGCTGTTCACCGCCGCTCACCTAAAATCGCCCGACGACCCCCGCTATTACTCGTCATCGATGCTGCTGGTGTGCCTTTGCTCGCTGCCGCCGTCGTTGCTGCTGGTTCTCCTGCTACCGCCGCTCGCCGCCACTGTTGCTCTGCTCCTCCTGGTGCCACTGCTGCTCGCCGCTCTGCTATGCTCTTCGCCTACTCGCCGCCGCTCTTCTCCACGCTAGCTCCAGGTAGCCCTAGCCTCTTTGCTTCCTTCTCCCTAGCTCCTTACCAACAGCAAGAATGGCCATGGTTGTGTTGGCCTACCACGGCCGTGTTGGACAGCATGGCCATGGTGTCCAACACGGATGTGGTAGGCCAATACAACCACGGTCGTGCTTGTTGTTTGTAAGGATATGAACAAATTTTTATGTAAAGCTTTATGTAAATCCTAGGATACGAATAAATCTTTTGCTTGCATATATTTGTGCTTCTAATCCTAATGTTTGACCTAATTCAGTAAATTTTAATGCAAGTTGAAATAAGATTTAAACTTGTCCATTCTAGCATCCTAATTTGATTTGATTAAACCTAACATTGATGAAACCCTAACATCAATTGTGATGAAACCCTAACATGTACATATCTATTATTGTGTTTGTTGGCCTAGAAACCATCCAAGATTTACTCATTAGGAGTAAATATTGGATAGTCCCCAGATTGGGACTGTTCTTGAACACCTAATCTCACTTAGGATGTAAGTGTATAATGTGTATTAGGTTTTCGAAAAAATTTCAGTAGCATTTCCCCATTTGTTCTCTAAGTACATATGTACTTAGAGAACAGCGGGGAAATGCTGCCAAAATTTTCTTGAAAACCCAATACACACTATACACTTACTAGTGAGATTAGGTGTTCAAGGATGGGATAGGTGGTACACATTTATTATATATAAGAATGACATCACATGTATTTGTTGGCCTAGAAACCCATCCAAGATTTACTCATTAGGAGTAAATCTTGGATAGTCCCCGGTTTGGGACAGTTCTTGAACACCTAATCTCACTTAGGATGTAAGTGTATAAAGTGTATTGGGTTTTCGAGAAAATTTCAGCAGCATTTCCCCATTTGTTCTCTAAGTACATGTGTACTTAGAGAACAGCGGGGAAATGCTGCCGAAATTTTCTTGAAAACCCAATACACATTATACACTTACTAGTGAGATTAGGTGTTCAAGAATGGGATAGGTGGTACACATTTATTATATATAAGAATGACATCACACGTATTTGTTAACCGTAGACCCTAATCTTGTCCTAATATATACTTGTTTTCTCTTTGATCATAGAATGGATAGATCATGGATGTCCAATCACAATCGCTGCACCCCAGAGTTTATATATGGTCTTGATCAGTTTATTAGATTTGCCGAGGAACATAGGAAAGAACCTGGAGATAGGTTCTACTGTCCATGTAGGCATTGTGGTAACAACTTGAAAGTCAGCACTGGTGACGAAATCAAAAGTCATGTCATGTGCAATGGGATTGTACAAGGCTATACATAATGGCACTGGCATGGAGAGATTTCAAACTCAAAAATAGTGGATGTCGATAGCAGTGCTTGGGTGGAAGAAGAAATTGCCTCCGATGACGTAGATGTGAACGAACCAGTTCCAGTAGACATCATTGATGCGATGTTGGATAGTTGTAGGGTAGAGTACACTGATCCACCTCCTATCTTTAGAAACATTGTGCATGATGTTGAGATACCATTATACACAGGTTGTGCTAAGTTTACGAAGCTTAGCGTTGTGTTGAGATTGTATAAGTTGAAAGCTAACAATAGATGGAGCAACAAAAGCTTCACTTCATTGTTGACTTTGTTGAAAGAAATGCTTCCTGAAGGAAATGAGCTGCCAATCTCAACATACCAGGTAAAGAAATTATTGTGCCCAATGGGAATGGAGGCCAAGAAGATACACGCATGCCTGAATGATTGTGTATTATTTCAAAAGGACTATGTGGATTTGAAATATTGTCCAAAATGTGGTGCGTCATGGTATAAATTGATGACTTCGGGGGAGTCCAAAACTGGTTCTCCTGCCAAGGTGATGTGGTATCTACCTATAATATCATGGTTTCAATGCTTGTTTGCAAATCCGAAAGATGCAAAGAATTTGAGGTGGCATGCAGATGTTAAGAAAAATAATGATGGGATCCTACGACATGCGTCTGATTCCCCACAGTGGAAGAAGATTGATCTATTGTACCCTGAATTTGGTGAAGAAGTCAGGAATCTAAGACTTGGGCTTTGTACATATGGGATGAATCCGTACGGGACATTGAGCAGCCAACATAGCACTTGGCCAGTCAGGCTTGTTATATACAATCTTCCTCCCTGGTTGTGTATGAAAAATAAGTATGTTATGTTGTCGTTGTTGATATCAGACCCTAAACAACCCGGAAATGATATCGATGTTTATCTGGAACCTCTGATTGATGACTTAAAGAAACTTTGGGCTGAAGGTGTGATGACCTATGATGCTTCAGTAAGAGAGACATTTCGTTTGCATGCTATGTTGTTTTGCACTATTAATGACTTTCCAGCATATGGGAATTTGTCTGGATATAGTGTCAAAGGAGCTAAAGTGTGTCCTATATGTGAATAAAACCTTGGTTCAATAAGACTAAAACATGGCGGCAAGACTGTATATCTTGGTCATCGAAGGTTTCTTTCAAAATTCCATCTGTATCATAGGAAGCACAAAGCATTCAATGGATGGAATGATGAACAGAGTGCACCTAAACCTATACCAGGGGATGTTGTTTATGAAAGAGTAAAAGACATTGTTAATGAATTTGGTAAGAAATCACAATATAGTATGGCCACACGGAGTGACAATTCTTCATTCAAGAAGAAGTCAATATTTTGGGATCTTCCTTATTGGAGTTCTTTGACAGTCAGGCATTGTATCGATGTAATGCACGTTGAGAAAAATGTATGTGATAGTGTCATTGGTACTCTGTTAAATATACCAGGTAAGACTAAAGATGGGATAAAATCTAGATTGGACCTATGTGAAATGGGAATAAGGTCAGAATTAACAGAATTACGTGAAATGGGTAATAAAAGAACATACTTACCTCCCGCTTGTTACACATTGTCTAGAAAGGAGAAGAAAGCTTTTTGTGAATGCTTGGCAAATGTTAAGGTGGCACAGGGTTACTCATCCAACATCCGTAGATTGGTATCAATGAAAGATCTGAAGTTGATAGGTCTTAAATCTCATGATTGTCACACTCTAATGCAACAAATATTGCCCGTGGAAATTCGATCTATATTGCCGAAGCATGTAAGGTTTGCAATCACCAGACTTTGTTTCTTTTTCATCAGTCTATGCAGCAAAGTTATTGACCCTGATACTCTCGATAATTTGCAAAGAGAAGTGGTTGTTACCCTATGTCAGCTTGAGATGTATTTCCCTCCTTCATTCTTTGATATCATGGTACATCTTGTTGTCCACTTGACTAGGGAAGTGAAAATGTTGGGACCAGTTTTCTTGCATTGAATGTATCCCTTTGAACGATACATGAGCATTTTTAAAGGTGATGTTTGAAACCATTATCGACCAGAAGGGAGTATTATTGAAGGTTATGTGGCGAGAGAGGTTATGGATTTTTGCAATGACTTTCTGAGTGGTAATAACACTCATGTTAATGAAAAGAATATTGAGGAGGGCAAAGGAATTTTGGCATCACGGGTGAAAGTAATCAGTCGTGAGCAGTTGGAACAAGCTCACTTGTATATTTTACACAACATGGACAAAGTGAGTGTTTATATCAAGGAACATACCAATTTCATCAAGAGACAACATTCTCGAGCAAGTTCAATGTGGCTTGATAGAGAGCATAACAAGACTTTTACTAAGTGGTTTGAAGATAAAGTCTTACATCAACTATCTCAAACACCAAATGATATTATGGAAACTATCAAATGCCTCACCTTTAAACCAAAACCGAATGTTATGGCTTATGAAGGGTTTGACATTAATGGGTTCACATATTACACAAAGCACCAAGATGATAAGAGTGTCGTCCAAAATAGTGGGGTCACTCCAAGCGTCGACTATGTATTTTGCAAGTGCAAAGGATAAGAGTCCACGTGAAGCTAAAATGTCATATTACGGTGTCATTGAAGACATATGGGAGTTTGACTACATAGATTTCAGAATTCTGCTCTTTAAATGTAATTGGGTTGATAACACCAAAGGAGTTATAGTGGATGAATTGGGTTTCACTTTAGTGAACTTTGAAAAGATTGGCAAGAAGGGTGAACCATTTATATTGGCATCACAGGCGAAACAAGTATTCTATATCGATGATCCTGCAAATGATAAATGGTCGGTTGTTCTTCATGGTAAAAGATAGTTTATTGAAGATCCTATAGATGAAGAAGAGTACTATGATAAGTATGATGACTCCAGTCCATTCTCAGTTGGGTTGCCAACTCCACAAAATATTGAAGCTAATGATGACTTATATGTGCGCGGAGATCATAATGAAGGATTGTTAATTGATAAAAGATCACAATTTTAGAGGCATGCATGTTTATATTTTTTATTGAAACTAAACATTTTCTTTTTTAATATCAATATCATTTTCAGATTTGATGTTTCATTATCTTCTAGTTAATACAAATGCTAAATGTTTGCCTTTTTAATGTCATTTTCAGATGGCTGACCATGACGAGCATGATGTCCATGATGAGCATGAAGTCCATGATGAGCATGTTGTCCATGATGAGCATGGTGAGGATACCAGTGTAAGTTCTAAAAACATATCTTGTATTTCTATAAAATTCATTATCTTCTAGTTATGTCATATATCCTATATTTCTATATTGGGCTAATTCAGTGTGTTTATTTTTGTCAAATTTTAGGTTGATGTACCCACTAAAGCACTGGAGGAACTTGATGTGCATCACCAAAAACTTAATAAGAAAAGGGGCATCACTCTATTGAAGAAGTTAATAGCGCTAAGTGGCAGTAGATCCAGATTTGCTGTGGAGTTTGATAATGGAGGAAATGCAATTGGAGTGAACCGCAATAATTTTGTAAACTATATTGGGGTTGTCACTCGAAGCCATTGTGGTGTTAAGTATGATAATTGGAATAAAGTTCCTCAGGCGAAGAAAGACATGATATGGAAGGATTTATGCATGAGTTATTATTATTTGCAATTCTATTTTGTAGATTACAAATTCTATTATTTGCAATTCTATTTTTGGATACTAGTTAATAGAAATTCTATTTTACAGAATCTGTTTGCATTGGATGAGAAGTTGCATCGTAAAAGTGTGATGCAACGCGCTGGAAAGATGCTAAGGAACTATAGGACAAATCTCAACAGAGAATACATAAAAAATGGTGATAAGAAGAAGAAGTCAACACTTGAATAGTGGAACTTCTTGGACAAAGAAGATTGGGACACGTTTGTTGCTTCAAGAAAATCTGAAGAATTCAAGGTATTAAGTGAGGTGCAAAAAGCAAGGCATGCACTGAATGTGCATGAGCACACAATGGGTCCAAAGGGCTATGCAAGCGTTCGCCAAAGACTACAGGAGGAGTCTACTGCTACTCAGGAGTCCTCTACTACATCTGCCACACCCATACCTCACCATGATGTCTGGATAGCTGGGAGGCAAAACAAGAAGGGTGAAATAAAGAAGCCTGTAACTACTGAGGCGGCTGTGAAAATGGTAAAATACAACTCTTAGAGCAATCGTTTGAATATTGATTATTTGTGGTGTTAACTTACCCATTTCTGTTGATGGTGATTAGCGGGAGCTGCATGAGCAGAGGAAACAAGGCACGTTCATCCCTCAGGGCACAAGGGATGAATTGAAAATTGCTCTGGGTAACCCAGAGCATCCTAGACGTGTTAGGGGTGTAGGCACTGGTGTGGGCATCAAAGCATTCTTTGGGCCATCCCAGCGCAAACCCAGAGCGGGACTTTCACAAGAAGAGGTAACTTATTCTTTTTTTAGAATGTTACTACAAAAGGGAATTCAATAATAAGAAGCTAATGTTTCTTTTATCCATGTATAGGAGAATAAAAGATTCAAGGATCTAGTTTCTAAGAAAGTCAATGATATAATGCAGCGGTGGCAGGTATCTCAGGCTTCCAATCAGCCTGTGGCGACCCACTCTTCTCCTGATGCATAGACTGCGAGTAATCCTGTAGACCCACCGCCTAACACGTCTGTTGTAAGTATTGTTTATGACATTGTAGCTAGTCTTTTCAAGATGATATGTTTTCAAGATGATATGTATATATGTATAACATTCTTTATGTAAATTTTTAGGCGTTGAATCAATGTCGCTTAAGAATTCAAGACTATGTTGTTGCAGAGGTGCATGCTTACCCATCCATTCCTGGGGCAACATTTCACGAGACTCCAATGCCATAGGGCTACGTTCATGTGAGCCAGATACGTGTATTCCCCGATTGGATGGAAGCTACATTGCCATATGCCCACCCGGATATTGATACACTTGCTGAGGCAGAAGGCGGGGTGATATTGTGGCCCAAAGCAGATGTCATCTACACTACTGAAATTGTAAGATAAATTTACATTACTTTAGATTGTTAATGCGTATATATGAGGTCAATTGATCTGAAATTATATATATATGTTAAAAAGAAGACACCCAGAGCATCTAGGCCTCCACCTCCACTTCCTGCATTACCAAGTTGGGTTCCAACTGACCTAAAATACCTGTTAGGTCCTACTTGTAGGGGAATGGCATGATGGCTACGGGCACATAATATACATTGCCCTATAATTGTTGCTTTAGAAGTGAATTATGCAGGTCAATCATACGAAAGCTCTTTATTTATACAAGATATTATTGAGCTATTTATATATGATTGGCTGAATACATCAATGATAGAGACATGGATAAGGTGAGATCTTGTTTATACATTCATATACCTTGTGTAAGATCTGGTGATCTGTTTTCTTATATATTAATGCATACGCAATACATGTTTTGCAGCTACTTAGTCGAAAATCAATGTAAACAATTTGCATTTGACCATGTGGGATTTTTAATTCCATCATTGATTAGTATGGTAGCTAAAGACCCTGATAGTGTTCCACAATACTGTATAGATGCTTTTACAATTTTTGGTTAGCAACAGAAGACGATAATAATAGCTCCATTCAATGTCAAGTAAGTTTACTTTACTTATAATTTGGACTTAAGAAAATTACATTTTTATTGTGGATTTTGAGCTATTAATTTTTAACTTTTTTACCTCTAGCAGTAGGCATTGGGAGTTACTAGTTATTCTCCCTGGGACGTTCACTGTTTATTATCTAGATCCTGCGGGGAGTACATCAAATACTAAAATTGGACACGTAATGAGATTGCCATTATTCTGGTGAGAAATATTTCATTTTTATATCCGTTAACATCTGTTATTACATTACTATTTAATTATGCAATTTACTGTGTTACATTAACATGTAGGGGTTTAGATGCATTCAAAAAGGTTGGAGGAAAGGTCCCCAGGAAAAAGAACCAGCCAATAATTTGAGAGAACGTGAAAGTAAGTTCCCGACTCCAATGTATATATTATTTATGTGAACTGTGCTTAGTTGTATTTTTTAATATTTTGTATGTTTCAATTTATAGTTCACTACACAAGACAATGGCTAGGCATGTGCATACTATGTGATGCGATTTATGCAGATGATTATCCAATATGCCGCATTTGACATCGATACCATACATGAGGTATTATATATAGTCTCATTAGTTAGTATGAAATATATCAATCTTATTTTTATATTATTACTTATATATATACATCATTCTCTTTGCAGGTGTTTAAAACTGACCACACTATAGGTAAACGCTTAAAAGATGTGCATGCTCCATATACGATGGAAGTATTAAATGAAGTAAGAGAAGAATGGGCAAGAGCCATATAAACAGTGGGAAATGTAAGATATAATTGGGATGTTGATAGCGATGTTGAATGATATTTTGTAAATGAATATTTTTGAATGTTTATACATGTCTGGATGTTTCTACATGTATTTGAATGTTTCTACATGTGTGAATGTGAGAATTGAATTGATGTCTGAATGTCTCTACTTGTGTGAAAAGTATATTTGTTGATTTTGCAGATTTGTAGTCTGTTTGTTGGCTGATATCAATGGATGTCGTAAACCTATAGTTCAGAAAACTGAACTATAGGTTCTCATCCTGCTGACCAGCCACAACATGCCTGCAAACTGATAAGAAAAAAAAATTAAAACATAGGCGTCGGTTATTTATAGAAAATCGTCATCACAGGCTTACAACGTCAGTTATTGGATAAAAACCGCCGCCTAATGTGACAAACAACCCGACCGTGCAGGAAAGCACAGTCGTGGTGGAAAATGGCGTCGGTTATTCTTATAAAACCGACGCCTATAGTACTAAACATGACCGTGCAAGGAAGAACGGCTGTGGCGTCTGGGAATATGACGTCGGTTTTTTAGTTTCAAACTGACGCAGATAGTGTCCTAGATGGCGCCCTTTTTGTGGCGTGAAGCCTTTTGGCGTCGGCTTACTAGAAATAACCGACGCCTATAAATGCCCTGGTGGCATGTTTTCGGTGGAGCGAAGCCTTTTGGCGTCGGTTATAAGACCGATGCCAAAGAGTTTGACCTTTTAGCGGTGCCCACATAGGCATCGCTATAGAACCGTCGCTAAAAGGGCATAAACAACCGACGCCAAAGGCCTGTTCTTTAGTAGTGTTGAGAGTGTTGCACACCTTTGAGCCCCTTTCTCTCTCTACCTTCAAGTCAAATCCGTGAGTATGAGGGAGTTAGTATCTATTGTAAGAGAGCTACATCTTGTATCCATGTACAGCTCTCCCCCTCCATCTTCCTACCCCTTTCCTTATTGAAGAAAAGGCTTGAAGATCTTCTTCGAGTGAAGGAGAAGGAGTTGTTGTTCTTCAAGGTTGAAGAAAGCATGGTGTTCCAGATCTCCAAGTGAAGGAGATAGGCAAGGCATACTTTCAAGAAGGATAGGTAATTCCTTGAAGGCCAAAGGCTTAAAGGAGTGGGTAAGTCCTTATTGAAGGTTGACGACTCCATGGTTCAAGTGGGTAAGTTCCTTCGATAGGTTGAAGATCCTTGCTTGAGGTATTAAGTCCTTAGATGAATGTTGTTGTTGTCTTGTAATCTTATGAATGAATATAAGAGCATCAAGATTGCAAAGTCCTAGAGCCTAACCACCTCTAGGTAGTGGACTGACTCACTTCTAGTTTGAAGTGTGGAACCACTCTAAACCACTTTGTCCAATTGCATGTTCTTCCTTGTCTCTCACCCTTGCTATGCATGTTAGTTAGGACTTCAAATTAGTTGTATGTTTAAGTTTATGCATTTAATATAACTTGGTGGTCTAATTCATTTTTTGGGATTTGTGAAGCTCTATTCACCCCCCCCCTAGAGCCCTTGATCCAACAAGGATAAACTTCCTGATTAGTCACCCATCCTAGTACTACTATGTGTTGAGCATGCTTAACCACAAATTTCTTTAGAAATGGGCTCCCTGGAAAGGAGGTGCACGTTGGTAATATGGATAGTCTGATCATTCCTTTTAAGAACATTTTATCCAAGGCCTCAGATATTAGGGTGTCACAAACTTCCCCACTTAGATTCTTGACGTCCTCATTAAGGCTCAACTAAATGGCCTCATAATATTTCTCCATTTCAGTACAGACCCAGAATGGCCCATGGGCACCCAGCTCCCAATCATGAAATACCAGCACAAGGGTGGCTGCATCACCATGGATAACCCTTCCCAACATGCCTGGAGCACACGGCTCAAAATTGAGCATGCCACATACCCATGTAGGACCCACCTATTGGAGGGGTTATGATTGTAATATCATTTGTAGCACCCGGGCCCACTGCCCAAGGCTCTAGTAGAGTTTCATGAATGACAACTGGCCCCAGAGACCACCACTACCCTTAACTACATGGTTTTTCCTCACTTACGCACAAGCCTTGATAAACTTCTAGAATGGTCACCCATCCTAGTACTACTCTGGGCTGAGCATGCTTAACCACGATGTTCTTTAGAGATGGTCTCCCTAAAAAGGAGGCGCACCTTGATGATATGGGCAGTCTAATCATTCCTTTTAAGATCATTTTATCCAAGGCCTCAAATCATGAGACGCTACAAAATCATTTACCCATAACCTAAAAAACCACTGGTGTGAAGTTCTAATTTGGGTTTAAACTGAAAGTAATCAACAATGTAGATTATGGGTTCAAATTTTTACAAATAAAAAATCTGATATACAATCAATATTTTAGACAACATATTGAAAGACAAAAATTATTCATTCATGGTGTAATAGTTCATGCATATGGAGATGCAGGCAACATGTAACAAAAAGGGGCAACAGGGCTACTCCTTGCACCCCAATAGATAAACTATTCTCTAATTGTGGTCATGATACATGAAAATATAGAGAAGGTGAATCTCATGGATAGTGTATAAGTTGGAGAACATACTTTGTGGAATGCAAAAGCACCCTTATAAGATCGTTGTGGAGTCCAATCACACTTTTTTGGTAGAGATCATCTCTACATTAAGTTGTTGACAATTCTTGTATGGCTCCCCCTAATGAAGGCTAGGATTTGGGATGGAGGTCTTTATGGCATATGATCCCATCTTTGCATGTCCCTTTTCTATTTTATAGAACGCTCTGGGTTTTAAATCAATATGACATCAACCACTAAATACGAGTGGTTGGTGGTTGATAATGTGATGCTCTATCAGTTGATCAACTCATGGACCATATGATTGTTTGCCTATGTCAGTATAATAATTGATTTTTGAAATATAACTAACTCATGAATTTAGTTTGATCGAGGGGTTTTTATTACAAATTCTATATACAATGCAAAAATGCTAAACTAATTGGACTAGATAAAACCTTAAATTATGGAAGAAACATGCAACACATAAGTAAACTAAATGCAATATTCAAATGAAAATGTAAAGATAAGAACATAGAGATGGATAAGTGTTGTAAAAAATAATGACAAACACCCACCCTATATACAAGATCAAACATTTACTCATCCATGGGTATATAAGTCCTCTAATTCTCATCCAAGTGGTACTTGCAACTCAAATTAGGTACAATTGAAAGGAATATGAACAAGCGCTGGCACCTTGAACATGATAGCTCAAAGGTGCAATTGGTGCTTGGGTGGCCATGGAAACTCAAAGGTATTGTAGAATACTTAGAATAATTTCTTATTTCCTTATAAACCATATAGTAAGATCCACAAATAATCCCCTGTCATTGGAGTTAGTGTAGTAGCTATGTTTGTATATGCAAGAGAAGGTAAGAAATATGAGTGATACCTATATGGTGGCTTATGCATCAAGCTATCCATGATGGGTGGTGATGGACTACCTTTTTCCCTATTAAAAAAAAGCAGTACATGATAAATGTGCAACTAACAATGCTAGTTGTGCTAAATTGGGTGGAGACTTTGGATGTGACTTCTTATAATTATATGGATCTACATGTAGAAGGTATGGTGTTGGCATGGGAAAATCTACCTCATCTATTAATTGAACATGGTATATACCTTTATATGACTATGTAACCATCGAGACAAATATCCAATCACCATGAGTCTCAATAGAAGCACCGAGGTCCTTCATGGTCTCATTTTTCCCCTCTAATTATTCTACATGGCACATACTTGACTCATTCATCGATATGGAAGGAACTAGATCTAGATAGGATGCATCGTTTATATGGTGGTTTTAGAATCTCAAAATTTAGTTAAAAAATAATTTATGATCTTAATGTAATTTTCTCACAAATAGAATCTGAACATTGGATCTTAATGCATATCACCCTATATAAATAACTTTTCCTTTGAGAGACAGAGATAATAAAATTTTCCCCTTCCTCTCCTTTCATTATAATAATTAGAAAATTATTAATAAATATCATTTAACCATGAATTATATCCAGATCCTCATAATAATGCACTTTCTCTCTCCTCTATACAACCTCAACATTATTAATGTATTCTCTCACAATGAAAACTCTAATTGAGTTAATGTGTATTACTAGGATCAGTTGAATCTAAATAATATAACATAACCTTATTGATAAAAGTGGGAACTTATTTGGACACTAACTAATGAATGTTGATTATAATACTGATAAGTATGAGAATATTGAGCACAAACCCTGGTTATAATAGAGCCAATAAAATGAAATTTCAAAAGTAAAACCTAAATTCAAAATCAAGTTCCTAGGTCCCAATTATTTAGACATCAAGTTTGAGCTTAACTGGTTAATTGTAGAACCCTCAACTTAATTAGAAAGGAAAGTTATATAGTTTCAACCCTAGATCACCTATGATTTGGTAATAGATTGATTTTCTATTGTTGCATGTGGTTGATGTGTCAAACAACCCCTTTAGCCTATGTCTCCCCCTCTGGGTTAGACTTTTGGACCCAAGCACATTTGTGACACCTCATGTCGTCTCCCCCACCGTCCTACTCCACATAGGTGCCAACCCTTCCTCGTCACATATTCTCTCTCTCCAAATGTTCAGCTCCAGCGGACTTTTTTCCTACCTTCCTTCCATCACCCCCAGTAGACTCATCCCAAGTTTGATAGGACTTTGCACCCTACAATGCCCAAACAATCACAGACCCCCTTTCCTAGCTAAAATTGATCTCCAACAACTCCTCTATGCTTCCTCTATAAACCAAATCCCCGAGAAGAATCAACAGGTACCCAAATAGCAAAACTTATTGTCTGCTTTCCTTCAGTCACCCCAAACTCAACCATCCAACCCCATCTACATCCATATAAAAAATCAACTTCGGCCATGCATATCATGCCCCCACACTCTTTGGAATTACTGAAGATTACTTTCTACAGCCTACACAAAGCTCTCCACTAACATAATTGGAGTCTCAACTGGTAAATCCTAGTTTCCCATTTCCTCATACTTTTAGCCATAATAAACCTGATGAAATTCCCTTACCAAAGTTATCCTTTCTGCCAATTTACACCATTGCTAGTTCCATTTTCTAATGGTGTTTTGTTTCCAGTAGTCATTTTTGTTCATGAGACTTGCTATCTTGAAACCTCTTTAGCTACTCATTCTTCCTCCGCTCTTTATGGAAGTAGGTCTTTCTTGAGTTCCTAACCTCAAAACAAGTCAAGGCCAAGCTCATTGGAATTGGCTATGCATGAGGGACCTTGTAGTGCTCTTGTTTTTCTTTGAAAGTTTTGGGTTGTAGATCTCTCATGTGATCATGCTAGTGCCTTATGTGCTTGAGATGATGAATCCACACATGATTTCACAATTTTTACCAGATCGATATTCTGTCAAAAACATTTGATTATGGGAAACATGGAATTTATGCCATGTCTTGTTGAGAAACCATGTGTTTCGTTCGGGGAAGGGCCAACTCCATGCGGCCCTTGGTCACTGGTCCATCTCAGCACTGACCCACACGACCATTGTTCTTTTATTTGGCTTTTCTCAAATTCTGATTGGTTAGTTTGTCATTAAGTGATAGTAGTTACATCCATTGCCAGAAAATACAGAAAAACATTCTTTTGAAAGGTATTTGAATAAGGAACACATTTTTAGTAGTTTTGGACCCTAGTTTGACTATATCCATCCATGTTTTCCTAAAGAGTCCAAATTTAGCTTTAGTTGTCAATCAAGATGATGATTAATGGAAAGTATGTTAATTTTAGGATTTCTACATACCCAAGGAGAATCGATAGGACTTCTTCCCTAACTAATAAGTAGTGCATGCTCTCCAAATATCAAGAATGGGTAAAGGGATTTTGTCACTTATATTGATGAAAATCAATTATCATGATATCAGTTATATACTGCTCTTGAATAATTCCAAGATAATTAGTTAGGAATTAACTATTGGGTTTCAATTATATTATTCTCATTTAAAATTATAATTATATCATGACAACTTCCTTAAGTCCGATTTAATGTTTCAAGTTACCATGCTCTAGGTTAATGTCAAGTAGAATTTAATTGGATAATGTTGTTCCTTTCAAGTTATTCACCTTTTTGAAATAGATTCAAGCTCTTGAGATCAATGTTATTTATTAAGCTCCTAAGAGAAATGGGCACTTTGGTGCATATTTTTCAAGCTCCCGAGAGAAATTTCAATTATCAAGCTCCTGAGAACAATTTTATGGAAGAAGGACAACATAGTCAATTCAATATAATAATAATAAAGAGAAAGAAAGATGAAGATTGTTGATATGATAAGAATTCAATATTTGCAATGTTTAATTCATATTTTTTTAAATGTAGTTATATTTCAATTCATATAATGTAACTCAATGTCCCTTACTCTGATGTTTGTTCCATTTTGCTTCTCATGTCTGGATATGCGATGTCCATGGGAGAGAAGGATAAGGGAGCTTAGGCAAGGAGTTTAAACCTCAGGGAGAAAGCTAAGAGTCTAAATGTTGGTGCACCAACTATCATAGAATGATTATTCTAGAATTTTTTTTCAAGTTATGAGAACTATGTACTAGTTTAAATTGTGAGTTTATGTTAAGGACCCTGAGAATGAGAATTGTTATCTTACCATGTGTTAATTCAATGAACTTTTCTTAATGCAATAATTATCATTATTGTGACATACCCAATGAGAATTATGCTTCCGCTCAGTAATATGCATGTTTAAAAAATTGGGGTATTACAATATGGTATCTGTAAGGAGGGGAGATCACCCCTGACTAAAATTTAACAAAAAATACACAACACCGTCTTTTATAGGCAATTCAGAACATGGAGGATGCATGCATAATAATAACATTTAAATGAGCATGATTTAGATACAAAAATGTCAATAGTAGTAATCGGAAGAAAAGACTAAGTTATTACATGACTTTATTCCAAGTTCACTTCATGAGTTCATGAAAAGTACTAGAAAAGAAAACTATAGGATCTAGTAGTAGAAACCTAGACATCTTGGTGGAAATTCCTTGAACCTACTCCTAGGCTAGATTCTTCTGGCTCTTGTTCCACTCCTTGTCCTAGGCCTGGGTGGTTGGGGTCACCCAGCAAGAGGAGAAAATAAGGTATGTGTCAAACAAGGAACAAGAACAAGATAATAACAACAAAGATAATAAAGTTTGGGTAAGAATATGAAGAGTAAAAAGTATGAGGCATATAATAAATAGTATTCTTGCCATAACAAATAATAAGAAAATTCCCACATAGGCTAATTTTGGCATGTAGATTTCGAATTTGAGATTTTTTTTCCACTTTTGAGGCTATTTATAATTTTATAATTTGGAGAAAACTCATATTTTCTTTTCTAAATAACATATAGTTATTATTATTCCAAAATTGTGAAACTTGGCACCCAAGAAAGTTGGGACTCAAGGAACTCAAATATGAAGTTAGAGTTATCCTTTGAGTTTTATTTTTATGAGTTTTAGGCCATTACTCATCATTATCACTATTTTTAACATCAAATAATTTAATGCTACATTATCATGTTTAAAACCTTATTATTTTTCTCTTTCTTACTCCATGAGGCTAAGGGAAGTTCTAGAATAAAATTATTTTATCAATATCCCACTCAAGTGGTAAATTTATATCTTAGATCATGATTGAAACATTCACTGAGGTATTTGTGCCTAAACCCAAACATTGGCACAAATACTGATCAAATTATTTCTGAACCACTATTATTTTCCACAAATTTGACAATAAGGCCAAAAAGGATAAAAAGGAATGGAAAAGCTTAGAAAAAGGGCCAAATCAAGAATGTACCTAGATTTCAATTTGTTACAGCACTCCACCCCTTAAAAAAAGGATTCATCTGTAAAATCTCAAGAAAAGAGAGAAGGGTGAGTACGCAACACCTCATCTCTAAGATCCCATTGTTTCTTCCAAACTATGATACTTCAACAAGACTTTCACTACCTAAATCAGGAGCCCATAATAGGAAACTCCTCATAGGTCAGGTTCTCATGGATCACTAAGGGTTTCACTTTTGAGATTTCCTTTTGTGAGATATAACACAATTAATATTTTTGGCTTATTAGCATTATATTTATTAAGATATTACATCATCCTTATTATTCTTTTAATTGATTCACTTTGTTGCCAAAATAGGTACATTTCCTTATTATGCATAAAATCTTGTATATTTATTATTTATCTCATTAAAAAAATTAGCACAATTTGAGTTTACTCAATATCTACATTTGACCATTATCCTTAATAATTTGGATTTAGACTCCATTATCACCATTCAAATTATATCAGATTATTTTCACGAAATAGGTGATTTTATTTAATTTATTATTAAGTCTAAAATTAACCCAAATAATGTCACGTTAATTACCTCTTACTATATTAAACGTCTATGCCTTGTCATACTACCTTTCTTACTCACATTAATGTCCTCATAAACCATTTACTCATGTTTATACACTTCCCATTATCATGAACATTTAACACCACATTAGGCATTCACACATGTTTATGTGAATCAAATTACTCATTAACCATATTTGAGTCATTAGGTAGATATTAGCAAACAAGGTGAAACATATTAGATATTAATGAATTGATATGTGTGTTAATTTAGGATTATGTGGTTTTATGTGTATCAATATATCTTGTTTGATTATGACAACTAATGTCATAATGTATCATGAATGTAATTAAGGATGCATATATCAGTGTTAGATGATTACAACTTAGGATTTTGGTGAACATGATCATTATACTTCACCTATACTTTCTTAGCACGCATTAAGTCTAGGGTTAGATTCCATCTATCACACTCATCATGACATTAGGGTTTACTGGTCCATGACATGGTCAACATCATGTGTATACTCAATTAGAATTAATATGTGAGTCACTCATATTATGTATATTAAATATTCATTAGGATTTAGACATGTGAGATATACATCAGGTGACCACTATGTGATCATTAGGATATAAACAAGCATGTTAGGGGATAAGTCTAACCTTTTTTGGTCAAAACTAAGGATCCAAGCACACTAACATCCTAATCATGGAGTTAGGGTTTCTAGAACTAGAGTATCTTGATTTAGGTATGTTACAGAATTCCATCCCCTTAAAAAGGGTTTTGTCCTCAAAATCAGCATACCCATGATCCATCAAGGTACTACAACTACCCCTCCACCCCTTAAAAAGTTTGACCTACCAAGTCAAACTAAAACTAGAGTTAAAAGAGTGAGTCCAACTAAACCATGTATAAGATTTATAACTTTATTGCTTACTAACTAATATCACCAAAGCTCAGAGTCTAGCTTCTAGGGATAGTCTACCCAAACACATAGCCATCTTATCTTATTAGAAAGAAGACAAGTTTTCCCATTCTTGATGGTTTACTCCTATAATGGTCATAAGGGAATTATATTGGGTATTCATCCTCAAAAAAGTCACATTGTTTGAAAGACAGGGTCATCATATAAGGTTCCCAAGAGTATCTAACATAGATGTCTAAGGCTACTATTGCCTATATGTATGCTATTTCAGACAGGCAGTATCAGCTCAGGCCAGACATGTATCATACGGATCTGGGAGTTCTCGTAAACCAAACTAGTGACGCGGAGGAAAATCTTACCAACGTCAAACCCTGATCCTTTGTAGACACCCTTGCTTTCAACTTATGCCCTAATAGATATCTGACAGGCTCTGATACCATGCAAGGAGGCAAGATCACCCCTTTACTAAAATTTAATGGAAAATACACAACATCCATCTTTTATAGGCAATTCAGAACATGAAGGATGCATGCATAATAATTCCATTTAAATAAGCATGATTCAGATATAAAAATGTCAATAGTGGCAACGAAAAGAAAAGACTAAGTTATCACATGGATTTATTCCAATTTCACTACATGAGTTCATGAAAAGACTATAAAAGAAAACTATAGGATCTAGCAGCAACAACCTAGACATCTTGGCAGCAATTCATTGAACCTACTCCTGGGCTAGATCTTTTGGCTCTTGTTCCACTCCTTATTCTAGGCCTGGGTGGTTGGGCTCACCCAGCAAGAAGAGAAAACAAGGTATGTGTCAAATAAGGAACAAGAACAAGATAAGAACAATAAAGATAATAAAGTTTGGGTAAGAATATGGAGAGTCAAAAGTATGAGGCACATAACAAATAAGATTCTTGCCATAACAACTAATAAGAAAATTCACACGTAGGCTAACTTTGGCATGTAGATTTCGAATTTAAGATTTGTTTCCACTTTTGAGGCTATTTAATAATTTATTTATAATTTGGAGAAAAATCATATTTTCTTTTCTAAAATAAAATAGAGATGGTTATTATTATTCCAAATTTGTGAAACTTGGCAACCAAGCAAATTGGAACCCAATGAACTTGAATCTGAAGTTGGATTTATCCTTTGAGCTTTCTTTTTGTGAGTTTTAGCCCATTTCTCATCATTATCACTATTTTCACATCAAATAATATAATGTCATATTATCATGTTTAAAAATTTATTATTTTTCTCTTTCTTGCTCCATAAGGATAAGGGAAGTTCTAGAATGGCATTATTTTATCAATATCCCACTCAAATGGTAAATTTGCATGTTAGACCCTGATTGAAACATTCATTGAGGTATTTGTGTATAAACCCAAACATTGGCATGAATAGTGATCAAATTATTTCTGAACCACTATTATTTTCCACAAATTGAACATTAAGGCCAAAAAGGATAAAAAGGAAGGGAAAATCTTAGGAAAAGGGCCAAATCAAGATGTACCTAGATTTTAGTTTGTTACAACACTCCATGTGAGAACATGTTACACTAAACGAGATTACTCAAAACACTAAAAATGATCCATCATTAATTAAACACATACCCAGAATATAGCGTAAATTAAAATCAATTTCAACATCAACACATGCTCAAAAACATTTGCATAAGAGCCCAACATCTTTCTTGTATTCATACTATGCCACATAAACAAGCATTAGCATGCTAACAAAAGCTCGATTAGTTTGAAACACCATATACAAACTTTTCCCGCCCAGTATAATGGGTTCTCACACTCCACCCCTTAAAAAAGGATTTCATCCTAGAAATCTCAAGCAAAGAGAGAAGAGTGAGTACACAACATCTCATCTCTAAGCTCCCATGTGTTTCTTCCAAACTACCACACTTGCACAAGACTTCACTGCCTAACTTGGGAGTCCAGAATAGGAAACTCCTGATAGGTCAGGTTCACTTTTGAGATTTCCTTTTAGGAGATATAACACAATTAACATTTTTGCCTTATTAGCACTATATTTATTATGATATTGCATCATCCTTATTATTCTTTTAATTGATTCACTTTGTTGACAAAAGAGTTACATTTCATGATTGTACACAAAATCGCATATAATTATTATTTGTCTCATTAAGAATTTTAGCACAATTAGAGTTTACTCAATTATCTCAATGTCTACATTTGACCATTATTCTTAATAACTTTGATTTATACTCTATTATCACCATTTCAAATTATATTATATTATTTTCATGAAATAGGAAATTTTATCCAATTTGTTATTAAGTCTATAATTAACCCAAATAATGACACGTCAATTACTTCTTCCTATATTATCATGTCACCTTTCTTACTCACACTAATGTCCTCATAAACCATTTACTCATGTTTATACACATCCTATTATTGATTATGCACATTTAACACCACATAGGCATTCATGCATGTTTATGTGAATCAAAATACTCATTAACCATATTTGAGTCATTAGTTGGATATTAAATAAGGTGAAACATATTACATATTCATGAATATATATATATATATATAGTCAAGCTAGAATACACTCGAGTGTATTTGGAGCAAAATACACTCAAGTAGTTTTTCATGATGCAATATTTTTTTTTTAAAATAATCTATTGATCTTCTTAAACATCTTGTGAATAGCTCATACGCAAAATTTGAGTACATTTGGACATTTATAGGTCATGTTATAAAGACTGCAAAAATTATACATTTCAAATTAGTTTCGCACATCCATTTTGTTGCCCTTGGATGAGTGACTTACACTCATCCAAATGGGCTCAAAATTTGTATGTAGCCTAGTTATAGTATGACGGTGAAGATCAATTGTTTACATTTTGCAAAAAATAGTCTTGATATGCAAACACACTTGAGTGTATTCTAACCTGACTCTCTCTCTCTCTCTCTCTCTCTCTCTCTATATATATATATATATATATATATATATATATATATATATATACACTTAGGATTATGTAGTTTTATGTGTATCGATCTTAATTGATTATGACAGCTAATGTCATTAATGTATCATGAATGTCATTAAGGATGCATATATCAGTGTTAGATGATTACAACTTAGGATTTAGGTCAACATGATCACTATACTTCACATATACTTTCTTAGCACACATTAAGTCCAGGGTTAGATTCCATTTATCTCACTCATCATAACACTAGGGTTTACTGGTCCATGACATGGTCAGCATCATGTATATCAACAATTAGGATTAATACGTGGGTTACTCATATTATGTATATTAAATATTCATTAGGATTTAGACATGTGAGATATTCATTAGGTGACCATTATATGACCATTAGGATCTAAACACGCATGTTAGGGGATAAGTCTAACCTTGTTTGCTCAAAACTAAGGATCCAAGCACACTAACCTCCTGATCAAGAAGTTAGGGTTTCTAAAATTAGAGTTGCTAGATTTTGGTATGTTACTGGACTCCATCCCCTTAGAAAGGTTTTCATCCTCTAAATCAGCATATCCATGATCTATCAAGGTACTACTACCCCTCCACCCCTTAAAAGGTTTGACCTACCAAGTCAAACTAAAACTAGAGGTAAAAGGGTGACTCTAACTAAACCATGTATAAGATTTATAACTTGATTGCTTACTATCTAATATCACCAAACCTTAGAGTCTAGCTTCTAGGGATATTCTACCTAAACACATGGTCTTCTTATCTTATTAGAAAGAGGACAAGTTTTCCCATTCTTGATATTTTACTCTTATAATGGTCATATGGGAATTATATTGGGTAACCATCCTCAAACAAGTCAGTATGCTTGAAAGACAAGGTCATCATATAAGTTCCCTAGAGTATCCAACATAGATGTCTAAGGCTACTATTTCCTATAGGTATTCTATTTCGAACAATTAGTATCAGCTCAGCCCAGGAAGATATCATATGGATTCGGGAGTCCTCGTAAACCAAACTAGTGGCACTGAGGAAAATCTTGCCAGCACCCAAACCCTAATCCTTTCTAGACACCCTTGCTTTCAACTTATGCCCTAATAGATACCTAACAGGATTTGATACCATGTTGTAAGGAGGCAAGATCACCCCTTTACTAAAATTTAATGAAAAATAACAACATCGATCTTTTATAGGAAATATAGAACATGTAGGATTCATGCATAATAATTCTATTTAAATAATCATGATTCAAAGAAAAAATATCAATAGTAGAACTTGAAAGAAAAGACTAAGTTATTACATGGCTTTATTCCAAGTTCACTACATGAGTTCATGGAAAGAACTAGAAATGAAAACTATAGGATCTAGCAGGAGTAACCTAGACGTCTTGGCAGCAATTCCTTGAACCTAATCTTGGGCTAGATCTCTAGGCTCTTGTTCCACTCCTTGTCCTAGGCCTCGGTCGTTGGGGTCACCCGAAAAGAGTAGTAAACAAGGTATGTGTCAAATAAGGAACAAGAACAAGATAAGAACAACAAAGACAATAAAGTTTGGGTAAGAATATAGAGAGTCAAAAGTATGATGTAACATACTCAATTCCAAACAAATAGGCTAGTCCTCTGTTCTTCTAGGCCCCTATTCGATTATGTAGATAACCAATCTCCCTTTCCCTTTTTCAGTTGACTACCTTTGAATGTCTAAATTTCACTGTGTTAGCGTAAATGAAACCATATTTTGATCTTCAAATGCTAGATTGACTCATTTAGGGATCCTTAGAGATGAAGTCATATGATATTCCTACCTTAGTAACTGAATTGGGAAACTTATTAACAATATTGATAATCTAGATTACTTGACCCTAGGTTTGTGAACTATGATACTTTTGGATATCATATAGGATGGGAATGGAGTCTAGGTGAAGGTTTCACCATAATTGACTATTAGATTAAGTTCATCACATTAATTGAATGATTAATGCACAATGGTAAAATTACAACCAAAGTAACTTCAAAACCCAAATCTAAGACTATGATCGGGTTCCTCACATCTTAATTAGTGAACCCTCAAAACTTGGGGTCATTTGGACATCAAAAGCACCCTTAATTAGACCCTAATAGACTATGTATGATTTAACCTAAAGTGAGGGTCGGTTTATTTGATTTAATGTGTCACAGCATGGACTTTAGTCCAAGGCCAGATTTCTATCACGGGATTCAGGTGGACTGTTTCCAGGTCGGGTTTTCGAGAGGTGGACTTCGTCCCCTTCCTCCAACTTCCCCTCTCACGCATTACTAGTTCAAGCCAGCTATGGTCCTACTCATCATTCTCTCACCTCAATCAACCATTTCACATGTTTACTTCTCCTTCCTCTTCAGCTTACTCTACCGAACACAATGAGCCATAATTCTTCCCCTCTCATGGCCTAGAGACAAAATGCCCAATATCCCTTCCTTCCCTTCTGACAGACTCCGCTCTCATCTCCTCTACGATGAATTGCACAGTCTCACACCTACCCAGAAACTCATGCACGGTCTTCCTTTACTTTCTCCCTCTCTCAATTACTCTTGAGGACCACTGGTTTGGGCCTCTGAGGTCCACCTCCTTCTTTGACAGTCATTGAGGATCCACGACAGCTCCCACTACCCTCGAAAAATTAACTGAGAGGTAACCATCTTGGGCACCCTTCCTTCCTTTCCGGTCACTCATTTTGCCCTGGCGTTGTCTGTTTTTCTTGGTCGACAAACACTCCCATCCTTCTCTATTTTGGGCCACTGTAGGAAGGGTTTTCAATGATCCCCAATCTTGTTTTGGGTTACATGACTCATCGCGAGCACACCTCAAATGTAATGAACATGTTGGGGGCCTTGTGAGGGCCTTTGAGACCTCATACCTATCCCAACCTCTACCTTTCATGTTCTGTGATCTGTGACGGATCCTCTCTAGTTTCTCTTGTTTTCGGCCTTCCTCATGCCTACTTCCTCGTGAACCTCTCTGTGAGGTGGTTTCCTGCTAAGTCCTAGCATCGCATGCTAGTTCTCATTGAGTTCCCCTCGCCGTTGTCTTTGCCGAGCCCATCCCTGGTCATCTCCACAGTGGGACTCAGCTCCTGGCTACCTTAGGACCATAGAAGTAGCCCTATAGGTCCAGGGTGAGGAGGTAGAGTTATTGGGATATCCTCCCACTCATTAGGGTGCCTGGGTGGAGGCATGCCCCTAGTCCGAAGCTCCAGTGAGCATCCATGGCGCGGGACGTAGGGGAATCAGTCCCTGGGGCGAAAGCCCTGCCCTACCCATGGAGCCTGAGCGCAACTTGTATCACCCACAAAGGGTATTTCAGACCTTTTTGCACACTTTGACCCCGTGTTGACCAAGTGATATAAGTGACATTTCCCTATAGTCCAGTGTCACATTGTTTCTTAGTTTTAGTGATTCATTTGGGGGCATCTTTGTCAATTCACATTTTATTTTCTGTCTTAATCAGGAAATGCTTTTAACTTGTAAAAATCATATCTAATTATTGGTTCAGTAGAAAAATACAAATATATATATATATAATCATAAAAATTCGATTGATTTAATGGGATAGGTTTCACGACCTGATTTCAAAGTTACAATAGGGTCATTCTCTAAGTAAGAGTTTCAATGTATATTTTATTAATTGAATGCACACATATTGTGACTAGGTTGAGACAACCCTGACCCTGTGCTTAGGAGGTGTTACTGAGTATTTAGGTCTAATCATAAGGTATGTACATCCTCTATTTTATTTTGGGCATTATTTGACTAAAACCTACTTTCTTTTAATGAGGCATCTTTTTAACAGTTATTCCTTATGAAATCTAAATTCTTGAACATTTACATTTCCTAAAGTTGACTCATTATACCATTCTGGTTTTTGGACTACCTTGTTTATAAGGGTACTTGTACCCCACTTGCTATGAATGCCTTTTTATGAAAATTGACTGAAATACTAGTCTTGCCTCTCTATTTTATGCATGCAACATGTTTGACTAGAATATCTAGAATAGTGGTACTTATGCACAACCATACTTATATAGGGCGTGCGTTTCTGCCCGGGGTGTACGTTTCCACCCTTATTTCTTTTTAAACCATGATCCTATGGTGTTATGGCCCTATTTTAGGTATATTTGGTCTACATTGTTATGCATGCAAATATTTGTTGTTTTAATATGAATCTGTGGATGATTGTTATGGCAAGACACTCTTTATTATCATGTTTGTAATATGAATTTAATATGTTTCATTTCTTTTGTTGTATTCCTTTTGAACTTACATAATTGCAAATAGCCCCTTCTTGTGGGAACATCTCTTTTTGCACTTATAATCTTATATAATGCCCAAAGTGTTTATTATATGTACATACTCGGCTCTTTGCTGACCCCTATACCTTGTTTCCTATTTTCTGGGTGACGTTCCCTTCCACCCAGGTTTAGGTACTTTAGAAGACAAAGATGCTAAAAGATTGAATATATGGACGTGGATATTAAGGATAGCTTGGGATAGTTGGTTGCCCTCTGGAACTAGCCTTATGTGTTCTTAGGTGTATACTTTTTATTTTATTTTTTGTCCCACCTTATATGGTGAGGAATTATTGTACAAAGAAAATTTGTAAGTATATAATAATTTTGTTTCCATTGCTTATTCATTATCATGCTCTGTAATATGTACTGTTTGAGAAATGAATGAAATTCCTCCTTTCCTTCTTACCTTTTTGGTATTTTTAGGATTGGATGGAATAATTCTTCAATTCAGTGAAGAGTGGATCCTCTATCGGGTCTCACTCTTTACATATGAGGCACATAACAAATATGATTCTTGCCATAACAAATAATAAGAAAAGTCACACGTAGGCTAATTTTGGCATGTAGATTTCGAATTTGAGATTTGTTTCCACTTTTGGGGCTATTTAACAATTTGGAGAAAACTCATATATTATTTTCTGAATAAAATAGAGATAGTTATTATTGTTCCAAAATTGTGAAACTTGGCACCCCAAGAAAATTGGGACCCAAGGAACTTGAATCTAAAATTAGATGTATCCTTGAGTTTTCTTTTTATGAATTTTAGCCAATTACTCATCATTATCACTATTTTTCACATCAAATAATTTAATGCCACATTATCATATTTAAAGCTTTATTATTTTTCTATTTCTTGCTCCATAAGGCTAGGGTAAGTTCTAGAACGAAATTATCTTATCAATATCCCACTCAAGTGGTAAATTTGCATCTTAGACTCTGGTTGAAACATTCACTGAGTTATTTGTGCAAAAACCCAAACATTGGCATGAATAGTGATCAAATTATTTCTAAACCACTATTATTTTTCACGAATTCAACATTAAGACCAAAAAGGATAAAAAGGAAGGAAAAATCTTAGGAAAGGGGACAAATAAAGAATGTGCCTAGATTTCAATTCATTACAGTATCAAAGTCAAAATAATATAGTTGGCTAGTAGGATTTTCTCAAAATTTCATATAGTTTATATTCCCTATTGTAGATTGTTCCCAAGAGAAGGTCTGACAAGGGTAAAGAGCACATAGATTGAGAGGAATGTTCCTACAATGTGTGATGCAATCGTGATGCCTCTAGAGGGGCCAACCATTGTTGTAACCCTAATGTGCCCTTGGATGTGCTTGCCAAATCTCTTACATATGCACTGACGGGCCAAAATGGCATGCCCATAAGCCAAGAAACTAGAGCTGACCCTAGTATATTTTCGAAAGATCAATCAAGAGACCCACTCTGACAAAGCAGAGAGCAATGTGGTTAGTCATGTTGAGGAGTGACTTCTCAATGTTGAGCATTGTTTTTGTGATTTTGGATGCACTGAGTATTCCAAGTTCAGTATTAGAACACACATGTTGAAGAGCATGGTCCACACTTGTAGGAGAACTTCATCAATTCTCAAGGACATAATGTTGAGTTGTTGACCTGGAAGGAGTTCACATTTCCTTATGGAACCATTACATCTCAGAGGGAATGATTGAGAAGAAGAACGCAGAGTTCTAATGCATGAAACTTGTCTGGCTCCAATACACGATGAAGTTTTGCATGCCGCAAAAATACGGATATGGCTTGTATGAGACACATTTGACAAAGAAGTTCATGCATGGTTTGGAACCTAATATAGGCTTTGCTTTGAGTGGATGTGCCATCAAGACAGTGTGGGAGGCACTCAAGGATGTCTTGGAGCTATAAGATCACCCATGAAGGACATGGAAGAAATATAACCACAACTAGTCACATAACAACTCCAACAACCATAGCTATGGGAAGAGGAAAGTTTTAGAAGAACCCCCTGACAAGAAGCCTTGCCCTACCTGCAACAAGTAGCACGGTACAATATGTAGGTTTGGCACCAGACTTTGCTATCATTGGGGGATCCAACTCATAATAAGTTTGAATCACCAAAGTTCAAAACTAGGAAGGATGCAAGATAAGATCCTAATGCAGATCAACCATAAAAGAGGAAAGCAAGAATCTTTGCAATTATAAATTATGTGGAAGAAGAAGGTAACAAGGAATGCATGATCTATTTCAAACCCTAGCCTTAACTAGATGGATATACATGAATTTTTTTTCAAACTAGTATTTATATAACACTCTAAGGTGGGTAGTACATGGAGATTTTGAGGTTGAAATCTTATTAAGGTGGGTAGAATGGTAACATACCAAAATCTAATTAGAAGTACTTTTATGATCTTAATAAAATCTTGTCACACCTTGGATCTTGATGCATATAACCCTAAATAATAACTTTCCCTTATGAGAGAGATAACATAATTTTCCCTTCCTCCCCTTTAATGATAATAGTGAGAAAAATATTAAAAAATATCCTTTAACATTGCATTATATCTAGAGGCTCAAAATAGTACACTTACTCTCTCTCTCTCTCTGCATAACCTCATCATTATTAATATATTCTCTCATAATAAAACCCCTAATTTATTATATGTGTATATTTCCGACCAACTGAACCTAAATAATATAAGATAACCTTGTTAATAAAGATGAAAAGTTAATTGAACCCTAATTAATGAATGTTGACTATTATACTAATAATTATGATAATAATGTGCATAAACCCTTATTATATTAGAACCCAGAAATTGAAACTTCAAAAGTAAAATCTAACTTCAAAATCGGATTTCTTGGGTCCCAATTAGTTTAGATGTCAAGTTTGAGATTAACTAGATAGTTCTAGAACCCCTACTTGAATTAGAAGGGGAATTTATATAGTATGAACTCTAGATTACCTCATATTTAGTATTAATTGATCAATTTCCTATTGTTGCATGTGATTCCATGTGTCATGCAGCCCCTTTAGCCTCAGTCTACCCCTCCAGGTTAGATTTTCAGACCCAGGCATGTCCAATGACATCTCACATCATCTCCCCTACCCATCCTACTCCTAGAAGGACACCACAGAGCACCAACCCTTCCTCATACTATTTTCTCTCCCTTTGAAATCCCATCTCCAATGGAACTCTCCCCTACCTTCCTCGCATCACTTCAAATAGAACCATCCCAAGTTTTATAGGACGTCGCACCCTGCAATGACAAAATAAACTCAAACTCCCTTTCTCACCTAAAAGTGGTCCCCAATAACTCCCTGATGCTTCCTCTATAAATCTAAGCCACTGAGAAAAATCAGTAGACACCCAAAAGCTAAAACCCACCACCACCTTGCCTTCAACCACCCTGCATGTAATCATTCAACCCCATCTACATTTGTCTACAAAATCAACTCTGGCCCTGCATACCCTGCCCCCTTAGTCAACAAAATTGTTGAATATCACTTTCTCTAGCCTACATAAAGCTCTCTGCCAACCCAATTGGAGTTTGGATGGTAAATCCTAGTTCCCCCTTTCTTGATGCTTTCACTTTCATTCATGTACTAGGTGAAATTCCCTTTCCAAAGTTATCCTTTCTTCAAGTTTTGACTGCCATTATCTCCACCTTTGGTTGGTGTTATGTCCCTAGTAGTCATTTTTGGTGTGAGACTTGCTATCTGTAGCCTTTCCAGATGTGTGTTCCTTCTCTACTCTTCCATGGCAGTGGTGCTTTGTTGAGTTCCTGACCTTGAAATGAGACAAGGACGGGCTTACTGGAATCGACTATGCCTGAGGGACCTTGTGTGGTTTCTTGGTTTTGTTTTGATCATGAACATAACTAAGTTTAGGTTGGCAATCTCGTTTTTGATTGTGTTGCATTCCTTGCGCTCTTGAGAAGGATGAATCCATGCTTGATTTCACAATTTTGCACAGATTGGTATTTATTAGTAATGCTTGGTTATGGGCAAATGTGGAACTTATACCATGTCTTGTTAAGAGACTGCATGTCTGGTTTAGAGAAGGACCCATTCCATGTAGCCCTTAGCCACTAGGTCATCTCAGCATGGTCTCATGCCACCAATGTTTCTTTTATTTAGTTTTCCTTGAATTTTGATTGGTCAGTTCTTTGTAAATTCCCAGTAGTTACATCTATGGTCAGTAAATTACATAAAAATATTCCTCATAAACGTATCTACATAAGGAACACATTTTTATAGTTTGAAATAGTTTGACTATATCTGGCCATATTTTCCTAAAGAATTAAAATTAGGGTTTGACTATTAATCAAGATGATAATTAATGGACAATATGTTTACTCAAGACTTTAGGATTTCTACAAACCCCAAGAGAATCTATAGGAGTTTGATTCAGCCCTATTTTAAGGATTCATCTTGTGTCATTTTGCATTTCAATCACATCTATACCTATTAGATTACATGTCATTTCCCTCAATATGCATATGTGTGTAAAATGCACTTATGGACATTATTTGCATGTTTTTTAGGCATTTGGACCACACTTGATGGAAGAGAGAGAAGGACTGATCCTAGGGTTTCTCTACACTTAGAGAAGTCCAAAGTGAAGTTTGATGCTCCCTCAACCTACCCCTAGTGGCTAAAGATCCATAGAAGCAAAGATGTCCAAGGAAATCTAAAGAATCAAGCCCAAATGCAGCAGCAGACAACACCACAGTCATGCATCAAAGAATGGTCGTGCAAGGGACAACCACCACGGTCGTGCCACTTAGCACGACCATGCTACAGAACTGAAGAACGGGCATGGCAATGCACCACAGCCACCATCACCTTGCTCACCACGGCCGTGCTACCCAACACGGTCGTTCTACCCTTACCCCACCACGACTGTGGTGACCACCACTGTCGTGCCAGTTTCAGTACAAAAGTGACCAGCAACATGCGATCTTACCATTTTAATTCACACGATCATTCTACCCCACCACAGCCGTGCTCACCCCTACCCACCATGGTCGTGGTGATCCACCACGGCCTGCTACTCACAAAACCTAGCTACTTTTTCCACTTCATTTCCCACTTTTCCCCTACTTGACCTATTGCTTCCTCCCCACTTATATATATATATATATATATATATATATATATATATATATATATATATATATATATATATATATATATGGGTAGCAGATGGAGGCTAAGGTTGGCCACCCTTAGATACCTCCTACCACCTCTTAGCTCCCCATTTTCTCCCCTTAGCCATTCCACCCCATTTCCACCTCCATTTCACTCTATTTCCACCATCAAAATCCTAGTTTTCTTCCATTTCCACCATCATTCCATGCCCCTACACCTTGGAGGAGAGAGGAGGATGTCCTGCAATAGCTGAAGTGGAGGACTTCTTCATCTACACCAAGCTCCATGGCTTCTTCTATCTCCTTCTCTTCTCTTTTTGTAGTTTGCATTGTTATTAGTAGTTAGGCCCCTTAGGTGGGCTGTTTGGGGTGTAAAATGTTACTTTGATACCATGTTGGGGGGAAATGATACATAAACTTTGTAATTCCATTTGTTAATGATTACGTTATATTTCTATCTCATTCTCCATGAATGGCTTGTTGGTTTGTGAGTGAAATCACTTAGGAGTTTAGGGAAAATTTCTTATATATGTGAATTTTGGGATTTGCCCCTAGGTTCAATTCATGGATCCCTAGGTTGCCTCCCATATTTCTACATCCTAATCAATCTCCCTAACCCTAAGTGAGAGATCTAAATAGCTATATTAGGTGACTCTAGTACAATTAGCGTGGAGCCTTCTCAAGTCTAGAATGTGGGGGGATTGGGGTCCAAAACCCTAAATTCACCTCCCCATTACTAACCTCGGCCCCTGATTGCCCTAGGAATGTCTAATCTAGAAACCTAGACTTTCCTACACCCTAATTGAATTGAACCTAATCCCTAACCCAATTGAGCCTCGTAAGGGTAGTAGGGAGTGTTAGGGACTAGTTCCCCTATACACAACCTAGCATATCCATGGCCAGTTAGTAGCTTAGGTTAATTCATTAGACTCTAACTCGTTGTTTGGTTTGGATAACCTAAACATAATCATAATGTTTATACATCACCCCCGGCTTAAGTGATAAGTGCATCCCCTAAATAGCCCACACCTCTCTTAATTGTTTTAAAACCCTAGTTTTCAGCTTGCCTAGCTAGTGTTAGTTTAGTTAGCTCTTTTCTTACTTAGTTAACTTCTTGCCCTATTTTTTACTTGTTCTAGATAGTTTAGCTCTTTACTTGCTCTTGTGCTTTTCTCTTGCTTGCCTTAGTGTAAATTGCCTTTCCGTATCTAGCTTAGTCTTTTCCCTACTTAATTAATCTTAATCTAGTTTAGGGTTAACTTAGATTTCATTCTTGTCTTTAATTTCTTTCTTGTTCATCCTTAGTTAACAATCAAATCCCCTTTAAACCCTTAGCCCTAGTCTCCACAGTAGGAACCCAGTAAAACCAACCTAGCTCTAGTGCCCCCTTTTCTCCCAGTGGATCGACCCTATACTTTCCGCCCTCCTATACTACGACACGACCCCGTGCGTTTGCAAGTGTAGTGTTTTAGTTTGTGCAAGTGTGCTTAAGTCTAGGTCCTTATAAATATTAAAAGTGAATCCACCTGTGTGCCTCCGTCCGTGGAGTTGCATCCATTCAAGATTCAGTTGAGTGGTGTGTAAACCACTGGCGAGGGAACACCAAGCTTTTTGGCAACGTTGTCGGGGAGAAAGGTGCTCAGTCTAGCTAGTTAGTTTTGATTTGACTTTTCCTACTACCCTCTACATTGCTATTATTTATGCTTTATTCTTTGCATTCTTTGTGTATAATGGTTTGCTGACTTGTTCTCTTTTGTTTGGTTGTGCTTTGTTCATGTGATAAGCCATTCAGGGGAAAACAAGATGGAATGCCAAAATGCACCCCACAAGTCGCTTCAAGCCTACTTCATGCCTAGCAACTATAAATCGCCAATTGCTAACAAGGTTGATCAAATGCCAGGGGAGAAATTCTCTATTCCTCTAGGTCTTCTTGGGCTCTTGTCCATCTTCTATGGCTCAGAGAGTGAGAACCTCTACAAGCACTTGGACTCCTTTCTTGAAGTATGCTCCACCTTCAGGACGCTGACGTCCAATGATGATACAATCAGGTTGACCTTGTTCTCTTTCTCCCTAAAAGATAGAGCCAAAGATTGGTATGACTCGAAGGGACATCATGAGCTGGGAAACAATGAAGAATTCCTTCTTGAGACAATTCTACTCTATAGCAAGGTTAACACAAATGCGACGTGTCATGACAAGTTTTAGCCAAATGGGAAATGAGCAGTTTCATAATGCATGGGAAAGATTTAAGAAGCTTTTGATAGAGTGCCCGCACCATGAGATTCCTTTGTGACAGCTAGTTCCATCATTCTACTCGAGTTTATCTCTAAAGGACCAAGACACAATGGATTCTTCTTGTAGAGGAGTTTTCATTGCTAGGCCACCTGAGGAGATATGGCTTTTGTTTGAGCAGTTGGTTGAAGGATCAAGAATTCGAGCTTCTAACATGATGAATGAAGGGGGATATGCCTTTGGTGTGACACCTACTACTCATAATGACTCAAGCCCGCAAGTGATGAAGATTCTTGGTGACATGGTGAGCTTCATGAAGAACCAAGTGACAAATGTTCCTTATCACCCGATCAATTCTATTGAGTTCTATGGTGAGGAAAAGAAGACATGTCACTCCTATAGCTATCAAGAGCCACAAAGTCCAAAATATAGCTCAAGGTTTGAGGAAGAGGTTCTCTCTAGATTGAAAATATTTGATGTTGTTCAAAAAGATGTTGCAAGGCTAGAAGAGAAAGTAGAACAACTATATTGTATAAGTGCTCTCCAAGAAGAAAAGTTTTCTTCAAAGCCCATCATGAGCTACCATGAAGCAAGTGGACCCATGCCCTCTTCTTAAAGTTTTCTATAATCCACCTCCCATGCAAGTGCAAGCCCGTCTACCATTTTCAAGGTGATTCCAAGCCTTATACTCCACCTCCCCCTCCATCACCACCATTTTCCCAACAATTCACCTTCCAACCTCAATTCTCCCCTCCAACTCAACTTCAACCCCATGTGTCACCTATGCCTCCTCCACAGCCACAACTAGCTCCCCCTCTCCACCATGAGCAAGGAAGTGTTGTGATAGTTCTAAGGAGTGGGAAATCTCTTGAGCAGCCCACAAGTCAAAGAAAGGTTGATAAAGCAAAGCAAAGGCAACCAAGTGGTGATATTGTGATTGAAATTGCCAAAGATGATATAGTGATACATCATGTTGATTTTGGGATACCATGTGCTCCACCTCATACTCCATTTGCAGGTCCTACCATCCCTAGTGTTGCACCTTACATTTATGCAAGGAAGGAAAAAGCCAATGATCCCCCATTCATTAAAGCACTAGATGAGCCACCAGAAATGAGGAGGCAAAAGAACAATGTGGATATTCTTGAGGTGTTTTGCCAAGTGAAGGTGAACATTCCACGCTTGGTTGCTATTAATAAAATCCCATCATATGCCAAATTCCTCAAGAACCTATGCACTGTGAAGAGAAGGTCAACGGGCAGGATTCCAAAGAAAGTGAAGTTGACAGAACAAGTGAGCTCCATCATACAACATTCACTTCACGTGAAGAGAAAAGACCCAGAAGCCCCACTCATACCTAGTTATATAGGGGGACATCACATAGACATGTCCTTACTTGATTTGGGATCTAGTGTGAATTTGATGTCATACAATGTCTATGTTGAGCTGGGCTTAGGCAAGTTGAAGCCGACACATTGCACTCTCCAATTGGCAGATAGGTCCATAAAAGTGCCTAGGGGTAGAGTGGATGATGTCTTGGTGATGATAGATAAAGAGAAAGGTGCAGTGTTCCTGGAAGATTTCATTGTACTTGATATGGAGCCAGAGGACAGGAAGATTCCCATCATCTTGGGAAGGTCGATCTTATCTACAGCTGATGCCAAGATTCATGTACGCAGCGGCACCATGACGGTTTCATTCATGGACATGAAGATCAAGATCAACATGTACAAAACCCCAACCCGGTGGGTGGAGATAGGGATATTGGACATGATAACTTCACAAGTCCAAATGGACATGATAACTTCACAAGTCCAAATGATCATTTTAGAAAAGGAGATCAAGATGGAACAATTGATGATGATTCTTGTGATCAAAGGGGTGAGGAAGATAGATTGAGTGCAAATGAGGGATGCATATTTTGTAAGAATGGGCACATGAGGATGCCTAATGGATGAATTACTAAAGAATTGCCAAGAAGCCAAATTGAAGGCAAGAAACTCAGCGCTTGTGGTAGGCAACCCACCTAGGTTTGGGAATTTTTCACCCAACCTTCCATTTTTGATACTTTTGCTTTGTTTTACACTTATCCAAGAAAACACACACTTGTTTTTAATAGTTTTTTTTTGTTTTAAGATGTGCAGGTGGAAATAGGGTAAAATGAGGAAAATTAGATGATATTTTGACAAAGTGATCCAAGAAAAATCATTTTAGAACAAGATTTTGAGTGATTGATGTTCTTGAAGTTGGGAATAATAGCTACAGAGACCACCACATCCGTGGCCATCCACCACGGTCGTGTGAATTAAATCCACAAGTAATCACAGGGAACATGGACAAAGTTTGAGAATTTTTTTGACAAGAGATGCACCATGGCCGTGCAAGGCAGCACGGCAGTGCAGCCTGAATCCACCATGGTCGTGCCACGTAGCACGACCATGCTACAGCCCGATTCCAATAACTTAAGTCAGATTTTGCAAAAGTTGCAAATCACTTACTCACTTCTCTGAAGAATAGAACGGTCGTGCTCCGCACCCTAGAGACCGTACATCACTTTGTACTCCCTCTCCAACCCTCGAATCTCCATCAAATCACCCCCAAACCATCCCAACTCAATTCCCTATCATTTCCACTACCTTAATCTCTAAATTCCACTCTTTTTTATCCACAAAATCCCACATTTCTTTCCATTCCGCCCCAACAACCCCGTTCTTCGGAGAAATTTGATTTTTGATGATTTCTCCTCTGATTTTGAGCAAGGATGAAGCAATTTGCAATGAAAGTTGTGGGGAATACTAGGGGTGTCATCTCCTACCTAAGGAAACCAAAGAACAACAACCCCCGAATGACAAAGGTTGAATTTGATGCATTGGTGGATCCAATTGTGGAAGGAGCCTCCACACAGCCACGATAGGGGATACTGTCATCGTCTAGAGCATCACAACCACTGTCGTCTTCTGCCCAGCCCTCCATCTCATCTGAGAGACCCTCAGTTTTAACTGTACGGCCATCGGTTTCAGCATCTCAGTCGCCTACTTCTTCGGCACCACAGCCGCAGCTAGAGCCACAACCACGAGCACATATGCATCTCCTACTAGATGAAGAAGAGAATGAAGAGATGCCAGACGCACAACAATATGAGATACCACAACAGCAACCTCATCCATAGCCTGAGGTCACCACCGGCAGGGCAAAGAAAGCCAAGCACCTGGAGTACTTGACACACAAAGTGATAACAACTCGCTATGCATGCTGAGTGACGATGGAAGCTATGGGCTTCTATGCCTTTTTCTAGGGCGTGACAGAGAAGATGGTACTTTTTGAGATTTTAACGCTACCACAGAAGTCATACGTTGATCTGACACAACAATTTTTCGCCACATTAGAGAAAGTGACTGATGATGGTGAAAATGCCATTAGAGTGATGATTGGGGACAAGAGGTGGGTGATAACCTCAAAGATTATGAATCAGATTTTTGCCCCCAGTGAAGAGATGGCAGACCTCCTAGATAGAGGAAGGGTAGAGAATGACTCCAGTTCCACATATCCTAAAATGTGGAAACACTTCACCGGCCAGAGCACTTTTGTAGCGGGGAAATCAAAGACTAGTGTTATTCATAATCCTTTCCTCCATTATGTTTAGAAGGTGTTGATGAACACCATCTTTGGTAGGTATGAAAACCAAGGCAGTTGTTCTAAGAAGGATCTATTTTTACTTGGTTGGTTGATTAAGGGGAAGCATGTGAACCTTGGATCATTAATGATTGAACATCTGAGGACAATCCCTTCCAAGAGAACAAATCCATTTGTAATGGGAGGGATTGTGACATCTATAGCCACTGCCCTGGTTGACTTGCACTACTTAGCCCGCTCTTCTATGATCACCATTGTGGAGCAGAAGATCATTTACCAAGTCAACCCACCATACCCAGGAGTCTCCTTGGAATTGTCCTACCATATTCCACCCCTCATGGAACAATATGGACCCACCCAAGATTTTCTAGACAGATTGAGGAGATATGAGGAGGAGCATCCCAGAGGGGACGGTTTCCCTGAGGTGATATTGACAGAGGGTCTAGGAGAGCCCTCACAGGCAATCGAGCAGAGACAGGCAGCGGAAGACAGAACAGTACGATGGGTGAGATAGTGAGAGGAAAGGACAGGAGTGTCAGAGCCACAACAGCCCTCGGTGAATGCATATGACAAGGCCATATTTCATGCACAGCTGGAGGGCATTCGGACGATGCAGGATAGGATACTGCATGCACAGGAGGGTTTTTAGTGTACTCAGGATGCCTTGTGGTTATACCATCAACATATGCATTATCAGGTCAACCACGTATACCAGTTATGGCACAGAGGAACCCCTAGTGGGGGGAAGATTGGTGGAGTTTACTGTCAGCATATTAGTACAACTACCTGCCTCCATATTCAGACTACTGGGGTTCCTACTACCAGCATTCTCCACCGCATGGAGGACCACCGCCACCACAGTGATCGTCTACCCTATCATTCCCAGACTTTAGTGTCACTCTGAGGACAACATGATTCAAATGTTTGGGGTGGTAGGGCGGTATGTCCTATCTCATTTTCACTCTTATTTTGCATTTCACCCGCCATTTACTTTTGTTTGTTTGTTTTTGCTTTCTTTATTTTAGAATTTACCTGCTTTGCATACCTGCATGCCATGTAGTTACTTTCTTGTCATTTTTGTGTAAATTTCAAAAAGATTACTCTTTTTGACATGCATTGCATATCATGTAGATTTTTGGTAATTTTTGCATGTTTTATCTAGGATTTGCTTGTTTACTGCTTTAAGTTCAATAATACATGCTTAGATGTGATTGAAGGAAACTTGGCACTGTTTTGGCCAATTTTGCCCAACTTTGAGATTTCTTGCCTAAAAGTGTGTTTCAACCCAATCTCTACTTTTTGGATTAAAAATGATGACCTTTGACAAATGCAAGTGAATTATCATTGTTTGTTGCTAAATGGTATCAATGCTTGAATTTTTACATGTGTGCCACTTCTCTTGAGTTTGTGAATGATTTGGTTGAATTGTGACTTGAGCAAACTATGAGAACTTAGTGTCTATGAAATCACTTGATTGAAGTATCAATTTTAGGTTGTTCATTCATGTGGTGTGACATTGCTGGATGAAGTGCTGGATTAATTTTCATGTAGGAGACCTTATGTTAAGAATCACTCCAATGACCCCTCTTTGACTCGACTCTTCACTCACCAACTTCTTACCCCTATGCCTCATGAAAGGATGCCAAAGTGCACATATCAGCCATGGCCACCTCTAAAAGTTTGGGGTGGCTACATCTACATCTCACCGCTTCACTCTCATCACCATATGCCCTATCTACTCCAAGGGAAAAGAAAAAGAATAGAAAAAAAATGCAAAAAGAAAATAAAAGGTGCTCCTGTTTAAGAGCATCTAAGTAAAGAAAAGATGAGTGTTCTATGTAATAGCACTCCAAAATCTTACTACAACCCTTTCCTCCATTTTCATACCCTTTGAGCTAGGAAACATCAAACCTAGCTCATTTTGCCTTTTTTTGCAGCCACGTGGGTCATTTGGTGTGATTTGAAACATAAGGTTGAAAGCATGAAGGTGAAACAACACTCCTAGTCATTCTTGATTAATGCCATCATGAAATAGTCTCTACCCGAAACTACATGAAAGAAATATGGATAGCTTGTGTGTTGTATGCACTATGTTTGAAGTTCGTATGCTTTGTGCTCTTTTCATGATTGGTTTGTGAAAGCAAGAGAGGAGAGATGTGGAATGCATTTACTTAGTTACTATTGATCCCATTCAGCAATAATCATCCTTTACATTGCATTTTTCATTTTTTTATTATGGAAAAATTGCAGAGAGATTGAGTTGGAGCATACTTGAGGACAAGTATGTTTCAAGTTTGGGGTGGTGATTCAGCCCTATTTTAGGGCTTCATTTTGTGTCATTTTGCATTTCAACCACATCTATACCTGTTAGATTACATGTCATTCTCGATAATAAAGCGACTATGATCGATAATAAAGTGAGGAGAACCATTCTTGTAAGAAGAAAGAAGTGAGGAGAACCATTCTCGATAATAAAGCGACTATGGCCTTTCTTGTTGAATCTAAAATAAAGTCTCATATGATCCATACATCTGACTGTATGTTTCCTAAAGGCTGGTTATGGGTTTCTAATCATCTGCATGATTGTAATGGTCGTATCTATGTTGGGTGGAATCCTAATTGTTGGACTACTACTATGATTGAGATGGATGATCAACAGGTCACTATGAAATGTATTAATAAAGGTGGACTCATTATCTACACTACTGCTATCTATGCTAGGAACTCTGTGTCTGAGCACTCTATCCTGTGGAATACCTTGGAGAGGATTGCTACTAACATAGATGAAGCTTGGGTCATTACTGGTGATTTCAATAATATCAGGAAGCAAGAGGAGAAGGTGGGGGTCGAGAGGTGCCCTATATTATTCTTAGCTCTTTTAATGCTTCTCTCGATAATGCTAGTCTTACTGAACTACCTATCATTGGTAAGGAGGTTTATACTTGGCATAATAAGCAAGGGGTTGCTAAAAGGGTGGCGTGCAAACTTGATATAGCCTTTGTCAATGATGCTTGGCTGTCTAAATTTCCTGGTTCCAAAACAAAGTTCATCACATGTAATTATTCAGATCATTGTGCTCTTAACATTAATATGAAGTCCATTTCTTTAAAGAAGAAGCCTTTCCGATTTCTCAATTTCTGGTTGGAGTGGGAAGGCTGTCGTGATATTATAAAAGAGGCTTGGGCTACTGAAATCTATGGCAATCCTCTTTTTCAATTCTGTCATAAACTCAAGAATGTCAAAGAGAAGTTGAAGACTTGGTCCAAAAAGTATGTCAACATCAAGAACCTTATTGCTAAAGAAAGAATGGAACTTGATGACATCTCAGCTGTGATCCGTAGATGCCCCCTTGATCAAGATCTCATCCATGCTAAAAAACAAACTCTTGAAAGATTGGACTTGCTTCTTAAGGCGGAAGAAGTTTATTTCTTGCAGCACAGTAGAATGGAGTGGCTCTCTAATGGAGATAGGAACACTAAAGTCTATCATACTATTGTCAAGAGACAGGATGCTATTAACTCTATAACTGAACTGTTTGACTCACATGGTGAACTTCTGCAGGATAATGATGCCATTACTAATGACACTGTTAAATTTTTTGAACAGCTTTATAATCAGCCTCATTTTGCTTCAAATTCTTCTGTATCAGACTGGTCACCTCTTGTATCTGAGACTAATAATATCATGATGTGCTCTTCTCCGAATTTGAATGAGGTTTGTGATGCTGTGTGGAGCATTGGACCTAACAAAAGCCCGAGTCCGGATGGTTTTAACGGTTACTTCTATAGGGGTAATTGGAACGTCATTTGTGATGATCTTCTTAAGGATGTCCAGTGGATCTTTGAAGGAGGAAACATGGTTAGACAAGTCAATCATGTTTTTCTTGCTCTTATTCCCAAGAAAGATATTGTCTCGTCTCCAGCGGATTTTAGGCCTATCTCTTGTTGCTCTATGCTATATAAAATCATTGCTAAAGTCATTTCAAGGAGACTAGCTAACCTTCTGCCAAATATTATCTCTCTTAATCAAGGTGCTTTTGTGAAAGGCAGGAGTATTGAGGATTGTTCCCTTCTTGTGGCCGAGTTCACTCTTAGATTTAATCGAAAATTCACCCCCCCCCCGCTGCTTGCATTAAGTTGGATATCACCAAGGCTTTTGATTCTGTTCGGTGGTCCTACCTTTGGGATTGTCTTAATGGTCTCGGGTTCAATGAAAAGTTTATCTCTATTCTTAAACAATGTGTGGAGATGCCATCTTTCTCTCTCTTACTTAATGGCTCTTCGGTTGGCTTCTTCAAAAGCTCCAATGGACTTAGGCAAGGTGATCCCTTATCTCCTCTACTATTCACTATTGCAATGGAAGGCTTTAGCAGATGTCTTGAGGAGGCGTATGATAACAAGCTCATTAGAAGTTATCCCATCAATAAGACTAAGGCTCTTAGCCACCTTCTCTTTGCAGATGATGTCCTTATTTTCTCGGAGGGTCGTCTACGCAGCCTTACCAAACTCAAACAGGTTTTGCTTGACTTTGGTTCTATTTCTGGTATGAAGTGCAACCCAAACAAAACACATATTTTCTTGTCCTCTTCTTGCCGCAATAAAGAGGCCTTGGTTAATATCTTGGGTATTCAGCTCGGTTCTTGGCCCACAAAGTATCTTGGCTTTCCTATGGCAGGTGGCAATCTCAGGAGGTGCCACTTTTATGAATGCTTAGATAAGCTTAGAGACATGATACAAAGATGGCCTGGTTCAAAAATTTCTATGGTTGGTCGTCTTGTACTTATTAAGCACAGTGCCATGGGTCTGATTAGCTATTGGCTACGTATGGGTGACATTCCTCCTGCTGTCTTACAAAGGATGGAGTTGTTGCTTTCGGATTTCCTTTGGGGTAGCTCGGTGCACCCCTCTTCTTGGGCATGACTAGCTTATCCACTTTGTGAAGGTGGTTTGGGGCTGAAGAGATTGGATGAACATGCAGATTATCATACGTTATGTCGCATTCAAAGGCTCACTCAAGTTCAATGTATATGGAGCTCATGGTTTTCTCGCAGATATGGTGATACCTTGACTACTGTTCTCAGGAATGACTCTACTTGCCATAGACGTATGGGGGCTCTCTGGCCTTCCTTTTCTGCTTGGGAGGGCAGGGATCTCTGGGGAAATGTTCAACAAAAACGTCAATCTGATAAGGCTTATGGGAATCTTTGGCTCTCTCGGCACTATCCTAGATGGAGTCTTACTACCTTTAAAGCTCTTACAAATGTTTTGCCTACTATGGAAAAGATTAGTTCTTGGTCGGGGGGCCCTGTTCCTACTTGCTTATTGTGTGGCCTACACAATGACTCCATCACTCATCTTTTTGAGGGCTACAAATTTTGGAAGTATATTTGGGGACGTGCTCAACTTAAACTCAATATTAGATCTTCATATTCTCTTTATGAATGCCTTGCGGACCTAGGTAACATATCAAAGCAATCCAGAATTTTGGAACTTTGGGCCATCATTGGCGTTGTCCACTTCATTTGGGAGGAGTGTAATAAAAGGCTACATAATGGTGGAGCTTTGGACTTTGTCATTATCTTCAACCGACTTGCACTAGATATCAAGAGAATGTATTTTACTTTGAAATCTTGCCTTGATTTTCCCCTATTATAGCTAGGAATTGGGATCTGTTGTAACCAATTCTTAGTAGTATGTAGTCACATGTTTGGGTGTGGCTTGTAACTTTGTCCCCCGGAGGTGGAGCTTTGGACTTTGTCATTATCTTCAACCGACTTGCACTAGATATCAAGAGAATGTATTTTACTTTGAAATCTTGCCTTGATTTTCCCCTATTATAGCTAGGAATTGGGATCTGCTGTAACCAATTCTTAGTAGTATGTAGTCACATGTTTGGGTGTGGCTTGTAACTTTGTCCCCCTCTGGGGGGTTTTGGAATATACTTACCCAATTTTCCAAAAAAAAAAATAGATTACATGTCATTTCTCTCAATATGCATATTTGTGTAAAATGCGCTTATGGACATTATTTGCATGTTTTTTAGGCATTTGGACCACACTTGATGGAAGAGAGAGAAGGAGTGATCCTAGGGTTTTTATACCCTTAGAGAGGCCCAAAGTTAAGTCTGATGCTCCCTCAACCTACTCCTAGTGGCCAAAGATCCATAGAAGCAAAGATGTCCAAGGAAATCCAACCACGACCGTGCAGCAAAGAATGGTCGTGTAAGGGACAACCACCACAGTCGTACCACCTAGCACGATTATGCTACAAAACTAAAGAAAGGGTGTGGCAATCCACCACAGCCACCATCACCTTGCTCACCATGGTCATGCTACCAAGCATGGTCGTTCTACCCTTACCCCACCACAGCCATGGTGACCACCACAATCGTGTCAGTTTCAGTACAAAAATAACCAACAACCTGCGATCTTACCATTTTAATTTGCACGATCGTTCTACCCCACCATGACCATGCTCACCCCTACCCATAATATCTGTAGTGATGCACCACGGCCGTGCTACTCACAAAACCTGGATACTTTTTCCACTGCATTTCCCACTTTACCCCTACTTGACCTATTGCTTCCTCCCCACCTATATATATGTGGGTGGTGGCTGGAGGCTGATAATGGCCACCCTTATCTACCTCCTACCACCTCTTAGTTCCCCATTTTCTCCCCTTAGCCATTTCACTCCATTTCCACCTCCATTTCACTCCATTTCCACCATCAAAACCCTAGTTTCCTTCCATTTCCACCCATTTCCACCATCATTCCATGCCCCTACACCTTGGAGGAGAGAGGAGGATGCCCTACAGCAGCTGAAGTGGAGGATTTCTTCATCTACACTGAGCTCCATGGCTTCTTCTATCTCATTGTCTTCTCTTTTTGTAGTTTGCATTGTTATGAGTAGCTAGGCCCCTTGGGTGGGCTGTTTGGGGTGTAAAATGTTACTTTGATACCATGTTGGAGAAAAATGATATGTAAACTTTGTAATTCCATTTGCTAATGATTATGTTCTATTTCTATCTCATTCTCCATGAATTTGTTGTTGGTTTGTGAGTGAAATCACTTAGGAATTTAGGGAAAAATTGCTTATATGTGTGAATATTGGGATTTGCCCCTAGATCCAATTCATGGATCCCTAGGTTACCTCCCATCTTCCTACATCCTAATCAATGTCCCTAAGCCTAAGTGAGAGATTTAAGTAGCTAGATTCGGTGACTCTAGTACAATCAGCGTGGAGCCTTCTCAAGGCTAGAATGTGGGGGAATTGGGGTCCAAAACCCTAATTTCACCTCCCTATTACTACTCTCGGCCCCTAACTTCCCTAGGAATGTCTAATCTAAAAACCTAAACTTTCCTAGACCCTAATTGAATTGAACCTAATCCCTAACCCAATTGAGCCTCGCAAGGGTAGTAGGGAGTGTTAGGGACTAGTTCCTCTATACACAACCTAGCATATCCATGGCCAGTTAGTAGCTTAGGTTAATTCATTAGACTCTAACTCGTTGTTTGGTTTGGATAATCTAAATGGAATCATAATGTTTATATATCACCCCCCAACTTAAGTGATAAGTACATCCCCTAAATAGCCCACACCTCTGTTCATTGCTTTAAAACACTAGTTTTCATCTTGCCTAGCTAGTGTTAGTTTAGTTATCTCTTTTCTTACTTAGTTAGCTTCTTGACATGTTTTTGCCTTGTTCTTGCTAGTTTAGCTTTTTACTTGCTCTTGTGCTTTTCTCTTGCTTGCCTAAGTGTAAATTGCCTTTCCATATCTAGCTTAGTCTTTTCCCTACTTAATTAGTCTTAATCTAGTCTAGGGTTAACAACTAGTCTCCGCAGTAGGAACCCAGTAAAACCAACCTAGCTCTAGAGCCCCCTTTTCTCCCTATGGATCGATCCTATACTTTCCGCCCGCCTATTCTACAACATGACCCCGTGCGCTTGCGGGTGCAGTATTTTATTTTGTGCGAGTGTGCTTAAGTCTATGTCCTTATAAATATTGAAAGTGAATCCACCTGTGTGCCTCCATCCGCGGAGTTGCATCCATTCAAGCTTCAATTGAGTGGAATGCAAGCCATTGGCGGGGGCGCACCAGAGTTCTTTCCTCACTCGTAAGTGGATCATGATCTCTAAGTATCAAGTATGGGTAAAGGGTTGTTCATCACTTATATTTATGAAAATCAATTACAATTATATGAGTTATGTAGTACTCCTGAATAATTGCTAGATAGCTGGTTAGGAATTAACTAGGGGTATTAAGTATATTGTTCTCATCCAAGATTATGATGATATCATGCAAAACTTTCTTAATTAGGGTTTAATGTTTTAAGTTATCATGCTCTTGATAAATGTCTACTAAAGATTAATTGACTAATGTTGTTCTTTTCAAGTTATTCACCTTTTTTGGCATAGATTCAAGCTCTCGAGAGCAATGTTACTTATCAATCTCTTGAAAGCAATGGGCACCTTGGTAAACATATTTACGAGCTCGTAAAAGCAATGTTAATTATCAAACTCCTGAGAGCGTTATTTTGGAAGAAGAACAACATATTCAACCCGATATAACAATGATAAAGAGAAACAAAAATGAAGATAAATGATATTAAAAAAATCAACATTGATAATGTTTAATTCATGTTTTTTTCTTTAAAAGTATAGTTATAGTTCAACTCATGCAATGTTACTCAGTGACATTTACTCCAACATGTGCTCCATTTTGGTTTGCATGTCTTGGTACAGGATGTCCGTAGTAGAGAAGGATAAGGGAGCTTAAGAAAGTAGCTTATAGCTCAAGGAGAAAGTTAGGAGTCTAAATCTAGTGGGGTGCCACTATCATAGAGTAATTGATCTAGATTTTTCTCCAAGTTATGAGAATTATGTACTATTTTAAATTTTTAACGTGTAAGTTTTATGTTAAGGACCCTAAGAATGAGAATTATTATCTTACCATGTGTTGGTTTGGCGAACTTTATTTTTATGCAATGATTATCATTTTTGTGACATTCTAATGAGAATTATGCTTCATCTTAGTAATATGCATGTTTGAAAAATTGGTGTGCTACAGTGGTGGTATGTATACCTTACATTGGAGAGAAACCTCATGATATGAAACAACCAGATGTGCAACAAAAGTTGGTTGTTCATTTTTCTTCTACATATTTTTGTCATATTGTGTTGCTTCCACTATATATCTAGAAGTAACCTTGTATTTGGGATGACCTGACTATTATCATACATGCCAATGTCTATCTTGAGCAGCTCTTGATGCTCTGGGTAGCTCTCTAGTTGATTCACAAACACCTTGGATAGTTGAGAGATCTGCTACTACCTGAGCCATAAGCACATGTAATAATTTGGTCCTAGATTGTAGGCTAGGTATTCTATGGAATCCACCCACTTTATCGTCTCATGAAAACTCATTTCCATAGTAAGTATCTTCAGTGTAACCCAAAATTATTGTTGATTATAGTTCACCTTCTCAAGATAATTATCTACATTTAATAGATGCTCCTAGTATCCCCCGAAATATTTAATGATGCTTCATATCTACAATGAGTGAGGTGTCATTATTCTATGTGATAGTCCTACATAGTATTGATTTAGTTGTAGAGTGAGTTGGGATGAACCACACGTCATGGTTACAACAGCCATATATTTGAAATTGTCATTTTTTGGTGTTAGTCACTCAATTTAATATTAGTGCCTAAAAATATAGAAATTAACTATCAAGATCCCATAAGAAATAGCACTAGTAATAAAGGTATACAATTGACGTTTTCTATTTTGATCATAATAGAAAGCAAAAAGTTATTAAATACAAAAGAAGAAGAAGAAATAGAAGAAAAATGAAGGAAGCTAAAAAATATATAACCAACTAGAAACAAATTAGGAAACAAAAAATCCTAACTATCTTAATACATTAAAAAGTCACATTGTCCCATTGTCCCTGATAGTGACACCAAAACTTGATGTGATATTTTGTACCTTCAAATATTCCAAGATGGAGGAATTCTATTTTTTACCTAAACTAATTAATTGTTTTTGGTTGATCAAAATTATTGAACAAAAAAAGAAACAAAAGAAACGATTTTATAACAATAAATAGGGGTTCCATTGTCACTAGATGCATTCACTCTCTCATTCCATTAACACAAATCTCAAAGTTCTATACATCTGATAGATAATCAACATGTTGGACAAACAATATTAAAAGACAAAAAATGATTCATTATAATGTAAATATTTCATATGTATAGGTATGCATATAAGGAATAACAAATATAGGCAATGGGACTACTCTTCATACCTCATTAAATAAATTAATCTCTACTTGTATTCATGGTCCAAGAAAATAGATATAAAAAAGATCTCATGGATATTTTAGCAACATGGAGAAGATGCTTTGTGGTGTATGAAATCATCCTTTGAATAATTGATGCAGTCTCTAGTCATGTTCTTTCACATAACGTGTCTCTACATAAATCTATCGACACTCATATTATTTGTCCCCAATGGCAATTAAGTTTGGGATGGGGTCAAGATGGAATAGTATCCCCTCTCTATATATCCATTTGGTGTTGTTATAACATGTCTTAGAATTAGGAATTGATCTAGCATTATCTAGTGGTTGCAAACAATACATTTATGATTTGTTGCACTGCTAGTCAGTTGACTCATATGATAGTTGACCGTCTATGCATGTCCATATATATTTGCTTTGTTGGTAATCAAATTACACAACAACTAGATTTTTAGTTGCTTTCTCCAAGTTCAGATGTGAGATTTAGTCATTTTATTGGCATAGTGTCATTTAGTGATCCTCACTCCAATCATCAGATTTGAGGAGTGATGATCAAACTTTTTGGATCATTATGTGGGCATAGTAAGGAGGGATTATACTTCTCTACTTTTACTTGTATCAACATGCGAACAAAACATAAAATGAATTAAAAATAATTAAATTAACTACTAAGAACCTAAAATCAAGTGAAAACATAAGCAAAATGATATATGAACATGTAAAAAAAATATAAACACAACTGATATTATGATGAATAGATATTCATCTGAAAGCATGATTAATGATTCTAAATATTTTCTATTTAATAAAGCATCACCATTATTATAAAAAAATAGTGTCTGGCTTCATAAATTAAAAGAAACTTAGTTGAAGTAGATCATATATGATCAACTAGAAGAGAATATCACTTTTAACTATAAAAGTCATTATGAAATAGAAAATAATACCTTTTCTACTAGGAAAACAACTATAAATTATATGGATTTATCAATAAATAGAAGGATAATAAATATATAGAACCATCAATAACAACAAAAGTTAGAATAAATGAAAAAATTGATCTTGAGGCCATGCATGCCTCCTCACCTCTTTTGTAGCCTCATAAAATGTTGGATTGTATCCTTAAAGAAGTAATTTCAAGATCTGAAGAGAGTAAAAGAACATAATAGGTATACATAGTTCTTCTCTAGCTTCAGTAAAGTACAAAGGTGCAAGTTGGGATGGGAGTATGGGGTATTATTTGTAAAAACTTAAAGGTCATTTAATTGAAAGAAAAATGTAGTTTTTTGGTGTGGGAACAACAATGTAATTAGAAAATATTAGGAGTCGAGTAGTGGTGACTTATAGATAATCCAATTAAGAGAGTCTTTTAGGCTCATAGAACATGGTGGTCCTTCATGTGGCACTTGTGGAGCAACCTGGTTTGCATCGTCCATGTCCTATGGTGGAAATTGTGACCTTTGCAAAAGCACTTTCTTGTCTTGATAACTATCATCACATATGCTTTCTAGATTTTAAATGAATTCAGACACAATTTTTTTGGTGGGAATACGGTTTTGTCCATCTTTACATGTATCAAAAAGGGGTCTAGTGATTATAGAATGTAACCACAAATTGCACAAATAGAACAAGAAAAAAATGAAATTGTACAAAAAATCTATTGTACTTAAATCTTTATCACTAATACAAACTTCCCAAATATCCTTGGACTCCCTACTTGAACCTCTGAAGATTCTACCATTTCTTTCCTTCCATAGCATGCAAATGATCCATGCCGCAAGAACCTTGTTTTCCTTCTTCAAGAGCAGAAGGTCTTCAAAAGTACCTGGATATTTTCCATTTCTGATATTGAAATTCCCCCATATATACTTAGCATAAAGACATTCAAAGAATATGTGCTCACAACTTTCTTCTTTATATTCACAAAAACAACATCTAGATACCAACTAATAACCAATATTTTGGAGGTAGTCAATAGTAGACAATTTCTTCAACAAAAAACCCGCACAAGACTAATGAACACCTTGTGGGATGCCATCAGACCATATCCACTTCCCACATGAAAGTTTTTGCCATTTTTTCACTGAAATCTCCCATCCATCTCTAAGTTTGAAAATAGGTTTACCACTAAAAAGAAGACAATCTTCTTTCTTCGAAGTGTGTCTCTATTCATTTAAAATGGTTTGAAGAATTTTAGCCCCCCTGAACTTAGGGCAACACATGCATTTTCCAAAATATAGTTGCTGACCTAGCAATTTAGACCCTTCCCCAATCTATAAACAAATTGGAGATTAACAATATGGATTAGTTTTTTCCTCCCTTTAAATCCATGTTTCCCTCCATAGAAGAAAATTATCACCATTACATAGACAAAACTCAATTTCACTAAGTAGAGTCTCCCTCTATCCAAGTATTCTCCTTTAAAGCCATAAAGAATTGGATTTAGATTCCACAAACTATAAACATTCTTCCTTGATATACTACTCATGGAGCCATTTGACCCACAAAGCTTCTTTCTTAGTAGCAATGCTCCATAGATTTTAAAAAGTTCCACATGTGGACCGGTCTTCCACTGACCTTATGCCTAAACCTCCCTCAACTTTAGGCCTGCAAAAAAGCTCCCATGAGACTGAATGCATATGTTTCTTCTTATCATAGTCATTCCACATGAAGTCTCTCATATGCTCAATAATCCAAGTAATAGACTTTGGTAAAGGGAAATATGAAGACCAAAAGATATTATAAGTCATAAGAGTAGAAATAATAAGCTCCAAACTCCCAATTTGGGAAAGAGTTGACCTTTCCATGAGTCTAGTTCCCTTCAATCTTATTTATAATGGGAGCACACATATCTTTAGTGAGGCGTACAGTAAATAAAGGAGCCCTCAAATATTTCATAGGTAAAGGGCAAACTTTAATACTCTAAGTTGTAGAGAAATTAATATCATGAGTGCTCTTTTTTAAGAAAATTTGACTATTGTCATTATTTAGCTTTAGCCTCGACACCTTGTAAAAAGTATCCAAGATGCCCTTCATACAATTAGAATTCTTTTCATCTGCTCTGTACGAGAGTAACAAATCTTCAGCAAAATTGATATGTGAAACATTTGTAGGGAAATATGGCAAAAAAGATGGTAGCAGAAATAAAAAAAAATTCTCACCATATTCTCCTTGACCAGCGGATTGCGTCAACAATTATGGATTAGGAAGGAAGGTTTGCAAAACATATACCTGATCCTGGAGCAAGTCCAATGACTATCCTTGCAACAACGTGCTTCTTTGGCAAGATGCACCCGGATGGCTTTCGACAGCAGACTCCTGGTGTAGCACCACAGACGGCTGTTGACATCCTCCTAGAAGGTGGTGTAGCACCACAGATGGCGGTTGACAACATCCTCCTAGTGGGTGGCAACAACCTCCACACCTCTACTTAGTCCACACAGACCACTGAGAACTCCGTGTTGTTCTTTTAGAACAAACATGAAGGAGTTGTCCCTTTGATGTCAATGTGCTAGCATTGAGTTCTCTCCCTTATTGTCTCTCCCTTGTTGTCTCTCCCTTTTACAGATAAAACTTGCATGTTCAATCCATGTTTCTTGAACTAGAGCAGACTATATGAGATGCATTTGAGCTCACATATAATATATTGATTTACATGAGTATGGCTATATGTTTCTTAGTCTTGCTTATCAAGTGACCAAGATAGTAATCTCTTATAGGAGGGACAAATCCCTTCTACGTCACTCACACTTAATCCTTATGTGTCACAGTGCACCCCGGCATCACCTTTGTGGAAACCCTTATTCAAGGTCATGTTGGATGATGTCAAAATACATTGAACGACATATGATGACTGCATTAACTTCAATTCTAAGAACCACAATCACCATGAGAGCTAATTCTAACTACCATTCCATGGAATCCATGTATCACTCTCAAGGTGTGTCTATCTGATACACTATTCTCTAACATGTATCTATGTGTTTGACTTGATATCCCATATCATGACCAATGAGACTTTGTCATCACTCAACACATGCTCTAGTCTTATGTATTATTGTTATATATTTTGCTTCCACAATAATATCTGATTCAGGACATAACAAGAATGCATGTACTCTTATCATACATATGATCTCATTGTTCATGCAATCAACTTGAAGACATATGTCATCAAGAAACATCATTCTTTAGACATCTACTATGTCTATGTCATCATCTCATGATTGAGACAAATATAATTGATGGAATTACCTTTATAATTATCAAATCAGGTATCTAATACCCCACTACAACTATCATATGATTGGCTTTCTGGGCATCCATACCAACAACATTAACATTCTTTGAAGCACGCATGGGAGTAAGCTTCTCAATACAAACTTCTACATTGATAATAGCAGTAAGTCCCTATAGAGGAATAACAAACAAATAGGGAGAGAGGGGATTCCCTTGTCTCACCCCATTGGTTTCTAAAAATTGGTCTGTTGGATGCCCGTTGACAAGAACCTTACAGGAAGTAGTAGAAAAGGTATCATTAATCCAATCAATCCAATATATAGGAAAACCCATCTTCCATAATAAGAAAATGATTTAATCATGTATGATTGTATCATATTCTTTAGCAAGATCTACTTTCATCCACATATTTTTTTGAGACCATGTGAATCTACTCAATACCTCATTAGCTAATAGAATCGCATCCCCTATCTGTATTTCATGTATAAAGGAAACTCTATTCCTATCACTAAGATGAGGTATGTGATGCCCCAACATGCCACGAATGAGATTGCTTAAAACCAAACACAAAATTATCACTAAACGAATGGATTACTAGAAAACATAAGAAATTAAAACTGGTTTAGCAAAAACACCATAAGCCAAAAGCTTAGCACATATAGGTCCACAAGCCTATCATAGGCATTACAATCATATCACATGGTGATTACATCACTGTGCATCATCATTCCCATCATCAACCTGTTACATGATATACATGTTCCACATATATACATATACACATGCCATGTCTATACAACCATGGCTCACATGCCAAAAACCTTGTATCAATAACATATCCACAAAACACAATGAGAACACCCCCAAAGACCTGAGTGTAAAGGGACAACGTCTAGGACTCCATCACTAAAATACTAGCAACACATCCAACTTTATAAGATGCTGCTCCTGTTGCTGCTCTTCCTCAACTGTACGATCTCTACATCTTCGTGCACGACCACCTAAAAGATGTGGGAACCCATGGGGTGAGACCAAATGTCCCAGCAAGATATGTAACTCTCCACCAATGTCTATTAAAGCACAAATAACGAAGTAGGTAGATAAGGTACTAAGTAGGTGGAGCAAATTCAACTAAATGATATGTATCTAATAGATAAACATATTAAGCAAACTAGGCAGTTATCACTAAGCAGTAGAACAATTAATATTCTAAGAAGGAATATGAAGAACATGTATAACAATTGACTCCTCTTACCATTTTATAATTCAAGAAATCATTAAAAAGATAAGACAAAGGGCTCAACCAATGTTATTCATATTTGACCCTAAGAAAGATAAACTAGACAGCTATTTTACACCTTTTATTATTGTCCTGCGAATTTGAGTTGTACCACCCAAATCTAACCGACCACTAGTCAAAATAGGTTCCATACAAGATCAATGGAAGAGTCGAAATCCATGACCTCCCCATGCCTCTTGGTCAGCACAAGAGAAAATGCCACAGAAACATGCCAGTCAACTACAACAATGAAATATAGTCAAGATCAGGGATTCTCTCACACATTTCCATCCACATATATAATCACACCTAGCCCACCTTGGTACATGTATGATGCTAGAATAACAAGATCATGCATGGCTGTTCTAAAAAGAAGGATTGGGTCACACATGGCCATCCATATCACAAGGAGAGCAACTCATGCATGGTTGTCTTGCACCACCTGTTATTGTGGATGCAAGGATATAGTCGAGTTGCGCTCCCGCATATTCAAAATTATGCACTCTGAGTTATACTCGTTTCACCAATCCAGCAATTAAAGTTGACACTGGAAAGAATCTATGGCACAGGGAACCTACATGATTGGAGTTCCATTTGCTTAATTAAGCCAATTGAGTGTCTTTTAGCATCAATCAAGTTACAATGTACAAATTCAAAACAAACTCTATGAAAAAACAAGGGAAGTAGTGCAACTCCAGAAGATATAAAATGTATAAGGTATGAACTAGTCACATCACCACCACATGATACTTATAGCACTGCCATTCGCAAGGCCATCACTAATGTTTCATCATTGTGGGATATCAACCCCTCAATCATATCATTGGAGGATGTCACCTCACAATAAGCCTCAAGCCTTCACTAGGTTATAGGACCCATCACATCCATATGATTTCATCATATCTCATAAAAACTCATAGCCATTACCTTGTGTCATATGATCACCATCATAGCATACACAAAATATGATATTCATGTTCATGTCACCTGCAAGGTTAGGGGCTTATAAATAGGAGAGAGAAATAGCTCAATATTATAAGCACTTCAAGAGAGAGAAAACACATCACATGGACCAATATTAGGGTTTGAGATGCATACATGGCCAATTAGGGTTTTATAGTTGTATTCAATCGCCAAACCCTAGGTACACAACCTCCCACTTTCTTGAAGCATATTTGTGTTAAGAAAAATCATTAATTATCCATGCTTAGAGCATTATGTCAATAGCACTAGGTATCACTATCATATACATGTGTATGTGTATCAATTTATTATGTATGCATGTGTTACAACCAACCATAACATGTATGTCTCGATTACACACAGCACTAGTGTCTTGACCTTCCACCAAGGCAAGAGTCACAATCAAAACACACCATGGTCACGACCGTGACACACCATGGTTATGACCCAAATAACAACGCATCTCAACCACCTTCAAGTAGGTGTCACAACCATCTGCACAATAGGCGTCTCGACCAAAACCAAATGTAACCTCACAACCGCGTCAAACCAAGACTTCGTCTAGCATGAAACATGAGTCACGATCAAGCTCAAGTAGCATCTCGACCATCAACAAAACATGGTGTCGCAACCACCAGCAAAACAATGTCTCGACCTTATCCAAAGGCAATGTCATGACCGCGACTAAGGGGACCATCTCAACCGTGACACCCACTAGGACTCCACCAAAGGACACCAAGAACAACAATGTCTAACACATCGACAAGGTGTCTCAACCACATCAAAATAAGGCGTCGTGACCCAAGGCCAAAACAAGGGTGTATGTCTTGACCCAACACACCAAGAGAACACATGTCTCAACCCAAAACATCAATGGTACATATGTCTCGACCGTAACAAAGGTAAAACAATAGGAAACCAAACATCACTAAGATAAAAACTCATGGATTCAAAACTAATGGATTCAAGATCATCAAACCCTAGAACAAGCTCTATGAAGATCATCAAGCAAAACTACTTAGAAGAGAGAAAGCCAAACTACAACACATGTGTGAAAACATCCAAAGATCTAAGGAAAATATGATGGTCGAACCTAAAACATGGTGATAGAACTAAAGCTCAAGATGCATGCAAGATCATCCTCTCAAAATCACTTAGAAAACATGCACATAGAAATTAGGGTTTCTAATTCCAAGAAAACCATGCATAATAACCACTACCATTCAAATTCTAGAGCATGATATCATCTACTAGCATATTAAGGGTATGTTTCAAAGAGAGAAACAACAACATGCATGTAAAGGAAAATGTAATAATAGAGAGGGTAGAGGGTTATATCACCTGCCTTAAGGAAGATCTCTCCAAGGATCACAAGCTCCAAGCACATGATCACCAAGGACGAGGAAGTTCCACCAAAGGATCCACTCTCGGCCATAAGATCACCTTAATAAGGAGAAGGTTCTAAGGTCAAAGGTTGCTCAAGAAAAGAGGGTAAAAGATCCCTAGGACGAACCAAAGGAAGAAGGGGAAAAAGAGAGAAGAAACTCCCTCTCACTTGGGTACCGCCTTATCAAAACATTGCCTATGACCCTTGTGATGAGGAGCTTACTCTCAAGAACGACCACCATGGATGATCCATGATCTAAGGCTGAGAAAAGAGAAGAAGATGGGGTAGAAGATCCAAGGAAATGACACAAAAGAAAGGCATACACTTACCAAGGTTGAAGATGAGCAAAGTCACCACATACAAGAGATCTTGAACACCAAGAGCTCCAAGATCAGTCCTCCTAGCTGCTCAAGGCTCCAAGGATAGGCAAGAGAGGGTGAGGAAGAAAGAGGGCTGAAGAGATCATTTGCATGGAGATAAGAGGGGTTATACATCAAAGGAGGAGGTAGGTAGGTTGAGGGATGATGTGTCAACACCTAAAGACACCAAATGGACACTTGTCCACCCAAGGAACCAACATGCAACCACTTAAACCTTGCATGCATGAGATAGTGATACAACCTATGTTGAGTCTCGACCACTTGGGTCCCCAACACATGGTTTCGGTCGAGACACTCCAAAGGAGGTCGAAATAAGAGCAAAGCATCACCTGGGTCGAGACATAATGTCACCAAGCACACTAGGTCGAGACACTCCACAAAAGGACAATATGTCTCAACCCAAATCACCATGGTCGAGATAGGACACACCAAGGAAGGTGTCTCAACCGAGACACACCTAAAGCACCCACATAGGTGAAGACATGGGTTGAAACAAACCAACAAAGCACACATGGTTCGAAACCAAGCAAACCATAGAAACCCTAATCACCTCTAGTGATGCCACCACTCATCCAAGGCTCAACCAAGGCATCCCCAAGCATCAAATTATCTCTCATGAAGCCAATAAAGAGAAGGAACACTCTAGAAGTGGAAAATTTCAAGATAACCCTCACAAGTGGTAAATTACAATTTCACCCAAAATAAGATCACAGAGCACAAACATCATTCAAACAAGCTCAAACTGGAGACTTAAGACCTACACAAGCTCTAAGAACATCTCAAAGGATTATAGAAAGGCTCTAATCACTTAATAAAGACAAAGCAAATATGGTTTTCCCAAAGCACAGATCAGGGATCTTACAAGGTAGAATAAATTTGATTCTATTAAACATAATCTTCGTTATCACTTTATAGATTAGGTTGCATAGAGAGAGATCAGTTTAAATTCTTTAAGATAAGCAACACCAAAAACTTTAGCAATAAGAGTAATGAGTGTAATATTGCATTCCTTTAGAAATTTTCCAGACCTAAAGAAGCCTTGAATGGTAGATACTACTTCCTTACCAAGGATATCCCAGATAGATTTAAAAAGGACAATAGTAAAACCATCAGGCTTAGGAGCCTTGTCATCATTCAGGTTATTCACCACATCAGCAATCTTAGATATAGTGAATAGCTTCCCTAAACTATGAAAATATGCTCAAGACAATTTAGGGATCACCCAATCTTCATTCTAGATTACTTCATAAAAAGGAGAACTGCTAAAAATATTATTAAAATAAAGCTTCACCTTGCCTCTAGTAATGTCAGAATCATATATACTCTCTCCTTCCACAATATTCAACACATTAATATTATTCCTTAACCTCCTAGATTTGAGAGAATCATAAAAGAAGGATGTATTTCTATCACCCAATTTGAGCCATTGTACCCTACTTTTTTGTCTCATCAAACTTTCTTCATCCTTCAATGCTTTAATAGCTTCAACTCTCACCAAAGATAAGGCTACTTGTTTCACAAGGTCCCCAAGATTTTCGTCAACTTCCATATGTAAACTTAAGGCCTTAACTTCCAATACTTTGTCGAAAGGATATTTTCAACAGACTCTTTATTCCACTTCCTAAGAGCCTAAGAAACATCTTGTAATTTCCTATATACCCTAAACATCAGGGTCCCAAGACACTTGACATTGTTCCAAACTTCTATGATAGTGTTTCTATATACATTTCGAGAATTCCATGAGTTTATGAATCTAAAAGGAGTAGCATTTTTCTTACCCACATCAAGACTCATAGCAATGATTCCATGATCACTAACCAAAGTGGATATCACCTCCCCCCCCAGTTGGAAGGAAACTCAGAAAAAAAATCCAATGTTTCTAAACAAACGATCAATTTTGGAATAAGTACTTTTTCTTATCTTATGGCTATCCCAATTGAAGAAAGGGCCTCTAGTGGATAGCTACAACATATATGTATTATAGATATCATTATTAAAATCTCTCATACACCTATTAGAAGGTGGATGCTTCCCAAGCTTATCGCTATTAAGTCTAACAACATTGAAGTCCCCCACCACACACCATTTAGCAAGTTAAAGGCCATGAGTATCTACAACTGTCCCACAAAATAGTTCTATTAGTGTCTGCAATAGCTCCATAAATAGAAAGAAGTTTATATATCCTTTCCTTACAACACAATGTATCATTTGTTCATTAGTAACAACCTCACCGACTTCAATATCTTGATCACACCACATAATAATCCAAGTATAGGAATAAAATATGAGTTCTCTAAAAATCTAGCACCTGGCCAAAGAGTAACAGCAAAGCCATTAAGGTCATTCTTCTTCATCCTAAACTCTGGTGTGATATATAATTCTACTTTTTTTCTATTCATTTCCTCTTAAACGCGAGAGATTTTATCAGCTCATCCTCTCACATTCCAAGAAATAATAGTAAGTAGATTAATCATTGGGGGTGATAAAAGCAATGACATTCCGACCTCCTTGGTGTATACTCTCCCCTTCCACAAGAATGTTTCTCCTCTCCATGTTACCATCTTTCTCCTCAAGGTTAGACAACAAGGAGTGCTTGTTCAATGATGGAGGAATACTAGTAAAATCTTTTAGAATAAGTCTTGGTGTTGACCTTATTTTCTTCCTTCTTGTCTCCCATTCAGGTTTAGGAAAAGGAATTGGAGTGATGATAGGTTCCACACTCCCTTCTATTTTATTAGGTTTCGAGCTGATATCAATTGATTCCTCCACATTGTTTGCTACTATGTTACCTGACTCTAGAATTACTTCAATAAAATCAATAAAGTTCTCATTGTCTTTAGTCTCTACTTGCTATTTAGGTACCCAATTCTTCGTCACTTCCCTCGTTGGTGCTTTCTTCCCAATCTTCTTCTCACCTTCCAAAGTAGAAGAGGCCCCACAAAGACTAGATTCATGGCCAAAGAGGCCACAAGTCAAACACCTTGTCGACACTCATTCGTACTCAAATTCAATAGTATCACTCTGACCATCATCACTAATGATGAGTAGCTCCTTAAAAAATGTGTAGTTGGTCAGAATCAGAACTTGTAGTCTCACATGTTGTAGTCTCCTAAATTTCAAGGTAAGCATATTAGGTCAGAGCGGCTTGCCTAGATATGAACCAATATAGTTTAACATCTCCACACCCCATAATTCAAGGAGATGGTTATAGATGTTCATCTAGATTGGAATCTCTATGAGTTTCATATTCTCTAATGGCTAGCCATGTTCCAACTTCTTAATAATCAATGGCTTCCTGAGAACAAACCAGGGACCTCCATCAATTACAGCTGTAAGATCTTTGTTATCAACGAACATAATAATGAATAATTTGCAACCTCTCGATCTAATCTTAATCGACCCTTTCAATCACCACATTTGGGCAATATGTCGAACCAACGTGGTCTAATGTGGCTTCAGACCTACCACATAACCTACAACAGTTCTACTCCATCTCACAACATTTCACTCTAGAATGGTTTTTGAGTGTACCAATTTTCTGTTAATAAGCTCTATCTCCATTTTCTTCAAGTTGGCAGGTCCATCGACAGTTCCTTCCTTGAAGGTATCCACCCATTTCTTAGTCTCCTTCTCCAGTGAGACCACACCTGGAGCTCCTTTAACACTCCCATAAGCCCCCAATGATTGCTTACCAGTGGGATCGGGTGATCGGACACCACCGTCGTCTCCTTATATGTCGCCTCCCTATTCGCCCCTCTGCACCATTTTGACTAATTCATCTAACATTCAAATTCAGATACTATTTTCCATGAGTTGAGCTTGAGAGATAGAGGAGAAACTTTAGAATACAATTCTACCTACTTCTCTATACTCCCTTCCTTATTTAAAAACATATGTTTTTTATTCTAAAAACAAATTATTTCCCATTTGTATATATATTGAATATCTTAACCAACAAAGATATGATGGGGAATTATCACGATGTGGCTCACGAAGCCCAAATGCAGTCTAAATTTCATCCAAACCTATATATACTCTATGTGTGGATCCCAAATGAGTTAAAAATGGATAAAAGGGGTGAAAAAACAAAAAAGTCCCCCAACATAATACATGGCTATATCATTTTGGTTGTTTATGAGGAACAAAAATTGGTTATCAACACACTCAATGTGTTTGCAATCAACTTCTTTGCAGGCTTCTCGACTGGTCGCCCATCCTAGTACTACTCTGGGCTGAGCACGCTTAACCATAAAGTTCTTTAGTGATGGACTCTCTGAAAATGAGGTGCACCTTGGTGATATGGGTAGTCCAATCATTCCTTTTAAGGTTAGTTTATCTGAGGCCTCAGATCCTGGGATGTTGCAATCTCCCCCACTTAGAATCTTGATGTCCTCATAAAGGATCAACTTCATGGTCTCATAATATTTCCCCAATTCAGTGCATGCCCAGAATGGCCCATGCACACCCAGCTCCCCATCACGGAAATACCAGTGTAAGGGTGACTACATCACCATGGACATCTCTTTCCAACATGCCAGGACCGCACAACTCAATATTGTCATGCCACATGTCCATGTGGGCCCCACTTACTGGAGGGGAATTGGCTCGGATACCATTTGTAACGCATGGGCCCACTGTCCAACGCTTTAGTAGAGTTTTAGGAATGACGAATGACCCCACAAACCACCACTAGCCTTAATTGCATACTTTGTCCTCACTCACACACAAGCCAGAATAAAGTTCCCAACTGGTCACCCATCATAGTACTACTTTGGGCTGAGAACGCTTAACCACAAAGCTCTTTAGTGATGTACTCCCTAAAAAAGAGTTTCACCTTGGTGATATGGGTAGTCCAATCGTTCTTTTTTAGATTAGTTTATATGAGGCCTCAAATCTTGGGACGTTACAAATACTTTGGTTTTTAAGATTTTTTACATCCAAAATGATGGTTGGACGTCAGATTAGGTAAACAAAGTCTCAACAACATTTATAAGGAAAATGAGAAAAATAAAAAAGTCACCTCAAAAGGTAGATAGATAAGGCAAAATCAACAAAATATGAGTGTAGACACAAGGTTACACACAATAAAGATATTAGGATTCTCACGACACCCTTTTGGCATCTCAAAACCCAATGATATAAACCAAATTTTGTTTAGTAAATGTAGACTATATTTTCAAAAAAAATGAAAAGAAAATACCTTCCAAGAGGATTTTAGCACAAAAATATCATATGGGGAGCATGAAACCTAGATTTTCATATCATCATACCGGAATAAGATCCGGATGGAGGGGAAAGAGAGACATCTATATGGTTTTTAGACCCAAACTACCTTGTTTTGATGCCATAGGAGGGTGATGTTGACCTTTCCTCTCCTTTATCTATTGGGTTTTGAAGTTGGAAAGGGAGTATATGGATGTTTTGTGTGGATGTAAAGTTTTAAACTTGAAGGATAAAGATGTCTCTTTGGATTCATGGGGATAACATCTCGCAATGGGGCTTAACCAATCAAAATGACGACCCGGGGGCCTATTCCTGCTAGCCAACATCTAATAAATGCCAACCCATGTTGTATTTATAGAGACTAGGGGGTACCTAGGTTTAGGATTTATGTCAAGTCTTCCCCAGGTCGGAAGGCAACTAGCTGGCGGTGAGGCACAAACCAAGTGGGCAACCTATATTCTATACGCTCCTGGATATGTTTGACTAGCATAGTGGGAAAAGGGGACGTGTGTCGAATGTGTGTCTTGTCTTCTAAAGGGTTCCAGGTAAGCTTGAACGATGCTTCATCGAACATCCAAATTAAAAAAAAGGGAGCACATACCTAGTGCCCCTGACTTCTAGAGGCTTCGGGGTGCTTTCAAATGATAGTCTATTTATAATCAAAATCAAGGAAAGGGGGCACATACTAGTGCACCCCCCATTCCATAGGCTAGATACATAGCTAGATCAAAAGCTGATTAGCAATGGGGTCAGACCCCCACCCCACACCCTAGTGGGGCACTTGCTTGGTAAGCACCCCGCCTAGACCTTAGTCTCCATAGTAAACTTTTTAGGCTGAGATGGCATGCGACCCATGACATGGTTGGGGATCACACACATGTGCATTTTTTGGATGCATCACATGGTTTGAGCCATATATCTCGTTCTGGGTGTCTGGATAAAATTGTCTGGGGTTGGTGTTGCAGTGGCAATGTCTAAGAAAAGTAGTCCATAATAGATCATCCATCAATGGGATGCCCATTATGATTGACAACCTTCCTATTTGTAGGAATTTAATGTTTGGTTTTATAAGAATATGACCTCTAATCATGAATAATATGGGAACGTTTCAACTGATTCATTTGATTATTGTCAATCATATTGATTGTTGAATCATATTTTGATAATTGATCATGGGTGTAGTCATAATTTTTGTGGTTGTCTAGATTAGTAGTATCATGTTGAACCATCTTTTTGTGTCATGACTGGCGCGCTCCCGCCAATGGTGTTACACACTACTCAATTGCAATTTTGAATAGATGCAACCCTGGGGATGGAAGCACACGGTGGATTCACTTTCAATATTTATAAAACCTAACTTAACACCTACTCACACTAAGACAACTACACCCGCAAGCGTACGGGGTTGTGTCGTAGTATAGGAAGGTGGCAAGTATAGGGTCGATCCACAGGGAAAAGAGGGGACACTAGAGCTAGTTTTGGTTTTGCTAGGTTCCTACTGCGGAGACTAAGGTTAAGGCTTTGAAGGTTGTTTTGATTGTTAAACTATTATGGACAAATAAGCAATTAAAGGCGAGAATGAAATCTAAGTTAACCCTAGGCTAGAGTAAGGAAAAACAGGCAAGAAAGGATTAAGCTAGGTATGAAAAGGGCGAACAACACTAAGTCAAGCAAGAGAAGAGTAAAAGAGCAATAAAAGAGCTAAGCTAGCATGAGCAAGGCAAGAGCAGAGCAAGAAGCTAACTAGGCAATAAAAGAGCTAGCTAAGCTAAGCAAGCATAAAACTAGGGTTTTAAGCAGTAAAGAGAGGTATGAGTTGTTTAGGGGTATGAACTTATCACTTAAGCTGGGGGATGACATATGAACATTATGATTCCATTTAGATTATCCAAACCAAACAACAAGTTAGAGTCCAATGAATTAACCTAAGCTACTAACTGGCCTTGGATATGCTAGATTGTGCATAGGGGAACTAGTCCCTAACACCCCCTACTACCCTTATAAGGCTCAATTGGGTTAGGGACTATGTTCAATTCAATTAGAGTCTAATCAAGTCTAGGATTATAGATTAGGCATTCCTAGGGCAATTAGGGGTCGAGGGTAGTAATGGGGAGGTGAAATTAGGGTTTTGGACCCCAATTCCCCCACATTCTAGCCTTGCGAAGGCTCCATGCTAATTGCACTAGAATTATCTAATCTAGCTACTTAGATCTCTCACTTAGGTTTAGGGAGATTGATTAGGATATAGGAAGATGGGAGGCAACCTAGGGATCTAAGAATTGGACCTAGGGGCAAATCCCAAAATTCACACATATAAGCAATTTGCCTAAATTCCTAGGTGATCTCACACACAAACTAACACGCAATTCATGGAGAATGACATATAAATAGATAATAATCATTAACAAATGGAATTACAAAGTTTACATATCATTTTCCCTCAACATGGTATCAAAGTAACATAATTTTCCCCAAAAAACCCACCCAAGGGACCTAGTTATTCATAACAAAGAAAAATACAAAGAGAATGGAGATAGAATGACTACATGAGTGAAAAGCCATGATGAGCTTGGTGAAGAATCCTCCTTTTCCACCTCCTAGCAGATGTAGCTCGAGCTCCCTCCTCTAAGGTAGGTGAATGGCATGGATGTATGGTGGAAATGGGTGAAAATAATGGAAAACTAGGGTTTTGGTGGTGGAAATGGTGAAATGGAGGTGGGAATGGATGGAGGACGAAATGGGGAGTCTAGAGTGGCTATAGGGTAGCTAACTTCATGCCCCACCCACCAATTAGGTTTATAGGTGTGGGGGAAGCATTAGGTTAAGTGTGGGCAAAGTGGGAAGAACAGTGCAGAAAATTAGGTAAAATTGTGTGTAGCACGACCGTGCTAGGCTGCACGGTCGTGGTGGGCAATGGGTAGCACGGCCATGGTAGATGGGAACGGTCGCGGTGAAAAAATGGAATGAACATGAGAATTTTGGGTTTTTGGGACTAGTAGCACGGCCGTGCTGGGAACTCCCAAAATGGCCATTCTTGATAGCACGGTCGTTCTAGCCAACTGGGTCAATTTTTAAAGATTCTACGGATTGAGGCATGTCCCAGAACGGCCATTCCATGGTAGCACGACTGTTCTGGGGTCATTCCCCTGCATTTGAGTGTTGAACTTGGCCATCCATGAATGTTATTGCTTCAATACATCCTTTGACCACTTGGGGTAGGTTTGCAGTGGGTTTGGCCTCATTTTAGGCTCCTCCAAGCCTAGGGAAACCCTAGATTCAACCATCTTCTTTCCAATTTGTAAAGAGGCAAGATCACCTCTTTACTAAAATTTATAGGAAATACAAAACATCCACAATTTTAACAAAAATAAAGACTTTGAGTACGATTGCATAATATTCCAAGTAAATAAGCATGATTCCAGATACATTGTAAAATGTCAATAGCAACGAAATAAAGAAATACTAAGCCTTCACATGGATTTTATTGTTTACTACATGATTGATTTCTAAAAGAAAAGATAATAAAAATAGGATCTAGCTATATCAACCTAGTCATCCTTTCCAAAAGCTTGAGATCAACTCCCGAGAAAGACCACCTTCAAGCTTGTCCTTCTTCTTGCACAACACCAACACCTCAGTGGTTGGGAAAGCACCCAGCAAGAGGAAAAGAAAGAAAAATTATGTGTTACGAAACTATTCTAAAGGTGACAATATAATTGTAACCAGTAAAATAGGCCAGGGAATCATCAAAAGATGAGACATCAAGAGTATGAGGCTTTAATGAAGGAAACTTGCCAATAACAAATAAAAATAAAGGGTTTGCATGTAAATTAATATGTCTACCTAACTAAGTAGGGTTGAGGCACCTACCAGACTTCTAACCTTAGGTGAGGGGAGAATAAGACATTCCCAATCACCTATAATATTATGGGGAGAAATAAAAACATTCCCCTAGGGCGATTATATACATGCCCTCTGTGGGTGGTTGTACATAAGTACCTCTACTTTAAAATTAAATAGAACATATAACTACATGCTAGCAAAAGTGTTATGGCAAGATTAATCAAATGATTTATATAACGTGCTAGTGGGGTATAAAACCCAAACAAGATAATACTACAACTGATTTTGAGGCATAAATAAATTAGGCTTCAATAATAATGGATTAGGTCAGATTAAGCCTCATTAGGGAACATAGGTAATGGTATAATGTATTTCCCAACTGAAGGTGTAGATGCACATACCTCATTCCTCCAAACCCTAGAACTCACTTTCAGATCCCTAGTCAAGATTAGAGTCCACTTTCCCCTATTACATAAACATATACATGCATTAATGATAAGTTCATTCCTTAGAAGGTTAAAACCCTAAAGTTACTAACTTTTTGCATAAACCTTCAAATTAGACTCCGAAAATATCACCATTGTTTTAGTTAGGGTTTTCTGATCAAAATGACATATAATATTAAGTATTTTGAAGATAGGGATTTTTGGGTGATTTTTGGTGATTTTTAGTTAATTAAATCATTCTAAAAACACTTTTTCGCAAACATCAGAATCAAACCTCACAAATATTTTTAATGGATAGATCTCGTTCTCTTGATTTCAATACACTATTTATTTTCCATTTTTACCACTAAATTAATTTTCTATGATTTATTTCGTATCAACCAATCAGAAAAATCGAAAATTCAAAAATCAAATAGCGCAGAGTGAGAGAGCAGAGTGGGGCCTAGTGGTGGGGCCCATGCACCTTGCTGCCTCTCACTATCGGCCGAGGAACCCCGAACCACCTGTGGTCAACGCGGGACCAACAGAAAACAAAGGACCAAGGTACCCTTCTCGCGATCAGAGATGTATGAAGAGGAGATGGAGGGGAAAAAACATAAAAATGCATGGGGCTTTCTTCCCCAAAGCACCCGACGATGACCGGCGAGCAGCTTCTACTGCTTGCTTGTGACTTTGGGCAAAATCAGAATTCACAACCAAATTCAACACACAAACATGCAAAAGAAAGAGGAGAGCGAGACATATCTGTTGGTACCTTGTAATTGAATGGAGATGAAGAGATGAGGTAGAGGGAAGCGCCGCAAGCTGGACGTCTTTGATGGCTTGTCGAGGATCCAAACGTCCATGAAACACGAAATCAAGGGCAGGGTTGAGTTGCTAAGGTGATGGTGGACCTAGGGGTATGGATATATATAGACAAGGAGGCCTAAGCTAGGGTTTAGCTAGGTGGGGTGAGAGAGGAGCCCCGCTTGATTTAGGGGTTTCTCGAATTTTCATCAAAACACAAAAACCTTGGGATAAAGTTGTGTGGATTCTTGCAAGGAGTCCAACAAACCCAAAACTTTGAGATTTCATCGAGTATTTCTCGAAATAACTGGATTTGAATTTTCAGAAAGAAACCAACCTGTTTCCTAATCGATTCGAGGAAGAAGATGGACACTAGCCATCCGATCCATGAACTCGGGTCCATTGATGGATCCCAGCCGTCCGATCAGAGGCCCTGACCAAGGAAATTCTATTCCTAACCCAAATTCGGCCAAAGAGACATATTACTTTAAATATTTCTCTCTATCCTCGTTTGGAGGCCCAAACGATATCCAAAATTAACCAAAATTAATACTTTGACTGATTTTGATGCGTAGAATCCAAATATGGAATTATTTTTGCCTTTTTGGAAATTTTAATAGGTTAAATAATTAAAATGTCATTTTCTTTTTCCTCCTTCAAAAGAGGTGATAATATTCCTTAAAATTTGTGAAACTTCACCCATAAGTCTCCCTAAGTGACTTGGATACGATTTTGTCATTAATTTCACAAGTTGGGATCATTTATTTATTTATTTAATAAATAGAAGATTCTACACACTTTCTCTCTCCTATTTTACTCATTATACAAACATTATTCAAATTAGTTGCAAATTTACCCAAAGGCTTATTTTTATGTTTAGATTACGAATTTGGAGTTATTTTTCTAATTTGAGGGCATTAAATATATTATTTCACTTTATTGGCCTATTTCCTATTTTCTTTTGATAAGGACATTAATATATACATTTATCTTCCAAATTAAATGATACTTGGCCCTTAAGTTACTTTTAAGTCAAGAAAATGAAATTGAGTGTCAAATTATCCTTGTGGATTTCCGTTTATGATTTTTGGTGCAATGTATTCCCCATTATCTTCTTTTATCCATTTAATCCCATATTACCTCCAATTATTGCATTTATCATCTCCTTTATATATAATTTGGATTCTCTCTTCTTTTTTTCCTATTCTAAAACGTACTAGAAAGTTCTAGGATGAAACATCTTATTATTGTAATTACTTAGTGTACAATTTGCACTTCGGACCCAATATTTAAAACCCCACTAAGGCATTTGTGCATATAACCCTATATTAAGAATATATGGGAAACATTTATCCAATAATCATCATAATTCCATTAAATCAATTCCAAAGACATATGGGACGAAAATGAAGGAAAAATCTTATAGAAAAGAGTACAAAGAGATACATAGTGGATTTCAGTATGTTACAACACTCCACCCCTTAAAAAAGATTTCGTCCCCGAAATCTCATACAAAGAGGGAAGGGTGAGTACATAACATTTCGTCTTTCAACTCCCAAGTGGTTTCTTCTAAAGCATGATATCTCCACAAACCTTCACCAGCTCTATCTCTTTATTCTTTAGCTGCTTTACTTGGGAGTCGAGGATCCTCACGGGCAGTTCTTCATAGGTCAGATTCTCGTTAATCTCCACAGGTTCAATAGTGAGTACATGAGATGGATCCTTTATATACATCCTCAACACAGAGACATGGAACACATTGTGAATCTTGTCATAAGTAGGAGGTTAGGCTAAGCGATATTCACAGTCGCCCACTTTATCTAAGATTTCAAATGGTCCAATATAGCGAGGACTCAACTTGCCTTTTACTTTAGATCTTGCAATAGAACATATAGGCTTGATCTTCAGAAAAGCATAGTCTCTCACTAAGAAGCTTACATCAGACCTCCTCTTATCAACATACATCTTCTATCAGTCTTGAGTAACTTTCATCCATTTCTTTATCAGTTGTACCTTCTCGAGCATCATTTGCATGTCATCGGTCTTCACTAGGGACCGTTCACCAACATCATCCCAATGCAAAGGTGAACGACAAGGTCTACCATAGAGAGCTTCAAAAGGTGGCATACCAATACTAGCTTGGTAGCTGTTGTTGTAAGCAAACTTTGCTAACGGTAGATACTGATCCCAAGCACCACCCCAATCCATCACACAAGCACGTAGCAAGTCCTCCAGAATCTGAACTGTTCTCTCAGACTGACCATCAGTTTGTGGGTGGTATGTAGTACTAAAACGCAGATCAGTACCCATTTCTTCCTAAATCTGACCCCATAAGTGAGAAGTGAATTTTGGGTCTCGATCAAAAACTATCATAGTAGGCACACCATGCAGACAAACTATCCACTCCACATATAACTGAGCCATCTCAACAACTTTATATGTGGTTTTGAAAGGCAAGAAATGAGCAGATTTTGTAAGCCTATCAATCACCACCCAAACAACATCATAACCTTTCTTGGACTTAGGGAAACCATCGACAAAGTCCATTGTGATCTTCTCCCACTTCCATTCTGGAATCTCAAGAGGATGAAGAAGACCACCATGTCATTAATGTTCAATCTTGACTTGCTGACATGTCAAGCACTTCACCACAAACAAAGCTATATCATTCTTCATGTTCTTCCACCAGAAGCTTTGCTGTAAGTCCTTATACATCTTTGTTGTGCCATGATGAATAGTGTACTTGGACCCATGAGCTTCACTCAGAACCTTCTGTCTCAGATCACCAACATTATGAATCCACAACCTTTATCTAAAGCGGACAACACCATCCACTCTGATAGAGAAGTCAGATTGCGGTTTCTTAGTTAAAGCTTTCATCTACTCAAGCTTGGAACTCTCCAACTGTGCAACCATGACTTCTGAGATCCAGGTTGGTGTAACGGTCATGCTGGCCATATGAACACACAACTTGTCTTCATCTACTGAATCGACAGGTTGAGGTCTCCAGCTAGCCACATGTTCAAGGTTTTCCCATAATGAACATCTCAGAGCAGCACAAACAACATCCTTCTTGTGAATTAGAGCATCAGCTATGACATTCGATTTACCAGGATGATAGGTAATGGTGAAGTCATAATCTTTAAGATATTCTATCCACCTACATTGTCGCAAGTTCAAATCCTTCTGAGTCAACAGATATCTCATACTCTTGTGATCAGAAAAGACTTCAAACTTTTTTCCATAGAGATAGTGTTGCCAGATCTTCAAAGCATGAACTATGGCGGCAAGCTCCAAATCATGTGTAGGCCAATTAGCTTCATTAGCTTTCAACTGTCGAGAAGTATAGGTGATCACCTTTTCGTCTTGCATCAAAACACACCCTAAGCCTTGTTTGGATGCGTCAATGTAGATGACATAGGGTATGCCATCAACAAACAAAGCAATCATGGGAGCAGAGGTCAGGCTCATCTTCAACTTATGAAAACTATTCTCACATTTAGGGCTCCATGAGAACTTGACCTCCTTTCAAGTCAGCTTGGTCAAAGGTAAGGCCAACTCAGAGAAGCCTTTAATAAACTTTCGATAGTAACTGGCTAGACCAAGGAAACTACGAATTTTAGATGAGTTTTTTGGAGCATTCCACTTTTTCACAGCTTCTACCTTCGCAGGATCAACAACTATATGACCGGAAGAAATCACGTGACCAAGAAACGTAACTTCCCTTATCCAGAACTCACACTTTGAGAATTTTGCATAGAGTTGATTTTCTCGCAGCGTGCTAAGTACAATCCATAGGTGCTCGCGATGTTGTTCTAACATCTTGGAATAAACCAAAACGTCATCGATAAACACCACTATGAACTTGTCAATGTATGGGTGGAATACTCGGTTCATCAGGTCCATGAATGCAGCATGGGCATTTGTCAAACCAAAAGGCATGACCATGATTTCATAATGCCCATAACGAGTTCTGAACGCTGTCTTTGGGACATCATCATCCTTCACATGCATCTGGTAGTAACCACTTCGCAGATCCATCTTGGAGAAGATGGTGGATGACTTTAGCTAATCGAATAGGTCATCGATGCACGACAAAGGATAACGGTTCTTCACCGTTACTTGGTTAAGCATGCGGTATTCCATACACATCCGCATTGATCCATCCTTCTTCTTCAAGAATAGGATAGGGGCTCCCCATGGTGAAACACTGGGGTGAATGAAGCCCATGTTGAGAAGCTCTTCAAGTTGCTTCTTCAACTCAGCTAGCTCAAAAGGGGCTAAGAAGTAGGGTGGCTTCAATATCGATGAAGTTCCGAGTATAAGGTCAATGGAGAATTCCACCTTGCGAGTTGGCAGCAACCCAGGTAACTCTTCAGGAAAGACATCTGGGAAGTCCTTCACCACATCAATGTGATCTAGTGCAGGAGGTGTAGCATTGAGAATTATGGAGGCTAGGAAAGCTCTACACCCTTGCGAGACAAGCTTTTCAGCTTTAATGTCATAGATGACAAATTGTTGCTCTTCTCGCTTCTTACCCTTGACACACATTTTTCCTTCAATAGGATGAACCAATCTAACCTTGGATTCCTCACAATACAAAATTGATTTATTCCTCTTTAACTAATCCATACCCATGATGATGTCAAAGACAGTCATATCAAGTAAGACGAAATCCGTGGGAAACATTATTCTGGATATACAGAGGCCCATGGTAGGAGTTTGGAGGTATGAGGAGCAGATCTTACCACTAGGGGTTTTTACGTCTAACACATGATCCATAAACTCAGATTCTATTTCTAGCATAGAGGCAAACTGACAAGATATGAAGGTATTGGAGAAACCAGAATCAAACAGTGATTTTAAAGGATGCATATTAAGGTGCAGTGTACCTTCAATCACTTCATTACCTTCACCTTCTTCCTCAGCATTGAGAGTGAATACTCTCCCATTCCCCCTCTCCACTAGCGGACGCTTCGGGTTCTGTTTGTTGTTGTTGTTATTGTTGTTGTTCCACAGAGGCGGGTTCTGCTTTGGCTGCTATGGCTGTTGAGCATTATTCTGCCCTTGCTGGAAACGAGGGCAGTTGGGTCAGATGTGCCCGACTTGGCCGCACTCATGGCAGGTCAGTGGAGGATGATTGTCTTTACGATTAGGTGTGTTGTTGGCAGGGCATCTGCTAGGAGGATTGTGGCGATTGCACCTGTTGCAGTGATCACGTCCGCGGTTCTCATTCTGGTTCTGATTCTTCCTTTTGTTGTTGTAACTACTAGAAGTTTGAAACCCTGGATATGACTCGATGGCTAGGGCCTTGTCCACCATCTGTTGAAAAGTAAGTGGAAGTTGTGGGATGAGGCTTCAGCCCACTTGATAGTTCAGACCTTCCAAGAACATGGTTGCTCTTCTGTCAGCTCCAAGGTCGGTGGCGTAACGCTCTAGCAGCAGAAATTTTTGAACGTAGTCGGCCACACTCATGCTTCCTTGCTTGAGGCTATAAAAATCAACCTCCTTCTTCCTCAGGAAAGTAGGGCAGATGTACTTCTCCCTGAAAAGCTTCAGAAACTGGCCCCACTCCATAGAAGAGGTGTCCCGAGTGCGGGCAACACCATTCCACCAAACGCGTCCCGGTCCATCCAGCACATATGTTACGAATTGAACCTTCTAGTGAGGAGGGCACGCCATACCCTCAAAGGTCCGATCCAGGGCCAACACCCAGTCGTCGGCTTTGTCCACCATGTTAGGTTCACTTTCATCCTTGAAGTAGGGCGGCTGCATCTTGATGAAGTCGGTGAGGGTGAACTCCCTCGGCTTGTTGGCATTAGCAGCCATAGTGTTGAGTTGTCCCATCATGGTGGAGGATAGCAACTGATGCAACATCGCCAGTTCTTGCTCAAGTGTGAAGGTGGGGGTATCCAAAGTAGTATGGTTGACCGCAGGAGTCACAAGAGTGTTGGGGTCATTATGAGTCGACTCCTGGTTCACATTGTCAAACAAGTCACCTCTCCTGAAAAGTAGGGTTATCAAATTAATGTTCTCAAGAGTATAGAATCATAGATGAGAAGAGAATAGAAATAGGGATGAGAAAAGGATATCTAGAATGCTATTGCCTAAAAGCATACTATTTTGGGCAATTTGTATCCGCTCAGGCCAGGTCGGTATCATATGGGCACAGGAGTTCTCGTATACCAAGCTAGTGGTGCGGAGGAAAATTTTCCCAACCCCCGAAACCCTGATCCTTTTTAGACACCCTTGCTTCAACTTCATGCCCTAATAATCGCCTAAAGGCTCTGATATCATGCTCTAAAGAGGAGAGATCACCTCTTTACTAAAATTTATAGGAAATACAAAACATCCACAATTTTAACAAAAATAGAGACTTTGAGGATGATTGCATAATATTCCAAGTAAATAAGCATGATTCCAGATACATTGTAAAATGTCAATAGCAGCGGAAATAAAAAAATACTAAGCCTTCACATGGCTTTTATTGTTTACTACATGATTGATTTCTAAAAGAAAAGATAAGAAAAACAAGATCTAGCTATAGCAACCTAGTCATCCTTCCCAAAAGCTTGATATCAACTCTCGAGAAAGACCACCTTGAAGCTTGTCCTTCTTCTTGCACAACACCAGCACCTGGGTGGTTGGGAAAGCACCCAGCAAGATGAAAAGAAAGAAAAACTATGTGTTATGAAACTATTCTAAAGGTGACAATATAATTATAACAAGTAAAATAGGTCAGGTAATCATCAACATATGAGACATCAAGAGTATGAGGCTTTAATTAAGGAAACTTGCCAATAACAAATAAAAATAAAGGGTTTGCATGTAAATTAATATGTCTACCTAACTAAGTAGGGTTGAGGCACCTACCAGACCTCTAACCTTAGGTGAGGGGAGAATAAGACATTCCCAATCACCTATAATATTATGGGGAGAAATAAAAACATTCCCCTAGGGCGATTATATACATGCCCTCTGTGGGTGGTTGTACATAAGTTCCTCTACTTTAAAATTAAATAGAACATATAACTACATGCTAGCAAAAGTGTTATGGCAAGATTAATCAAATGATTTATATAACGTGCTAGCGGGGTATAAAACCCAAACAAGCTAATACTACAACTGATTTTGAGGCATAAATAAATTAGGTTTCAAGAATAATGGATTAGGTTAGATTAAGCCTCATTAGGGAACATAGGTAATGGTATAATGTATTTCCCAACTGAAGGTGTATATGCACACACCTCGTTCCTCTAAACCCTAGAACTTGCTTTCATATCCCTAGTCAAGATTAGAGTCCACTTTCCCCTATTACATAAACATATACATGCATTAATGATAAGTTCATTCCTTAGAAGGTCAAAACCCTAAAGTTACTAACTTTTTGCAGAAAACTTCAAATTAGACTCTGAAAATATCACCATTTTCTTAGTTAGGGTTTTCTTATCAAAATGACATATAATATTAAGTATTTTGAAGATATGGATTTTTTGGGTTATTTTTGGTGATTTTTAGTTAATTAAATCATTCTAAAAATACTTTTTTCACAAACATCAGAATCAAACCTCAAAAATATTTTTAATGGATAGATCTCGTTCTCCTGATTTCAAAACACTATTTATTTTCCATTTTTGACCACTAAATTAATTTGCTATGATTTATTTTGTATCAACCAATCAGAAAAATCGAAAATTCAAAAATCAAATAGAGCATAGTGAGAGAGCAGAGTGGGGCCTAGTGGTGGGGCCCACACACCTTGTTACCTCTCGCTATCGGCCGAGGAACCCCAGACCATCTGTGGTCAATGCGGGACCATCACAAAACAAAGAACCAAGGTACCCTTCTCGCGATCAGAGATGTATGAAGAGGAGATGGAGGGCAAACATGTAAAAATGCATGGGGCTTTCTTCCCCAAAGCACCTGACGATGACCAGCGAACAACTTCTACTACTTGCTTGTGATTTTGGGCAAAACTGGAATTCACAACCAAATTCAATGCACAAACATGCAAAAGAAAGAGGAGAGCGAGATGGATCTGTTGGTACCTTGTAATTAAACGGAGACGAAGAGATGAGGTAGAGGGAAGCACTGCAAACTCGATGTCTTCGGCAGTTAGTCGAGGGTCCAAACATCTACGAAACATGAAATCAAGGGTAGGGTTGAGTTGCTAAGGTGACGGCGGACCTAGGGGTATGTATATATATAGACAAGGAGTCCTAAGCTAGGGTTTAGCTAGGTGGGGTGAGAGAGGAGTCCCGCTTGATTTAAGGATTTCTCGAATTTTCTTCAAAACACAAAAACCTTGGGATAAAGTTGTGCCAGTTCTTGCGAGGAGTCCAACGAACTCAAAACTTTGAGATTTCATTAAGTATTTCTCGAGATAACTGGATTTGAATTTTTGGAAAGAAACCAACTTGTTTCCTAATCGATTCGAGGAAGAAGACAACTACTAGCCATCTGATCCATGGATCTGGGCCCACTGATGGATCCCGGCCATCCGATCAGAGGCCCTGGCCAAGGAAATTTTATTCCTAACTAAATTTGGCCAAAGAGACATATTACTTTAAATGTTTCTCTCTCTCCTTGTTTGGAGGCCCAAACGATAACCAAAATTTATACTCTTATTGATTTTGACACGTAGAATCCAAATATGGAATTAGTTTTGCCTTTTGGGAAATTTTAATAGGTTAAATAATTAAAATGTCATTTTCTCTTTCCTCCTTCAAAAGAGGTGATAATATTCCTTAAAATTGTTAGATCGATGGGCTCTAGAGGGAGGGTGAATAGAGCTACACACACTTCACAAAATCAATTAGACCACCAATTTAAAGTTAGTGTAGAAACTAAACCAAATAGCAATTTGATGTCCTAATCTAGCATTCAAAGCAAGGATAAGAGACACGGAGTAGCAAACACTTGGACATGTGGTTTAGAGTGGTTCCACATCCTAAACTTAGGAGTGATGTCAGTTCACTACCTAGAGTTGGTTAGACTCTAGGATTTGCAACTTGGTTCTCTTATATATCACAATAAGATTACAAGATACATAAACCACACAACCAAGGACTTAATATCTCAAGCTAAGATCTTCTACCTTTCCAAGGACTTACCCACGAAGCAAGAGTCTTCAGCCTTCTTCAAAGGACTTACCCACTCTTACCTTAGTCTTCAGCCTTGCAGGATTTACCTATCTCACTTGAGCTTTGCCTTGCACCTCTCCTTCTCTTGGAGAGCTTATCCACGTTTCTCCTTCACCAAGGGATCTGGAGCAGCAAGATATCTTCACTCTTGAAGAACAACCATCATCTTCACCTTCACTCGGGGAAGAGCAGCAACAACCTCTCTTTTACTTGGAGAAGCAGCTTCAATCAATCTTCAAAGGGAATATGTGGTAGGAAGAGGGAAAGGAGAGCTGTACATCATACAAGGGATAGCTCTCATACACAGGGACCTAACTCACTCATAACTCACGAATTTATCTTGAAGGTAGAGAGAGAAAGGGGCTCAAGGGCTTAGAACACTCTCAACTATGCTAGAACCAAGTTTGCAATGGAAGAGCAGCTTGGAATGAACTCCAAGAGGGTCTATTTATAGTTGAGGGTGTCCCTTTAAGTTGTGGGACACTTGGATACAAAAATAGCCATTTTTTGTTCAAGAAAATGACTCTATTTTTGTCCAAAACACTTCATCAATGGTCACATCACTTTTTCTGCAAATTCTGTACAGTGCAATCGGTCGAGTTTCAATGGGGGTAACTCGACCGACCAAGTAAAAGACAAAACCGATATTAAAATGATCGTTTGAGTTTGTCCTGACAAAACTAGACCGACTATTTCAACTCAAAATGATCAGTAACCTGATCGGTCAAGTTCTGTGCAAGCACAACTCGACCGACGCAATCTTTAGAAAATTGACCAAGGATTGATCGATCGAGTTTCAAGCCAGGGAAACTCGACCAACCAAGTGCCTATAATCAATTTCTAATTTGCATTTAAAGTGATTATCACTTGGTGAATTTTGTCCCAAACATTTTTCTCTTCTAAGTTACAAGTCAATTCATCATTACAAGTGATTACATAGATGTTCTAAGGCCGTTTACATAGAAAATCCAAAATGCACACTTGTAGCCATTTGACTTGAACTTGACCCATTCTAGGGCTTTGTATATTAGATCCTTTTCATGTACCTAATGCATGCAAGCAATCTTAAACACACATATTAGATACATATGAGTGGAATGGTTAAGTCATTATCAAAATATAGGTAATGTATAACCTCTAGGTCAACATTCTCCCCTTTTTTGACAATGACAAACCACTCCTCAAACATATTGAAAAGGATAAGAAAGTTATACCTTTGCCTTGTGAATTTAGGGGGATTCATGATAAGAACAATTTTGAATTGCTCCCCCTTAAACTATGCTTCCTCTCACATGCATGTTAGTTTCTCTACAAATAGCAATACCAATATCCGTGTAATGTGTAATCCTTTGCAAGTCACATGATCAACAGTGAATTAACAAGAAAAGGATCAACTAAGCAAGTAAGCAACAGTATAACAACAAGAAACAATATGATTGAGTCTCAAACCACGAGATCATTCTCCCCCTTTTGACATTATCAAAAAGGTAAGGGGGTAGAAGAGAAAAAACCAGGTCTTCTCCAAAACTCAACCAAACATAGATGCAAGAGAATAAGCAGTAGTTAAAAGGCAGAATGCACACAACCACAAAGCAAGTCATAGTCAAAATATAGCTCAAACTAGCACCAAGCATAAGATAAAACAGAGTAAATAGCTAAAGTGCATATTGATGATATTACAACTCAGATAGATGTCCTCATAAAAGCAACTACAACCATAAAGTGAGAAAACATAAATAAGAAATAGTACAGCTCAGAAGAATGTGCCAGGATGTTTCTTATACAAAAGAGTCTAGAAAGATGTATATGATTGACATGCTAGACTATAAGCTAAGAAACCACCTAAACATCTAAGCTATCTATATGGACTGTATCATCATCATCGCCAGGGTTGTAGTCCTCATCCCCATCTGAAGGCGGAGCAGCAGTGCCAACATCAGAACCAACACCATCACCACCATCTTCGTCGGAAGCATCCTCACCATCACCGTCTTCAGCATCAGTATCTGCATCAACATCCTCGGCCTTGTCAGGCATCTCCTCGTCATCAGGAGGACCAAAAGAACGACCGGGCCAGCGGGCATTCTGCTCATCCCATGACATACCAAGAGCAAGAAGGTCCATGGCATGTGGGAAGGACGGAGCTGAGTCTCCCAAGGAGGCTAGCAGAGTGGCCAGGGGGCCAGCAGGTAACGGTAGGAAAGCAGGAGCAGAACTACCAACAATGAACGGCGGCGGAGCGGCAGCGGAAGGCTCGGGAGCAGGTAAGTAATGCTCGTATGCTTAAGAAGCATAAGCACTACCTAGGTATGGCTGGTAGGTGGGGTAGGGTGAAGCATAGGATAGGTTCATGGTGGACATGATCGAACACATATCCTGATGCAGGTGTTCCTGAACCTGACGGTTGTACGCCTATTCATGCATCATATATCCCAGAAGGGTTTCATTGGATGCACGGAAGGATGTCGGCTGGGTCGGGGATGTGGCTGTGGAGGTGGAGCACGGGTGGAGGAGGGTGGGTCAGCAGAGGCAGAGGCAGAAGTAGAGGTAGAGGCAGAAGCAGAAGCACCAGCGGTAGGGGAAAACATAGGGACATCCTTCTGAAGAGTGGTTTCACTAATACAAACTCCTTTTCTAGCAACCGGGTAATGGAAGTTAGAAAAGAGGGGTTTGTTAGTGGCGAACTGGAAAAGACCACAGATCAGAGCTGGGTAGGGAGGGTGGGTGCCTTTGGTGTTCTTGCCGGTGTCGAAACAGGTCATGTAGTGTAAGATATATCTAGCCCATTTGACACCGATATTGTTTAGCAAACAATACATAATGACTGCGGTGTTTTCTGCAATGTCCGTTTGATTTCGCTTAGGATGGACATATCAGTTAATCACCAAGGTCAGTATGCGCCTCTGAAGGTCAAGAGAGGATGAAGGCAGGGTTGACTTCTTCTTGTAGGCCATGTCGGGTTTCTTTAAAAACCGATGAATGTCCAGTAGCGTCAATTCATGGTGATTATAAAAACCTTCCAGGTCAAGAAGATCAAAATACTGTCCATAGTCCTTATGCCAAGTGTTGTTTTCCTCGTCTCCGGCAAAAAAGAGATTTAATGTATCCTCAGAGATTTGGAAACGGTGACCGGTGATCATGGAATTTAGAACTATTTCAGTATTCGGCGGGGGAACAAGCGAATCGTAGTTCCAATGCAGGTTTGCGTAGAACTCGTGTACTGCCTTTGTGCTAGACATGTGATTGTTAAATCAATCACGTTCGATCGCAAGAGTGGACAAGTGATGGCTGGCGAGAAGCCTCGAAACAGAGGTAATAACCGCTTGAAAATGATTGGGGTCAACCAAGGGGCAAAACGGAAAAGGAGATCGGGGAAGAAGATCCTTATACCGATTTACCACCTCAAGAGATACAAAAGAGGTGTTATCGAATAGAATCAAGCGATTAGTCGAGGAGGAGGCTTGAGCATTGCCGTGAGCAGCACGTTTTTGTCTATGGGAAGCCATGGAAATGAAAACAAGGAGAAAAATGTGCACACGAGCAAGATCAAACCTCAAACGCCGAAGAAACACCACCACGAGTGCCCGGGGAGGTCAAGAATGGGGTTGCTAGGTCACCCTAGGGTTAGGAACGGGAGGTTTAGGGCTAGGTGTGAGAGCTTAGGGCTTGGAGGCAAGGAATCGGTCGGCTATTTTCTAGTTGCAAGGGAAAATAGTCGGTCGATCCTAACTTTTAAGTTGGCTCAGCCCGTCGATCGGTCGAGTTCTGAGGGTGGCAAACTCAACTGAACGGTCCACTGAAGAACTTCTCTCGACTCCTGATCGGTCGAGTTTTCTAGGGTGGAAACTCGACCGAAGGTCAACCTGACCTAACAGTCTCATTCTTAGATTCTAGCCATATACATGCCAATTAAATTCATTTTTCCATTCTATTATGCATAATTAACATACTTAGGCACATTTAGCTCATCATTGGGCACTATTTAGCGATAAAACACAAAATTCGATAAAAACCCAAAAACAAGCAAAAACTAAGCATGTTGACAAGCAATTTAAGCACAAACAAGCATATATAGGCAAAGCAAGGTGACGATAGACATGAGTAAGCATATAGGAAAGAGACAACTAGCTACATCACATGGCAATATCATTCAAATCAACAATAAGCAGTTTAGATCGAATAAAATAAAATTGATCTCTAGCTAGAGGTTTTGTAAAGATATCCGCCAACTAATTTTCTGTGTCCACATGTGTGATATAGAGATCTTTCTTGGCAATGTGGTCACGAAGAAAATGATGGTGAACCTCTATATACTTGGCTCTACTCTGCAATATAAGATTGTAAGATACATTAATTGCACTAGTATTGTCACAAAAGATAGGAGAAGCATAAAAAAATATGTTGAAGTCTTGAAGCATTTGCTTCATCCATAGGATTTGTGCACAACAACTCCCGGCTGTAATGTATTCAACTTCAGTAGTTGATAATGCCATTGTACTTTGTTTCTTGGAGAACCAAGACACTAAGCATGGTCCTAGAAGGAAGCAAGTGCCAGTTGTGCACTTTCTATCAACCAAACACCCTGCGTAATCTGCATCACTATATGCTCTAAAAGTAAAATCCCTTGATATAGGATACCATAGTCTAAAATTTTGGGTTTTGGCTAAGTACCTCAAAATCCTCTTAACAGCAGTGAGATGCGACTTCTTAGGGCTAGATTGAAAGCGAGCGCACAAGCCAACACTAAACATAATATCAGGTCTAGAGGTAGTTAAATAAAGTAAACTTCCAATCATACCTCTATAGAGCTTCTCATCTACCTTTTCACCTTCTTCATCTTTGTCAAGTTTGGCGGTGTTTGGCATGGGTGTATCCATCGGCTTCATGTTCTCCATCCCAAAGCGCTTGAGTAGTTCACTTGTATACTTACCTTGGTTGATGAAGTTTCCTTCTTTTGTTTGCTTGATTTGAAAGCCGAGGAAGAAGGTTAACTCACCCATCATGCTCATTTCAAACTCACTCTGCATAAGAGAACTAAACTCCTTGCAAAGATCAAGATCAGTCCCGCCAAAAATGATATCATCAACATATATTTGAATTATAAGAAAATGGTTAGAAGTGTATTTTAGAAACAAGGTAGAATCAACTTTGCCCATGACATACCTGTTATCTAACAAAAAGTTCTTTAGTTTCTCATACCAAGCTCGAGGTGCTTGTTTGAGTCCATAGAGAGCTTTTTACAACAAATAAACATGATTGGGTAACTTGTCATTTTCAAAGCCCAGAGGTTGAGCAACAAATACTTCCTCCTCGATTGTATCATTCAAAAATGCACTTTTAACATCCATTTGATATAACAAGAAATTTTTGTAACTAGCAAAGGCAAGTAGCATACAAATAGATTCTAATCTAGCAATAAGAGCATAAGTTTCATCAAAGTCAATACCTTCTTGTTGGTTGTAACCTTGTGCCACTAACCTTGCTTTGTTTCTTACCACTTTTCCTTGCTCATCTAGCTTGTTGTGGTAGACCCATTTAGTGCCAATGATTTTTCTATCACTTGGTCTTGGCACTAGGGTCCACACTCGATTCTTCTCGAATTTCTCTAGCTCTTCTTGCATGGCAAGGATCCACTCATCATCAATAAGGGCTTCTTTGATGTCTTTTGTCTCAAGTTGGGAGATGAAGGCACTATCTGCTGGTTCTTTGTTGGGAGCAGCTCGTGTCCTCACTCTCTCGAACGAGTTTCCAATGATCAACTCCTTGGGGTGATTCTTTGCAAAGCGGGGAGTGGGATCCTTCTTTTCTTCTTCTTCTTCTTCTATCACCTGCTTACCTTTATTTTTGATGTTGAGGTCTTTTAAGATGGGAATCAATTCATCAGCAACATCATCATCAATATGCTTTCCAATAACAGGGTTAGTTTCAATAAACTTAACATTGATAGATTCTACAATTTTAAACAATTAAATGTTGAATACTCAATATTACCTGCTAGTAGTGATATAGCCTAGGAAGAAAGCCTTATAAGATTTCAGATCAAACTTGTCGAGAGAATCCTTCGTGTTTAAAACAAAACAAGGACATCCAAAAATATGAAAGAAGTCAATAGACGACTTCCTACCATGCCATAGTTCATAGGGGGTTTTCTTTAAAGAAGGATGAGTGAAAACTCGGTTTTGCACAAAGCATGACATGCTAACAGCTTCAGCCCAAAACTTCTTAGGAGTGTCATACTCAAGAAGCATGGTCCTAGCCATCTCTTGTAGCGACGTGTTCTTCCTCTCTACAACCCCATTTTGTTGAGGCATACGAGGAGAAGAGAAATTGTGTGAATAACCAAGTTTTTCACAAAAATGCTCAAAAAGATCATTTTCAAATTCTCCCCCATGATCACTACGGATAGAAACAATTCGGCAAGAAGCTTCGTTTTCAACCCGTTTACAAAAGCTCAAGAAAACATCGAGAGTATCGCTTTTAGAAACGAGAAAGAAGGTCCAAGTATATCAAGAGAAATCATCAACAATAACAAGACAATACTTGGAACCAAAAAACGTTTGCGTTCTCATTGGTCCGAATAGATCAATATGAAGAAGTTCAAGAACTCTCTTGGTACTCACGACTCCTTTGGATTTGAAGGAGTATTTGGTTTGTTTCCCTTGTGTACAAGGTTGGCATTCCTCATCCTTATCAAAGTCCAATTTAGGAAGTCCTCGAACTAAATCCTTTTTGTTCAACTTCTTCATTTGATGCAAATTCACATGACCCAAATGATGATGCCAAAGAGAAAGATCATTTTTATCCACAACCAAGCATCTATTTAGTATGGGCTTAAGAGCATCAAGAACAATAACATAAAGATTACCATTTCTAGTTCCCTTATATATAACATTGTAGGAGAAGGAATCTAGAAGCAAGCATTCTAAAGAAGTAAACAACACAAGATATCCATTGTCACATAGTTGACTAACACTAATTAAATTGTGATGTAGGCCATCAACAAGCAACACACTTTTAATACATAGCTCATTGCCTACATCACCCTCACCTATGACCTTACCCTTCTTGTTGTCCCTGAAGGTTACCGATCCTCCTTTCTTTTTCACAAACTTGTTGAAATGGCTGATTTCTCCAGTCATATGCTTAGAGCAGCCACTATCAACAATCCATTTCTTTTTAACCTGCAAGAAAGAAGGATGTGAGAACCCAACTCAAACTTTAGGATCTGGGGTTAGCTTGGGGACCCATTTCATCTTTGGGTTGGTCCCCTTGGGCTTGTAAGGACAATAAGTGGAGTAATGGTCATCACATTTACAATGAACACAAACCATAGGGTTCTTAAAGCTGGAAGTCTCTCCATGGAAAATGGGAGGTTCCACACTCTTCTTCTTACCGTTGTTCTTTCTCTTTTTCTTACCTTTGGGAACAGTCCCATCATATCCCAAACCACTAGTACCAACATGTTTGATAGAGTGTTCTAGGACATCATTGAGGGATTTCTTTCCCGAGAGAAACCTTTGCAAAGTAGATCTTAACTTAGCATTATCATCACTAAGATTTATAACAGTAGTAGAAAGACTAGCAAGATCTTCTCTAGCATGCAAAAGGTCAGCCTCAAGACAGAGGGCTTTAGTAATAAGAGAATCCTTTTCTAAAGTTAAGCTAGCAACTTCATTTCTTGGCAAAACAGGCGTAGAGGATAAATCATTAACTTGAGCAAGCAACTTGGCATTTTCAGATTTAAGCACAAAAATCTCTCTTTGATAAGCATAGACTTCATCTCTCCTAGCATCATCAATAAGCTTGAGTTCTATATTTTCAGTTTTAATAATATCAAGCTTATCTAGGCACTTTTGGTTTTCTATCTTAAGATTTTCAATATTTTTAAGATATACACCATTCTCAACCTCTACTCCATTGTATTGAAGTTCAAGGTCAAGAAATTGCCCTTGCAAGGAATCTATGCTCTCAAGATGCAATTTTTCATTTTTATCAAGAATATCAATTTTAGCATAAAGATCGTCAATTATCTTCCCTAATCTTTTCCTTTTAGACTTGCATTTAGCAAAAGAAGATTTGCATTCATTTAACATATCAATGAGACTTTCCTTAGATAGCTCATGCAAATTAACATTGCTTACCTCACTTACCTCATTTACATCTTCAGTAGTGGAGGCCATGAGGGCAAGATGGCATTCTCCATCTTAGGATCTTGAGGAGCTTGAAGAAGACTCCTCCCACGCTGCATGAGCTACATCTTTGGATCTTCTCTCCTTCTTGTCTTTCCTCTTGTACTTAGCTTCTCTCTTGTACTTGTCATCTTTCTTGTGGCTGCTCTTGTGATGGCTCTTCTTGGCCTTTGGACAGTCACTCTTGTAGTGGCCTTTTTTACCACACTCATAGCATCTTGGAGTTGAGGAGGAGGGCTTGCTCTTGAAGTGTTTCCCTTTTGAGTAGTTTGCTTCATGCTCATTGGAACCTTCATCTTCACTTGAGGAAGGGATGGGAGACTTCAAGGCAAGTTGTTGTTGTCAGACCATTTCTTCAACTTGTGCTTTGAAGGTTGTGTCCTTTATCTTCTTAGACTCCTTTTCTTCTCTTTTCTCTTCCTCTTCTTGCTTGTCAAGCCTAGGTTCATGGGCTTGGAGGTTACCAACCAGCTCCTCAGTTGACAACTCACTTAGCTTGTACACCTCTTCAATCAAAGTAACCTTAGGCTCCCATCTCTTAGGAAGAGATCCCAAGATATCCATTACACTCCCAAGGGTTGCCAAGCTATTCAAGATGACATTTAGCCTAGTGTACATATCCATCACTCTCTCATTCTTACCCATCTTGAAGTTCTCTAGAAGACCACCAAACATGTAGACTTTGGCCTCCTTTACTTGCTTGGTTCCTTCATAGGTGACACACAATTTGTGCCATATCTCATGCGCCGTGTCCCAAGAAGAGATCCGGTTGAACTCGGATGGAGTAAGAGTGGCGTAGATGATGCTCACGGCTTTGGTGTTGATTTGAGCCTGCTTCATCTCAGCTTCAATCCATGTGGTGATGTCCCCTTTTGGATCTTCATATTTGAGGTGGACAATCTTCCACATTTCGTAGCTCACACCTTAAAGGTATAATTGCATTCTCCTCTTCTAATATAGAAAGTTTGTGCCGTAGAAGACTGGAGGTCTCATGGAGAAGCTTCCATCAAGGTTGAGTGACCCAAGAGCCGAATCACCCATCTTCTCCTACTTGTTGAAGTAGCTTGGAGAAGACCTTCTATGATACCACTTGTTGGATCGATGGGCTCTAGAGGGGGGGGGGTGAATAGAGCTACACACACTTCACAAAATCAATTAGACCACCAATTTAAATTTAGTGCATAAACTAAACCAAACAACAATTTGATGTCCTAATCTAGCATTCAAAGCAAGGATAAGAGACACAAAGTAGCAAACACTTGGATAGGTGGTTTAGAGTGGTTCCACATCCTAAACTTAGGAGCGATGTAAGTCCACTACCTAGAGTTGGTTAGAATCTAGGATTTGCAACTTGGTTCTCTTATATATCACAATAAGATTACAAGATACATAAACCACATAAACAAGGACTTAATATCTCAAGCTAAGATCTTCTACCTTTCCAAGAACTTACCCACGAAGCAAGAGTCTTCAACCTTCTTCAAAGGACTTACCCACTCTTACCTTAGTCTTCAGCCTTGCAGGATTTACCTATCTCACTTTCGCTTTGCCTTGCACCTCTCCTTCTCTTGGAGAGCTTCTTCACATTTCTCCTTCACCAGGGGATCTGGAGCAGCAAGCTATCTTCACTCTTGAAGAATAGCCATTGTGGGGTCTGATCTCCAAACCATGACATAAACACGATTAAAAACTTAGCGGAAGCGAATCGGTAATCAGCGGAAGACAAAAATCACGGGAAATTAAAACTTTTCGAGATAAGACTTGTATCCATAAAAACTCCTTTCATAAAGAGAGGTAACTGTTTACATCTCAGGATAATTACTTCTTGAGTAATTATATACATCAAGATACAAAATCTCAAGATCACATAACACAAGACTCCAAGACCTGAGAGTACAGAGGACACATAGGACTGACTCTAACTACACCACATGGCAGGACAAATCTCCACCTGAGAATACTGCTGCCCCTGGTGCTGCTGCTGCTGAGACTGGTTACATGTAGGCTGGTTCCTTCGTCTCCGACGTCCACCTAAAAAGTTGAAGCCTACGGGGTGAGACAATTATACATAATTGTCCCAGTGAGAGTTATAACTCTTCGCCAGAAGCTTTATATAACATCAAAGAAAATCTTAAACAGTAAAGCCTTCAAAGCATTCTATAACAATTGCAAGTATAACAAAATCTCTACAAATTTAGGAGATATGGAGAATAGCAACATTATTGCAATGTAACATCAACCAACTAACTTGGAGTCATCTCTAACAAGTTATACTACATGGTTGATTATGTTTTACAAACAACATTATGCCCTGTGGAGATGAGGCTTACCACTCATACTCCAACTGATCGCTGAGAAGCCGCATCAGTATCATACATAGGTCATTAAGAGAGCCGGATTCTCATGACCTTCACCTTCCTCAGTCAGTAAGAGGATCACTTGTAGGACATCTCGTGTCTCTACTACTATAGCTCACCAGGGTAAACTGGTCCTTCGCTATTCTAGAGTTACAGTGGCGTTCTGTACTCTCTTCGTCATCAGGAGGTTTTATATTTACCTACCACTGATACGGATATCTGTGCTTTCTTCATCATCAGGAGGTTTCATGTTTACCTACCACTGATACGGTATGGAACTATAGTGAAGGATGGATGGATTCCACATCTACATCACTTTCCTACACTAGGATGTAAGGTTCTACACATCCATGTACCCCACATACTCAAAAGTATGTGCTCCAGGAGTTCCCTAAGGAAAACCTGTTTCACCATCACTTAATTTCTGACAATGATGGATCTATGATCAGGGCTCTACATTATACTTGATTAGTTAGGTACATTCAGTATTCTTTAACAGCATACATTGTTCTTCAAACAATAACAGTAGCATAGCAGCTATAAAAGAAGAATACTAAATGTAACAGGCCTAACTCATATCAATCATTATTTCTCATTATCCTCATCACAAGTCATATCTAAGGCATGACCTTGATGGTATTCATGGCTCTCATAGCCCATTATCAACATAGGATGCCACTGGCAAGGCATCAGATTACTTTACTTATTCATAAGGCTAACAACATGCCTTTAATGAATATAACATCAACATCCATACCTGGATATGATTACCTTCTTATCAGAACCTGCATGGTAAATACATCTGATAAAGGTAACACAACAATAAGGAATGTACTTCCTACTCTTGTCATAAGAGTTAAATCTCTAATTCATATCAAATAGAGTTTAATACTCAAAAGCATGCCATTACCCTTGAATTAGGGTTTACTATTCACATCAAAGTGAATTAAATTCATAACATCATCATGTATGAGTAACATCTTCATTGATGCTCTTGGATTAGTTAAAGGTTCATCATTTATCATAATTAGGGTTTCTATGACCTCACACAGGTGTACCATACCCTAATTATGCTCACTTATGTGCATTGGAGATGCTTCACTTGAGTTTCCACTTAAAAAGGGTACTTTCTCTCTCTAGAAGTACTTTCTCTCTCATCATAATGTTAGGTGATGTCAACATCACTCTAAAACAGGTTGGATTGAGTCATCATAGGCTAACATAGCCAAAAACATCACCATTATGTGATTAGAGTTACTTTCTCTCTCTAGGGTACTTTCTCTCTCTAGAAGTACTTTCTCTTTCATCATACTAATGGTTGATGATAACATTATACTAGATCAGGTTAGATAGAGTCATTATGACTAAAAACATCATTCTCATGTAATTAGGGTTTGAATTGAGCAAGGTATAACTCAATTGACCTTTTAGGGGTATATTGGTAATTCACCCCATTGATCATCATTATGGTCAAAACCTTAGTCAAATAACCCCTTAATATCCTAGGTTGTCATTAGGGTTTGATTAGGGCAACATTGAACCATTTATATCATCATTTGATTTAATGAAGTCAACCTTGAATCACATTGATTGATTTCAATCATTAATCATCAATTGAATTGAGATCGGTTGAAAGTGTTGACCGTTTGCCCACTTTGACTTTCTAAGACCGCGAGCCTCTTTCTAACTCCAAGACCGCGAGCCCCCTTAGGCTTCAAGACCGTGAGCCTCTTCAAGTGGTTCAAGACCGCGAGCCCTTTCATTGGTTCAAGTTAATGTTGAGACCACGAAGACCAATTTGAGTTGAGACCGCGAGGGTCATGAAGACCGTTTGCCCTTCTTTGACCTCAGGACCGAGAGGCCCTTCGCGGTCTTGAGACCGCGAGCCTCCTCTCGGTCTTGAGACCGTGAGCCCCCTCACGGTCTTGAGACCGCGAGCCCTCTCACGGTCTTGAGACCGCGAGGCTCTCATGGTCTCAGCCGCTTGGTCCTTCAACAAGGCTCAAAGATGCAACCGATAATGTCAACCCATATTGAAGCCCTCAAATGGTCAAAGCTATGTTGACCACTTATGGATTTAGTCAATTAAGATTATGCTTGATCACTTGGTCATTCATTTGACCCATAATGGTTAACCAATTATGGTTGAAATCGATTCAATTAGGGTCTATCAATGTTCACCCATCAACACTCAACAGTGTGCATCAACACAAGGTTGAACCCTTTAATTGAGCTCCAATTGGGCCCAAACTTGGCCCAAACGGTCTTGAGGTCATGTGGGTGGACCCCACATGGTCTTGAGACCGTTTTCCCAAAATGTCATCAAAGTCTAAGGTGATTTGATAGGGGTTGAACCATGATTGGGCCACAAAACAGAATTTTGATTAAATTGATAACTTATTTGCAATGGGGTCCTCAATTGGTCAAATTACTCAACCCTAGACCTTAAAACGGTCTTGGGTGATTGTCCTCTCGGTCTTGAGACCGTTTTTATGAGTTCCAAACGGTCTTGAGACCGTTTGCCCATCCAAATTTTGGATTCTAGTGCAGATTCATCAAGGTCTGACCCATTGAGTTGATGATCATGTCAATATTTAATTGCAATGTTATTTGGTGTAATTGTACCTTCAATTGGTCAACAAATCTTGACCCCAGACCTCCAAACGGTCTTGTTTGATTGCCCTCGTGGTCTTGAGACCGTTTGGTGACCCCCAAACGGTCTTGAGACCGTTTAGGTCAATCAACCCTAAAAACCCTAATTAGGTCACCATAATTTCAGTACTGATTTTACCTAGGGTTAGCCCTAGTATTCACCCTTCAACTCTTAGCCCGTTTGGAATTAGACCATCAAACTTGGTGAGTTGTTAAATAACATAATTTTTAACAGTAATCTCATACGGTCAACGCTTAGTCAACGACCTTACACGGTCTTGAGACCGTTTGCCCAAAAAGGCAATTCCAGACCGTTTGAAAATCAGCAATTAATTCATTTAAAGTTGTGACTTAAAAAGGTCATATCTCCCGATTCCTTTGGAGTTAGTCTCCCAAATTTTGAGGGTAATTATCCTATATAATTAGGAACAGATTTCTTATACGGTCCACGCTCGGTCAACGGGGCCAAACGGTCTTGAGACCGTTTGCCCTGTCGCGGTCTCGAGACCGTTTGCTCACCTCGCGGTCTTGAGTCCGAGAGAGCAAACTGTTAGGACCGTTTAAGGAAAAGAAAAGCGGTGGGTTTTTCTTGGAAATCACGCCTTCATCTCCTAGCTCAAGAACAGTACAGATATCCCACGGGTTTGCTTGAAAAACAGCAGGGAAAAGTAGGGAAACACTAAGAGCTATCATCAAAACGCATATAAAGATGCACATAGTAAAGCATGGGTTTAGAGTTATAAAACCCGCCTAAAGCTTGCTTCTTGAGCTCCAAGCTTTCAAGCTCCAATCTCTAATGGCGTCCTTGAGTTCTTACAGGTTGGACAAGGTGAAAACTCCAAGGAAGGATGAAAAGGGACGGCTAGAAAGGTAGGGTTTCAAGAGTTAGCCATGAAGATGACCTTGAATTCGAGTTCTAACCATGGAATTAGGCAAGAAGAGGGTTTTAGACCTACCTTGCACCCCTTGGTCGTCCTCCTTAGCTCCAAGGCAGTCCTTGGTCGTCTTTGGTGAAATGAAACAGTAAGGGAACGAAGGGTAAGTTCCCTTGCAACTAAGGGAAGGAGAGCTTATATACATGGGGTAGGATTTTCAACATTAGTTCATAAGTTGTCCATAATTCCAACTAGGTCCCTCCTTCTTTACTTGATCGTCCCTTCCTCTTTATTCTAAGGACAAACCTTCTCTTAAGGTCTTAGTAAAATAAGGTAAAGGAGAGCAAGCTAATAATGAGGTACATACATAAAGAAATATTGCACATATACCCTGATTATTCAATCACAAGGCATATCTCATAACTTGATAATTCAATTGAGGTGACTCCCTCATCATTTCTTTTCTTAATGATGGCAAGAGTCTAAAAAGATACATTAGATGACATATTTTACAATTTGGATTCCTTAATTTGGGTAAATTGCGTTTTACCCCAAATTAGGGTTTCAAGCACCGAGATTTCTTCCACAGCTGCACCTTGGTGCCCTGGCTTGGGAAATCCCTCAAACTTTGCTAAAAAGATTTCTCATGATGTCTCAACATCAGAGGAACATCTCAACATGTGCAAATTGCAAGCTAACCCTTTTAACTGGGTAAATTGCACATAGGTCCCTGTATATCAAAACAATGCTACAACTTTAAAATAAAAAGGAGCAAATACTGAAATATACGTTTCTGGGAATTTAATTACATGCTCAGAGTTAATCACAAAGATTTAATTACATATTTAGGCAAAACACCTAGGGTTAACTCATAACCCAGGTCAGGGATGTCACAGCCATCATCTTCACCTTCACTCGGGGAAGAGCAGCAACAACCTCTCTTTCACTTGGAGAAGCAACTTCAATCAATCTTCAAAGGGAATATGTTGTAGGAAGAGAGAAAGGAGAGCTGTACATCATACAAGGGATAGCTCTCATATACAGGGACCTAACTCACTCATAACACACAAATTTATCTTGAAGGTAGAGAGAGAAAGGGGCTCAAGGGCTTGGAACACTCTCAACTATGCTAGAACCAAGTTTGCAATGGAAGAGCAGCTTGGAATGAACTCCAAGGGGGTCTATTTATAGTTGAGGGTGTCCCCTTAAGTTGTGGGACACTTGGATACAAAAATAGCCATTTTTTGTTCAAGAAAATGACTCTATTTTTTCCCAAAACACTTCACCAACGGTCACATCACTTTTTCTGCAAATTCAGTACAGTGCAATCGGTCGAGTTTCAATGGGGGTAACTCGACCGATCAAGTAAAAGACAAAACCGATATTCAAATGATCGGTCGAGTTTGTCTTGACAAAACTCGACCGGCCATTTCAACTCGAAATGGTCAGTAACCTGATCGGTCAAGTTCTGTGCAAGCACAACTCGACCGATTCAATCTTCAGAAAATCGACCAAGGATTGATCGGTCGAGTTTCAAGATAGGGAAACTCGACCGACCAAGTGCCTGTAATCAATTTTCTAATTTGCCTTTAAAGTGATTAGCACTTGGTGAATTTTGTCCCAAACATTTTTCTCTTCTAAGTTACAAGTAAATTCATCATTACAAGTGATTACATAGATGTTCTAAGGTCGTTTACATAGAAAACCCAAAATGCACATTGGTAGCCATTTTGACTTGAACTTGACCCATTCTAGGGCTTTGTATATTAGATCCTTTTCATGTACCTAATGTCTACAAACAATCTTAAACACACATATTAGATACATATGGAATGGTTAAGTCATTATCAAAATATAGGTAATGTATAACCTCTAGGTCAACAAAAATTTGTGAAACTTTACCCATAAGTCTCCCTAAGTGACTTGGATATGATTTTGTCATTAATTTCACAAGTTGGGATTATTTATTTATTTATTTAATAAATAGAAGATTCTACACACTTTCTCTCTCCTATTTTACTCATTATACAAACATTATCCAAATTAGTTGCAAATTTGCCCAAAGGCTTATTATTATGTTTAGATTACGAATTTAGAGTTAGTTTTCTAATTTGAGGGCATTAAATATTTTATTTCACTTTATTGGCCTATTTCCTATTTTCTTTTGATAAGGACATTAATATATACATTTATCTTCCAAATTAAATGATACTTGGCCCTTAAGTTACTTTTAAGTCAATAAAATGAAATTGAGTGTCAAATTATCCTTGTGTATTTCTGTTTATGAATTTTGGTGCAATATATTCCCCATTATCTTCTTTTATCCACTAAATCCCATATTACCTCCGATTATTGCATTTATCATCTCCTTTATATATAATTTGGATTTTTTGTTCTTTTTTTCCTATTCTAAAAAGTACTAGAAAGTTCTAGGATGAAATATCTTATTATTTTTATTACTTAGTGTATAACTTGCACTTTAGACCCAATATTTACAACCCCACTGAGGTATTTGTGTATATAACCCTATATTAAGAATATATGGAAAACATTTATCCAATAACAATCATAATTTCAGTAAATCAATTCCAAAGACATATGGGACGAAAATGAAGGACAAAACTTATAGAAAAGAGTACAAAGAGATACATAGTGGATTTCAGTATGTTACACAATCCATCAAGTAGTGGCAAAAGTACCTATAAAACATGCAAAAACCATCCATAAGTGCGTTTGACAATAAAACACATATTGAGGGAAATAACATGTAATCTAACAGTTATAGATTTGATTGAAATACAAAATGACACAAGATGAACCCCTAAAATAGGGATGAATCAATGACATCAAGGATTTTATCACAGACTCATGGTGTCTATGTTTTTTCTCTTTCCAATTTGGCCTTCATGGCCTCTCAACTAGATCCTTAGAAAAAGTTTTACCCGCATAGTTTCACACCAAATTTGTTCCAATTTTGAAGTTTGTTTGTATATATTGATTTGATTTGTTTAATCATTCTGATTTTACATTTGTCATGATCTTACTTGAACCAGACAAACTAGAAAATGGAAACCTAACATGTCATATTTCATAATATATTCATTTCTTGTCTATTTCTGTAAAGCGATAAATTGGTTATTAAACAATTTTATATTTTTATACTTTATTTATCTTTCTAAAAATCTTGATAATATGATTATACTAAAGGTTAGAGGACATTAATATTTATATTATATTTTTTACTTCCTTGCTACTTGGATTTATTTGATGACAAAAGATCCTAAATTTTATTTTGACAAAATGAGAAGAAGCTCGCTAGTAAAGGTTTGGCTGGTCCTTTATTGCTAAAATGTTGCTTTTGACACCTCACCTATACAAACTTCCAATTATGAACTTCAAAGTCTATATAAACATACCAAAATCAAATCCAGCCTTGTCTTTTCTGTTTGTCTTTTATACAACACAACAAGATCAAACACCAATGAAATGAGTATGAATCCACAGTAGGAATCTCTCACATTATAACTTGAGCCACTCAATCCCATTTCAACCCCCATATCCAGATCTACTTAGCCACGCTTCTACCAAGGTTAGCCCAATATGGATTAACTAAATCAAAATGTCTTTCAGAGGGGAACGTTTTAAATCGTGATTTGAAATATCTCAATTTTAAATCTCAAAATGCTACAATATGAACAGAATGAAACCAACTCAATACAAACAAAGTCACATAACTAGGATTAGCCTGATCTTGACCTCAATATCATAATCTGTACCTAAATAAGTTTTTTGAAGGCCTCTTACGGGCTCACACGATTCATTGATGTATTGTCCGAGCTTATTGTTGGGGTTCTAAGGCGTACCCTCTCTTCCTGTAACATCCCTGACCTGGGTTATGCTTAAACCTAGATGTTTTACTTAATAAAGTGATTATATGATTTCTCTTATCTCTTGAAAAGTAATTAAGGCTCAAGAGGAACTTATATTTCAATTTTAGTCCTTTTTTAATAATGTGGAAATAATGTTTTACTTGTTTTGGACTAAAATGCAAATTACCCAAGTTGAGGGGTTAAATTGAAAATTGTGTATGGAAAAATGTTCCTCATATGGTTAAGCATCATAGGGGTAAGTATGATGCAGTTGTATGGCTTCTACAAGCCTGAATAACAAGAAAGAGCATGTTGAGCAATGTTTGCGCATTAAAACCTAGTTTTGGTGTAATGTGCAATTTACCCAAAACCTAGGGTTCAATATGCAAAATGCCACTTCAAGAGGGTCCCTCATGATTCTTGGCATCATGTAGAGAAAATAATTTGAGAGGGGCGCCTCATTTGAATCATTTTGGAAGAGAGAGAATCTTGATATTAAAATAATCAAGATTTAAGCATAATTGGAACTTTACTTCAAGTTAATGCAAAAATAAATATGTTAATCGAAGTGCCTTCAACCAAAATGATAATGGTTGAAAATTAGATAAGGTTGGACGAACATGTGACTTGCAAAGGCAATGAAAATATCTACGTGAGTGGAGAACCCACTCACATTAAGAAAACAAAAAGAAATATCCACTCACTTATGGATATTATTATAATATGATTTAAGGTGCTTAGTTTGTTTTCTTTTAAATCATGGATAATTGAGAGGAATAAGAGGAAAAGGAGATAGCCTCGTATCCAAGGATGGGAGGGGAGCAAGTGGCAAGGAAATGGAGGAGATAATCCCTATTTTCTCTCTCTTAAATGAATTTTCAATAAAATTCATATATATGCTCCTTTATCCATGAGTTGAAAGGGTAATTTCGAAACCACTTTCACTTATTGCTTGCAAAAATGACCAAGGGATCTTGGAGCAACATGAGTATTACCCCCAACCTGTTGGTAAGCTTCTTGACCTTCTTTCACCTTGATTCCATTGTGGAAATCGAAAATCAATGCATGATTTCTTCTTATCTCCATTCCATCTTCAATTCTAGCCATTCCTTTTCACTCAAAGCTTAAGGACGAGCTTGGGATAGTGGAAGGTGTTACTTTCACCATTGAATACGTGGAGGTTGAAGCTTTAAATCTCGATTGAAGGCGGGTTATATAACTTGAACCCTTGAACTTTGTTATTGATTCCATATCTTTATCAATTGTTGATTCCTTCTTTATTCTCAAAATTTTATTTGGTTGATTGATGCAATCACCATAAAAATCACAGAAAGCTTCATGGGTTTATAGCTTGATGATGATGACATAATCATAATCACACACCTCCACAAATATCTATTGCAAACAATTTCATAATTTTGGTCCAATCGGTTTCACCAAACCGTTTGGAGACCAAACGGTTTGCAAATCATTTGGAGGTTTGGATCCCAAACCATTTGGAAGGGATGACCGTTTGGATGGGTTGACCGTTTGAGGTCAGAACCCTAGTACATGTTGGATGATGATCTAATGGATCCAATTGATTGATTCAATATATGGACAATCCTCCAATTAGAAACCCTAATCGGGTTTAGTGTTGAATTCTCCATTGATTGAGTTAATTTTTGTGTTGACTAGCCCAAACGGTCTCAAGACCGTTTGGAGGCCACCCAAATGGTCTCAAAACCATTTGGAGGTCAACCAAGACCGTTTGGAAGTCTATGATGAAGTATGATTGGATGGTTGAAGATCTAGTGATATCAAATTGAAATACAATCAATAGTTAAATTGATGATCGATTCAATGATGCAAACCCTAATTGATTTTCACAAATTTCAATAAAGGTTTGAGTCAAATGGTCTCAAGACTGTTTGGAGGTCATCCAAACGACCTCAAGACCGTTTGAGGTCATGTCATGTCATGGTTTGATGATGATCCAATGATTTCAATTGAATTAGTTCCACAATGTCAACCATTGATGGTTCCTCGATTTCAAAATCGTAATTGATGGTTTCTTGATTATAAACACTAGTTCAATTGGGTTCAAAACCCTAATTGAAGGTCCAATTGAAAGGTGATTCAATGGTTCAATTGAAGAATAAATCAATGGTTTAATTGATAGATGGTTTAATGATTGAAATCCTGAATTGATAAAGTGATGGAAGACCTTTTTGGTCCATTTGGTTTTGAGAGAGTTTGGACCAAACGGTCTCAAGACCATTTGAGACCAAATGGTCTCAAACCGTTTGGAGACCCAAGTGGTTTCATGTGCAAATTGTCCATGCGGTTTCATTATTGTTTTGCTTAAACGGTTTCAAACCATTCAAGGTCTGAGTGACCAAGACCGTTTGGGGTCTAAGTGACCAAGACTATTTGAGGTTCAAATTGGTCAAACCAATTGGACACCTAATATGATTAAAGCTCAGGTAGCTACTTGATTGATAATGATGTAGTCCAAAGGTGATGATAATGGTTAACCCTAACTGTAATGAAGAGCTGACCTAGATCAATCTTGGAGTGCTTAACATCCTAGAGAGGATGAGAGAGAGAAGGAGAGAGAGGAATGCTTATATAATTAAGCCCTGATCCTCTCATTATGAATAAAATATGTAATTAGGGATTGATCCATAATAATGAGATCATGAAACCCTAATTGAAAAGATTATTGAGCCCTGACCCTAATTTAGGGCAAAGCTGAGTGAAACCCTGATCTAGGGTGATGATGTAACCCTAATTTAGATAATGAGGTATGGGAAACCCTACTTGGATGAGAATGGTAAACCCTAATCCCTAAAGTAGGGTAAAGGTATATGAAACCCTAGTACATGGTAATGCTATGTGAAGCCCTAACACTGGGTGATGTGATGTGAAACCCTAATTTCATGTAATGCTATGTGAAACCCTGATATAGAAGGATGTTATGTGAAACCCAAATGTGGAAAGATGTTATGTGAACCCTATTCCTAACAATAGAATAGTAACTAATATATTGATAAGTGAAATACCTAAAGAGGTTGATAATAGAAATCTTTATATTAATAGTTCCTAACTCAAAGATGAGTCCATATCACTGGCAATGGTTGTATATTAAAAAAGAAGTGACTTATGAACAATAAATTACATGATAAATGTGATGAGTTGATGCATAAAGTATTAGGATGGGAAATACCCTAATACAAGCTAAGTGGATGAATTCAAGTAAGATAAAGGTGAGAAGGGAGGTGATACATCAAGACATGATAGATATCACATCCAACACCTTAAGATTTATGCACCTTGATGTATTTTAAGTCCAATATATTTGGATGAGTGATACATGAAATGTATCATGATAATTGTTATATTATGAAGTAATGCACTTTGATAAGTGTAGGCTAACTACCTTAAGAAAAGGTTAAGCCAAGTTAATAAAGTATGATGCAATCATATTCTGGTAAAGATGAGAGAGAAACTCATATTTTGTGTTGATAATTCATTTAATGATAAATGATGAGAATAAATGAGCATGATTAAATGCTTATGTTATCAATGTTGGCTTCTAGCTGTGTGGAGCAATGAATTAAGGTTTGATCATTAATAACACGATCTTAAGAATCTAAATGGTTATTTGTGGAAAACCATAATGGAGGGTGATGATATGTAAGAGGAATCCTAACCCTAAAAAGGGAATAGTGGTATTACTTTGTGTTGCATGGTGCTGATATATAAGCATTATAATTGTTATCAAGAGTACTAATTATGCAGGTATGTTGAGATGATGAGCATAGCCAGGTATGGGCTATGATGCTCTGTATATTGAAAATGTTTTATAGGCCATATAAGCCTTCATATGCTTTGTTGCTTAGTGAGATGTAACCTGAAATTAATGAGCTATGTGTGCCATATGATGTTTTAATTATTGAAATTGTTTATGGGCTTCATAAGCCATAATATGCCTTGTTGCCTATTAAGGGATAACAAGAGGTGATATGAACCTTGTGAACTATGTGGAATGCTTGTGTAGCAAGAATGATGATTACCTTGGTCAGATGACCTGAAGGTATTAAGTTACCTGTTAAGTGGTAATAAGTATTCTATGATGAACTAAAGGTTTGAATACCCATATTCTATAATCATGATGATGAACTTGTTAAGAAATAGAAATGTACTTGATGAGATGAGGGATTAAGATCCCAATACTTTGTTAAAAGAGTATGGCTACATGCCATGACTCCACAAAACAATGCAGACATTAGCTATGTGATCTAAGCCTGAAGAGAGTATATGCTGTGGCTATAACTCTATAGTGAAGATGTCAATATACTATGGCAAGCTAATTGCAGTTTGACACATGATGTCTAAAATATAATCAGCCGTGTAGTGTATTTGCATAAAGTTGAAATATGAGAAACATTGGTTGATATTATCCTGCTTAGTATAGCAGATAAATGTTATACATATTATTCATATTCCTTATTGGATAAGTGACATGCTGCTCTATCAGGTTAAAGCTGCAATGCTTTAGATAAGAATAATGTTCTAATCTATTAGACAATGAATTAACTGCTATTAAACAACTACAATTCCTCTGTTCAGATTTATCTTATTAAACTGTAATAATAATGATTCTGGCAGAGAGTTATATCTCTTGCTGGGGCAATTTATAATTGTCTCATCCCCGTGGGAACCACATTTTTAGGTGGACGTAGACGAGGAGGCATGAATCCTTCAGTAGGTGAAGGACAGCTACTGCAACAGCAGGAACAACATTAATTTCTTAGGTGGAGACACTGACTGATATGCCTTGTATAGATGTACATAGAGTCCTATGTGTTGTCTCTGTACTCTCATGTCCTCGGAGTAGTAGTTAGTGCTTTTGAGATTTTGGCTCAGTGCCTCAAGATTTTATACTGTCTGTGTTTAGTTTAACATGGCAGTTGATGCTTGTAATTCTCAAAAAAAGATGATACCGGATATATACTTGTGAACTAGTATGTAATTATATTACTTCAGTTCTTTGTGAAAGAGTTTTCCTATGTGTGGACCTCACTGTAAAATGGTTTTAATTTTTTAGTGATTTTCAGTAATCCGCTGCTAACGAATGCTTCTGTTTAAGTAAATCATATTTTTGTGATCGGTGTGTCACACTTCCTATCACTGAATCATTAGAAAGGGGTCCTTATGTTTATTGTTTTGACTTGTTGATATTTTCTTTTAAGGGAACCCATTGGTGCTGAATTGCTAATATTAACCTTGTTTAGCTTTATGCTCCCATGTTTGGTGGATGCCTTCTTTCCATAGTTGTGTGTTCTTTAGGCCTTCTCTATCTAAGTGTTTTCCTTTTTGACATCTTTCAATATCTCTTTATAACAAAAACTCCATAATGATTTATATAAAAGAAAAAAGACGACGTTACCTGTGCATCCATCTTTTTTCCTGGAGTGCAAGAGGCATCAATAGCTTTATTTGCCGGGTCTAAATCGTCTGTGCCCATATGTGTGCCCATTTGTGTGATCGGAAAATGTCATCCGTAGGATTGTGAGGCCATGGGAGAGTGAACGGTTTGAATTTAATGGGCATACATATGACAAGCATAGAGGATATGAGCCCTTATTCCTCTTTTGATATAAAGAAGAAGCACATACAAGAATCTCCTGAGAGCCAAAAACTGAGCTCCAAAAGGAAGTTCCCTCTTTTTTAGTTCTTACCACCAGCCCGTTGGGTTATAATATCAACTATAATAGTAATATATTTGGATTTATATACACGATAAATTTTAACCCCGTCTCCCCTCTCCCTGAATTGGCTTCATCCCTCCCCTGTACCGCCTCGTTCGATTCGGCGACTCCTCGCCGGTGGCCGACCTGCTGCCATCCAGGATTGCTCACTAATTTCCACCTCATCTCTCATGGCTGCAGCTAGCCAAGCTAGCCTTCTCTTAAGCAAGCAGCTCAGAGGTGAGGGTTTTGGATGGTTAGGTGATCTCATCATTGTCAACTACAGGGGCTGGCACGGGCTGGAATGGTTTTTGTCTATGCTTTGGTGATCTGAATTTTGACGTGGTTTCTGTTTGTGGATCCCTTGTTCAGATCTGATGAAGAATCCTGTGGATGGCTTCTCCGCGGGCCTTGTTGACGATAGCAATGTCTTTGAGTGGAGCGTCACCATTATTGGGCCGCCGGATACTCTTTAGTAAGCAGCTCCGACAATCAGCCACCCAGATCGTTCGTTATGGATTTGTTTCTGGTTACTTTTCTTTATGGTTTTTTAGAAAAAGAGTCTCGCCGCTTTAACCACCTTAGCATTAGAAAACTCACTACTTTAGTCAGTGGATGGAACGGGGAGGGTTGAATTGTACATTATTAGCCTTACTTGATTGTTATCATTGTGATCTTTGAGCTCGTTTTGGTCGAGCATTAGATTCCACGCAAACGAAGCGTGTTAGTCTTATTAGATTTGTAGCATTATTTGCTATTTAAAATTTAAGTCCGCTTGCTGCTCATTTACTTTCTTTCTGATCCGAGCCTGTCAAGTAAAAAAGGCACTTCTTATTGAGATATTTCGTGTTTTCTGTAGTATGACAGATCCCTTCACCGATAAATGTCTTTCCAGGGAGTTATTTCGTGTTTTCTGTACTCTGACACTTCCCTTCAATGTTTTAAAAAGCGTGAAGCGGGAGGCGTGTGGACGGGACCTTGTAGCCGATTAAGCAGCAGGCGGGCGATTAAGCGGACGATTTCTGAAAAAACGGATGCTTAAAATCTTATATATTTATATACAAAATTACATGTATCATGTATGTGTATATAAAAAATATATTTCTAAGGAAATCAGTAATACTAACCAGTAGTATCAATTAGTAATGAACGAAATCTGCAAGAAAATCAGTAAAATCTGTATAACCATTAGAAGTATAATAGAGTAATACGATATTTACTTGGATATATTATAGCAGTACCCTATTATATACAGCTTACATACAAAGTTTGCATTCTAAAGTAGGACTAGGTATATCATAGAACATTTAATGTATACAAGCTTCATATATTATACTCAATACTACTTTGATTATATAATTAATTAACATTACATGCTTACATCAGCATTTTTTTCAAAAAACGGGAAAAAAGTGGGAAAAAAAGCAGGTGAAGCGGGAAAAAAACGGACATTTTTTGAAAACCCGCTCAAGCGGGCGCTTAAGGGCGATATTAGGCGGATGGGCTTTGCTGCCCGCTTAAGCGGCCAGGCGGCCGTTTTTTAATTCACTGCTTCCCTTCACATAGAAATGTCCTTTTAGGGGTTAGCTTGTACCTTTAAACCCTGCTACTTTCATGGGTTTCATATTAAGTGGAAGTTGTGATGTGCAGATCGTGAACGGATAGAACCAGTTCCTTGTTTCTGGATTCTATAGAAAAAGTTCAAAAATCTACCTAGTTTAGGAAAAAACAAGATATATATAGATAATTTAAGCCTTGGTCCCAACCATGTTTGTGTTCGCTACATGGATCCTTCTCTTCCATTCAGCTCTGTTTTGGGTCATATTCTCATGTCTTTATGAAGATATTATATTTAAATTTGTAAAAGCGTGAGTTGATCACATGGTAATGATGCAGAACTGAGCCGAGCTCAGTAAATTCATTGTCTTCAGTCCACAATGACCCAGTGATGGATAGGTTTGTAGGAACCTAGCCTCAACTTGTGGGTTCATTAATATGTTCTCTCTATATTGATTCAGAATAGAACTATAAAAAAGGAAGAATAGAACTATCCTTGTAGCATGTTGTTGTTGTTCTTACTTGATAAAACTTTGTAGAATAGAAAGTTGATTAGGGGTTTGAAGCAGGTTAGAAATGATGGTCTACAACCAAATGCTAAAAAAACGCCAACATGGTTATCTAAGTCTCAATTCATAAATTGTGCATGGATACTTCTTTCCCTAGTAGCTCTTTGTTGTGCCATGTTGAATGTTGAGATACCATGTGATGTAGCCATGCTACGGAGAAGAAGAACAAGAGAGATAAAATTTACAACCATCAAATAAAGATTTAATTAATATCCAACTGCCTGGACAAGACCCCTAGGCTGGCTTATATAAGACTCTACAACTTGACGTGCAAGTCAACAAAACAAGAAACTAAAATCCCAATGCAAGCAAAGAAAGCAAGGAATTAAAATCCTAATAAAGAATTCGGAATTAAATAGAACATAAATTTCCTAAGTGCATAAAGAACGAAATAAAAGCCCAACTTGAGCCCAAAAAGCTCTAATCATGATTGTCTTGGATCTGGGCTTGTTTCCTATACAAATTCCCTTTCATGGATTGCATCAATCTCCTCCCCTTAAAAATGTGAACCTCTGGTAAAGCCTGTGTTGTACAGGCGCCCGCCTGGGCGCCTAGGCTTAAGTCAGCCCGCCTCAAACTGGGCGCCCAGCCCCCTAATTGACCTAACTTGTCGCCTAAGGCCTTTTGAGGCCCAAATTAAGCCAATTCAAGGCTAATTTAGGATAAATTAGATCTGAATTTGATCAAATTGGGTCATTTTATGGTTAAATTGGGTCTGATTTTTCCCAAACAAGGTCAATTTAGGGTAAATTAGGTCTGATTTGGGGGAAAAATTCATGATTCGGGGGAATTAGGTCTAATTTAGGGGAATTAGGTCTGATTGGGTCATGTAAGTCCTCATTTAGATCAACATAGGGAAATTTAGGGTTAGTTAGGTTTGATTTGGTCATGTTATGCAAATTAGGTTTGATTTTAGGCCAAATTATGTCAAATTTGAGCAGATTAGGTCTGATTTGGGGAAAACAAGTCTGGCTTTGGGGAATGGTCTGATATGGTGAGATTAGGTCTAATTTGGCCAATTTGGTTATTTTTTAGGTCAATATAAGGAAAATTTGGGGAAATTAGGTCTGATTGGATCATAATATACAAAATTTGATTTATTTAGGCCAAATCATGTCAAAATTGGGCACTTAGGTCTAATTTAGGGGAAACAAGTATGATTTGGGGGAAATTGTTTGAAATTAGATGACCAGATCTTGTTTGGCCAAATTTTGTCTCATTTACTTGAATATATGAATTTTTTTTGGGAAATTGGGATTGATTAGGTCATGGTATACAAAATTAGGTCTGGTTTAGACAAAAATTAGGGTAAATTAGGTCAAATTTGATCAAATTTGGATCAAATGAGTTCAAATTAGGGCCAATCAGTTCTAGTTTAGGTCTTGTTAGTTTTAATTTAGCCTAAATTCTACATACTAGTATTATACATGTTTTGGCAACAAACATAATACGTGTTTAGCTTTCTGATTTCTATATCAATTTTTTTTAGGTAAAACTTCCACAATTCAATCCATATCTAATGATTTTGTTGCTTTCTTCATATGATGCTAGCACATTGATTGCATATTTATCATGTATATTTATGTGTAAGGATTGTATTTTTCAGGAATTTTATGTATAACTGTTAAAATAAAAATAAATAAAAATGCCTGGAAACGCCTGGGCCACCGCCTGGGCGCCTAGGCTGTCTGGGCGTCCCCCTGGAACGCCTGGCCGCCTATACAACCATGGGTAAAGCAGGGGCAGGACCAATGACTCATTGCCATGAGCTGATGTGAGGCATCTCTTGAAGAACATGACCTAGCTGCATGGAACTATAAGATGTCCATCTGAAGAGCTGTCAAACATTACCAAGTCGGAAGGAGTATGTGTTGTAGAACCCATCATGTCACGTGACGATCATATTGCCACAGACAACCAAGCATTATGTGAGAACTTGTCATAGTGAGCACACAACAAAGGACTGTATCATTATAAACACCATGAAATGAAAAAGGAACTCTGCAATACTGGGTTACGACCTGATAAGCGTCATCAACCCACCGTATGCGAAACAGCTTGGGATGGGACTCCAGTTGCAATCCCAACTCCTAAACAACATAAGTAGACACTATATTAGCTGAATCCATCAACTGTCAGCATGCACATGCAACCTCGAATCTCCACAACTGAATAAAACAATGACGTATGACGCCAATCATCAGGAGGTGGACTCTCTATTGCCATGAGGACCCGATTTTACAGAGCAGGGTCACCTATTTCTTCCTCTTCTTCCTAGTCACTGGGTTTTGAAGCCGGAAAGACATCTTCATACTCTATCTCATCATCATCTGTATTTGTCATTGTAGTCGTCACACGGCGTGGACACTGGTTGGAGCGATGACCATATCATGACAGGAGAAGCATTGTATAGGCTTGGTGACGACTGGTTTAGAGGGTTCGCCTTCAGTAGTTGATGTTGTTGTAGTAGTCAGGGAGGGGTATCGTGAAGAGGAAGAGGGGAAAGCAGAATCTTGCACAACGGCTGGGATGAACGACATGGTTTACGCAATGTAAGAACCTGATGAGAAGGGGATTTGACGGATCAAAGGAGGGCAGTTTGTTGGTTTATCGGTAGGTGTAGATGACGTAGAGGAAGACGACAAAGTGATAAAGGTGGAGAGAGAGAGAGAAGGGGAAGGACCGTACCCTAAGAATTAGGGTTTGGCTCTGATACCACTTGATGTAACCATGCTATGGAGAAGAAGAACGAGAGAGAGAAAATTCGCAACAAGCAAATTAAAATCTAATTCATATCCAACTGCCTGGAAAAAGGCCCCAAGGCTGGCTTATATAAGACTCTACGACTTGACGTGCAAGTCAACAAAACATGACACTAAAATCCTAATGCAAGCAAATAAAGTAAGGAATTACAATCCTAATAAAGAAATTTGGAATTAAATTGAACATAAATTTTCTAAGTGCATAAAAAACTAAATAAGAGCCCAACTTGAGCCCAATATGCTCTAATCAGGATTGTCTTGGATCTGGGCTTGTTTCCTATGCAAATTCCCTTTCTCGGATTGCATCACCATGTTATTCCAGGCCTACCTCCTCTCCTTCTAACTCTTACCATAAGCTTAGTGGACTGAACTGTAGGGGTACTGGGTAGCCATTTGAGACAGATTAACAGGGGTACAGACATTTACATTAGGTACAACCTAAAACCAACATGGTTATACAAGTTTCAATTCCAACCATGTCGGAATCAGCTACATGGATCCTTCTTTTTGCATTATCCCTTGTTTTACCATGTTGAGTTGTAAAGAAACCAAATTGCTTCTTGACTGCTTTTTGTTCTCACCGTCTCAATTGCTTTTACTTATCCTAACAGGTGCATTCATTGACCTATGTTGGAGTTACCCCAAAATCATCTAGGGTTCCCTTCTTAAGGTTCATATCTTATTTACTAATTCACATTATTTTTATATTAATTATTTCTGCTGTGACATTCCGTTGTATTCTAAGACACCTGTTCCAGTTTTTCTCATTTTCCCCGCACTCAATTTTTAGACATATTTTTTCTTAGAAAGACATTCCTAAGAGGCATCATAGGTGGAGTCTCCAAGTGCTTTGGATTCATGTCCAGATGTCCTTCTGGGTTTTTATGATGATTTTTTCTAATAGAGTTAGGAAAAAAGGTTTCCTCTCAGCATGAAGTAACGAGTATCATCAATGGAAATAATGACACTTGATAGTGTTGGATATATTTCAACCAGTTAAAACTGATCTTTTGTAGATTTCATGTTTTTATAACTAAAGGTATATAGAGAAGAACTGATAATACTTGATATATAATTTAGCTCAGTGATGTTAAGAAAATAGAAAAGTATTGGAATTCATATCACTGTCTTTGCGTAATAAACAATGAATTTCGCAGCAGTTAGAGTCTTTGGAAGTCAAGAGGACAATACTTTCATTCTGAGAAAGCTGATTAGTCATGAAGAAAGTTTTAGATCCAATCATTCTCAGGTGAGCTAGTTATAGGAACAGAACCTGAATTTCTCATGTCGCTCAAGGTGTTTTTGAAAGTGACATATATTCGCAAGCTTCTATATCATTAAAGGTTGGGTAACTAGAGACAACGTGGTTGGCATCTGTGGTTTCTTTTGATTAGGGGTGGGTGGGTAGAAAACTTCGTGGCTTGGTGCAGCTGATTAAGAGATATCTATCTTATGAGAACATCTGTTTTTCAACGTTTTGAAGAATAAGGACAATGTTTTAAGATGTAAGTGAGGGATTAACACCTGAACTTGGTGTCCTTTTTGTTAACATATATTCCTGTTTTATATATTCTGTTAGTTGTTTTGTTATTTCCATATTATATGTGGACCTCTCTGTAAATGTTTCAATGTTATATATATGAGGGTGCACACATTGTGCAACCCTACGCTTCCCAAAACTGTTTTCTGTTTCACATGGTATCAGAGCAGTAGATCCAGCCGGCCGTCACCCTCCCTTCCCTCCTCTCTCTCTCCGGCCGCCCCCCCCTCGCGGCCCAGCAGCAAGCCGCCGCCGGCCAGCAGCAGCCGAGCCGCAGCAGCCGCCGGTCGGCAGGCCAGCAGCCGCCGCCGCCGGGCAGGCAGCAGCAGCCGCCGGCTTTCAGCCGCCGGTCGGCGGGCGCCGGGCCAGCCGCCAGGGCCGGTCCTCCTCTCCGCCGCAGGGGGCTCGTGCGCCTCCGCGGCCGTTTGCCACCGGGCAGTTGGCTCCGTGAAGGTCCGGTGGCTTGAACTGACGTAGACCGTTCTTCGGTCCTGTGCCTGCCTGCCCGAGTAGGCCTTTGTGTCGCCGGGTTCTGTTCTGCGCTTCGGCGTAGACCGTATGTGAGAGGTCTTCTCCGTGTTCCTTGTGCCTGCTGTGCCTGTCTGACGGCGTAGCCCGTCTCCTGCCTGATCGTGCATGTTCCTGCTGTGCCTACTGCTCCCATGGCGTCCTCGCATGATGACTTCCGCCGTCAGGTTACCACTGTGAAGCTTGATGGGCGCAACTATCGGCACTGGGTCTGCTCCATGACGATCTATGCCAGATCCCAGGGCAAGTACTCACATCTTATCCGTGCGGGTCCGGCAGCACCCGCAGAGGACGCTGATGCTAAAGATGTAAAAGCGTATGACGACTGGGTTCGTGATGACTCCACTGTGATGACCTGGATTCTCAATAGCAGCATTGAGAAGATTAGCGTCACACTTCTTCACCTACCTACGGCGAAGCAGATGTGGGATCAGCTCGCCGGTACTTACTCGCTTAGTCAGAACTCCAAGAAGGTGTTTGACATCACCAAGCAGCTGGGACGTCTACAGTTCACGGGGACGGACATTGCGGATTACTTCTCTGACTTCACTGGATTATGGGGTGAACTGGAATCCTATCACCCTCTCTCCACGGACCTGGCTACTATGCAGCGTCAGCGCCAGGAGCTTCAGTTGGTCCAGTTTCTCTGTGGATTGCTGGAGTCATATGCTGGAGTTGTGGACCAGATCTTAGCCAGTGACCCTCTGTCGTCACTACAGAGTGCCTACAAACGCCTTCAGCGTTTGCCTTCGTCTTCCTCGTCTCTGACTACTGATGTTGGACTCTTCGGCCCTTGCTGCAGCTTCTGGTCGTGGCCGGGGTCGTGGCCGTGGTCGCTTTACTGAGAGCCGTCCTCCCCTGGGTGGAGGACGAGGACGGGCTGCTCCTGGTCGTGGAGCCTCTTCTACTGCCCCTACTGCTGGTGCGCGTCCTCAGTCAGGACAGCGCCTTTGTACCTTCTGTGGCCGGTCCAACCATATTGAAGAAAATGCTGGGAGAAATATGGTAAGCCGGCGTGGGCCAATGCAGCTGCTGACTCCACTACTACTGTATCAGAGGGAACGACTCAGCCTACTGACTCTGCCTCCTCGGGTGCGACTGCTGACTACATCCGTGCTGAGGTGGAGCGTCTTCTTCTTGAGCGAGCTGGTGCGTCGTCTCAAGCTTCGACTAGTGGAGCTCATGCCGCCACTTATTCTGGTTATGACACTGCCTTCCTGAGCTCTTCTTCTACTCCTGGTAATACTAAGTGGGTCATCGACTCCGGTGCCTCTTCACATATTTCTGGAAATAGATCACTGTTTCACAAATTATTTAAACCTGCTAGACCATCATCTGTTATGTTGGCTGATGGCTCCAAGTCTGCGGTGTCTGGAGTGGGGGATATTGTTTCTGACTTTCTGCTGAAATCTGCCTTATATGTGCCGAGATTTCCTTTGAATCTGTTATCTGTTAGCAAGATATTGCGGAGCCTACAGTGTAGTCTGACTTTTATTCCTGGTTCATGTGTTTTTCAGGACCTTCGCACGAGGATGAAGATTGGTGGGGGGTATGAAGGTGCTGATGGACTCTTCTATCTGGATCATTTGCCAAAAGCAGCTAAAGCATCTGTGACTCCTGCATTATCTACCTCAGTTTCTGCATTACAGTGGCACTACCGGCTGGGCCATCCATCATCTGAAAAGCTTCGACATTTAGTGTCTGATCTTGGCATTTGTAGTTTTCAGTGCGAGTCATGTCAACTTGGAAAACAAACTAGAGCTGTTTATCCTAGACGCAACCAGATTAGCAGTAAAAATATGTTTGATATAGTGCACTCTGATGTATGGGGACCCTGTCATGTGCCGAGTTTATCTGGTCATAAATATTTTATTTTGTTTATTGAGGATTTTTCACGGACTACTTGGTTGTTTATGATGAAAAGTAGGTCCGAAGTTTTGTCTGTTATCAAGTTCTTTTTTGCTGAAATAAAAACTCAATATGGTATGCCTGTCAAAATTTTTCGTACTGATAATGCACTGGAATTTGTTAAAAAAGATGTGGATGTTTTTTGTAAATTTGTGGGTACAATACATCAGACCTCCTGTGCTTATACACCCCAGCAAAATGGTGTGGCTGAGCGTAAAAATCGACATGTGTTAGAGGTTGCTAGAACTATTATGATGCATGCACATGTTCCTCGCTCGTTTTGGCCTGAGGCTATATTGACTGCTTGTTTTCTGATAAATCGAATGCCATCTTCTGTGATTGGAAACAAAATACCTATTCAAGTTCTTCAACCCGATATTCAGCTATTTACTGTGCCTCCTCGGATCTTTGGATGTACCTGTTTTGTACGGTTAGTTGGACCTACTTCTGATAAACTGTCTCCTCGTGCTGAGAAGTGCATTTTTTTGGGATATTCTCGTACCCAGAAGGGATATCGGTGTTACAGTCCTACTGCAAGAAAATGGTATACTAGCAGTGATGTAGTTTTCTTTGAGGATACTCCTTACTATTCGACTCGTGGTGACAGTTTACAGTCTGATCTTATTGCCTCACCTCTACCTGTTACTTCTGATTGTGTGCCTGATACTACTGACAAAGTCACTACTGAGGCTGATAAGCCTCCTCTTATAGTTTATCAACGCAGGAACAGAGCACCTTCTACTCAAGAAACCCCCCATGAAAACCAATCTTCACCTCCAGAAGGTTCTACTACACCTGAGGTACATTCTGATCTTGATTTACCCATTGCTCTTAGAAAGGGTACTCGTTCCTGCACATCACACAGTATTGCTCAGTTTGTTTCTACTAATCATCTGAATGTTAATTCTAGCAATTTTGTATATGCCTTATCTGCTGTTGCTGTTCCAAAGAATATCCAGGATGCTCTACAGAGTACTGGATGGTTGTCTGCTATGAAGGAGGAGATGTTAGCTCTTGCTGAACGAGATACTTGGGAGCTGGTGGATCCACCTCCTCAGTGTAAACCTGTAGGTTGCAGATGGGTGTATGCGGTCAAATATCAACCTGACGACACTGTTGAAAGGCTGAAGGCACGGTTAGTTGCTAAAGGCTACACCCAGACGTATGGTATTGACTATTTTGAGACTTTCTCTCATGTTGCTCGTCTTAATTCTGTCAGAATTCTTCTGTCTGTTGCTGTTAATCTTGACTGGCCACTGTTGCAACTAGATGTGAAAAATGCCTTCTTGTATGGTGATTTACAAGAAGAGGTCTATATGGAGCAACCTCCTGGGTTTGTTGCTCAGGGGGAGTCTCACAAAGTTTGCAGGTTAAAGAAGTCTATTTATGGGCTTAAGCAGAGTCCCCGGGCTTGGTTTGATAAATTGAGCAAAATTATGATTGATTTTGGGTTTCTGCGATCTCAGGTGGATCATTCTGTTTTTATCAAGAAGACTTCAGCTGGTATTATTATTCTGATTGTCTATGTTGATGATATTATCATATCTGGCAGTGATTCTCTTGGTATTCAGGCTACTAAATCTCATCTGGGCAAGCACTTTGCTACCAAAGATTTGGGCAAACTTAGATATTTTCTGGGCATAGAAGTTTCTAGAAATTCTAATGCTCTTGTGTTGTCTCAGAGAAAATATGTCCTAGACATACTGCAGGAGACTGGTATGCTGGGGGCGAGACCTGCTGATATTCCTCTAGATCCTAATGTAAATTGGGATGATGATTCTTCTCCTCTGTTTGCTGATCATAAAAAGTACAGGAGGCTGATTGGTAAACTCATTTATTTGACTGTCACCAGAGCTGACATTTCTACTGCAGTGGGTCTTCTTAGCAGATACCTTGATAAACCCAGACAGTGTCACTGGGATGCTCTTTGTCAGATTCTACGATATTTGAAGAAGTCTCCTGGCAAGGGACTTCACTACAGGAAGCATGGACACTGTTCTCTTGCAGGGTACTCTGATTCTGATTATGCAGGTAGCAGAGTTGACAGAAAATCTACTTCTGGGTATTGTACGTATGTTGGAGGCAGTCTTGTTACCTGGAGGAGTAAAAAACAAAATGTTGTGGCCAGGTCAAGTGCTGAAGCTGAATATAGGGCCATGGCCCATACTGCCTGTGAATTGTTGTGGGTGCGCTCTCTGTTAAAAGAGTTCGGGGTTGACTCTTCTTCTGCTATACCTATGCACTGTGATAATAAAGCTGCTATCTTCATTGCGAATAATCCAATTTATCATGACCGCACTAAACATATTGAAGTAGATTGTCATTTTATTCGGGAATCCATTCTGACTGGCAAGATCTGCACTCCCTTCACTCGTTCTGAAGACCAAGTTGCTGACATCTTCACCAAGCTGCTGGCGAAGAAGCAATTCTGCACACTGACGGACAAGTTGGGCATGATTGATATCTATGCTCCAACTTGAGGGGGAGTGTTAACATATATTCCTGTTTTATATATTCTGTTAGTTGTTTTGTTATTTCCATATTATATGTGGACCTCTCTGTAAATGTTTCAATGTTATATATATGAGGGTGCACACATTGTGCAACCCTACGCTTCCCAAAACTGTTTTCTGTTTCACACTTTTCATTGCCTTTAGCATGCCTTTTTTTAGGATCTGTTGAAGAGTAATATGTGAGATTTGTCACTGGCCATCTTCATTGAACTTGGTTGTCCTCTTTAAAATGGTTGGGGTTGAGAAATCCAAGTCCTTTGATTATTTATGGAGTAATCCCTACAACAGTACCAAGGTATCGATTTCCAGATGTCTTATAAGCTAAGATATACCTCTTCAACCATAATTTGCAAATCTTACTACTGAAATATCAGAAAGAAGTGTTAGAATGGCGACAAGACCATACCATATGACTAACTCCTCAAAGGTGAAACTTTCAAGGTACGTAGTTGAGCTTGCAATCTGGCTTTTCCGAATCTCTTTTCCAATGTTTTCATCCAAGTAAAGCTAGCCACAAGATGATCCTATTTGAAATTTTTTCCCTGTTCAGAGATGGAAAAATATTAGAGAGAAATAGTTTAATCCGATAATTTTTTTTTGATTTCTACATATATAGTTATCAGTTATCACTGAGATGCTTGCTTCTGACAACTAAGGTTATGCCGATTGTTGTAGAAAGAGAACGAAGTGCATTAATCCTGGAACTTTCTGTGGATTATTATGTGACTTCTCGATTGTAGTTGACACAGATAAGGGATAGATCATGGTTTTTAGAATCAAATTGGTGAGTGAACCGGAGAGGGCACTAGTTGGACCGGATCAACCGGTGATATTAGCAACAAAATCCAAACAAAGTAACAAAATTAATATTGCAAAAATACACTAGCATACAAAATAAACACATGCATTGTTACTAAAAGAAATGAAGAATGGAAACCCATTGCAACATTAAGCAACCACAAGGGGGTAATTTTACTAATACCCAACAATGAATTTTAAAATGTATAATATAGACATTAGCCAATGAGAGGCCCAACAAATGAAAAGAAATAGACTAATAGCAGTTCACATTACGCTATGTTTGGTACGTGATGAATGGATGGGAAGGGAAGGGAGGGGAGGGGAGGGGACACTTATGTTAGTATGTTTGGTTAGCATGGGAGGGGAACAGAAGGAAAATATGAAAAACAATGTAAACATAAAAAATTGTAGTGACGTGGAACATTAGTGGTATAAAAAATACTTTTACATATGATATTATATTTATATATTTATTCACATATATATAATTTTACAAATATGCATTCACAGAGGCGCAAACAACAAATAAGGCTGTCAACACTTTTGGGATGGCAAAGCTTATAGATCTAATTTTTTTTTTATAAGATGTACATGAAGGCAACATATGGCTTCTATTTGTTATGTGTTGAAAGCGCCACAGAAGAGATATTTCTTATAAAATGGGGATATGAGTTTTTATATATATTCAAAGTTGTAGTTGTAGAAGTAGTTTCCTTCATATTTTTGTATTTACAACATACTTTCTATCTATGTAGTTAATTACTTCCCGCCATAGTCCACATTGTCCTCAATTATTTGTAATTTTTATTTTTTATGTTTGTATAATAATCTAAAACTTTTCAACTTTTTTAATAAAAAATATTAACTTTAAGTTTCCTTCTAGATTATGTATAAAAATTTATTTTGGTGCTACTAATTTTATTATTATTTTTCTCACTAATAAATTCCCTCCAAAATTTATTAAATACTCCTCTAACATTCCATATGTCCCTCCAAGTAACGTAACTGTGACAGAGTCAGGAATTCCAGAAAGCTCAAGGTTGCACAATGTGTGCACCCTCATATATATAATAATGAGAGATTTACAGAGAGGTCCATATATAAAGGAAAATAACAAAACAAATAACATGCTATGTAAAACAGGAAATATATAATGTAACACTCCCCCTCAAGTTGGAGCATAGATGTCAATCATGCCCAACTTGTCCAACAACGTGCAGAACTGTTTCTTCGCCAAGAGCTTGGTGAAGATATCAGCAACTTGATCTTCAGATCTTGTGAATGGAGTGCATATCTTGCTAGCAAGAATAGATTCTCTGATGAAGTGGCAGTCAACTTCAATGTGTTTGGTGCGCTCATGATAGACAAGATTATTTGCAATGAAGATGGCAGCTCTGTTATCACAATGCATAGGAATGGCCGATGAAGACTCAATCCCAAACTCTTTCAGAAGAGAACGCACCCACAACAACTCACAAGCAGTATGGGCCATGGCCCTGTACTCAGCCTCAGCACTAGATCTGGCCACTACATTCTGTTTCTTGCTTCTCCAGGTGACAAGATTGCCTCCTACAAAGGTACAATAACCAGAAGTAGATTTTCTATCAACTTTGCTGCCTGCATAATCAGAATCAGAATACCCTTCAAGAACATAGTGCCCATTCTTTTTATAATGAAGTCCCTTGCCAGGTGACTTTTTTAAGTATCTCAAGACTTGACATGCAGCATCCCAGTGGCACTGTTTGGGTTTGTCGAGGTACCTGCTAAGAAGACTCACTGCAGTAGCAATATCAGGACGAGTAACAGTCAAATAGATCAATTTACCAATCAACCTCCTGAATTTTTTATGATCAGCAAACATAGCAGAGGAATCATCATCCCAATTGGCATTGGGATCAAGAGGAGTATCTGCAGGTCTTGCTCCAAGCATACCAGTCTCCTGCAGAATATCAAGAACATATTTTCTCTGCGAAAGAACTAAGGCATTAGAGTTTCTAGAGACCTCTATGCCAAGAAAGTACCGAAGTCTGCCTAGATCTTTGGTAGCGAAGTGCTTGCCCAAATGATCTTTGGTAGCCTGAATACTAAGAGTGTCGCTGCCAGAAATAATAATGTCATCAACATACACAATCAGAACAGTAATACCTACTGAAGTCTTTTTTGTGAAAACAGAATGGTCAACTTGGGACCTCAGAAAGCCAAAATCAATCATGATCCTGCTCAACTTATCAAACCAGGCACGAGGACTCTGTTTGAGTCCATAGATAGACTTCTTAAGTCTGCAGACTTTATTAGACTCCCCCTGAGCAACAAACCCAGGAGGTTGCTCCATATACACCTCTTCCTGTAAGTCACCATACAGAAAAGCAATTTTCACATCAAGCTGCAGGAGAGGCCAATTTAGATTCACAACAACAGATAAAAGAATCCTGACAGAGTTAAGGCGAGCAACAGGAGAAAAAGTCTCAAAGTAATCAATGCCATATGTCTGAGTATAGCCCTTTGCAACTAGCCTTGCCTTCAACCTTTCAACTGTACCATCAGGTTGATATTTGACGACATATACCCACATGCAGCCAAGGAACGAGGTGACCGATACCGACGCCGTTTCGACAGCTTGGAAATAGGTATTTACCGGTATACCGACGAAAATACCGACAGATGCAATCCTGGCCGTATCGACGCCAAAATGAACGAATTAATTCATGAAATTTTACAGGTGTAATCTCCACACCTAAATGCATCGTTTTATGCAATAAAATTCTATATTGGATGTGGGGTAGGGGGGGGTCCATCATGTGGGAGGTAAGGAACCTGTCCTGTTTCGTTGGGATTTCGATGAAGGATTTCGATGACAAAACATAGGAATTCAGATATGAAATTTTACAGGTGTAATCTCCACACCTAAATGCATCGTTTTATACAATAAAATTCTATATTGGATCATTGGATGTGGGGTAGGGGGGGTCCATCATGTGGGAGGTAAGGAACCTGTCCTGTTTCGTTGGGATTTCGATGAAGGATTTCGATGACAAAACGTAGGAATTCAGATATGAAATTTTACTAGCACAATCCACAAACTTAAATATACACAATTATGCAACAGTATACAATTTACAACATATCAATAACATATTTACTTACCAACTCACATCAGTTGTATGTTGAGTGGCGCGCAGGTTGTCCATACTGTAATGAGTTGATACTATTGAGATATTCCGCCCATGACATGTGCATCCTATAAAGTTGGTTATATGTAGTCACATGCTCCTCATAGACAGTATCGTTGACAAATTGCATCATCCCAATCTTTGGAAAATGTTGTTCTAAATCTCTGAGATATTGTGCCTTTCTTGGAGATGTAGGTCGAGGAGCTCGAGTGAGTGGACGTTCACTTCCTTGAGGAATATGTTGAATAGCTACAGGCACAGCCATAGGAAGTATTGGGACTGGAGAAACAGGAAGAACTGAATGACCACCACTCCATGTTTGCCCACCATCCTCAGAAAATGCAAGGGAGTTGTACTGATAACTTCCATGTGGGCCTGAGACATTTGCTGTATAGGTATATCCAACATGATGTTCTACTTCTGGTTGTGGCGGTGGTGGTGGTGGCTGATTTTGATATCCAGAATACCCATATTGAGAGTGAGATGGGTATGGTTGCCCAAATAGCATATCGGCAAATCCCAATGTTGAATCATGTTGAGATTGAGAATCAGAACCTGAAATACTCATGTTGCTAAGTGAATCAGCAATATCAGAATAACGATCATTGTTGTAGCCGTAGGAGCCTGTAGCCTGAGGTGGTGCAACACCACTATAGTCTTTGCCGGTTCGAGTTTTCCTCCTTTGAAAAGTTTTTTCACGCATGGGATATTCTTTTTCTGCTGGAGGAGGAGGAGGTGCAACTGTCGTAACATAAGGACGATCATCATACTGAGGATCAACAGCAGGAGGATATTCAAGAGAGCGCTCACTGTCGCCGCCATCATTGCCACCATCATTATCAGATTTTGATTTTGACCCAGATGTATTTTTTGAAGAAGGAGACTCTGTGCTACCCAATGCTTCTTCTACTGCTCTATTGATCTCCATATCAACATTTTCATGCTCAGGCTCAGGCTCAAGTCTTTCAGGTGGAGTTTGGTCAACATTAGTATCAGAATCTCCTTCAAACTGCTCTTCTATGTATGGATCTGGACGAGCATCTAGATTATCAAGAATGGGACGACCTATCTCATTCATCCATTCCTCTAAAGGATCTTCTGAATCATCAACTTCTTCTATGCCTCTACGCCTGGATGGGTTGAATGTGTATGCGGTGTCAATGGGATCGTGGACGACAGTAAAATCCACTTCTTTGTAGTTGGCATCTCGTATTGCTCTAGCCCTCAACCGCATGTTGTAGTGAACATATACCAGATCTCTTAGCCTGTCTGCCCCCAACCTGTTCCTTCTCTTTGAGTGAATTAAATTGAAAGTGCTCCAATTTCTTTCACAACCTCCTGCAGATGTTGTTTGAGAAAGAATACGAACAGCCACTTTTCTTAGATGGGGGGCACCCGTTCCATTCCATACCCACCACTCACAAGGATCACCCTGATCACGGTCGGCAACTGCATTTGGATGACCAAAACAACCGAGGCCTTCACGAAACTGTCGCAACTGCAAAAATATTTAAGAACAAACTTCAGTAGAGGACCTAGAGGTAAAGAATTTGTTATGTATGTAATATATTTAGTTATATACCTCATCCATCACTATGGTGCGCTCTTCAGTAGAGGTAAAGAATTTGTTAGTTATATCTCTCACAGCAGACATTAGAGTCGCATCTAAGCCCAGTTTTCGCGAGTATTGGAACCTCGGGTTCAGATAGTAAGCTGTCACCAATTTCAAATAAGGAAATAAGATTTAGATTTATTTAACTTATAGCAAGTTATAGAGTTAGAAACTTAGAACATAAATCTGAATTTAGAAGAAATAAATTATATACCTGCTTTATGCAGTGGATGCAAAAGCATATCTGTCCAACGCTTGTCTATAATTGACAAGTATTGTGAATGGGACCTAGGAGCTGCTTGTTTAATACCTTCCACCATTACTTGCATTGCATCATACAAGTAAGGCATTGTTGCGGCTTTGTCACCATCTACTAGCCTCAACACTTTGACAACAGGTTCCATTATCCGCAGCACCTTTGTAACCTTATCCCAGAAAGCCCGACTGGCAATTAGTTCTTCAATCCTTCTGCCAACCGGGGTGTTGTGCTCCTTCATGGAGGTCCACTCCACACCATTGAAAAGCCTCCTAAGTCCATCTTTTTTGGACTTTAATGAGTTCAAGGCCAAGTAATTCGTTGCAAATCTAGTCACCCCTGGTCTAACTAGATCACCCCCACAGTACTCAGATCGCCTCATAGCATTTAACAAGAAGGAATGGTTGTAGATGAAACCTGTGATCAACCTACCATCAATTGTCACACTTTTGATGTAATCAATTGAGCCCATGTCCTTGAGGATCAGATCTATGCAATGGGCAGCACATGGTGTCCAGTAGACCGGATATTTCTTCATTGTACTTTCACCGGCCTTCTTGAAGTTAGAGCCATTGTCAGTCACTATTTGCACTACATTCCCAACCCCTACCTGCTTGATGTATTTCTTCATTAAATTTTTGATGTAACTGTAATTCCTGACTGCACCAGAAGCATCAACAGAGTCTAGAAAAACAGTAGATCCACGGCAATGTACAAGAAAGTTAATAATTTGCTTTCTATTTCCAGATGTCCACCCATCACACATGAGTGTGACGCCATACTCAGACCACAATTGTTTCTGGCTTTCAATCCATACCTGTAGATCTTTCTTCTCTTTGGGAAGATACTTGTTCATCAACTCATATGCAGTGGGGGCTTTGATACCCCTACCCGACTCCCCTATGACATCCACCATGTGTTGTAGATATGGTTCGGTTGCAACATGTGCGGGTATACCATGAGCAAAGAAGAACTTACCCACTGCCTTGCCTACCTTCTCTTTCGCACCAGTAAACATTGCTTTTAGGGTTTTTTGTCTAGCATCAGGCTTCCTAACCCCTGGCTCATCAAAATGCTTCAATCTTGCACTAGCAGAACGGAAGAGTGTATCAATGCCTTTCTTTCTTTTATATTGAGCATGCTGATTTTCATCATCATCATCATCATCTAAGTCAACAACCGGGACACGTGCAGCCCCACTGCCTCCACCTGCACCAGATGGTCCATATCTCCTCGTAAGCCGAGCTGCCTCCTCCCTATCCCACTCACTTTTGCGGGCGTCTCTGAGAGCACGCCTATACATATGACGTGTATAAGCAGTATCACATCCTGGAGGATATGCAATATCATCATCTGATTCAGCAGAAGAACCTGTGGCCCTAACATCAAAGAGTGTATCTGTGTAAGTCTTTTCAACCTGCTTCAACTTTTGTTGTTTTTGCCTCTTTGCACCCATCAGTTTCTTGAAGTCATCCCTAACACTTGGAGGGCACTTCGTGCAAATTGCCACATTCTTGTCACCACCAGTAATGTGACGCTTGAATCTAGTAATTCCTCCACCACCAAGTGTTTTTTTACAGTAGTTGCAGACAATCTTTGCCCTATTCCCAGACCCAAGTACAGGCTTGCAGTGACTCCATGCAAAATCCACATCCTTTGATGCATGACCAGCCGCACCCTCAGCGTCACTTGAAGACGAAGAAGACATCTTCTCAAAACTCAAAAGTCAACACTGAAAAAGACAAAGACAAACAAGCAAAGCAAATGATATTAGTAACTTAGCATTTAATAAAAAAGTACAAGTAAGAAATGTACATTGTCGCATTAACTATTAAGTCTATTCTCTATTCACAATACTAATATCAAATAAAAATAAGCCATTAAGTGAACAAAATCGGTTTCTTTTATGTAATGTAGAATCAAAATCGATATTTTATAATGTATGATACTTGCTTGTAATTATAGAATCAAACACAAGATTTTTAAAGATTTTTCTTTTGAAGATAATTATTTTTTAAATATAAATAAAGTCTGAAATTATTTTTAAAATTATAAAACATGATATTTACTAATTATAAAGACAAGTGATATGCTTTCCACATGCTAGTTTTATCTTATACAACATTAACACACACAATTCTAAAGAAAAAAAATAAAAAAAAACGTTTTTTTTATTTTCAGCATTTTTATAAATAAAAAAATACGAATTATTTAGATATTTTGGGTATATTTTTGTTTATATATGTTCATGTTAGTCTTTGATAGAACTTCTACTAAACCTAAATTAAATACATATTATTAATGGTACTAATTGTATTATTACTATTAATTAATGAAATAACATGTTAATGTTAATTATTAGTGAGGTAATTAGTGATAAATCAGTAGATCTATATAATATAATCATAGATCTAGTGATAAATAGCATCAATCATAAGTATTTTGGAGTAGATCTAGGATTTTAGGGGTATTTGGTGATTTTTTTAGGTGAGAATAGAATTATAAGAAGAGAAAAGAGAGGGGAGAGGTTGGAAATGATGGGAAATGCAAGAAATTAAGTAAACATACCTTAATTGGGGCTGATTTGAGCTCCAATCTTGAAAATCGCCCAAATTCTCCAAGTTTTTCCTCTTCAAACAGCAGCAGCAGAAGACGGCTCGCAAATATCGGTATGTCGGGGCGGTATGCCGCCCGTGCCGCCCTGTACCGAGGTGTTAGTGGTGCATTTTGCACCGGTACCCTCGAAATTTGGCGGTATTGGCGGTATACCCACCGGTATGCCGAAAAATACGATCCTAACGGCAGAATTGCACGTATCTGTACCGGTACCGGTCGGTATCGGTATTTCGACCGGTATACCGCCGATACCGACGAAATCTCATCCCTTGCCTGCAGCCTACAGGCTTACACTGAGGAGGTGGATCCACCAGCTCCCAAGTGTCTCTGTCAGTAAGAGCAATCATCTCTTCATTCATAGCAGATGTCCAAGCCGTACTTTTCAAAGCATCCTGAACATTCTTAGGTACAACCACAACAGATAAAGCAGATACAAAATTGCTGGAATGAGTATGCAGATGAGCAGTAGATACACACTGAGCAATGCTATGAGAAGTGCAAGAACGAGTACCCTTACGAAGTGCAATAGGTATGTCAAGATCAGAGTCTACCTCAGGTGCAGCAGAACTTTCTGGAGGAGAAGATTGGTTGTCTTGGGGGGGGGTACTTGTGTGGAAGGTGCTTTATTCCTGCGTTGATAAACAATAAGAGGAGGATCTTGCTTTGCAGTAATCTCAGTATCAGTGCGGTCAGGCATACATTCAGAAATAACAGGTAAGAGAGGAGCCAGAATGTCTGTCTACAAACTATCTCCTGCGGAAGAATAATACGGTGTATCTTCAAAAAAGACAACATCACTACTGGTAAACCACTTCCGGGTGCTGGGATTATAACATTTGTAACCCTTCTGAGTTCGAGAATAGCCCTAAAAAATGCATTTAGCAGCTCGAGGAGATAGCTTATCAGAAGTAGGTCCAAGCAATCGAACAAAGCAGGTACACCCAAAAATTCTAGGAGGCACAGTATACAAGGAGGTGTCAGGGTGCAAAACCTGGATGGGAATCTTATTGTCAATAACAGACGATGGCATCCTATTAATCAGAAAACATGCAGTCAAGATAGCCTCAGGCCAATACGAGCGGGGCACATGAGAATGCATCATTATCGTCCTGGTAACTTCTAATAAGTGTCTATTCTTCCGCTCAGCAACACCGTTTTGTTGTGGGGTATATGCACACGAAGTTTGGTGAATGGTACCCACATATTTACAAAAAATAGCCACATCTTGCTTAACAAACTCTAAAGCATTATCAGTGCGAAAAACTTTAATAGGCAAGCCAAACTGCGTTTTTATTTCAGAAAAGAAGTATTTGATAGTAGACAACACTTCAGACCTACTTTTTAACAGAAACAACCAAGTAGTCGAAAAATCATCAATAAAAAGAATGAAATACTTGTAACCAGACAAGCTTGGTACATGGCATGGACCCCATACATTAGAGTGGACTAAATCAAAAATATTTTTACTGCTCACAGGACTACGTCTAGGATACACAGTACGAGTTTGTTTTCCTAGCTGACACGATTCACACTGAAAATGACAACTGCCAATATCAGGAACTAAACTACGCAGTTTCTCTGACGAGGGATGGCCCAGCCTGTAGTGCCACTGTAGAGCAGAAACAGAAGCAGATAATGCAGATATCACAGCAGCTTTCTCTGATTGAGGTAACTGGTCCAAGTAAAAGAGCCCATCAGCACCTTCATACCCCCGACCAATCTTCCTCCTCGTGCGAAGGTCCTGAAAAACGCATGAACCAGGAACAAGTGTCAGGCTACAGTTTAAACTCCGTAAAATTTTGCTGACAGACAATAAGTTAAGAGGAAATCTGGGCACATATAAGGCAGATTTGAGGCCAAAGTGAGAAACAATATCACCGACTCCAAGAACCGAAGACTTGGAGCCATCAGCAAGCATAACAGAAGAGTGTCGAGCAGGTGCAGATATATGTTTAAACAAAGATCTATTTCCAGAAATATGTGCAGATGCACCAGAATCTATCACCCATTTGGTATTACCAGAAGTAGAAGGTGAGGAGGAGCTCAAGAATGCAGTATCATAACCAGAAAAGGCAGCATGTGCTCCGCTAGTAGATGCAGCAGGAGAAGATCCAACACGCTCAAGAAGAAGACGCTCCACCTCGGCACGAATGTAGTCTGCGGTAGCCCCCGCAGGCTTTGGTGCAGGTGTCTGAGTACCACCCTCAGACGCAGTAGATGAGGAATCTGCAGCAGCATTGGCCCATGCCGGCTTACCATACTTTTCCCAACATTTTTCTTCAATATGGTTAGACCGACCACAGAAGGTACAAACCATGGTGCAGGACTTCGACTTCGTGTCGACTTCGCCAGGTGTGGAAGTGGAAGTTTGTGGAAACTTTGAGGAAGTTTAGACGCAAACTTCGACAAACTTTGATGCCATTTTTTGAAGAAATGATGTGAATTTTTAGAAAACTTTGATGGAAAACTTCTAATTATGTTATACCTCTATCTTATATATGTGAATTTAAAAATATGACTCTCTAGCCCTATGTAGGTTAATAATACAATGTGTTGCTTGAAATGGTCAATTGTGCAATACACATATATAGATACAGTTCACCATATGTATTATATACAATATACAATCAAATAGTGTTACAACACCCTCTTTAGGAATGAGTGGCAACAAAAAACATAGGAGTTGATATTAGAAGTTATGAAGAGGGTTGGAGTGATATTTATGCCTTATATGGCCATTGGGGCACTAGTTGGGATTATGGTTCTGGGTGGTCTTAACTTCGCCCCAACTTCGCCAACTTCGAGGAAACTTCGACAACTTCGGAGAAGTTGAGACGAAAATACACACAAAAAAGTCAACTTCGCCGACATCCATGAAACTTCGCCCCGAAGTTTGGACGAGGTCGAAGTATATGGTATTCGACTTCGCCTATGGTCGAATTTCGAAACTTCGCCAAACTTCGACGATGTTGTGTTCCATGGTAACGCGCTGTCCTTGCTGAGGACGCGCAACAGCAGAAGATGGGGCAGTAGGAGGAGCTCCACGTCCAGCACCAGGTCCACGTCCCCGGCCTGCACCCAGAGGAGGACGACCATCATTGGAGCGGCCACGGCCACGGCCACGACCACGACCACGACCACGCCTGCCCCAAGCAGCCAAAGTAGTAGAGTCTCCAGTCTCAGGAGGCGGAGACGGTGTAGATGATGGCAGGCGCTGGAGACGCTTATAGGCAGTCTGCAAGGTAGGAAGTGGATCACTCGCCAAAATCTGATCTACGACTCCAGTATAAGACTCAGGTAAACCACTGAGAAACTGAATCAGCTGAAGCTCCGCCCGCTGTTTTTGCATAGTAGCTAAATCGGTGGACAGCGGGTGATACATCTCCAACTCACCCCACAGACCAGTGAAGGTGGAGAAATAGTCGGAGATGTCAGATCCCGTAAACTGTAGGCGCCCCAGTTGCTTGGTGATATCAAAGACCTTCTTGGGATTTTCACTATGAGAGTAGGTACTGGCGAGCTGATCCCACATCTGCTTCGCCGTAGGCAGCTGAAGAAGCGTGACACTGATCTTCTCAACGGAGCTGTTGAGAATCCATGTCATAACGGTCTAGTCATCACGAACCCAATCATCAAAGGCTTTGATGTCCTTTGCATCCGCCTCCTCTGCAGGCTGAGGCGGACCTGTCCGGATCAAGTGAGAGTACTTCCCTTCTGATTTGGCAAAGATCACAAAGGAGCATACCCAAAGCTGGTAGTTGCGCCCGTCAAGCTTAACAGTAGTGACTTGACGACGCGAGTCTCTCCAGATGTCATCCCCAGAAGACGCCATGAAGACAGGCAGGAAGGCAGGCACAGGCACAGGTAGGCACAGACAGAAGACGGACTACGCCGTCAGGCAGGCAGAAGCAAATCACCGTGGACCTCTCACATACAAACTACGCTAAAGCGTAGCAGAAAACCCGGAGGCCGAAGCCTACACGGGCAGACAGGCACAAACAAACACGAACCGAAGGTTGTCCCTTAGACGAACAATGCGCCGATCTCCCCCGGAAGACGGAACTAGCCCAGATCTACCAGTGGCTCAATGGTCCCGTAGAAAACGACCACCCGGCAGCGCACCTGCTGTGCGAACAACCAAGGTTGCTCAAGCACTAGCGGTGCACCAAGCCAGGAGGCAAGACGGAACCACGGAGACCCCTGCGGCCCGCTGGAGGCGGCCTGCCGGCGCTGCGGCTGCCCTGGCTAAGCCAGCGACGACGGCTGCTGTAGTCGGCCGGCGGACAGACGGCGGGCGGCGGGCCTGCTGCCGGCGGCCGGGTGGTGGGCGGCGGGCGGGGGGGGGTAGAGGGGAGAGAAGGTAGGGAGGGAGGCAAAGACGACTAGGGTTGAGCCTGCTCTGATACCATGTGACAGAGTTAGGAATTCCAGAAAGCTCAAGGTTGCACAATGGGTGCACCCTCATATATATAATAATGAGAGATTTACAGAGAGGTCCATATATAAAGGAAAATAACAAAACAAATAACATGCTATGTAAAACAGGAAATATATAATGTAACAGTAACATATACGTGACATACTACTCTATTCACATTAATTGTGGACTAGATTGATTTTTCCCCCCATATTATTTACATCTTTTCTCACACTTTTATATTCTCCTATGACCTTTCTAATGTATTTCCCGCCAAGCCTTTCCCCTTCCCCTTGTCTCCACTCCGATTTGATGGAGAGAAAATGGGAGAGAAGTGGCTGAAAATACACTTGGTTTGCTCCCTTCCATTCCCCTCCCTATCACTTTGTCCAACCAAACAACTCAAGCCTTTTCCCCTCGCTTCCCCTCGCCACCATTCACCACGTACCAAACATGCCCTTAGGGGATAGCCAAAATAAGAACTAATCTTAACTTAACAAAATTGACACTAGAGACAATAAGTAGAATAGCAACACAACAACAACAGTGCACAAGCAGACATACACAACAGAAGAAAGGAGGGAATTTGCCTCGGAAGGTGCTGCTGTGACAGATGAGGAGGATAAGGAGGGAAAGAGGGGGAATAGTAGAAAAAGAAGAGTAGAGGAAGAAGAGGAGGTAATATTCCTAATGTTAGGGCTTAGGAGGAGAGGGGAGAGGTTTTAGGACATTTTTGTCTCTAGGTTGGAGGTTGGAGACCTTTCCCCCCTTTTACAGTAGCATGTGAACAACAGTTTGGGGCGTTTCCCAGCAGCAAACCGGGCGGTTAAATTAAAAGCGGGCTGGCTGGTCCACTGGTTGAACTGACCGATTCATTGGTTTTGACCGGTTCAACTTTTTTTGGATTTCTAATTGAACCGAACCGCTAGGCCCACCAGTTTGAACCAGCTGCTCGGTTCAGTCCTAATAACCCTGGGATGGATATTGAAACGAATTTCTTTAAAGGATTCTTTTAGAAGTCTAAAGGGGGAATAACTCCACATAGGACCCAAAACGCTGTGGAGGCAGATCACGAGGTCGTTGGTATATTGAAGGTTAGCGCAATACAACATGGCACAAACCACAATATTGATAAAAAATGTGCATAATAATCAAACTCCACCATGAATTAAACTTGAATTGAGACTTGTAATTGTTATGGTTTGGTCACTACTACACACACTCATATGGGCAAAAGGATCAATACAAAGGTGACTCCTTGTTTGCCTCTCTAAACCATACATTGGTGAGCAATGAGCAGTCTTAAACCAACTGGTCCACACCTCACAGGTGACTTCTTTGAAGCTTACGGATAGGGACGAAAGGAGTTTGTTGACAAGATAAAATTCTAATATTTTTTAGCCAAATTGTCTAGAGGATGAATCACACTCATTTATGCGAGGGGAGCACTTCTCTTTGAGTGGTGGCTCTAGTTTTGATTCACATGAATGAAGAAAGCTGAAAGGGAAGGCCTTCTCTCAGTTATGTCAGGAACATTGTTGGTTCTATACCTATGTTATGCTGACAAGTGATTACCTATATCATGAATTTTGATGTAAATGCTTGCAACTATCTACCAATGGCTTTTTATTTTGTTTGAGGAAGTTTCTGAGTTGCAGACCAACATGATCAATTTTTTTTTTTGATCCGTTTGGGAAATCACAGTTGAACATTGAATTATATGGTGACTAGAATTTTTTGCCGGGATCAGCAACCTTTTTTTGCCTACTTAGGAATCCCTAGCAGTCCTTATAAGCTTGAACCATTAGAATAAATGTTTTTAGTGGATAGATTTTACATATTTATTGCAAACCGGGAAAATAGAATCCTGACCCATGAAGGATAGTGGTTTTGTTAGCCCGCTTGATGCCTCGTCGACTTGCAGGATGGATGTTGAAGCTTCCTGTCATTGTGATGGACGAGATTAGTTGATTAGGGTAGGATTCTTCTGGGAGGGGGCACTTAACACAAAAGTTGGAGTTTGGCTGCTTGGAAGAAAATTGTTTTGTCGGGCACCTTTTTTGTTTGGGGGGGGGGAGTGGGCTTGGTGAACTTGTGTGTTTTCCGTAAGAGCTACTGGTCAAATAGATTTGCAGGCTAGGAGATCCGTGGGGAGAGAATTATCCACAACTAGCACCTTCTAGAAGCTAGGTGGTCAAATTTTTTGGTTTGTCATTCTACCACTTTATAAACTTTCTGGTAGTGTGTAATACATGATCCCTACTATTTGCCTTTTGTATCAAGAAATCTAGGGAGGGGGTCTTATTTTAGGACGACCTATGGTGTGGATGTAACACCTTGCTTTATATACTCTCCTCTCCTCTCCAAAACCAGTGACTGATGATTCTTTGTCAAGGGAAGTGCCAGTTATCTGATGGTTTGATGCCACCATTCCAACCATTAGCATAGATGTTCATGGAACCTCTGCCTTTAATCTCTGAGAAGGCACATACGAGTTTTTCTTTGTCAATCCTGAATTGAGAACAAAGTTACTAAACGGGGGTTTGTGTTACTTCACATCTGTGAACTGAGAATTATTGTGACTAAATCGACATTACAGGCAATTATTACTGGACCAAGGAGTGGCAATGCTTAGGTTATGAACTTAACGATTACATCTTTCATTATGTACATTGTCACGAAAGTTGGAATGCTAATGACATTGACATCTTGGTGAGAGATCATGGTGACCTTAAGTTACAATCTTACACCTTTATATGTTGTATGTATTTTTCATTACTTGAAAAAAAATGACTCCTTAAATGGTGGTGCTCTTACTAGTTTCAGCAAAGGTTTGTCATTTCAGTTCAGGCGTATATAGGTAGCATTCTGATTAAGATCAATATGTTATATATGCACAGTTACACAAACCATCAAAATCATGATAATAAAACCAAACCCAATTTTATTTAATTTAGTGAAGCACCCTCATTAAGTACTTACTGTTGCCATTTATGTTTTCAGTGAAGGGGGTTATTTCAATGCCGTTATGAGTTTTCCTCCAAATTATCCAAATAGTCCTCCAACAGTTCGCTTTACATCTGAGATGTGGCACCCGAATGGTATGCTCTTGTTCCCGACTGTCATGTATGATTTACTTTCTCTGCTTCCCTCATCTGTAATGGTAGCCTCATTCTTATATTTGATTGTTAGTCTACCCGGATGGACGTGTGTGTATATCGATTCTTCATGCACCTGGGGATGACCCTAATGGATATGAGCTTGCAAGTGAGAGATGGTCTCCAGTCCATACAGTAAGTTTTGATAAGCTGTCAGACGAATTTCTGAATTTATTTTCAGCTCTGCTGTGTTCTCTTTGTTTCTTGAAGTTCGTTCTGATTCATTTGATGTGGGGTGATTGAAAGTTCATAGTATCACTACTGCTAGTGTGCTAGTTATGTACTAGTTATGTTGCCATTTGGAACACTTTGTAAATTCCCCCAAGTAGGTTATCGTTGAATTATATACTGCATTTACTTTGATCAAAATATCCACGGCCACTACCTAGGGGCTTAGGTTCAGACCATAACTAAATGCAAGTGGCATGCAAGAAGTATTAGTGGGCCCTTTGATACAAGATTGCAAGCAGTATAAATCTCTCGCTACCTTTTGAATGCATGTTATGCAAACAGTGTTCATTTCCTTTCTCGGATGTTATCTGCACTCATGAAAATTTACTGCAACACAAATATCATTAATTAGGTGGCGGACATGGTTCGCTTCGAGCCTAAAACCATAAACGAAACGGGCCTGTTTGCTTTTTCTACCACAAACCGAACTGAACTGAATGTGGATTTGGTTCGGTTTCAAACAATTCCATCTAAAATGTGGTTTTGGCTTGGGTTCAAAACCCTTTACCATCTAAATTGGTCACGGGAAGATCAGATTCACTCAATAAATTATAAGACGTTTTGGACTTTGGGGTTCAATTTTTTTATCTATGTACTCCATCAAATTCTCCTTTTCTCCTTTGGTGGTTGATTCAGCTCTGTGGTCCCATATTTAATAAAGCACATCTACCATCTCTAGTGTATTCATTGGCTACTTTCCACGTCTACTAGATTGAAAGCTTCTAGATGGAAATTTCTAGCATTCAAGGTTTGGATTGAATGCAAGAAGAGAAGTGATCACTTTTTTTGTCAAAGCTTCTTAGAGCTCCATCTATTCCACCCCCGTTATAGCTTTAAGATTTCTTGTATATCTATTTGGGCTCTGGAAGGTATTGGATTCTAGGCATTCTTAGCGAGGGCTACCTATTAAGGATATGTGTGAGTCTTTAGGCTCTAGAACATACGATAATGACTAATGAGTTCTAGAACATACGATAATGACTAATGAGTTAAGTGATGGTAAGAGTTCCGATGTTCTCCGCCCAAACAATGAAGTAGTTTTAAATTGTTTATCTCCCTTTGTGGTTGGGTTCTTTTGGATTGTTTAGTAATATTTGGTGTAAGTCTTTGGGCCCTTGATCACGTAAGGAGTTAAGTGCTAGTTGAGAAATTTTATCCACCTTAATTGCAGAGAAGAGATGTTTAGAAATCTAACAAATACAAATAACTGGTCTACCTATGTCATTGGTTTCTCTGTGGGTTGATTAGCTTAGTTATGATTGTGCTACCTTCCACCCTTATGTTTTTTCTTCAACATTCAAAGAAAAAACCCATAATCCAGTCTTATAGGAATTCTATCATCAAGTTACCAACTTCAACAATTCATCTTTGTGGTAGAGCTTTCTAAGACCGACACACCCTTCTTTCCTTCATTCTTATTTGTTACTTAATGCAGTTTGTCTGTATTGAGAGGTTTATAATCTCCTGCTAGCCTCTACCTACGTCCCTCTAATTTTAACCCACCCTCTACTGACAATTTGCTTTCAATTGGGGCTCATTGTCAGAGCAAGAGATCCCCCCTCTTTGCCATGACGAGTCGACATGCTTTGGTCATAATCTTGTTTTGATGATATAATGTATGTGCATTTAGTCTGATTTCTCCATCAATTAGGCTAATTTACTCATTTGTGTAGTTTCCACATGGATAATCAATTAGCTCTAGTTGCTAAATTGTGGTCATTTTCATTTGTAAGAGACAAAGATTTATAAATTTGATTGAGGAATGAACCAACTAGGATATTGAGCGTCAAATCACCAACTCACCGTACTCATTAACTACCCGATCAACTCAACAAACTCATCCAAATTGGGTTTGAGGATAAAAGTTGAAATTGCCAAGATGGAGTTCAAGACAACTCATTTTTGTTGAGAATAAATGTAGTGACAAGGGAGGAGCATAGGAAGATCAGATTTTGAACAAATGCACAACAAATAGGATACTACGGTTCATATGCTAGCCTCTCGTTGTGGTAGTTTGCCCCTAAAAATCCACGAAAGCTTTCAAGATATATGATACGATGCGGATACAAACAATTCTACTGCTGCTGACTTCATCCGTTTTAAACAAGGACCGATTTCCAGATATATGATACGATGCACCCGAATCAATCACCCATTTTTTATTACCAGTACTAGGCGAGGGGGCACTGATGAAAGCAGTATCACAACCAGAATATGTAGCAGCATGAGCTCCAGTGGCAGCTCCAGAGGATGATCCAATACGCTCGAGTAGTAGACACTCCACCTCAGAACGGATGAAGTCAGCAGTAGTAGAACTGGATGCATCAGTGACAGTAGGCTGTGACACTACCTCAGAGGTAGCATGGGCATTATAAGCTGCATTAGCCCAGGCAAGCTTTCCATATTTCTCCCAGCATTTTTCTTCAATATGATTAGACCGACCACAAAAGATGTAGAACCACTGATCAGTCTAAGGGCGAGCAGCGTTGGGAGGACCAGAGGGTGCTCCACGTCCAGAAGAACTCCTCCCCCTTCCAGCACCAAGAGGAGGACGAGTTTCATGAGAGCGACCCCGGCCGGACATATCAGTAAGAGTAGTCATCTCCTCTTTCATGGCAGTCATCCAGGCTGAGCTTTGTAAGGCATCATGGACAGTCTTGGGAACATCAATAGCAGATAGAGCATCCCAGTGACATTGTCTAGGCTTATCCAGGTACCTGCTAAGAAGACCAACAACAGTAGATATATCAGTTCTAGTAACAGTCAGATAAATCATCTTGCCAATCAGTCTCCTATATTTTTATTGTCTGGAAGCTGTGACACTACCTCAGAGGTAGCATGGGCATTATAAGCTGCATTAGCCCAGGCAAGCTTTCCATATTTCTCCCAGCATTTTTCTTCAATATGATTAGACCGGCCACAAAAGATGTAGAACCACTGATCCGTCTAAGGGCGAGCAGCGTTGGGAGGACCAGAGGGTGCTCCACGTCCAGAAGAACTCCTCCCCCTTCCAGCACCAAGAGGAGGACGAGTTTCATGAGAGCGACCCCGGCCGGACATATCAGTAAGAGTAGTCATCTCCTCTTTCATGGCAGTCATCCAGGCTGAGCTTTGTAAGGCATCATGGACAGTCTTGGGAACATCAATAGCAGATAGAGCATCCCAGTGACATTGTCTAGGCTTATCCAGGTACCTGCTAAGAAGACCAACAACAGTAGATATATCAGTTCTAGTAACAGTCAGATAAATCATCTTGCCAATCAGTCTCCTATATTTTTATTGTCTGGAAACATAGGAGAAGAATCATCATCCCAATTAATATTAGGATCCAGAGGTGTATCAACAGGACGTGCACCAAGCATCCCAGTCTCCTGTAACAGGTCTAGAACATACTTCCTCTGAGATAAGACGAGCATTAGAAGTCCTAGATACCTCAATGCCCAGAAAATATCTTAGCCTCCCCAGATCTTTAGTAGCAAAATGTTTGCACGTGTGTGTTTTAGTAGCCTGAATCTCAGAATGATCACTGCCAGATAGAACAATATCATCAACATAAACAATCAGAATCACAATACCAGAAGAAGTCTTTTTCATAAAGACCGAATGATCAACCTGTGACCTCAGAAAACCAAAAGCAGTCAAGATTTTACTCAGCTTATCAAACCATGCCCGAGGACTCTGTTTGAGCCCATAAATAGATTTTTTTAACCTGCAGACTTTATGTGACTCCTGAGCAACAAACCTAGGAGGTTGCTCTATATAAACCTCTTCTTGAAGGTCCCCATACAGGAAGGCATTTTTAACATCCAGTTGAATAAGAGGCCAGTCTAAGTTAATAGCAACAGAAAGAAGAACTTTGACAGAGTTAAGTCTGGCAACAGGTGAAAACGTCTCAAAATAGTCAATTCCATAAGTTTGAGTATACCCTTTTGCAACCAGCCGTGCCTTCAGACGTTCCACTGTTCCATCAGGATGATACTTTACAGCATAGACCCATCTGCAACCAACATGTTTGCACTCAGGAGGTGGATCTACCAGCTCCCAAGTTCCTCTATCAGTAAGAGCAGTCATCTCCTCTTTCATGGCAGCCATCTAGGCTTGAGCTTTGTAAGGCATCATGGACAGTCTTGGGAACAACAATAGCAGATAGAGCAGCCACAAAGTTACTAGCATGAATACTCAGGTGTGCAGTAGAAACATGATTAGCAATATTATGAGAAGTACAAGAACGAGTGCCTTTTCTGAGAGCAATAGGCAGATCTAAGTCGGAATGTACCTCAGCAGGAGTAGGACCTTCGTGAGGAGAAGATTGGTGCTGTATGGGGGGTCTTGAGCAGGTTGGGACCTGTTCCTGCATTTATACACAATAAGTGGAGGAGTAGTAGTTTCAACAAATGAAGTGTCAGAAGTGCAATCAATTATGACAGGCATTGGTGCTGTGATTATATCAGAATCGATGGTATCTCCTTTAGCAGAATAAAAAGGTGTATCCTAAAAAAAAACTACATCACTACTCATGAACCATTTTTTCGCAGTAGGACTATAGCATCGATACCCTTTTTGAGTACGGGAATAACCCAAGAAAATACATTTTTCTGCTCTAGGAGATAATTTATCATAGTTTGGTCCAAGTAATCGCACAAAACAAGTAGAGCCAAATATTCATGGAGGTACAGAAAACATAGTTACATTAGGCTGTAGAACCTGAACAGGAATCTTGTTGCCAATAACAGAAGACGACATTCTATTAATCAGAAAACATGCAGTTAGGATAGCTTCTGGCCAAAAATGCCTAGGTACATTGGAATGCAACATTATAGTTCTAGCAACCTCAAGTAAATGCCTATTTTTCCTTTCTGCAACTCCATTTTGTTGAGGCGTATAGGCACACGATGTCTGATGAATAGTACCCACATATCGACAAAACAATCCAACTTCTTTCTGAACAAACTCCAAAGCATTGTTGGTTCTCAGAATTTTAATAGGCACAAAATATTGAGTTTTTATTTCAGCAATTTTTTTTATAGTAGATAGCACTTGAGACTGATTTTTCAACATAAACAACCAAGTGGCACAAGAGAAATCATCAATAAACAGAATAAAGTATTTATTTCCAGACAAACTTGGAACATGACACGAACCCCATACATCTGAATGAACAAGATCCAAAATGTTTTTACTGCTAATCTGGGACCGTTTAGGAAAGACAGTTCTAGACTGTTTCCCTAACTGACGCGACTCGCACTGAAAATCGTGCGTTCCTACACCAGAGATAACATGCTTTAATTTTTCAGAAGATGGGTGTCCAAGTCTCTAGTGCCACTACAAAGTTGAAACTAATGAACATAGAGCTGAAGCTAGTGCCAAGTTGTCAGTCTTTTTCAATTCATCCAGATAATATAGGCCATCAAGTCTTTCATGCACCCCACCAATCTTCATCCTCGTGTAAAGGTCCTGAAAAGTACAAGTACCAGGAATGAATGTGAGACTGCAGTTCAAGCTACGTACAATTTTGCTAACAGATAATAAGTTCAGTGGAAATCGAGGCACATATAGAGCAGATTTTAACAAAAATTGAGAGATTATGTCTCCAATCCCAGCTACAGCAGTCTTGGAGCCATCCACAAGCATAACAGAAGAATTAGAGACCGGTCTAGATAAGGTTTTAAACAAGCCGATTTCCAGATATATGAGACGATGCACCCGAATCAATCACCCATTTTTTATTACCAGTACTAGGCGAGGGGGCACTGATGAAAGCAGTATCACAACTAGAATATGTAGCAGCATGAGCTCCAGTTGCAGCTCCAGAGGATGATCCCGTACGCTCGAGCAGTAGACGCTCCACCTCAGAACGGATGAAGTCAGCAGTAGTAGAACTGGATGCATCAATGGCAGTAGGCTGTGACACTACCTCAGAGGTAGCATGGGCATCAAAAGCTGCATTAGTCCAGGCAAGCTTTCCATATTTCTCCCAACATTTTTCTTCAATATGATTAGACCGGCCACAAAAGCTGCAGAACCGCTGACCAGTCTGAGGGCGAGCAACGTTGGGAGGACCAGAGGGTGCTCCACGTCCAAAAGAACTCCTCCCCCTTCCAGCACCAAGAGGAGGACGAGTTTCATGAGAGCGACCCCGACTGCGGCCACGACCTCGGCCGGACATAATAACAAGAACAATAGTATCGCCAATATCAGAAGGTGACTCAGATGAGGATGACGGCAGACGGTGAAGACGCTGAAAGGCACTTTGTAAAGTAGGTAGTGTATCACTGGCAAGAATCTGATCCACAACCCCAAGATATGATTCAGGTAAGCCACACAGGAACTGAACTACCTGCAAATCCTGACGTTGACGTTGCATGGTAGCCAAGTCAGTAGACAAGGGATGGTAGGCCTCCAATTCTCCCCAGAGTCCCTTGAAGGCAGAAAAATAGTCAGTAAGGTCAGATCCTGAGAAGTGTAGACAGCTCAGTTGCTTGTTGATATCAAAGACTTTCTTCGGATTCTGGCTGTGAGAGTAAGTACTAGGAAGCTGATCCCACATCTGCTTTGCTGTAGGCAGATATAGTAAGGTGACACTGATTTTTGTCTCACTTCTATTGAGAATCCAGGTCATCACAGTAGAATCATCTTTGACCCAGTCATCATACGCTTTGACATCCTTGGAGTCGGCATTGGCAGCAGGTACATGAGGCGGATCTTGCGTCAAATGCGACAGTTTCCCTTGAGATTTAACATAAATCTGCATAGAACAGATCCAGTGCTGGTAGTTTCGCCCATCCATCTTAACAGTAGTAACCTGACAACGCAGATCCTCATGTGAAGATGCCATAACAGGTAGAGCACCAATCACCGACGGTGAGAAGAACAAGCAGGCACAGGTAGAAAACGACCGCCTAGTTCCTCAGTTAGGCGGCAGTAGGCACAATGGAAAGACTGGACGGACCAATTACATACGGGCTACGCCGAGGCGCAGCAAAAAACCCGATGGCTCAAAGGCCTACACGGGTAGACAGGAAGCGGATCCGAAGACGAACCTTCAGACCAGTGTCCGGGAACTGGCGGATCGAAGGGTGGCTATGAGTAGATCACACCACTGGAGTGAGCTGCGGTGAGCAGCACCGGCAGCGCCCGGGCAGGGGCTGGCCTGGCGGCCGGCGGCGGCTGGCGCCCGACGCTGCTGCTGTTGCCGCTGGGGCCGGTCGACGGGGTGGGAGGGAGAGAGAAAGGGAGGGAGGGAGGGAGGGAAAGAAGGAGAGGCGGCTCTGGTACCATGAGACAATACAAATTGAGGATCTAAACATGCTCTGGTACCATGAGACAATACAAATTGAGGAAGCGTAGGGTTACACAATGTGTGTACCCTGATATATATATTAGTGGAACAATTACATGTAGGTCCAAATAGAAAAGTAAAATAACAGGACAGTAAGTAAAGACATATATTAACACTAGGTAGCGTCAAAATCCACAAACCAATTTAAGTGACGATGATCACGAAAATCCCACAGTTACCTTGATAGGCCGATGCAGGATGAGCCAAAGACGAAGCATTTGGTGGATCACCGATTCTCTAGTTGGACGTGGGGAAAGAAGACTATGCAAACGGTACATGTAGTGGAGAGTCGCCAAACTGTTGTGAAGCTTGAAGTTTGAAGTAGACGCTCTTATATCTCGTTAGTCAGAGAGGCACGAGAGGAACTTCCACAGGAAGGTGTCGGTTCATGCATCATGGCTGAACCTTATCTAACATGGGTTACCGGAGTCTAGGCAAAGTGCACAATACCTTTGCTATGTTTACGACTATAGTGGGCCATATATCCATACTTTGAATGACAAACATCTTTAGTGTGGCCTACCGTGTGACTGTAGGTGCATTTGGGGCATTGTCCTCGTCCCCATTCACAACCACAACACCATCTATCACAGCTAAGCGTTGATTGTGTCAGTGTGGCAGACGCAGACTAGTGCCATCTACGATTACCACTGGGATAGGCGAGCGCACATCTGGTCCATGGATGGAAGGCTTGTGCCGACAAGCAGGAGCTGGCAAACTGGAAGGTACTAGAGATCGAGTCTGTTTATGAAGCGCCTTGTGATGAGAGATTCCCTTTCTTTGGTGACTTCAACAGAGGCGGCAAGGGGGAAGAAATTGAGCTAGATTGCATCCACCTTCATTGAGTTGTAATTGATAAGGGGTTGTCACCCTGCTGCTCGGAGAAGATTCTGCCCATCACGTTGTAGAGGCGGATGTAGTTGTCTTCTTGAGTCAATCATTTCATCTCGTCCCACATTGTGGTGGCACTGTGATGCCACATATACTTGACAAAAATGTCAAGCTCCATTGATCCTTAAAGCTAGGACAAGACCTGCCTGGTGACCGATACGTTGACGGGTTCTTCTGGTGCCACGCCTTAGATGTACTTCAATTTGCTGCCCTATTGAAGAAATCTGGACTGCATTCATCCAGAGCAGAAAGCTGTCGCCACTTAGTTTAATAGCAGAAACACTCGGCATATCCATTATAGATAACAATTGGTGGAGCGGGGGCTTTCTTGTCATTCATAGTAACAGATATTGGTACCGGATTAGAGCACAGTATAATAAGATACAGGAAAAGCACTACTGCTTGTAGAAGCATGATAGGAAAAGAAGAAACAGAGTAAAGAAGAGGGCATTACCTGAATATAATGCACGGTAGGAAAGGGATCAAATTAATATCGCGTTTTGATGTGAATACATGAATCGCACTAATTTATCATATTTGGCAGCTCAACAAGTAGACATGAATACCGGAAGCATGTTTGCATGTTTACTAACTCACACCGATTTTGAAAGAATATATATACTCAGTGGGAAAGAGGGTAACTTAACTGAACACGTGAGTGCTGTAATTGAACTATGAGAGCTTTATTATCGTGCTTAATGATCGGTATTGAGTAGTAAACTCAAGAGAGTGATAAATACCAGGTAGACCTGTAAAACTAGGTGTGTGGGTTGCGTTTCGGTGTGGGTATCGTGGGTGCGGGTTGAAGTGGTCCATTTCAAAGCCAGTGGCAAAAAAACTCTCCCACCTGATCAAACGGGTAGTGTGTGTGTGTGTGTGCGCCCGCGCGTTCGCCTGCGTCTGCGTCTGTGTCAGGTTGTGGGTGTGCGTGTGGGTGTTTGTCTGTGCTCTGCGTGTGTGTGTGTGCGTACATATGCGTGAGTGTGTGCGTGTGTGTATGTGCAAAGTAGTTTGTCCAACGTATGTGCGCGCATGCATACGCACTGCGTCTAGTTGGGCGCGCCACATGCACGTGCATGCGCGCGCGTGTGTGTGTGCGAGTGCGCGTGTGTGTGCAAAGTAATTTGTCTAGCGGTGTGTGCGTCAGTGTGTGCTTGCGCCAGGGGTATTACAAAGTAATTTGTCCAGTAAATGTTTTCTCTGTGCTATCAGAATTCAATTGAAACAGTGACAAGAAGATTAAAACAGTGATAAGAAAATTAAAATTTGATGTGAATGATCCATCAAATAGCTTCGTTTTTTGAATGAAAGATAACACACCAAAGCTGAAAGCATATTTCATTGTCTTCACCCTGTAAAAGAGTGGTATTGTATATCTCATTGACTTAGTATAAAGTTTGAAAAAGAAGTCCCGTGTATGGGTATCATAAAAATGGTATTGGATATTCTTGTGTTTGTTTGACATTTGACACATATCTGTATTTATTGCTTAGATAACTGCAGAATATTGTGTAGTCTAGATGGATCATCTGTATAGTGTGTCCAAATAAGGCATAATAACATGTGAAGGTACAAAAGCTAATATAATAGGAATTATGCAGTCTACGATGTGGGGATGTTAGTGAATATAGCAGCACAGGCTGGCATATCTTGATGAAGGTAAAAATCAATGGTGATATCAGTTATATCCTCGGATTTTTAGGCAGTACATTACTACCCAAATAAGAGTTCACTAATATTGATGGCACAAAGATGGCATTATGCTCAGTTGAGAAAAAAAATGATTATGTTTGATCTGATACTGTTTGTGTATGGCGAAAATCCTACTTGCGTAACTCACTTCAATGCTTAATTGCCTTAACTACTAATTTTGATGATGCGTATGCTGTGTAATGTTTTTCATTAAGATATTTTGTACTTTCAGGTAGAAAGTATTGTTTTGAGTATCATTTCCATGCTATCCGGTCCAAATGACGAATCTCCAGCGAATATTGAAGCAGCTGTAAGTATATGTTCTGAAAACATCTCTCGATAATCGATATTATGGGATGTCCCTACTCTTTATCAGATCTTAGAAAAAGATGTTCTAGAAGTTGGGATTGCTATGTTTAAGAGGGTTGTGAGTCTTATGTCGCTGCCTTTAGTTATTGGACAAGGAGCAAAACAGACGCTAGTGACACAAAATGGATTTATTATGTACAACGAATTCTATCTTTTTCACTGCAAGTGTGGCTGGTTATTTTTTTTTTCATTTTGGAGGGTTGAGTAGGGTTGCTTAGTTAAATTTGTTATGTTGTATTTTAATTGTAAGGTTCAGTTTCTTCTTGCTATGATGAAAACAGTTTGTTTTCTATGTTAATCATGATTTAGTAGGATTCTCCATATAAGGCAAGGTAAGCTTTATTATGAGTGGAGATTATAATTGTTGGAGTTAATGGGCCTAGATTTTCTTAAGCTCATTACTGATGGTTTAGTTTATCTTACGTTATTACTCGTGTACGACTTATTCAGCTCTACTATATATTATAGGATCGATTATAGTAGCAAGTTGATTACTAGGAACTCTCTGATTATCACATGGTATCGGAGCGAGTTGCCCAACAACCATAAGTCTACCCTCAACCCCACCACAATCATCAACCTCCAACCTGAGCGTTGTCACTATCGTGACAAGTGCGACAACCTTGGAGGAGGCAACATGGTGCTGACACCCACAGGAGGCGCCCCCCCAAAGGAGTGCAACAACCTCCTCTAAGGGAGGCAACGATGGCATTGCCGCCCCTCCCTCAAGGATTAGTAGGTGGAGGTAGACTCCTAGGAGGGGAGATGCCCCCCACCAAGAGGAGGGCAACATGCTGCTACCGGTGTCACCCCTAGGTCCTCCTGTCTAGCAGACTTCAACTGCCATCGACCCAACAAGCTCCAGGCCTCCATCTTCAATCGATGTCTCCATGGTTCTCTTAAGCTGACAACAACAATTCTGTGTGGAGTGATTGATTCTATTATTTAAAACAACATGAGCTCCATTTTTACCCTCTACCTCCACATGCGCCGTCCTATGTCGATGAGTGAATGCTCCTAAATTAGGGAATTCTTCTTACACCTATCACTGTTTGTCTTACCTATGTTAGTGCTTCCTATTTTGCCGCACTTCTTGCCGTCACCACTTCATTTATTCACCGTGCATCCTATCGATGATATCTCTTTTGCACCATCTTGCTTCCTGTCTCGCTGTCCTTACCAACATCAACTAGTTTAATCATTGTGCATCCTACTAATGATTTATCTGTTCTTGCTTCACCATCCTTTATTTGGTAACCTGCATCTCTTGCTATGGCTATCAACAATGATCCTAAAACCGTCGTCTACAATGACAGACTGCCGAACCTCTACCATCAAGTTAAATGGAAATAAATACCTACTCTGAATGGATTCAATATATACAATTCTTGAATGCAGAAACAAGTGCTCATTGAGAAGCCTGTCCACGATACCGTTGAGTGGAATGGGGGAACAGCCAAGTCAAGAACTATTATGGAAAAATATCAAACTATCTACTGCTTCCAAATACATTTTCCAAAAAAAAACCAAATATCTGTGGGACATCGCTTGCCACAACTTTACCTAAGGGAAGAAGGCCATGCATATCTACAAGATATAGGATAAGCTGTTTACTAAATAGCAAGGGGATAAAACAATGATTACTATGATTCTATTTGGTTCATTGTCACAGTTGCTTGATTTCTTCCAGCCCATTACCTTTCACAAATCAAATGAATGGACTACCTCATTACTGTAAAGTTTCTCTATGATCTTCGTTTGATGTTTTCCCTTGTTTACGTTATCTTGACTGGAGATTGATTTCCCACTTCAGAGGACGCATACTCCCATCCAGTGTTCAGAAAATCTGTCAGTGCTGTTGCATATGTGGCCGCTTAAGCAATTTGGTGAGAGTGCCGGTCCGCATATACCGAAACAAAGCTCTAATTGGATCACCTAATTGCCACTTTTTGAAACAAGGCCACTTTATCATCATCATCATCATCATCTTCTAAGCCTTAATACCAACCATGTTTTGTTGCCTGCATGGATCTTCTTTCCCAATCAACTTTGTTTTGGATCATACTCTGATCAAGATGTAAAGTTTCAAATTCTCTATTTGTAAGATTTTCCCAAGTTAATTTTGGTCTGCCTCCTTTTAATTGTGTTGGACTCAATAACCTTGCATCGAATATGTGCATTTGTCGGTCTGCGCTGCACATGTCTATACCATCTTAGACCTCCTTCACGCAACTTGTCCTCGATGCTCACCACCCCCACTTTGTTTCTGATATAGTCATTCCTCAATGATCTTTTCTTGTCTTCCCACACATCAATCTCAGCATACACCATGGAATGAAAAAGGGATTGGAGTGGCCGCTTAAGCGCCCAACACACCTGACCGTTTTTTTTTCTTGCTGAGCGGCACATTAAGCGTTTTGTATTGAAGTGACTGCCTTTTCCCACTTTTACCCGCTTCAGCCCGCTTTTTTGGGCCCTCTTAAGTGGCCCACTTCAGGCGCTTCAGTATAGATTTTGATTAGCCAGCCTAATCATTAACTGAAATATCTAGAAAACAGCATAATATGATACCCAAGATCCCAATATGGAATGAAACATGCCATCAACAATAATGTTGTTCTCAATTGGCTTCTGTTGCCTCTGTGAATTCTGCTTCTGAGCAGCAATTATTTCCTATTGGAAGTTTTATTGGTGTACAATGTCGGTCTTTGTCAATCAGGTTAGTCTATCTTTTGAAAACCTCTTTACATATTACTGTACAGTGAATAGTGTTCCTAAATACACTATTATGTATCTGCAATTATTACTTTTCATGTACTATTTGTTACCTACTATTTGCAAATATAAGGTCTTCTGTCCAAATCTACTATACTTTTCTTACCCACAACAATTTTAGATTTAGTGTGATAGTACTATATATAGATTCAGGTGTTGCTTTCGTAAATAGGGCATATGCATGTACTGTATGTAAAGCGTGTATGTGTAATGTTGTATACCTATGACATGTATGCCCATTGTATGAATCTTGAAAGCATTTCAATATGTGATATTTATTTCTTATCGTGAAACATGAGTGATGCCCGTTACAATAATTTCAAACATGATTATATGTAAAACATGACTTGTCTATGTTGAACATGTTACAATGAGTTATACTTTTATCCATATGACGCTTTGTTAAAGTCTGCAATACGTATTTAGTCAAAGTTAAAGTAATTCATTATTTGTGTAAAATAAGACCAAACTATTAGTAATGCAGATATCACTTTCTTTTCAATTATGCAAGATATCACGGTCAGTTAATGTTTAAATGACAATGCCTATATGCAAGTATTCAATAGTTGAAAATAAGTTACCGTTTCTATTACCTACCCTCAGTTTCTAATATCGTCTTTAACCCTATATAGCTTATAGAATAACCAAAATCATTGAGTATCACCTCATTTTTGTTGGCTATTGAGTGTTTTTTCACAATTTCAAGTTGATAAAATATGTATATCTACACGGTTTCACTAAACAGACCGCTTTTTCAAAAAGCGCCTGTTTCAGTCCGTTTCAAAACCCGCTTCACGATTAAGCGTTCAAGGGGGTCAATCCACACGCTTTCCGCTTCGTGCTTTCCAAAACCTAGGCATACACATTTCAACCATATTCATGTTGTTGAGACCTTGTTTCTTCATTGCCCAACATTTACTCCCATATAGTATGGTTGGCGTATAGCTGTTAATCTTTGTCGTCGGCACTTTTTCATTCATGTAGTGACAACATCTACTTCCTCTCTCTGTCGTCGACACTTTTTCATCTCCTTCTGTCAGCAGACGACCATTGGAGAAGAGTTGTGGACCAACATATCCAACTTTGGATGGTGGACAACCTCCGATCATCCATAATTCCATAAATTGATAGGTATTCCTTTTTCTCCACCGCGTTCATCAGCTCACTTCATCCTTGCACGATATCCTCTTAATCTAAACACGTCATCAATCTCCTTTTCTTCATATCTTCTTAACATTTTTCATTATTGTCCCTCTCTATCCTTCTCAATGTTCCGACCCACCACCTAATAACTTTCCCATGTCCATTTTATATGGTTCTTCTCCTTCAATGCCTCATATCACATTCTCTCTAGTCCTCCACGAGTCCACCTCCTACTTCCAGTTGGACGATCTGCTTTGTTTTTTTTTCTTCTTCTTCTATTTTTTGTTTACTTTTCCCCATCTTCTCTAAACTCTTAACGAAACATGACGTCAGTCAATTTATTGTTGTCATTTACCATTCCCGTCTTCATTCTCATCTATTCTTCTAATTCATTTTCTTCTAAACTTCTCTTCAATCTCAAATTTCCACCTATTCTTCCAATTATTTCTCCCCCTCGTCATCATCTTCTAAAAGTAAACCATCTTCTTCCCTATTCCTACAATTATAGGATAAATTTACTGTTTTCCTTTTCTAGCTTCCTCGTAAATCTTATATGTTTCTTCTAATTCCTTTTATCTAAACTTCTCTTCCATCTTAATTCTCAACCTTTTCTTCCAATTATCTTCTGCCCCTATTCTTCTAAACACTAATCATGTCATCTTCTAACCAATAAGAACTAATCATCTTCTCTATTCTTCTAATCACAAGTTTTGTTTTTTTATTATCAAATATTGCAGATTTGATAACTGTTTGGGACTTTATTCAATTCATTTCCATATAGCTATTGATCACTTTCAATTAATTGCCTTTCTATATTATTGATCTCTTTTAAAATTAGTGTATATTTTGATACTTGATTGACTGGGGTTTAAATTTATAGTTGATTCCAATCTCTTATTATATTGTTGTTTGAGGTTCGTATAAAGTTTTGCTTCTTGTTATATGCTCATTTGTAATTGTTCACTTTTATATATAATTATATATGGTCAATGTATACATTTATGTAAACATCAAATAAATGATTAAAAAAACCCGAAACCACATATACTCCCACATACCAGATAGACTCTATTCAGTACCCTGTCCGCTCCTACAATGCATACCACTTTTTGAACACTGCTCCCGTCTACAACAATCTGATGTGCGACCACAGTTTAATTTAGCTGCTCTACGCAAACCAAACTTGCCATGGTTGTTGAGGACGTGGACGATGCCCCAAACCAAAATGTACCGTTTGTAACAAAACCATTCACTTGGAGGAGAAGTGCCACCAGAAGCTTGAACAACCCAAAGGGCGTGACCACTGACTGCCACTGCTCTGGACAATTGATAGCTGTTCACAAGTCACCATCTCCATTACCGAATATGTAACTACTACAAGGATCTCAAAACCCTCAGGGATTCAGGGACTTCATGACTCACAACTTACAACAACAACTTCAACGCATATGGCCTCCAACCAAGGTAATTTGAGGCCCTCCTTGACAACCTCAAATGTTCATTGAATTGTTGACTCTGGGACCACACAACACGATAGGTACGAGACACCTCCTTTCCACCCCAAATCCCATATTCCACATTCTTCTATCACCCTCGCTGACGAATCCAATTACACGGTCAAACAGTCTGGCAATGTGAAATTTTCGCCCAACCTTCAACTTAAGTCTGTGCATTATATTTCAAATTTGCCCTTTACTTTGATGTCTGTCGCAAGCATTGTTGACTCTTGTAAATGTTATGTAACCTTTGTTAGTCATTGCTTCATGTTGCGAAATTCTTAAAGTTTCAAGAGGATTGGTTCGTGTACTAAAGTTGGTGGTGACCTTTGCTACTTCAGCAAGGGACATCATCATTTTGCTCTCCTTTCGTGTTCACCCCTTCAACTTCAAGAATGCTACGTGCACCAATTTTTGAAGAAGCTCAAACGGCTTGAGCCGTTGTTATCTTGTTAAAAAAGCCTTCTGTGCAATTTTTGTCAACTAGGAAAGCACCATAGGATTTCTTTTCCACGTAAGACTATTATATATTCAGAAAACACTTTTGTAATCTAATTCACAGTAACATGTAGCTATTTATGGAGCCACAAGTTATAATGGCTTTTAATATTTTACTACTTTTGTCGATGGCTTTCAAAGAATGACTTGGCTAGATCTGTTAGAATCTTGTGTGAAAATGAATTGTGTGCTTCAATCTTTTCATGAAATGGTTAAAACTTACTTTAATATCTCCATCAAAGTCTCTTGCACAGATGTCTTGGAATTTATCTCTGGATCTATGTTGAAGTTTTGCCTCCATAATGGTGTGGTTCGTAGATCGTGTTCACACATAAACAAAATGAAGATGTTGATCACAAGAATCACCATATGTTGGACATCAGCCATGCTCTCCTCTTTCATGCACAAATGCCCAAATTGTATTGATCTAAAGCCATCATAACAACCCGCTACCTCATCAATCACCAAGCTTCCTCTATTCTTCGAAACAATATTCTGCTCTAGAATTTCTTTCCCAAAGATAACATCTTCCATCTTTCCCTATGGATTTTTGGTTGTACTGCCTTTGTTCACAACTCTGATCCTAAGGCGGACATATTTGATCCACACTCAAAAAAACTTCTCCTTGGCTATTCTACCTTTTAAAAAGGTTATAATGCTATAATCCGAGCAACTATCGAATGTATATCTATGTTGATATCACACAATGTCTTAAAAAGAGGGAAGCGGGAAGCGAGTGGACAAGACCTTGTAGTTGATTAATCGCCAGACGGGCAATTAAGCGGGTGCTTTTTTAAAAAGCAGATGCTTATTTTTTCAAATATTTTCTACAATTTATACACATATTTATATGAACATGTTGTGATTTGTGAATATTTTACATAATTAAACCTATGTATTCCTTAAAAATTAATACTAAGTAACAACAATAAAGTGTTAACAAATTCAGCCATCTACAGCGAATCACATGATCAATGTCAGACCGTCAACATAAAATAGCCAACTTGCTATATTAAATCAGTAGCTAAGTATACATTCATATTCATTTGATATAAACGTATTAGTATATACTCATACATATCAAATCACATTAACAAATTAAATTAATATCTAACAATACATTCATATTCATTTAATATAAACGTACAAGTATATATTCATATAAATATCAAATCACATCACTGCCATTAATTTTATTGAGTATAAAATATATGACATGGGAAAAAAGCGGGGAAAAAGCGGGAAAAAATGTCCAAGCGGGAAAAAAGCGGCTAAAGCGGCCGCTCAACCCAAATACGCTCAACAATCGTCTGAGGTACAATTTAATCGGTTAGGACCTTGTGCTGCTTAAATGACCGCCTACCACGATTTTATAAATTTGATATCTTCTTTACTACTACTTCACCCTCATCTTCTCCGTGCAATGAGTTTGTCAAATTGGATCTTTTGATTTCATGCATCCCTTCAATCCATATCTCCAACACATGCACCCTTGCCTTTGCCACCTCCAGAGCACCCACCATTCTTAGCAGTTTGATAAGGTCTATCATTGTAGGTCAAAGACGAATCCCTAGCTCTGGGATCTGGCGCTCTCGTCAAAACACTCAGGATTCCTCGCATGCTATGACAGTATGAAAAGATATACATTTTTGCACCATACACCAACCAATTTTTCATGTTTGTTGCCTCTCTAAGCTTTGTAGAAATGTTATTGCCGGACACTTAGTTTCCATCCACATTCCTAAAAAGTATATTGAGGCCCTTCGAGAGACCCTAGTTGAAAAGTTGCAATGCTTGAAGAGATGATGTTTCTAAATGAGAATGGATTTGGGATCTTGGTCTGATGCTTTTTGACAAGAATATTGTGGGATGTCCGTGGGTCTTAGAAATCCTAAAACTATTGTCGGCACTTGGATTCCATTAGATTCTAGAAAAATATTGTTAGGCCCTTTGACACTTTGGTTGAAAAGTAGTAATGTTTGAAGAGAATGACATCTTTACATAATAATGTGACTTGGGATCTTGTTTTAATGCCTCTAGACTAGAATATTGTAGGATGCTGATATGATTTCTCTATCAAATTCAATTCTAACAGATCGATTGAACGCCTCAAAGCCGCCTTTTCGCCAAAGGCTTCACGCAAACCTTTGGTGAGGATTTCTTTAAAACCTTTTCTCCACTACTCATATTGCTTTGGTTGAGATTGCTAAATCCCTGGAAGCTCTTATGGACTGACCCCTATCCTTGCTAGACATTTAGAACACCTTTCTCCATGGTCATCAAGAGGAGGAAGTTTACCCGCAACAATCCTCAGGGTTCATTGCTGAGGTGGAGTCTTCTGCCCACAAACTTAAATGATCTCTCTTAGTCCTCGAGCAATCACCAAGGTCGTGGTTCAACAAACTCATGGGCTTGATACTATGGGATTATTCATATCATTCCGACGTTCACATCCTTTTCTTCTCAAGACCACTTCTAAGACAATCATCTTGTGATATCATCACTTACAATGATGTATTTGGATTTTATGCAATAAGAATTCCCTCAAATCACATTTTCGTAATAGAGACCTTGAGCATGTACATTATTTCTTGGGAATCAAAGTTCTCTGAACCAACGCGTTGCATTTACCTCTCTCACCAAAGCTACACGTTGGATCTATTACATGAATTTGGCATGATCAATTCTAAACCCGCATCTTCTCTAATGGATTACCACAACAAAGCTATTTTTAAAGGGAGCAATATAAATAGATAGTTGGCATTAATCTCACTATCACCCTCCTGACATCTCTTTTGCTGTTAGCATGGTTAGTCAACATATGGCCAAAACTATCATGTTCATTGGACTCAGGTGTAGTGGATTCTACATTACCTTTAAAGTGCACCAGGACAAGGTCTCCTTTATAAGAAGCCCCATTCTATGGATATCAATTTGACTTGATACCAAGGAAAGTGGAATCTGATACCCACACCGTTTCAACAACGTGGAAATAGGTATTTACCGACATATCGACATGCAATCCTAGCTGTTTGACGTCAATATGAACGAAATAAATCATGATTTTTTACTGGGTAATCTCATCTAATGCGTCATTTATGCAATAAAATTCTATTTTAGATGTGTGAGGGGGATCCTTCATGTTGGAGTTAAGGAAATCATGGATTTCAATGAAAAAATGTAAGAAATAAGATCTAAAATTTTACTAGTACAATCCATAAACACACACTTATGCAATAATATTTCAATTTACAACACAAGAATAGCATAGTAACTTACTATCTTAGATCAGTTGCTTGTTGAGTGTCTCCCTAGTTCTCCATACATTATTGAGTTCATATGGTTGATATATTGCTCCCATGACATGTACATTCTGTAAGCTTGGTTGTATGAAGTTGTGTTCCTCATTCACGTCATCATTGACAAATTGCATCGTCCCAATCTTTGGATAATATTGTTGAATCTTTGAATAGTCTGCCTTGCTTGGAGTTGGTGTTGGAGTTGGCATTGGAGTTAGAGGGGCTGTAGGTTGAGAAATAGGAGGTACAACACATGATTGAGGAGCTTGAGGATGAGGAACAAGTCTTGGGACTTGAGAAACATGAACAACTGAACCACTATAACTAGAATGTTTCCCCCCATCATCAGAGTACGTAGGGTGTTGTACTTAAATGTTCTATGTGGACACGAGATATTTGCACTATATGAATATCCAATATGTTTAGGTACTTGAGCTTGTGGTTCTTGTGGTGGTTGAAATGGATATCCACAATACCCATGGTGAGATGGGTATGACTGTGTTTGCCCAAATAACATATCGCCAAATGACTGTTGACATTGCAAATCAGAAATACTCATGCTTCCCAATCAGTCAATGATATTAGAATAACAATCACTACAATATTAAGGAGTGTAGGAGCTTGTAGTTGTAGCCTCAAGTGGTAATGCACAACTGTGGTTTTTCCCACCGCCTTAGATTTACTTACTTTGAAAAGTTTTCTCAAACATGGGATATTGTTTTTCTACTGGAGGAGGGGCAACCCTAGAAACACAGGGTGGTCATGCTCAAGATTCACAGCTGGAGGGTGTTATGGATAGTGTGCACCACCTCCATTATCACATTGCCACCGTCATCAGACTTTGATTTGGACCCAAATGTAATTTTTACAAAGAATCATTTGTGCTAGCCAACTCTTCTTACCAAGGAAGAAAATGTCCGATTTCGACGCCGTTTCGGTAGCCACAAAAACAGAAATTTCGAAAAATTTTGACAAATTTCGACAGATGCATTCCTGGCGTTTCGACGACCAAATGATTGAATTATTTATCAAAATTTTACCAGAACAGTATACTAGTGTAGATCTACTCACATATGCAATAATATTTCATATTGGATATGTGAGGGGGTGGGGCTCCTCACGTGTGAGTGAAGGAAGCTGAACAATTTTGATGGGCATTTCGATGGAGATTTTGAGGTCAACTGAATGGAGAAATGAATCAAGTCATCATAGTTTGCAAGCACAATATATAGACTTAAAAGACATAATTTTATGGAAACATAGCATGATCTAGGATGGTTGGACCTCTCGGTAGGATGACATAACGTAATACATAAACAATGTTGCAGTGGTTTGTGAGTGAGTATTGAGGAAGCATGAAACAACTATGGTTTATGCATCAGTTGAACCATGATGGTTGTCATCTTCCTTGTTGATTATACCTATCAACATATTAGCTCATGTTTATTTTGTTTTATACAAGCATAGATGTGTCTCACTGTTAATCTCCATATGCTTACAAGTGATAAAATGCATACTAATGGATTAACTCAAGTTTTGTTCTTAGTCGTGTGCTTTTGTAGCGAGAGCCTATAGGAGGCAACCATGTAGTTAGAGGGGTGATTGATAATAGCATACATACAAAAAATTTCGATAGTGCTAATTTTGCGCACTATAACATAAATCATGTGACCTAAAAAATGAAAGTTAGTGGGTCATCATAGTCATAGATATCACTCCTAGACACATTTTTAAATATTTCCTTTGTAGATCTTTATAGAAGTGAGAGAAATAGGAGAGAGAGGTAGAATTAGGCTAGGAAGAGAAGAAACATAACTTAGATTGCCCCTAACAAGCCCAAGGAATCACATAGTAAAATCTGCAGACATCGTACCCCATTTCTCGAAATAATAGATGTGTTTCTCAAAATTTTGTCGAAATGCGGATGAAATGGGCCTTTTTTCATCGAAATTTACCTTATTTTGTCGAAATTCGAAATAATTTTCGAAATTTAAATTTTTTCTGGTGAAATTCCCCACATACAGACATGTAAGGCCATTTCTATGTCCAATCGTTGGCGGCATCGAAATAATTAGCGAAATTTCGCCAATTTTTGACGAAATTTTGAACATTGCTTCTTACACTACTCTATTAATTTCTATATCAATGTTTATATGCGTAGGCTCAAGCTCAAGTTTTTTAGGTGGGGTTTGATTTACCCGTTCTTCATCAATGTTAATATTAGAATTTGCTTCAAATTGTTCTTCTAGGTTTGGGTCTGGACGACCTTGTAGACGATCAAGAATGGAACGACCTATCTCATTCATCCATTCCTCCAAAGGATTTGCATAATTATTAATGTCTTCTAGGGCTCTGTGTTTGGATGGATTGAATGTGTACGGGGCGTCGATGGGATTGTGGACAACAACAAAATCTACTTCCTTGTAGTTGGCATCTCGTGTGGCTCTAGCCCTCAACCACGTGTCGTGGTGAATGTTGACCAGATCTTTCAGCCTGTTTTCCTCTAGCTAGTTCCTTCTTTTTAAGTGTATCAAATTGAATGTGGTCCAGTTTCTTTCACCCCCTGCAGATGTTTGAGAAAGGATGAAAACAACCACTTCCCTTTGTTGGGGGGCACCCATTCCATTCCAAACCCACCACTCACAAGTATCAACCTCCTCACGGTTAACAACTGCATTTGGATGACCAAAGCATCCGATGCCTTCACGAAACTATTGCAACTGCAAAAATCTTTCTATATAAAATTTGGGATTTATCGGTGATGAAACAAGAATGTTGATGTCATCAATTTGTTAATCAAATATATACTCATCCAATACTACCATGAACTTTTTTGGAGGTAATGAACTACTTAACTATATCCCTGACATCATTCACTAGAGGTGCATTTAGGCCCAATTTTTGTGATTAGTTGTCACCAAATAAGGTTTTAATATATAGACTATGATTTAGAGAACTTGAAAATTAAAAGGAAGATTCTCAGCAAAAAAAAATTTAAAAGGAAAATATTGAAAGACACACAAACGCACACCACACGCATGCCCGCGCACACGCGCATGCACACACACACACGGGATGCAAAACCATATCCATCTCAAGCTTTTCTATGATTGTCAAGTATTGTGCATTGGACTTGGGATCTGTTATCAAGCTTTTCTATGATTGTCAATTATTGTGCATTGGACTCGGGAGTTGTTTTTTTGATATAATCCACCATTATATGCTTTGCATCATACAACCAAGGCATTGTTGCAACTTTGACACCATCTGCTAGCTTTAATACTTTGACATCGAGTTCCATAATTCATAGGAACTTTGTAACCTTATCTGAAAAAGCTCGACTGACAATTGATTCCTCCATTCTTTTTACCAATCGGGATGTTTTATTCCTTCATGGAGGTCCACTCCATACCCATTAAAGAGCCACCTAAGTCTATCCCTTTTAGACTTTAATGATTTGTATCGCCGAGTAATTTTTTGCAAATCTATTTACCACTAGTCTAACTAGATCGCCTCCGCAACACTTAGGTCATCTCATTGCATTCAACAAAAAAGAATGGTTGTAAATGAAAGTAGTGTTCAATATACCATCATTTGTCATGAAATTGATGTAATCAATTGTGCCCATGTCCTTTAGAATCAGATCTATATAGTGGGTGGTACATGCTGTCCAATAGACTAGATATCTCTTCATTATGCTATCCTTTGTTTTGGAAAGCGCGGAGCGTGTGGATTGCCCTCCTTGAAGCGGGAAGCGGGTTTTGAAGCGAACAAAAGCGGGCGCTTTTTGAAAAAGTGGTTCACATTGTTTTAAATTAATTTGTAAAAGTTTTGTGATTGTCCTACCACCAACAAAATGAAATATTACTCAACAATCAAGTATTTTGAATAATACTTTGCTGCTACAAATGACTTTCATAGATCAAAACGATTCCTAATAACACAAGTAAATGTTTACAAGCTAAAAAACAAAGAAGCTTCAAAGAAAACCATAGTCCTTGCTCGTAGAGCGAGTGTAAACAAATTCATCATCTAAAGATGTCTCAATGTCCTTAAGATCATTGTCACCATCCATGTAGTTGTCATCATCACCATCAGATTCAATATCACCATACTCCTCGTTTGCTTTTATCTTTGCATCCACCTTTGAAGTAGTCAACCTTGTGCTTTTCCTAGTCTCTGCTACTTCTTCTGCCCCACTAGCTTTTGCAATTTCTCCCCAAGTAAGTCCAGCACCTGGATAGATTTCTTCTTCATCTGGGTCTAGCTATACCATCCAATCTTTAGCCTTGTCTCTATCTTGAGACTCTATTGGATCATAATCTTTTTCATCTTTCTCCTTCCGCTCCTTGAGTTTGGCATTAAATTAAATGAATACCAATGCTTCAAGCCTCTTCACATCCAACCTATTTCTCCTTTTTGTATGAATCTACGAAAGAAATAGATTATTAACATAAATAAGTAATCATACATATCCATTTTATAATTGCAATAATATATGAAAAATTCATTTGAGGGTTGCTTATATTACCATCTCGAAGGTGCTCCGATTCCTCTCGCATCCTGACGATGAACAAGTTAGATTCAACACTTGGATGGCCATTTTTGCAATAAGGTGTATTGCAACAAAAATTTATCCACCATTGAACTACGGGGTAGGAGTAAATTGGAATTGGGAAGGCATGATCTATTTAACAAAAAAGACCCTTGACCCTTCTATAGCCCATGCCTGGATTTATGTTGATGTCATTTCGTTGTCAAATAGCAGCTGCTCTTCCAAAAGAACCCGACCCATCCCGATAGGCTGGTAACTCCATGATGATGCCATCTTGGATATCTAGCTCGGGGTAGAATGTCTCAATGCACTCCATGAGACCATCCATAATCGAACTGGTACTATCGATGTCCGGGTCTCTCCAATACAAAAATGGGTTCAAATAATAACCTATATCATTTGAGTGTTAGTAACTTAGTATAATATGAATATCTAATTTCATCAAACTAATTGCACAAAAAGAGTGGTGTTGTTCAACTACCTGCAGCATGTAAGGGTCGATTCAGCTTGTTGTCCCATTTTTATCAGACTATCTGAAACACCTACTTGCGAAGCGGCTCATCATCAACTAACTTTGTATCTAGTTCATCAAGTGTGACGACCATAACTTGTTTTATGTAGCCCATAGCAGGTGTTTTATCCCCATCAACCAGTCGTAGAACATTGACTAGCGGTTTGAAAATTTTAAGCACCAACTGAACTCCTCTCCAAAATTGGGACCCACCAACAGTAGCTGCAACCTTAATGCCCCCGGGACTCTTTGAGAATTTGCAAATCTAATAACACCCTGCCTGACCAGATCATGTCCCAAGAAGCTTCTCATGATACTCAGAGTTAGATGATGGCTGTAGATAAATATAGTGAGTGCTTTTGCCTTTTTAAGGACATTTTGTACCAGGTGCAACTTTCCGATTGCCTCCAACATCAAGTCGATGCAGTGTGCTGCACATGGGGTCCAAAAGATCATTGGTCACTTCTCCTTCAGTTGGCGAGCCGCGGCAAGATTAGCTGGAGCATTGTCACTAACCACCTGGACAACGTTCTCCTCTCCTACTTCTTCAATAGCATCATCGACAAGGTTGAATATGTAGTCTGCATTGTGTATTTGACCTGAACAATCAACTGCCTTGAGAAAATAGGTCCCATAATGGCTATTGACGCATATATTCATGATACTTCTATTGCATTTGTCTGTCCAATCATCTGTCATCAAAGAGCATCCAGACCGCTTCCATTCTTCCCTATGTAGTGCAAGGACTTCTTTAGTAGTTTCCAGTTCCTGCCTGAGTAACGGTTCCCTCGACTCATAATAGGAAGGTCCCTTCAAATCAGGTCCGAACTGACCTATAGCTTCCTACATCACTTGGAAGCTGCTGAGGTTAACAATATTCATTGGGATCCCTAATTAGAAAAAATAAAACAATTATTACAATTAGGGTCTTACAATTTTTAAATGTACTATCATAATCGAAATCTATGAGCACGAATTAGGATTTTACCAGCCTCATAAATCCTTCGAGCTATATATTGACATGTCTTAGCCCTTCGCTCTTTACCTAACTTATCTGGTAATGTTGATTGCTTTGATAACACCCTGTCTTTGACAATATCTTCTGGGTTTCTAAAGAAATAAGTGTCCAGTTGACCTACAACTTTCAGCTTCTTCCTCTGCGAATCCCCGATATCGACAACGTCATCTGCACTTTTGTCAATTTCGACATCACCACGCAAATCTTTCAACTCTTGAGCCCTCTTGTTCTTCTTCACAGCAAACTTCTCCAAATACTCAGTAATTTCCCTCTTCACCTCGGGAGGAACCTTCTTGCATGCGTCGACATCGCCACGTTGGCCTGCAAGATGTTTCTTCAATTGGAAAATTCCACCCGTTGATATATGATCACAAAAGTTGCATTTAACTTTCTCCCTTCGGGTTGGGTCTGGAAGAGTGCAATACTTCCACCCAGGATCATTTGATTTAGTCGACATTTGAGCACCACCAACCATACTAATTGTGATTGACAAGAATAATCAGTGATTCAGTAGTCATTATTGATACTCAATTACTAAATAGTATAGTTATGTAAATTCAATTTGTAATCATAATATTAGTATCCAATTACTGATATTTCACATCATACATATCATGTAAATTACTGTTTTAAGAGTCTAGCATCTTGTTGATATTACTGATGTTACTCATTCAAAAGTCATCAATCATCATTGATTTACTGATAAAACAGTAGTACTGAAATTACTCGTTCAAAATTACTGAAATTACTGTTTCAAAACAGTAGTACTGAAATTACTCATTCAAAATTTATGCAATCTGTGATAAAACAGTAGTAGCATTGGAACAACAGCACAGCAATTTTCATACGGATCAGTAAGTGTAAAAAATTAAAAATTAAAAATAGATTACTAGGGTAGGGACGTTGATAGTAGGTGACTAGGTATACATTGACGATGGATGATTTAATAGCATTGGAACAACAGCACAGCAATTTTCATACGGATCAGATAGCAATTGCTATTAGCATTAGCAAGGAAGATTAAGCAGCAAGGAAGAGTGCCAATTAAGTGATTCACCGTACACAGGTATCACCGTATCAGTAGGACTGTAGGATTGATCATAACAGGGTAGTAGGGTACTTATAAGAACAATGGACAGTAATGTATCCTCCTCAATCTCATCAAACCATGGTACTGAATTACTAATTAAGACAATAGAACGTATAGGGAGTTTAGTCCTACTGATCAGTCAGTAATTGCATAACAGGGTATTTATCTACTATCAAACTAGCGTTCGTTTTCACATATAGGATAGAAGAGATAAAGGAAAAATGAATTAAGAAGAAGGTAGAGAAGAAGACCTGAAGAACAGGGTCAACAAACTTACTTGACGTGGACGACTCTCCTTGGGGCGTCTCCGCTAGGCCCTTGCTGAAGAGTCTTCAGACGTTGGTGTTGGCGCCTTCTATGGACTCCACCGATGCCTTCTGGTCGCTCGCCGCCTTCAATGGCCTCCGCCGGTGCTGTTGGTTGGCGCTGGTCTGTGTCAAGGCGCTGGTCTGCGTCAAGCGGCTGCTTTGTATCAAGCCGTTGCTCTGCTTCAAGCTGCTGTGCGCTGAACTCCTTTGCTTCATGCCGCTTGTGTGGAGATAAACTGTGCGGGAGAGGGCTTTTAATAAGCCAGTTGACGCTATTGGGACTCCTTTCTTCATCGGGAAAGTCCGCTAGGGCAGCGGCTGCGTTTCCTAATGGAAATCAAGGAGTCGGGTTCCTACTGTATCTAGGAGTCCCCGAGGACACATCGCGGCAAATTAATGTAATGCAACGGGCCCAAAAATCGCTTCTTGCCCCCATGCGGGCGCTACAGCCGCTGAACAGGACTCTAAAAAAGCGGCCCAAAGCGGCCACTACAGAGACAAATGCCTATTTGACGCAAAAGAGCAAATCACAGCAGATTAGAGGGTCTGCCGCTAAAGCGGTCGCACCGTCCGCTTTTTAAATCAAATGATGCTATCACCTACCTTCTCGACATTAGCGCCATTATAAGTCACTATCTAAACCACATTTTCAGTCCCAATACGCCTAATGAATAATTTCATTAGCTTCTTGATATATTTGTAATTCTTGATTTCTTATGAAGCATCAACAAAGTCTAGAAAATAGTTGATCCATGTCAACGTGCAAGAAGGTTAATAATCTACTTTATGTTTCCACATGTCCATCCATTACACATGAGTGTAACACCATATTCAGTCTACAATTGTTTTTGGTCTTCAATGCATGCTTGCAGCCATTTCTACTGTTTGGGAATATAGTTGTTCATTGATTCATATGTAGTCGGGGCCTAGATGCCTCTGTCAGACTCCACTATCACATCTACCATGTGTTGCATATAGAGTTCAGTTGCAACCACTATCACATCTACCATATGTTGGATATAGAGTTCAGTTGCAACATGTATAGGTATACAACGAGCAAAGAAAAACTTACTACCTTCCCCAGCCTTCTCTTTGGCCTGAATGAACATCTATTTTACTTTTTTTTGCACAGCACTAGATTTCCTAACCCCTTGCTCATTAAAATTCTTCAATCTCACGTTAGGAGAACGAAAATGTGTATCGTTAGTGCCTTTATTTTTAGCTAAGCACGTTGATCTTCGTCATCATCTAGGCCAACAATAGGAATACATGCAAATCCATCGCCTCTACCTACACCGGTGGCCCATGTCTCCTCATTAGTTGAACTGCCTTCTCCCTAACCCACTCACTTTTGCGAGATTCTCTGTGAGGCTGCAAATACGTACGACGTGAATATGTTGCATCATACCCCGAAGGATATACCATGCTAGGCTTTTCTTGGTCTATATTGTTTATATCCTTTTATTTTTTTTCTTTCAAATTTGCATTTAAATCTTTAGGATTCAACGTCAAGCCTATGATTTAGCAAGCCTATGATTTAGCAACTGTCCCCTTACAGTTGTAAAAGCTCTCACTCTGATGTGAACTATGATATTTACGGCCCTAACGATTTCGACGACCAAATAAGCAAATTAAATCATGAAAATTTACTAGGACGATCGTAAAGTCAAGATCTACTCAAATATGCAATAATATTTCATATTGGATATGTGGGGGTGGTCTCCCACATTTGTAAGTGAAGGAAGCTGAACAATTTCGACAGAATTTTGATGGCAAAATGAAGGAATTGAGTTAAGAAATTTTGCAAACACAACGTCTAGACATAAACACACTAGATTATATAATAAAATTTATATGCTTTGAGGTTAGGGTGGGATCCATGTCTTGATGAGTGAGTGCACAAGTGAACAAAAATGTCAAGTCTGCTAGACAGTTAGACTGTTAAAAGCTTCAAGTTACAACTTAGAATTTAAAATTTACAGTTACAAGTTACAAACTTACGAACTACAACTTGTATAAGTCTAGTGTTAGCATTTAACTAGGTTACACTCGACATTTATGCATATATCCAAGAAAGAACTTTGTTACTTTTGGAGTATATTTCCATATCTCTATAGAAGAGTGTAGAAATTGATGAAGGTAATGTATAGATGGTCTAGGGATAAGGGAAACATACCTTAGAATTAAGAAAAATAGCCTTTAGAAGCAAGAAATTAAAAAAAATGCCAAAATACCCAAGATGTATTAGCAGTCTTACGGACAATTTCTCAAAATTAGTTGTGTTTTTGTACCATTTTGTGAAATTACAGCCTGTTAGATAATATACTTTTGTTATGTTTTTCCTTTATTTTGATACTGACCCAGTGTCGATACTATCGACATGTCTGTCGATACTATCGACACTGGTGCAGATACATCATTGTATTTATCTCGCTACCTGACCTAGTGTCGATACTATCGACAACTGTCGATAGTATCGACGCCGGTACAGTGACGTGATTTTTCTGTCTATAATAGAAGGGTGCACTCATAGTGCAACCCTAAGCACTCTTTTGATTCATCGTTTTTCTCATGGTATCAGAGCAGGCACGTTAGCCGCCTTCTTTTCCCCTCCCTCCCTCCTTCCCCACCCTCCCCCCCCAGCGCCGACCGCCGCCGACTGTTTCCCGTCGCGTCGCGGCAGGCTGCTGCTGCAGCTGCCGACTGGTCGACTAGCCGCCGCCGCCGTGCTCTTCTCAGGGCAACGGTGACGTATCTTTGGTTGATCGTGGCTAGATCTGTTTGATCTCTTCTTTCGTGCACGTACTGGCCGGTTGATTGTCTTCGGCGGATCGTTGATTTACTTATGTCTGGGGAGTTGACGGGCTTCCATGCTTCTCCCTTTCTATCTGCCCGTGTCGGCTCTTGAGCCGCCGAGTTCTTTGCTGCGTCTAGGCGTAGCTCTTATGTAGGTTGATCCTTCTGTGGATCTCTGCTCTGTCTGCTACCGACTAGTTGGCGGATCTAGACGGTCTCCTGCTGTTGCTGTTTTCTGCTTCTTGTTTGGACCCGACTCTCTGCTACTCAGATGGCTTCTTCCCATGAGGACTACCGCCGTCAGGTGACCACCGTGAAACTCGACGGCCGCAACTATCAACACTGGGTGTGCTCCATGGAGATTTTTGCAAAATCTCAGGGAAAGCACTCCCATCTGACCGAGAATCCGCCACCAGCTCCGCCTGCCAATGCCGAGTCCAAAGATAAAAAGATCTATGGTGATTGGGTCAAGGATGACTCTACTGTGATGACTTGGATTCTGAACAGCAACAAGACTCGCATAAGTGTTACTCTCCTGCGCCTTCCGACGGCGAAAGAGATGTGGGACCAGCTTGCGAGCACCTACTCTCACAGCAAGAATCCAAAGGTGTTTGATCTAAACAAACAGCTCGCTCGCCTGCAGTTTACTGGATCGGACATTGCAGACTATTTTTCCACATTTAAAGGCGTTTGGGTTGAACTTGAGACATTACATCCTTTGTCCATGGACTTGGCCACCATGCAGCGCCAGAGACATGAACTTCAGGTGGTCAAGTTCCTTTGTGGTCTTCCTGACTCCTATGCTGGAGTGGTTGACCAGATCCTTGTCGGCGACCCACTGCCCACGTTGGAGAGTGCGTTTCAGCGCCTTCAAAACCTGCCGGCCTCTTCTACTGACTTGTCTACTGATACAGCTGACCCCACTGCTCTTGCTGCCATGGGTGGCAGGGGTCGTGGTCGCGGTCGCGGCCGCTCTCCTACTGCTCCTGGTTGGGGTCGAGGATCTTCTGGTCGCGGTACTTTTGGCCGTGGCTCGTCTACTGATTCATCTGCTGGAGCCGCTCCTCAACGGTACTGTGATTTCTGTGGCCGTAACAATCATACTGAAGACAAATGTTGGAAGAAACACGACACTCATGCATGGGCCAATGCTGCTACGGAGGGTACTACTCCGACTGCTCCTACTGCCTCTTCGACTGAAGCCACTGCTGACTTTATTCGCTCCGAGGTGGAGCGGTTACTACAGGAGCAAACTGCTTCATCTTCATCGGCTGGGACGTCTGGTGCTCACGCAGCCACATACTCTGGTTGTGACTCTGCCTTTCTGAGTGCCTCTTCTTCTTCTACTGGTAATACAAAATGGGTGATCGACTCTGGTGCCTCGTCTCATATTTCTGACAACCGTTCTCTTTTTTCTAATCTGCTTACACCCCGCTCTAAGTCTACTGTGATGCTTGCTGATGGGTCCAAGACTGTGGTCTCTGGCATTGGGGATGTCTTTGCCCGCATCCTTCTACATTCTGCTTTATACGTGCCAAATTTTCCTTTAAATTTGTTATCTGTCAGCAAACTTGTTTGTGGCCTTAACTGCAGTCTGACCTTTGCTCCGGGTGAATGTGTTTTTCAGGACCTTCGCACGAGGACGAAGATTGGTGGGGGGCATGAAGGACTAGATGGACTCTATTACCTGGATGATCTGCGATTGCTCAGCAATTCTGTTTCTGCTTTGGCTTTATCAACATCCGTTTCTGCATTACAGTGGCATTTTCGACTTGGACACCCGTCAGCAGCAAAGTTAAAACATGTGTTACCTGGTGGTCGTATGCCTGTATTTAATTGTGAAGCTTGTCAATTGGGCAAGCAAACTAGATCTGTTTTCCCTAAAAAGTCTCAGACTGCTAGTACTGCTGTGTTTGATTTAGTACATGCTGATGTGTGGGGACCATGTCACATTCCTAGTTTATCTGGCTATAAATATTTTATTCTGTTTATTGATGACTATTCTCGGGCTACATGGTTATTTCTGTTAAAAAACCGATATGAAGTAGTGCCTACAATCAAATTCTTCTTTGCTGAAATTAAAACACAGTACTCGATGCCTATTAAAATTTTCAGAACTGATAATGCATTAGAATTTGTTCAAAGCTCTGTTGAGGTGTTTTGTAAATCTGTGGGGACGATTCATCAAACCTCTTGTGCGTATACCCCCAACAGAATGGTGTGGCTGAAAGGAAAAATAGGCATCTTCTTGAGGTTGCCAGGACTATTATGCTTCATTCTAATGTTCCCAAACATTTCTGGCCGGAAGCTATTCTTACTGCATGTTTCTTAATAAACCGCATGCCGTCTTCTGTCATTGGTGATAAAATACCTGTACAGGTTCTTCAACCAAGTCTTCCACTTTTCTCTGTTCCTCCACGGATTTTTGGGTCTACGTGTTTTGTGCGGCTGCTTGGTCCTAATCAAAATAAACTATCCCCTAGAGCTGCGAAATGTGTTTTTCTGGGGTACTCACGGACTCTGAAGGGATATCGTTGTTATCATCCGGAGACAAGAAAATGGTTTCTGAGTAGTGATGTGGTGTTTTTTGAAGATACTCCATACTATTCCTCTAAGGGGACACATTTGAGCTCGGATTTGATTTCTGCACCTCTGCCTGTGACTTGTGACTCTGATAACAATACTGAACAACCTGAGACAAATACTCCTCCTCCTTTACGTGTATATCAACGCAGAAATCGTGCTGCACAACCTACTCCTGCTGAAGACCCCCCCACACACCAATCTTCTCCTTCTGAAGGTCCTGCGCCCACAGAGGTATTTTCTGATCTAGATTTACCTATTGCTCTCCGAAAAGGCACTCGATCTTGTACATCTCATAATATAGCTAATCATGTTTCTACTGACCATCTGAGTATTCATGTTAGCAATTTTGTTACTGCTTTATCTGCCATTTCTGTACCCAAAAATGTTGGGGATGCTCTACAAAGTCAGGCATGGACTCAAGCCATGACAGAGGAGATGGCCGCTTTCATTGACATGGGTACTTGGGATCTTGTTGATCCTCCTTCTGACTGTAAACCAGTTGGCTGCCGCTGAGTTTACACTGTTAAATATCATCCAGATGGAACTGTAGAACGCCTGAAAGCTCATCTTGTGGCAAAAGGTTACACTCAGACTTATGGCTTTGATTATTTTGAAACCTTCTCTCCTGTTACTCGACTGAATTCCGTGCGAATTCTTCTGTCTGTGGCTGTTAATCTGGACTGACCTCTCATTCAACTTGATGTCAAGAATGCATTTCTGTATGGTGATCTTCAGGAGGAAGTGTATATGGAGCAACCACCTGGGTTTGTTGTTCAGGGGGAGTCACATAAAGTCTGTCGCCTCAAGAAATCTATCTATGGACTGAAGCAAAGCTCTCGTGCCTGGTTTGATAAACTGAGCACCACTTTGTCTACTTGTGGGTTTCTCAGATCTCATGTTGATCATTCTGTGTTTGTTAAGAAGACATCTGCTGGCATTGTTGTTCTTATTGTATACGTTGATGACATTATTCTGTCCGACAGTGATTTTTCTGAAATTAATGCAACCAAAGCCTATCTTGGTAAACATTTTATTACTAAAGATCTGGGAAAACTGCGATATTTTCTGGGAATTGAGGTTTCAAGGACCTCTAATGCTCTTGTTCTGTCACATCGGAAGTATGTCCTTGATCTTCTACAGGAAACATGTATGCTTGGAGCTCGACCTGCTGACACACCGCTTGACCCCAATGTGAATTGGGATGATGCTGATTCACCTTTGTACCCAGACAGTAAAAGATATAGACGTCTGGTTGGGAAGCTGATTTATCTCACTGTTACTAGAGCTGACATTTCTACGACAGTTGGTCTAGTTAGCCGCTATCTTGATAAGCCTAAACAATGTCATTGGGAAGCTTTATGTTATATTCTAAGATATTTGAAGAATTCTCTTGTAAAGGCTTACACTATAAAAGGCGTGGTCACTGTTCTCTTGAGGGCTACTCTGATTCTGACTATGCTGGTAGCAAGACAGACATGAAGTCAACTTCTGGCTATTACACCTATGTTGGAGGAAATTTAGTCACCTGGAGGAGCAAAAAGCAAAATGTAGTGGCTCGATCCAGTACTGAGGCTGAGTATCGTGCTATGGCTCATACTGCTTGTGAACTTATATGGGTGCAATCTCTTCTGAAGGAATTTCATGTGCCTTTTTCTGATCCTGTTCCTATGCACTGTGATAACAAGGCAGCCATCTTTATTGCTAGTAATCCTATTTTTCATGAGCGGACTAAACATATTGAAGTTGATTGTCACTTTATCCATGAGGCCATCATGTCTGGACGCATCTGTACTCCCTTTACTCGATCTGAAGACCAAGTTGCTGGCATCTTCACCAAGCTACTGGCTAAGAAGCACTTCTGCGTTCTTGTGGACAAGTTGGGCATGATTGACGTCTATGCTCCAACTTGAGGGGGAGTGTTAGATAATATACTTCTGTTATGTTTTTCCTTTATTTTGATACTGACCCAGTGTCGATACTATCGACATGTCTGTCGATACTATCGACACTGGTGCAGATACAACATTGTATTTGTCTGGCTACCTGACCTAGTGTCGATACTATCGGCATACTGTAGATAGTATCGACGCCGGTACAGTGACGAGATTGTTCTGTCTATAATAGAAGGGTGCACTCACAGTGCAACCCTAAGCACTCTTTTTCTTCATTGTTTTTCTCACAGCCCAAACTGGTTTTTGCTGCGAAATTTCACCCTATTTGGCAAAATTTCGCACCTAGGGTCAAAATTTTCGCGAAATTACATCTCATTTCCTACATTTGTGCATTTCCAATGTCCGGTCATAAGTTTCGATGTCTGATTGCAAAAAAATGAACGATCGAAATTTTATTGCATGAATGAAGCAATTTTTTGCAATAAACTCTTCCTAGAGTAAGTTTTGATCCATCAACTTCCACAAAAATAAACTCACAAACCAAAGCTAAATAACCTAGGTTCACAAGATCAATAACACTTAAGTTTTGTAGAACATTTTTCTTCTACTCCATTGGTTCCAGTATTATTAAACTTCTAATTCCAGTATTATTAAACTTCTATTTATGGATATCGTACTTCCTAATTTTGCAAAACCCAAACTGGTAGCTTTAGAATAAACATTATAGAGATATGTGTTTCTGTTTTCTTGAACGTCATGTGCTTAGCATGTGACTCACTTACTCTATTTCTTATGTTGTTTAGTCCCATATGGGTAGCATCTAAGTCAGTCTCTTTTTCTGTTTGCTATATAAGAGACTACTATGTACACTTTAAAATTCATTCAATAAACAACGATTTCCCATCATAACATGGTATCAAGAGCAGGCCTCTATTTTCTCCCACCCTAATTTCCCACCCAAGACCTAACCCCCCCCCCCCCACACACACACATGACCTAACCCCCCCGCCGACGGCAACCCTGCCCCTGCCCTCTCCTCCCTTCCCTAACCCTCACCCTACCTAGCCGCCGCCCCCCCCCCCCCCCCCCCCCCCCCCAGCAGCCGCCGCTGCCTACAACAGCCACCACCACAAGCCACCACCACCGCAGGCCACCACCACCACCCCACGTCCTCCCCTCTATCAAATCTACCCATCCATACCCTCTTCCACCATATCCTCCACCACAAACATTTTCTAATTTCCTACGTAAGGCCTGATCACTTTCTAATTTTTTACGTCTACGTCCGGGCGTACGCCAGTTCTCGTTCGGGTGTCCGCTGGCCATCTAAGTTGAGAGTCTTCTTTGTCCGTTAGTGTTTCTGCCTGCGCCTCATGGTGGAACGTTAAGTTTCTCCTCATTCAGGCATAGGTTTCTATGCACCATCTACCCGTTTCGGGTTCTTCTGATCTGCTACGTCAGATCCCTACTGCCTCTGCCCGTTTTGGGTTCTTCTGCTCTGCCCATTAAGGGTCTCTACTGCTACCTCTACGGCGTTGACGTCTACTGCTGCCATGGCCTACTCTGAACCCCCCAGATCTCTGTGTGTCACCACAGTGAAACTCGACGGCGGCTCCAACTACCATCTCTGGTCGGCGTCGTTTGTTCTCTATGTCAAGGCACAAGGTCGGTATCACCATCTTACGACCAATCCTCCTACTGCTCCTGCGGCTGATTCTGATGACAAGACTACACAAAGCTACATCCAGTGGTCCAAGGATGATTCAGGCGTCATGTCTTGGATCCTCAACAACACTGAGCCCCAGATCAGTCAGTCCCTTCTCTGCCACCATGATGCCAAGGCGATGTGGGATCAATTGGCACATGTTTACTCTCATTAGGAGAATCCAAAGCGGGTCTTCAAAATCTTCAAACAGCTCGCCAAGGAGTTCTCCACTGACATGTCTATCGACGATTTCTATAATCAATGCTCCGCTTTGTGGAATGAATATGAAATGTATCACCCTCTGACTGCTGATATCAAGATTGCCCAGAAGCAAAGAAATGAGCTTCAACTTGTGCATTTTCTGGCTGCCCTTCCTGCCTCCTTCTCGGGGGTTGTTGATCAAATTCTGTCAAGCGATCCGCTGCCCACAGTTCGCGATGTCCTCAAAAGAGTTCAGAGACTGCCTTCTCTGACTCCCACACCTGCTCCTGAGCATCCTGCACTAGTTGCGCGCTCTACTGACTCTAGTCGTGGCTGTGGTCGTGGTCGCGGTGGACGACCTCCTACTTCTGGCGGCCGCAGATCTTCTACACCAGGTCGGGGTACTTCTCCAGGCCCACGTCACTACAACTGGTGTGGTCGAGACAATCACACTGAGGACCGATGCTGGATCAAGCACGGTAAACCTGCTTGGGCTAACCAAACCGCTGATGATGCTGTTGTTGCTGACTCTCCTGATGAAATATCACCTGCACCAACCAACACTGAGTGGCTACGATCGGAGTTCGAGAAAATGTTCCAAGAGCGCCTTGCACAGCTACCCTCTACATCAGGCTCCTCTGCCATGCTCACCTCATCATCTTCTGGTAACAAACAGTGGTGCATCGACTCAGGTGCTTCCACTCATATGACTGGTGCTCTTCATTTATTTTCAAAGCTTACTACAACAACTCCGATATCATCTGTCACTGTTGCAAATGGATCTAAAACTGTTGTTAACGGCACCGGCACAGTTCCTCTTTCACGGAAATTGCATCTGAATTCAGTTTTATACATTCCGAAATTTCCTGTTAATTTACTTTCAGTCAGCAAAATGATTAAACAACTGAATTGCTCTGTCAAATTTGACCCCTCTGGTTGTATTGTGAAGGATCTCCGGACGAAGACGAGGATTGGTTCGGGCCATGAAGGACCTGATGGGCTGTATTACTTGGATGGACCACCTGCTCCTAAGGCAATGATCTCTACCTCTGTGACAGGACTACAGTTACATGTTCGGCTTGGCCATCCATCTGCGGCAAAATTGAAGCATCTATTTCCTTATCTAGCGATAGTTTTTCCTGTGAAACATGTGTTATGGGCAAACATTCTAGATCTGTTTTTCCTGCTAAAAAGTTATTTCTTCTAAAGAAACTTTTGAACTAGTGCATGCAGATATTTGGGGGCCATGTTCTGTGCCCAGTCATTCTGGTGTGAAATACTTTCTGACTTTCATTGATGATTATTCTCGTACCACTTGCTGCTCAAAGGTCGAAATACTGTGTTAGATTGCATTCACACTTTCTTTGCTGAAATTAAAACCCAATTTGATCGACCTATTAAAACCCTTCGCACAGACAATGCACTTGAATTTATGCAACAAGCTGTTACTTCTTTTTGTATGTCCCATGGAACTATCCACCAGACTACTTGCCCATACACCCCACAACAAAATGGCGTAGCGAAACGAAAATACCGACACCTTCTTGAGGTTGCTCGCACCCTCCTCATTCATTATAAAGTACCTCATTGTTTTTGGCCTGAAGCTGTTTCCACAGCGTGCTACCTTATCAATCGCATGCCTTCTTTTGTTTGAAAAATCAAGTTCCGTACGCCCTTTTATTTCCTGATAAACCTCTGTTCTCTGTGCCGCCTCACATCTTTGGGTGTACATGTTTTGTGAAAAATCTTCGCCCCGGTCTCACCAAGTTAGATGCTCGTTCTGTGAAATTTGTGTTTTTAGGGTACTCTCGCACTCAGAAAGGCTACCGCTGTTTTGATCCAGTTACGAAACATTGGTATGTTAGTGCGGATGTGATATTCTTTGAACATATGCCCTATTACTCTGCTACCGGGGAACACTTGACTGCTGATATTTTGGCTACCACTCCACTACCGTTAGTAGAAGATATGCCTCCTACTACTATGCCTCAGGAACGACCTCTACAAGTATACAAGCGAAGACCGAAGCCCATCACTGCCCCGGCCGAACCAACTCCTCCGTCTGCGGATGATCCACCACCGGCTTAGGTATTTTCTGACTTGGATATTCCTATTAGTTTACAGAAGGGTGTTCGTTCTTGTACTCAACATCCTATTAGTCGTTTCTGCTCATCTGACAATCTCAGTGATAGCTTTGCTTGTTTTACATCTGCTTTATCTGCTGTGACTATTCCTAAAACCGCCGATGAGGCGCTTCACCATCCTGCCTGGAAACATGCTATGGAACAGGAAATGCAAGCTCTGAATGAACAACATACCTGGGATCTGGTTGACAGACCATCTTCCTGCCACTCTGTTGGTTGTCGCTGGATCTTCACCATTAAATATCAGCCAGATGGTACCATTGAACGTCTGAAAGCTCGTCTCGTGGCAAAAGGATATACCCAAACCTATGGAGTTGATTATTTTGAAACATTTTCTCCAGTAGCTCGTCTCAATTCTGTTCGCATTCTGATATCTGTTGCGGTAAATAAAGACTGGCCTCTTTTCCAACTTGATGTGAAAAACGCTTTTTTATATGGCGATCTATAGGAGGATGTCTACATGGAGCAACCCCCCGGATTTGTTGCTCAGGGGGAGTCTGCTTAAAAAATCTGTAAACTTCGCAAGGCAATATATGGCTTAAAACAAAGCCCACGAGCATGGTTTGACAAACTCAGTAAAATCTTACTTTCTTTTGGCTTTCGACGGTCGCAGGCTGATCACTCTGTTTTTATACGAAACACTACAGCAGGGCTTGTTATTCTCATTGTGTACGTTGATGACATTATCTTATCTGGCAGCGATAATGCAGGGATTCAAGCAACCAAAAACTATCTAGCACAACATTTTATCACAAAAGATCTTGGTAAATTACGATACTTTCTGGGAATTGAGGTTGCTAGATCTTCTGCAGGATTGTGTCTATCACAACGGAAATATGTTCTGGATTTGTTGCAAGAGACAGGCATGTTAGGCTGCAAGCCAGCCAACACACCTCTGGATCCCAATATGGATTGGGATAGTGACTCTTCTCCTCCATATGCTGACTGCCACCAGTTCAGGAGACTAGTAGGCAAACTTATCTACCTGACTGTCACTAAAGCTGATTTAGCTGCTGCTGTTGGGATTGTTAGTCGGTATCTTGATAAACCACGACAATGTCACTGGGATGCTATCTGTCACATTCTTCGATATCTCAAAAGTGCTCATGGGAAAGGTCTATTATACAAGAAACATGGCCACTGTGATCTATCTGGTTTTTCTGACTCTGATTATGCAGGAAGTCGATCTGACAGAAAATCCACATCTGGATATTGTACTTTTGTGGGGGGAAATCTGGTTACATGGCGCAGTAATAGGCAAACGGTTGTAGCACGATCTAGTGCTGAGGCAGAATATAGAGCGATGACTCATACTACATGTGAGCTCCTATGGGTCCGTAGTCTTCTGAAGGAGTTTGACATCTCTCCGTCTAGCCCCATCCCTATGTTCTGTGACAATAAGGCATCTATTTTTATTGTGAGCAACCCTACATTTCATGAAAGAACTAAACACATTGAAGTCGACTGCCACTTTGTACGAGAAAAGGTTATGTCTGGCCAGATTCACACCCCATATATCAGCACGGAGAAACAACTTGCAGATATCTTCACCAAGGTGCTACCCAAGAATCGCTTTCAGACGCTGATTGACAAGCTGGGCCTCTTCGACATCTACGCTCCAGCTTGAGGGGGAGTATAGAGATATGTGTTTCTGTTTTCTTGAGCGTCATGTGCTTAGCATGTGACTCACTTACTCTATTTCTTATGTTGTTTAGTCCCATATGGGTAGCATCTAAGTCAGTCTCTTTTTCTGTTTGCTATATAAGAGACTACTATGTACACTTTAAGATTCATTCAATAAACAACGATTTCCCATCATAACAAACATTACATAAGGTAAGGGATCTAGCATGACTTTAGATCGCGTCTTTTGGTATACTCCTACTCCATTAGTTCCAGAATCATTGAAACTCCCGTTTATGGAAAAAATATTTCCTAATTATACAAAAACCAATTAGTAACTTTAGAACAACATTACACACAGTGAATGATCAAGTGTGACTTCCGCCCACCTATTTACTGCCATCATATTCTTCCTACCTGTCAAAGAGGGGCAAGAAAAACGATCTCACTGAGCCTACATTGTTCACCAAGAAATTCCAAAATCTTTCATGGAGCCTATTGTATATCCACCAACAAATCCCAGTCTCTCTTTCAGAGCCGACAGGGAGATCATGAAATCCCAAATACATGAAGTAAGCTTGCCTTTTTTCCATCCTACACTGTCATCTGTCCCACATTCTTGAATATTGATTAGTTTACAAGTTGATTATATAACAAATTGACACTCCAAACACACCACATACACACGTGCATGCGCGCACACACACCCCCAAACTAAAGTATGGAAAATCAATATGTAGTTTGGATAATACAAGACACAAATAGAAAAGAAGACATGACTCATAGACGGGGCCATACACTTTCTACTATTGAAGCATGAATCTCACAATGAATGTTCAGCACAAGCATGCCCATAAACAAATTACCATCTTGACAGGTGGCAAAACTGGCAAACTTCTAAGAGATTGGAGTGTGCTCAAAGCAATCAACTAACATTTGCCACCAACATGACTAATCATCATTGTGGAGAGCAATCAGTTACATTGCCATAGTCACACAACTGCAATGGAGTAGACACGTTCCTGGAATATGCAGATACTATTCCATCAAAATAGCATGGTATCATTGTTGTAGATGAAGCACCAATTTTCTCAAGAATGAGGTCGCCAGACACAAGAAGTGCAAGCAGAAAATACTAGAATGAACATAAATAGGTTGAAGATGGAAGAAACAAGAAAAACAACTACACTTGCACAAAGTACCCCCCCCCCCCTCCCTTCTCATCGATTATGAAAGTCAATGGTAGTTTGGATGGATGATAGCATAAAAATCCACCCACTAAAGGTAGACCACAAGAATAAGTTATGAGGAGATATAGAGAAGTATGAGATGAAGAAATATTGAGTCTTGAAGTAGAAAGAAACAATCTTCTAATGAAAGAGAGTGGGTGTTCTCAGTGTGAGTGAAAACAAAGTGGATGGAATATAGATACAAAAAAGAGATGAAACAATACACCTTTGAAACAAAAATTAGATAAGGAACTAGGGTGTTCGAGTCACCGTTTCAAAAAGCAGTCTGTGATGTTGCATATACCTTCGCATATGCCTAAGAAAACATCCGGCCATACCGCACATGCGACCGGGTGGCCAATTAAGCGGCTAATTAAAATCTATATTTTCGAAAGGCCAATACTTACAGTCGTACATACACACATATATGGATATTTGCATTTAATTTTATACTCACATATATAGTCATATATTCATATGTACATTCAAATATATATAACAAATTAACACACGTCTATGCATTTAGATGTACACCTTTTGATGTACTCATATATATTACATGTATACACTACTACATATACACATTCTACAGACATTTGGCAGGTGGCAAAACTGGCAAACTTCTGAGAGATTGGAGTGTGCTCAAAGCAATCAACTAACATTTTCCACCAACATGACTAATCATCATTGTGGAGAGCAATCAGTTACATTGCCATAGTCACACAACTGCAATGGAGTAGACACGTTCCTGGAATATGCAGATACTATTCCATCAAAATAGCATGGTATCATTGTTGTAGATGAAGCACCAATTTTCTCAAGAATGAGGTCGCCAGACACAAGAAGTGCAAGCAGAAAATACTAGAATGAACATAAATAGGTTGAAGATGGAAGAAACAAGAAAAACAACTACACTTGCACAAAGTACCCCCCCCTTCTCATCGATTATGAAAGTCAATGGTAGTTTGGATGGATGATAGCATAAAAATGCACCCACTAAAGGTAGACCACAAGAATAAGTTATGAGGAGATATAGAGAAGTATGAGATGAAGAAATATTGAGTCTTGAAGTAGAAAGAAACAACCTTCTAATGAAAGAGAGTGGGTGTTCTCAGTGTGAGTGAAAACAAAGTGGATGGAATATAGATACAAAAAAGAGATGAAACAGTACACCTTTGAAACAAAAATTAGATAAGGAACTAGGGTGTTCGAGCCACCGTTTCAAAAAGCAGTCTGTGATGTTGCATATACCTTCACATATGCCTAAGAAAACACCCGGCCATACCGCACATGCGACCGGTTGGCCAATTAAGCGACTAATTAAAATCTATATTTTCAAAAGGCCAATACTTACAGTCGTACATACACACATATATGGATATTTGCATTTAATTTTATACTCACATATATAGTCATATATTCATATGTACATTCAAATATATATAACAAATTAATACACGTCTATGCATTTAGATGTACACCTTTTGATGTACTCATATATATTACATGTATACACTACATATACACATTCTACAGACATTTGTACATTTTAATTTATTCATCATACATACACACACACTCTACATAAATAGTACTACATTTAAATGTATATATATCAATATATCTACATATATTATAAGAAGATCCCTTATTTGTATATATAGAGATATAAACACATCATATATGTATAAGAATATGTTTACATATATATATATAATTGCTTATTCTACATTTTAAATTTATTATTTTACAAAATTAATGCCATTGTGGTTACATACAATGAATTTATTTCAAAAATCCAAACCGGCATATACTTCCCTATGTACTCTCACATATTGCATATACTGCATGTGGTACCCTCTTCCCCCATACACTACATATTGCTTTTTAAAAATTATGGTTGGAGCATTCATTTTACATTTAAAAGAGGGTAGTTTTGACCGAAATGACGAAAAATTTCTGTTTCTGGGCCATCAGACACGACATCGAAATCTGACATTTAATTCCTTGGCTTCATTAATGGTTGCTTGCGGTAGGTGTTACATGATCAAACATATAGGGTCATGGCATTTAAAAACCTGCCTTAGAGGCTTTTAAGGCTTAAGCCTCGAGCTGAGGCTATCTATTCACGCCTCAATGCTTAGGCCTCGATTTCTTGAATTGAGCTTACCTTGAAATGTCTACAACTTGCCTCTACGTACTAAAGCTCTGAGGCATAACTAAGGCGCAAGCATCAGTTCTGGGTGATATTGGCTTATGCTAATGACCCAAAATAAAAAAAAGGAAAAAAGCTGTCTAAACTGTCCGGGCACCCTAGGCGTCCCTAGGCGGTCGCCCAGGCGGTCCTAGGCGGTGCTAGGCGCTCGCCCAGGCGTCCACTTTCAGTTTTAGGTAAGCGAGGGGCTAGGCGGACCCCTCTTGGGTGCCTAGTCGACGCCTAGGCGCCGCCTAGGCGGGCGCCTCAACAACTATGATCACTTTAAACCAAAATCATGTCATTTATCTATCTAATCATCTACATCTGCATATACTTGTGTGCATACATATGTTTACATCTATGTGTGTAGTTATATACATATGTGTGTGTAGTTACATACGCATACGTATACATACATGTGTGTATATGTAAGTAATCGATTTATGTGTGTGTGTTTATGTATGTATAGTTATATATACATACATACATCCATACATACATAATAAACATGTGCCGACAAGGAGTGGCTCAAGTGGTCAAGCACGGTGTCTCCTAACAAAGAGACCTGGGTTCGAATCCCAACTGCCCCCTTGATTTACCACCCTCCCGGGCGTTCGGCCTCCGCCACAGGCGTGGGAGAGGGGGAGAGAATGCATCTCTTTATCCCATACATAATAAACATGTATGTGTGCATGCATATACATACATCCATGCATACACTGGACAACCATTTCTCGATTTAATACCTCCATGAGCATCTAGCCTCCACTACAGGTGGTGGGAGGGGGGATCTTTATCTCTTAACCTCATAAATATGTATGTATGGCCCGTGAGGGTGTACTTCAAATCCAAATGCGGCCAAGAAAAAACTAAGGATTTCTATCTGAAATTGTTTGCGCCAGGAACTAATGGGTTGTCCACTTAATTTACCAAACTCCTCCTATGTCGGGCCTCCACAGGTTGTGAGGGGTCGAGGAGGGGACGTCTCGTTGATAAATCCTACAAATATGTATATATGTGTAACTACCTACACTTCAACTAGTTAACCATGAAGTAGTATATTCACCAGTTGCTCAGCGCGTCTGACAACCTTGTTTGTGACCTTTGTAGTCTAGAAAAGCAATTCGGGAAATTTGACAACGTTCATTTACCCCCACACCATCGGCACCCATATAGAGATTTCCCCCCTCCAACTTCCTAGGAAACACGAGCAAAAAACAAGGGAATCATGATCAACACTTAGCTCTAAACAAGAAAACTAATGCAATGTTTTAAAGTGTGTGAGGCATAACGAGACGTTTTTTGTCTCAATCAGGCGAGTCATACGCTAAAGGTGTTCGAGGATTAAACCCTAAAATGTAGGAGGCATTCTATAAAATATGCTATATACACAGACAACATTTATATGCATTATATATGTGTACATGTATTATAGATGTGTATGCATATGACTATATCTACGAATGTGTATGTATAACCAAAATTTAAAATAGATAGTTTTTACCTACATTAATAAGGAGATATAGGGATTAAGAACAATGTTAATAATAGAGACCACAAAATTATAAGATAAAAATGTAGCTTATAATGAAATAACAGTGATTTGTACTATTAGATCTATTTTCCAAAATTGACAAAGAAAATTAGGCCATACATAATTTGGAATCTATAGAAATCAAGATAGACAAATTTGAGTTTTGAAAGTGACTAACATAGCAAACAATATATGTGCCACAAACAAATTTTGCAAGAAGGTTTGATAGATCAAAATCAAAAGTATCTTTGGGTTTTTAGTTTGAAGAAATAAAATCTATAAATATTTAATAATTTTTAAGGTAATATAAATTTACTAATGAGAATGATGATCAAATATAACAAATCTGAATAGATTTTATTTTGAAGAAAGTGTGTAATTGTCTTAAAAGCAAAAAACTTCATATATTTGACATTTGTAAGTTCTTTTTAGGATTTTTTAGCTGCTATCTCACTCTTATATTGCTATTTAGGGTGCAGATCATAGATTATACACATAAATACCTTATTTATGTGATATAAGTTATACTATATATAATATAAAATATGCAGAAAATAAAAAAATATGGCAACGCCTAGGCGCCCTGCCAAAGCATACCACCGCCTGGCCGCCTTGAAAACTATGAAAGTGATTGACCTGGTGATTCTTGCAAACCATGAGTGGTTTTCAGTTCAACTCGTTCGGTCGACCTTTCCACCGATTCTAGCCGATTTTCAAAGGAAAATGGTTCTGACTACACGCAAATATGTATAGATATCTATAGACACATACATGTAAACATATGTATGCGCACATGTATATGCAGATGTGTATGATTGGATAGACAAATGACATGATTTTGGTTTAAAGTGATTGAACTGGTGGTTCTTGCAAACCGTGAGTGGTTTTCAGTTCAACTCGTTTGGTCGACCTTTCCACCGGTTCTAGCCGATTTTCAAAGGAAAATGGTTCTGACTTCAAAGGGGTGATCCAGACCAGTTCCCTCACTAGTTTTTGATTAAAGCGGTCCAATTATGGCTTGCTCAATCGGTTCAACCTTGGTTCTGGCAACACTGGTCAATGAACTGTACTTGCTGAGGGGCAAGAGGTTGAACAAATACCATGCTTTGCTCTATTTCTTTGAGATATGATGTAGCTTTTGCTAAGAGGTTAAAGTTGGAGATGTGTTGAAATTCTTTGCTCTCAAGTGGATAGTTGGAGCCATTTAGTGTTGCACTCTGGATTGCTGGAACAGAATGGAACCAGACAAGCCACAAGGTGCTCTTAACCAAAATCCAGATGTTATGGAGAGTAGATCTTGGTAAATTTGGCCGCACAGGGATGAAATTGACACTTCACAAAAGTTTGTTCTGTGCAAAGCACGTTCTGTGGAAGTTTTGAGGATGACTTGAATCACCTCTGTTGAAGTGACATGTGCTGTTAAATGATGGTGCACTGATGATCAAGAAGACGTCCTTCCTGGCTTCAGGCATGCCCCTTTCTAAAGGAGATTTAGAGTCTCAATTATATTAAGAATAGGAAGGATGTATGGAGCCCAACAGATTGCACTATATGGTTTACAATTTGAACAAGTTACCCATGCACCTCTTCTTTCACCCTACTTAGGACTTCCATTCCTTTTGATTATAGCATGCATTTAAACTGTAAAGAGGAACATGAATGATCTTCCTTCTGCACTTTCCATCGTCCAAAGACGGGGTTACACCCCCACTCTAACAGAGGATCACCACGGCAGAGACGGCATAAATTTCAATTAGAGCGGTTATAGATTTTAGTGAGAGCAAGATCCGATTCTTGTAAAGTACAACTATAGATGATCACCTTCTAGAGTATGCATGATATCACCTTATAGAGTCTGCATGATGTGGTCCAATAAAGAGGATGCCAGGTAAATGAAACTCTATTAACAAAGTGACAGATAAAAAACAGTAGTTGCCCTTCTTGTATCCCTCAAAATAAGAAATTAAATCTTTACAGGAAGGATGTGCCTCGGGGTATCTTTAGCCCACAAGGCTGACTACTAGCTTGTGGACACGTCAAACATCTCTAAAGGGCTGGAACAAAAGGGGTTTTTGCTTTGATTTGTATATAGATAAGTATACCTACTTGATCTTCTTATGGGACATATCGTAGATTAAAGAACCAAATCTCTTTGTTCGACATAATACAGTGTATGTTTTTGCATGATTGTTTGTAATGGTTTGGTTGTATCTTGTGTATCACGTAAAGTGGTTTGCACTGCAATTCGTAAATCATCACCTAATCCGAAGAATTTACAAGGCTCTTTCGTAATGTGCAGAAACAATGGAGAGATAGGAGGGACGAATTCAAGAAGAAAGTCAGCCGCATTGTCAGAAGGTCCCAGGAAATGCTCTGATATTTATAGATGTTTGTCCTTTAGCTTGTAATGCTACTGTAACCTGTGGTGTTTGAATGTTGCCATCTGATATGACGCTTTCTAGTTGGTTTCAGAGCCAGTATAATTATGTCGTCTTTCCCTTTGTTTGGTGAATTTCATTTATGATTCATGTAGCTAGCTAGAAGCTCGAATCATCTGTCCTCTGTTATATCCATCTCGTCTTTTTGTAATTGGGAGCTAACCCAAATTGAAGTATCAGCGGGGTGTGTGTTAAATCCTTGGTGTATTAAGCATTTTTATCTCTCCTGTTTTAACGCCACCGGTGGAATATTTCATATATAGCCTTATATGCCTTATAGTTGGCGCGACTTTTTGGTGGTCGGGTTCCCCATCTCTTACCATATTAACTAAAATGGTTTGCTTTATTGCTTTTGAAGCCTTTGTAAGGAAAATTCGAGAGCATATGGATGCGTGCCATATTGATTACTCAAGCTAAGCTATTTAAAAACTCAAGTTGGAATAGACACATGATGTAGCAATTAATCAATCTTAAGCTATTTAAATTTCCTCAAGTTGGAATACTGGAATTTCATCGTGTCCAGTTTGTACATCGACTGAAAACAAAGGGTATGCCGCTGAACGAAATATAAGCAATACGCAACTAATCCTCTAATCTCTTGGAAACAAACACAATGTCTCAAATAAGTAGTTCCAAAATTAATCAATGATGGAATATCTTCGCATTTTAAAAAGCAACAATAATAGCCTAGTGTAGCAGTAGTAACTGCCTAACAGGTATGTGGACGCTATAAGCATTGATCAGGTATTGGAAGTGCTGGTGCATTGGGGTGTGGAATCTTGAAGATTGGAATATACGTAAACACCATCGTTACTGCAAATGCGCAGTACTAGGGATGGCAAGGTCGGGCATTTTACAATGTGTTAGGTATATATGGCTTTTCTGACAGGGTGAAATAATTTTTTTATGTGGGCGCCTATAGTTGGAAAATCCATATCTGATGCGATCCACAATTTATGTATTTTGACCTAGGTATCCAATTCTGATGGTTGAATACAAAAGTCAAAGAATGCAACAACATAACTGCAAGAGTTACATTGGTTTCTTTCTATTGAGCTTAGTGCCCTTGGTGATGCCACAAGCTTCTAGCAAACTTGGTGTCCTTGATGATGCCACATGTCTCTCTTCTAGCTATGAGGATATTGAGCATCGCTGTTACCAAATGATTCTTGTGCCATAGAGTAAGTTACCAAGCTCCTAAGGAGGTTGTAGGCAAATTGCCTATGTGTCCTTAGCATCGAGCTTTGAAAGATACACCAATCCACTTTGATGTTGTCATGTACTCATGTTTTTGTCTTTTCCAACCAAGATGATCTCCCTAACAGGGTGGCTTGATGATAGGCTATGCATTTCAAAAAAGTTGGAAGCTGTATGTGTATGGCTTGGAGAGTTGTGTCAAGTTGGGCATATGTTTTCCACTAAGAATCCCAAACCCAATCGGTTAGCACTGGAGGAAGAGAATGGAGAAACCAACAATGACCTTGATGTCGCAAGAGGTAGATTTTGCCACAAAGATGAGGAACGAAATAACTGATTAGTATCTCGATCTTCTTTTGATTCCGTTTCTTTTCTTGGAAAGGAAGAAGTGTGAAAAATGATAGTATGAACCATTGTAATCTTGATTTATGTTGAACACACATATTAGGACCAACGTTCCTATGATATTAGCTTTCTTACTAGTAGCCACAAAAGATGTATGACCTTGTCAGCATAAACCTTGATGTCGAAGACCTTGTTCTCCTTTAGCATGAGCTTCTTGCATAAATGTGAGCATGAATATGACCACCAGGGTCGGAGCCAAAAGGGGGGGTTGCTTAAAATCAAATGCCTATAGTCGTAACACATCTTGATGGCAATTACATATCTATGTATATTAGATGTCTGTAAATTGAACACCTCAGTCTCCTTGTTTGAGTGAGTAGGTGGGTGCATCATAGTTATAGGTTGGCTATTCGATCCCTGATGATGCTAATTTTTCATATTTTTCCAGAGGACCTTTTACCTTGTCAACATGTGATTTTGTGAACAACATCCTACTATAAAAATATTAAAATGAAACCCAACATCTCACAACAAATATCCAAAACCATGTTGAGATTCACAATAGAGAAAAAAACACAATAATTTTGATAGAGGATAACTCGAATGTTCCAAAAAACCAGTTTATGCAACTTGATACAAAACATTTCAAGAAACACACTTGTAAAGATCCGACCTACAAATTGGGCTACCAATCCTTTTTGAATGGTAAAGTCCAATTATCTAAAGATAAAATCTAAAGATGTAGATTATGACATCATCACAATCCTATTATGATAGTTGTACATGAAAGACAAAATTCTGATTTTTATCACTTTATTAAAAAAAATTAAACTTTTTTATACCATTTTTCATTATATCTTAATAGTTACTGATCCATTTTTATATTTAAAAATTGAATTTTGACATTCACTTTTAAATTATTCATGTTCACCTTTTCTCATCATCATTTTTATTTACTAGTACTTTTTTTTGAAATTAAAGTTACTTTATGTCCTTAGAATTTGGTATTATATATGTATTCTAACATAATTATGTCAGTATAAATTATAATTGACATCTAGTGAAAAATCTTATAACTAGAGAAAAAGACGCATTCCTTAATCACATTTCCTGATTCGATTGTATAATACAATTGGTATAGCCAAATATTGCATAAAAATCAAATTGAAAAATGTATACATACACATTCAAAAGCTGACATAAGTTTCTTGAGAAATTTATTTCAAAACTTGAAATATTTTTCTCATAAGATTTATTATGAAATAAATACTTTTGCACACTCATATTAGGTATAGTTTTGTATAATTGAACTTGTAGATTTTTATTATCAATTTTCATATAATTATACAAAACCGTATGTAGTTATATCATTCACTTGAATGCATATATGACCTAAAATATATTAGATTACAAGCTTGCATGGTATCTATGCTAATTTTTAGCATATCATTGAAGGTCATTTCCCACTCCCAATGGTAAATTACTAGCTCCACCCCTGATTACCACATCAATCATGTAGATTGTGATGGGATAAGTGGCTTGTTGCCATTGTGTTGACATTGTTAGTCAAGGTGATTGCATTGCTGTTATGGGTTTAGTCTTGATTTTACCATCTTCCTCTATTTCTCTATCTATACTGCATGACCTTCATTCATACACACATTCTCTATGTTTATTTGTTTGTGTGTTAATCACCTTCATGTTTCTATCCTCTTGCTTTGTTCCATACTTATTTATTCACTTTTTTTCAAGAAAAGAGTATTTAGGATAATATAGGAAGTAAACATGAGGAGGTGGATCACTAGAGGAAGAGAAGAGGATGACTATTTCATTGACTTATGTCCTCTACAAGAAACTATGAGTGACCTACATTCTTGATGTTTGGTATCTCTTTGGCATGTCAAAAGTTGCGACCACACTGGAGGGATATAACAAGTTAGAAAAGGATATCATATAAGGTAGGGATGGCTATTACAAAGTAATCATGGGATATGTTTGCGACTAGTCTTTAATCTATGTAGTTCATACACAATAATCTCTTTGAGTTTGTCTATATAAAGTGGTTTGGTTCATTTTTGCATATGTACATGAGGGGGCAAGTTGAATAGATAGAGGATGCTTATTTGTTAGCTAGTGATCTAAAAGAGACATGGTTGTCCACGTATTAAGAAGAAAGAAACTCTATTGAAAATGCACTAAAGATGAATAACATTTGAATACCAACTAATAGTAGAAATTTCATGTGAAAATTTTCATTTAACTCCTATGAAAATTTCATTGATTCTTATTCTCCTATTTATGAATCCACACACGAAGAAAGGAGGATCAATTAGTGAGACTCAAAGCCCCACAAGTAGATGATAAATAAATAAAATGTACAAATTAATGCTAAGATGTGTAGAAATGACAACAACAACACATGTAATAATGTGGAATAAGGAAAAGAAACAAGATGGTGAGGTGTTAGTATAGTAAGGAAGTTTTTATCATAGATAAGGGGATGTAGTAATGTTTCAATAAGGAGTCATATAAATTATGTGTATCAATTGTTATGATGTCTGTCGTTAATGAATGAGGAGTGTATTCTTGTATCTTAAATTATATCAACGACAATGTTGGGTTCCATGAAGGTCAAATAGTTTCAAAAAGGAAAACTTATTGAGCCTTGAACGATCTAAGTCTCAATGCCAAAATGTTGATACTACCTACATGAATCCTTCTTTCACATTCAAATATGTTTTTGATCGTATTCTCATTAAAATGTAATGACTCCATATATCTCTATACTTGTTCCCCCAAGTTAACATAAACATGGAGACTATACTTCCTCTTGTACTCACTCTTGTAGGGATACTAGGACTTAAGGGAGATGAGGATGCTAGTGAGATAGCTTAAAAGGATACCCTCATTTACTTTGTATCCCTAGGTGTTATTCTTAGGTCCTTTAGAAGGTCTTCTTAATGACTACATAAATCGATGATCCAAGTCCTACAGTTGATGCATGTAGAAATTAGTGCATCATTGAGTGAGTACAGATGGGAGTTCATACCATGCTGGTATTGTGCTTCTCTAGTTATTTGTAAAAAGCATATTATTATGTAGATACCATTTTTGTCATTGGCTTTACATGGTGGTCAAAGGTAGAATGTTCTTCGTGGAGGTTTTAGCACACCTGTCTCAGGAGCCTTCTCTTAAAGCTTTTGAGTCAATGACACTTTTGAATTTAGTTGGCACTCCTTAAGCATTCATTGATGATTTCAACACAATTGCCAAATTAGGGCAAAAAAGAGGGGGACACATGCTATAAATCCAGGGCAATGCTGGATTACCATTAGGATATGGATACCCAACATGAAAGAGATCCCAATTTATGAGTTCTAGTCACATAGGTTGAGAAACAAAACAACTTTGTCATTGAGCGATTGCACTTGTATTTGAGCTTCCACAACTAGTACTTGAAGGATCGAGGTATTATATGCTCTATGTTTCAGCTCACTCAATGTCATGAACCTCAACACTACATTTTCTATCCTCCTTCCACATCTTCCTATAAGGGAAGTGTCACATCCCAAGTTTTAAGAAAGGGGTTTGAATCAAATTTTGGTTTAATTTTTTACATTAAATGAAACTTTATGAACATAATAGTATGTTATGTAAAGTTCAATACAATATAATTCAAATTAGATATGAAACTAAGAGATATTTTGGTCTTGTTATGCTACACTGGGACATCGAATAAACTTTTAAGAGATTTGAATTTCTTTTTATATTGGATACAATGGAAGATAATTACTAATAATTAAGAATATTTACTTAAGGCTAGTTTTACGAACATCTCGAGATCTAGAGGTTTAATTGGTCTCAAACCCAGAGGGCTCATATGTAATGAAAGTTATGCTTAATTGCCAAGTTAGGAAAATAAATGAATAGGATTCATGGGAACTTAAAGATAATAAATTAGTTTCAGAGTTTCTATTGTTAAAATCGAGAACATAGGGCCATGATACTAACCTACACATTAAACATCAATGTTGCTCTTGATGTCTTTTGGAGGAAGTTTGAGTGGAAAAATGAATTGAATAAGATAATGACAAATAAAAAATTAAGTAAAAAGGGGATAGGTCAGGGGAGGGTGACTCCCTATCCATTGGGAAATGGAGAGTGCCTCCATCTCAATGGGGATGACTCTCCTGTTACTTGAGGGATATGAGGCTATAAAAGGCCCCAATTACCATGGGATTAAGGGGTTTCATACTTAAAATTGTGTGCAGGAGACAGAGAAGAGAAGATGAAAAAGGAAGTAGTGGAGACCTAGTGGAAACACAGAGAGTGATCAATTTTGGGCTTATCCAGCTAGCCAAAAATCAAGTCGCGTGGATTGGGGAGACTCTACCGGCTTTCAGGAAAAGGAGGAAGTAGATCCCAGGGAGGATCCATGACAAAGGGAGGAAACAAACTCAAATCACCGCCATCATATCTAAAACTAATGATTGAGATTAGACCATGTAAGTTAAACTTTGTAAAATCATATCTCCTAGGTTTGTTAGCCAAAACAAACATGGTGTCTATATAAAACTTATAATATCTACTATATCATAAAATATCTTAGAAGGGTGTTTTAGATGCTTGATAATTGATTACTAAAATATTGAGATTGCAATGTTCTCTTCATCAGAGATAGACAATAGGTGTATCTTGATATTTTTACACAATTCCAAAGTCTGATCGTTTTGATTCGATGCTTTACCTAGGGTTTTAATGTAAATCCTATGATGGGTATTTTGGGTATCTCACCCATAGTTTGACAATGAAATGATGTGATAATTTATGAGTAACTATACTATGTAGTACTATTTTTCTAGAGTGTTGGGAAGGTTCATGCCCTTTGACATTAGTATGTGTTTTTTTGGCCTAACTACTTGTTGTATGATGTATTTTATGATTATCGTTGAGATACTGTATTACCTCCAAGCTCAATCAGTATGAAATATAATTTTTATCATTTCTCTCTAATCTCAACCAAATTACAATACCTATATAAATGATTAAATTTTAGAGTTTTATCTTGATCAAGGATCAATATATACACATATTAGTATACTATGCCATTGACGTGTCTGATTGGAGTATGGTAGCATAAATTTATTACATAATGTGTGTTTTGATATGAGCTCAACACTAAGATGTTATCATGGCTTTAAAATCAAATATATTTAGTCAAAGTTAGAACTTGAATTTGGTTTATGAGGTTTGGATGACGAGGCTTGAGATTTAAAAATGTAAAGGTTAAAATACACATGAACAAACAACAGTTTTGGTGATCCCATGTATCTCAGTCGTGAACTAGTGACTCGAGACCCATTAGGAACCTCTCCCACCAATGTAAGCGGCCAATAGTTTGAACATTCATTGTTATTTTAGTTTTCACAAATTACATGTCACATCATATAAGTAATATGTTTTTTGTTTTACATGATTATATGTATTCATGCCTACACGCGATTAAGATTTTAAGTAAGGGTATGCTACTAAGATTTTTTTAGAATGATTGAGATTCATAATATAACTTCATGCTAAAGATTCAAAAGATCAAATTTGTTTAAGATTCATTGTTAAGTTGCAAGATAAGATTCTATTAAGATTCATGTATTCAAATTCATCTTATGATAATATTTAAATCTCATAGGATCATGAAGTTATACCCATGCACCAAACTATATGTCCACTCAAGAGACATGACTCTGACTCTAGAGTGCAGGTCGTTAGGTCCAAACACCAGATTGTAGACTGACTCAAGACATATGACCTAGACACTAGATGAGAACCATGTACGTGAGAGTACATGTCTCCAAAAAAGATATGGCTAAGTTTTAGAAAAGAATACTTGTTTATGTTTAAAATTTTGTATAGATTTTAATATTTATTTGACATGCATATTGTTTAAGAAGAGTTCATAATCTTATATTACTTCAGAAACATATATGCTTAGAATACTCATGCCACCTACTAACATTCATTTTTCAATAGATGGATGAGGATGAGTTTTTGCAGCGAAGTACATATACCCAAAAGGATTGTATCTTGTACGGTGCCATTTATAACTAGATCCTAAGTGTTATATATTCATCTCTCATTATGGTATGTATTTAGAGTAGAGACTTAGTTACAAGATGTTAGAATTAGATTTCCTTTCATGACATGTACACTACTACAGAATGGGGATACAACGTCGATTATAATTTCAAAAGATCAACAATGTTATATTTCCCGTCATTTCTATGTCGGCAACCATCGAGGTTTTCCCAACTGAGAAAATGTGAGAAATACTTTATTTTTATTGTCAACCGCTTTAAAAGAAACTAACGCAATATAGTACCTGCAAAAATAGAATTTCACACAATTTTTTGCATCTATTTTCATTTGCCTCCAAAAACCTACGTCGTCAGTTATGTTCATTATAACCTATGGAATAAGGAGGCAGGCACACTAACTGCCTCACAAAATAATATGTATGTTTCTTGTGAGTTCTTTCAGAAAATACCGACTAGAAAGATATTCATGCCATGTTGACCTATGAAAGTTTTCTCACCCCACTTGATATTTCTCTTCAGTTTTAATATATAAATTGATGGCGTATGAGTTAATTGTTGGCCCACCTCCACTTGGTATTTCTTGTTGACTTTTCTGTGTAACCGACGATGTATGTGTCACTGATTTGTAAGAAAGTTTTATTTTTCCCAGCAGCTTTTAGTGTACAACCGATGAGAAATACCCTTTCTCATTGGACTTAACCTGACGAGAAACCCTTTCTCCCCTCTTTCCCCTACCCACTTTCTTTGGAATTATCCGCTCTGGCGATTCACACATGATTTCCTCCACTCACGGCTATCGGTGTTGCCTCCTTTGCCGCAGTCGCAATCGCTGTCGAGGTTCATCACTGCCGCCGTCACATTCGCTGTCAAGGTTCATCACCACCGCCGCTACTGCTTCCTCCAGTTGCTTCCTTCACTTCTAATTGTTGCCTCTGCCGTCGCCGCTGTAGCTGTAGAGGCCCCTTCTGCCGTTACTACTACACTACTCCACTGCTCCACTCTGCCGCTGTCACTGCTCCACTCTGCTACCAAGGACTCTACTGCCATTGCTCCATCACCGCTGCAGTCAAACAAGGTAGAAAGAGGTAGGTCTTTCTCTACCTTTTTTTGCATGTGCAAGTATGAAAACATTCAAAATGTCGAAATGCTCATTTAATCAATTATACTTTGTTTGATAGATTGTTTGCATGTGAAGGTATGAACATATTGAAACTGTCAAAATTATAGTTTGTTTGATGTGAATGGCTCATTTAAACTGTCAAAAATATAATCAATTTGTTTGATGCAAATGTGCAAGTATGAACACATTAAAACTATCAAAATTTGTTTGATGCAAATGGCTCATTTTAAATCAATTATAGTTGTTTCTAGAGCTATATGCGATGAATTGTGTATGAATTGTAAACCCTAAAACTATTTCTAACTATGTATTTAATTAGATTGTGATCAATAATAATGAGATCGTGATGAATTGTAAACCCTAAAATGCATATATAAGATATCCAATTTGAGCATACTGAGCCTTAATTTCTAAACCGTGTCATTGACCTAAAAACGCATCTGAGATTTACTCATTAGAAGTAAACCTTGGATAGTCCCCACTTTGGGACTGTTCTTGAGCACTTCATCTCACTTAGGATGTAACTATATAATGTGTGTTCAATTTCAACAAATTTTGACAACATTTCTTATTTGTTCTTTGGGTACATATGTAGGTGGATATTTTCCCATCTACATCGATGTACTTGAAGAATTGCGGGGAAACACTATAAAAATTTATTAAGATCAAACATGCATTATACACTTACTAGTGAGAAGAAGTGCTCAAGAATGGGATATGTGGTACACATTCATGAATCTGAATGCTACTAGATGATTAGGGATCAATTATTCAAACATATTTTTTCCTAAAACTAACTTACTAGCTAGAACTTGATGAGCTACTCGTCTCCCATCTGATCATATATAAATGGATCAATCACGGATGTCAAAACCAAATCGCTACACTCTGGAGTTTATTAATGATCTCGATGAGTTTGTAAGATTTGCAGAGAAACATAGAAAATAACATGGAGATAGGTTCTATTGCCCCTGTAGGAATTGTAGCAACAACCTCAAAGTTGACACTGTTGATACGATCAAATATCATGTCATGTGTAATGAGATTGTACATGGCTATACAGAATGATACTGACATGGGGAGATTTCTAGCATGAGATCGGCATATGTGGGTAGTGGTAGTTGTGTGCAAGAAGAAATGGCTGACGATGTTGATGAGAACAAAGGAATTTTGACACACATGGTTGATACGATGCTAGAAACTTGTGGGGTAAATGTTACAGACCCACCTCCCTTATTTAGAAATGCTGTGCATGATGCTGAGAAAGCGTTATATGTAGTTTGTACTAAGTTTATGAAGTTGAGAGCTATATTGAGATTGTATACTCTGAAGGCTAACCATAGATGGAGAGACAAAAGCTTCACTTCTTTGTTGTCTTTGTTGAAAGATATTCTCCCCGAAGGCAACGAGCTTCCAATCTCAACATATACAACGAAAAAGATGTTGTGCCCAATGGGAATGGAGGCTAAGAAAATACATGAATTCCCAAATGAATGTGTGCTGTTTCAAAAGGATGATATCAATCTAAAAGAATGTCTGAAATGTGGGGTGTCTAGGTAAAAAAGGACAACATCGGTTAAGACCAAAACCAAGTATCCTTCCAAAGTGATGTGGTATCTGCCTATAATACCCCAGTTTCAATGCTTGTTTGCTAATGCCATAGATGCACAAAATTTATCTTGGTATGTAGAGGTAAAGAAAAACAACAATGGTATGCTACGACATGCATCTGATTCCCCAAAATAGAAGACGATTGATTTATTGTATCCTGAGAAGAAGCTAAGAATTTAATACTTGGACTTTATACTGACAGGATGATCCATGGAACATTAAGAAGCCAACATAGTACGTGGCCTATCATACTTGTTGTATACAATCTTCCTCCATGGTTGTGTATGAAGAATAAGTATGTCATACTGTCATTGCTGATATCGGGCCCCAAACAACATGAAAATGCTATTGATGTTTACCTTGAACCTCTGATTGATGACCTAAAGAAACTACATAGAGAAGGTGTGATGACTTATGATGCTTTGTGTTGAGAGATGTTTAATTTACATGCTATGCTATTTTTCACTATTAATGACTTTCCTACTTATAGAAACTTGTCTGACTACAACATAAAAAGATCCAAGGCATGTCTTATATGTGAGGAAAATACAAATTCTATCAGACTGAGACATGGTGGTAAGACTGTATATCTTGGTCATTGAAGGTTTTTGGCAAATGTGCATCCTTACCGAAAGTTGTGCAAAACATTCAATAGCTCAACTCAGGAACAGAGCGCCCCTAAAACTATGTTAGGGAGGATGTTAATGCAATAGTAAACAAAATTATAAATCATTTTGGTAAGAGACCATGTACTACCCCCATAGGTGAAAAGTCTTTATTAAAAAAGAGGTCGATATTCTGGGATCTTCCTTATTGGAGTTCTTTGATAGTTAGACATTGTATCGATGTCATGCATGTTGAGAAAATATTTGTGATAGCATTATTGACACTCTATTGAATATACCTGGTAAGAATAAAGATGACATAAAATCCAAAATAGACCTACGTGAAATGGGTATAAGGAAAAAATTAACAAAAGAAGTTACTAAAGGTCACCGCACATATCTACCTCCTGCTTGTTACACCTTGTCTACGCAGGAGAAGAGAACTTTTTGCAAGTTCTTGAGTAATGTTAAGGTGCCACATGGATACTCAACCAATATTCATAGATTGATATCCATGAAGGATCTGAAGCTGATAGGTCTTGAATCTCATGATTGTCACACTCTAATGCAACATATATTGCTTGTGGCTATTCGATCTATCCTTCCTAAGCATGGAAGGTTTGCAATCACTAGGCTTTGCTTCTTCTTCAACACTCTATGTAGGTATTTTGGGAGAATGACAGATAAATATCAGTCATGAACAGTGGGAACAAGCACACTTGTATATTTTACACAACATTGATGATGTGGGTATTTATATCACTGAACACACCAATGAGCTTTAGAGAATTTATCCCCAAGCCATTTCAATTTGTATTTCTAGAGAGCATAATTAGACATTTATTAGGTGGTTTGAAAAGGAAGTATTCAATAAACTATCTCAAACACTAAATAATGTTACCGAAACTATCAAATGGCTCAAGTATAAGCCAAAGGTCCACATTAAATCTTACAAAGGGTTTGACATAAATGGATTTTCATAATACACAAAATGTCAAGATGATTAAAGTGTCATCCAAAACAATTCATGTGTCTTCATTGTATTTTTCTAGTGCCAAGGATAAGAGTGCACATGAAGGAAAGATGTCTTATTACGATGTCATTGAAGAAATATGTGAATTTGACTATAATGAGTTTAGAGTTCCATCATTTAGGTGTAAATGGGTTGATAACAATAAAAGAGTTGTAGTTGATGAATTTCGTTTCACAATAGTGAATTTTGAGTGGACAGGCGAGAAAGATGCACCCTTCATCGTGGCATCACAGGAAAACCATGTATTCTATATCAACTATCCTTCAAAATAAAATTGGTCTGTCGTTCTTCATGGAAAAAGATAGTTCATTTTAGATCCTATTGATGAAGGAGAGTACTATGACAAGTATGATGACTCTAGTCCATTTTCGGTTGGTTTACCAAGTGTAAATGTTGAGTCTAACACTAATGAATATACACATGAAGATCACACATATGGGATATTAGTTTAAGGTATACTTCTCACATGTGATCTAACTTTTTTTTGCATCATGTAACATGTTTATTTGTTCATACGTGATCTGACTTTTTCTAGTGTAGACTTTTTATATGTGATTTGACCTTTTTTATGTGATTTGAATTCATTCATTTGTTTACTTTTGATTTTATAGATGGAAATTTACCAGGAACACAATGATCATGAGCGTGATAATGCTGAGCATCCGGACTAGGGTGCTGATGGTGCTCTGCCTCCAAAATGTAAGGAAGTTAGAGGGATATCTGTGATGAAAGATGCCGCAAATAGGCAAGGGAGGAAGGGCGTCATTGAATTCAATGAAGCATGTACACCACTTACTAAAGAGTTTGTCAACTATTGTGGGGTCCTTGCTTGAAGCAAAGTCAATCTCCTTGTTGAGGATTGGAGACAAGAGAGTATGGTCTAGAAACACCTCTTCTGGAGGGAGTTATAGGTGAGATAAATAAAGTTATTTTATAGTAATTTTCCTATTCTTTGTTTTAATATTTCTAAACAATATTGAATGTTGAACCTTTTTAGGGCCAGTATGAACTTGATGAAAAGATGCATCGCAAGTGTGTTATGCAACTCATCAGGAGAAGACATAGAGATTGGCGGAAAATCCTCACAAGAGACAATGTCTTTGGATACAAGGAGGAACCCTAGTGAAAATGGAACTGTATTAATCAAGATGATTGGAACGAGTTTATTCGGCTGAGCATAATAGATGCGTTCTGGGTATTAAATTAGTTACATTTTTATAATTTTCTATGGTTACTTAATAATATCACTTGTATGAATTAATCAATCCCTTCACGTAGATAAAAAAGAGAGGTATAACAAGAATGTACACAACCACCGATTGGGTTTAGGTGGTTATTGGAAACGCTACCTATTGAGAGAGCTGCTACAATGAGAGCAATAGCTACAATGACAACAAGAGAAAGGGGAAGAGCAAGGTGAGATGAAGAGCAAGAGCAAGATCAAGGGTAACAACAAGGGCCTTCTACTTCTACTCCTTCTAATGCCGAGTCTTATAGTGCTTCTAGATGGGTGCCTCACTATATTGAGTGGATAGATTTGAGGAGAAACAAAGATAGAGAAATCCCCATCCAAGCAACAAAAAAGGTGACAAATAAATGGTACATTTCTTTGTTTCACAATAATTGACCAAGTTATTTTTTGGCAGATTGTAAAGTTTTAATGATTAGTCCATTTTTGATGATAATTAGTTGGAGCTGGCTGCCCAAGAAAAAGAGGAAAAGTTCAACCCTCAGGGCACACATGATAAATTAACGGTTGCTCTAGGAAAAGAAGAGCATCTTGGACGTGTTAGGGAAGCTAGAGCTGGGTATGAGATAAAATATTTTTTAGTGCATCCCAGAATAAGAGAAAACAAGCCAAGAAAGGGGAAGTGAATGCAAGGTACGTGTAGAGAATTAAAGATGCAACATTGGAGAAATATATAGCCTTTAGGTGATACAAAAATGAGCTTCTCTACCAGTCACAAAATCAGTTCATCATTCTCTCACAGAGTGCATTGGGAGTAGTCCTTCGAACCTGCACGACACATCTGAAGTAAGATTCAATACAAGTCAACTTATACTTCCTTGTGATAAAATAATCCTTCAAGTCAATATTTATGTTTGTCAAATTAAATTTTTTGTTTTATCAAAATGTAGGTGGCCAAAAAATGCCATCTTCCTGTCGATGAACCAACATACAACATCATGGTAGATGTCGAGGCTGATGTCGCCGACATGGTTCATGGTGTTCCCCTTCCCGTTGATCACTATCGTGTGAGAATCATACATGTATTTCTAGGAATGAGGGACATACCTCTCCCATATGAGCACCCAAATGCCACCACAGTCAGAGAGGCAGATGGTGGCTTTACTAGGTTCCCTAAATGACTCATTCTATTTGTTCAGGTATGACAAATGTATATTGAAACTTAAATAAAATAATAAAAAACTAATATTAGAATACATGCATGCAACCTACAATAGCTAGGAAGCCCCCTAAAGTTCTAAAGCCTCCGTCCCCTGATTTTATTCCACAGAAGTTGTTCGACTCCTTAGGCCCTTAGTTCTAGATGTTGACACGATGGTTAGACACTATAGACAAAACAAATACCATTGTGACCATCCTTGGAGAGGATATGGTAGGTGTACATTGAGACAATGTTATAGTGTTGTTACAACCCCAATTTTCAGGTTCATATGGTTGGAAATGCAATTTCCCCAATAAATGTATGATTATGGGAATTGCGTGAATTATATGTATTGAATGGATTTCCTTTGAAATATTTCATTTTTACATGTGATTTCATGGACCATAATATATTAATGAGTCCAATATGATTATAAGAAAAAGAAGAAATCAAATAATGCAATATTAGGAAGGAAATATGAGATAATGATGAAAATATGAGAAATATGTGGAAATATGGATAATGGAATCATCATGATGAGATTTTGAGTCCACATGGTTTATAATGGTAAAAGGAATCCAAATATAGAAAATAAAAGATTAAGAGAGAGAAAATATGTATAAAATATGCCCTATTAAGAGATAACTTGCATATAAAGAAACGCCTCTTATACTTTCTAGTTTGAGTCCCAAAATTTACACACAAGTAGTCTAAGTCATTACAGACTTTCCCCTAAAATTTGGGATTAAAAGGATAAACAGACTGGGAGTTATGAATTTTGCAAGTTTCCTAAAGTGAGAGGGATAGCTGATGATGTCACACTTATTTTCTCGATTAAATTGATATTAAAAATCCGTATAAGAACCAGGCGCGTTGCACAACAGCCGTTGGATTAAAATCCAAGGGCGCCTGGGTCATCTTCTACCTCAGGTAGGACTGGGAATAGGAGGAGTTTGATTTGATCTGGATTCTCTCTTAATCTCGTCTGTGTATGGTTTTGGGAACTCTCCCAACGAGTTAGGGAAAAGATTCAAAACCCGATCATACTAGGTTTCTCGACCTGAGGAGGACTAGGGAGGATTTCCCCAAAAGCCTGGCGTCGACCCCTGACCCAAGTCTATATAAGGGGGTACATGTCTCCCTTTGAAAAGGTAACCACGCCCCTGGGACTCTGGTGGAGTACGCAGTGCGTTCTCTGACCCAATTTTGTGCCTAGACATGTGTTTACGCTCTCCCAGCCATGGCATCCTGGCCGAGGAACCTCCTGGCCGTTCCAGTGACTCCGACCGACTCGGGTGATGCTGAGACCACCAACGAGTTCGGCGGGTCACGACGAAGAGATGGTGATCTTCGCTCATTGCTGGGGAGGCATGATTGGTGAAGTCAACCCATCAGTTGACTGACCTTGGCGGGCTCTGCATCACGAAGAATAGCAGGTGGGGGGGTTTGAAGATGATACACAAGGAAAGTACGTGACTTCCCCTGAGTCCAGTGTACTCGGTGAAGGGCCTTAGCGTCTTTTCACGAAGGTCAAGATTCGTTGCGCAAAGGAGGGAGCAGTGGATTGTTTAGATCTGGGTTCTAGGTTGAGCGGATCCAAGCAGGTGATCTGCAAACCAAGAGGATCACTGGAGAGGATGGGAGGTCAAATGATGACATGTCAACCATCGATTGGATGAAAGGTATTTATCTTGCAAAAATTCTATTTAATTATTGATAGCTCGGATTGCAATAAGTAATATATGAAAGTTGATCAATAAAATGCAAGGAATTCAATAAAAATGTATTTAGAGCTTGAATCTGATTCGAATTCAAAAAGTGGTTAAAGTTGCTAATCGTAGTGCTTTATAATGAGGAAAAACCCTAATTTGATGTTTTATGGAATTGAGATGATTAATATGGATAATCTATGAGCATATTAATCTATTGTTAATGAAAATATGTTTTAAATATCTAAGTAGATAATCCATGGGCTAAATAGCTTAATTTAGGGCTTTGATATGTTAATGAGCATTAATGGGCTTAGAAATCCTAATATAGGTGTTAATGGTTTCTTATGTAGATTAATTCAAAATTCATTAAGAGAAAGTGATGTCGAGTTGATCCTAAGCCTGTTAGGAAGGTTTTAACAAGCTAATTAGGGTTTGCCACCCGTTTTACTATTTTAGGGTTTGTAGTGATAATGGTAAAGATAAACACTAATGAAACCCTAAAAAGAAGTAGAAACCCTAGGAAGCGAGTTCAGGTTGAATAGATAGAATCTGATAAAGTGTGTAGTAAATAGAGTACATGTGCTTTTAGGATTCTTGCTTGTGTGGATTGAACTTCTTGCTTGGACTGTTTCTTGGTTGGATTTGATGTTAGCTTGTTGAATATGCTGAACAGGTATGTGGTTAAATTATGAATAACCTAATTATGTTTCACGACATTTTCTCGAAGATTTATTGATTGCCATGAAACCTAAACCACTTGGTTGTTTCATTACTGCAATATTTAAAGTGAATACGATTATCACAATTTATATATGTGTGTGACTCGCTCGAACCTACATACCCCTCTGGATGTAAGATAATGGACCAAGCCCTGGAGGGAAGGTCAAGGTGGTCAAGCCCTAGAGAGAAGACCACAGGGCACCCAGAGAGGTGACCCCAGGTACCAAGCTCAAGATAGAGAAGGTAGCCTTAAAGTCACTTGAAAGGACTTAACCCTAGAGAGGGTATCCCAGAGGTGGTAAAAGCGGTTGAGGAGTCATACTGAAAACATAATCCTATATTGTTAACAATTATTTAATGTAATTATGTTGTTAGAATCTATATGCAATGTTTTGTTTGTCCCCACATACCGACATATTCATTTATACAGATCGACATTTTAGGAATTATCTAAAATTGGACAAATAGTAAAGCGGAACATGTGAAGATAAAGTTAATTATTCAAAGGAGGATTAGCTAGTTAGATTTCTGCTGCGGTTAGAAGTCATAATTACCAACTTTTTGAAGGTATGTAAAAGTAAATTTTATTCCAATATTCAAGTTTAGTTTTTAGTAGAATTTGATAATTATTTCTAATTATTTACAAAACCATTGATCCTAGATTTTGGGATAATGCCTCTAACCTCTTGGTCCCCCTTGATTGGGGGTTACCGGAAAGCGGGGTCGTTACAGTTGACATATATTTCTTAGGTATTTAAGTATGATTAGTTGAACACATCAATGATAGAACTTTGGATATAGTGAGTGTGAATACCCCCTCATATGTGAAAATTGTTTGATTGTTTCTTATATATAAAATGAGCATTGGTTATATAATATATTTTAGTCATTTGTATTATGCATCTTGTGACTTCAGAATAGCAAATATTGGATTTCTAATGCCATCATTGATTAGAGAAGTAGCTAGAGACCCAAGTGGCGTCAAAGAATATGTGACTACCACAATGCAATATTGTGGTGCTTCCAAGAACCTGATCTTATCTCCCTTCAATGTTAAGTAAGTTTTTGGCTTTGTTGTTTATATGTCTAACCTATGAATATAATTTTTTTGTGAGATTTTTTTTCCTTCTATTCACTCAGAGGTATGCACTGACAATTATTAATGATTGTTCCTGAGACTTGAATGGTGTATGTCTTTGATCCTTTGGGTGAAAAAATGTCACCAAATGTGGGACACCTAATGAAATTGGCGATTCATGCGTAAGTATAGTTTCTCATTGCCCATTCTCTTTGTTAATGCTTGTATCACAATGATAATTTAATAATGCAACATATATGTTAATTTAACTTATAGGGATTTGAAAGCATTCCGTGATGGTGGAGGTAAGGTAGATAAGAAAAAGAAATCAGTAACTTGGACGAGTGTTGATGTATAGTCTTCTCATTCTAATTGCATAATATATGACCAACTCTAATCGATTACATTTATTAATGTAACTACAAATCAACATGCCCCTATACAAGACAATGGTCTGGCACATACATATTATGTGATGTTGTATATGCATGTGATTGTCAATCACGGGGAGCAAATCAAATGTATAGAAAATGTAAGTTAGTAGTCTTGAATCACATTAATGAAGTAGTCTCATTACAAACAATCAAATATAATTACAAGTCTTGTTCTCTTTGTAGTTTTTTGAGAAGACCAGATCCTATACAATGGAGAACCTGAATGACCTATGTGAACAATGAGCAACCTGCTTCATCGAAAATGTGGATTTGAATGAAAAATTTAATGGTTGATTGATATTTTTTGGTAGTTCAAACTTTGATGTTAGATGTTTTATATGTATTTTGTGAGTGTGAATTGAATGTTGATATGTAACAATGTGACTTAAATCTGAGAGGGAAACTGATGTTGATATGTATTTTGTGAGCGTGAATTAAATCTTAAGTGCATATGTATGTGTGAATTTGAATGTGATATATGAGGAAAATAATGATGTTTGTTTGTGCATATATGTATGAAATTGAAGTGTGGCAAGGTGAAAAAAATTGAGCTATGAGTTCATGGATTTGTGTGCAATTTTAATTGAAAAAAAATAATACAATGTGGCTTGTATAATGTTATATTTTTCTTGTAGGTGTGCTAGACTATTGTTAAGATACAATGCTTGCAGAGAGCCTATTGTTATGAAGAAAAAGTCTCCAGACAGACTAGCAGGCTAGACAACATGTTTGTAGGGCCGTTATATAAAAAAACATACACATTTATCATCAGTTATTTGGTAATAACTGACTACATACACATTCTCTATGGGTTATATACAAACAAACGATGACATACACCCAAAATTTCACTGTTCATTCACTGATAAAACCAACATCAGGTAAATTTGGCGTCAGTTATTTGTTGTCATACCACCGACGAGGAAATATTTTATTCCTAAAAACTGACAAGAAAGTTCAAAGCAGACCACAACATGTCTCCCGCTGTGAGTTACTTCGTCAATCGTTCCCAAACAAAGAACCCCCAACATAAACGTTGTTTCATCGATTTGTTTAACCGATGAAAAATGTTTTAGTTTTACCATCATTCACTTGGTCGTCAGTTCGAAACCAACATGAAATACCAAAAATAATCGACGTTATATCCCCTTTCTGCAGTAGTGGTAATAATCTCTTATGATCCTTTTGTAATAACTAATCATATTTTAGTTTGTGTGGATTGGTTATTGTGTTGTGATGAATGCCAAGTTTATGTAATGCCCATCTAGTGCACAAGCTATAGATAACTCGGTGTTGCTTCCGCTTGTATATATGTGTGCTAAGGGAGGGTGATACGAAAATTGTATTAAAAACATTGTAGTTGGCCACCAGACAAGTTATCATGGTCTTGTGTTTAAGAGGTCAAGATCAAGGAATTAGATAAGTCATATTTGTTGTTTGAGGATAAGGAAATATCAAATATTACGAAAGATGATATGATGTTTAGTTTTCTCATTGATAAGAAACCTAATATATGTGTTAGGGTTACTTGTACCAATGCTTTATACTTCAAATTTTAACTCTATATTTGCCAATGTCATGACCTCTCTTTTTGTAGATGTTTTGGTATGGGACACATACTCACGACCTCTCTTTTGATGCTTGTATCACCCTTTTGATTCTATAAAGTATGGGACATGTGTACTAGTGAGGTGTTGAGATAAGTACAATAGGGCACATCACCTTCAAATATATGACCATTGTATGACATGCATGAGAAGGTGACAAAAAGAGATGACATCAAAAGTTTGAAACATAAGGTCACAAAAATCTAATTACATAGTCATTATGGTATAAGAAGCATGCCAAGTGAAGACAATTTGACATATATGAGAGAGTTGGATGTCAAGATGGAACCAAAACCCTTATCTAGATCCCCCATAAAAGAGGCAAGCGAAGATGTTTTCCATGACATTTGATGACGATATAGTTTATATTTCATGCTTTGATAACAACATATGCATGTGATAATTTTGTTAATGATGTTAGACATAGTTAGTTAGAAATGTGAGCGTCATGCCTTGAATGTGCTTATGAGACTTTATGACAATTGTTGGGAGTTATATACATAAATTATGTGAAACCCAAAAGTGGGTAGGCTAGATGAATTTAAAGGACAATTTTGTTTGGTGAACTAGAGGACAAAATTGCATTTAAGGTTGATAGTATTATCACATTCCAAATTTAACATTGGGAATTGGCTCAATTTTTAGTTAAAAATATCCATTTAAATGAAAAGTTTATGACATAAGGGTCTTTTATACAAAATTTTCCTACAATAGAATTATTATTAGAAATATGAAACCAAGATATGTCTTAGTCTTGTTATAATATGATGAGACATGTAATCAATTTTCAAGATATTTGAGTTTCTTTTTTTTATATACCATGGGAGATAATTATTGCAAATTTTAAGTAAAGCTAGTTTTAAGGATATCTCAAGATCTAGAAGTTTAATTGATCTCAAACTTGTAAGTTTCATGTATAATAAAAAGTTATCTTAATTTCCAAGTTTGGAGAATAAATGAGATACCTACAAATTATTAGGATATATGATATATTAAATCCAATAAATTAGTTTCAGTGTTTCTACTGTCCAAATCCAAAATTTAGACCAATGATAATTATCTACATATTAAAATACACCAATGTTAAATTTTGATCTTTTGGAGGACTTTAGAGTGGATGCATGAGTTGAATAAATTAATGGAAAATAGAAAAGGAAACAAAATAAAAAAAGGAAGATAGGGGGAGGGATACTCCTAGTCCACCAGAGACTGGAGAGTGCCTTCACCTAGTTGGGAGATGACTCTCTGACACCTAATGTAGATGAGGATATAAATGCCTCACTTTCCATGGGATTAGTTTCTTCATGCTCAAATTGTTTGAGAAAGAGAGAATATAGAAGAACGAAGAAGAAGGGAGTGATGGAGGCCTGGTGGAAGCTCAAAGAGAAGATAATTTGGGATTTTTTGACCCTGACCTCCCTTTTGCATAAATATGAAAACACCCTAGATAGTGAGGCCCTGAAAAAGCTTTGGATGGTCTCAAAACGAGAAACAATGGCTTGGATGACGACATGAAGAAGATCCACAATGACATGCCAAAAACTAAGCCATGCATACGAGAGAGACAACCACCGCAAGTGTAACATACTAGATCTCAGACCCTACCTTGGAAGTTGACATTTTGGACTTAGCCAAACAAGGTTGAAGGTTAGACCTAAATAGATGTTTTGTATAATCCCAATGAGCTAATACATTTATAGATCACCTTAATGTAACCTAATTCTCTAACATTAATCTTAGGTTTATAATACATAAAATATGCCACATAACTCATTTTTGTGGTAATATGAAGACAAGAAACTTAATTGGATAAACAATTTAGATAATGGGCCGTTAATGGGCCATATGACATATCTCATAAAAATAAATCTCAAAATATGAAACAAACTTCAAATTCGAATTCTACATATTAATATTAGCCTACATGTCAAATTTCATCTAATTTGGACAACCTTGAAATATTAGGATAAGTTTAGGAGAGAGAAAATGAGTAAAAGGCATAAGTAATAAATAATATGATTATAAAACTTAAAAATATATAAATAATGACACATTAATATTATACACATCAAATATAACTTGTGGATAAAGTTTGGTACAATTTGGATGTTGTTTGTACAAGTTATGCAACTTTAGGTACATTCTGGACTTTTATGCAATTTACCCAATTGGGAGGTTTTCTTTGCAAATTATCAACTGAATTTTAATCCTTAGATATTCCCTTACCATTAACGAGATTTTAAACCATTGGAGAACTTAGTTTCACCTTGGTTTGATGGTATTGCTTTCCAAGGGCATTTTAGGGATTTTCTCTTTATAAGTGATCTTATCTTTAGAAGCCATCGACCAATGAGGTTATTTCTTTCTTGCAAAACGGTGGGGATGGCCTAAAATAATCTATGGGCTCTTAGGACCGACGTTGGATATGCATGAAGCCTCTATGAGCTATCCTCTTGCATGACCATCAATCCTTAGGCTAAAGACACATGAAAAGTCCCTTAAGACTCCTCATGCTTCACCTCTTTCTATATATAGCCATGTATACTCCTTCCCAACTCATAATTCGAAACTCTTGGTCTCTTTTTCTTTCCTCTAGCTTAGAGAATAGTTCCTTTGGTATTTGACCACGAAGTTGCCGACCCAAGGTAAAAGAAGGTGCCTACCTTGGTGAAGAAGGCTCCTAGGGTTCCAAATTTCTCTATTTGGAATTTCTTAAGCTTCCCCTCGGTGATTTCGACAAAAATTAGTAAGTTGCCTCCCTACCTTCCCTATTTTCATACTGTTAGTATTCCTTACACCTTATTATAGGTCGTAACCATGACCATACATGGTAAAACTCCACCTAGAACCCTAAAACACCTCATCTCTATGCTCTTTTGCTAAGGTTTATCACCTCTAAGTTGAGAAGGAGATCTTTGTTCAAGAAAGGAGCTAAGCTTGGAGCAACCAGACCTTATAAGCTCATGATCCTTGCTGTTTAGACCTTATTATCTTCCCTAGGTATGAGATTCATAACCCCCTTCCCATATATTTCTTATTAACTCATGATCTTATGTTAAAAATTGACGATGTGTCGATTTCTAATTGGTCGATTTTCAATAATTCATAACTTTTGATTCGTTTTTCAAAAAATTAAAGTAAAATATGTTCTGAACTCAGAAAAACATTTTATTTTTAATAAAAAAATATTTACAAGTATTGGTTTTCAGTTTTTTCGAAAAAAGTTTATAGAAAATGAATTAAATACCTAAAAATCACCAAAAATACACTTTAACCTTCATAACTCCAATATATGCAAAATTATATGTTTTCTTAATCAGAAAAACCTAACTAAGTTATTGATGATATTTTTGAGGTCTGAATCGAGGTTTTGTGTAAAAATGTCATATATTAGGGTTTCAACTCTTTAATGTATATATGTTATTCTAATACATGAATATGAAATTGGAAATAGGATAATTGGACCCTGATTTCAACTAAAGGTTTGGAAAAGAGGTTAATAGGACTCTAAGTAAGAAGTATGTGCTATTCCTATCTATGTATGTGCTATCCCTATCTATGTATGTGCTATAAATCCCTATTTATGTATGTTGTATCCCCTATTCCTCTATAATGAGCAATTCACCTATCTTTTCATTCTCTTGAATTTGACCTACACAATATGACTTATCTCTTGTTATCATGGTTCATGTGAACTATCTTTCTTGTTATGAACTTAGATATTTTCTTGTGCCTTGGTGCATGTTGGTCTCTTATATTGGTATGTGACACTTTGAAGTGGATGTTATATGTTTGCGTTGTCCATTATGTGATGGCAACCTTTGTATCATCTTCTGATTAAACTATTTACTTGCCTCTACATTAAACATGCTATGTGATTCAGTAGCACTAGAGTAGTGTAATTACATCGGTTTTGGGGTAGTATTCCCCTATTGTTTATTTGGGGGGTGGCAGTATACCATTCCTCTATAATCAAGTGTGGCCGTAATCCATATTCAACTTTATATATTTGGGAGATTGGCAGTATTCCTTTCTCTATCAGGTTTCAAGTTTATGAGACTTGGCTGCCTTTGTGTTTATATTGTTCTAGGGCTATGCTTATCTCACATGCATGCAAATTATTGATGTGGATTGTGGGGTGTGTGCCCTACTTTCTTTTTTGCCAGTATTGCACAAACTTTATTGTTTTGATCATGGCAAATATCTTCTTTTATTATATGATGATTCTTTTCTTTTAAGCCCGATTGGGTAGTCCTTATCTCTTGTATGGGAAGCATTTTATATTTGAAGTCCTTTTTTCTTAAATTGCTCAAAGTTTCCTTTAGCATACACATACCGGCTTTTTGCTGATGTATTTCTTTTCTTCTTCTCTTTTGTGGGGTATGCTTCCAACCTCAGGTTAGATCAAGAAGAGGAAAACTTCAACATCAATCTTGTAGCTGAGCTTTTGGGGAGACTTGAAGAGGTGGTTAGATGACCCTCAGCTTGATCTTTGGCTTATATGATTAGATTTCCTTTTTGACACTCATATGCGGTGAAGTGTTGTATCATGTTATCGAGCATTGTAAATTATTAGATAATGATATTTTCCGCTGCTACTCCTTGTGTAATGATACATACATGTTGAAAGAATTGGTCTCCATCCCTTTGACTAGAAAATTTTATGTGGTGTTTGGTTTTAAGGGATGTGGTCTTTTCTTTTTATTAGAGGAGTGGTTCCACTCCTTTACAACATGGTATCAGAGCCACTAGCAGTCGGTTATCTAACTATTTCAAACACGTCTCCCTTAGGATGTTTACCATTATATTAGGCTGCTTACACCTAGTACCTTGCCTTGTGCAGGTAAAACCCTAATGGCAGAAGATAACTCTACTGCTGACAACCAGTACAGTTATAAGACACCTCAAAACACTAAGTTTGGCCAGGGGACCTCATCTTCTACTGGTTCGGGAGGAGCTATGACTCCAGAGCAAGAGTTGGCCATGTTTCGACAACTCTTTGCATCTTCCATGGCGGGGAAGATGAAAAACATGTCTGTACCTGAGAAGTCTAAGGAGTTCTCAATCATGGAGTTCATGAAGATGCAACCACCTTCTTCCAAGGGTGAAGGTGAAATAGAGATGGTTGACAAAGCTGATGATTGGGTGTTGGCCTTAGAGAGGACTTTTGATGGTATGGCATGTCCTCCACATCATAAAGTTAGGTTTGCTTATGGATGTTTTGATTTTGAGGACGAAATCCCTTTAAGGGGTGGTGTGTTGTAACATACCACATCTCAGACCCTACCTTAGAAGTTGACATTTTGGACTTAGCCAAACAAGGTTGAAGGTTAGACCTAAATAGATGTTTTGTATAATCCCAATGAGCTAATACATTTATAGATCACCTTAATGTAACCTAATTCTCTAACATTAATCTTAGGTTTATAATACATAAAATATGCCACATAACTCATTTTGGTGGTAATATGAAGATAAGAAACTTAATTGGATAAACAATTTAGATAATGGGCCGTTAATGGGCCGTATGACATATCTCATAAAAATAAATCTCAAAATAGGAAAAAAACTTCAAATTCGAATTCTACATATCAATATTAGCCTACATGTCAAATTTCATCTAATTTGGACAACCTTGAAATATTAGGATAAGTTTAGGAGAGAGAAAATGAGTAAAAGGCATAAGTAATAAATAATGTGATTATATAACTTCAAAATATATAAATAATGGAAAATTAATATTCTACACATCAAATATCACTTGTGGATAAAGTTTGGTCTAATTTGGATGTTGTTTGTACAAGTTATGCAATTTTAGGTACATTCTGGACTTTTATGCAATTTACCCAATTGGGAGGTTTTCTTTGCAAATTATCAACTGAATTTTAATCCTTAGATATTCCCTTACCATTAACAATATTTTAAACCATTGGAGAACTTAGTTTCACCTTGGTTTGATGGTATTGCTTTCCAAGGGCATTTTAGGGATTTTCTCTTTATAAGTGATCTTATCTTTAGAAGCCATCGACCAATGAGGTTATTTCTTTCTTGCAAAACGGTGGGGATGGCCTAAAATAATCTATGGGCTCTTAGGACCGACGTTGGATATGCATGAAGCCTCTATGAGCTATCCTCTTGCATGACCATCAATCCTTAGGCTAAAGACACATGGAAAGTCCCTTAAGACTCCTCATGCTTCACCTCTTTCTATATATAGCCATGTATACCCCTTCCCAACTCATAATTCGAAACTCTTGGTCTCTTTTTCTTTCCTCTAGCTTAGAGAATAGTTCCTTTGGTATTTGGCCACGAAGTTGTTGACCCAAGGTAAAAGAAGGTGCCTACCTTGGTGAAGAAGGCTCCTAGGGTTCCAAATTTCTCTATTTGGAATTTCTTAAGCTTCCCCTTGGTGATTTCGACCAAAATTAGTAAGTTGCCTCCATTCCTTCCCTATTTTCATACTGTTAGTCTTCCTTACACCTTCTTATAGGTCGGAACCATGACCATACATGGTAAAACTCCACCTAGAACCCTAAAACACCTCATCTCTATGCTCTTTTGCTAAGGTTTATCACCTCTAAGTTGAGAAGAAGATCTTTGTTCAAGAAAGGAGCTAAGCTTGGAGCAACCAGACCTTATAAGCTCATGATCCTTTCTGTTTGGACCTTATTATATTCCCTAGGTATGAGCTTCATAACCCCCTTCCCATATATTTCTTATTAACTCATGATCTTATGTTAAAAATTGACGATGTGTCGATTTCTAATTGGTCGATTTTCAATAATTCATAACTTTTGATTCATTTGTCCAAAAATTAAAGTAAAATATGTTCTGAACTCAGAAAAACATGTTATTTTTAATAAAAATATTTCCAAGTATTGGCTTTCAGTTTTTTTGAAAAGAGTTTTCAGAAAATGAATTAAATACCTAAAAATCACCAAAAATACACTTTAACCTTCATAACTCCAATATATGCAAAATTATATGTTTTCTTAATCAGAAAAGCCTAAATAAGTTAGTGGTGATATGTTTGAGGTCTGAATCTAGTTTTTGTGTAAAAATTTCATATATTAGGGTTTCAACTCTTTAATGTATATATGTTATTCTAATACATGAATATGAAATTGGAAATATGATAAGTGGACCCTGATTTCAACTAAAGGTTTGGAAAAGAAGTTAATAGGACTCTAAGTAAGAAGTATGTGCTATTCCTATCTATGTATGTGCTATCCCTATCTATGTATGAGCTATAAATCCCTATTTATGTATGTTGTATCCCCTATTCCTCTATAATGAGCAATTCACCTATCTTTTCATTCTCTTGAATTTGACCTACACAATATGTCTTATCTCTTGTTATCATGGTTCGTGTGAACTATCTTGCTTGTTATGAACTTAGATATTTTCTTGATATCTTTTCTTGTGCCTTGGTGCATGTTGGTCTCTTATATTGGTATGTGACACTTTGAAGTGGATGTTATATGTTTGTGTTGTCCATTATGTGATGGAAACCTTTGTATCATCTTCTGACTAAATGATTTACTTGCCTCTACATTAAACATGCTATGTGATTCAGTAGCACTAGAGTAGTGTAATTACATCAATTTTGGGGCAGTATTCCCCTATTGTTTATTTGGAGGGTGGCAGTATACCATTCCTCTGTAATCAAGTGTGGCAGTAATCCATACTCAACTTTATATATTTGGGAGATTGGCAGTATTCCTTTCTCTATCAGGTTTCAAGTTTATGAGACTTGACCACCTTTGTGTTTATATTGTTCTAGGGCTATGCTTATCTCACATGCATGCAAGTTATTGATGTGGATTGTGGGGTGTGTGCCCTACTTTCTTTTGTGCCAGTATTGCACAATCTTTATTGTTTTGATCATGGCACGTATCTTCTTTTATTATATGATGATTCTTTTCTTTTAAGCCTGATTGGGTAGTCCTTATCTCTTGTATGGGAATCATTTTATATTTGAAGTCCTTATTTCTTAAATTGCTCAAAGTTTCCTTTAGCATACACATACCAGCTTTTTGCTGATGCATTTCTTTTCTTCTTCTCTTTTGTGGGATATGCTTCCAACCCCAGGTTAGATCAAGAAGAGGCGAACTTCGACATCAATCTTGTAGCTGAGCTTTTGGGGAGACTTGAAGAGGTGGTTAGATGACCCTCAGCTTGATCTTTGGCTTATATGATTAGATTTCCTTTTTGACACCCATATGCGGTGAAGTGTTGTATCATGTTATCGAGCATTGTAAATTGTTAGATAATGATATTTTCCACTGCTACTCCTTGTGTAATGATACATACATGTTGAAAGAATTGGTCTCCATCCCTTTGACTAGAAAATTTTATGTGGTGTTTGGTTTTAAGGGATGTGGTCTTTTCTTTTTAGTAGAGGAGTGGTTCCACTCCTTTACAGCAAGCTTGTGGGAAAAAGGAGGGGAAAGATATCGAGGAGGACCCATGAATAAGAAAAGGAACTCAGATCACCATCATCAAATCTTAAGTGAATGTCTGAGATCATACCAAAAAGACAACTTTGAAAATTCATGTCTCCTAAGTTATTTATCCAAATTTAACAAAGAAGGTGTCTATTGAAATATTATATTGTCTACTGTCTTATAAAAATATATCAGAAGAGCATTTTATATGTTTGATTATCAATATAGTTTATTGCTAAAAGACATGTGATTTCAATATTTTGTGCATTTAAAATAGAAAGAACTGGCAAACTCATACAACCCCATCTCAGACGAAATATATCTCTACATGAAAACTGAGCTAGATTCTATTCTAAAAGAAGAAGAGGAAGAACCACAACAATGATGCCATCTTAACTGGATACAGAATGGTGATGTTAACACTAAGTATTTCAATGCCTATATTAAACAAAGAAGGAGATTTAATACTATAACAAAACTTGGAAATGCAAAAGGTGATTGGATAAGCGACGAAGGCGAGCTCCAGTCACTGGTTTGTGCTCATTTCAAAAAGTTACTGATGGACACACATGAAAACACAAATGTCAATCTGGATAACATTCCAGGCGTGTTCAAAGAACTCTCTGTGACCCAAAAGAAGCAGATAGAGACCTTATCAAGTGAAAAGGAAGTTTTCTCAGTGTTGAAAAGCATGAACCCCTATAAGGAGGTAGGTCCAGACGGAATCAATGGTTTGTTCCTCTCCAGAAACTGGGATACTGTCTTATGATCACTGTGAGCACACTATGTCTGGACAAAGATTGAGCGACACACTTTGCAATTCAATGATTATCTTCATACCAAAGGTGTCAGTTCTAGAATCTTGCAAGCAGCTATGACCGATTTCTTTGAATAACATATGTTTGAAGCTTATCTCCAAAGTTTTCGTTGAAAGATTGATGAGCCATATGCCTGAATGGATTGCACAATCTCAAAGTAGCTTTGTGCCTGGAAGACGAATCACAAATAATATTGCTATTACTCAAGAGGCCATTCATATGATGAAGAGGAAAAAGGGGGCAACATACATGGCCATCAAAGTTGATTTAACAAAAGCCTATGACTGACTATCCTGGAATTTTATTCACGATACATTTGGTCGTCTGAACCTTTCGTCCAACATCATTGCCTATATTATGAATTCCATCACTACGGGTGAGTGCTCAGTCCTATAGAATAGGAATTGCACAAACACATTCAAATCTAGCAGAGGGCTCCGCTAGGGAGACCCTATGTCCCCATATATCTTTGTGCTTTGCATCGAGAGGTTAAGCCAGATGATTGAGAACTCAGTCAGATAGGGCACATGGAAACCCATCACTATTGGGAGAAGTGGCATTAACTGTCCCATCTGTGCTTCGCAGATGATCTGATCCTCTTTAGTAAAGCTTCTTGCAACCAGATGGATACCATAAGACATTGTTTCAGTAAATTTGAGGTTGTGTCCGGTCAGTCTATCTCCATCAAGAAAACTCAAAATTTCTACTCTACGAGTGTCCCTAAATGTATCCGGAGAAGGGTGACTAAGATAAAATCCTTTAAGGAAATGGAGGACTTGGGAAAATACCAAGGCGTGCCAATCATTCATTCACGAGTGACCAAGAAAACATATGCTGACATCTTGAACAAGGTGGACACTCAAATCAATAGCTGGGCAGCTTGAAGCTTATCTTTTGTAGGCTGTTGCTGTTTGGTGTGGTCAACTCTCTCTGCTGTTCCCACATACACCATGTAGACAACACAACTGCCCTTAAGTTTATGTGACCACATAGATGGCAGTATAAGGAAATTTCTATGGGGAGGAAATTTTAAGACACATCATATCCCATTAGTTGTGTGGGACAAGGTGACCAGTAAGAAGGAAGACAGAGGACTCGGGATACGCACAATGAGAGAATGGAATTTGGCTCTCCTTTTGAAGAACACCTGGGAGGTTTCTACAAAGAGAAACACCATTTGGTGTAATTTCATGGCATCCAAGTATAACTGCCACTTTGAAAGTAAGCATACTAACTAATCAAGGTTGACGAGGGCAACTATGAAGGGAAAATGATTTATTGAGAATAAATCTTATATCCAGGTGATGAATGGGAAGGACACACACTTGTGGATCGACAAATGGTGTCACAAGGACACCAAACTTGCTATAGAAATGTAGTGAGAGATCCCACCCACACTCTCTGATCTACAGGTTTCTAGCATCGTTACTGATGAGGGAGGATGGGATGAGGATTTCCTAAGGGATTGGCTAACCAACTCATAAGTGGATCACATAATGAGCATCAGTCCTCCTCTGAAGCATGGTATGGATGATGTGAAAGTATGGACTCCTTTAGCAAACGAGCAGTACTCAGTTAGCATCACTTATCACCTACTCAGAGGCTCAAAAGACCAGAGGGTAGAAAGTGAATGGGAGAAGATATGGAAAGCTAAAACATCAGCTAAAGTGAAATCCTTCATGTGGCTATTGTCCCACGATGCAATGCTAACTAACTATAAAAAAGTCAAGAGGCACATGGCCACAGATCCTGGTTGTGTAAGATGCCATGAGCAGGAGGAAACAAGTCTCCACACTATACACGACTGTAAACATGTTAAAGATATCTGGTTAGGGCTGTTCCAAGATCAGCTACCAATAGATTTTTTCAACAACAATCTCAACACTTAGATACGGGAGGGCCTTAGAGGGAAGGACAATCAGCAGAGTTGTTTTATGATTGTCTATTGGTACATATGGAAATAACACCCACATTTTTGAAAATAATCACAAGTCAGTTGACCACATTATTAGGTACACTAGAAAAGAGGCCAACAACTCAAAGAAAGCATGGAAAGTGGATAAAGAGGCCACATTCATATGAGCTCAACAATGTAAAGAAGGACAGTGGCATCTACCACCTACTGGCAGCCTGAAAATGAATGTGGATGCTGCACTTTTAAGGTAGAAAAGTGCGGATGCAATGATCATCAGAGACTCCAATGGCGCTTGGATGGAGGGCTACGGTTGGAACTCTAGGGTAGAGTCAACCCTGCACGTCGAACTAACAACAGTCACCTTCACATTGCAGAGAGATAAAGACCTAGAGATAGGAAGTTTGGAGGTTGAAGTGGATTGCAGGTAGGCTATTTTGATGATACAGGTAGATCCTTCAGCAAACCCCAAATATGCACATATCATATATAAGATCCAACACATGCTTCCGAGGAATACTAATTGGCAACTCAAGCATGCCTTTAGGTCGTGTAATAGGGAAAAATATGGTTTAGCTAAATATCACCTCAGAAACAAATTTGGTCTGTTTTAGTATGTTAGACCCCCATAACAAATTAGAGAATGTTTATCCAAGGATAAATGTAATGTAGTAGTACTACCACATTTGTTTTGCAAAATAATCTTTGTAATTCTATTTTTTCACCTGTACGAGGAGAGCGGGATGAATAGATGATCTCCTGACTTACCCCACAAAAAATAGAAAATAACTTTAGAAATTGGTGAATAGTTTACAAAAGGTGTATCATGGTATGTTTCACATGATTTCCAAGCCTGATCATTCTGATTTTATGCTTTACCTAATGTTTTATGTAAACTCTAATAATGGTATTGTGAATATTTCACCCATATTTTGATTGTGAAATAATGTTATGTTTTCAGAGAGACCCTTATACATAGTATTATTACCTATTTTAGAGTGTTGTGGAAGTTTAGTGTTGTTTTACATTAATATGTGGTTTTTAGACCTAAGCATTGGCGATATATTGAACTATATGCTCAACCAACATGAAACATAGTTTTGAACATTTGTTTGTGATTTCAACCAATTTACACTAACCAGATACATATGTTTATGTTTTAGATTTCTTTTGATCAAGGATCAATATCTACACTATGTAACATACTGGATCTTGGACCCTACCCTGGAAGTTTTACTTTTTGGTCTTAGCCAAATGAAGTTGAGGATAGATCTAGATGAGGTGTGTATAACCTTAATGTGTTAATACATGTATAAATCACCCTAATGTAATCTAATATTCTCACATTAGTCTTGGGCCAATAATAGACATATACAATATGTCACATGAGATAATAATGAATTATATAAAATTTCATGCAAACAATCATACATAATTCGTTTGGTAATAATGTTAACATAAGTGGATGAGAAATAATGATAATAGTGAAATAACATAGTAATGTGATAATAATGGCCATAAATAATAATTGTGTTGTAACTCATTAAGGGAAACCCTAAAAGTGGAATATAAGTTAAAAATTGTGTTCCTTGGGTCCCAATTGCCTTGGGAGTCAAGTTTCACATTATTCACATAATAATAATAAATAAAATTCAGTTTGGAGAGAAGATCGAAGTTTTTCCAAAATAACAAATAAAATAAAAAACAACTTCAAAAGAGGAAAATAATCTTGGATTCGTAATCTATATAATAAATATAGCCTTTGGTTAAATTTTCATCCAATTTGGAATATGCTTGATTAAAAGATGAAATCAGGAGAGAGAAGGTGTGTAGAACTTTAAAAGTATTAAATAAATGTATAAACAACCCCAAGATGTAAAATTTATGACAAATTCATATCCAACACATTTAGTTGTGACTTGTGGGTGAAGTTTCATAAAATTTGAAGAATCTTAAAGTCATTAATGCATGAGGAAAGAGAATATAGTATCTTATTTATTTAATACATTAAAAGTCCTCAAAAGGCAAATCTAATTGCATAATCAAAATCTACATATTTTAATTGGCCTATGTGCAAAATTTTACCTAATTTGAGATTCGTTTGCACCCCCAAATAAAGAGAGAGAAAATAGGAAATTAATTGGATTCCCACTTTAGTTGATTTTTTCGATTTTATAATATTCTCTATCACACGGTTATTTCTGACTCATTTCCTTTTTATTTGCAAATGCGGATTCTATCCCAACTGTTGTATTTTTTATCCAGCGGTAGCTATGTGTCTCCTACCTCCCGCTTTCTATTTTCCCTCACGAACTGTAGACTCGTATTCCCCGATTCTTTCTCACCTCCCTCCCTCAACTCACATTGATTCTCTCCAATTTATTTTCCTTCACATCTGTTACTCCCTCTCAAATCCATTAACTATATATATGCTAGGGTTCTCAGGAAACTCGGGCAAAACCACGCCCACCACTCTTCTCCTCTGTTTCCTCCCCTATTCTCCCTTTCCTTTCCTTCTCCCTACCTTCTTCGGCCTTCAGACCCTTGGAATGTTGGTCCCAAATCTTCTCTGCATCGCCAGGATTCGATCCTTGGTTTTTGGATCGATCTCCTCTGGTCTTGAGTGGCTTCCCTATATCCCATCTGCTATCGCCGACTTTTGGGTACAACTGCGAGGTCGTCATCACGTTCCCCGTTCATGGGAGACCTGCTGAGCGCTTAGAAATTTGCATGGAGTTCGTCCGAAGCTAAATAGGCCCTTGGTTTCCTCTGATTCGAGGCATACAGATTTCCCCCCTTTTTTCTTTCTTTTCATTCAGTTTCCCGACATGGTGGTGAATCCCCTGCCACCGTCTCGCTTGAATGTCTGTTCCTCGCCTTCGACTTCACGGTGGTCCCCTTTGCGAACAGTGATCTTGTTGGTTGCTGTGTTTTATGGTGAGTGTTGGGCGTTGGTAAGAACCTGCGTTAGCTCCTTCCTATCTGCCATGGTGGAAGGCCTTCTCTGTTATCTGGGTGTGTCTGGGCCCAAATCTGGGTTCCCTGAGGCCGCCAGGTGAGGAGGAACACTGTGGGCATCTTCACAGCCGGATTCAGTGTTTGCTTTGCGAGATTACTTCTCCGCATTGGACCTCTGGAGCAGTTTGAGTTTTCCTTTTGTATCTCAAACGATTTAGAAGATGATTGACGAATATGTTACGTTTATACCCATGTTTTGATCTTTTATTTTATTTCACCACCAGGGGCAGTTTAGACTTTTCTCGCTTGATTAATTAGTTCCTCTGCGCATTAGCAATGTGCTAACGTGTTTGAGTGTCCGGCCGAGTTGGCCAACCGTGTTTGGGCAAACTCAGGCCATATGACCCTCTCCCCGTCTCTCTTCTCTTTTCCACAAACATTGGCCTATGTCGATTTTTCTCATTGGTTGATTTTGAAAAATTAATAACTAATTTTTACTGATCAGAAATTACAAATAAATAGTTATTGGATTCAGAAAAATAAGAGATTTCTAATGGTGTTGGTTTTGTCACCTAAATCCAATGTTGAAAGTATGTAATTTTAATGG